>CM067847.1:739020442-741420442 GCA_034509565.1 Triticum monococcum | reverse complement strand
TTCAAACTCTACCACCACCACCACCCCCCCCCCCCCCGGATCGCCTTTTCATCTTTTAAAAAAATAAAAGAAAATGATGGAAATGTCAAAAAATAAAAGAAAATAAGTTTCCCATGTGATATGTGGTCTAGTTGTTGGGAAAATTTGCAAATGTGAATTTTGACTTTATTTGCAAAATCTCTCTGAAATTTGTAAAAATGGGCATAACTTTTGCATACTAACTCGGATGAAAAAGTTTTTTATATGAAAAATCATCTACTCGAAAAGTTACATCCAAATTTAACGGGGGAAACCCCGTTAAACATTTTCAAAATCCTCAAAAACCTAACAGAAAAAAGTTACGAGGCTTTTAAGATCTAGAGTGAAAAAAATCGAAAAAAATTCAAACAGTGGGCAAACTATGGTCAAACAATGGTCAAACTAATTATTCTAGAATATTAGTATTACTAAATAATTATTTTAGTTATTTCAATTTTGGTCAAATATTGTCAAACTGTGGTCAAACAATGGTCAAACTAATTATTCAAGAAATATTAGTGTTACTAAATAATTATTGTTTTTTAAAACAATAGTTTCAAAATAAAACTATGAAATGTGTCACTTCATGCTCAAGCAAAATTCCTGAAGGTTAATAGGATTGACATCTTAGTATTGTTAGAAAAATAACAAGTGCAGACTTGAAGCGAGGGAGAATAGAACCCGGAAGTTAAGCGTGCTCAGGCTAGGGGAGTGGGAGGATGGATGACCGTTCGGGAAGTTAGATGATTTGGAATGATGAGGGGTGATTAGAGGATAAATTGAGAAGTGATGAGGGGTGGTGATTACAGACTAGAGGTTAAAAAATTCAGAAATTTGAAAATAAAAAAAAAATTCAAAAACAATTTAAAAAAAATCATAAAATTTCCTTTAGTCCCGGTTGGTGTTACCAACCGGGACTAAAGGTGGAGCTCCACGTGGCCGCGCCCTTTAGTCCGGTTTCTGGATTGAACCGGGACTAAAGGGAGAGGCATTAGTCCCGGTTACAGAACCGGGACTAAAGGCCCTTATGAACCGGGACTGAAGGCCCTTTTTCTATTAGTGTTAAATAAAATGCTAAGTGTATTTAAATAGCTTAGCAACTCAAGTCCCCAATGCATAATGCTAAAGTTTCCCTCATTTAATTAGTTGTAGATTCAGAATTAATCTTCCACCTAGGTACACGCGCTTAGCAGCGTTTCTTCCTAGGTCACCAAAGTACTCTTTCTCTTCTTAATTAACATGCCACATCATATTTTATGCCTACTTGGCAGCCTTAACACCTTTACATGGTGAAGCATTGGGAGGGGCCTCACGCTAGCAAGCCGCCTACTTGCAGCAACGAGAGAACCTTCTACACTAATTTAACTGTTTTGCCATTATTCCTCCCATAGTCAAGTAGTAGTACAGATGAGTAAATCCTGCCATGTCCTGTATAAGAACCTGTCTTATTTGTGATTTGTTTTCCCACAGTTGTTCATGTTGCCAATTTGAGACTATGAACATTGCGTGTGCAGTCCTGCACTCCTGCACCATCCCGCATTGTTTATGGGTTCAGATAGGCACGTTAAGATTTTATTCTGCTGCCGGTCGTTGCTCAATGATCGATCTCGCTGCCTCGCTCGTTCATCGCGCATATTTCCATACCGACTTCTGGCATATTTTATCCCTGGCGAGATCTAATCACAGGAGCGTAACCATCATCAGAGTTCAGAGTAGTTAACTGAGCAAGTGGATAGATCGCGCGGCCTCTCCTCGAGACTAGGAAAAAGAACGGTGTCGCTGCGATCTTGTCCGGTAGGTGCATGCATGCATGATTCGAGAACATTGGTTATTCGTTGGCGATGAGCGATCGACGCATACCACGACGTGTGGATAGATCCTCGATGGATCGCCGTTGACAGCCTCGATCTGGTGTTCCGGACGGCTCCAACGACGGTCGACAGCAGAATTTTGTGGAGATCGCGGGGGGCGGGCAGATCTCGATGCGGCGGTTTTTATAGGGCGCGGGGTGGACGGAACGAGTGGAGCAAGAGAAGCGACGTCACCGCCGGCAGCAGCAACCCGACCGAATCCATGGGAATCGCGTGCTCTCGTCACGGGGAACGATGGTTGGAGACTCTGGAATCTAATTTTCGATCCGGAGATGGACGACGCAGCCGGCAATCCGCAAGTGGCATGGATGCGCGCGTGCTGGCATGTGGGCGAGCGGGCGCGAGGTCGAGGAGGTGGAGGAGGTGCGGATTGCGGCGTGCGTGGCGCGGTGTTGGCGGCGAGCCAGGGGCCGGAGATGGACGGGACGGGATGGCCGGTATGATCGGTAGATCGAGCTTATGCATGATCGGCGGGTGGGCCGGGGAGCCGTGTGTCTCGTCTTACGGGGGCAGTGCGATCTCGCCGCCGATCATTCGAGACGGTGCCGCGCAGGGGGAGGCAGCGACGTGGAGACAGGAAATAAAGGAGGAACGAAGACTTTTTTTTGAAATAAAAGAAAAAAGCATGCTTCTCCTCTTTCGGCCTAGCCCCAAACGCAAGTAGGCCCGACATAGCAAGACAGCCTCAAGTTGGCTGGGCCAATAGGAACATTCTGTGTGGGTTAGTTACATAGGTGTGTTTTGTTCATCGTTTTTCTATTTTAACTTTTGTTTTTATTTCAGAAATTTTCCAAATACATATATTTAAAATGAAAGCATTCATC
This sequence comes from Triticum monococcum, assembly GCA_034509565.1. Classification (NCBI taxonomy): domain Eukaryota; kingdom Viridiplantae; phylum Streptophyta; class Magnoliopsida; order Poales; family Poaceae; genus Triticum; species Triticum monococcum. Next base: position 741,417,729 of record CM067847.1, on the reverse strand, counting down.
ATGGATTTTAAAAATGTTCATGCAATGTAAAGAAATGTGTTCGGATAGTTTTGAAAATGTCCATGCAATTTAAAAGCATTCATCCAGGGGAGATGAACGGTATGGCTGGTATGATCAATAGATCGAGCTTATGCATGCGTTGTGCTGCGCTGCTGCGCGTGTGCTCGACGGGTGGGTCGGGGATCCCCATGTCTCGTCTTACGGGGACAATGCGGTCTTGCTACTGATCAATCAAGACGGTACCGCGCGGAGGAGGCAGCGATGTGGACATGAGAGACAAGTTTGTTTTTTTGAGGCAAATGTGGAGGTGGGCTAACACCCGTAAAAAAGAAAGTGGGCTAACATGCTTCTCCTTTTTCGGCGTAGCCCAAAATACTAGTGGACCGGGCATAGTACTGCCCAACCAAGAATGCTCCTATACACTGCTCACTGCGATTCGGCTATCCCATTTTTGTTATTTTTGCTTATGTGTTCTCAAGATAAGATATCATCGGATTTCTCTGACCTTTTCTTTTTCTTATTTTAGCTGGGGTTTTTCAAACTGTGTATTTTTTTCTCGTTCGAGAATTTTCTTTAACATTGATGCACGCTTTTAAAGTTCTTGAATATTTTGTAAGAATTTTGAATATATTTTTAAACATAATATTTTAAATATATGAATTTTCGTTACAAAAAATAAAAATAAATAAAATGGTGATGACGATAATAATAATAATAATAATAATAAGCCAGAAGCTAAAAATCTAGGAATAAAACACAATGGAAAACTACAAAAAAATCACCTATTCATGAGAATATTCTTAGTTGCTTAAATGAAGTTTATAGTTTGGTCTTTGTATATTATTTCCACAATGGTGTTGATTTATTCATTGGCATTTCATTAGGTAGAACCGCTTAAATGAAATATTTAAGAACAAACATTTATATTCAACATTGGAAAATCCATCCCTACGTCGTCGCTTGCATCCACCATGACTAACAAATGTTATGTAAACGTGCATGCACAATGCCTAGATCTTAACGAGACAACGAGCCCATTTCTTCTTTTCCTTATCTCGATCGAGGAGAGGAATCCAAATGAATCTCTTGTGATGATTAGATTACGCTTTTGTCATTAGATCTTGCCAGGGGATAGTAAATAATATATATGTGCCAACACAAACATCGACTGCTAGCTTTGTGTGTTTCAATTTCAACCACAGTAGAATTTTGGCGACACCGTTATGTATGCTTTTTTGGGAGCAATGTAGTTATGTATGTGAGCACAAGACTTCCTGTTTTTTTCATGAAAGTTCTTATAGGAAGTTTCAGCCCATGTTCACTCGATTATGAGGGGCCCAATAAAGGATGGCATTTTCTTCTTTCGCTTTTCTTTTTGTTGTCTTTTTTCATTTTATTTTGTTCTCTTTTTTCAAAAACATTAACCTTTTTGTTTTGTTTTTATCTTTTGTGTTAACACGTGAATATTTTACACTAACATATATCTTGCACATATGAACAACTCTTCTCTAGCAGATGGACTCTTTATAAATACATGAAAAAAATTTGGTTCGTGGCATGTTTTATACTCCCTCCGTTCCACAATATTTTTAGCAAGTTTGTGAAAAAAAATGACATCTGGAATGCCAAACATATATATTTAGATTCATCACAAGATGTAGTTTCATAATTTATATAATTGATATTATAGATATAAATAACTTTCTCTATAAACTTGTTCGAGGTTTGCAATGTTTGACTTTTCCAAAAATCTATACGCACTATATTATGGAACGGGGGTAGTAATATATTGGATCAATGTTTCATTTTAAATACATATACATTTATATTCAATTGTATACATAATTTTACCTTTTCCATACATAAATCGTTTCCTTTGTCGAAAAATATAAACCCTCATCAGCTTAGGTTCTACAAAACCGGGATTTGTGTCTACTGTAATTTTGTCCTTTACGAAACAGAACTTGAAAAGATGAAACCACCATTTTTTGTGTTTAGTTCCCGCCGCTTTCTCTTGGGGTCATTATGAGGGTTGCATATTAAAACTCATGGAGGTGGATTCACGCCAAATTATTAGGCTGGTTGTAATGCGGAGTATCATATACTAGTATCATGTATACTAGTGTATGATACTACATCCGCAATATATAGTATCATATGTTGCTATCATATAGAGGTCTACAATTATTGTCATGTATGACACAAAGTAGCACATCATTTAATATAATACAATATCATGATACATGATACTCAAGCCTCTCTTTCTTCATTTAATTCTATGTCACCTCATCTAAATTATTTAGTTGGCATGCATGATTCCCTCCGTCGCGGTTTAGAAGGCACGCTTGGAAATTCTCTAAGACCTAGGTGGTTATTTATTGGTTGCGAGATGGGTTAAAAATAGCATTCACACTACGCATGCATATAGAAATAGTATATCGAAGTACTAATTAGGTACTAGAAATAAATGCAATGCGTCCTAAACCGTGTCTATTGTGAAAACACACGCAAATTTAACTGTGTCTTTTAAACTACTTATGATACACTCATTACGGGCAGCCAGGAGCAGTCGAGTGCCACACGCTGCATTGACGTGAACTGAAAGATAGAATAAAGATCAATTCCCCGGGTACGCATCATCGGAGCTATAGCCAAATCAAATTAAAGCTGCGGTAAACAGCCGCATTCAGCGAGTAGCTAACCACGAGCAAGTCTGTAGAGTAGTGGCCAGCAGAATCAGTACTACCTGTCAGAGCAACTCATAAACAATCCGCTTGGGTTACACACCGGTATTATAACCCATAGGCCCCTCTGGCCTTGATTTCTCTGGCTGCTTTATGCAAAGATGTGTGTACGTGTTCTGATCTTACATGACCGAGATACCACCAACTTGATGTGGGATCGATACATCCAAGTTGCTTTCTCGCAACCCTATTAATCCTAGCTACTACTACTACAAGGTTTTGTGATCTACTCCCACCAACTTGATGTGGAAGTATAGTTTATGGCCTAACTCTGAATAAACTAACATGCTTGCTTTGCCACTCACAAGGGCATACAACCTTGTTCTATCGAAGGGCCGTTGGCCGATCTTTATTTGATGTAGAAAAGAAGCGAAGTACAAGATGCTTAGTCAGTCTAGGCAAAACTAGGACTGAAAACCAGAGTCTTAAGGCTAGTTTGGTTTGTGTCCACGGGTTTCCGCTGCCTGACGTGGCACTGAACTTTGCAAAATTATTGCGCCTGGCCAGACAGCCTGGGCTATAGGTTGTTTGGTTCTTGGCCTGGCCTGGAAGAGTTATTTTGAAAATATTAGTCTATGAAGTTATATTGGACGTATAGTTTTGTATTTAGCGTCCCCCCCCCCCCCCCCCCCCCACCCCCCCACCACCAAAACATTGATGATTTGCGTTTCACCCCCTCCCTCTCTAAATGATTTTTCTAACTCCGCCACTGCCAGGCTTATGCCTGGACCAGGCTAAACACATCCCTGGCTTTTCCAACGAGGCTAATTACTTCCCATGCTATTTGAGGCCAGGCCATTCCAGGCATCATGATAACAGTAAACAAACGACTTTAAGAATTTTTCAAGCACGCTCCAGGCCAGGCAGGACATCATGAGGACACGAACCAAACTAGCTATTACACTGGGATAAAACAACCAGCTAGCCCAAAAATACAAGGCACGAACTGTCACTCTGCTTGTTAATAGCCCAGGTCTTCAATGCATGATGCATCCAGCCGTACGCCACACCGCTATGTCTTCCCGCACTAGATCCAGGACTCTTTCGCCACTACTCGCCACCTGGTAAAAAACTCTAGAGTTCAATTCTTCCACAACCTCCAAAGCATCAAGATTGTGATGGTATCCAAATCGCGGCATCTCAGCTTGGGTATGCCGACCCTTGTCTAGAGACCTCAGTTAACTGTTAGGCGTTAAAGTTAAAAAGCATTGTGTATAGTATAACACAACTAAATGAGATAGCTTTTAGAAATTGTTGATCCTGTCAAAATCGGATGATCCAATTTCAATTGATTGTGAGTCCTTTAAAACTAGGGAGCTTAGTGTTATAGAGTATTCAAATTACTGTCACTGATGTCAAGGTAATCAGAGTAAGAGACAAAACATAGAGTTGGGACAGTTCGCTGGAGCTACGACGCCTACTTGCGATGAGAGAACCTCCTGCGCCTTACAGCCAGCTGATGAATATATGTGTTGCCATGTCATGTATAGTCAAGATTATAGCCAACAAGTACAATAGCTAGATATAAAGATGTGCAATTTTATTAACACATGACCCACCTTCCACTCTCACATAGTGCCTAAGAGCACGTGTTGTAGCTCTCTTTTATTGTAGCCGACTCCTCTTTTGTCTCCTCTTCTCTTCCCTCCATGTCAGCAGAAAAATAATATTTTAACTGTTATAGCCTGTTTACATAAGCTTATTGTACTTGCTCTTAATTGTTTTCCCACTAGCTCCCACAACATGTGTGTATTATTCCTCCCATTGCCGAGTAGCTACCCGTAAAACTACTCGACAATCTTACTTCGTATCGCGCACCGCAGTTGAACAAATGGTAGCCTGGCCTCAAGTGAGCCAGCCCATTAGGAACATGTGGGTTCGTTACACATGTGTGCTTGCTCATTGTTTTTTCTTATTCTTTTCGTTTTCAATTTTATTTTATATTTCATAAATTTCCCAAATAAATTATTTAATTTTAGTTTACTTAAAAATTTAAAATCATTCATCGTGGATTTTAAAAATATTCATGCAATGTAAAAATGAGTTAGCGTAATTTTAAAACAATGTTCGTTACATTTATAAAAATATTCACAAGTTTTTATAAAGCATTCTTGACATTTTCAAAACTGTTTATAGATTATAAAAATTTATTCGTGCAACCTAAAAAATGTTTTGTACCACTCAAAAATGTTCGTTACATTTAAAAAAATGTTCACATGTTTTAGAAAAATGTTAGTGAATTTTCTAAAAAACTTTTAAAGCATATTAAAATGTTTATGTAAGTTTCAAAAAGTATTTCAGACAATTCGAGAAAATTATTGTGGCATTTTAAAATATAATCTAAACACCTAACAAATGAGTTGCAACTTTGAAAAATGTTCATGGGATTTAATAATAAAAGTTCAATGTGTGTTCAAAAAATGTTCAATTTTTGCATTAGACAAATGTTGACGGTGTATTCCAGAAAAGTGTTCAACCTATATTTAAAACAATGTTCAACATGTATCTGAAAAATGTTCATCATGTATTTAAAAAATGAATTTTTTTTAGCAAAATGTACAAAAAATAGAAAAGGATACAAGAAACGCATAGAAAAATCAGAAGAAAAAACGCACAAAAGGGTCTAAATTTAGTCTGAACCGGTGAATAGAACCATCCCAAAACCGTTCCACAGAGTTATAGTGTTGAGCTGACCATTAGCAGAGCGCCAGAGCCGAGACTAGGGTACGTCTCGCAATAGGTCAGACATAGCCCTGGCACCTCAAGAGTGCTCCTAATCCTTTAGGTTATCTCTGTGATTGGGCCAGCCCATTTTCGTTATTTTCTTCTTTGTGTTTTAGTAGGTAATGTGCCACCGGTTTTCTTTGGAGATTTTTTTTTGGTTTTTCAGTTTGTTTTTGTTAAGAAAATTCATGCACACATTTTAAAGTTCATTCATATTTTAATTTTGTTGAATTTCATGGAAATAAGGGGAAACCTATCGTTGTGCATCGTCCTGGCAATTTGATGCACTAAGTGTGAAATAGGGATTCACTTACCTTCAACATTATGTCATGAAAATGGAAGCAACAACGGAGAGCTCGCAACCTCACACATTCTTCGACCTTGCTTCCTACTGGATGTCGATTTTGGTTTAATCAACCATCATCAAGTTTATGCATTCCTATAAGCATTAGTATGTAATAGTTTGCTTTTGTTCTAAATAACATGCCCCACCACGAGCTGAATCTCTCATCTTGATGCATTCAAGTTGTTTTCTTGTTCTAGAAAGAAATTCAAGCTGCTATGGTTTTATGATCCAATTTAGAACAAGTACAATAAGGTGACATAAGCAGGCTATATGGACTAAAATATTATATATTTGCCGAGTTGGCAGAGAGAGAAGGGGAGAGAACAGAGAGGCGGGTTGTAAGTTAGTAGCCAGCCCTAACTATTAAGAACAAGTATAATAAGATACAGTCAGCAGGCTGTAAGGATTAAAATATTATATTATTGCTGAGTTGAATGTGAGAGAAGAGGCGAGAGAAGGTAAGCCGACTATAGATTAACAGCCGGCTGTAGCACGTGCTCCAAAAAATAATATGAGAGTGTAAGATGGGCCATCTATTAATGAAATAGTACTGCTTAGTAACTAGCTACTATACATGTCGGAAAATGCCAACGAAGGCCGAACTCCAGTGAGCTTGTTTTCAAATTTTATTTTTTCGGAGCACAAAAAATTCCAAATTTATTTTGCGAACACACATGCACATGTATACTACGTATATGCAAAATTTCACAGCATTATACGTTTACATGTGTCATACAGAAAAAAGACAAATACGCATTTTTAAATGGGCCTTTTATTTTTGTTATTGGGCCAGAATTTTGTTATTTTTGTACAGCCTACAAATCACAACATTTTTCGACGAAATTTAACACGTTCTTGCAGAATACATATATGTTTCCATGGAATTTTTTTCAGAATTTTCTGAAACTTTTAAATACGCTTTTTGATTTTTTGAAAATACCGAGCTCACTGGATCTCGGCCTTCAAAAATCCGCACCCCTATACATGTTGGCTATTAGGTTGGCTATAGATGATGTGACAACCTCATATAGACGATCGTTGGCTATACTATTAACCTTGCTCTAATAAAGAAGTACGCATTTGAAACTTACTACTGTACATGCCGGCTATTAGGTTGGCTATAGATAACATGACAACTCTTTATAGTCGATTGTTGGCTGTATTATTAACCATGCTTTATGGGCGTAACTATGACCGAATAAAATACTCAAGGCACTCACGAGGCACATATTTGCTAAAAAAAACTCACAGGGCACGGACCCTTGTCTTAGATTATTGCAATGGGAAAGCTAAATTCCTGCCGGCCGGAGTTTTGCGATAGATCAGAACGCATCAGACGATGTTGGATCATGATTGGACGACTGTCCTTCTGCATGATGTCGTTGTCTGTGTCGCTTTTCATCTGCGTCACTTTTCTATCCCCCATCCCCTCTCCATGTGAATGCAAGTGTCGTCTCTCTCCCTGTGTGACAGACTGCCTGGTTGTAGAGTGAGAGAGAGAGAGGGGGAGACGTGAGAGATGGATAAGATGACATGACCTTTTTCAGGGATACACCATACATGCATGTTTGCAAGGTACTGCATGAGCTGGCCTTTTTTATGTGGGCATGCATGCATGTCGTACGCGGCTCCATGAGCCCATGCAGATGTAAGCCATTTTTCTCTATGTGTAGGTGGATAACCAGGGCCATTTAATAAGGCTAATTGTTACATGTTTTGGTTTTTGGAACCAATAAAATGGGATGAATAAAGTACTAGTCATTGTTTTTTGTACAGGGCAACTCCAACCAGGAGACACAAATCTTATTCTTTTTGTTTGCATTTTTGTATGTTTGGGTCATCAATGTATGCGTCCGGACAGAGCTACTAAACCCAACGATGGTGCTCCATCTGGTGAGAAGTCCGTCCCGGCATTTCATTGAACGCCAAGTGAGGGCGGCACCGCCAAGGCAAAGGACGACGATAACTTATGTGCCTCGGTGCTGATAACTTTGGCGAGGGGGTGATAAAATGTACCCACGGCAACTTTAATGTTAATAGGACGGTAACTCACTCATCGCAAACCTGATAAATTATGTCCAGTCCTGGTAACTTTGTTGCCGGGGGGGGGGGGGGGGGGGGGGGTTGGTAACTTTTATGTGAATAGCATGGTAACTCACATCACAGACCTGATAACTTGTGTACCTCAGTCCGATAACTTTGGCATGGGGGAGGGGTTGATGAAATATCCCCTCGATAACTTTTGTGTGAATAGTGTGGTAACTTACACCTCTCAGACCTGATAACTTATGTGCCTCGGTCCTAATAACTTTGGCGAGGGAGTTGTTTAATAACATATCCCGACAACTTTCGTGTAAATTTTTTGGTACTATACACATCGTATACGTGATAACACATGCACAATCACCGCAGTAACTTTAAGCCGAGCTGATAAGAAGGTTAGAAGGTTTATGCCTCGATAATATCTGTGTAAACAACATGGTAACATATGTAGCACATGTGATAAATTACTTAGCCCAGAAGTGATAGTTTTTGATCCGAAATAAAAGTCGTCGAAACATATCAACACAAGATCTAGTTTCGATGCCCTCTTCGCGGCGTGCTTTTTTGATGTGAAAACGATTTTTTGATTGGACCGAAGGTTTGAGCTACAAAATGTTTTAAAGTTTGAAAATAAGAAGGAATCAAGGATGACATCAACTTTTCGGTCTTCTAAATTATTTGCATAGGGGATAATTGGAGGACCACTTTTTATGTCCCGGTAATTTCTATATAAATAAAATGGTAACTTATGTATCATATACGTGATAATTTTTTATAGCTTGCAGACGGTTGCAGTCGGTTGTCGGTATGAGCAAATCTGCGTGACGTACGTCGAGCTAGCAGAGAGATCCTTGAGCATCCACAGTAGAATAATTTAGTACATGTTGTACATTTTTCGTATGCATGCTGGACGGTTCCAGTCGGTTGTCGGTATGAGCAAATCTTTTAGTACATGTTGTACATTTTTCGTATGCATGCTGGACATTTTTTATATACACCCTGAACATTTTCAAAATACATGTTGAACATTGTCAAAGGCACATTAAACTTTTATATACATGTTGAACATTCTAAGAGTTACCAAAAGCACCTTTAACATTTTAAAAATATGGTGAATATTTTTTTAACACACATTGAAAGTTCTTCGGAAATGCCATGAACATCCTTTTTAAAACATGCAAAACAAATTTAAGTGTACACATTTTATTAACACACATCGATCACTTTTCACAATTGCCATCACCATTCTTTAAAAATGTGTGAAATTTTTTTTAGTCTTATGAATATTTTTTAAATTTGTCACAATCTTTTTTCAACAGTATGGAACTTTTCAAAATAATGCTAGAAAATCTATACGTTATATTAATATTTTTTAAGCATGTCAGGAACATAATTTCAAAATGCATGAACAATTTAAAATGTGATAAACATTTTTTATTTATATCAACATTTGTTATAAATTAGTTAAACATTTCTTAAATTACATGAATATTTTAAATATGCTGCAAACTCTTTGGAAAATTAAGTAAAGTGACTTTTACATATTCCGAAATATGAAAAAAAGGAAAAAAAATGCAAGACAAAGCGCCAAAGAAACGAACGAATTTATGGAGTTTGACTAGGCCGTGCCATTAAAGGCGTTGTTTTAGGCGGGCGGTTCTACCATCTCGCAACAGGCTGGAGGGCGTTTGTTTGTCTCGCCCGCTGAGAGATTGTATGTTTGCTCGCGCCTCCTGCGCTTCCTAAATGTGCGAGACCCATAAACACACGTCTTAGGCATATGTCGTTTAAAAAAAATTATAAATACATATTTACCATGCATTGAAAACAATTAATGCAGTGTAAAAACTTTTCTTTTTTTGCGTGTGAAGCAGTGTAAAATCTTTGGTTGTGCCATATGTAGAATACATATGTACCAGCCACAAAAAATATTTGCAAGTTTCAGAAAAATGCCCGTCACACTTCTAGAAATATATTTATACAATGTAAAAAGGAATTGTTAACATAAGTTACAAAAATTTTCGTACCATTAACAAAAGTAAAATTTAAATACATCTACCCATTTTAAAAATTGTCCATGACATTCTTAATTGTTTATGGAATGTAAAGAAATGATTGCATAATTAAAAGAATGTTTTGTACCTTCCCAAAAATTATTCATGACATTAGATAAAAAATTCTTCGTGGCATTTTAAAAAATGTTCATGGATTCCAAAATATGCTCGTGATATTTAAAGATGATGTTCGTATACTGTAAAAGAAAATTTCATACAATTTATAAAAAAATGCATTGTTCCGTCCGAAAAGTTCATGGCATTGCAAAAATATGTTCTAACACTTAACTAATGTTGTGCATATTTAGAGAATATGGGTTGTGACATTTATGAAAAAGGTTCAACGTGTATTACTGTTGAACATGTTCTAAGAAAGTTTAACCTGTATTAAAAAAATGTTCAACCTGTACCAAAAATGCTGACTGTGTATCAAACACACTTGTATATGAAAATGTTCAATGTGTATTCAATAAAAGAACCAATCAGTACTAAAAAATGTGGAATATGTATCTTAAATCCTGTATATGAAAATTTTCAATGTGTATTGAAATAAAAGTCCGACCAGTGATAAATGTGTATTTGAAAACCTGTATATAAAAATGCTCAACCTGTACTAAAAATGTTCAATATGTATTTAACACAGGAGAGGCTGTGAAAACAGCCAGTACCGATCTCAAGATTCTTCCGGAGACCGGACCGCTAAGCTGAGCAATTCAGGCGAGACGAAGCTACTTCCTGCATTAAGCGACAAACAAGAAGACGTAGACCCTCCCACTGGAGACGTCCACTTTTGTCCCGTTCTGTTCGAAGGACCAACAGACTCGGAAGCAAGAGAACCCCCGTATTCTGCATTACTTAATCCCTAAAATATTCCGCATCACTTAAAAATTAAAACTGTAATCCGCAACTACCTTGTTGCACCACATTTTTTATTTATATTTTGAAGTATCATAAATGCATATTACCATCGTTCGGACATAACTGACACGTTGTCAGTTATTTCCGAACGGGGGGAATATTTCATACATTAATTTACTTAAATTTTTAATACTCACCATCATTGAAAAAAATGAACATAATGTAAGAACTTTGTTCGTGCAATATTTAAATACATCATTGTCAGTCACAAAAAAGGTTCACACGTTTGAAAAAATGTTTGTACATTTCTAGAAAAAAATTATAGAATACAAAAAAATGTTAACGTAAGTTACAAACTGTTTCGTACCATTCAAAAAATAACAAAATAAATACATTTACATATATTCACATATGTCCGTGACAATTTTTAAAAAGTTTATGCAATGTAAAAAATGTTTTCATAATTAAAAAAATGTTGTACCATCCAAAAAATTGTTCGTGGAATTACAAATAATGTCTTCATGGCATGTAAAAAAATGTTCATGCGTTCCAAATAAATGGTCGTGACATTTAAAAATAATGTTATATACTGTTAATTAAATTTTCACGTAATTTATAACCAAAAATGTATTGTACGTTCAGAAAATGTTCATGGCATTGAAAACAAATATGTTCTAACACTTAACTAACATTTTTCACATTTAGAAAATATGGGTTCATCACATTTAGGAAAAATGTTCAATATGTATTACTGTTGAACATGGTCTGAAGAAAGTTTAACGTGTACTAGAAAAACGTTCAACATGTACTAGAAATGCTGAATGTGTATCTGAAAACCTGTATATAGAAATGTTCAATGTGTATTTAAATAAAAGTACCGGTCGGTAGTAAATTAGTAATAAATGTGTGTTTGAAAAATTGTATACGAAAATGTTCAACGTGTACTAAAAATGTTCAATATGTGTACTTATTTAACACAGGAGAGGCTCTTAAACCGGCCAGTGCCGATCTCTAGATTCTTCCCAAAACCGTTATCCTAAACCGGACCACTAAGCCTCCATTGGAAAGGCCAACTTTTTTCCCGTTCTGTCCAAAGGCCCAACAGACTAGGGAGTGAGAAAACCCCGTAATCTGGGAGCAACTAGTTAACGAGCACTTCTTCGAAAGCCTCGCAACAATCAGCGTCACTTGGCACGCTCTCAGTCATTCGTTATGTGTCGGTGTCGCGTTCTGGACACTCCCTTCGGATTTTTTATTTTTATTTTTCCGTACACGTTTTTGCTTTTTTAAACGGTTTTTCCCCGGGTTTTTTTCGACATTTTGGTTTTCTCCCGATCTTTCTTAGCTTTTCGATAAAAAAATTCGAAAAAAAAATTTTATCGTGAAAAAACGCATTTTTTTTCCTTTCAAAAAAGTCACGGTTGTGCTTTAGCGAGAGTCACGGCCGTGCATTTCGGAAACGAAAAAAAAACGCGTTTTCTGTTTTTTCTTTCGCGAGAGTCACGGTTTTGCTTCCGCGAGAGGCACGGTTGTGCTTTCGCGAGAGTCACGGCCGTGCCTCTCGAAAAGGGAAAAACAAAATGCGTTTTCTGTTTTGTTTTCTTTCGTGAGAGTCACGGTTTTCCTTCCGTAAGAGGCATGGTTTTGCTTACGCGAAAGTCACGGCCGTGCCTCTCGGAAAGAGAAAAAAAATATGCGTTTTCTGTTTTTTTTTTCACGATAGTCACGCTTTTGCTTTCGCGAAAGGCATGGTTGTGCTTTCGCGAGAGTCACGGCCGTGCCTCTCGGAAACGAAAAAAACGCGTTTTCTGTTTTTTTCCTTATACGAGAGTCACGGTTCTGCTTCCACGAGAGGTACGGTTGTGATTTTGCGAGAGGCACAAGCATGCCTCTTTCGAAAAGAGAAAAAATCATGCTTCCGGTTCGGTTTTTTCGCCTGTTTTTTTTCGTCTGGTTTTTCTTGTCAAAAAAAAGTTCGTCAATACCTATCAACATGGGATTTAGTTTTGAAGATCTCAACGCGAGAAATCCAATGATGAAAACGGTTCGAGATTTGGATGCACGGTTTAAGAGATAAAACGTTTTTAATAAACGAATCTACGAAAAAGGGAAAACTCTCGGGTTGCGACAAATGGCGCGCTGCATGTGCGTCACTTGTCGCGGCTTAGGAAAATTGAGTGTTCTTTGCAACGAGTACTCTTTAATTAGTGATTTCGCATGGCCAAAAAAACAAAACCGTAATCCGCAACTACGTTGGCCCACCCCATTTCCGTTTCCGTTTTCCCTCCATCTGCAACAGCTAAACCCCCAGCTTCGTCTTCTCCGCTCGTCACACTCCCCGCCACCGTCTCCTCCCCACCCCACGGCCATGGCCGCCACCCCCACACCCCTCCTCCCCCACCTCCTCCTCCTCGCCCTCCCCTTCCTCTTCGCCGCCCTCGCCGCCGCCCAGCCCCGCCCCTTCGGAGGTAACTCACTGACCAACCAACCAAACCCGCGCGCTTCTAGGAGCAGGATCGAGCCCCGATTCGGTCGGGCGAGATCTGGCCGCGGGGCGTCTGACTCGTGTGCTCCTCCGCAGGGGCGCCGCCGGGGTACGCGCGGTACGTGTCGGACGCGACGGCGACGGCGGAGGCGGAGGAGTACGACTACATCGTGGTGGGGGGCGGCGCGGCGGGGTGCCCGCTGGCGGCCACGCTCGCGGGGCCCGGCGGGGGCCGCGTGCTGCTGCTCGAGCGCGGCGGCGCGCCCGCCGAGTTCCCGGCGCTCGCCACGGCCGGCGGCTTCGTCAGGACGCTCGCGCTCGCCGACCCCTCGCCGGACTCCGACGCGCCCGCGCAGGCCTTCAGCTCCGAGGACGGCGTCCCCAACGTGCGCGCGCGGGTGCTCGGCGGAGGCACCGCCATCAACGCCGGCTTCTACTCCCGCGCGCACCCCGGCTGGTTCCACGGCCACGGGGAGGTCTGCTCCTCCAAATCCTTATTTAGTTTGTTTCAGCTAGCCAGAAGGATTGGTCAGTTCGGTTATGTGGATCCATTCCTACACAATTGAGTAGTGATAAAGCCCAATCATGATACCCAAAAATAAGAACATTGATCCCAAAAGGATTATGCCGATTAACACTTATTCAAGTGACATTTCGTTGTTGATTATTGGAGATTCAGGGTGCCGAGGTGCCGGATTGGGACATGAGGCTGGTGAACTCATCATATGAGTGGGTGGAGCAAGAGCTGACATTCCAACCGGAGGTGCACGGGTGGCAGGCGGCGGTGAGGGCCGCGCTGCTGGAAGCTAACGTGACGCCGTGGAACGGCTTCACGGTGGAACATGTCACTGGCACAAAGATTGGTGCCACCACCTTTGACGCATCAGGACGCCGCCACAGCGCCGCGGACCTCCTGGCTTTCGCCCGCCCTGGCCGTCTCCATGTCGCCATCCGTGCTGCCGTTACCCGCATCATAATTAACCCTATCAATCCTGGTGAGTGATTTCTTATTCTACTTCTTGCTTGTTTGTCCACATAGTTCCACTTTAGAAATTTTGAATTTGCCTGTCATATTGCTGCATAATACATTGCCACAAAATTATGTCTGGAATGCGAATTTTGACTTGCCATAGCCCATAACCGCATTACTAAGTGGTATCCTCAATGCCTTACATCAGTTTGGTTACCGTTTGTTTGATCATGCCAACTGTTTGAATGCTGGACTTCTAGGAAGAGCGAGCTGCTGTATATGTAATGCATGATAATCATAATAACTATTGGACCTCCTGGACTCACATGATAGCAAGAGTCTAGACTAATGCCGATTTCTGAGCGGCAAGCCATGTGAAAATGCTGATGTGCACAACAGAGTGTGAACATACTTCTATTATTGTTTTGTTTGCTTGTTTCTGTATGAGATATGCTACTTGTGAGGGGCTGTACCTAGATTAGAATAGTTAAAAAAAATCCTAATTAATCCACTTTAGTAGCTTGGTAACTGAAGACCTTGTATGTTTCACACACAAAATAATCATTTTTGAGACTCGTGTGGAGAAACAAGTAGCACCTGTAGTGGACAACTAGATGTTCTGCAATTTTTCTTGTTCCAGTAATGTTTGAGTATCTGTTTACAAAATAACATTAGTACTGCTCTCATTTAGTTCTCATCAAAATGAACAGCCCTCTCTCGTGTTCCTGTTATGAGAATTGCTCCTTCAAGGATATGCCAGAATGGCATATGTGTTCAATGTGAACAATTGGTGTTTTCCTCTTAGTTTTGGCCCCTAAATATTTTTCTTCAAGCTCCATTGCCGTCTCTTGTTGTCTTCAGTTTCCTCAGAGCCATCCTACATTCTTACTCTTAGTGGTGCCATGCCAACGCTTTTCTCCCCAAAGTCCAATTAAAATAATCGCACAACCTTGTCCTGGTACAGCAAGTACCAGTTCTTGAGCGTTTGCACAGTTTCCCTCCAAAGTATTCTGCATAGAGCTCTAATTAACATTTTGAGACCTTATAGGTTTCACAAATGAAATATGCATTATCGAGACACTTGGGTATATAAACAAGTAGCAGTTGCACTGGACAACTGGTTATTTTGTATCTTTTCTTGTTCAAGTGATTCTTGAGTATCTGTTAACAAAACAACCATAGTAGTCCTCTAATTCAACTCAGTTCAAAATTAACAGCCCTCTCTTGTGGTCCTGTTATTAGCAATTGTTCCTTTGAGGATATGCCAGAATGACATGTGTTGAATGCAAATAATTGGTGTTCTTCCTCTTAGCTTTGCCCCATAAATATTTTTTCTTCAAGATCCACCGCGGCCTCCTGTTGTCTTCAGTTTACTCAGAGCCATCCTACATTCCTACTCTTAGTGGCGCCAGCGCTTTTTGCCCCATAGTCCCATTAAAATGATCGCAGAACCTTGTTCTGGCACAGCAAACACCAGTTCTTGAGTGTTTGCACAGTTTTCCTCCAAAGTATTCTACATAGAGCTCTAATTGACATTTTGAGAGTGTATTGTTTCTTATTTTCCAAAGAGCCCACATAACTGCAGAAGTCGCCATGTTAATGACTTTGTTATTTCAGTTATGGATCCAAAAAGACCAATATATCATGCATTCCAGAATATCAGAACATACCGAATTACTGATCACAACTTACTCATTGTGTAACTGCCACTGCAAACTGAAACTTGTGGTATTTATTCATGTCACTTGTGCTTGATTAACATTTTGAGGAAAAAAGAAGCTTAATGGTACAATCTACTTGTACTAGATTAGCTCCTTTCCACATTAGCTACTATAGGAAGTATCCTGAACCAATGGTGTTTCATGTTAACCAGCACATACGGTTTTTTAGCTGCAAAAGTGTGTGCAAGTATGAGTAAACTTTGCCCTTTTTCTGTATTCATTATCCAGCCGCACGCCGTGGAAGGTCACGACCAGCAGTAGCAGCAGTTGGCGTCGTGTACCAGGACCGTCTTCTCCAGCAGCACCATGCCCTGCTGCGTCCGGGTGGGGAGGTCATACTTTCTGCAGGTACACTTGGAAGTCCCCAGTTGCTGCTTCTCAGTGGCGTTGGCCCTGCTAACGATCTGACGTCCCTCGGCATCCCTGTTTCTGTGGATGCCCCTGACGTTGGGAAGCACATGTTCGACAACCCTCGCAACGGCATCTCCATCATCCCATCAGTCCCCATCGACCACTCCCTCATCCAGGTGGTCGGCATCCCTTCTGCCAACGGCACTGCCTCCTACCTCGAGGCCGCATCATACATCGTCCCCGTTTCTCCCATGCTGCGCCCCGCCGGCCCTTTCATCAGCCCGACTTCGCCGCTCTATGTCACCATGGCAACCATCATGGAGAAGGTTCCTGGCCCGTTATCCGAGGGCTCGCTCTGGCTATCATCACCCAATCCCGTGGAGACCCCCTCAGTGCGCTTCAACTACTTCAGCCGCCCCGAGGACCTGGCGCAGTGTGTCGTCGGCGTGCGCCGCGTGGCGCAGGTGCTCCAGAGCAGGACGATGGACATATTCCGTTCGGCCGTAGGAACGTCGAGCCAGGGCAGGAGAGGGCGTGGTAGGAGGGACTTCAGGATCGTTGGGGCGACCCTGCCACTCGACTGGAGCACAAACAACACTTCTGTGGCCGATTTCTGCAGGCGGACCGTGGCCACGCTGTGGCATTACCATGGAGGGTGTGTGGTTGGAAGGGTGGTTGACAAGGATTTCCGGGTCATGGGCACGCAGTCGCTTCGCGTGGTGGATGGGTCGACGTTCAGTGTGACGCCCGGGACGAATCCTCAGGCCACGGTGATGATGATGGGCAGGTAATGAATTTGGGGACATATATAGTTCTTCTGCTGTTCATTTTGAGCAATGTTATACTACTAACCTAAGATAGTAGTAATTGACATGATTGCCTTGCGTACTGACATTTGACAGGTACATGGGGCTGAGGATGATCGCGGAGCGGCACAGCAGAAGGCTAGTGAACACATCATCATACAGTGAACTGCAGGAGTAACCCTCTTCCAGTGCTTGCGAACTGATCCAACACCCGGCAGCATTTCAGAGATATCCTATGGAGTGTTGGGGTGCGCCGCATTACCGCTCCTGCATCCGGTGCATAACTGCTACACTTTTTTGGCTGGTGATATACGACGTGTATATATTGTACAGTGATAGCATATGCACGAGGAAGGAGATAGCATGACATGCCTGGATATCACAATTTTTCATGGCGCGAATAGCATCTGCCGGTTACGATGCTCTACGGCGATTAGTTACTGACCATATACACGGGGATACAGCTATGCTGAGAGCCTATTTCTAGTGGATGTTACCTGTACTCTTATTTAACCTGAATAAAGCGTTTTCCTAACAGAGGACTACCGAATTCATGACTTTGCTACTCTGGATACAATTTTACTTTCTACTCCAGCTATGTTTGTGCACCGTATTAATGCTCTTCTTCATCCAGCACATAACGCACTGCTACGTTTTTGGCAGCGATATATGCTGT
Source organism: Triticum monococcum (assembly GCA_034509565.1). NCBI lineage: Eukaryota > Viridiplantae > Streptophyta > Magnoliopsida > Poales > Poaceae > Triticum > Triticum monococcum. The sequence goes on along the minus strand of CM067847.1, from coordinate 741,399,951 downwards.
GCATACATACTGTAGAGTATGTAAGGATCTGTATGTACTGCACAGTGAGGAAAGCACGAGATTTTTGCATAGTGAATAGTGTCCGCGGGACAGGTGATCTGTTATGTTCTGTAGCAATTCATGCCATTTACGATGTTTTTACGAAGATTAGTTATTTTCTGTACACGGGGATACAACTATGCTGACAGTATATTTCATGCATGCTAATGGATGTTGCTTGTGCTTTTATAGTCTGAACAAAGCGTTTCCCTGACTGCCGAATTTCGTACAGTTTTGGACTGGCTTTGTTACCCTGGACCTGTAGATGCAATTTCATTTGCTAACCTGGAAGCCTGCAGCTGCTTGATCCAGAACGTCTTGGAGCATCTCCAGTCGTTCAGCTCCCCAGGGCGCCGAAAAAGAGCGGCCTGGGGGCGAACCAGCGCTAGATCGGCTCTTGGGGGCGATCTAGCTCCCAGCCACGCCCCCAGCGCCGCCCCCCAGCACCGCCCCTTAAGCCGCGGCAAATTCAAACATAGTCATTCCCGCTCATAAAATAGACGCCACAAATCCGGTGATCAAGCGGCCACAGTTCGGCGATCAAATAAAAAGTTTAGCGTACAAAAAAGAAAGGTCGCGCGTGCAGCGCATCAGACGGCGAGGTCGGCCTCCGGCGTCGGCGGAGTCGGTGTGCGCGGGCTTGGCAGGGTCGGAGCTTCTTCTGTGCTAGGCGGCGTCGGCGTGGCTTCTGTGCGGGGAGTCGTGGAGGCATCATCACTCGGGCTTGGAGGCGGCGTCGGCGTGGGAGTTGGCGGCGTCGTCGACGGCAGCTGGTTCAGGATGAGGCCATGCTCCGCCAAGTACCACGCCTTGACCGCCTCGTCGTTGCTCTAGAGCATGTCCGCGCCGCCCAGCAGGAAAGTCAGGTCGGTGTTCCTCTTCTTCGCGGCGACGTTGGTCTGGAGCAGGTCGAGCTTGACGGCGCTGCTCGTCATCAACGCCGACCACCGCGCCTCGGTCTTCTCTTCACGCAGGACGGCTCGGGCCTGTGCGTCGGCGAGGCAATGCTCGACAGACTCCTGCACTCGCGTGATAGCCGCATCGGTGTGTTTCCCCTTCTTGGCCCCTTTGTTGCCGTTCGGCCGCCCTTCTGACGCGCCCGGCGTCAGCGCGTCCGGCTTGTAGGTCTCCTTGGCCTTGTCGAGAGTGCGCCGGACTTCCGCCCACTTCTCACACTTGTCAATGCGCTTGTAAACGTGGAGGTACTTGAATTCTTGGTCGTTGTTGCCCTGGCGATGCATGGCGAACATGCGCACCAGCAGCGCGAAGGAACAAACAGTTGGCGGGCGCACATGGCGAAGAGAAGCGGGAGACCAGCGTGCCATACCTGATCCTCAACGTTGGCGCCGCTCTCCGTGCGAGTCATGACCTCCTCGACGATCCCATGTCATTTGTTGCACGCCGCCTGGATGAGCCCTCAATGGTTCGCCATTGCCTTCGCCCCGCGCTGCATGTAGACGCCTTTAAAGTAGGGGTCGACGAGCTTGCACTCGTCGAACTCGGCCTTGATGCGCTCCCAGTATGTCTCGATGCTCTGGTTTGTGCCGGTGGTCGGGTCAAGGCAGACGACTTTCCACGCTTCGGCCAGGCATTCCTGCTCCTTGGATGCCTACTTGATGCGCGGCTCGCCGGTCCTGGCCGCCTCCTTCTTCTTCTTGCGCCTCCTCGCCGAAACAATCGCCGGCTCCTCCTCCTCCTCCTCCTCGTCCTCCTCCTCCTGCTCCTCCGGCTCCTCCTCGCCGTACTCGAGCTCGCCGTCCATGCCGCCGCTGAGATACACCGTGTCGTCCAGGGTAGCGAACCCGGGGGACGCGGCGGCCACGGCCGAGCCTGCTGCGATGATGTCGTCCATGTCGGCGTTGGTCTTGTCGGTGTCGCCGAGGTGCGACGTGGAAGCTTGTGAGAAGGGCAACACGCCACGGCGGAGAGGGGGCGTCGGGGAGCACGCATAAGCCGGCGGCGAGTAGTTGTATGAAGGGTACTGCACGCCGGCGAAGGCGGGCGATGGCGTGCACTGGGCCGGGTGTCCATGGGGGAAGGTGACGTTGGGGTTGAACCCACCGTGCGCGTCCCTGTCGGCGTAGCCCGGCGACGGCGTGCATCCCCATGGCTGCAGCAACGACGAGAAGCCGAACGGAGAGCCGACGCTTTGCTGGCTCCAGGGCGCGTACTTGGCGTGGCCGCCGGGTGGATTCATCATCCCCACGCGAGTTGCCTCGACCTCGGCTTGGTCCGCTGCAGTCGCAGCCGCACGCGCCGCGTTGTCACGGGCCTTTTTGGCGATTGCCCTGTTCCGCCGGTCGGCGGTGACAGCCTCCCGTCGCTGAACTTACGCCCTCCACTCGGTGTTTGTCATGCCCGGTGGCTTGGACGACGGCGCCCTCGGTTTCCTCTGCTTCGGCTGGGCGACGGAGGCGGTCGCGGTGGTCGCGGCGCTGGGGATCACGTACTTCTTCGGCGGCAAGGCGGCCGGCTGGGAGGCGAGCGGGAGGGAGATTGGCGAAAGGAATGGAGAGAATGGGAGGGAAATGGGGGGAAAGCGGGAAGAAACGGCGGGAGGAGGCTCTCGACTCGCCGATAGAGCGGCCCCACGCCCCTTTTCGCTTGTGCCGGCGTCTCCAGCGCGCCGAGTTCGGCTCAGGTCCGCCGGCACCAGTTTCGACCCGTGCCGGCGAAAAACGGACTACTAAGGACGCGACTAGACCGTTTTTGGGCGCCGGTACGGCAAAAACGTCTGGGAAGGGCCTGTTGAGAACGCGGCTAAAGATACTCTTCGACAGAGAAAGGCCAAGCTTGTGAGTTCTTCTTCAGGCTGTGTTTCCCTGCCTGCAAGGCACGAAAAGTAAAGTCGGGTAGCTGCATCATATATTTTCTTACACCTTCAAGCCAAGCCCAGTTTGATAGTACTTGGCTACATAATATTGTTACATGGACAGAGAAGTGACACCGATGAAAAATAACTTGTAACACTCACACGGTCCAGAATCTTTTAGTTTCTACAACTAAGCCAGTCAACAATCTTTGTTAGGATATTTGTTGGACCCGTACATTGTAGAAAACCTTATCAAGATATTTAGAAGTACTAAAATCAATATAGACACACTACACCAGATCCAAGCGTCGCAAAATAATCGGTAGAGAAGTATGATTTTGTCATATTTTTCTGTTTTTCTTAGGTTGGCATAATTCAATTCAACAAAAAATTCCAAGCTGAGGTAGTAAAGTATTATTGCAATTTTGTTGCGAAATGTAGTTCCGCTTTTATACTAGTGTATTTTCTAAATGATGGATGAAATTTATAATTCTGAACCATGATTTAGACTATGACGAATATACTTTTGTTTTCAATCTTTTTAAACACAATAGAGAAATATCGATTAAACTTGTTTGTGAAGTTTATATTTAAATATAAGATTTAGTTAAAAAGTGGTATACGAAAAGTAAAAGTTTATAGTATAAATTGGTGGTATTCTACCATACAAAAGAGGGAACTCAACCACTAGCTGCTTCTCAATTGAGGATCAGTTTCATCTCCGATAGTGAAAAACAAACAAATTGATGTTCGAACTCCCACAAGATGATAAGAAAATGAAATAAAAATAAATAACACAACATGCACTCATTAGGCAGAGGCTGATGGTTCTGTCCATGTGAATCAGCATCGTCGATGCCACCCAGCTGTTGTTGACCCACATTCCACCACTGCCTGATATCTAGTTTATCCTCAAAGGTGGAAAGGAACTTGTGGGTGATCTCCTTATAGGTTTGGGAGCGTAGTTGACCAGACACACTTATTCCCCTCAAGCGCCCGTGTCTACGGGATTCCCCTCCACGGACTTTTTCCCCTTCCTGTTCAAAAGGAGATTCATCTTCACCTACGAAAAAATGACGAAATTCCATAAAATTTACGTAGTTATCGAGTTCATGCAACACATATAATCAATCCATATATTTTCTACAAACTCTAACGTTAAAATCAAATGGGAAATCAAAGTATTACCATTCTCATCTGGATTCATATTGCAAGAGAAATAATCAAGGATTGCAGAAAAATAAATCATGCATCGCGGGAGAAGAGAAGATTCCCCGACTCAAACAAAAAAAAGGCAAAGAAACGATGGTTTACGAGGATTTAGGGTGTGAGTATGAGAGAGGGAGAAAGAATCGCGGGATAATGCACTGGTAGAAAAAGGGCCTGTTGTCCCAGTTCGTAAGGGCCTTTAGTCCCGGTTCCTGAACCGGGACTAAAGGGTCGGTACTAATGCCACGGCGCTTTAGTCCCAGTTCAATCCAGAACCGGGACTGATGGGCCTCCACGTGGCCTGTGCGCGGAGCCCAGGCAGGAGACCCTTTGGTCCCGGTTGGTGGCACCAACCGGGACCAATAGGCATCCACGTGCCAATATTTCTGTGGCTGGGGTTTTTGTTTTTTTGAAAGGGGAGGGGGGGGGGGTTGGGGGGTTTTGGGGGGTTAATTTAGGTGTTTCATATATTGTGTTAGCTAGCTATAATTAATAGAGAGAAGTGTCCTCTCTTATGTCCGTGCTTGGTCGACACTACGTACTATACATACGTATAGAGAGGACTAGACACGCTAGCTAGCTAGTAAGCAAACGAAGGAAACAGAAAATCGTCATGAACATATATGCATACAGAGAGAAGTGATATCGATCACCTCTCCTTCTCCGAGAGATTGGTCGAACAACAAGTTCTCGTATATCTATCCGACACTACCGGCTACATATATACAATAATTATCTCTTACAAATATAATCATACGGACTCATGGTCCACATAGTATTCTCCGTCTTCAGCGATCACGTGGTCAAGAAAGAATGCCGCTAATTCCTCTTGAATTTCTCGCATGCGAGCTGGTGCTAGGAGTTCATCCCGCTTCCAAAACATCTAATTTGAAGAAGGGGGTCAATACATATATATATATATGAATGAATGAAACTCAACACAAATGATGATAATAAAATAAAATTGTGAATGTTGTTATTTACATACTTCATATTATTCGTCAGAGTACCCGCCCCGCTCACAGGTCGTGTGGCGGATAGACTCGCAGACGTAGTATCCACAGAAATCATTCCCTTGTTCCTGCCACAACCACTTTAAAAGAAATAGAGATCAATCAAACTGATAAGCAAGAATGCTAAATGGTATTGATGAAACTAGCGCTTGAATCACTAGGAGATGCGCGGAACATGCTATAGTACTTACTTTCGGGTGTCTAAATTCCAGCTCCTTCGGCAGTCCTGGAACTTTTCTGGTGAATTTTCTCCAAACCCCGCCGGACAAAGAAAACAATTACTTGATATCAGGAAATGAACAAAGTTGCTGATATGATGGATAATGATCGATTTAACTTACTTCTTGAGGATTTCAGTCATGTCCGCATACTCCTGTGGATCTTTTCGTTTAGAGTCCAAGACAGTTACTACTCCTTGCTCAAGCCTAATCTCTAGGAGAATATAGTGGTACCTACACACGCATGCATAACTCATCAATTACATTACTATAACTTGGACTAATATATAAGGGAAACCGAATATGCACAAGACAGTAACACTCACTTGAAGTTGTAAGGAAAGAGTATTATATCTTTGTTTTTATTTTTTTTGAATGATCGTAGCAAGTTGGCCTCGGTATCTTCGGGACGATGTTCAACCTCAGTTGCATCTATGAGATATGTGTTAACGAACCCAATATCACCGATTTGTCTTTTCTTCAATTCGGTGATCTCCAATCTGCATAATATAGTGAGGATAATTATAAATACATGCAATGAAAGAGATGAGCTATATAGAGAGACTTAATGACAGAAGTAGTAGTACTTACAGATAGTAGCAGGTGACCGTTGTTTTATCGATGGCCAATTGATTGAAAAACTGATAGAACTCCTCAAATGGAATAGGCAACAGTTCAATTCCAACGAGGTCATGCTCCGGTTTAACTCTCGCATACAAAGTACTCCTCCCCCCAGACTCTCTGCAGATTTTCAAGTACCAATCATGTAATCTTCGCATCATCGTTGTTAAAGATTTTTCATCTTTGACGAGAGGCTTCCCGTACTCGTATCTGTGTATCTGCACCTCCATGGGATCATAATGTACATCGTCGGGCAGGTAATCGTCAACATTGCAATAACCGGGCACCATCCTTGGATCGACGATGTCGCTAGGCACCTTGAGCGGGGGGGGGGGGGGGGGGGACGATTGCTTCGCTTGTTCGCTGAGCTGGGCAATTTGTTTCCCAGCTGCTCGTCATTCTTTCAGCCTTTGATCACTGACTGTACTTCCCGACCACTCCGCTTCGGCCCATGTCTTTGCAATAATGCGCTCATAGTTGCCTTCCGGCGGAGACTTGGGTGATTTTGCCAGGGCAGCCAGAGTGCGCTTCACTTTCACCGGATCTACCTTCTCCTTCGGAGGTGGATGTCTCTTTGCTTTCAACCCTTGAAACCAGTCATCCACTTCGGTTCGCGTGATCTTCGCATTCTCCTCTGGGGTCCTCTCGTATGGTAACTTCTGTGGACTCTTCAGAGAAGGACCGAATCTGTATGTCCTCCCGCCTCTGGCTGTACTGCTAGACGCCGGCCGAACAGACAGAGCGGCTAGAGGAGAAGATCGAAGAAAAAAAGAAGAAGAAAAAAGGAGAAGAAGAAAGGAATAGTGGAGAAGAAGAGAAAATAGAATATATACACAGAAAAAAATTCTCCTCTTCTTCCTGTATGTCCTCCCGCCTCTGGCTATTCTTCTCCTCTATTCCTTTCTTCTTTTCCTCTTCTTTTTCTTTTTTTTTCTTCTTCTTATTTATTTCTCCTCTTCTTCCTCTCCTCTTCTTCTCCTTTCTTCCTCTTCTTATTTTCCTTTTTCCTCTCATTCTTTTTCTTCTTCTATTAACAGAAAAAAATTCCTAACTTTTCTAAAAATCTATCTTTTGCATACATGAACATATATATACACAGAGAACATACATACATATATACATTTTTATAAAAATGCAAAAAATAAAAAATCTAAAAAAGGGCATATAGACGCTCCTTCTTTTCCTTCTCCTTCCTTCTTTTCCTTCTTCCTCGTTCCTCTTTTCTTCTCCAACACAACACTTTTTTTCTTAAATGTTACATATGAACATATAAAGAGCATTATACATCATATACAGAGCATTATATATACATTGAACATACATACATACATACATCTTAACAGAAAAAATGAAAAATAGGCCGCGGTGGTCGGCGACGATGGTTGGCGGTGGCGCTTACGGATGGCATGCGGGGACGGCAATGAGAAGGAAAGGGGAGGAGGCAGGGGCTCACAGCGCGGCGAGGGGTCGAGGTCGCCGGCCGGAATCGGTGTGGCGGCGGACGATAGCGACGACGGGCGCGGGGAGGGGTCGGGGCCGGCCTAAGGCAAAGGCGGTGGCGCGTGGGGCAGGGACGGCGTCGGGGCGACGTGGGGCAGCGGTGGCGTCGAGGCGGCGAGGTCGGGGCAGCGGTGGAGCGGGGCGGCGCGGTGAGGCGGCCGGCGACGACGCGGGGTGGCGCGCGGCGACGGGGGCGGCGACGACGGCGGTGAGGCGGACGGCGACGGCGCGGGGTGGCGCGCGGCGACGGGGGCGGCGACGACGGCGGCGGCGACGGGCACGGGCGACGGGGCAGAGGGCGGCGGGGCAGCGGGAGAATGAGGAACTTAATGAAAATTTCACAAGTGTTTTCTTATATACTGAGAGCATTGGTCACGGTTCGTGGCACCAACCGTGACCACTGCCCCCCTTTAGTCCCGATTGGTGCCCCGCCGGCCTTTGGTCCCGGTTGGTGGCACCAACCGGGACTAAAGGGGGGCAGTGGTCACGGTTGGTGCCACGAACCGTGACCAATGCCCCCCTTTAGTCCCGGTTGATGCCACCAACCGGGACCAAAGGCCTTGTGTTGCCCCGCGCCCAAATCTTTAGTCCCACCTCGCTAGTTGAGAGGGAGCCGCACCTGTTTATAAGGTGCGGTGCGCCCTCCCTCTCGAGCTCCTCTCTAAAGCAGGCTTTCGGGCCTAACCGTACAATGTGTGCCTGTGGGCCTCCTGCGGGCCTGAATCCTGGCCCATGGTAGGGTTTCTAGTCGTATTCAGGCCGTGGGTGCCCAGTAGGTGGCACTTTTTTGTTTTTTTGTTTTTTGTTGCTTTATTTATTTTATTTTGTTTTTACATACAACAAAATACTTATTGTTGCTATTTTTATTTTTTTTCTAGTTTTTTTGTTTTGTTTTCTGTATTATTTATTTTCTTTTGTTTTTTGCTTTATTTTTTAATTCTTTTTTGCTTTTAGGTCAGCAAAATTATAAACTTTCTGTTGCTTTATTTATTTTATTTTGTTTCTACTTACAACAAAATACTTATTGTTGCTTTTTTCCAGTTTTTTTTGTTTTCTGTATTATTTATTTTCTTTTGTTTTTTGCTTTATTTTTTTTATTCTTTTTTGCTTTTAGTTTTAGAAAAATTATAAACTTTCTGTTAGTGCCATTAGTTTTCAAATTTGAACACACTTTTTTTGTTTTCTTTGTTGCTTTATTTATTTTATTTTGTGATTAACTTTACTATAAAATAGTTTTTTTCCTGTTTTTTTGATTTTTTTGCATTATTTATTTTCTTTTATTTTTTGCTTTAATTTTAAATTCTATTTGTTTTTAGGTTAGCAAAATTATAAACTTTCTGTTAGTGCCATTAGTTTTAAAAAAATTATAAACTTTCTATTAGTGCCATTAGTTTTCAAATTTGAATAGTTAAAACTTGAAAATCTTTGAAAATTGTTTGAATCACAAGTTTGTGATTAACTTACTAAAAAAATGAGAATAGATGCGCTTATAGAGAAAATTCAACCTAAATTCCTAGTAAATTTCTATGAATTTTAGAGAAATTCACTATGAATTTAGGTTAAACTTTTCTCTATTAGGGCATCTATTTTCACTTTGAGAGGAGCTCAACAAGGCAGAGAGGGAATGGCTTATAAACCGGTGTGAGCCCCCTTCGGTTGGCGAGGTGGGACTAAACTCTGCCCGCAACGAGGACCAACCCTTTAGTCCTGGTTTGTGGCACAAACCGGGACTAATGGTCATGGGCCAGGGGCGAGGAGCAAAATTATAAACTTTCTGTTAGTGCCATTAGTTTTAGAAAGTTGAAAGTTGAAAGTTGAAAGTTGGCATGGGCCAGGGACTAATGGTCATGGTATTACGAGGGCCGAACCATAAGACATGAAAGCATTTCAAATGAACTCTGAAAAAGTTGAAAGTTGGGATGGTATCATAATTTCACCCACATAGCATGTGCATGTACAAAACGGACAATGGTAGCATGTTCGTGTGTTACAAAGTTGCGGGAGAAAGTCTTCACTATTTCTTCGCTTGTGTCATTTGCTTATTGCGCCGTAACCATGGATAATCTTCATTGTTTATCAGGATGCTTGGGTCAGCCTTGACATTGAAGGGAGGAATTTCATGAAACTTTTCATAATCTTCAGACATATCTGTCTTGCCGTCCACTCCCAGGAAGTCCCTTTTTCCTGAAAGAACTATGTGGCGCTTTGGCTCATCGTATGATGTATTCGCTTCCTTATCTTTTCTTTTTCTCGGTTTGATAGACATGTCCTTCACATAGATAACATGTGCCACATTATTGGCTAGGACAAACGGTTCGTCAGTGTACCCAAGATTTTTCAGATCCACTGTTGTCATTTCGTACTGTGGGTCTACCTGTACCCCGCCGCCTAACAGATTGACCCATTTGCACTTAAACAAAGGGACCTTAAAATCAGGTCCGTAGTTAAGTTCCCATATGTCCACTATGTAACCATAATATGTGTCCTTTCCGCTCTCGGTTGCTGCATCAAAGCGGACACCGCTGTTTTGGTTGGTGCTCTTTTGATCTTGGGCGATCGTGTAAAATGTATTCCCATTTATCTCGTATCCTTTGTAAGTCAATACAGTCAAAGATGGTCCCCTGGACAACAAGTACAACTCATCACAAACAGTGTTGTCACCTCTGAGACGTGTTTCCAACCAACTGCTGAAAGTTCTGATGTGTTCACATGTAATCCAGTCGTCGCACTGCTCCGGGTGTTTGGAGCGCAGACTGTTCTTGTGTTCATCAACATACGGGGTCACCAAGGTAGAGTTCTGTAGAACTGTGTAGTGTGCTTGAGACCAAGAATATCCGTCCCTGCATATTATTGAGTCTCTTCCAAGAGTGCCTTTTCCAGTCAGTCTCCCCTCATACCGCGATTTAGGGAGACCTATCTTCTTAAGGCCAGGAATGAAGTCAACACAAAACCCGATAACATCCTCTGTTTGATGGCCCATGGAGATGCTTCCTTCTGGCCTAGCGCGGTTACGGACATATTTCTTTAGGACTGCCATGAACCTCTCAAAGGGGAACATATTGTGTAGAAATACAGGCCCCGGGATGACAATCTCGTCGACTAGATGAACTAGGACGTGCGTCATGATATTGAAGAAGGATGGTGGGAACACCAGCTCGAAACTGACAAGACATTGCGCCACATCACTCCTTAGCCTTGGTATGATTTCTGGATCGATCACCTTCTGAGAGATTGCATTGAGGAATGCACATAGCTTCACAATGGCTAATCGGATGTTTTCCGGTAGAAGCCCCCTCAATGCAACCGGAAGCAGTTGTGTCATAATCACGTGGCAGTCATGAGACTTTAGGTTCTGAAACTTTTTCTCTAGCATATTTATTATTCCCTTTATATTCGACGAGAAGCCAGTCATGACCTTCATACTGAGCAGGCATTCAAAGAAGATTTCTTTCTCTTCTTTCGTAAGAGCGTAGCTGGCAGGACCTTTATACTGCTTCGGAGGCATGCCGTCTTTTTCGTGCAAACGTTGCAGGTCCTCCCGTGCCTCAGGTGTATCTTTTGTCTTCCCATACACGCCCAAGAAGCCTAGCAGGTTCACGCAAAGGTTCTTCGTCACGTGCATCACGTCGATTGAGGAGCGGACCTCTAGGTTTTTCCAGTAGGGTAGGTCCCAAAATATAGATTTCTTCTTCCACATGGGTGCGTGTCCCTCACTGTCATTCGGAACAGCTAGTCCACCGGGACCCTTTCCAAAAATTACGTAGTGTAAATCATTGACCATAGCAAGCACGTGATCACCGGTGCGCATGGCGGGCTTCTTCCGGTGATCTGCCTCGCCTTTAAAATGCTTGCCTTTCTTTCGACATTGATGGTTGGTTGGAAGAAATTGACGATGGCACAAGTACAAATTCTTCCTACATTTGTCCAGGTATATACTTTCAGTGTCATCTAAACAGTGCGTGCATGCGTGGTATCTTTGTTTGTCTGTCCTGAAAGGTTACTAAGAGCGGGCCAATCGTTGATGGTCACGAACAGCAACGCCTTAAGGTTAAATTCCTCCTGTCTATGCTCATCCCACGTACGTACACCGTTTCCATTCCACAGCTGTAAAAGTTCTTCAACTAATGGCCTTAGGTACACATCAATTTCGTTGCCGGGTTGCTTAGGGCCTTGGATGAGAACTGGCATCATAATGAACTTCCGCTTCATGCACATCCAAGGAGGAAGGTTATACATACATAGAGTCACGGGCCAGGTGCTATGATTGCTGCTCTGCTCCCCGAAAGGATTAATGCCATCCGCACTTAAAGCAAACCATACATTCCTTGGGTCCTTTGCAAACTCATCCCAGTACTTTCTCTCGATTTTTCTCTACTGCAACCCGTCAGCGGGTGCTCTCAACTTCCCATCTTTCTTTCGGTTCTCACTGTGCCATCGCATCAACTTGGCATGCTCTTCGTTTCTGAACAGACATTTCAACCGTGGTATTATAGGAGCATACCACATCACCTTCGCAGGAACCCTCTTCCTGGGGGGCTCGCCGTCAACATCACCAGGGTCATCTCGTCTGATCTTATACCGCAATGCACCGTATACCGGGCATGCGTTCAGATCCTTGTATGCACCACGGTAGAGGATGCGGTCATTAGGGCATGCATGTATGAAAGTGCAACTATCCCTAGGTGGTTTTGGTAATTCATAACAACATATAGCTCACTGAGCTAATGCTATTCCAAGATGATTATTTCAGGAAAGCTCAATGATTGGCATGGCATGGATGTGAAAGTGGAACCCTCATAATGCTAAGGACAAAGGATTGGCTCAAGCTCAAAAGCTCAAGACTCTTCATTTTATATTTTAGTGATCCAAGATCACATTGAGTCTTTAGGAAAAGCCAATACTATCAAGGAGGGATGTGGTGTTGCCTAATGAGCCTCTTGCTTCATGTGCTTAGTGATATGCTCCAAAATCCTCAACCAGTTTCCCATATCCACAAATGACCTAAACCCTAAGCCAAACTCGGTCATACCGATTCTTTCTATCCGGCGCCACCGAGTTTCACTTGTCATAAGCCACTGCCAAACCCTAGCAATTCGGTCCTACCGATAGGGATCTCGGTCTCACCGAGATGGGATTGCAAACTCTCTATTTCCCTTTCGTAACTTTTCGGTCTCACCGAAAGAGCGAATCGGTCCCACCGAGATTGCAATGTAAACTCTCTATTTCCTTTTTGTAACTTTTCGGTCTCACCGAAAGAGCAAATTGGTCCCACCGAGTTTACCTGACCAACTCTCTGGTTAGCCAATTACCAAACTCGGTCTCACCGAGTTTGTGTAATCGGTCTCACCGAGATTACGTTATGCCCAAACCCTAACAGAATCGGTCCTACTGAGTTGCATGTTAGTCCCATTGAAAATCTCTAACGGTCACTAGGTTTACCTTTTCGGTCCGACCGAGTTTGTTGATTCGGTCCCACCGAGATTGGTAAATTGTGTGTAACGGTTGGATTTTGTGTGGAGGCTATATATACCCCTCCACCTCCTCTTCATTCGTTGAGAGAGCCATCAGAACACATACACAATTCCAACTCATATGTTCTGAGAGAGAACCACCTACTCATGTGTTGAGACCAAGATATTCCATTCCTACCATATGAATATTGATCTCTAGCCTTCCCCAAGTTGCTTTCCACTCAAACCTTCTTTCCACTAGATCCAAATCCTATGAGAGAGGGTTGAGTGTTGGGGAGACTATCATTTGAAGCACAAGAGCAAGGAGTTCATCATCAACACACCATTTGTTACTTCTTGGAGAGTGGTGTCTCCTAGGTTGGCTAGGTGTCACTTGGGAGCCTCCGACAAGATTGTGGAGTTGAACCAAGGAGTTTGTAAGGGCAAGGAGATCGCCTACTTCGTGAAGATCTACCGCTAGTGAGGCAAGTCCTTCGTGGGCGATGGCCATGGTGGGATAGACAGGGTTGCTACTTCATGGACCCTTCATGGGTGGAGCCCTCCGTGGACTCGCGCAACCGTTACCCTTCATGGGTTGAAGTCTCCATCAACGTGGATGTAGGATAGCACCACCTATCTGAACCACAGGAAAAACATCCGTGTCTCCAATTGCGTTTGAATTCTCCAAACCTTTCCCTTTACATTCTTGCAAGTTGCATGCTTTACTTTCCGCTGCTAATATACTCTTTGCATGTTTGCGTGAATTGCGTGATGATTGCTTGACTTGTCCTAAAATAGCTAAAATCTGCCAAGAACTAAAATTGGAAAAAGGTTAAATTTTTATTTGGTCAAGTAGTCTAATCACCCCCCGCCCGTCTAGACATACTTTCGATCCTACAAGTGGTATCAGAGCTTTGGTCTCCATTTGCTTTGATCTCCATAGCTTTTGGTGGTCATAGCCTTGGTTTCACAACCTAGGAGAGTATGGCGTCTAGCGAGGGAAATTATCACCGTAGAGATCCTTACTTTGATGGTACTAATTTTGCTAGTTGGAAGCATAATATGAAAATGCATATTCTTGGACATAACCCCACCGTTTGGGCTATTGTGTGTGTTGGTTTGCAAGGTGACTTCTTTGATGGGAGGGAACCAAACCGTGAAGCTACCACGGATGAGTTGAAGATGTTGCAATACAATGCTCAAGCTTGTGATATTATCTTCAACGGATTGTGCCCCGAAGAATTCAACAAAATCAGCCGTCTTGAGAATGCAAAGGAAATTTGGGACTCTTTGATTGATATGCACGAAGGTACAGACTCCGTCAAGGAATCCAAGTTGGATGTGCTTCAAAGTCAACTTGACAAGTTCAAAATGAAGGATGGTGAAGGTGTCGCTAAAATGTACTCTAGGCTTGCTCTCATCACAAATGAGATTGCCGGCTTAGGAAGTGAAGAGATGACCGATAGATTCATCATCAAGAAGATTCTAAGAGCCTTGGATGGAAAATATGATACCGTGTGCACATTGATCCAAATGATGCCCAATTACAAAGATCTCAAGCCAACGGAAGTGATTGGAAGAATTGTTGCTCATGAGATGTCACTTAAGGATAAAGAGGAACTTCACAACAAATCAAGTGGTGCCTACAAACCCTCATGTGAAGCCCCTACATCATCAAGTGAGAAACAAAACTTCAACGAAGAATTGAGCTTAATGGTGAAGAACTTCAACAAGTTCTACAAGAGTAGAAGCAAAGATAGAAGCTTCAAGTCAAGGTCCTACAATGACAAAAGATCTTCCAGTCGAGAGCAAAACTGCTACAATTGTGGAAGACCCGGACACTATTCCAATGAGTGTACGGCTCCCTACAAGAGAAGAGAAGATTCTCCAAAAAGAAGAAGCAAAGAATCACCACCAAGAGAGAGAAGGAGTAGAGATGATCGTTATGAACGAAGATACTCACGGAGAAGCAAGGATTCGGAAAGGAAGGAAAAATCATCAAGGAGCTACACAAAATGAAGACATCAAGCTCATGTTGGTGAATGGGTATCCGGCTCCGACTCCGACAGCCACTCCGAGAGAAGTTATCACTCCGACTCCGAAGATACTCAAGATGAAGGTGTTGCCGGTCTAGCACTTGTGTCAACCAACTCCTACGACATATTTGACTCACCAAATGAAGGAATTGGAAGATGCTTCATGGCCAAAGGTCCTAAGGTAACACACCCCGAGTATGTTGATTTTAATAGTGATGAAGATGACTTGTTAGGTGATGATGATTTGCTTGTTGACAACTCTAGTGATGAATACTATGATGAAACGTCAATTAATCATGCTAATCAATATAAAACGAATGACAATGATAAGGAGAAGATTGAGGCTCTTGAAGGAAATATGCCCTAGAGGCAATAATAAAGTTATTATTTATTTCCTTATATCATGATAAATGTTTATTATTCATGCTAGAATTGTATTAACCAGAAACATAATACATGTGTGAATACATAGACAAACAGAGTGTCACTAGTATGCCTCTACTTGACTAGCTCGTTAATCAAAGATGGTTATGTTTCCTAACCATGAACAAAGAGTTGTTATTTGATTAACGAGGTCACATCATTAGTTGAATGATCTGATTGACATGACCCATTCCATTAGCTTAGCACCCGATCGTTTAGTATGTTGCTATTGCTTTCTTCATGACTTATACATGTTCCTATGACTATGAGATTATGCAACTCCCGTTTACCGGAGGAACACTTTGGGTACTACCAAACGTCACAACGTAACTGGGTGATTATAAAGGAGTACTACAGGTGTCTCCAAAGGTAGATGTTGGGTTGGCGTATTTCGAGAATAGGATTTGTCACTCCGATTGTCGGAGTGGTATCTCTGGGCCCTCTCGGTAATACACATCACATAAGCCTTGCAAGCATTATAACTAAGATGTTAGTTGTGAGATGATGTATTACGGAACGAGTAAAGAGACTTGCCAGTAACGAGATTGAACTAGGTATTGGATACCGACAATCGAATCTTGGGCAAGTAACATACCGATGACAAAGGGAACAACGTATGTTGTTATGCGGTCTGACCGATAAAGATCTTCGTAGAATATGTAGGAGCCAATATGGGCATCCAGGTCCCGCTATTGGTTATTGACCGGAGACGTGTCTCGGTCATGTCTACATTGTTCTCGAACCGTAGGGTCCGCACGCTTAACGTTACGATGACAGTTATTATGAGTTTATGCATTTTGATGTACCGAAGGTAGTTCGGAGTCCCGGATGTGATCACGGACATGACGAGGAGTCTCGAAATGGTCGAGACGTAAAGATTGATATATTGGAAGCCTATGTTTGGACACCGGAAGTGTTCCGGATGAAATCGGGATTTTACCGGAATGCCGGGAGGGTTACCGGAACCCCCCGGGAGGCAAATGGGCCTATTGGGCCTTAGTGGAAAAGTGAAAGGGGCTGCCCACAAGGGCTGCGCGCCTCCCCCCCTTCCCTAGTCCTATTAGGACTAGGAGAAGGGGCCGGCCCCCTCTTTCTCTCTTCTCTTTGGAGAGTCCTATTAGGAATAGGATTTGGGGGGGGGAGTCCTACTCCCAGTAGGAGTAGGACTCCTCCTGCGCCTCTCTCCCTAGCCGGCCGAACCCCTCCCCCTGCTCCTTTATATACGGGGGCAGGGGGCACCCCATAGACACACAAGTTGATCATTGTTGATCGTTCCTTAGCCGTGTGCGGTGCCCCCTGCCACCAAATTCCACCTCGATCATACCGTTGTAGTGCTTAGGCGAAGCCCTGCGTCGGTAGTACATCAAGATCGTCACCACGCCGTCGTGCTGACGGAACTCTTCCTCGACGCTTTGCTGGATCGGAGCCCGAGGATCGTCATCGAGCTGAACGTGTGCTAAGAACTCGGAGGTGCCGGAGTAACGGTGCTTGGATCGGTCGGATCGGGAAGAAGACTTACGACTACTTCCTCTACGTTGTGAGATCGCTTCCGCAGTCGGTCTGCGTTGGTACGTAGACAATACTCTTCCCCTCGTTGCTATACATCACCATGATCTTGCGTGTGCGTAGGAAAATTTTCGAAATTACTACGTTCCCCAACAGTGGCATCCGAGCCTAGGTTTTATGGTTTGATGTTATTTGCACAAGTAGAACACAAGTGAGTTGTGGGCGATATAAGTCATACTGCCTACCAGCATGTCATACTTTGGTTCGGCGGTATTGTTGGACGAGACGATCCGGACCAACCTTACGCGTACTCTTACGCGAGACCGGTTCCCTCAACGTGCTTTGCACATAGATGGCTTGCGGAAGACTGTCTCTCCAACTTTAGTTGAACCGAGTGTGGCTACGCCCGGTCCTTGAGAAGGTTAAAACGGAGTCTATTTGACGAACTATCGTTGTGGTTTTGATGCGTAGGTGAGATGAGTTCTTACTTAAGCCCGTAGCAGCCACGTAAAAACTTGCAACAACAAAGTAGAGGACGTCTAACTTGTTTTTGCAGGGCATGTTGTGATGTGATATGGTCAAGGCATGATGCTGATTTTATTGTATGAGATGATCATGTTTTGTAACCGAGTTATCGGCAACTGACAGGAGCCATATGGTTGTCGCTTTATTGTATGCAATGCAATCGCGATGTAATGCTTTACTTTATTACTAAGCGGTAGTGATAGTCGTGGAAGCATAAGATTGGCGAGACGACAACGATGCTACGATGGAGATCAAGGTGTCGCGCCGGTGACGATGGTGATCATGACGGTGCTTCGGAGATGGAGATCACAAGCACAAGATGATGATGGCCATATCATATCACTTATATTGATTGCATGTGATGTTTATCTTTTATGCATCTTATCTTGCTTTGATTGACGGTAGCATTATAAGATGATCTCTCACTAAATTATCAAGAAGTGTTCTCCCTGAGTATGCACCGTTGCCAAAGTTCGTCGTGCCCAGACACCACGTGATGATCGGGTGTGATAAGCTCTACGTCCATCTACAACGGGTGCAAGCCAGTTTTGCACACGCATAATACTCAGGTTAAACTTGACGAGCCTAGCATATGCAGATATGGCCTCGGAACACAGAGACCGAAAGGTCGAGCGTGAATCATATAGTAGATATGATCAACATGACGATGTTCACCATTGAAAACTACTCCATCTCACGTGATGATCGGTTATGGTTTAGTTGATTTGGATCACGTGATCACTTAGAGGATTAGAGGGATATCTATCTAAGTGGGAGTTCTTAAGTAATATGATTAATTGAACTTAAATTTATCATGAACTTAGTCCTGGTAGTATTTTGCAAATTATGTTGTAGATCAATAGCTCGCGTTGTTGCTTCCCTGTGTTTATTTTGATATGTTCCTAGAGAAAATTGTGTTGAAAGATGTTAGTAGCAATGATGCGGATTGGATCCGTGATCTGAGGTTTATCCTCATTGCTGCACAGAAGAATTATGTCCTTGATGCACCGCTAGGTGACAGACCTATTGCAGGAGCAGATGTAGACGTTATGAACGTTTGGCTAGCTCAATATGATGACTACTTGATAGTTTAGTGCACCATGCTTAATGGCTTAGAATCGGGACTTCAAAGACGTTTTGAACGTCATGGACCATATGAGATGTTCCAGGAGTTGAAGTTAATATTTCAAGTAAATACCCGAGTTGAGAGATATGAAGTCTCCAACAAGTTCTATAGCTGAAAGATGGAGGAGAATCGCTCAACTAGTGAGCATGTGCCCAGATTGTCTGAGTACTACAATCGCTTGAATCAAGTGGGAGTTAATCTTCCAGATAAAATAGTGATTGACAGAATTCTCTAGTCACCATCACCAAGTTAGTAGAACTTCGTGATGAACTATAATATGCAAGGGATGAACAAGACAACTCCCAAGCTCTTCGTGATGCTGAAATCAACGAAGGTAGAAATCAAGAAAAACATCAAGTGTTGATGGTTGACAAGATCACTAGTTTCAAGAAAAGGGCAAAGGGAAGAAGGGGAACTTCAAAAGAACGGCAAGCAAGTTGCTACTCATGTGAAGAAGCCCAAGTCTGGTCCTAAGCCTGAGACAAAGTGCTTCTACTGCAAAGGGACTGGTTACTGGAAGCGGAACTACCCCAAGTGATTGGCGGATAAGAAGGATGGCAAAGTGAACATAAGTATATTTGATATACATGTTATTGATGTGTACTTTACTAGTGTTTATAGCAAACCCTCAGTATTTGATACTAGTTCAGTTGCTAAGAGTAGTAACTCGAAATGGGAGTTGCAGAATAAATAGAGACTAGTTAAGGGAAAAGTGACGATGTGTGTTGGAAGTAGTTCCAAGATTGATATGATCATCGTCGCATACTCCCCTATACTTTCGGGATTAGTGTTGAACTTAAATAAGTGTTATTTGGTTTTTGCGTTGAGCATGAATATGATTTGATCATGTTTATTGCAATACGGTTATTCATTAAAGTAAGAGAATAAATTGTTGTTCTGTTTACATGAATAAAACCTTATATGGTTACACACCCAATGAAAATAGTTCGTTGGATCTCGATCATGGTGATACACATAATCATAATATTGAAACCAAAAGATGCAAAGTTAATAATGATAGTGCAACTTATTTGTAGCACTGCCGTTTAGGTCATATTGGTGTAAAGCGCATGAAGAAACTCCATGCTGATGGGATTTTGGAATCACTTGATTATGAATCACTTGATGCTTGCGAACCGTGCCTTTTGGGCAAGATGACTAAAACGCCGTTCTCCGGAACAATGAAGCAAGCAACAGATTTGTTGAAGATCATACATACTGATGTATGTGGTCCGATGAATATTAAGGCTTGCAGCAGGTATCATTATTTTCTGACCTTCACAGATGATTTGAGCAGATATGGGGATATCTACTTGATGAAACATAAGTCTGAAACATTTGAACAGTTCAAAGAATTTCAGAGTGAAGTGGAAAATCATCGTAACAAGAAAATAAAGTTTCTACGATCTGATCGTAGAAAAGAGTATTTGAGTTACAAGTTTGGTCTTCAGTTAAAACAATGTGAAATAGTTTCACTGCTCACGCCACCTGAAACACCACAGCATAATGGTGTGTCCGAACGTCATAACCGTACTTTATTGAATATAGTGCAATCTATGATGTATCTTACCGATCTACCACTATTGTTTTGGGATTATGCATTAGAGACAGCTGCATTCACGTTAAAAAGGGGCACCATCTAAGTCCGTTGAGACGACACAATTTGAACTGTGGCTTAGCAAGAAACCAAAGTAGTCGTTTCTTAAAGTTTGGGGTTGTGATGCTTATGTGAAAAAGTTTCATCCTGATAAGCTCGAACCCAAATCGGAGAAATGTGTCTTCATAGGATATCCAAAGGAAACTATTAGATACACCTTCTATCACAGATCCGAAGGCAAGACTTTTGTTTCTAAGTTCGGAAACTTTCTAGAGAAGGAGTTTCTCTCGAAAGAAGTGAGTGGGAGGAAAGTGAACTTGACGAGGTAACTGTACCTGCTCCCTTATTGGAAAATAGTACATCACAGAAAACTGTTTCTGCGAGACCTACACCAATAAGTGAGGAAGCTAATGATGATGATCATGAAACTTTAGATCAAGATACTACTAAACCTCGTAGATCAACCAGAGTAAGATCCGCACCAGAGTGGTACGGTAATCCTGTTCTGGAGGTCATGCTACTAGATCATGATGAACCTACGAACTATGAAGAAGTGATGGTGAGCCCAGATTCCGTAAAGTGGCTTGAAGCCATGAAATCTGAGATGGGATCCATGTATGAGAACAAAGTATGGACTTTGGTTGACTTGCCCGATGATCGGCAAGCAATTGAGAATAAATGGATCCTAAAGAAGAAGACTGACGCTGATGGTAATGTTACTGTCTACAAAGCTCGACTTGTCGCAAAAGGTTTTCGACAAGTTCAAGGAGTTGACTACGATGAGACCTTCTCACCCGTAGCGATGCTTAAGTCTGTCAGAATCATGTTAGCAATTGCCGCATTTTATGATTATGAAATATGGCAGATGGATGTCAAAACTGCATTCCTGAATGGATTTCTGGAAGAAGAGTTGTATATGATGCAACCAGAAGGTTTTGTTGATCCAAAGGGAGCTAACAAAGTATGCAAACTCCAGCGATCCATTTATGGACTGGTGCAAGCATCTCGGAGTTGGAATAAACGCTTTGATAGTGTGATCAAAGCATTTGGCTTTATACAGACTTTTGGAGAAGCCTGTATTTACAATAAAGTGAGTGGGAGCACTACAGCATTTCTGATAAGTATATGTGAATGACATATTGTTGATCGGAAATAATGTAGAATTATTCTGTAAAGCATAAAGAAGTTTTTGAAAGGAGTTTTTCAAAGAAAGACTTCGGTAAAGCTGCTTACATATTGAGCTTCAAGATCTATAGAGATAGACCAAGACGCTTGATAAGTTTTTTCAATGAGTACATACCTTGACAAGATTTTGAAGTAGTTCAAAATGAAGCAGTCAAAGAAAGAGTTCTTGCCTGTATTACAAGGTGTGAAGTTGAGTAAAGACTCAAAGCCCGACCACGGCAGAAGATAGAAAGAGAATGAAAGTCATTCCCTATGCCTCATAGGTTCTATAAAGTATGCCATGCTGTGTACCAGATCTATTGTATACCCTGCACTGATTTGGCAAGGGAGTACAATAGTGATCTACGAGTAGATCACTGGACAGCGGTCAGAATTATCCTTAGTGAAATAAGGATATGTTTCTCGATTATGGACGTGACAAAAAGGTTCGTCGTAAAGGGTTACGTCGATGCAAGTTTTTGACACTGATCCAGATGAATCTAAAGTCTCAATCTAGATACATATTGAAAGTGGGAGCAATTAGCTAGAGTAGCTCCGTGTAGAGCATTGTAGACATAGAACTTGCAAAATACTTACGGATCTGAATGTGACAGACCCGTTGACTAAAATTATCTCACAAGCAAAACATGATCACACCTTGGTACTCTTTGGGTGTTAATCACATAGAGATGTGAACTAGATTACTGACTCTAGTAAACCCTTTGAGTGTTGGTCACATGACGATGTGAACTATGGGTGTTAATCACATGGTGAT
This sequence comes from Triticum monococcum, assembly GCA_034509565.1. Classification (NCBI taxonomy): domain Eukaryota; kingdom Viridiplantae; phylum Streptophyta; class Magnoliopsida; order Poales; family Poaceae; genus Triticum; species Triticum monococcum. The sequence goes on along the minus strand of CM067847.1, from coordinate 741,377,937 downwards.
GTGAACTATTGCTGTTAAATCACATGGCGATGTGAACTAGATTATTGACTCTAGTGCAAGTGGGAGACTGAAGGAAATATGCCCTAGAGGCAATAATAAAGTTATTATTTATTTCCTTATATCATGATAAATGTTTATTATTCATGCTAGAATTGTATTAACCAGAAACATAATACATGTGTGAATACATAGACAAACAGAGTGTCACTAGTATGCCTCTACTTGACTAGCTCGTTAATCAAAGATGGTTATGTTTCCTAACCATGAACAAAGAGTTGTTATTTGATTAACGAGGTCACATCATTAGTTGAATGATCTGATTGACATGACCCATTCCATTAGCTTAGCACCCGATCGTTTAGTATGTTGCTATTGCTTTCTTCATGACTTATACATGTTCCTATGACTATGAGATTATGCAACTCCCGTTTACCGGAGGAACACTTTGGGTACTACCAAACGTCACAACGTAACTGGGTGATTATAAAGGAGTACTACAGGTGTCTCCAAAGGTAGATGTTGGGTTGGCGTATTTCGAGAATAGGATTTGTCACTCCGATTGTCGGAGAGGTATCTCTGGGCCCTCTCGGTAATACACATCACATAAGCCTTGCAAGCATTATAACTAAGATGTTAGTTGTGAGATGATGTATTACGGAACGAGTAAAGAGACTTGCCAGTAACGATATTGAACTAGGTATTGGATACCGACAATCGAATCTTGGGCAAGTAACATACCGATGACAAAGGGAACAACGTACGTTGTTATGCGGTCTGACCGATAAAGATCTTCGTAGAATATGTAGGAGCCAATATGGGCATCCAGGTCCCGCTATTGTTTATTGACCGGAGACGTGTCTCGGTCATGTCTACATTGTTCTCGAACCGTAGGGTCCGCACGCTTAACGTTACGATGACAGTTATTATGAGTTTATGCATTTTGATGTACCGAAGGTAGTTCGGAGTCCCGGATGTGATCACGGACATGACGAGGAGTCTCGAAATGGTCGAGACGTAAAGATTGATATATTGGAAGCCTATGTTTGGACACCGTAAGTGTTCCGGATGAAATCGGGATTTTACCGGAATACCGAGAGGGTTACCGGAACCCCCCGGGAGGCAAATGGGCATATTGGGCCTTAGTGGAAAAGTGAAAGGGGCTGCCCACAAGGGCTGCGCGCCTCCCCCCCCCCTTCCCTAGTCCTATTAGGACTAGGAGAAGGGGCCGGCCCCCTCTTTCTCTCTTCTCTTTGGAGAGTCCTATTAGGAATAGGATTTGGGGGGGGGGGAGTCCTACTCCCGGTAGGAGTAGGACTCCTCCTGCGCCTCTCTCCCTAGCCGGCCGAACCCCTCCCCCTGCTCCTTTATATACGGGGGCAGGGGGCACCCCATAGACACACAAGTTGATTATTGTTGATCGTTCCTTAGCCGTGTGCGGTGCCCCCTGCCACCAAATTCCACCTCGATCATACCGTTGTAGTGCTTAGGCGAAGCCCTGCGTCGGTAGTACATCAAGATCGTCACCACGCCGTCGTGCTGACGGAACTCTTCCTTGATGCTTTGCTGGATCGGAGCCCGAGGATCGTCATCGAGCTGAACGTGTGCTAAGAACTCGGAGGTGCCGGAGTAACGGTGCTTGGATCGGTCGGATCGGGAAGAAGACGTACGACTACTTCCTCTACGTTGTGAGATCGCTTCCGCAGTCGGTCTGCGTTGGTACGTAGACAATACTCTTCCCCTCGTTGCTATGCATCACCATGATCTTGCGTGTGCGTAGGAAAATTTTCGAAATTACTATGTTCCCCAACAGCTCTAACTAAAGAACTAAACACTCTTAAGTTAGCTCATGAAACTATGTTCGAAGATCATCGAGAACTTTTAAGAGCTCATGAGAAGTTACGCTTTGAAAAGCTCAATCTTGAGCAAGAGCATGAGTTTTTAAAAGCAATCAATGATGATCTCCGCAAGAAAAGTTCTTCTTACATTGCCAAGCGTTTACTCTTATCCACTTACATGCCTCAAGTCAAGTCTAGTAACAAGAACAAGAAAGATTCTTCCTCTAGTAGTAACAATGATCATGCTAAATCCAATATTGTTGCTTCTAGTAATTCTCTTGATTCCACTAATGATTCTCTTAGCCAAGTTACACTTGAGCAAGAAAATAGCTTATTGAAGGGAATTATAGAGAAAGGAGTGTACAAAAGCCTTGCCGGGAGTAAGCAATTCGAGGAAATTGTGCGCACGCAAGGAATGCACCGGAAGAATCAAGGTGTTGGTTTTGAACGAAAGTTCAATGCCAATGGAGTTGAGTGGGAAGAAGATCAATACCCCAAGGCAAAGTTTGTTCCTCAACAAGAGAAGTATGATACTTCCTTCAAGGGGACACAAGCTCAAGATGATCTTCCACCACAAGACTACAAGCAAAAAGGCAAGGACAAGCTTCAAGAGGAAATTGATGCATTTGAAGAAGCTCCTAAGACCTTAGTCAAGTGGATTCCCAAGACCACGTCAAGTTCCACTTCATCAAGTACGACTACAAATCCAAGGATTCCCATCAAGATGGTGTGGATCCAAAAGAAGAAGAACTAGAGAGTTCTTGAGGGTGACTCCGCCAACATACTTCACTCTTATCATTTTGGCAAGAACAAGTGCAATCAACTTCCACATCTTGCACTAGTTCAAGGAGTCACAAACCCTCTTGTTGGTAAGACAAGGGACAAGGTAACCTAAAATTTTTCATGGACATCATCTTGTGTGTGCATCACTCTATGTCTATGGATATCCTTGTTTGTTCCTTGTGGGACTAACCCATGTAGGTATTGAAAGTGCAATTCACTCAAATGGATAGCTCCAAGTGATCTACATCAACATTGAGCATCCACATCTTCAACATCTACATGAAGTCACCATCGACAAAACCCAAGGTTAGTTCATCCCTCTTAGGGGGGATATCACATCTAGGGGGAGCTTTACTCTAAGACTTGAGCTAAAGCAACTCTAAAGATGTGAACACAACAATGCTTTATGTAAAAGTGGTAACCCCACTTGAGCTTAAACAATGAGTATGACCTATGATCAAGTGTTCTCACTTGACTCCTAAGTCAATATACTCATATAGATGACCTAGTCATCGCAAATTGCTTGATAGATGCTAGAATTGGTTGTGCATGCTTTGTCACATATTTCATTTGCCATCTTATTGTGTGAGCATGTTGGTTGCATATTTTACTCATTCGAGGACATCCACTTGTTGTTTTGGTTGTTTGGTTTTATTTCCTTTTGCCAAGTGGATGGACAAGAATGCCTAAGAACCTCCTCTAGCTATCTATGCTTTTCTCGTCTCAAACTCTATTCATGCTACATCACAAAATTTGATCAAGTCAGATTCGAACCACTCTGTGTGAGGAGCGCTCGGAGTCCCCGATTCGTCATAGACTTAAACTTCCAAAACCTCTTTGTGATTCTCGGTCTGACCGATTCCCTACTTTCGGTCCTACCGAGATCATTAAGTTGATCTAGGTTTTCGATCTCGGTGCAACCGATTTGACCATTCGGTCACACCGAGTTGCAACAACTGTATACAGTTTTGCATCTCGGTGCCACCGAGTTGTTCCACTCGGTCACACCGACAGGGTCGGGCTATATATAGTCACGGGCAAAAATTTGGAAATTTCTCCGAACCCCTTCGCCCGCGCGATAGCCTGCTCTGCCAACTTGGTCTCCGGATCGTCTCCTCGCCGCCAGCCGCCTCCAGTCGCTGGTCTCCGTCGCCGTCAACGGGAATTCCACCCCGTCGTTGCCGCCGTAGCGAGTCTCCGCCGAACTAGGGTATGGACTCGATCTTTGTGCTATTCTCCAATCCGATTCCTAGCACATTGTGATCATCATGATTCTTGCCATGTTTGATAAGCTCCTATCCAGTCAATGAACTCGTAGATTAGGTTTAATTCGAAAATTTTAGGGTTAGGTTTCCGCCGAAACCATCTCGGACCCACCGAGTTGAAAAACTCGGTCCCACCGATTTGGCTTATGCCATTGCACAAGTGAGACTCGGTCTGACCGAGAATTACTTATCGGTGTGACCGATTTTGGAACTCTGTGAAACCCTAGTAGTCTCGGTGCCACCGAACTGTGACTCGGTCTGACCAAGTTCACTAGTTTAGGTTCCAAAACTGCTTCGGTATCACCGAGTTTAGAAATCGGTAGATCCGAGATGCTTTCAGTGGGAAACTAAAACTAAGTTTTTGAATTATTCTTTTGCAAAAATCTCTGCATTTTGTGATGCTCATCCACTCTATCTCATCTATAACCTATTCACAGGGTCAGCAGTCAGAGTTTGCATCATGTCAGACCAAAGTGATAGCCAGAACATGTCAGAGCAACAAGTGCAGATGAGTGAGGGCACTAGTCCCTCAAGTTCCTCAGATGATGGCAGCAGGAGCACCCCTAGCAATCTGCCTAAAGCTGCCACAAGACAGAGAAAGAAGAGAACCTCAGATTCAGAAGATGAGGATTATGTGGCAGAAGAGGAAGCAACTCCCAAGAGAGTTGAGCCAGCACAGGGCATAAAACCAGGGATGAAGATCAAAAGGCCAGCAGGCAGGCAGCCTATGTCAAAGGCCAGAGCTTCAACTGAGAAGCCCACTCCCATAGAGCCAGTTGCTGCTGAAGGCAAGAAAAGGAAGGAAAGGGTGAAGAAAACTGTAGCCAGCGTGCTTGGCAAAGCTTCCATCATGGAAGATGAGGAGGAAGAAGAAGAGGTAGCTGCACCAGCACCAAAGGCACCCAAGCTGATGGGTGATGCCATAAGATCAGGGGCAGCTGCTTCCAAGGCCAAGCCAGCTCCAAAGCCAAAGCCAAAGCCAAAGAGAAATACAAGAAGCATCCCAGCTACTGAGAAGAATAAGGCCCCAGTGCCTAAAGCTGCAGAAGAAGAGGAAGAGAACGTTCTTAGAAAGCTCAAGCCCAAGATCCCAGACCACAACGATGCTCATCCTGTGGCTGAGGATATGAAACTCAGGAGAGATTCAGGGCTCCGGAAGTGGAGAGAAGCAGACCCGTATGCTTCAAGGAGAAGGACTGCAGTTGACTACAGGTTTCACACCAAGGAGCAACAAGATTTCTATGAGACAGTGCTGCTAGACAAGAAGCCCATTGTCTGTGACATGAGATGGGTCGATTGGCAATACATCAAGGACAACGAAGAGTACTACCCTGGAGTGCAGGACAGCTTCAAGGCGTGTGGAGTAGAGGACTTTGTTGGGAAGAAGCTCACAAAGTGGAACGAGGAACTCATCATGCAGTTCTACTCCACAACCCATTTTTATCCAGATGGTAGGATAATTTGGATGTCAGAGGGTACGAGGTACCAGTCTACAGTTGCTGAATGGGCTCAGCTGATTAATGCCCCAGAGGAGCAAGCAGATGACTTGGACATTTATGCCAAGAAGAAGATGGACCACAACTCAATGTCAAACATGTACAAGGAGATTCCAAATGAAGCACTTGACACTTTCAAGTTTGGCTCAGTACACTATCTTCTGTCAGGGCTGCCAACAATCAATTGGATACTGAGGCACACCTTATTGCCCAAGTCTGGAGATCACAAGATGATCAGAGGCCATGCAATCAACTTGCTTCATATCTTTGACGTGCCACAAAAATTCAAAGTCATGAGCCTTATGATAGAAACAATCAAGAGGACAGCAGCAGACCAGAAGAGGAGCTGTGGATATGCCCCACAGATTCAGGAGCTCATCAACTCCAAGATGGGCACGGGCATATACTTATTGGACAAGGAACACCTGCCCATCCATCCAGACTTTGAAGATAACCAAGTTGTTATGACTGAGAATGAGCCATCATCTGCCCAAGCACAAGCCAAGAAGGAGAAAGCAAGGAAGGAGAAAGCCGCCAAGATGCCTACTCAAGAGGAGGCATCTGAATATTTCCTAACAACCAAACAAGAGCAGCTTGGTTACTTGATTGCATCCACCCTGCGGATTGAGCAAGGACTAGCCACCCTAACTCAAAACCAGGCAAGCTTAGAGAGGATCATGGAACAAAAGTTTTATGACTTGGATGTCAAAGTGACAGAGATTCAGACTGCAGTGGAGCAGCTCCAGGATGACATGCATGAGAGGAGAGGCAAGACTACAACTGATGCTTTTGCCAGAGTGCCACGAGGTCCGAGGTCGTCTGCAGTGCCAGTTGCTGACACCAGAGCCACCACTTCTGCACCAGCCACAGCCTCAGTTCCACCAGCTCCAGCGTCCACTTCAGCCTCGACTCCGACCACGTCTACAGAAGGCTTCGTCCTTGGAGTGCTCCGGACTCCACCACCACCTGAAGATCAAGCCTGAGTGTCGACTTAGCACTATGCATTTTCTAGGAACTTTTTGGTAACTTGTTGCCAAAGGGGGAGGAAATGTATAGATCATAGGCTTCGAGAGAGAGTGTTGCTTTTATTCTCTCTTGTTTTATTTGGTGGTTTTTCGAACTTTGTTTGCTTGTGTGCTTGAGATACTACGTCATTATCTGTGAGACATTGATGATCATGTGTTTGATCATAAGCTACACTTAATGTTTGCTTAATATTATCATCCTATCTATCTTATGTGATCACTCACTATTCTTGGTGATGGGTGCATGTATTCCATTCTTATCATTTTAAGCGCTCCACCAAGATGTATGTGACATGGAAGAATAACCCATGACTCTAACTCTTTGTGCATTTGCAGTCCAAAGCAAATTTTAAATATGCACAAATTTAGGGGGAGCTCTTACTTATCACATACTTCTCAAAGCGACGATATATTTCATGCTTATTATCATTTGTCGAAGCTTTGATCTATATGTTGTCATCAATTACCAAAAAGGAGGAGATTGAAAGTGCAACTATCCCTAGGTGGTTTTGGTAATTCGTAACAACATATAGCTCATTGAGCTAATGCTATTCCAAGATGATTATTTCAGGAAAGCTCAATGATTGGCATGGCATGGATGTGAAAGTGGAACCCTCAAAATGCTAAGGACAAAGGATTGGCTCAAGCTCAAAAGCTCAAGACTCTTCATTTTATATTTCAGTGATCCAAGATCACATTGAGTCTTTAGGAAAAGCCAATACTATCAAGGAGGGACGAGGTGTTGCCTAATGAGCCTCTTGCTTCATGTGCTTAGTGATATGCTCCAAAATCCTCAACCACTTTCCCATATCCACAAATGACCTAAACCCTAAGCCGAACTCGGTCATACCGATTCTTTCTATCCGGCGCCACCGAGTTTCACTTGTCATAAGCCACTGCCAAACCCTAGCAATTCGGTCCTACCGATAGGGATCTCGGTCTCACCGAGATGGGATTGCAAACTCTCGGTTTCCCTTTCGTAACTTTTCGGTCTCACCGAAAGAGCGAATCGGTCCCACCGAGATTGCAATGTAAACTCTCTGTTTCCTTTTTGTAACTTTTCGGTCTCACCGAAAGAGCAAATCGGTCCCACCGACTTTACCTGACCAACTCTCTGGTTAGCTAATTACCAAACTCGGTCTCACCGAGTTTGTGTAATCGGTCTCACCGAGATTACGTTATGCCCAAACCCTAACAGAATCGGTCCTACCGAGTTGCATGTCAGTCCCACTGAAAATCTCTAACGGTCACTAGGTTTACCTTTTCGGTCCGACCGAGTTTGTTGATTCGGTCCCACCGAGATTGGTAAATTGTGTGTAACGGTTGGATTTTGTGTGGAGGCTATATATACCCCTCCACCTCCTCTTCATTCGTTGAGAGAGCCATCGGAACACATACACAATTCCAACTCATATGTTCTGAGAGAGAACCACCTACTCATGTGTTGAGACCAAGATATTCCATTCCTACCATATGAATCTTGATCTCTAGCCTTCCCCAAGTTGCTTTCCACTCAAACCTTCTCTCCACTAGATCCAAATCCTATGAGAGAGGGTTGAGTGTTGGGGAGACTATCATTTGAAGCACAAGAGCAAGGAGTTCATCATCAACACACCATTTGTTACTTCTTGGAGAGTGGTGTCTTCTAGATTGGCTAGGTGTCACTTGGGAGCCTCCGACAAGATTGTGGAGTTGAACCAAGGAGTTTGTAAGGGTAAGGAGATCGCCTACTTCGTGAAGATCTACCGCTAGTGAGGCAAGTCCTTCGTGGGCGATGGCCATGGTGGGATAGACAAGGTTGCTACTTCGTGCACCCTTCGTGGGTGGAGCCCTCCGTGGACTCGCGCAACCGTTACCCTTCGTGGGTTGAAGTCTCCATCAACGTGGATGTAGGATAGCACCACCTATCCGAACCACGGGAAAAACATCCGTGTCTACAATTGCGTTTGAATTCTCCAAACCTTTCCCTTTACATTCTTGCAAGTTGCATGCTTTACTTTCCGCTGCTAATATACTCTTTGCATGCTTGCATGAATTGTGTGATGATTGCTTGACTTGTCCTGAAATAGCTAAAATCTGCCAAGAACTAAAATTGGGAAAAGGTTAAGTTTTTATTTGGTCAAGTAGTCTAATCACCCCCCCCCCTCTAGACATACTTTCGATCCTACAATGTATCTTCTCCACCTCCAATCCTAGAGGGCATACGACCTTCTTTGCTGCGTATGTACTGTCGGGCAATTCGTTATCCTTTGGAAGCTTCTTCTTCAATATTTTCAGTAGCTTCTCAAATCCTATGTCAGCCACAACATTCTCTGCCTTCCACTGCAGCAATTCCAGTATGGTACCAAGCTTTGTGTTGCCATCTTCGCAATTGGGGCATAACCCTTTTTTGTGATCCTCTAACATGCGATCGAACTTCAGCTTCTCCTTTTGACTTTCGCATGGCGTCCTTGCATCGACAATGACCCGGCGGAGATCATCATCATCGGGCACATCGTCTGGTTCCTCTTGATCTTCAGCAGCTTCACCCGTTGCAGCATCATTGGGCACATCGTCTGGTTCCTCTTGATCTTCACCAGCTCCCCCCGTTGCAGCATCACCGTATTCAGGGGGCACATAGTTGTCATCGTACTCTTCTTCTTCGTCGTCTTCCATCATAATCCCTATTTCTTCGTGCCTCGTCCAAACATTATAGTGTGGCATGAAACCCTTGTAAAGCAGGTGGGATTACATTGAAACTATGTAAAACATACATTGAAACTATGTAAAACATACATTGAAACTATGTAAAACATTTCAATGCGAAAACAAATGCGATCATAATCGCAACCAAGGTAACAATTGATCCAACGGCATAATGATACCAAGCCTCGGTATGAATGACATATTTTCTAATCTTTCTAATCTTCAAGCGCATTGCGTCAATCTTGATCTTGTGATCATCGACGACATCCGCAACATGCAACTCCAATATCATCTTCTCCTCCTCAATTTTTTTTATTTTTTTCCTTCAACAAATTGTTTTCTTCTTCAACTAAATTTAACCTCTCGACAATAGGGTCGGTTGGCATTTCCGATTCACATACATCCTACATAAATAAAATCTATGTCACGTTGGTCGGCATAATTTTCATAAACAATAAATGAACCAATAGTTATAAAGATAATATATATACCACATCCGAATCATAGACAGGACGAGGGCCAACGGGGGCGGATACCAAAACCATCGCACTATATAAGATGCAATAATAAAAGTAAGAAAATAATACAAGTATCTATGTAAACATACAAGTAAGAATATTTTTCCTTTCAGAAAGAAGATAAAACAAGAGGCTCACCACGGTGGTGCCGGCGATGAGCTCGGCGCGGGTGATCGACAGCGGTGAAGACAGGGACGGGGCGTGACGGACCGCTAAACCTAGACAAATATTATGGAAAATGAAGCTTGGAGGTCGAGCTTGGAGAGGAGAAAGCTTAAGTAGTGTGGCCCGGGCATTCCATCGAACACCTTGTGTGCATAGGAGGTGAGCTAAAGCACCACCAAGCCCTCTCCCCCTCAGCCAGAGAAAAACAGAGCACTGGGGTGCTCTGCTCGCGAGCGAGGGGTATATATAGGGACCTCATTGGTCCCGGTTGGTGGAATGAGCCGGGACTAAAGGGGAGCCTTTGGTCCCGGTTCAAGCCACCAACCGGGACCAATGATGGTGGGCCAGGAGCGAGGCCCATTGGTCCCGGTTCATCCCACCAACCGGGACCAAAAGGTCCAGATGAACCGGGACCAATGGCCCATGTGGCCTGGCCGGCCCCCTGGGCTCACGAACCGGGACCAATGCCCACATTGGTCCCGGTTCTAGACTGAACCGGGACTAATGGGCTGACCCGGCCTGGACCAAAGCCCTGTTTTCTACTAGTGATGGCTGGATTAGCCCTTACCTCCGCCGTTGGACTCTTAAGAGCCAAATTTCACGCGGATGAGCACGGGTACAAGCGCTTGTGCTTGTATCACACGCCGTATTGCATGTAAAATGCAAATTAGAGTTTCTTGGGTACTTGGTATGAGGGTCGGTATGAGCACTTGCACTCGTACCGCGCCCCATCTTCTCTTATAGAGTCAATGGAGGTTTTTGAGCCCCTTGGGTATGAGGACTGGGCAGAGCGCTTGCAATCGTACCTCCAATCTAAAGAGGATCTTAAATCCTACTCCCTCCGTTCCAAAATAGATGACTAAACTTTGTAGTAACTTTAGACAAAGTTGAGTCATCTATTTTGGAACGGAGGGAGTAATACCAAATGATCTATTACATACTAGGGTTCCTCCATATCCCTGAGAATTAGGAAAACTACCCGCACATCGAGGGAATGAATGGAACGAGATGAATTATGATGATCATGATGAGTTCAAGGTAATACACGATTGAATCCACTCCAACTACTGTGGATAGTAATGAGATGGTAATGGTGACGATGATGATGGTGAAGCCCTCTTGATGTAGCGTTGCGGCGACGAAGTCCTTGGATCGGTTACCCCTCCGGATGCCTCCCAGAGGCTAGGGTTATGTGTTCTGAATGCGCCTCTGTAGGTGTTGTGCGTCAGATCCCCGATCCAACTCCACGAGGGTGAAGTAGTCGACCAGGAGGCGGCGATGGCAGCTCATACGAGTGCACATGCTCATATGGTTGGCCATCTTGCGCTCTGGATGAGCCGCGCTGGCTCCAACTGCATCAAATTGTTTATATTTTTATTATGGTAGGTAATAATCACACTGATTGACGTGATTCCATCATAATTTTATGGGATTTCTTTCATAGTGCTCTATTTGTTCCAAAAGATGTATCCTGGGAAAAACCGACAAAAGTTAGTATGCAAACACGATAAAAATTCACAAAGCCGGCTGTGTAGACACAAAATAAGGCGTAAAAACTTCACATGATTTGCACTCATCATGCAAGACTGGCCCGAAACACCTCCCGGCCCGACCGATGATCGGGTTTACTCTAGGCACATCATTTAGTTTAAAAGTATCACACAGGGGCATAAAAATTTGGTAGGTGTGCTTGAGGGTCTTCATCTTCTTTTCCTCAAAAAGTGTAATTTTGTACTCCACAGAGAAGTTCGGTATTTATAAAGAAAAATGCAGCATAATTGGTAGCATAATGAATAGGAGATTTAGCGACCAATCTAGATGGTACACCATACTCCCTTAGTGTCTTTTTTGATTTTTGGAGTTGATCTTTGCAAATAAAGAGCTAATGTCGGTAGTTTGAGATTTTTGTAATCTTTTCATGAATTCTTCTTTCCAATATAGTATGGTAGATACATTTTTTCCGAGTGGGTAGAACCTCTGTCTGCTAGAGCAAGCATCTACAATAGTTATACCTGCAAATCAGTTACAGAACTAACACGCTCCCCGACAACAACTTCAGAAAATTGCTTGATAACTTGCAAGACACACATGATTGTGTAGCATTTGTGTAAGAATTCCAAATAGCATCGGCCCCAAACGAGGAGTAGAAAAGAGTGTTAATGTGTGTGTTTTTGACGCACACAAGTTGTCACTACTCTTATGTGAATTAACTATTTTGGTATCTGCCGGGATTAGTATGGTGTCGGAGAAGAAGTAATCAGGGATAGTAACAAAGTAACGAGAGTACAAAATAAATAACATAAAACTAAAACACTGTAAATAAACTTTCGGTTTATGTAGTAGAATGTTCCCCACCCATTATCTGAAGGCTCACTCTGGTTATCATCGCCCAATCCTATGAAGACCCAAATCATGCTACCCCTATAAGAAGACTTACGTGTTAAGTTTTAGTAAATAGCTACTCCCTCCGTCTGAAAAAACTCATCCCAAACATGTTTTTAAAATGAATTTATCTAGCACTAACTTAGTATTAAATACATCCATTTAAGAAATAAGATTTTTTGAACAAGGAAAATAGTTGGCAAATTGTGATTGAGAGTAGGGGGCAAGGAGCCCACCCCCTAGAGTTGGGGGAGGGGGAGAGAATATCGTGAAGAAAAGTTATGTAAGACTTCGTAACTTGTTCGTAGGTGTAGTGTGCTTCAATAAATAATCATGCACCTACGAACAAAGTTACAAAAGGCTACGTAACTCTCCTTCAACAATTCTCTTTAGACCCCTGAATTTCACGAGGGTGGGCCCCTCTCCCCTTACTCCTAATCACAATTTGCCAACTAGGTAATTACGTAGAACTTAACGTAACTTCATCGTAGGTATAGCATTGCTCGCGCTTCAACTACTTCAGCCGCCCCGAGGACCTGGCAGAATGCGTCGTCGGCGTGCGCCGCGTGGCGCAGGTGCTCCAGAGCAGGGCGATGGGCATATTCCGTTCGGCCGTAGGAACGTCGAGCCAGGGCAGAACTGTTCTCTTTTCTAACTATGCTGTGCGCCGTATTAATGAACCTCATCCTGTGCACATAACACAGTGGCGGTACATTTTTGCCACGGGTATGTACTGCACATACTGTAGAGTATGTGAAAAATCTATTCATCTGTATATTAGTATATAGTGCACAGTGATAGCATGCATGAGATTTTTGCATTGCTTTGTTCTGTACTCTGTACTGGTTCCAGCTACGATGCTTTACTGACTACATATGTTGTTTGCGCTCTTATCTGCTGTGAACAAAGCGTTTCCCTGACTGCCGAATGTCACACAGTTTTGGACCGGCTTTTGTTGTTACCCTGGACCTGGAGATACAATCTGCTTTGCTGGCCTTGAACCTGTTGACCCATAACGCTTGCGTATATAAACCGACCAAGCTTGGGAGTTTCTCTTGAGGGCGCGGTTGACATGAACACCCTTAGAGGTAGCCGGCCGTGTCAATCCGACACCTCTGTGCTCTGTTTCTTTTTGGTCCTCCGAACCCTGACGAGAGAGAGAGAGGGAGAGGCAGGCGCTCTCAGGCACAAGAAATAGGATAGGACCCTTTACTACGTCTTTTGGGGCTAAAAAAACTTTTGCCCCTGCCACTGACCGTGCTCCCTTCCCCTGTTTCCGCCCTCCTCCTCGTGTTGGTTGCTTCGTGCGGCTGCGAGGCAACCAGGCGAAGGCGGAGATCCCGAAACGACTTGGTATTGGTAGTACTTCCTCCATCTCATAACCTTGTAAACCATCTTATATTATGATGAGATGAAGGGAGTACTGCTGTACGTATTTGGGAACCAGAAGGCGTGCGCACGTTTGTTTTCCTCTGTGCGTGTGCAATGCAGTGCACCGGGGCAAGCAGCAAGCTAGGTATGGGCGCCGGATCCTGGCGTTGGCAGCTGGGAGCTAGCAACTAGCTAACTTCATAACTTGCTTGCTTAGGCTGGTCATAGTGGGAAGTAACTTATACTCCTTCCGGTCCTTTTTACTCTGCACATTGGTTTTGCCGAAAGTTAAACTTTGCTAAGTTTGACCAAATTTATATTAAAAATTATTAACATCTATAATATCTAATAAATATAATATGAAAATATATTACAAGATGAATCTAAAGATATTGGTATTGTTATGTGAATGTTTATAATTTTTTATATAAACTTGGTCAAAGTTGAATGAGATTGACTTCGGACAAACCTAATATGCAGTGTAAAAAGGACCGGAGGGAGTACTAGTGTAATGCATATGACACTACTCTAAATTACTACCTTCATAGTGCAAAGTAACATAGTAGTAGTGTCATAGATTGCTTCATTTATTAGTTCATAGGCTCATTTTGCCTCGAGAGGCGCTAGGTTACAATAACATATTAGGGTGAATTCCGTACATGCCACTCAAAACTAGCCTTAACGTGGCCACACTGATGACATTGAAGGTCCCAGAAGGCCAGAACTCTCTGAGCCTTATCGCCCCACTACACAGGCTGTGGCTTAGCTTGCCCACGAGTATTATTTGTTACATGTTGGCAATGCTGCTTGCGTACTTTATTCGCGCGCGCGCGCGCGTGTATATATATATATATATATATATATATATATATATATATATATATATATATATATATATATATGCATGGACTCCTCCTCCTCCCATCCCCATGCAACACGTGTACCTACCTAGTGCAAACTCGCCGGCGACGTTCCAAAGTCCAGGTTACTCGTCTCACCCACTGATCCATCCATCTCGCCCGCGCATGCTTTGTACTACGAGTACCACATGGGATGATCCACACGGCATGCATGCATGCACGCACGCTGATCCGTCCATCTCGCGGTTGCCGTGCGCCCACGCAATCTGCTACCGTAGTTCGCACATTCATTACGGACATGTTCCACGCGCAAAAATAATCGACATGCCAGCAGCACGCGCATGCACGCACGCGCGCGCACTCGTCTCCCATGCGGCGCCCAGCGCCAGCGGTGGCCACCTGCCTCGAGCGAGCTTGTGCACATACTACGCTACGTAGCCAACCTCCGGCCACAGGCGCAGGACCGCGGCCCACGTAGCCCTCGGTCGACCACGCGATGCGCGAGAGCCGTGCCGGACCGCCCGTCGACCAACCGCCGGCCGCCGCGACATTAACGCGCGCTCGCGCATGATCAATCGGTCCATCGTTGCATCGCTTTCAGAGCTAGCTAGCTAGCTAGTAGTAACTATTTTAAAAAGAAATTGATTCCAGAGGTTGCAGATTGGATTGGTCCCTCGACGCCTGAATGCCTGATGCTTCCACCTGAGTGGCACTTAATTAAGCTCCGCTCGCCAACCAATTTCGTTCCCGCCGGAACTCGCTAGCTGCTTCAGCATCAGCTGTCAGAGAGGGATACCCCTGTTCGGCTCCATCGCCATCGTGCCTAGCTTTTTTTTTTCTTTTCGAAAAGGGGATCTCGCCGGCCTCTGCATCAGAACGATCATACGGCCATCTTATTAACCAAATAACAAAAAAGTGCCAACAAGGTTTCACATACGGAATTGATGGATCACCAATTAAAGTGTAGTATATATGTAGGTTTTGTGTCAAAGACATGGCTGGGAAATAACATGACCAAAAGATTGCAAACGTACGGTATAGTAGTAGTACCAATTTGTTCCCGCAAAACCAAAATAGTAGTACTAGTAGTATAGAACACTGCTAAAACTGAGCACGTACTCTTGGAGAAATATAGGGTTTAAACTTTAAAGTAGACTCCAAAAGAATTTCCCAATCTCGATTATTCTACTGTGTATGTATGGTGTACAGAGTTCCTGCATCCGTAACGGGACCGCTCGCACAAGCAGGACTGTAGGAGCTAAGCGAAGTGAAGTGTATACACACGCATCAATCTCTGTACTAGTCGTTCCCCATGAATGGAGGGGCCCTTAATTAACTCTCAAATACGAAGTAACAATAATACATGGCTCACATGCATGCAGCATGATTGTTTGCCACTAAGTCTAGCTACAGTAATCTTGTCTTCTGAATTTGTCCGCTGTTGTGAGTTTTTTTTGTTTTCCTTCAGCGCAATGGCAGTGCTTTGCTTCTTTCCGGAAAAGAAGAGGTGGTCATCCTTGGGGATGAATGAATGAATGAAGGCGCTGTCAGATCCGCAACAGGAAAACATAGATCATCGGCAAAACCAAGGCTGTAGTTTCAATTGCTAACAGTTTAATAACAAAGCAAAAACATTTGTTGGTACTTCGTACCCGGCTTCTCCATGGCCAGAACCATTCACCTGTTCTCTCTTCTTCTCTTCAAGAGCGATATGATGTTGTAGTAATAACAATTGTACCACCCTTAAGCTTGCCCCAGCTCAACGGCCGATGGTGAAACGTAGCCCTTGATCAACACGTACACCGACTGTAGCCGCCATTGATGCTACCAAAGGACACACTAATTGAACACTGTTTCCGGCATCAATTAGGATAATAACAGTGTCTGGACACACCACACAGACAAAATACACCTAACTTCCAGGCTCCATCAATTCTCAAGATAAGCCAGATCGTCCAAGCCATGGAGAAATGTCAGCACTCTCTGAAGGCAATGAAAATAGTACTACAAGATCAATCAGGTGCCAGATTCATTTCAGTCTGAAAGTTGTTCTGGTGGCTTGGCAGGACCCCTGAATTATGCAAGTTCATCAGCTCAACAAATTACTTAATTACATGTACTGCCTACCCGGCTACACTAGACGTGTATGGACTTGAGTACTATTAATAATCCATGCGGCTGAATTTGTTTGGGTGCCAGAGATCAGGAAGGAAGGATGAATGAATTCTCTAGTTGCTATCTGAAAGCGAAGTGCCCTGCGCAGAGGGCAAAGCTAGGCAGTAATGGATGTAGCAGCTCTAGCAAATTCGAACAGTGCTGTAACTCTTCTGCTGTTGCCGTCTACGCACGCTCCACTGCTGCGAGCATTGCAGTTTGTTCTAGCTCTGGTACTGTGCGTGTGCTCCCTAACGTACGCTGATTTGCAACGAATGCATGCTGATCGATAAGTTCCAGGGCACAGTTATAAAGTCTGCAACAGATTTGAGTAGTCCTTGGTATGGTGGATTTATTTCAAGTAGTCACATTTTTTGGATTAGTCTTTTCTGAACCATTAATCTGTGATGTGACTTGACCAGTGCTTTCATTTTGAAGACTTGAGAAGTGCTTAGTTTTACTTAAATGATGTCGCTCGCAAACTGTTTCTCAGCTTGTGGCTCTGTGCATCTTTCATGTAGATGCCGAGGAAAATCCTCCTTAAAAAGACAGTTTCTCACTTCTCAGTTGATCGGCTCAACAATTTTTAAAAAAATTGTACTACCTATACGGTTAACCCACATGTAGTGGTGATAAACCATGGGCTGCATTTGTTGGGTAGTACCACCAAAGATCGGAAAGGGATAGATAAATTCTCTGAAAGTGAAGTGTCATGTGCAATGGGCGAAGCTACGAGAGGCAGTAATGGATGTGCAGTAGTAAATTTGAGCAGTTGTAGCATGTGAGGAACATGTTGTTGCCGTCTACGCACGCTCTACTGCCACGAGCCATGTAGTTTGTTCTAGCTCGTGATACTGTGCGTGTGATCCGTAGAGCATCTCCTCTGCTTTTCTTCTTAAACGTCCGCACAAACAAGTGAGACACTGCACGGACAAAATTTGCTACCCAACCGATCCCCTTAAATCTAGGTCAAATGATCGCGTTGTCCGTCATTCATTATATCATGTCCATATATTGGGCAGATATAGGAGCATTTGGACGTGACAAACATGCAGGATCCGGACCACGCTGGCTCATCTTGATCCCACAAAACACCCACTCAGATCAAACCCTAGCAACTTTAGCTTTATTCTTTTCGTCTGATCCCCACCCCTAGCCGGACCATGGCCAGATCCAACAGTGGCGCCTCGCCCGAAGCCAAACCCCATGGTTAGGATGCCCTCGTGGCGGAGCCACACGAGGAGCTCGCCATCCGAGTTGCCCTCCGTCAGTCGCGAGTTGATAAGGGCGGCTCCTCCCCCTCTGTTCAATCCCTGTGGCCCGACGGGGCTCCTCCTCCTCCGTTCACTCCCCGTGGCCCTGCAGGGCTCCTCCTCCTCCGTTCACTCCCCGTGGCCCGGCGGGGCTCCTCCTCCGTTCACTCCTCATGGCCCTGCAGGGCTCCTCCTCCTTCGTTCACTCCCTGTAGCTTGGCGGGGCTCCTTCTCCTCCACACGCGACGGCGTCGGTTCGTAGCGGTCCGCGCTCGCTTGGTGGCCTGGCGGCTCTTGGAGCTCTAGGCCGTCACCTCCGACCCCGCTCCTCTAGGCGGCGTTACTGTGCCGACATTGTCGAGCCCATGGCCGTGGCTCCTTGAGTCGGAGGCGGGGCAGCTCCCCGGGCCGGATCTAGGCGGTCCGTCTGTGGGTCATGCAGATCTACACCCATTACCCTACCATCGGATCCTTGACCACGTCAGGGACGGACGCCCGCAACTGCCGCTGCAGAAATGCCAAGGCATGCGCAGGGCCGGTCCTGAGATTTCCGGGGCCCGGGGCGAGACAACACGGAGGGGCCCTAAAGCCACATAAACATATTCATATTCATATTTTTCTTTCTATTTCAACCACAAATAAATATTTGGCAGACTATAATTTATGATGTCTTGTCTTCTTGACTATTAAAAAACAAGGGTCAGAAACATTCACAGTAAAAGTTGATCGATCTCGTCAATCTACCATTATATATATTTGTATTGTTAGGTGAATTAGTAGCACTTTCATGCCTACTAATTTTTTTGTCTTCCTACAGTTTTCACTAGTTGTCTTTGACAACTAAAGTTAACACTATTTTAAAAAATCACTCCTTGGAGTTGGCAGTAGAAATACTGTTTTTTGCAGGGAATCAGTAGAGCACTTGTATCTGCTCTAAAAAGATGCCAACAACTCATGTGGGACTCGATCAACTCATATGCATGTTTTCCCCATTATCAGATGGATTATTGCTAGATAGCATCTTGCTAAATGAATAGCAATCTTGCTAATCAGCACACAACATATGATACAAGAAATTAAGAATACTGCTAATTACATAAAAGTGCTAAGAAAGGCATGGAACAAGGTACCTGGATGGCTAGATAATTCGAAATCGCAAGATTCTGCTGCTGCGTCACGAACAAAAGTCCAAGTTTCTCTTTTCTAATTCCAATCAATACAAGAAATTGGAGTGTGAGAAAGAGATATGTATGAGAGAATAATCTTCAGGAAACAAACGAATGATCTAATAAGAATAAAGGAAGAGAAAATTGCGGTTAAGAGAAGATTGATGGGAATCTGGAAACCGCATTACCTTCTTCCACTAATGACGCCTGGCAGCCGAAACTTACTAGTATTAGACGAGTGGGCAGGGCGCCGCCATCTATGGTATGGCCGATTTGTTGCCAATCGGGGAGGAAGAGTATAAGCTGAGAAGATTGCACGGCGTGCTAATTGATCAATTAACTTTTGTTTCCTTTAGGAGAATCAGTCGACCTATTATAGGCTAAGCAATTACACACGTATATAGGGCAACCAATCAATCGGGGGGCCCTTCCTACTCGGGGGCCCGGGGCGCCCCCCCCCCCCCCCCCCCCCCTCAGGACCGGCCCTCGGCATGTGACTCGGCCTTGAGGAGTCTGAGCGGCTCACCAAGGAGAAGGCGGCAAAAGCAGAGCGCCTCACCAATGAGTATGCTTGTGCCGTCTTGGAGCATCCGGGTTGTCATGCACGGCTTCATCAACTCGTTCACGGTTGTGGGCCCCGACGACTTTAAGCAATGCCCTTTCTTCCTACATGTAGTTTTCTTGGAGTGGTAACGAGGTTATGCAACTCTTTTTAGGCACCATTGTATCTTGTCCTGGACGTATGCTATGGTGTCTGAGTCGTATGATGATTGTTGCTTTACATATTAAACGGTCCGCGGGCCCTTTTCTTAAAGCAATTGCACAATCTAATTCCTTAACAGGATGCACTCCCTCCACCATATACAGACACAATTCACTTAAGGCATGTACAATGATTAATAAGATAATTTTATTTTAAGCCTTGCATGTAATTTAGA
The DNA here is from genome assembly GCA_034509565.1 of Triticum monococcum. Taxonomy (NCBI): domain Eukaryota; kingdom Viridiplantae; phylum Streptophyta; class Magnoliopsida; order Poales; family Poaceae; genus Triticum; species Triticum monococcum. The sequence continues at coordinate 741,358,041 of CM067847.1, read as the reverse complement.
GATGACAAAAGAAACATGCATGCGTACAACAAGTCATCTCTTCAACTTATCTTAATAACTAGCAATTCCCAAAACCGTGTTGAGACATATTGTATTAAAAGATCATCTCTTAAATAAGAGAAGACAAATATTTTTTTATGATTTCTTTCTCCTCCATCTCATCATTTATTATACGATGACACTGCTAAAATAGCACCATTGTGCATGCCCGTAACGACCAATCCCAGCCTTGTCCTAAAAGCAATTGCATGATCTAATTCGTTGACAGGATGTAGCACCATGAGTGTCCAATTTCAGTTAACCGCCCATCCGAGCATTGTCTGCCGTCTTGCCTGTTAACCGCAGTGCATTAAACCCCCGCACAGGGCGCCGCTTGCGCACCGCCACGATCGACCACGTCGCCCCGCCGCCGTACGTACCCGTGCGCACATGCTCTCGGCCATCGCCGCACTCCCTAGAGCAGACGCTTCCCGCTCGCCCTCTCGCCGCGCACGGCGCCTATAAAACTCCCGTGACCCCCCGACCTAGCTACGGCGTTCGTGCGCTAGACACGAGGCAAACACTAGCTAGCTACTCCCTCCGTTCCAAGATCACAACTCACAAGTAGAGATCGACCGGGCTTGACCTTGAGCGCGATGGACGCGGCGGCGCAGGCGGGGAGGAGGAGGCCGTCGGAGGTGAGGGCGGAGGGGCTGATGCGGGGCGCGTGCGCCGCCCTGGCGACGGCGTCGGCGCTGCTGATGGGGCTGGACACGCAGACGGAGACGGTGCTGCTCATCAGGAAGAAGGCCACCGTCAAGGACGTCCACGCTCTCTGGTGAGCTCTGCTTAGCTAGCTAGCACATACGACCGTGATATGTGTACGTGTGATCGTCTGATTGATCGAGCGCGTAACGTACGTGTGTGCGTGCAGGGTGCTGACGGCGGCGGCCGGCGCGGCGGCGGGGTACCACCTGCTGCACCTGCTCCGGTGCCTCTACCTCGGCCGCTTCGCCCACAGCCCCTGCCGCAACAGCAAGGCCCTGGCGTGGGCTTTCTTCCTCCTCGACAAGGTACATACTGCACTATTCCGATCACTCTCCTGACGCCTCCGGCCCTGAATGTTTCTTCTGCACAGTCTCCAGTTCGGTATCCCATGGTCGGCCAGTCCCTCTGTCACTTCGGGTTTCAGCCACAACCGGAACCACCGAATTTCAGTGGTTTTCAGTTTGTGGCCAAAACATTCACTTGAAATTCAACAACAACAAAATAGTAAACACGAAAAATATTTGAATCCCTCGGTACTAATGAGACCGCTGAAATATTTTGACTGGAAGGTAAATATATAGTACAGTATATTTTAGCGCGTGCTGAAATCATTGAAATTGGGTGAATTTCATCGACGTCTCACCGAAAGTGAAAGCCATATCACTGTTACCCTGTACTCATTTCCGCTCGACACACCAGACACCGTTCTGTGCCCGGCGCCTAATTAATCAACACGAGCACTATACAGCATGCACGAATCCTGATCAGCACCGGCGAATTAAACAAGATAGGCACTAACTGGCAGCTCATTGATCGCCCGACGGCGACCTGGCGGCGACCGGAGCAACCGCGCTTCAATTCCGCGACAGGAATAGGAAACAGTTTTCAGAGGCTATGAACAGGGAACAGTTAGCACTGAGCCATCGTCTTCGTCCGATCGGTCCCGTCGTGATAACAACGATTCTACTGCAAATGGTAGCCAGCATCTTCCTTTCTCGCCGTCACCGTTGCCATCTACCAACGGCTCCTCACGGCAGGTCTCCCGGACTGGCAAATCAGACCAGGACAGTGCACTGCGCTGCGGCGTTAGATGTTGCAGCTGCGCCGCTGTTTTTCATTCATGTTTCCATCAATGCGTCGAGGGCCAGCCCAAATCATTTTGGGTTCCCCATCGGAAAAGATCGGCGCATTCAAGTTTCCAAGTGCCTGGTGCTGCACATGCATGCATGTCCATCCAATTATGTGCAGCTGATTTAGATAAATCGAAGTTTCATGTGCCATGCATGTCGATAATCTTTTTTATTTATAAATTTGATCAGACTTTACAAGCTCTCTATTTTCTTTTATATAAAGTACTCCGCGCGTTTATTGTCTCTTTCTAGAACACTGTTGGCTAGTCTAGAACCATGCGCGTTTTGGATAAACTAACTATTTATTGTCTCTTTCTAGAACACTGCTTCTAGATAGCATATTTGTTGTCTGTGTCAAGATGGAGCAACCAGCTATACAACTTCAGTTATCAATAGTGTCCAACATTTTAGTTTAGAGTGTGTCTAGGTCTTAGTCGACTGGAACTTAACCAAATCTTAGTCAAGTGATAGTGTACATGGGAAGAAAAAGGAAAAACTGAAAAGAATTTTATGTACGAATCTCAATGCAAGATCAATGAAATACAACATCGACTGAGACATAACGAAGTCTAAGTCGACTGAGACTTAGCAAAACTGTTTAGTTTATCCGTGCTCGTCTTTTTGATGCTGTGCATACCTAGAATTGCCTTTTTTTTTGTTTCTCTCAATTTAAAACTAATTTGGATTTCCAAATTTTATGGGGCCGTAGAAAATTTTCTTATTGACGCGCTCAATTGTTTCCCATGAAATTCACAGCTTTGTAGGATGTTACCCTGCATTCGTAACACGGCAACACTCAAATTGCTTGTAGCCCTAGAACTCTTGTGATCTTTCACGACAAGAGTAGTCACAAACACACAATTATTAGTAATTTTTGTGGGGGGAAAATACCGAAAGCAACCTAGGGATGCACAGTACTAGAACGCAAATAATAAATGAGGCAGACTGCATCCACTCATACGGGTGGGTGGGCTAGCTCACAAATTCAAGAGAGGTTTGTTCATTTGGTTTCTGAGATATGGCTCGGCACATTGACCATTTTTGGTACAAATTTAAGAGTGGGTTAACTGCTACTACTATCTTTCAGAAGGAAAAAACACCTTACTACAGCTGAGTTAACAGTGTCAAAAGGCATTCATCGAGTTAATCTAATGGCATTATAATCTGAAAACCCACGTAAAACTAACTGTATGTGCCTGATGACGTGCGCGGTGCAGGGGTGCGCGTACGTGACGTTCGCGGCGACGGTGGCGGCGGCGCAGGCGTGCCTGATCGCGCTGGACGGCGCGCAGGCGCTGCAGTGGAACAAGGTCTGCAACATCTTCACCCGCTTCTGCCAGCAGGTCGCCGGGAGCCTCGTCTGCGGCGGGCTCGCCGCCGCCGGCACCGCCGTCCTCTCCGCGCTCTCCGCCCGCAACCTCTTCCGCCTCTACCCCTCGCTCTCCCACCCGCACCCGCACCCGCACCGCTCCTCCTCCACAAAGTAGGCGGCCCGGCCTGGCCCATCAACCCCAGCAGTACCAGGGTGGTGGGCTCCCGACGATCGCCAATTTAGCTAGGGAGAGGCCCGGCCCGACTACGCCCAAGCTGGTGGATTCCTCTTGGGCTTCTCTCCTGTTTCGTTATCTTGCTACTACTAGTGTGAGACGACTCTTCTCAAAAAAGAAAAAAAAAACTAGTGTGAGACGACATGACTCTGTGTACTGCAGTAGTGTATCCGCCCAGAAAAAATACGTATCAGTGTGCTTGTATAGTTGTATCTTGTATTATGTACTCTCTGTGTATTGCGCATAGTCTGTGTACCCTCTTCTCTGCTGATATGAATGGAGTGTAAAAGACAGAAAACTGTTGGCCCTTCGATGCTTTTGTATGGAACACCTTCTTAATTAATGAAATGGCAAGTCTTTTGCCTTGTTTTTTTAAAAAAAAAACTGTTGGCCGGTCGATGCCGTAATCCCTGTTTGGAACACGGGGAATTATATGCGTGCCAATATTGGCACGAGAAATGAACCGGTTCAACCGTTCAAGTGAAATTCCTTCTGGACTGATTTTGATCAGGTATCATCCAACACGGCTTTTGTAGTTGGACACCATTGTGGCACCATGTGAAAACTGAGGACAGATTTTGATCAGGTAGAAATGAACCAATTTTCATTTTTGAAAGCTGACAACACAACAGCCAAAGTGGTCAGGTTTAGCTCATGCCCAGGAACCACCAGTTCCGACGTCGAACCAGCCATCACGCTCTACTCCAGGTAGAGATTACAGAGAACAAGCATCCAGCCCAAAGGAAACCTATACAAGAATGACAGGGAACAACCTTTTTAAACATGCAAGAGAAATCCGGATCCGGAAGTAAAGTCAAAAGGAGTAGAACAAATGAGTTTAATTCAACTTGTGGTATAAATCATATGCGGTATACATTATAATCAGCCTTTGTCGTCAAAAAGAGTCGGTATCTATACATGACAGGATACACATCATGAAACGAACAAACGAACAAATTATATAATTTAGCCACCTAAAAGAATCAACCATGTGCCCCAGCACTTCTATATGTAATAATATTATTGCCATTACATTGAGAACATTACATCATTTTGGACAGAGGTGTGTGTGTGTGTATAAGCTGGGACTCAGCTTTTGGACTGTGTGCTTTCACTGCCTGGGATGCCTGCAGCAAGCTTTGCTCTCAGGTCCTTCCTGAGGATCTTGCCGGCAGGACTCTTCGGAACTGAGTCCGCAAAGAAAACTTTGTGGATCCTTTTGTAGAAAACAACCTGTAAGAATATGGTAAAATTTGTTAAGTTTGAACTCTCTCAGATCTGCACCAAATTGGTGAAGATATGCATGAACCAATACAAACACTTGATGCTCTCTTCAGTCTTGTAAAATAACATGCTGGATGGCCGGTATGCCTCACAGTTAACAAATCACAAGTTGCAAATTATGCTCTCTTCAGATTTTTGTTAAAAATGTACTGGTTGTGGCAACTTTGTCTGTTTCTCTATTTGTGCGTCATAAACTGAATATATGGAAAAGTGGATGACTCGTTATTACCTCTTTTGCAACGAACTGCTTGATCTCGCTCTCGCTGATCTCAGAGCCTTCAATCCGCACAATGAATGCAACTGGAACTTCACCAGTAAGTTCATCTTGCATCCTGCAAAAATTGAAGACCAGCTAAATTTAATCGCCTACTTTTGACATGGACCAAATGGATCCTAAATCCCTTTGAACAGTTTATCAACTTACGATACGACAGCAGCATCTTTGATTTCAGCGTGTGTGATGAGAAGGGCTTCAAGTTCCGCTGGAGGTACTTGGAATCCCTTGTATTTGATTATCTCCTTGAGCCTGTCGACGATGAAGATCTCGTCGTCATCATCGACATAACCGATGTCTCCAGTGTGCAACCAACCGTCCTTGTCAATGGTGTTCTTTGTGGCCTCCGGATCATTTAGGTAACCTGCAAACCACAGGCTTGGTCATTTACATGAGTTAGAGCATCTTGGTGCGTATTAAGATTATTATTATTTTCTCCCGCAAAACAAATTGAACCAATGGCTAAGCATGTGCGGCTGGTGCAGTTGGTTGGATAAATTACAGAGATAGTCCAAGTGCTAGAATAATTGTCGGTAAAAATGCTACTGAATGGAGTGAATATCAACTTCAGGTCTGAAAGTTGGTAGACATGCTACATGGTGATAGTTCTTATCCATGGCAGTATTTGTATTTTTTGGGGGGGAATGTACATATTGTTGTGAAAAATAAAATGCTGAATAATTATTCAATGTCGTAGTCAGTGAAGACGCATCCAGCTGCCTGCGAAAGGGACATACCGATCATATCCGAATTCTAGGTGTATTTAGATAGTTTTCAAACAAAAGGGAAAATCCACACTCCGTGTAATGAAGAGTTACATCAATATGGGGATCAGGAAGCAAAAAATTAGCTTTGCTGGGATAAAGTTTGCAAACTCTCATGTATTAGTAAAGTGAGGAAATGCTTCTTCTGCCCTTCTTAGTTTCAGAGCATGAAGGGGCATACATAGGAAATGGACAAAATTAGGAATCGTCAACATTCCCATCCAGTTGCCATTGTGTGTGGTTGTATGCAATCATGGGTGGCCACAGCCCACAGGACAGCCTGTTGCCACAATGTTCCAATCATTCATGGTACAAGGTATCCATCCATACGCCAAGTCAGAAGGAGCTAAACATCTGCACCTCACCACATGTGCTAGGTCAAACAACTCGGTACTACTTGTAACTATTAAAAACGAGCAGAAAGGCGGACTTTGTTTTTTTTTTATGCTAATGATTGACCTAAGCTTGGCCATTTCCCCCAAAATATAAGCATAGACTTTCAAGCAAAGATAAGTAGTCGTGCGTGGGAGTTTGTTGTGGATTCTTCATGGAGTACTTGGGAAAATGCTTTCGCAAGGCCAGCATGCTGCATCAATGAGTGCAAGCTATACAAAGTATGTATGGGCCATCTGGAAGATGATGCCAAGTTTGATTCTTTGTGGTACTACTCAGAGGGCTGGTTGCACTGCTGGAACCCCCATGTACACATGTACATGTAGCGCATCGTGGCCTGCAACTTAATTCGGAAGGTTCGACGTGTGATTGTGCGGCCTTCTAGTCTGGCTAAAACAAAAAAGCTGGACAGGAGAACAGTTGAGTCCGATTGGCGGCACCTCAAAAATAATATCTCATTTCTTCCTGAAAAATAAGATGTTATCTTTTCTAGTCCAGTAAAACTGACTAGACGAACCTTGCCGCGGCGGGTCCCGTAGGCCCCATGATGGGCCAGGCTCAAAGGCTGGTAGCCAAAACATGCAGAGCTCTCTGCTTCTCTTGAATGCAGAGCAAAGAAAACGAACTGGTCATCCGAAGACTCCGTGAAAAACTGAAAATGGCGGCTGACGCTCTGGACGACACATGCGGCAACATGCCAAGGCCAGGCTTTGGAGACGCTCGCGCATCTGCCGCCTTGGTTCCTTGTCGCCATTGCCCAAGCGGTGCAAGTACATCTGAATCTGAGAGATGCGTATGGCCTCAGACCTTCAGTTCAGGGTGCTCCATTATTGACGTGTGAGGCGCCAGTGCGACGATTGCTAGCACGGCGAGAGCAGTCAGGACGCGCATGCTGCTGCTAAAGCCAAAAGGGTGCCGCCGGCTCATCGGCTGACGCACGCCGTCGCCGTCGATGGGCTAGCCGACGATGATTTGCCAACAGTTGCCGAGGGCCAAGGAGGCGTGCTTCAGAAGGGAATCATCTCCTACTAGTACTACGTGGGTGTTAGGTCGGATGGAGCGGGCTCACCGGTCGCCGGCTACTACCTAACTGGAGAACGACCGGTGCACCGAGCATCTGGTCAGGTCAGCACAAGGTAGAAGAAGCGCTGGTCCGTGCAGCTACTGATCACTCAGATTGGTCTGGCCGTCCGTCCGCTCGCTGGCTAGTGGCCAAACGTACGTGCCAGACGGAGACAGAGCATGAGCACACATGCGTGCAGGTGCAGGTGACCGACTGAGCTGTTGGAGACGGGACAATGCAGCACGTTGGATGATGCTCCTACTACCTACTATCTATCTGCCCGAAAGTGCTGTCAGAAACGGGCGAGGTTGCTGTAGCTGCGGCCAATAATTTGGGCTCCGGAGCTGGAGACGAAGCAGTCCGAACCGATCACCTAACCAGCAGTGGTACTCCTACTACAGCATCTACTCGTGAGCTACCCTGCGACTAGTCGCGACCCACTCGCTCACCTAATCAGCTAGCTAGTCATGGAACAGTGGATCACGTCGTCGTGCCGTCCACGTCGTTGCCGCTCCTGAGCGGTGACCAGACATGGCGGCACTGTGCCATTTTTGGTTGGACATTTTGTTCGAGAAATGAATAAGCTTGTGTCTGAATGTGCGCGCGCGCACGTAGTACAGTACCTTTCATGATCTGGTTGCCGCGGATGCAGATCTCCCCCGGCAGGTTGCGGCCGAGGGAGGCGCCGGTGTCGGGGTCCACGATCTTGAGCTCCGCGTTCCGCACCACCGTGCCGCACGACCCCGACTTGACCCCGAACGGCTCCTTGGCGAACGCCAGGCACATGGACAGCACCGGCCCGGCCTCCGTCATCCCGTACCCCTGCGCACAGACGCATTGCAAAACAGAGAAATCGTCATCATCAGCTCACGGCCACCACGCTCTGCTGGCAATCAGCACGCTCTAACTTCAACCCAAGTGATGTGATGTTCAGTTTTAAGTAAAGAAGATTCAGACATGCAAGATCAATCCTGCCGAGAGCGACTTGTCGACCGGAAAGTCTGACGGTTGGCGGTTGGCACTATAGAAAGGAAACGCTGGCTTGCCGCGAAGGCAACCCGCCCGCCGGGATCATGGGGGTGGCGTGCGTTCGCTTCAGTTGGGATGAAGGTGAAGCCGTCATGGAGCGTAAAGGTTGGGATGTCGCCATATCCCGCACCCAAAAGCACGACGCCACCATGCCACCCACCCACCAAAACTGCGACCTTGGCTCGCGCGCCGGGCCACCACCGCCCAACCCATCCCAATCGCCTCCCCGATGCCCCAACAACCATTGATGATCTTTCGAGGTTCACTCGCCTTCCACACACTCCATATACTCACCTACTGTAGCTGACGTGCTTGACACTAAGTTAGTACTACACTGGTACCAGATAACCAAGCAAGCAATCATTGGATATGGATTTGAAGTGCGAGAGGGGGCCGGTGCGCGACGAACCTGCCCGAGCACGGCGTTGGGGATCTTGGCCATGAAGGCGTCCTGGAGGTCCTTGCCCATGGGCGCCGCGCCGGACATGACCATGCGGATGGACGCGAGGTCGGCGGCCGTCACCCGGTCGCTCTTGGCGATCTCGACGACGATGGGCGGCACGAAGGGCGCCACGGTGACCGCGTGCGCGCGCACCAGGCGCACCAGCGCGCCGTGGTCGAACTTGCGCATGATCACGATCGCGCACCCGGCGCGCAGCCCCGCCAGCAGCACCGAGTTGAGCGAGTAGATGTGGAACAGCGGCAGCACGCACAGCAGCACGTCATTCGGGCCGAAATACAAATTCGGGTTCTCCCCGTCCACCTGCACGCACAGCCAGAAAATTTGAATTCAGAAACGAGATGTTCAGCAAATTTGGACCATTTTTTGCGTCGGCAAATTTTGAATTGGGAAATGTGATCGTGCGTGGGCGCGGATCTTGGCGCTGATTGGCGGGCCCTGCGTGGGTCACGTCGGCCCGTCGAATCAGATCCGATCCGATCCGGGTAGTAAATGGCGCGGCGTTATTTTAAGCAGGGAGTAATTGGTCGGTCGCTTGGCTCCGGCGCCGACGGAGAGGCGCGTGATGGGGAAAAGGAACGTCCCGAGCTGGAAAGCGTAAAGCGAGGCCACGAGAAACGTAAATGGGAAGCTCGCCTGGCCCCCGAAGGATCCGCGGCTCGGTCCAGCCAGTGGCAATGGAGGTGGAAGCGTAGCGGGGAGTGAGCTGAGCTGACCTGCTGCGCGACGCTGGTGACGAGGCTGCGGTGGGTCAGCATGACGCCCTTGGGGAGCCCCGTGGTGCCGGACGAGTAGGGGAGGGCCACCACGTCGTCGGGGTCGACCTGCTCGTCGGCGGCGAGCGGCTCCGCGGGCAGCAGGGCCTCGTCGAACGCGAGGCAGCCGCCGTCGTCGGAGGCCGGCCCGTCGACGGTGACCACGGGGATCCCGCGCTCGGCGGCGAAGGCGCGCACCTTGTCGACGGCGCAGGCCTCGGTGACGATCAGCCGCGCCCCGGCCGCGGAGGCCTGGCGGTGGATCTCGTGCGGCGTGCAGAACGGGTTGGCCGTGGTGGTGGCGGCGCCCAGCCGGGCCGCGCCGAGGAACACGAAGGCGAACTCCGGGCAGTTGCGGAGCAGGTTCATGACCACGTCGCCCTTCCCCACGCCCAGCCGCCGCAGCCCCGCCGCGCACCGGCGGGAGAGCCGCTCGACCTCCGCGTAGGTGTGCACTGCCCCCGTCTGGCCGTCGATGAGGCAGGGCCGGGCGGCCACCTCCGGCAGCCGCTCGAAGCAGTAGTCCTGGAGCGTGAGGTGCGCCGGGATCTCGATGTCCGGGAGCCTGGACCGGAACACCGTCTCCGTCGCCACCGGCGCGTCCGCCGCCACGGAGCCCATGGGATCTCGCCGCCGGCGCCGGCTCGGGTCTGCCTGTCTCCCGGCGGAAGAAATCGGCGTGGGGCAAGAAATGGGGGGGCCGGGATCCCGTGGGCGGGCGTGCTCTGCTCCGGCTCCTGGGGAGGGGAGGAATTTGGGAGCGGGGTTAAATATACCGGCGCGGCGGGGGAGAAGGTGGGTGGGGAGGATGGCGCGCGGGGCCCGCCTGGCGGTGGGAGCGGGTAGCGTCTCCGGTGAGCGAACGGGTTGGTAGCGTAAAGCAACGCTGATCTGACCTCGCTTTGACTTTTTAACCTGACCAGTAACGCCGCCGTTGGCAGCGACGTGCGGTGGCGTAAAGTCGTCGCCGGCGGCGGCGGGCGGGCCGTCGGCCGTCGTGGCGGTTTGCGCCTGGGATGGCGTGGCGTCGCACGGAGCACGTTGACATCACTTGTCAGTGTTCCCACCACCAAAGAAAAAATTTGTCAGCGAAGCACGACCATGTGGGATTTTGACATCGGAGTCTCGTAGAGAGAAAGTGGGGAGACAGATGAACAAAGACATAAGTGACCAACAACTTTTGAGGTTGGAAGTAATTTGGATGTTTTTCTATATTACCTCCTTATAAAAAAAACTTGTCAACAAGACTAAGAAACAACAAGCATGATCCGAGTCTTAGCGAAGAGCTTTTTGACACTCATAATATCCGTGTGCTCATACTAGTTCGTCGTCGCTTCCCACATTGCCCTCTGTAGGACCAACGTTATGGTTGAGACTCTGGAGGTGCGGATCATGCTTGAGCTATGAGGGTTGTTTGTTGTGCGTGTTTCGTCTATCGCAATCGAGCATACTTGCTTGAGGCCATATCCGCTTTCGAGGAGAGTGGTGCTTTGACGTCACATGCATTGTTGAAAAAATTGGTGTGTCTTACACCAATGGTAAGGAGGGTAAAGATGATAAGGGAGTAGGATAGTGCTACGGAGCCATGTCATAGGGTCTGGTGGAGTTTATCGATAAGTTTATTTGCACAACGAGGACGACTCTTTGCTCTAGATAGAGTCGGCCTCGCACGTGGAAGAGGCCACTACACATCACGCTAAGAGGTGTGTCAGTTGTTTCAATAAGAACAAAAAAGAACGCAACATCCCAGCGGCCAAGGGTGCTGAGCATGGGTTGTTGGGTGCTTCTAGGGAGTAGTCGGCAAATAATAAATGGAAAGTCCTCGCGGATGCGAGGGAGAGGCTGGATTCATATCTACAAATATACAAGAAGCCCCTCGTGTTGAAGGTGGTCGAGGAAAAATAAATTGAAAAACTGAAGTCGTCTAAAAGAGGTATACTTTGTTAGGCTAATATCCATACAAAGTACATATGACAGCCTCAAGAGTCAACTCTGGCTTATAGTTTGAAGCATGTTTGTTGCAAAGGCAGTCGCAACCAGGAAACGACTGATTTTCAAAAAGCATTCAGAGCAAGAGGACGAGATACAATGTTTTACTTTTTATGAATGTGGGCTAATTTGTAATTATGCGTAGTAGAAGATGCATTGAAGAAATTCGCCCGAAAGAGCCTCACGTTCCAATGCTGCAAGGAGATTCCTTGCTTTTGCAACATTGGCCAAAGGTTTACAGTATGTGGGATACGTTCTTTCATCTAGAGCATTCACAGCTAGAGTCGCAACATGTAATCCCGTAGCTTTAGCTTGCAAAATAGAAGGCACATATCAAATGTTAGAGAGTTGTAACTTTGTAAGCTGCATCCACAAATGATAAAAGACCTACAATCTAGGAGATCTTTCATAACATAGTGAACCTGCAAGGGAGACCAAACCTTTTTTTGGTGAAGAGAAGATAATTATGAGCCTTCCGTATATTTCAAAGTAATTGTGCCTTGCTAAGCATTGACTCCAAAGGCGTAGGTGTGCCTCACGTGGGCTCACCAATGTTGAATTAGTGATGCTTAGTTGGGAGATCAATGATAGATTGCAAATTTTCTTGGAAGACCGACCACCACGCATGTCTTGTTGCAAGAGTATTTCCAAGGCTAGGGAGATCAGAACTGTTAGAGATGATATTGTCCCCGTGTTGGAAATATGCCCTAGAGGCAATAATAAATTGGTTATTATTATATTTCCTTATTCATGATAATCGTTTATTATCCATGCTAGAATTGTATTGATAGGAAACTCAGATACATGTGTGGATACATAGACAACACCATGTCCCTAGTAAGCCTCTAGTTGACTAGCTCGTTGATCAATAGATGGTTACGGTTTCCTGACCATGGACATTGGATGTCGTTGATAACGGGATCACATCATTAGGAGAATGATGTGATGGACAAGACCCAATCCTAAGCCTAGCACAAGATCATGTAGTTTGTATGCTAAAGCTTTTCTAATGTCAAGTATCATTTCCTTAGACCATGAGATTGTGCAACTCCCGGATACCGTAGGGATACTTTGGGTGTGCCAAACGTCACAACGTAACTGGGTGGCTATAAAGGTGCACTACGGGTATCTCCGAAAGTGTTTGTTGGGTTGGCACGAATCGAGATTGGGATTTGTCACTCCGTGTGACGGAGAGGTATCTCTGGGCCCACTCGGTAGGACATCATCATAGTGTGCACAATGTGATCAAGGAGTTGATCACGGGATGTTGTGTTACGGAACGAGTAAAGAGACTTGCCGGTAACGAGATTGAACAAGGTATCGGGATACCGACGATCGAATCTCGGGCAAGTACAATACCGCTAGACAAAGGGAATTGTATACGGGATTGATTGAATCCTTGACATCGTGGTTCGTCCGATGAGATCATCGTGGAACATGTGGGAGCCAACATGGGTATCCAGATCCCGCTGTTGGTTATTGACCGGAGAACGTCTCGGTCATGTCTGCATGTCTCCCGAACCCGTAGGGTCTACACACTTAAGGTTCGATGACGCTAGGGTTATAAAGGAAGTTTGTATGTGGTTACCGTGTGACGCCCGGATAATCATGCTACAGTAATCCCACGCTAATCATGCCACGTCACCTCGGTTACTGTTGATAAACTCGCGTTGATTCGAAACCGAAACAAATTCAAATCAATGATCAGGTCAAACGATAAAAGTTTTCCAATATCAAAACTAAAATGTTTTGGATATGACACATAATTCATGAGTGATAATGGTGGAGGAACCAACATTTCTTATAATAGTTTAATTCACTAAAATAACCAAAGCTTAGGGAAAAGCAATTAATTTAATGTCTTTCATAAAGTTATAATAATATAACTAAATTAGTAGTGTGCCAAAATAATTATGGCAGATGCCTAATTAGTAATACTAATTTAGGTGCTAACTTGGTATTTTATAAAGCTAAAATAATAGAAACCTTAAATGAAAACAAAAAAGAAAACAAAAAAAGAAAAGAAAAAAAGACAGAAGACAGAAAAAAAGGAAGAAGAAGAGGGAACCCCCCCCCCCCCCACGGCCTACTGGCCTAGTTGGCCGGCCCATTCGGGCGCAAGCCCAACCGGCCCCTCCCCCTCCCCTTATCCATCCCCCCCCCCCAACCCTAACCGACCCGATCCCCATTCCCCTCCCCCACTCGCGCCCCCACTCCCTCTCCCCCCGATCCAATCGGGATCGGGCCCGACGCCGGCGCCGCCCCTCACTCCCCTCGTCCCGCACGGCGCCCCAACCCCGTCGCCGGCGCTCACCATCCAGGACGCCGCCCGGGACCCGCGCCACCTCATTTGCGTCGTGCTCGTCGCCCGGAGCCCCCCCGCCGTCGCTCACGTCCCCCTCATCTCCACCCCGTCCTCCTCGTCGTGGAACGACGCCGCCGCCCGGAGCTCCTACCCCGCCGGCCTGCTCCCCGTCGCCCGCTCGTCCCCGACTGCCCCCTCGCCCCCATTGCCGCATGCCCTACCCCACCTTGTGAGCGCCTCCCTCCTCTCCCTTTCTCCTCGCCGCGGTCACCGACTCCCCGTCGCGCCTATCACCGCGTACGCCCGCGCCTCCCCGCGCACCCGCGGCCGCAGCCCCCCCTGATCCTGCAGCCCTCCCCGCTCCGGCCGTCCTCGTCGACCACGCCCGCGGCCCCTGCTTGCCGGCCAGCGCGAGCCCGCCGCCGGCCCAGCGCACGCGGCCACTGCACCGCGGCGCCGCTCGGAGGCCCGCGTCCTCCACCCGAAGCGCCGCCGCTTGTCGCCCCTGGCCACCGCGTGCACGCGCGCGCGCCGCCCTGCTCCTCCCTCTCCCCTATCCATCAACGGCGACCGGCGCCTCCCCTGGCCGGCGCCGTGGCCACCATCGCCCTGCTGCGCCGGCTTAGTGGGCTCTGCCCGCTAACGGGCGCCCCGCGCGCCCATTCGCCCGCAAGCCCCTCTGGGCCACTGCCAAACGGGGCCCCAGCCCCACAATGTTAAAAATAAATAAATAAATAATAATTAAAAAAAGGAATTAAAATTAATAATAATAAAATTAATTAATTAATTAATTAATTAAGGAATTAATTAAGTTAATTAATCATAATTAGATTAATCAAATTAACTAATTAGTCCAATTAAACTGTGATTAGTTTAGCTAAAACCTGATTAGCCTAACAAGGTATGACAGGTGGGCCCCGCTGGACCCACACGTCAGTTTGACCAGTCAACGCCCCTGTTGACTGCTGACGTCATGATGACATCAGCAAACACTGTTTTGGATAATGTTAGATTTAAATAATTAATTAAATTCCAGAAATTATTAAAATCTTTAGAAAATCATATCTTTTAATCCGTAACTCGGATTAAAATATTTTCAACATGAAAGTTGCTCAGAACGACGAGACGAACCCGGATACGCAGCCCGTTCGTCCGCCACGCATCCCTAACATACCGAACACGCAACTTTCCCCCTCCGGTTCATCTGTCCGAAAAAGCGAAACACCGGGAATACTTTCCCGGATGTTCACCCCTTCACCGGTATGACCTCATACCGCGTTAGAACACGTCTAGCTCTGCCTGTTGTCTTGTTATGCACTTGCTTGCTATGTATTTACTGTTTCTCCCCCCCTCTTCTCTTCGGTAGACCCCATGACGATGCTGATGCCCCTGTGGTCGACTACGTCACCGACGACCCCTCCTTCTTGTCTGAACCACCAGGCAAGCCCCCCCCCCTTTGATCACCAGATACCGCCTACTCTTCTCTATACTGCTTGCATTAGAGTAGTGTAGCATGTTACTGCTTCCCGTTAATCCTATACTGATGCATAGCCTGTCCTTGCTACTACTGTTGTTACCATTACCTGCTATCCTACTGCTTAGTATAGGATGCTAGCTTATCATCAGTGGCCTTACATTCTTGTCCGTCTGCCATGCTATACTACTGGACCGTGATCACTTCGGGAGGTGATCACGGGTATATACTATATACTTTATACATGATACATGTGGTGACTAAAGACGGGTAGGCTCGTAGGAGCACCCGCGAGTGGATCTTTGAGGCGGAGCGACAGGGCAGGTTCCGACCACCTAGGAGAGAGGTGGGCCTGGCCCTGTTCGGCGTTCGCGGATACTTAACACGATTAACGAGATCTGGGTATTTGATCTGAGTCTGGCCATTTGGTCTATACGCACTAACCATCTACGTGGGAGCAGTTATGGGTATCCCGGCGTCGTGGTATCAGCCGAAGCCTTCATGACGTCAGCGACTGAGTGGCGCGCGCCGGATTGGACTGGAAAGCCACTAGGCTAGGTCTGCTTCCGGCCGCGTACGCAACGTGCAGGTGTGCAAAGGGCGATGGGCCCAGACCCCTGCGCCATAGGGTTTAGACCGGTGTGCTGACCTCTCTGTTGTGCCTAGGTAGGGCTGCGACGTGTTGATCTTCCGAGGCCGGGCATGACCCAGAAAAGTGTGTCCGGCCAAAGGGGATCGAGCGTGTTGGGGTATGTGGTGCACCCCTGCAGGGAAGTTTATCTATTCGAATAGTCGTGTCCCTCGGTAAAAGGACGACCCGGAGTTGTATCTTGACCTTATGACAACTAGAACCGGATACTTAATAAAACACACCCTTCCAAGTGCCAGATACAATCGGTGATCGCTCTCTCACAGGGCGACGAGGAGAGGATCATCGGTTAGGATTATGCTATGCGATGCTACTTGGAGGACTTCAGTCTACTCTCTTCTACATGCTGCAAGACGGAGGCTGCCAGAAGCGTAGTCTTCGACAGGATTAGTTATCCCCCTCTTATTCTGGCATTCTGCAGTTCAGTCCACATATGATACCCTTATTCCATTTGATACCCATGCATATGTAGTATAGCTCCTTGCTTGCGAGTACTTTGGATGAGTACTCACGGTTGCTTTCTCCCCCTTTTCCCCCTTTCCCTTCTTTCTGGTTGTCGCAACCAGATGCTGGAGTCCAGGAGCCAGACGCCACCGTCGACGACGACTCCTACTACACCGGAGGTGCCTACTACTACGTGCTGCCCGCTAACGACGACCAGGAGTAGTTTAGGAGGATCCCAGGCAGGAGGCCTGCGCCTCTTTCGATCTGTATCCCAGTTTGTGCTAGCCTTCTTAAGGCAAACTTGTTTAACTTATGCCTGTACTCAGATATTGCTGCTTCCGCTGACTCGTCTATGATCGAGCTCTTGTATTCGAGCCCTCGAGGCCCCTGGCTTGTAATATGATGCTTGTATGACTTATTTTATTTGTAGAGTTGTGTTGTGATATCTTCCCGTGAGTCCCTGATCTTGATCGTACACGTTTGCGTGTATGATTAGTGTACGATTAAATCGGGGGCGTCACATACCGAATGTTGTTCGGAGTCCCGGATGAGATCCTGGACGTCACGAGGAGTTCCGGAATGGTCCGGAGGTAAAGATTTATATATGGGAAGTCCTGTTTTGGTCACCGGAAAAGTTTTGGGTTTTATCGATAACGTACCGGGACCATCGGGAGGGTCCCGGGGGTCCACCAAGTGGGGCCACAAGCCCCGGAGGTCTACATGGGCCAAGTGTGGGAGGGGACCAGCCCCAGGTGGGCTGGTGCGCCCCCCCACAAGGGCCCAAGGCGCCTCCAAGAGGGAAGGAGGGCAAACCCTAGGGCAGATGGGCCCTAAGGCCCACCCCAGGTGCGCCTCCCCCTTCCCCCCTTGTGGCCGCCACCCATAGATGGGTTTGGGGCTGCCGCACCCCTTGGGGTGGAAACCCTAAAGGGGGCGCACCCCCTCCCTCTCCCGTATATATACTTGAGGGTTTTGGGGCTGCCAACAGATGAGTTATGACCTCTCCATGGCGCAGCCCTGCTTCTCTCCCTCCTCCTCTCCCGCGGTGCTTGGTGAAGCCCTGCAGGATTGCCACGCTCCTCCACCACCACCACATCGTCGTGCTGCTGCTGGATGGAGTCTTCCTCAACCTCTCCCTCTCTCCTTGCTGGATCAAGGCATGGGAGACGTCATCGGGTTGTACGTGTGTTGAACGCGGAGGTGCCGTCCGTTCGGCACTAGGATCTTCGGTGATTTGGATCACGACGAGTACGATTCCCTCAACCCCGTTCTCTTGAACGCTTCCGCTTAGCGATCTACAAGGGTATGTAGATGCACTCTCCTTCCCCTCGTTGCTGGTCTCTCCATAGATAGATCTTGGTGACACGTAGGAAAATTTTAAGTTTCTGCTACGTTCCCCAACAGTGGTATCAGAGCCAGGTTTATGCGTAGTTACTATGCACGAGTAGAACACAAAGTAGTTGTGGGCATTGATTTTGTTCAATATGCTTACCGTTACTAGTCCAATCTTGATTCGGCGGCATTGTGGGATGAAGCGGCCTGGACCAACCTTACACGTACGCTTACGTGAGACCGGTTCCACCGACTAACATGCACTAGTTGCATAAGGTGGCTGGCGGGTGTCTGTCTCTCCCACTTTAGTCGGATCGGATTCGATGAAAAGGGTCCTTATGAAGGGTAAATAGCAATTGGCATATCACGTTGTGGTTTTGCGTAGGTAAGAAACGTTCTTGCTAGAAACCCATAGCAGCCATGTAAAACATGCAAACAACAATTAGAGGACGTCTAATTTGTTTTTGCAGGGTATGCTATGTGATGTGATATGGCCAAGAAGAATGTGATGAATGATATGTGATGTATGAGATTGATCATGTTCTTGTAATAGGAATCACGACTTGCATGTCGATGAGTATGACAACCGGCAGGAGCCATAGGAGTTGTCTTAATTTATTTATGACCTGCGTGTCAACATAAACGTCATGTAATTACTTTACTTTATTGCTAACCATTAGCTGTAGTAGTAGAAGTAATAGTTGGCGAGACAAGTTCATGAAGACACGATGATGGAGATCATGGTGTCATGCCGGTGACGATGATGATCATGGAGCCCCGAAGATGGAGATCAAAAGGAGCAATATGATATTGGCCATATCTTGTCACTATTTGATTGCATGTGATGTTTATCATGTTTATACATCTTATTTGCTTAAGAACGACGGTAGTAAATAAGATGATCCCTCATTAAAATTTCAAGAGAGTGTTCTCCCTAACTGTGCACCGTTGCGAAAGTTCGTTGTTTCGAAGCACCACGTGATGATCGGGTGTCATAGATTCTTACATTCGAATACAACGGGTGTTGACGAGCCTAGCATGTACAGACATGGCCTCGGAACACATGCAAACACTTAGGTTGACTTGACGAGCCTAGCATGTACAGACATGGCCTCGGAACATAGAAGACCGAAAGGTCGAGCATGAGTCGTACGGTAGATACGATCAACATGAAGATGTTCACCGGTGTTGACTAGTCCGTCTCACGTGATGATCGGACACGGCCTAGTTGACTCGGATCATGTAATCACTTAGATGACTAGAGGGATGTCTATCTGAGTGGGAGTTCATAAGATGAACTTGTTTATCCTGAACATAGTCAAAAGGATTTTGCAAATTATGTCGTAGCTCGCGCTTCAGTTCTACTGTTTAGATATGTTCCTAGAGAAAATTTAGTTGAAAGTTGATAGTAGCAATTATGAGGACTAGGTCCGTAAATTGAGGATTGTCCTCATTGCTTCATAGAAGGCTTATGTCCTTAATGCACCGCTCAGTGTGCTGAACCTCGAACGTCGTCTGTAGATGTTGGGAACATCTGACATACAAATTTTGATAACTATGTGATAGTTCAGTTAAACGGTTTAGAGTTGAGGCACCGAAGACGTTTTAAAACGTCGCGAAACATATGAGATGTTTCGAGGGCTGAAATTGGGATTTCAGGCTTGTGCCCACGTCAAGAGGTATAAGACCTCCGACGATTTTCTTAGCCTGCAAACTAAGGGAGGAAAGCTCAATTGTTGAGCTTGTGCTCAGATTGTCTGAGTACAACAATCATTTGAATCGAGTGGGAGTTGATCTTCCAAATGAGATAGTCATGTTTCTCCGAAGTCATTACCACCAAGCTGCTAGAGCTTTGTGATGAACTATAATATATCAGGGACATATATGATGATCCTTGAGATATTCGCGATGTTTGACATCACAAAAGTAGAAATCAAGAAGGAGCATCAATTGTTGATGGTTGGTGAAACCACTAGTTTCAAGAAGGGCAAGGGCAAGAAGGGATGCTTCATGAAACGGCAATTCAGCTGCTGCTCTAGTGAAGAAACCCAACGTTGAACCCAAACCCGAGACTAAGTGCTTCTGTAATAAGAGGAACAGCCACTGGAGCAGAATTACCCTAGATACTTGGTAGATGAGAAGGCTGGCAAAGTCGATAGAAGTATATTGGATATACATTGTGTTAATGTGTACTTTACTAGTACTCCCAGTAGCACCAGGGTATTAGATACCGGTTTGGTTGCTAAGTGTTAGTAACTCGAAATAAAAGCTATGGAATAAACGGAGACTAGCTAAAGGTGAGCTGACGATATGTTGGAAGTGTTTCCAATGTTGATATGATCAAGCATCGCACGCTCCATCTACCATCGAGATTGGTGTTAAACCTGAATAATTGTTATTTGGTGTTTGCGTTGAGCATAGACATGATTGGATTATGACTATCGCAATACGGTTATTCACTTAAGGAGAATAATGGTTACTCTGTTTATTTGAATAATACCTTCAATGGTCTTGCACCTAAAATGAATGGTTTATTGAATCTCTGTAACGCCCGGGTAATTAAGCTACAGTGAACCTCTGCTAATGATGCCATGTCACCTCGATTACTGTTCCTAATCTCGTGTTAATTCAAAACCGCGTCAAATTCAAATTCAAGTTAATGTCAAGCGGCAAAAGTTTCAAAATATTAAACTAAAATGTTCGGAGTGTGCAGTTAAATGCCCGGGTAATTATAATAAAGCAAACACATTTTTATAAAATGCCTAAGTGATTTAAAATGATTTAAAACAGAAGAGAAAATAAATAAATAAATAACAGGAAACAAACAAAAAAAAGAGGAAAAGGGAGAGAAAGGCCCCACTAGGCTCCGGCCCAGCAGGCTGGCCCATTCGGCCGCAGGCCCAACCGGCCTCCCCCACGCCTCCCTTATCCCCCCCCACACGACCGAACCCTAGCTTACCCCACCCCCCCACTCGCACCACCCCTTCCCCCCCGCTGGATCTGGATCGGGGAATCCCGATCCCCTCGCCCTTCTCCCTCGCGTGCCCATCGCCGCCTGGACGCGCCGGCGACCGGAGCTCCCTCGTCGGCCTGCTTCCCCTTCCCCACCGGCCTGCACCCGCTCCGCCGTATCGTCCCCGACTGCCTCCTCGTTCCCCATTGCCTCGTGCCCTGCTCCTCCTGTGAGCGCCTCCCTCCTCTCCCTCTCTCCTCGCTGCGGTCACCGACGCCCCGTCGCGCCTATCACCGCGTGCGCCCGCGCCTCCCCGCGCACCCGCGGCCGCCGCCCCCTGATCCCGCAGCCATCCCCGCTCCGGCCGTCCTCGCCGACCACGCCCGCGGCCCCTGCTTGCCGGCCAGCGCGAGCCCGCCGCCGGCCCAGCACACGCGGCCACCCCTGCCGACGACACCCTGGGCGTGCACCCGCGGCCCTCCTCGCCTCGCTTCCGCGCCGTGGCCACCCCCTTGCTGCGCCTCTGCTTCTGCCGCCCTGCTGCTGCTGCTCACCATGGCCTCGCCCCGCTGTCGCTGCTCGCCGGCCAACGCCGTCGACTGCGGCCCCGCATTAGCCGCCTCGACGCCGTCGCCGGTTCGGTCCCTGCCTCCCGCCCGAGCGCGCACGCCCCCGTCCACCGCCACTGCCCCTTGCCCCTCGCTCCTCACTGCGGCCGCCTCTCCACCGGCCACGGCCAGTGCGCCCCGGCCGGCCATGGCCTCCCCATGGCCACCGGCCTCCCCCTGCTCCGGTGCTGCGCCGGATCTGCCCGCCCATGGGCGTGCGCCCATTCGGGTGGCGCCCGTCGCCTGCACGCCCGACCCGATAGGCCTATGGGCCATTGACATGTGGGGCCCCAGCCCCAGAACGTTTAATAAAAAAATATTTAAAAATAATAATAAATACATAATAAAGATAATTAATTAATTAACTAATTAATTAACCTAATTAATTATGATTAAATTAACCAATTAAGATTAATTAACCTAATATTTAATTAACCTAATCAACTACTGTTAATTAGTTAATTAACTAGTATGATAGTGGGGCCCACCCCCTTAATTAATTTTGATTAGTTTAATTAATCGGTTTAATTAAATGAGTCACTGACCAGTGGGACTCATTGGTCAGGTTGACCAGTCAACTCTGTTGACTGCTGACATCAGCATGACATCATGCTGATGTCATTAATTCATTTTCGAATTAATTAAATAATTAATTAGATTCTAGAAATTAATAAAATCTTTAGAAAATCATATCTTTTAATCCGTAACTCGGATTAAAATAATTTCAACACGAAAGTTGCTCAGAACGACGTGACGAACCCAGATACGCAGCCCGTTCGTCCGTCACGCATCCCTAGCATAGCAAACTCGCAACTTTCCCCCTCCGGCTCCTCTGCCCGAAAACGCAAAACACCGGGGATACTTTCCCGGATGTCATCCCCCTTCACCGGTATCACCTATTACCGCGTTAGGGCACCTCTAACGCCGTTACTTGTGATGTCATGCATCACTATGCATATGCTTGCTTAAATATTTATTGTTTCTCCCCCCTCTTCTCTCGATAGACACCGAGACCGACGCCGCTGCTACCCAGTACGACTACGGAGTTGACGACCCCTCTCTCTTGCCAGAGCAACCAGGCAAGCCCCCCCTTGATCACCAGATATCGCCTACTCTCCTCTATACTGCTTGCATTAGAGTAGTGTAGCATGTTACTGTTTTCCGTTCATCCTATCCTGATGCATAGCCTGTCCTTGCTACTACTGTTGTTACCTTTACCTGCAATCCTAATGCTTAGTATAGGATGCTAGTTTATCATCAGTGGCCCGACATTCTTGTCCGTCTGCCATGCTATACTATCGGGCCGTGATCACTCAGGAGGTGATCACGGGTATGTACTATATACTTTATACGTGATACATGTGGTGACTAAAGACGGGTAGGCTCGTAGGAGCACCCGTGAGTGGATCTTTGAGGCAGAGCGACAGGGCAGGTTCCGACCACCTAGGAGAGAGGTGGGCCTGGCCCTGGTCGGTGTTCGCGGATACTTAACACGCTTAACGAGATCTGGGTATTTGATCTGAGTCTGGCCATTTGGTCTATACGCACTAACCATCTACGTGGGAGTAGTTATGGGTATCCCGGCGTCGTGGTATCAGCCGAAGCCTTCGTGACGTCAGCGACTGAGTGGCGTGCGCCGGATTGGACTGGAACGCCACTAGGCTAGGTCTGCTTCCGGCCGCGTACGCAACGTGCAGGTGTGCAAAGGGCGATGGGCCCAGACCCCTGCGCCATAGGATTTAGACCGGCGTGCTGACCTCTCTGTTGTGCCTAGGTAGGGCTGTGACGTGTTGATCTTCCGAGGCTGGGCATGACCCAGAAAAGTGTGTCCGGCCAAATGGGATCGAGCTTGTTGGGGTATGTGGTGCACCCCTGCAGGGAAGTTTATCTATTCGAATAGCCGTGTCCCTCGGTAAAAGGACGACCCGGAGTTGTACCTTGACCTTATGACAACTAGAACCGGATACTTAATAAAACACACCCTTCCAAGTGCCAGAGACAATCGGTGATCGCTCTCTCACAGGGCGATGAGGAGAGGATCATCGGGTAGGACTATGCTATACGATGCTACTTGGAGGACTTCAGTCTACTCTCTGCTACATGCTGCAAGACGGAGGCTGCCAGAAGCGTAGTCTTCGACAGGATTAGTTATCCCCCTCTTATTTCGGCATTCTGCAGTTTAGTCCACATAAGATAGCCTTATTCCTGTGATACCAATGCATACATATGTAGTGTAGCTCCTTGCTTGCGAGTACTTTGGATGAGTACTCACGGTTGCTTCTCCTTCTTTTCCCTCTATCCCTTCTACCTGGTTGTCGCAACCAGATGTTGGAGCTCAGGAGCTAGACGCCACCGTCGACGATGACTCCTACTACACCGGAGGTGCCTACTACTACGTGCTGCCCGCTGACGATGACCAGGAGTAGTTTAGGAGGATCCCAGGCAGGAGGCCTGCGCCTCTTTCGATCTGTATCCCATTTTGTGCTAGCCATCTTATGGCAACTTGTTTGACTTATGTCTGTACTCAGATATTGTTGCTTCCGTTGACTCGTCTATGATCGAGCTCTTGTATTCGAGCCCTCGAGGCCCCTGGCTTGTAATATGATGCTTGTATGACTTATTTTATTTGTAGAGTTGTGTTGTGATATCTTCCCGTGAGTCCCTGATCTTGATCGTACACGTTTGCGTATATGATTAGTGTACGATTAAATCGGGGGCGTCACAAGTTGGTATCAGAGCCGACTGCCTATAGGAATCCCCCTTCCACACTCCTTGGCCGAAGTCGAGTCTAGACATTGCAAAAACTTGTACTAACTTGGCTGTGTGCCTTACGGGCCCACGTCGCCATCGGTGATTCTAGGATCTTTTACTCCCCGACCTTTACTCTGGGACTCTGAACTCTCTTCTACTCGGGTTAAACGAATTTACTAACTCTGACACTAGGATCCCGTTACGACATTCACCCCAAAGTTGGATAAGCCCTAGTTATTCTTTAGAGTAGTGTTTGAACATTATCCCCATTGTCATTTGACTCCTGTGAAAACATCTTTGTTTTCAGATGGAACCCACGAGGCAGGTTGTGCGCCACACGACGGCCATTGGTGCCTCAGGATCACCTGCTGTGTTGGTTGAGCTGATGACCTATATGGGTTATCGCTGGCACCCTGAGTACACCGTCTATGAGGAGTATCAGGACTTCAACCAGGAGCAGTACCGTGCCATCGTCCACCTCTACTCTCGGGAGTATGACTCCACTACTGTGCTCCACACTGCTCATGGTGTTGGAGTGACTATCGATATGGCGGTCCACGATGCTGCTTATGCTGCTCTGACACGTCTTCGTGGAGAGTATCAAGAGTTGGACACCTCCCCCTTCAGGCACATTGCTATCGCATCCGATGTTGGTGCGGAGGGTTACTACACTGCGGCCTACTCCACTGTCACCCGAGAGCCCTTCTACCATCAGAACCTGGTTCTGCATGCTGATGGGCTGGATAGAGCTAACCGAGCTCTTCGACACGAGTTGTACACCACCCGTCAGCACCTGTATCGTGCTCTGACGCTGTTGCACCCCTCTGTCCGATCTAGTGATCTGTCGCGTTCTGCGATCTACCCTGCCAGGACCGTGATGCCCCAGGGCGTCGGCTGGCCAGATGTGGGAGGCTACTCTCCTGCACTTGGTCCTCTCCTGCCACCTGCGCATCGGGTTCCGCACCAGAGTATCCGCGGACCCCAGGCTACTCACGTGGAGGTCTTCCCTTCGCGTCACTACCAGCTGTCGGGCTACACCTACCTCCACAGTACCGCGTGGGACTGATGTAGACTTGCTTGTTAGTGTTAGATGCATTCGCCGCGAGCCTGTGTGCCGCCTATGATGTCTTAGCCTTTGTACCGAACTCTGTGTAACGAACTCTATGCATGGTCTCCTTTGTAAGATATGCCGACTACTATGTAGTATCTATCGTGCTGCTTTTGTTGTGCATGTTTCTTCATGAATGACTCTTTTCTTTGCAAATTTCTAAATGCTGAACTACCCCTGTTAAATATTAGCAGGATGGTTAGACCAGGTGGTCGTGGTCGTGGTGGCAACGCCCCACCACCGCCTGAGTACATGGCTGGGATGATGCAACAGTTTGAGCTGAATCGTCAGTTCATGGAGAATATTATGGCTCAGTTTCCTCACCCCAATATGAACCAGTAGCCAACCCAAGTGACTCTGCAGGATTTCATGCGCCTCAACCCAACCGTGTACCGCAGTTCAACTCAGCCTCTGGATGCTGATGACTGGCTCCGTGACATCACCTATGAGATGGAGTCTGCTGATGTAGCCCCTGCCAGCTATGTCACCTTTGCTTCATTCTTCCTGAAAGGACCCGCAGCTCAGTGGTGGGACAGCCACAGGCGTACTCTGCCAGCTGGGACAATCATCACCTGGCCAGACTTCCAAGTTGCCTTTCGTGCTCGCTTCATTCCTCAGGGAGTTATGGACCGGGAGAAGCGTGAGTTCCGCAACCTCACCCAAGGCAACAAAACTGTGGAAGCTTATCAGCGGGAGTTTCTGGACTTGTCCCGCTATGCTGAAGAGGACATTGCAACTGATGCACGCAGACATGAGAAGTTCCGGGATGGCCTTCAAGCTGACATCAAACTCGCACTTCTAGTGCATGACTTTGCTGATTTCGCCACTTTGGTGAACAAAGCCATCAATGTCGAAACTGGTCTGCAGGAATACCAGAGCTCTCACAGGCGTAGCCGTGACATGGGGTCATCTTCGGGCCCGTCCTCGCAGAAGTGCAAGATATGGATTCCCAACAGCATGTACCAGCCGAATGCACCTTCCCCAAGGCAGTCCTATGCTGCACCTCGTCTGCCTATGGCTCCAACTAGGCAGCCAAGGCTTCCAGCTCCACCACCCCAAGCTCCTGTTCCTACTCCCGAGAATGGTTTGTGCTTCAGGTGTGGACAACCAGGGCACCGTGCTAGGGAATGCAACCAGAAACAGAATCAACTGGCCCTTCCAGCAACTGGCCGTGGAAACAACCAGCCCCGCAACAACAATGCCAAGTCTTATGGTCACGTTCATGCCAACCATGTTGATCTGAACGAAGCCCAAGACCAGCCTGCTACCGTGATGGGTACACTCCTCGTAAACTCAGTACCTGCATCTATTTTATTCGATTCAGGAGCATCGCCTTCATTCATGTCTGAAGATTTTGCATACAAGCATGACGTTAAATGTGAGGAGATGGACACTTCGGTATTGGTAAAAAACCCCGTGGGACAATGTCAAACCTCACTGGTTGGCATCGATGTCCCCGTGGAAATCGAAGGCCTGGAATTCTATGCCTCTCCCATTATCCTGAAGTCATCTAACATCGACCTCATTCTGGAAATGGATTGGTTGAAAGCGCATATTGCTTCTATAGTTTGCGCCACTAAGGTCGTCCATCTGCTACACCCTTCTGACGAAATAATAGCTTACCAAGCTCATCTAGTTCAGAACGCCGAGGCATGACTTTATGCCTTGAATGCGTTGAACGCTGCACCACTCGAGGGCATTGAAAACATACCCGTCGTTCGTGAATTCCAAGATGTCTTCCCAGAAGAACTTCCAGGGATTCCCCCTGCTAGAGCTGTCGAATTCATCATCGACTTGAAACCCGGCACCACCCCTATAGCTAAACGACCCTATAAGATGCCGCCGCATGAACTCATTGAGCTTAAGGAGGAAATCGACAAATCTCTTGTCAAAGGTTTCATTCGCCCAAGTTGCTCTCCTTGGGGAGCACCTTCTCTCTTCGTTAAGAAGAAGGATGGGACAAACCGATTAGTCCAAGACTACCGTCCTATAAACCAAGCTACCATTCAGAATAAATATCCTCTTCCTCGGATCAATGATCTTTATGATCAACTGGCTGGCTCATCAGTGTTCTCCAAACTCGACTTGAGGTTGGGTTACCACCAGATCCGTGTTCGTGAAGAGGACATCCCAAAAACTGCCTTCGTGACTCGGTATGGGTCATACGAGTACACCGTCATGTCATTCGGCTTAACGAATGCTCCCGCCACCTTCTCTCGGCTGATGAATTATATATTCATGGATTACCTCGACAAGTTCGTCGTGGTTTATCTGGATGATATCCTGGTATTTTCCAAGAACGAAGAAGAGCATGCTGAACATCTTCGTCTTGTGCTGGAGAAGCTTCGAGAACATCAACTGTATGCTAAGTATTCCAAGTGTGAATTCTGGCTCTCCGAAGTAACCTATCTTGGGCATGTCATCTCCAAGGATGGTATTGCCGTCAACCCTGAACGAGTTCAGGCTATTCTTGATTGGACTCCTCCGAAGAACATCAAGCAAGTCCGAAGTTTTCTCGGTCTCGCCAGCTATTGCCGTCGATTCGTCGAGAACTTCTCCAAGATTGCCAGGCCTCTGACTAATCTGTTGCATAAGGGTATCAAATTTGACTGGACAGACAAGTGTCAGGAAAGTTTCCAGGCGCTCAAAGACAAGTTGACTTCTGCCCCCGTACTTGCTCCACCTGATACTGAGAAGGACTTCGTCATTTACTGCGACGCTTCCCGTCAAGGATTAGGCTGTGTCCTAATGCAAGAGCGCAGAGTGATTGCTTATGCCTCTCGTCAACTGCGCCCTCACGAAGAAAACTACCCAGTTCACGACCTCGAGCTTGCTGCTGTCATTCATGCACTGAAGAAGTGGCGACATTACCTTCTCGGTAATCGTTGCGAGATCTTCACCGACCATCAAAGTCTGAAGTATCTATTTACTCAGCCAGATTTAAACCTACGTCAGCAAAGATGGATGGAGACTGTTGCAGACTTTGACGTGGGTATATCCTATACCCCCGGCAAGGCTAATGTAATGGCTGATGCCTTGAGCCGCAAGTCTTACTGTAACCACCTCCAGGTTCACAAAGTTCACCCATCGCTTGTTGAAGAATTTAGAAGGCTGAACCTCCATATTGTTCCTCCGAGATCACTCGCTCCCCCTCCCGAAGATTTCCCCAAACGGAACCTCCATGTTGTTTCCAAGGGTTCTCTCAATACCCTGGTTGCGAAACCAGATCTTGTGGACGCCATCAAATGGATACAGAAATGTGACGATGAAGTCCTCAAGATTAAGCGAGACCTAAAAAAAAGGAAAGCCCTCATTCTTCACGATCGCCGACGATGGCGCCTTGTATTTCAAAGGCCGCCTAGTGGTACCATGTTCGAAGAAAAACCTGGATAAGACTAAAAGGGTTATGCAAGAAGCCCATGATACACCTCTGTCCATCCATCCTAGTAGTACAAAGATGTACCAGGATATTCGTCAAAGATTCTGGTGGTCTAATATGAAGCAGGACATTGCTCGTTATGTTGCTGAGTGTGACGTTTGTCGCCGAATCAAAGCAGAGCATCAAAGGCTTGCTGGAACTCTGCAACCTATCTCTATTCCTGAATGGAAATGGGACCATGTTGAAATGGACTTCGTCACTGGATTTCCCAAATCGCAGAAAGGTAATGATGCTATTCTTGTCGTCATTGACCGGCTTTCCAAAGTTGCCCATTTTCTAGCGGTCAAAGAGACAATCACTGCTAGTCAGCTTGCTACTCTCTACATGGCCAGAATTGTTTCACTTCACGGTATTCCAATGGTTATCAGTTCAGACCGTGGCAGCTTATTCACTTCAAGGTTTTGGGCGAGTTTCCAAGAAGCTATGGGGACTCATTTGTCGTTCAGTACTGCGTTTCATCCTCAGTCGCAAGGACAGGTTGAACGTGTCAACCAAGTTCTTGAAGACATGCTTCGAGCTTGTGTAATCTCATTCGGCAAGAAATGGGAGGAATCTCTTCCATATGCCGAGTTCTCTTATAATAATAGCTATCAAGCTAGTCTGAAGATGTCCCCCTTCGAAGTGCTATATGGACGAAAGTGTCGAACCCCTCTGAACTGGTCAGAAACGGGGGAGCGTCCACTCTTCGGTCTGGATATTATCCAACAGGCCGAAGAACAAGTTCGCATTATTCGCGAGAATCTCAAGACTGCTCAGTCACGTCAGAAAAGTCAGTATGACCGTCATCACCAAGTCATGGTCTATCAACCTGGCGAAAAGGCTTATCTTCGAGTTACACCAATGAAGGGTGCTCACCGCTTCGGGATCAAGGGCAAGCTAGCTCCTCGCTATATCGGTCCCTTCACTATTCTTGAAAGGCGTGGAAAGGTGGCATATCAACTGGAGCTTCCGCTGAACCTTTCTCAGGTTCACGATGTGTTCCATGTGTCACAACTCCGCCGTTGCTTCAAGGATCCAATCCGAGCGGTGGATCATGAAGTGCTCGAATTGCAACAGGACCTCTCTTATAAAGAGCATCCGGTCCGCATTCTTGACCAAGCTGAACGCCGCACACGTCAGAAGGCGATCAAATTCCTCAAAGTCCAGTGGTCGAATCACTCTGAAGACGAAGCCACTTGGAAACGCGAGGATCGCCTGCGTGATGAATACCCCGCGTTGTTTCCTTCTACCTCCTAAATCTCGGGACGAGATTTCTTGTAGTGGAGGAGTTTTGTAACGCCCGGGTAATTAAGCTACAGTGAACCTCTGCTAATGATGCCACGTCACCTCGATTATTGTTCCTAATCTCGTGTTAATTCGAAACCGCGTCAAATTCAAATTCAAGTTAATGTCAAGCGGCAAAAGTTTCAAAATATTAAACTAAAATGTTCGGAGTGTGCAGTTAAATGCCAGGGTAATTATAATAAAGCAAACACATTTTTATAAAATGCCTAAGTGATTTAAAATGATTTAAAACAGAAGAGAAAATAAATAAATAAATAACAGGAAACAAACAAAAAAAAGAGGAAAAGGGAGAGAAAGGCCCCACTAGGCTCCGGCCCAGCAGGCTGGCCCATTCGGCCGCAGGCCCAACCGGCCTCCCCCACGCCTCCCTTATCCCCCCCCACACGACCGAACCCTAGCTTACCCCACCCCCCCACTCGCACCACCCCTTCCCCCCCGCTGGATCTGGATCGGGGAATCCCGATCCCCTCGCCCTTCTCCCTCGCGTGCCCATCGCCGCCTGGACGCGCCGGCGACCGGAGCTCCCTCGTCGGCCTGCTTCCCCTTCCCCACCGGCCTGCACCCGCTCCGCCGTATCGTCCCTGACTGCCTCCTCGTTCCCCATTGCCTCGTGCCCTGCTCCTCCTGTGAGCGCCTCCCTCCTCTCCCTCTCTCCTCGCTGCGGTCACCGACGCCCCGTCGCGCCTATCACCGCGTGCGCCCGCGCCTCCCCGCGCACCCGCGGCCGCCGCCCCCTGATCCCGCAGCCATCCCCGCTCCGGCCGTCCTCGCCGACCACGCCCGCGGCCCCTGCTTGCCGGCCAGCGCGAGCCCGCCGCCGGCCCAGCACACGCGGCCACCCCTGCCGACGACACCCTGGGCGTGCACCCGCGGCCCTCCTCGCCTCGCTTCCGCGCCGTGGCCACCCCCTTGCTGCGCCTCTGCTTCTGCCGCCCTGCTGCTGCTGCTCACCATGGCCTCGCCCCGCTGTCGCTGCTCGCCGGCCAACGCCGTCGACTGCGGCCCCGCATTAGCCGCCTCGACGCCGTCACCGGTTCGGTCCCCGCCTCCCGCCCGAGCGCGCACGCCCCCGTCCACCGCCACTGCCCCTTGCCCCTCGCTCCTCACTGCGGCCGCCTCTCCACCGGCCACGGCCAGTGCGCCCCGGCCGGCCATGGCCTCCCCATGGCCACCGGCCTCCCCCTGCTCCGGTGCTGCGCCGGATCTGCCCGCCCATGGGCGTGCGCCCATTCGGGTGGCGCCCGTCGCCTGCACGCCCGACCCGATAGGCCTATGGGCCATTGACATGTGGGGCCCCAGCCCCAGAACGTTTAATAAAAAAATATTTAAAAATAATAATAAATACATAATAAAGATAATTAATTAATTAACTAATTAATTAACCTAATTAATTATGATTAAATTAACCAATTAAGATTAATTAACCTAATATTTAATTAACCTAATCAACTACTGTTAATTAGTTAATTAACTAGTATGATAGTGGGGCCCACCCCCTTAATTAATTTTGATTAGTTTAATTAATCGGTTTAATTAAAATGAGTCACTGACCAGTGGGACTCACTGGTCAGGTTGACCAGTCAACTCTGTTGACTGCTGACGTCAGCATGACATCATGCTGATGTCATTAATTCATTTTCGAATTAATTAAATAATTAATTAGAATCTAGAAATTAATAAAATCTTTAGAAAATCATATCTTTTAATCCGTAACTCGGATTAAAATAATTTCAACACGAAAGTTGCTCAGAACGACGTGACGAACCCAGATACGCAGCCCGTTCGTCCGTCACGCATCCCTAGCATAGCAAACTCGCAACTTTCCTCCTCCGGCTTCTCTGCCCGAAAACGCAAAACACCAGGGATACTTTCCCGGATGTCATCCCCCTTCACCGGTATCACCTATTACCGCGTTAGGGCACCTCTAACGCCGTTACTTGTCATGTCATGCATCACTATGCATATGCTTTCTTAAATATTTATTGTTTCTCCCCCCTCTTCTCTCGATAGACACCGAGACCGACGCCGCTGCTACCCAGTACGACTACGGAGTTGACGACCCCTCTCTCTTGCCAGAGCAACCAGGCAAGCCCCCCCCCCTTGATCACCAGATATCTCCTACTCTCCTCTATACTGCTTGCATTAGAGTAGTGTAGCATGTTACTGTTTTCCGTTCATCCTATCCTGATGCATAGCCTGTCCTTGCTACTACTGTTGTTACCTTTACCTGCAATCCTAATGCTTAGTATAGGATGCTAGTTTATCATCAGTGGCCCTACATTCTTGTCCGTCTGCCATGCTATACTATCGGGCCGTGATCACTCAGGAGGTGATCACGGGTATGTACTATATACTTTATACGTGATACATGTGGTGACTAAAGAGGGGTAGGCTCGTAGGAGCACCCGCGAGTGGATCTTTGAGGCGGAGCGACAGGGCAGGTTCCGACCACCTAGGAAAGAGGTGGGCCTGGCCCTGGTCGGTGTTCGCGGATACTTAACACGCTTAACGAGATCTGGGTATTTGATCTGAGTCTGGCCATTTGGTCTATACGCACTAACCATCTACGTGGGAGTAGTTATGGGTATCCCGGCGTCGTGGTATCAGCCGAAGCCTTCGTGACGTCAGCGACTGAGTGGCGTGCGCCGGATTGGACTGGAACGCCACTAGGCTAGGTCTGCTTCCGGCCGCGTACGCAACATGCAGGTGTGCAAAGGGCGATGGGCCCAGACCCCTGCGCCATAGGATTTAGACCGGCGTGCTGACCTCTCTGTTGTGCCTAGGTAGGGCTGTGACGTGTTGATCTTTCGAGGCTGGGCATGACCCAGAAAAGTGTGTCCGGCCAAATGGGATCGAGCGTGTTGGGGTATGTGGTGCACCCCTGCAGGGAAGTTTATCTATTCGAATAGCCGTGTCCCTCGGTAAAAGGACGATCCGGAGTTGTATCTTGACCTTATGACAACTAGAACCGGATACTTAATAAAACACACCCTTCCAAGTGCCAGAGACAACCGGTGATCGCTCTCTCACAGGGCGACGAGGAGAGGATCATCGGGTAGGACTATGCTATACGATGCTACTTGGAGGACTTCAGTCTACTCTCTGCTACATGCTGCAAGACGGAGGCTGCCAGAAGCGTAGTCTTCGACAGGATTAGTTATCCCCCTCTTATTCCGGCATTCTGCAGTTTAGTCCACATAAGATAGCCTTATTCCTGTGATACCAATGCATACATATGTAGTGTAGCTCCTTGCTTGCGAGTACTTTGGATGAGTACTCACGGTTGCTTCTCCTTCTTTTCCCTCTATCCCTTCTACCTGGTTGTCGCAACCAGATGTTGGAGCTCAGGAGCTAGACGCCACCGTCGACGATGACTCCTACTACACCGGAGGTGCCTACTACTACGTGATGCCCGCTGACGATGACCAGGAGTAGTTTAGGAGGATCCCAGGCAGGAGGCCTGCGCCTCTTTCGATCTGTATCCCAGTTTGTGCTAGCCATCTTATGGCAACTTGTTTGACTTATGTCTGTACTCAGATATTGTAGCTTCCCTTGACTCGTCTATGATCGAGCTCTTGTATTCGAGCCCTCGAGGCCCCTGGCTTGTAATATGATGCTTGTATGACTTATTTTATTTGTAGAGTTGTGTTGTGATATCTTCCCGTGAGTCCCTTATCTTGATCGTACACGTTTGCGTATATGATTAGTGTACGATTAAATCGGGGGCGTCACAAGTTGGTATCAGAGCCGACTGCCTGTAGGAATCCCCCTTCCACACTCCTTGGCCGAAGTCGAGTCTAGACATTGCAAAAACTTGTACTAACTTGGCTGTGTGCCTTACGGGCCCACGTCACCATCGGTGATTCTAGGATCTTTTACTCCTCGACCTTTACTCTGGGACTCTGAACTCTCTTCTACTCGGGTTAAACGAATTTACTAACTCTGACACTAGGATCCCGTTACGACATTCACCCCAAAGTTGGATAAGCCCTAGTTATTCTTTAGAGTAGTGTTTGAACATTATCCCCATTGTCGTTTGACTCCTGTGAAAACATCTTTGTTTTCAGATGGAACCCACGAGGCAGGTCGTGCGCCACACGACGGCCATTGGTGCCTCAGGATCACCTGCTGTGTTGGTTGAGATGATGACCTATATGGGTTATCGCTGGCACCCTGAGTACACCGTCTATGAGGAGTATCAGGACTTCAACCAGGAGCAGTACCGTGCCATCGTCCACCTCTACTCTTGGGAGTATGACTCCACTACTGTGCTCCACACTGCTCATGGTGTTGGAGTGACTATCGATATGGCGGTCCACGATGCTGCTTATGCTGCTCTGACACGTCTTCGTGGAGAGTATCAAGAGTTGGACACCTCCCCCTTCAGGCACATTGCTATCGCATCCGATGTTGGTGCGGAGGGTTACTACACTGCGGCCTACTCCACTGTCACCCGAGAGCCCTTCTACCATCAGAACCTGGTTCTGCATGCTGATGGGCTGGATAGAGCTAACCGGGCTCTTCGACACGAGTTGTACACCACCCGTCAGCACCTGTATCGTGCTCTGACGCTGTTGCACCCCTCTGTCCGATCTGGTGATCTGTCGCGTTCTGCGATCTACCCTGCCAGGACCGTGATGCCCCAGGGCGTCGGCTGGCCAGATGTGGGAGGCTACTCTCCTGCACTTGGTCCTCTCCTGCCACCTGCGCA
The DNA here is from genome assembly GCA_034509565.1 of Triticum monococcum. Taxonomy (NCBI): domain Eukaryota; kingdom Viridiplantae; phylum Streptophyta; class Magnoliopsida; order Poales; family Poaceae; genus Triticum; species Triticum monococcum. The sequence goes on along the minus strand of CM067847.1, from coordinate 741,323,548 downwards.
TCGGGTTCCGCACCAGAGTATCCACGGACCCCAGGCTACTCACATGGAGGTCTTCCCTTCGCGTCACTACCAGCTGTCGGGCTACACCTACCTCCACAGTACCGCGTGGGACTGTTGTAGACTTGCTTGTTAGTGTTAGATGCATTCGCCGCGAGCCTGTGTGCCGCCTATGATGTCTTAGCCTTTGTACCGAACTCTGTGTAACGAACTCTATGCATGGTCTCCTTTGTAAGATATGCCGACTACTATGTAGTATCTATCGTGCTGCTTTCGTTGTGCATGTTTCTTCATGAATGACTCTTGTCTTTGCAAATTTCTAAATGCTGAACTACCCCTGTTAAATATTAGCAGGATGGTTAGACTAGGTGGTCGTGGTCGTGGTGGCAACGCCCCACCACCGCCTGAGTACATGGCTGGGATGATGCAACAGTTTGAGCTGAATCGTCAGTTCATGGAGAATATTATGGCTCAGTTTCCTCACCCCAATATGAACCAGTAGCCAACCCAAGTGACTCTGCAGGATTTCATGCGCCTCAACCCAACCGTGTACCGCAGTTCAACTCAGCCTCTGGATGCTGATGACTGGCTCCGTGACATCACCTATGAGATGGAGTCTGCTGATGTAGCCCCTGCCAGCTATGTCACCTTTGCTTCATTCTTCCTGAAAGGACCCGCAGCTCAGTGGTGGGACAGCCACAGGCGTACTCTGCCAGCTGGGACAATCATCACCTGGCCAGACTTCCAAGTTGCCTTTCGTGCTCGCTTCATTCCTCAGGGAGTTATGGACCGGGAGAAGCGTGAGTTCCGCAACCTCACCCAAGGCAACAAAACTGTGGAAGCTTATCAGCGGGAGTTTCTGGACTTGTCCCGCTATGCTGAAGAGGACATTGCAACTGATGCACGCAGACATGAGAAGTTCCGGGATGGCCTTCAAGCTGACATCAAACTCGCACTTCTAGTGCATGACTTTGCTGATCTCGCCACTTTGGTGAACAAAGCCATCAATGTCGAAACTGGTCTGCAGGAATACCAGAGCTCTCACAGGCGCAGCCGTGACACGGGCTCATCTTCGGGCCCGTCCTCGCAGAAGCGCAAGATATGGATTCCCAACAGCATGTACCAGCCGAATGCACCTGCCCCAAGGCAGTCCTATGCTGCACCTCGTCTGCCTACGGCTCCAACTAGGCAGCCAAGGCTTCCAGCTCCACCACCCCAAGCTCCTGTTCCTACTCCCGAGAATGGTTTGTGCTTCAGGTGTGGACAACCAGGGCACCGTGCTAGGGAATGCAACCAGAAACAGAATCAACTGGCCCTTCCAGCAACTGGCCGTGGAAACAACCAGCCCCGCAACAACAATGCCAAGTCTTATGGTCACGTTCATGCCAACCATGTTGATCTGAACGAAGCCCAAGACCAGCCTGCTACCGTGATGGGTACACTCCTCGTAAACTCAGTACCTGCATCTGTTTTATTCGATTCAGGAGCATCGCATTCATTCATGTCAGAAGATTTTGCATACAAGCATGACGTTAAATGTGAGGAGATGGACACTTCGGTATTGGTAAAAACCCCCATGGGACAATGTCAAACCTCACTGGTTGGCATCAATGTCCCCGTGGAAATCGAAGGGCTGGAATTCTATGCCTCTCCCATTAATCTGAAGTCGTCTAACATCGACCTCATTCTGGGAATGGATTGGTTGAAAGCGCATATTGCTTCTATAGTTTGCGCCACTAAGGTCGTCCATCTGCTATACCCTTCTGACGAAATAATAGCTTACCAAGCTCATCTAGTTCAGAACGCCGAGGCACGACTTTATGCCTTGAATGCGTTGAACGCTGCACCACTCGAGGGCATTGAAAACATACCCGTCGTTCGTGAATTCCAAGATGTCTTCCCAGAAGAACTTCCAGGGATTCCCCCTGCTAGAGCTGTCGAATTCATCATCGACTTGAAACCCGGCACCACCCCTATAGCTAAACGACCCTATAAGATGCCGCCGCATGAACTCATTGAGCTTAAGGAGGAAATCGACAAATCTCTTGTCAAAGGTTTCATTCGCCCAAGTTGCTCTCCTTGGGGAGCACCTTCTCTCTTCATTAAGAAGAAGGATGGGACAAACCGATTAGTCCAAGACTACCGTCCTATAAACCAAGCTACCATTCAGAATAAATATCCTCTTCCTCGGATCAATGATCTTTATGATCAACTGGCTGGCTCATCAGTGTTCTCCAAACTCGACTTGAGGCTGGGTTACCACCAGATCCGTGTTCGTGAAGAGGACATCCCAAAAACCGCCTTCGTGACTCGGTATGGGTCATACGAGTACACCGTCATGTCATTCGGCTTAACGAATGCTCCCGCCACCTTCTCTCGGCTGATGAATTATATATTCATGGATTACCTCGACAAGTTCGTCGTGGTTTATCTGGATGATATCCTGGTATTTTCCAAGAACGAAGAAGAGCATGCTGAACATCTTCGTCTTGTGCTGGAGAAGCTTCGAGAACATCAACTGTATGCTAAGTATTCCAAGTGTGAATTCTGGCTCTCCGAAGTAACCTATCTTGGGCATGTCATCTCCAAGGATGGTATTGCCGTCAACCCTGAACGAGTTCAGGCTATTCTTGATTGGACTCCTCCGAAGAACGTCAAGCAAGTCCGAAGTTTTCTCGGTCTCGCCAGCTATTGCCGTCGATTCGTCGAGAACTTCTCCAAGATTGCCAGGCCTCTGACTAATCTGTTGCATAAGGGTATCAAATTTGACTGGACAGACAAGTGTCAGGAAAGTTTCCAGGCGCTCAAAGACAAGTTGACTTCTGCCCCCGTACTTGCTCCACCTGATACTAAGAAGGACTTCGTCATTTACTGCGACGCTTCCCGTCAAGGATTAGGCTGTGTCCTAATGCAAGAGCGCAGAGTGATTGCTTATGCCTCTCGTCAACTGCGCCCTCACGAAGAAAACTACCCAGTTCACGACCTCGAGCTTGCTGCTGTCATTCATGCACTGAAGCAGTGGCGACATTACCTTCTCGGTAATCGTTGCGAGATCTTCACCGACCATCAAAGTCTGAAGTATCTTTTTACTCAGCCAGATTTAAACCTACGTCAGCAAAGATGGATGGAGACTGTTGCAGACTTTGACGTGGGTATATCCTATACCCCCGGCAAGGCTAATGTAATGGCTGATGCCTTGAGCCGCAAGTCTTACTGTAACCACCTCCAGGTTCACAAAGTTCACCCATCGCTTGTTGAAGAATTTAGAAGGCTGAACCTCCATATTGTTCCTCCGGGATCACTCGCTCCCCCGCCCGAAGATTTCCCCAAACGGAACCTCCATGTTGTTTCCAAGGGTTCTCTCAATACCCTGGTTGCGAAACCAGATCTTGTGGACGCCATCAAATGGATACAGAAATGTGACGATGAAGTCCTCAAGATTAAGCGAGACCTAAAAAAAGGAAAGCCCTCATTCTTCACGATCGCCGACGATGGCGCCTTGTATTTCACAGGCCGCCTAGTGGTACCATGTTCGAAGAAAAACCTGGATAAGACTAAAAGGGTTATGCAAGAAGCCCATGATACACCTCTGTCCATCCATCCTGGTAGTACAAAGATGTACCAGGATATTCGTCAAAGATTCTGGTGGTCTAATATGAAGCAGGACATTGCTCGTTATGTTGCTGAGTGTGACGTTTGTCGCCGAATCAAAGCAGAGCATCAAAGGCTTGCTGGAACTCTGCAACCTATCTCTATTCCTGAATGGAAATGGGACCATGTTGAAATGGACTTCGTCACTGGATTTCCCAAATCGCAGAAAGGTAATGATGCTATTCTTGTCGTCATTGACCCGCTTTCCAAAGTTGCCCATTTTCTGGCGGTCAAAGAGACAATCACTGCTAGTCAGCTTGCTACTCTCTACATGGCCAGAATTGTTTCACTTCACGGTATTCCACTGGTTATCAGTTTAGACCATGGCAGCTTATTCACTTCAAGGTTTTGGGCGAGTTTCCAAGAAGCTATGGGGACTCATTTGTCGTTCAGTACTGTGTTTCATCCTCAGTCGCAAGGACAGGTTGAACGTGTCAACCAAGTTCTCGAAGACATGCTTCGAGCTTGTGTAATCTCATTCGGCAAGAAATGGGAGGAATCTCTTCCATATGCCGAGTTCTCTTATAATAATAGCTATCAAGCTAGTCTGAAGATGTCCCCCTTCGAAGTGCTATATGGACGAAAGTGTCGAACCCCTCTGAACTGGTCAGAAACGGGGGAACGTCCACTCTTCAGTCTGGATATTATCCAACAGGCCGAAGAACAAGTTCGCATTATTCGCGAGAATCTCAAGACTGCTCAGTCACGTTAGAAAAGTCAGTATGACCGTCATCACCAAGTCATGGTCTATCAACCTGGCGAAAAGGCTTATCTTCGAGTTACACCAATGAAGGGTGCTCACCGCTTCGGGATCAAGGGCAAGCTAGCTCCTCGCTATATCGGTCCCTTCACTATTCTTGAAAGGCGTGGAAAGGTGGCATATCAACTGGAGCTTCCGCTGAACCTTTCTCAGGTTCACGATGTGTTCCATGTGTCACAACTCCGCCGTTGCTTCAAGGATCCAATCCGAGCGGTGGATCATGAAGTGCTCGAATCGCAATAGGACCTCTCTTATAAAGAGCATCCGGTCCGCATTCTTGACCAAGCTGAACGCCGCACACGTCAGAAGGCGATCAAATTCCTCAAAGTCCAGTGGTCGAATCACTCTGAAGACGAAGCCACTTGGGAACGCGAGGATCGCCTGCGTGATGAATACCCCGCGTTGTTTCCTTCTACCTCCTAAATCTCGGGACGAGATTTCTTGTAGTGGAGGAGTTTTGTAACGCCCGGGTAATTAAGCTACAGTGAACCTCTGCTAATGATGCCACGTCACCTCGATTACTGTTCCTAATCTCATGTTAATTCGAAACCGCGTCAAATTCAAATTCAAGTTAATATCAAGCGGCAAAAGTTTCAAAATATTAAACTAAAATGTTCGGAGTGTGCAGTTAAATGCCTTGGTAATTATAATAAAGCAAACACATTTTTATAAAATGCCTAAGTGATTTAAAATGATTTAAAACAGAAGAGAAAATAAATAAATAACAGGAAACAAACAAAAAAAAGAGGAAAAGGGAGAGAAAGGCCCCACTAGGCTCCGGCCCAGCAGGCTGGCCCATACGGCCGCAGGCCCAATCGGCCTCCCCCTCGCCTCCCTTATCCCCCCCACGACCGAACCCTAGCTTACCCCACCCCCCCACTCGCACCACCCCTTCCCCCCGCTGGATCTGGATCGGGGAATCCCGATCCCCTCGCCCTTCTCCCTCGCGCGCCCATCGCCGCCTGGACGCGCCGGCGACCGGAGCTCCCTCGTCGGCCTGCTTCCCCTTCCCCACCGGCCTGCACCCGCTCCGCCGTATCATCCCCGACTGCCTCCTCGTTTCCCATTGCCGCGTGCCCTGCTCCTCCTGTGAGCGCCTCCCTCCTCTCCCTCTCTCCTCGCCGCGGTCACCGACGCCCCGTCGCGCCTATCACCGCGTGCGCCCGCGCCTCCCCGCGCACCCGCGGCCGCCGCCCCCTGATCCCGCAGCCATCCCCGCTTCGGCCGTCCTCGCCGACCACGCCCGCGGCCCCTGCTTGCCGGCCGGCGCGAGCCCGCCGCCGGCCCAGCGCACGCGGCCACCCTTGCCGATGACACCCTAGGCGTGCACCCGCGGCCCTCCTCGCCTCGCTTCCGCGCCGTGGCCACCCCCCTTGCTGCGCCTCTGCTTCTGCCGCCCTGCTGCTGCTGCTCACCACGGCCTCGCCCCGCTATCGCTGCTCGCCGGCCAACGCCGTCGACTGCGGCCCCGCATTAGCCTCCTCGACGCCGTCGCCGGTTCGGTCCCCGCCTCCCGCCCAAGGGCGCACGCCCCCGTCCACCCGCCACTGCCCCTTGCCCCTCGCTCCTCACTGCGGCCGCCTCTCCACCGGCCACGGCCAGTGCGCCCCGGTCCGGCCATGGCCTCCCCATGGCCACCGGCCTTCCCCTGCTCCGGCGCTGCGCCGGATCTGCCCGCCCATGGGCGTGCGCCCATTCGGGTGGCGCCCGTCGCCTGCACGCCCGACTCGATAGGCCTATGGGCCATTGACATGTGGGGCCCCAGCCCCAGAACGTTTAATAAAAAAATATTTTAAAAAAATAATAAATACATAATAAAGATAATTAATTAATTAACTAATTAATTATGATTAAATTAACCAATTAAGATTAATTAACCTAATCAACTACTGTTAATTAGTTAATTAACTAGTATGATAGTGGGGCCCACCCCCTTAATTAATTTTGATTAGTTTAATTAATCGGTTTAATTAAAATGAGTCACTGACCAGTGGGACTCACTGGTCAGGTTGACCAGTCAACTCTGTTGACTGCTGACATCAGCATGACATCATGCTGATGTCATTAATTCATTTTCGAATTAATTAAATAATTAATTAGATTCCAGAAATTAATAAAATCTTTAGAAAATCATATCTTTTAATCCGTAACTCGGATTAAAATAATTTCAACACGAAAGTTGCTCAGAACGACGTGACGAACCCAGATACGCAGCCCGTTCGTCCGTCATGCATCCCTAGCATAGCAAACTCGCAACTTTCCCCCTCCGGCTCCTCTGCCCGAAAACGCAAAACACCGGGGATACTTTCCCGGATGTCATCCCCCTTCACCGGTATCACCTATTACCGCGTTAGGGCACCTCTAACGCCGTTACTTGTCATGTCATGCATCACTATGCATATGCTTGCTTAAATATTTATTGTTTCTCCCCCCTCTTCTCTCGATAGACACCGAGACCGACGCCGCTGCTACCCAGTACGACTACGGAGTTGACGACCCCTCTCTCTTGCCAGAGCAACCAGGCAAGCCCCCCCCCCCCTTGATCACCAGATATCGCCCACTCTCCTCTATACTGCTTGCATTAGAGTAGTGTAACATGTTACTGTTTTCCGTTCATCCTATCCTGATGCATAGCATGTCCTTGCTACTACTGTTGTTACCTTTACCTGCAATCCTAATGCTTAGTATAGGATGCTAGTTTATCATCAGTGGCCCTACATTCTTGTCCGTCTGCCATGCTATACTATCGGGCCGTGATCACTCGGGAGGTGATCACGGGTATGTACTATATACTTTATACGTGATACATGTGGTGACTAAAGACGGGTAGGCTCGTAGGAGCACCCGCGAGTGGATCTTTGAGGCGGAGCGACAGGGCAGGTTCCGACCACCTAGGAGAGAGGTGGGCCTGGCCCTGGTCGGTGTTCGCGGATACTTAACACGCTTAACGAGATCTGGGTATTAGATCTGAGTCTGGCCATTTGGTCTATACGCACTAACCATCTACGTGGGAGTAGTTATGGGTATCCCGGCGTCGTGGTATCAGCCGAAGCCTTCGTGACGTCAGCGACTGAGTGGCGCGCGCCGGATTGGACTGGAACGCCACTAGGCTAGGTCTGCTTCCGGCCGCGTACGCAACATGCAGGTGTGCAAAGGGCGATGGGCCCAGACCCCTGCGCCATAGGATTTAGACCGGCGTGCTGACCTCTCTGTTGTGCCTAGGTAGGGCTGTGACGTGTTGATCTTCCGAGGCTGGGCATGACCCAGAAAAGTGTGTCCGGCCAAATGGGATTGAGCGTGTTGGGGTATGTGGTGCACCCCTGCAGGGAAGTTTATCTATTCGAATAGCCGTGTCCCTCGGTAAAAGGACGATCCGGAGTTGTACCTGGACCTTATGACAACTAGAACCGGATACTTAATAAAACAGACCCTTCCAAGTGCCAGAGACAACCGGTGATCGCTCTCTCACAGGGCGACGAGGAGAGGGTCATCGGGTAGGACTATGCTATACGATGCTACTTGGAGGACTTCAGTCTACTCTCTGCTACATGCTGCAAGACGGAGGCTGCCAGAAGCGTAGTCTTCGACAGGATTAGTTATCCCCCTCTTATTCCGGCATTCTGCAGTTTAGTCCACATAAGATAGCCTTATTCCTGTGATACCAATGCATACATATGTAGTGTAGCTCCTTGCTTGCGAGTACTTTGGATGAGTACTCACGGTTGCTTCTCCTTCTTTTCCCTCTATCCCTTCTACCTGGTTGTCGCAACCAGATGTTGGAGCTCAGGAGCTAGACGCCACCGTCGACGATGACTCCTACTACACCGGAGGTGCCTACTACTACGTGCTGCCCGCTGACGATGACCAGGAGTAGTTTAGGAGGATCCCAGGCAGGAGGCCTGCGCCTCTTTCGATCTATATCCCAGTTTGTGCTAGCCATCTTATGGCAACTTGTTTGACTTATGTCTGTACTCAGATATTGTTGCTTCCGTTGACTCGTCTATGATCGAGCTCTTGTATTCGAGCCCTCGAGGCCCCTGGTTTGTAATATGATGCTTGTATGACTTATTTTATTTGTAGAGTTGTGTTGTGATATCTTCCCATGAGTCCCTGATCTTGATCGTACACGTTTGCGTATATGATTAGTGTACGATTAAATCGGGGGCGTCACAAGTTGGTATCAGAGCCGACTGCCTGTAGGAATCCCCCTTCCACACTCCTTGGCCGAAGTCGAGTCTAGACATTGCAAAAACTTGTACTAACTTGGCTGTGTGCCTTACGGGCCCACGTCACCATCGGTGATTCTAGGATCTTTTACTCCTCGACCTTTACTCTGGGACTCTGAACTCTCTTCTACTCGGGTTAAATGAATTTACTAACTCTGACACTAGGATCCCGTTACGACATTCACCCCAAAGTTGGATAAGCCCTAGTTATTCTTTAGAGTAGTGTCTGAACATTATCCCCATTGTCATTTGACTCCTGTGAAAACATCTTTGTTTTCAGATGGAACCCACGAGGCAGGTCGTGCGCCACACGACGGCCATTGGTGCCTCAGGATCACCTGCTGTGTTGGTTGAGATGATGACCTATATGGGTTATCGCTGGCACCCTGAGTACACCGTCTATGAGGAGTATCAGGACTTCAACCAGGAGCAGTACCGTGCCATCGTCCACCTCTACTCTCGGGAGTATGACTCCACTACTGTGCTCCACACTGCTCATGGTGTTGGAGTGAGTATCGATATGGCGGTCCACGATGCTGCTTATGCTGCTCTGACACGTCTTCGTGGAGAGTATCAAGAGTTGGACACCTCCCCCTTCAGGCACATTGCTATCGCATCCGATGTTGGTGCGGAGGGTTACTACACTGCGGCCTACTCCACTGTCACCCGAGAGCCCTTCTACCATCAGAACCTGGTTCTGCATGCTGATGGGCTAGATAGAGCTAACCGAGCTCTTCGACACGAGTTGTACACCACCCGTCAGCACCTGTATCGTGCTCTGACGCTGTTGCACCCCTCTGTCCGATCTGGTGATCTGTCGCGTTCTGCGATCTACCCTGCCAGGACCGTGATGCCCCAGGGTGTCGGCTGACCAGATGTGGGAGGCTACTCTCCTGCACTTGGTCCTCTCCTGCCACCTGCGCATCGGGTTCTGCACCAGAGTATCCGCGGACCCCAGGCTACTCATGTGGAGGTCTTCCCTTCGCGTCACTACCAGCTGTCAGGCTACACCTACCTCCACAGTACCGCGATCGGATCGTAGAAACTTTATTTTCTTGTTACGATGATTTTCAACTTCACTCTGAAATTCTTTGAACTTTTCAAACGTTTCAGACTTATGTTTCAGTAAGTAGATATACCCATATCTGCTTAATTCATCTGTGAAGGTGAGAAAATAACGATATCCGCCACGAGCCTCAACATTCATCGGACCACATACATCTGTATGTATGATTTTCAACAAATCTGTTGCTCTCTTCATAGTACCGGAGAACGGTGTTTTAGTCATCTTGCCCATGAGGCACGGTTCGCAAGTACCAAGTGATTCATAATCAAGTGGTTCCAAAAGTCCATCAGTATGGAGTTTCTTCACGCGCTTTACACCGATATGACCTAAACGGCAGTGCCACAAATAAGTTGCACTATCATTATCAACTCTGCATCTTTTGGCTTCTACATTATGAATATGTGTATCACTACTATGGAGATTCAACAAGAATAGACCACTCTTCAAGGGTGCATGACCATAAAAGATATTACTCATATAAATAGAACAACCATTATTCTCTGATTTAAATGAATAACCATCTCGCATTAAACAAGATCCAGATATAATGTTCATGCTCAACGCTGGCACCAAATAACAATTATTTAGGTCTAATACTAATCCCGAAGGTAGATGTAGAGGTAGCGTGCCGACTGCGATCACATCGACTTTGGAACCGTTTCCCACGCGCATCGTCACCTCGTCCTTTGCTAGTGTCCGCTTATTCCGTAGTCCCTGTTTTGAGTTGCAAATATTAGCAACAGAACCAGTATCAAATACCCAGGTGCTACTGCGAGCATTAGTAAGGCACACATCAATAACATGTATATCACATATACCTTTGTTCACCTTGCCATCCTTCTTATCCGCCAAATACTTGGGGCAGTTCCGCTTCCAGTGACCAGTCTGCTTGCAGTAGAAGCACTCAGTTTCAGGCTTAGGTCCAGACTTGGGTTTCTTCTCCTGAGAAGCAACTTGCTTGCCGTTCTTCTTGAAGTTCCCCTTCTTCTTCCCTTTGCCCTTTTTCTTGAAACTAGTGGTTTTGTTAACCATCAACACTTGATGCTCCTTCTTGATTTCTACCTCCGCAGCTTTCAGCATTACGAAGAGCTCGGGAATAGTCTTGTTCATCCCTTGCATATTATAGTTCACCACGAAGCTCTTGTAGCTTGGTGGCAGTGATTGGAGAATTCTGTCAATGACGCAATCATCTGGAAGATTAACTCCCATCTGAATCAAGTGATTATTATACCCAGACATTTTGAGTATATGCTCACTGACAGAACTGTTCTCCTCCATCTTGCAGCTATAGAACTTATTGGAGACTTCATATCTCTCAATCCGGGCATTTGCTTGAAATATTAACTTCAACTCCTGAAACATCGCATATGCTCCATGACGTTCAAAACGTCTTTGAAGTCTTGATTCTAAGCCGTAAAGCATGGCACACTGAACTATCGAGCAGTCATCAGCTTTGCTCTGCCAGACGTTCATAACATCTCGTGTTGCTCCAGCAGCAGGCCTGGCACCCAGCGGTGCTTTCAGGACGTAATTCTTCTGAGCAGCAATGAGGATAATCCTCAAGTTACGGACCCAGTCCGTGTAATTGCTACCATCATCTTTCAACTTTGCTTTCTCAAGGAACGCATTAAAATTCAACGGAACAACAGCACGAGCCATCTATCTACAATCAAACATAAACAAGCAAGATACTATCAGGTACTAAGTTCATGATAAGTTTAAGTTCAATTAATCAAATTACTTAAGAACTCCCACTTAGATAGACATCCCTCTAATCCTCTAAGTGATCACGTGATCCAAATCAACTAAACCATGTCCGATCATCACGTGAGATGGAGTAGTTTCATTGGTGAACATCACTATGTTGATCATATCTACTATATGATTCACGCTCGACCTTTCGGTCTCCGTGTTCCGAGGCCATATCTGTATATGCTTGGCTCGTCAAGTATAACCTAAGTATTCCGCGTGTGCAACTGTTTTGCACCCGTTGTATTTGAACGTAGAGCTTATCACACCCGATCATCACGTGGAGTCTCAGCACGAAGAACTTTCGCAATGGTGCATACTCAGGGAGAACACTTCTTGATAATTTAGTGAGAGATCATCTTATAATGCTACCGTCAATCAAAGCAAGATAAGATGCATAAAAGATAAACATCACATGCAATCAATATAAGTGATATGATATGGCCATCATCATCTTGTGCCTGTGATCTCCATCTCCGAAGCACCGTCATGATCACCATCGTCACAGGCGCGACACCTTGATCTCCATCGTAGCATCGTTGTCGTCTCGCCAATCTTATGCTTCCATGACTATCGCTACCGCTTAGTGATAAAGTAAAGCATTACATCGCGATTGCATTGCATACAATAAAGCGACAACCATATGGCTCCTGCCAGTTGCCGATAACTCGGTTACAAAACATGATCATCTCATACAATAAAATTTAGCATCATGTCTTGACCATATCACATCACAACATGCCCTGCAAAAACAAGTTAGACGTCCTCTACTTTGTTGTTGCAAGTTTTACGTGACTGCTATGGGCTTAAGCAAGAACCAATCTCACCTACGCATCAAAACCACAACGATAGTTTGTCAAATAGACTCCGTTTTAACCTTCGCAAGGACCGGGCGTAGCCACACTCGGTTCAACTAAAGTTGGAGAGACAGTCGCCCGCAAGCCACCTGTGTGCAAAGCATGTCAGGGGAACCGGTCTCGCGTAAGCGTACGCGTAATGTTGGTCCGGGTTGTCTCGTCCAACAATACCGCCGAACCAAAGTATGACATGCTGGTAGGCAGTATGACTTATATCGCCCACAACTCACTTGTGTTCTACTCGTGCAAATAACATCAAACCATAAAGCCTAGGCTCGGATGCCACTGTTGGGGAACGTAGTAATTTCAAAAAAATTCCTACGCACACGCAAGATCATGGTGATGCACAACAACGAGAGGGGAGAGTGTTGTCTACGTACCCACGCAGACCGACTGCGGAAGCGTTGACACAACGTAGAGGAAGTAGTCGTACGTCTTCCCGATCCGACCGATCCAAGCACCGTTACTCCGGCACCTCCGAGTTCTTAGCACACATACAGCTCGATGACGATCCCCTGGCTCCGATCCAGCAAAGCGTCGGGGAGGAGTTTCGTCAGCACGATGGCATGGTGACGATCTTGATGTTCTACCGACGCAGGGCTTCGCCTAAGCACTACAACGATATGATCGAGGTGGAATATGGTGGCAGGGGGCACCGCACACGGCTAAGGAACGATCTCAATGATCAACTTGTGTGTCTAGAGGTGCTCCCTGCCTCCGTATATAAAGGAGCCAAGGGGGAGGGGGCCACCGGCTAGGAGGAGGGCGCAGGAGGAGTCCTACTCCTACCAGGAGTAGGACTCCTCCTCCCAATCCTAGTTGGACTAGGATTCCCCGAGGGGGAAAGAGAGAGAGGGGGGCCGGCCACCTCTCCCAGGGAGGGGGGAGGCGCGCGGCCACCTTGGGCTGCCCCTTTCTCCTTTCCACTAAAGCCCATTAAGGCCCATATGGCTCCCGGGGGGTTCCGGTAACCTCCCGGTACTCCGGTAAAATCCCGATTTCACCCGAAACACTTCTGATATCCAAATATAGGCTTCCAATATATCAATCTTTATGTCTCGACCATTTCGAGACTCCTCATCATGTCCGTGATCACATCCGGGACTCCGAACTAACTTTGGTACATCAAAATGCATAAACTCATAATAACTGTCATCGTAACGTTAAGCGTGCGGACCCTACGGTTCGAGAACAATGTAGACATGACTGAGACACATCTCTGGTCAATAACCAATAGCGGGACCTGGATGCCCATATTGGCTCCTACATATTCTACGAAGATCTTTATCGGTCAGACCGCATAACAACATACGGTGTTCCCTTTGTCATCGGTATGTTACTTGCCCGAGATTCGATCGTCGGTATCCAATACCTAGTTCAATCTCGTTACCGGCAAGTCTCTTTACTCGTTCCATAATACATCATCTCGCAACAAACTCATTAGTCGCAATGCTTGCAAGGCTTATGTGATGTGCATTACCGAGAGGGCCCAGAGATACCTCTCCGACAATCGGAGTGACAAATCCTAATCTCGAAATACGCCAACCCAACATCTACCTTTGGAGACACCTGTAGAGCTCCTTTATAATCACCCAGGTACGTTGTGACGTTTGGTAGTACACAAAGTGTTCCTCCGGTAAACGGGAGTTGCATAATCTCATAGTCATAGGAACATGTATAAGTCATGAAGAAAGCAATAGCAACATACTAAACGATCGGGTGCTAAGCTAATGAAATGGGTCATGTCAATCAGATCATTCAACTAATGATGTGACCTCGTTAATCAAATAACAACACCTTGTTCATGGTTAGGAAACATAACCATCTTTGATTAACGAGCTAGTCAAGTAGAGGCATACTAGTGACACTAAGTTTGTCTATGTATTCACACATGTATTATGTTTCCGGTTAATACAATTCTAGCATGAATAATAAACATTTATCATGATATAAGGAAATAAATAATAACTTTATTATTGCCTCTAGGGCATATTTCCTTTAGTTCCTGTGGCACCTACACCAATTGAAGTGGAAGCTTATGATAGTGATCATGAAACTTCAGATCAAGTCACTACCAAACCTTGTGGGATGACAAGGATGCATACTACTTCAGAGTGGTACGTAATCCTGTCTTGGAAGTCATGTTGCTAGACAACAATGAACCTACGAGCTATGGAGAAGCGATGGTGGGCCCGGATTCCGATAAATGGCTCGAGGCCATAAAATCCGAGAGAGGATCCATGTATGAAAACAAAGTGTAGACTTTGGCAGAACAGCTCGATGGTCGTAAGGCTGTTGAGTACAGATGGATTTTAAAAGGAAGATGGACAATGATGGTATGTATCACCATTAAGAAAGCTCGTCTTGTCGTTAAGTTGTTTTCCGACAAGTTCAAGGAGTTGACTACGATGAGACTTTCTCACTCGTAGCGATGCGAAGAGTCTATTGGAATTATATTAGCGATTACTGCATTATTTATGAAATCTTGCAGATAGGATGTCAAAACATTGTTTCCTCGATGATTTTCTTGAGGAAAGGTTGTATGTGATACAACCAGATGGTTTTGTCAATCCTGAAAGATGCTAATAAGTATGCAAAGCTCCAGCAATCCTTCTAAGGACTGGAGTAAGCATCTCGGAGTTGGAATATACACTTTGATGATGATCAAAGATTTTGGGTGTATACAAAGTTTATGAGAAACTTGTATTTCCAAAGAAGTGAGTGGGAGCACTATAGAATTTCTGATGAATATATATTGTTGACATATTGTTGATCGGAAATGATGTAGAATTTCTGGAAAGCATGCAGAGTTATTTGAAAAGTGTTTTTCAATGGAAAGCCTGGATTAAGCTACTTGAACATTGAGCATCAAGATCTATAAGGATAGATCAAAACGCTTAATGGTACTTTCAAATGAGCACATACCTTGACATGATCTTGAAGGTGTTCAAGATGGATCAGTCAAAGAAGGAGTTCTTGCCTGAGTTGTAAGGTATGAAGTTAAGACTTAAAGCTCGACCATGGCAGAATAGAGAGAAAGCACAAAGGTCGTCCCCTATGCTTAAAACATAGGCTCTACAGTATGCTATGCTATGTACCGCACCTGAAGTGTGCCTTGGCATGAGTCAGTCAAGGGGTACAAGAGTGATCCAAGAATGGATCACAGGACAGCGGTCAAAGTTATCCTTAGTAACTAGTGGACTAAGGAATTTTCTCGATTATGGAGGTGGTAAAAGAGTTCATCGTAAAGAGTTACGCCGATGCAAACTTTGACACTAATCCAGATTATTCTGAGTAGTAAAATGGATTCGTATAGTAGAACAGTTATTTGGAATAGCTCCAAATGTAGCGTAGTAGTTGCATCTACAAGATGACATAGAAATTTGCGAAGTACATACGGATCTGAATGTTTCAGACCCGTTTACTATAACATCTCTCACAAGCATAACATGATCAAACCCGGAACTCTTTGGGTGTTAGTCACATGGGGATGTGACCTTGAGTGTTAATCACATATCGATGTGAACTGGATTATTGACTCTAGTGCAAGTGGGAGACTGTTGGAAATATGCCCTAGAGGCAATAATAAATTGGTTATTATTATATTTCCTTGTTCATGATAATCGTTTATTATCCATGCTAGAATTGTATTGATAGGAAACTCAGATACGTGTGTGGATACATAGACAACACCATGTCCCTAGTAAGCCTCTAGTTGACTAGCTCGTTGATCAATAGATGGTTACGGTTTCCTGACCATGGACATTGGATGTCGCTGATAACAGGATCACATCATTAGGAGAATGATGTGATGGACAAGACCCAATACTAAGCCTAGCACAAGATCATGTAGTTCGTATGCTAAAGCTTTTCTAATGTCAAGTATCATTTCCTTAGACCATGAGATTGTGCAACTCCTGGATACCGTAGGAATACTTTGGGTGTGTCAAACGTCACAACGTAACCGGGTGGCTATAAAGGTGCACTACGGGTATCTCCGAAAGTGTCTGTTGGGTTGGCACGAATCGAGATTGGGATTTGTCACTCCATGTGACGGAGAGGTATCTCTGGGCCCACTCGGTAGGACATCATCATAGTGTGCACAATGTGATCAAGGAGTTGATCACGGGATGATGTGTTACGGAACGAGTAAAGAGACTTGCCGGTAACGAGATTGAACAAGGTATCGGGATACCGACGATCGAATCTCGGGCAAGTACAATACCGCTAGACAAAGGGAATTGTATACAGGATTGATTGAATCCTCGACATCGTGGTTCATCCGATGAGATCATCGTGGAACATGTGGGAGCCAACATGGGTATCCAGATCCCGCTGTTGGTTATTGACCGGAGAACGTCTCGGTCATGTCTGCATGTCTCCCGAACCCGTAGGGTCTACACACTTAAGGTTCGATGACGCTAGGGTTATAAAGGAAGTTTGTATGTGGTTACCGAATGTTGTTCGGAATCCCGGATGAGATCCCGGACGTCACGAGGAGTTCCGGAATGGTCCGAAGGTAAAGATTTGTATATGGGAAGTCCCGTTTTGGTCACCGGAAAAGTTTCGGGTTTTATCGGTAACGTAGCGGGACCACCGGGAGGGTCCCGGGGGTCCACCAAGTGGGGCCACAAGCCCCGGAGGGCTACATGGGCCAAGTGTGGGAGGGGACCAGCCCCAGGTGGGCTGGTGCGCCCCCCCCCCCCCCCCAACAAGGGCCCAAGGTGCCTCCAAGAGGGAAGGGGGGCAAACCCTAGGGCAGATGGGCCCTAAGGCCCACCCCAGGTGCGCCTCCCCCTTCTCCCCTTGTGGCCGCCACCCATAGATGGGTTTGGGGCTGCCGCACCCCTTGGGGTGGAAACCCTAAAGGGGGCGCACCCCCTCCCTCTCCCCTATATATACTTGAGGGTTTTGGGGCTGCCAACAGATGAGTTATGACCTCTCCATGGCGCAGCCCTGCTTCTCTCCCTCCTCCTCTCCCGCGGTGCTTGGCGAAGCCCTGCAGGATTGCCACGCTCCTCCACCACCACCACGCCGTCGTGCTGCTACTGGATGGAGTCTTCCTCAACCTCTCCCTCTCTCCTTGCTGGATCAAGGCATGGGAGACGTCATCGGGCTGTACGTGTGTTGAACGCGGAGGTGCCGTCCGTTCGGCACTAGGATCTTCGGTGATTTGGATCACGACGAGTACGACTCCCTCAACCCCGTTCTCTTGAACGCTTCCGCTTAGCGATCTACAAGGGTATGTAGATGCACTCTCCTTCCCCTCGTTGCTGGTCTCTCCATAGATAGATCTTGGTGACACGTAGGAAAATTTTGAATTTCTGCTACGTTCCCCAACACCCCGCCCCCAATGACATAGCTCAATGGGTAGTGTGTGGGGGGGGGGGGGGTTGTGGGTTTCAACCTATACTTTTCTAAAAAAAAGTGTATGTGTGTGCGCGCGTATGATGCGTGTTTTTGCACACTTGTTGGGTCTAGTTTTCTTATTAACTAGGTCAACTCTCTTTCTCAATGGCATTGCACATACCTGCCTTTTGATGAGGTTCATAATGTGTATTCATTGTTATTTCTAGTTTGTTCTTTTATTACACAATGATTGAATGTTTCGTTGATGATTGGAATCAAGTCAAACAAGTTCCAATAGTTTGGATGACAACCAAATTGGAAAAATCAGTTATAGGCCCGTTTCTGCGAACAACTAGGATCACCTCAACCCAATATGGAAATCTGCACCCCTGAATCACATGTAATATATCTCCCCATTGTGTTTTCCTCACTTGGTCTTGACCACACTACTTCAACCACACAGGCCCATTACTCCAATTTGTCGACCATGCCGCTTCCTCCTCTACTCATCACCGACATCGCCTCATCTACCATGTTATCTTGCCGCATCATCACTATTGTAGCAGACGCAAGCATCCCTCCTTCGAGGGCCCCACTTCATTTGTCCGTCACAAGTGCCCCATATCCTTGTCCACCGGTCACCTCTCCTTTGTCATCAACATGTTACCTAGGCACTTTGAACTCGAAGCCCGAGTATAGCTAAAAAAATACAAACAACAACATTTTCCAATTTTTAAAATATAATTTTCAAGACTTTGGGCTTAGGCTGCCCAGGCGTACCGATATGACCACTCCTTTTTGTTGTCCATGCTCATAAAATTCCTATTTGCCGCTCGCTGCGGCGAATTGTCATTGGTTCGCACAAAGGGAGCCACCCAACTAGTACGTGGGCCGGCCATTTAACGCCAGGAAGAGCTTCCACTTCTGGGAGTGTTCCAGAGAGTTCCAGCCTGTTTTTATTTCATTGTTGTTTTTATATTTTTTGGCTTTCTTCTTGTTTTTTTATTTTTCTAGTAAAAAATCTATAAATTGCAATATCTTAAAAAAAACTGTTCAGAATTTCAAAACTTATTTTCTTTTAAAAAAATGTTCATGTTTTCATAAGTTGGCCACGTTTCCCAAAAAATGTACTTGTTTTCGAAAAATATTCAGTTACCCAAAAAATGATCACGTTTTAAAACTTGTATGCTTTTAAAAAATGTTCGCATTTCCAGAAGTTGTTCACATTTTCTAAAAAATGTTTTGATTGTATGTTCATGTTTTCAAGATTTTCTCAGAATTTCAAAAAATGTTAATGTTTTGAAAATTTGTTCACAATTTTTTTTTAAAATGCCTGTATTTTTGAAAAAAAATGTTCATGATTTCATGGAATGTTCAATTTTTTTGATTTTCTATGTTTTCAAATAGTGTTTAGAATTTTACATTATTTTTCCAAAAGTGGACAAAAAAATCACGTGCTACATTATTTCTGTGCACTACGGTGTTTTCCATCACTACATGGTTCACCTTTTTTTTGCACCTAAAGTCGATTTATTCATTCAACAATGTTCATACGGATACAATTTAGATGGGGGGGGGGGGGGGGGGGGGTGAGGAGCCACAAATGGCGTCCAAGATCAAAACCAAAAGTATATTTAGTAAGGCTACGTGCCTTGACATTTGTAGTACGTCCTTCAAAGACGAAGGTACAATTCTAAGACTCGGTGACTTCGTAAATCTCAAGATGATATGCCGGCTCAGTTTCTCGGAGGTGCTCATAGGGGTAGGGTGTGCGTGTGTGCGTTCATAGGGATGAGTGTATGCGCGTGTATATGAGCGCTTGTGTTTGTACTGATGCTAAAAAAAACGGCAGTAGATCTGGTTTCCTTAACGATGCTTGCATATGTTCCTACAATGTCTCTCCCAATATCATGAATCACTCCCTGGCAATCTGAGGCCACCTCCACATGTGATAATAGTTAGTGTTGTGCTATATCTAAAGCCTCCCCACATGCAAGTGCCTGTAGGGTGGTCGCATCTGTGATGCCTGTGTTTTAAATAACTGGAGGACCAAGAAACATATCCGTTGAGTCTATGCAAACAGAAAGAGCCTTCGTTTGAACTCCTCGAGACTACACCATCAACTCGAATTTTAGCAACGCCGGCCGCTGGAGGGATCCATCTTTGGGGTGGCTGTCTAGTGGTTGAGGCCGTCTGCACTCTAGTAGGTTTACAATCAGCAAGCTCTCTGATGTAACTCCACACAAAACTGTGTGTTGCATGGGGGCTTTGAAAACTCTGTTCGTAAAGAGCTTTGCGGCGAGAGTGGCAGATTGCCCATAGTGTTGCATGGGAGCTCCTATACAACATTGGCAGCGCCGCGGAACACCGCGACGCTCATGCAGAACCCCTCTTGGGCCGACCCAACAAACATGGTCGCTCGTTCATTGCTTTCGCCCGATCGCAACCCATGTTCCTTCGCTCGGTCAGTATTGCCAAAGTCAATTGTTGATCAGTCAAATCACTTGACCGTTGACTTTTTGAAACTAGATCTAAATTTTTAATCAATTTGAAAATAGTTCACGAAATTGAAAAAAGTTCATTGATTTTTAAAAGAGTCCATTGATTTCGAAAAAAGTTCATCAATTTTGAAAAAATTTATTGAAATTTGAAAAAAGTTTATCAAAATTTGAAAAAGTTCAACAAGTTTGAAAAAAAATCCACGCATTTAAGAAAAAGGAAAAACCGAATAACAAAGTTCGAAACCTGAGTAGTGAACCAGAAAAACCCGGTTTGGGAAGCTTCCCGAAACCGGGGCTTATAGAAACTGAAAACAAAAAGAATAAAAAGGAAGAAAAGAAGAATGAATTAAAAAGGATTGCGATGGTCTAGTGGTTACTGCAGTCTCTTCGAAGGAAGAGGTTGTGTGTTTGGACCCTGGTGCCGCACCTTTTTTGAAACTTTAACAGAAAAAAGAAAGGCAAACTAGGCCGGCCCAAAGTGACGCGTGTGTGAGCGCCCTTTTGCGAAAACAATAGAAACGGGCGCCTGAAATGGCGAATAGGGGTTGCCGTGTTGCATGGGGTTCACCTTTGTTTTTTAGAATCCAAATGGGATTCACACCTATGTATGAAGGAAAACACGAAACGGCTTACTGGGCCGTCCTGGTTCACTCGCTCCTGTGGTTATCAGGGACAATTCGATGGAAATCCCTATTCGCCGCTCGCTGCAGCAAACTGTCGGCCTACTTTGCCGCTTGCACAGGGCAGCGATGCGAAAGACAAAACATGGGCCGGCCTACTTTGAGATTTACACAGGTGCGGTCAACCGGTTTTAGAAACCTTCTAGAAGGTTCTCTAAACAGGGTTTTTGTCTGTGTTCTTTCCTTTCCGGTTTTTTGGCTTTCTATTGTGTTTTATTTTTCGTTTTTCCTATTCCTTCTTTTTCGTTTTTTCATTTTCTTTTTTCTGTTTCTTGCATTTTCTTTTTCTTTCCTTTCCTTTTCCTTTCTATTTGTTTCAAGTTTATTTCCTTCATAAACTGCACACAAATTTAAAAAAAGATTGCATTTTTCAAAAATTTGTTTAAAGTTTCAAAAACTATGCCTGTTTTCAATTTTTGTTTGTAATTAATGAAATATTAGAATTCAAAATTTGTTCGCATGTTTGAAAATTTGTTCACAAATTTAAATATTGTTCTGGTTGTCAAATTGGTACACAAATTAAAAAATTGTAATTTACAAATTTTTGTCCAATCTTTCAGAAAAAATTCCTGTGTTCAAATTTTTGTTCAGAATTTTCATAAAAGTTCATAATTTCAAAATTTGTACGCTTAATTTTGAAAAAAAATTAAATTTCAAAAAGTGTTCGTGTTTTTAAATTCTGTTCGCAAATTCAAAGATGTTCATGTGTTGAAGATTTCATTCGCACATTAAAAGAATGTTCCTGTTTTGAAAAGAAAATCATAATTTCGATAAATGTAGGCGTTTTTCAATTGCATTTTCATAATTTCGACGTGGTTGATTCTCTGCATGTCGAGTGTTCGATCCTCTAGTTCACATACTTTTTTGGGGATTTTTTTGAATGAGTGTTTAAGTTTTGTCACAGTCGCTCGTTTTTAAGTGTCGGCCTGCAAATTTTTCGTTAAAGTGAGCTTGCTGCAGTGGTAGCAGCGCGCCCGCGGGTTCGAATCCCCCTCGCGCGATCACTTTTGTTGATTTTTTACTGCACGCTACCGCAAATGGGCCAGCCCATATCATCTATCCCCTGTGCGAATCAAGGACTGTTTGCCGCAATAAGCGGCGACTGGGAGCTCCCTCCAATTCGATGCCTAATGCGTTGAATAGGAGCTCCCCCTGCACACACATTCTTCCACTCCCCCTATATACTCACTGCAAAAGGAAAAGGAAAATCTCGTTCCAACTCTTTCACAGGACGCAAAAAAATTATTGGCATGCATCATTAGCGTACATATACATAGCTGCATTCGAGAACCTAAATCTCAAGCCATGCCCAAACATGACTAATCCTTTTTATTTTTGATGAATACGCTTAGTAGCGTATCATTTCATTGATAGAAGGGGGGACATGATTAAATCCTGATTGCTGAGAAAACAAATAGTTCAATATTACCCAGAGCAAGTCACCGACCACTCTCCAACCAAACCACCTGATTCAATACTAATAATTATAGTAGAAATTATGAGAGGAAATCTGCAGGCCATCGCTGCCCAGCAAGGGTACCACTGTACTGTTGTTATTAACAAGACAATTGCATAAACATATTTCACAGTGTATAGGAAGAACCTCAGGAACCACAGAACGTTGTAGCAAATACGCAACATACTGCTTAGTTCAAGCATGCCCATCCAACTAGTCGAATCGAGCGCCCTCATAACGCTCAGACTGCCTCGCATGAGTTTATCTAAACACATACAGCTTATTATGCGTATCCTCTTGGTTGTAAACATATACAGCTTTGATCATGGCACACGTCTAATTCACCGACAAATGAAAGCACCCACCTTTTTCCCACTCACTGTTAGAAATTTCAGCAACATCTTTGATTTGATATTCATACTATTGTGGAGTGCATAAAAAAATTGAATGCTTGTGGACTGCATAATTTGCATTACATAATGTTTAAGGCTCTAGCATATTTTTGGAAGCGAACACTTATGACTCCAAGGGATGCCCACATCCTTTTTTCATCCAATCAGAAACAAAAATTCAATAGTATTGTCTTTCAATATTGATATTTTCTCGACAATAGAAGAATCAGAATACCTGGCGAAAGCCAACCATCGCGTATTTTCCAGTCAAGCTACACAAATTACTCCAAACTTTAATCATGCGGTGGTCCAGATTTTTTCCAAACCCTGTAGAAACACCAAAGCGTCTGAGCCTACTGGCTCAAACATGAAAGAAACAGGAATATTAGGTGTAGAAATTAATGACTGCAGGTAAAATAAGTTCCAATCGAAGCAATAAAAGGAAACACAAGAGCTTTTCAAAAATAATGATGGCTTGGAAGTGCTTGTCCAATTCCAATGCTCTGAAGGTACCCTGGACCGAACTTTAGAGACCTCGTATTTACTTACAATTTCTTAACCAAGTTTCTAAAAATCTGTTTCCCTGAATATCGACAGTTTCCATCAACATCATCCATTTTCTAATTTTTTTTTTGAAATGTGGGTGGTCATTTGGTGCATAGGGTTTGATGG
Source organism: Triticum monococcum (assembly GCA_034509565.1). Taxonomy (NCBI): domain Eukaryota; kingdom Viridiplantae; phylum Streptophyta; class Magnoliopsida; order Poales; family Poaceae; genus Triticum; species Triticum monococcum. The sequence continues at coordinate 741,300,192 of CM067847.1, read as the reverse complement.
CCATCCCCTTATCTGCTGTCAGCGGACGTTTTGCATGTTCGTTTTGATGCATGCCGTTGGAGATGCCTTAAGATGAACCATGCATAAGGAAAAAGCTCATCTCAACATGCAAAACATACATGAAAATACATTCTATTACATTTATATTTATAAAATTTTACAACTACACAATAATCAAACATAATAAATTATTTGTAACTTTTAGTTTTAGTTATCATATTATTATCAAAATATTTATGTTCCACACAACCAAATCCTGCTAAAATATATCGCAAAACATATTCACAACAACGGGCACCATTAAGTATCTTACAATAGGCAACATATGTACATTCAACCAGGGAAATATATTAATATCATGAAGGTACCAATTACACACAGCCTCTGGAACAAGGCAATGTCGTAAAGACATTACGGATGAGGCAATATATGTACACAACCTTTGCCAAAAAAAATATTTTTTGAGGGGGACCTTTACCAAATTTCAGCTCTCTAGTTCCTCCTGGTCGCCAACCTACGGAGAGGCCCAGCCCATCAACACATCCGCAGTAATTTCAAAAATTTTCCTACGCACACGCAAGATCATGGTGATGCACAGCAACGAGAGGGGAGAGTGTTGTCTACGTACCAACGCAGACCGACTGCGGAAGCGATCACACAACATAGAGGAAGTAGTCGTACGTCTTCTTCCCGATCCGACCGATCCAAGTACCGTTACTCCGGCACCTCCGAGTTCTTAGCACACGTTCAGCTCGATGACGTTCCTCGGGCTCCGATCCAGCAAAGCGTCGAGGAAGAGTTCCGTCAGCACGACGGCGTGATGACGATCTTGATGTACTACCGACGCAGGGCTTCGCCTAAGCACTACAACGGTACGATCGAGGTGGAATTTGGTGGCAGGGGGCACCGCACACGGCTAAGGAAAGATCTCAAGGATCAAGTTGTGTGTCTTGGGGTGCCCCCTGCCCCCGTATATAAAGGACCAGGGGAGGGGGTTCGGCCGGCTAGGGGGAGAGGGCGCAGGAGGAGTCCTACTCCCACCGGGAGTAGGACTCCCCCCCTCAATCCTATTCCAATTAGGACTCAAGGGGGGAAAGAGAAGAGAGGGGGCCGGCCCACTTCTCCTAGTCCTACTAGGACTTGGGGAAAGGGGGGGCGCCGGCCAGCTTGTGGGCTGCCTCTTTTCTCTTTTCCACTAAGGCCCAATAGGCCCATTAGCCTCCCGGGGGGTTCCGGTAACCCTCCCGGTATTCCGGTAAAATCCCGATTTCACCCGGAACACTTCCGGTGTCCAAACATAGGCTTCCAATATATCAATATTTACGTCTCGACCATTTCGAGACTCCTCGTCATGTCCGTGATCTCATCCGGGACTCCAAACAACCTTCGGTACATCAAAATGCATAAACTCATAATAACTGTCATCGTAACGTTAAGCGTGCGGACCCTACGGTTCGAGAACAATGTAGACATGACCGAGACACGTCTCCGGTCAATAACCAATAGCGGGACCTGGATGCCCATATTGGCTCCTACATATTCTACGAAGATCTTTATCGGTCAGACCGCATAACAACATACGTTGTTCCCTTTGTCATCGGTATGTTACTTGCCCGAGATTCGATCGTCGGTATCCAATACCTAGTTCAATCTCGTTACCGGCAAGTCTCTTTACTCGTTCCGTAATACATCATCTCACAACTAACTTATTAGTTGCAGTGCTTGCAAGGCTTATGTGATGTGCATTACCGAGAGGGCCCAGAGATACCTCTCCGACAATCGGAGTGACAAACCCTAATCTCGAAATACGCCAACCCAACATTTACCATTGGAGACACCTGTAGTACTCCTTTATAATCACCCAGTTACGTTGTGACGTTTGGTAGTACCCAAAGTGTTCCTCCGGTAAACGGGAGTTGCATAATCTCATAGTTATAGGAACATGTATAAGTCATGAAGAAAGCAATAGCAACATACTAAACGATCGGGTGCTAAGCTAATGGGATGGGTCATGTCAATCAGATCATTCAACTAATGATGTGACCTCGTTAATCAAATAACAACTCTTTGTTCATGGTTAGGAAACATAACCATCTTTGATTAACGAGCTAGTCAAGTAGAGGCATACTAGTGACACTCTGTTGGTCTATGTATTCACACATGTATTATGTTTCCGGTTAATACAATTCTAGCATGAATAATAAACATTTATCATGATGTAAGGAAATAAATAATAACTTTATTATTGCCTCTAGGGCATATTTCCTTCAGTCTCCCACTTGCACTAGAGTCAATAATCTAGATTACACTGTAATGATTCTAACACCCATGGAGCCTTGGTGCTGATCATGTTTTGCTCGTGGAAGAGGCTTAGTCAACGGGTCTGCAACGTTCAGATCCGTATGTATCTTGCAAATCTCTATGTCTCCCACCTGGACTAAATCCCGGATGGAGTTGAAGCGTCTCTTGATGTGTTTGGTTCTTTTGTGAAACCTGGATTCCTTTGCCAAGGCAATTGCACCAGTATTGCCACAGAAGATTTTCATTGGACCCGATGCACTAGGTATGACACCTAGATCGGATATGAACTCCTTCATCCAGACTCCTTCATTTGCTGCTTCCGAAGCAGCAATGTACTCCGCTTCACATGTAGATCCCGCTACGACGCTTTGTTTAGAACTGCACCAACTGACAGCTCCACCGTTTAAAGTAAACACGTATCCGGTTTGCGATTTAGAATCGTCCGGATCAGTGTCAAAGCTTGCATCAACGTAACCTCTTACGGTGAGCTCTTTGTCACCTCCATATACGAGAAACATATCCTTAGTCCTTTTCAGGTATTTCAGGATATTCTTGACCGCTGTCCAGTGATCCACTCCTGGATTACTTTGGTACCTCCCTGCTAAACTTATAGCAAGGCACACATCAGGTCTGGTACACAGCATTGCATACATGATAGAGCCTATGGCTGAAGCATAGGGAACATCTTTCATTTTCTCTCTATCTTCTGCAGTGGTCGGGCATTGAGTTTGACTCAACTTCACACCTTGTAACACAGGCAAGAACCCTTTCTTTGCTTGATCCATTTTGAACTTCTTCAAAATCTTGTCAAGGTATGTGCTCTGTGAAAGTCCAATTAAGCGTTTTGATCTATCTCTATAGATCTTTATGCCTAATATGTAAGCAGCTTCCCCGAGGTCTTTCATCGAAAAACTTTTATTCAAGTATCCCTTTATGCTATCCAGAAATTCTATATCATTTCCAATCAGCAATATGTCATCCACATATAATAAGAAATGCTACAGAGCTCCCACTCACTTTCTTGTAAATACAGGCTTCTCCAAAAGTCTGTATAAAGCCAAATGCTTTGATCACACTATCAAAGCGTTTATTCCAACTCCGAGATGCTTGCACCAGTCCATAAATGGATCGCTGGAGTTTGCATACTTTGTTAGCTCCTTTTGGATCGACAAAACCTTCTGGTTGTATCATATACAACTCTTCTTGCAGGAATCCATTCAGGAATGCAGTTTTGACATCCATCTGCCATATTTCATAATCATAAAATGCGGCAATTGCTAACATAATTCTGACGGACTTAAGCATCGCTACGGTGAGAAAGTCTCATCGTAGTCAACCCCTTGAACTTGTCAAAAACCTTTTGCGACAAGTCGAGCTTTATAGACAGTAACATTACCGTCAGCGTCAGTCTTTTTCTTGAAGATCCATTTATTCTCAATTGCTTGCCGATCATCGGGCAAGTCAACCAAAGTCCATACTTTGTTCTCATACATGGATCCCATCTCAGATTTCATGGCCTCAAGCCACTTTGCGGAATCTGGGCTCACCATCGCTTCTTCATAGTTCGTAGGTTCATCATGATCTAGTAGCATGACTTCCAGAACTGGATTACCGTACCACTCCGGTGCGGATCTCACTCTGGTTGATCTACGTGGTTCAGTAGAATCTTGCTCTGAAGTTTCATGATCTTCATCATTAGCTTCCTCACTGATTGGTATAGGTGTCGCAGAAACAGTTTTCTGTGATGTACTATTTTCCAATAAGGGAGCAGGTACAGCTACCTCGTCAAGTTCTACTTTCCTCCCACTCACTTCTTTCGAGAGAAACTCCTTCTCTAGAAATGATCCATTCTTAGCAACGAATATCTTGCCTTCGGATCTGTGATAGAAGGTATACCCAACAGTTTCATTTGGGTATCCTATGAAGACACATTTCTCCGCTTTGGGTTCGAGCTTATCAGGTTGAAGCTTTTTCACATAAGCATCGCAGCCCCAAACTTTAAGAAACGACAACTTTGGTTTCTTGCCAAACCATAGTTCATAAGGCGTCGTCTCAACGGATTTTGATGGTGCCCTATTTAACGTGAATGCGGCCGTCTCTAAAGCATAACCCCAAAACGATAGCGGTAAATTAGTAAGAGACATCATAGATCGCACCATATCTAGTAAAGTACGATTACGACGTTCGGGCACACCATTACGCTGTGGTGTTCCGGGTGGCGTGAGTTGCGAAACTATTCCACAATTTTTCAAATGTACACCAAACTCGTAACTCAAATATTCTCCTCCACGATCAGATCGTAGAAATTTTATTTTCTTGTTACGATGATTTTCAACTTCACTCTGAAATTCCTTGAACTTTTCAAATATTTCAGACTTATGTTTCATTAAGTAGATATACCCATATCTGCTTAAATCATCTGTGAAGGTGAGAAAATAACGATATCCGCCACGAGCTTCAATATTCATCGGACCACATACATCGGTATGTATGATTTCCAACAAATCTGTTGCTCTCTCCATAGTACCGGAGAACGGTGTTTTAGTCATCTTGCCTATGAGGCACGGTTCGCAAGTACCAAGTGATTCATAATCAAGTGATTCCAAAAGTCCATCAGTATGGAGTTTCTTCATGCGCTTTACTCCGATATGACCTAAACGGCAGTGCCACAAATAAGTTGCACTATCATTATTAACTTTGCATCTTTTGGCTTCTACATTATGAATATGTGTATTACTATCTTCGAGATTCAACAAGAATAGACCACTCTTCAAAGGTGCATGACCATAAAAGATATTATTCATATAAATAGAACAACCATTATTCTCTGATTTAAATGAATAACCGTCTCGCATTAAACAAGATCCAGATATAATGTTCATGCTCAACGCTGGCACCAAATAACAATTATTTAGGTCTAATATTAATCCCGAAGGTAGATGTAGAGGTAGCGTGCCGACCGCGATCACATCGACTTTGGAACCGTTTCCCACGCGCATCGTCACCTCGTCCTTTGCTAGTGTCCGCTTATTCCGTAGTCCCTGTTTTGAGTTGCAAATATTAGCAACAGAACCAGTATCAAATACCCAGGTGCTACTGCGAGCTCTAGTAAGGTACACATCAATAACATGTATATCACATATACCTTTGCTCACTTTGCCATCCTTCTTATCCGCCAAATACTTGGGGCAGTTCCGCTTCCAGTGACCAGTCTGCTTGCAGTAGAAGCACTCAGTTTCAGGCTTAGGTCCAGACTTGGGTTTCTTCTCTTGAGCAGCAACTTGCTTACTGTTCTTTTTGAAGTTTCCCTTCTTCTTCCCTTTGCCCTTCTTCTTGAAACTAGTGGTTTTGTTAACCATCAACACTTGATGCTCCTTCTTGATTTCTACCTCCGCAGCTTTTAGCATTGCGAAGAGCTCGGGAATAGTCTTGTTCATCCCTTGCATATTATAGTTCATCACGAAGCTCTTGTAGCTTGGTGGCAGTGATTGGAGAATTCTGTCAATGACGCAGTCATCTGGAAGATTAACTCCCATCTGAATCAAGTGATTATTATACCCAGACATTTTGAGTATATGCTCACTAACAGAACTGTTCTCCTCCATCTTACAGCTATAGAACTTATTGGAGACTTCATATCTCTCAATTCGGGCATTTGCTTGAAATATTAACTTCAACTCCTGGAACATCTCATATGCTCCATGACGTTCAAAACGTCGTTGAAGTCCCGATTCTAAGCCGTAAAGCATGGCACACTGAACTATCGAGTAGTCATCAGCTTTGCTCTGCCAGACGTTCATAACATCTGGCGTTGCTCCAGCAGCAGGCCTGTCACCCAGCGGTGCTTCCAGGACGTAATTCTTCTGTGCAGCAATGAGGATAATCCTCAGGTTACGGACCCAGTCCGTGTAATTGCTACCATCATCTTTCAACTTTGCTTTCTCAAGGAACGCATTAAAATTCAACGGAACAATAGCACGAGCCATCTATCTACAAGCAACATAAACGAGCAAGATACTATCAGGTACTAAGTTCATGATAAGTTTAAGTTCAGTTAATCAAATTACTTAGGAACTCCCACTTAGATAGACATCCCTCTAATCCTCTAAGTGATCACGTGATCCAAATCAACTAAACCATAACCGATCATCACGTGAGATGGAGTAGTTTTCAATGGTGAACATCGTCATGTTGATCATATCTACTATATGATTCACGCTCGACCTTTCGGTCTCTGTGTTCCGAGGCCATATCTGCATATGCTAGGCTCGTCAAGTATAACCTGAGTATTCTGCGTGTGCAAAACTGGCTTGCACCCGTTGTAGATGGACGTAGAGCTTATCACACCCGATCATCACGTGGTGTCTGGGCACGACGAACTTTGGCAACGGTGCATACTCAGGGAGAACACTTCTTGATAATTTAGTGAGAGATCATCTTATAATGCTACCGTCAATCAAAGCAAGATAAGATGCATAAAAGGATAAACATCACATGCAATCAATATAAGTGATATGATATGGCCATCATCATCTTGTGCTTGTGATCTCCATCTCCGAAGCACCGTCATGATCACCATCGTCACCGGCGCGACACCTTGATCTCCATCGTAGCATCATTGTCGTCTCGCCAATCTTATGCTTCCACGACTATTACTACCGTTTAGTAATCTAGTAAAGCATTACATCGCGATTGCATTGCATACAATAAAGCGACAACCATATGGCTCCTGCCAGTTGCCGATAACTTAGTTACAAAACATGATCATCTCATACAATAAAATCAGCATCATGCCTTGACCATATCACATCACCACATACCCTGCAAAAACAAGTTAGACGTCCTCTACTTTGTTGTTGCAAGTTTTACGTGGCTGCTACGGGCTTAAGTAAGAACTCATCTCACCTACGCATCAAAACCACAACGATAGTTCGTCAAATAGACTCCGTTTTAACCTTCTCAAGGACCGGGCGTAGTCACACTTGGTTCAACTAAAGTTGGAGAGACAGTCTTCCGCAAGCCATCTATGTGCAAAGCACGTCGAGGGAACCGGTCTCGCGTAAGAGTACGCATAATGTTGGTCCGGATCGTCTCAACCAACAATACCGCCGAACCAAAGTATGACATGCTGGTAGGCAGTATGACTTGTATCGCCCACAACTCACTTGTGTTCTACTCGTGCATATAACATCAAACCATAAAACCTAGGCTCGGATGCCACTGTTGGGGAACGCAGTAATTTCAAAAAATTTCCTACGCACACGCAAGATCATGGTGATGCACAGCAACGAGAGGGGAGAGTGTTGTCTACGTACCAACGCAGACCGACTGCGGAAGCGATCACACAACATAGAGGAAGTAGTCGTACGTCTTCTTCCCGATCCGACCGATCCAAGTACCGTTACTCCGGCACCTCCGAGTTCTTAGCACACGTTCAGCTCGATGACGTTCCTCGGGCTCCGATCCAGCAAAGCGTCGAGGAAGAGTTCCGTCAGCACGACGGCGTGATGACGATCTTGATGTACTACCGACGCAGGGCTTCGCCTAAGCACTACAACGGTACGATCGAGGTGGAATTTGGTGGCAGGGGGCACCGCACACGGCTAAGGAAAGATCTCAAGGATCAAGTTGTGTGTCTTGGGGTGCCCCCTGCCCCCGTATATAAAGGACCAGGGGAGGGGGTTCGGCCGGCTAGGGGGAGAGGGCGCAGGAGGAGTCCTACTCCCACCGGGAGTAGGACTCCCCCCCTCAATCCTATTCCAATTAGGACTCAAGGGGGGAAAGAGAAGAGAGGGGGCCGGCCCACTTCTCCTAGTCCTACTAGGACTTGGGGAAAGGGGGGGGCGCCGGCCAGCTTGTGGGCTGCCTCTTTTCTCTTTTCCACTAAGGCCCAATAGGCCCATTAGCCTCCCGGGGGGTTCCGGTAACCCTCCCGGTATTCCGGTAAAATCCCGATTTCACCCGGAACACTTCCGGTGTCCAAACATAGGCTTCCAATATATCAATCTTTACGTCTCGACCATTTCGAGACTCCTCGTCATGTCCGTGATCTCATCCGGGACTCCGAACAACCTTCGGTACATCAAAATGCATAAACTCATAATAACTGTCATCGTAACGTTAAGCGTGCGGACCCTACGGTTCGAGAACAATGTAGACATGACCGAGACACGTCTCCGGTCAATAACCAATAGCGGGACCTGGATGCCCATATTGGCTCCTACATATTCTACGAAGATCTTTATCGGTCAGACCGCATAACAACATACGTTGTTCCCTTTGTCATCGGTATGTTACTTGCCCAAGATTCGATCGTCGGTATCCAATACCTAGTTCAATCTCGTTACCGGCAAGTCTCTTTACTCGTTCCGTAATACATCATCTCACAACTAACTTATTAGTTGCAGTGCTTGCAAGGCTTATGTGATGTGCATTACCGAGAGGGCCCAGAGATACCTCTCCGACAATCGGAGTGACAAACCCTAATCTCGAAATATGCCAACCCAACATTTACCATTGGAGACACCTGTAGTACTCCTTTATAATCACCCAGTTACGTTGTGACGTTTGGTAGTACCCAAAGTGTTCCTCCGGTAAACGGGAGTTGCATAATCTCATAGTTATAGGAACATGTATAAGTCATGAAGAAAGCAATAGCAACATACTAAACGATCGGGTGCTAAGCTAATGGAATGGGTCATGTCAATCAGATCATTCTACTAATGATGTGACCTCGTTAATCAAATAACAACTCCTTGTTCATGGTTAGGAAACATAACCATCTTTGATTAACGAGCTAGTCAAGTAGAGGCATACTAGTGACACTCTGTTGGTCTATGTATTCACACATGTATTATGTTTCCGGTTAATACAATTCTAGCATGAATAATAAACATTTATCATGAAGTAAGGAAATAAATAATAACTTTATTATTGCCTCTAGGGCATATTTCCTTCAATATGTACACTTATTCATGGACGGAAGAAGTATGTACAAACACCATGGTGGCCAGTGGAACTTTTTTAGTTAAAGACACCCTCCTGATAACTTCTGTGTAAATAACACGGTAATTTTACCCACCTCTGATTTGATATCTAATGTACAAACAACATGGTAATTTTTAACACACGAAAAGTTGCTGAAAACATAGCGCCGTTAACTTCTGTATCAATGACATGATAATATGCGCACCACAAACCTGATAAATTGCGTACAAACATCATGATAATTTTGACCATGAAAATTTTATTGTTGAAAACATACCCCTACCGTCCGAATTTATTGGACCACAAGGCAAAAAATATAGCATGGACGACCAAATAGGTCAGAACGTCCACGAAATTATTTCACTCGCCAACAAGACACTCATTAATAACAAAAATGATGCGTAGTGATGGTCGTCGAATGAAGTGACGGGTATGTCTCCGCCTTAGTAATATGGTGAGGGAGTGAAAAATAATCCCGCTAACTTTTGTGAATAGTATGGAAATATACACATAACATAGCTGATAACTCACGTAGAAACGCCCGAGGTAACCTTTTGGATCCCGAGATAAAACTTGTTGAAAACATATCCCGGGAATTTCTGTGTATATAGCATGGTAATATACACACAACAAAGCTGATAACTCACGAATGAACACTGTGATAAGTTTTACTAAGGGATATAAAAAACACATAACCCCAATAATTTTTGTGTAAAAAACATGATAATATTCGACCGCATTCATGATTAGCTACATACAAACACTTTGGTAACTTTGATCAGGGAAAGAGAAGTAAAAAAAACTCACCCGCATTAACTTCTGCACAAATAGCATATGATACATTACACATAATAGACATGATCATAGGTGGCCAACGGGCTGGCCTGGGCACTACATAGCCCGACACATGCCTAAATGGGTATTGACCCGTGAAGTTTCGCTTTATAAACGGGCCACGTCGTGTCGGCATGTAGACCTCACCACACGGTCCTGAGACGACCGATGGTTGACGATGGTATTGCAGATCTGATAATTTACTATAAATACTATGGTAAATATTGACCTAGACAAAAAAAATAGTTAAAACACATCCTGGTAACTTCAGCGTAAACACCACGATAATTTACGTATCGTAGGTGTGGTGATTTTTGACATGAATAAAATATCGTCAAAGCACACTAACATGAGATCTAGTTTTAAAGATTTCGTCAAGACAATTTTTTTTACGTAAAACGGAATTTGAATTGGAGCGATGGTTTTAAGGTACAAAACATTTTAAATTTTGAAATAGAAAGAAAATTGCTGACATCATATGTTTTCTCTCTTAGTTTGCAAACCCAAACCCAGGCTGGATGAGCTTTCATCGCCGTAGATACGGTTAGCCAGCAAGCAGGAAGAGAAGAATTAGATGAGCGATTAGCTAGGAAGATAAAAAAAACGGACTAGTTAGTCCAGTCAAAAGAAAACAAAAAACATGTCGGCATCTTTCTTTCTCTCTCTTAGAAGGGTAGTGGTTATCCTGTCCTACAGATTTTTTTTTTTTCATCGGTATCCGTAACCCAACTCTGACTTCCTAACTAGAGGTCAGTATCCAGTAGCAAACAGAGAGAATCAGCAGAGCTAGATGGCAGATCTCTGAATCTGGTAGTTGAAGCTGTGGAAGAAGTAGAGGCTCCGGTTCAGCGGTACTTGAAGTCGATTAAAGCGGCGGAGCTCCGCTCCCCGCCTTAGCTTCCGGCAAGTTGATTCGACGGCGGAGACCATGGATTCTGCAGAAGCAATAACTGCCCCGGTCGAGGACTACTCCTACTTGAAGGAAACAGCTCAAGATTGCAAGGCTAGTTTCTCCTCCGAGATCACAGATGCGCGTGACATTCCTGGCTGCAGCCGCGAGCAAGTTGACAAGAGCGTGGATTTTGCAGAAGACGTACCAGCTATGGTTGAGAAGGAGTACTTGATGGAAGCGGCTCAGGAGCTCAAGGTTGATTTCGACAAGAGAAAAGAGAAGGTGCATAGGTTCCCTGCAAGCCTGCAGGGTCTGGGCAGCCAGTACATGGTGCCAAGGGTCGTGGCCATCGGCCCTTACCACCACGGCTCACCCCACCTCCGGCAGATGGAGAAGGTGAAGCACGCGGCCGCCTACCACTTCGTCAGCGGGTCAAGCCACTCGCTTGAGGAGATCTACGGCGCTGTCGTCAAGGTTGCGCACAAGGCCCGCCGACTCTATGCCGATGACGCGGTGGCAGGTATCAGCCATGCTGACTTCGAGGCTATCATGTTCTATGATGCTTGTTTCTTGCTCGAGTTCATGCTTATTTTCAACAAGAAGCAGCCCCCATGTCCAGAGTTGCTCGGTGTTTTTCGATCCAACAAGCTGCATATCAACAATGATGTAATGATGTTGGAGAACCAGCTCCCCTGGCTGGTTGTGGAAACCCTCCTCAACTTCAGGTCCGTGCCACTGAAGAAGAAAATTTCTAGGATGGGAGAAGGTCTCACAAACCATATGCATCCAACCGAAGCAGAACAAGTCCTTCCGGACTTGGACGAAGAGTACAGCCCGCCTCATCTCCTTGGTCTCCTCCGATTCTACAAGACAAGATGCAAGACTGCCAGCAACAAGCCCAACATATCCACCAATATAGTCAGCATTAATAAATTGGACCGTTCGAAAGCCCGAACAACTGCCGAGCCTGACCTCTCTCATCTAGAAAGACATATGCCAAACAAGTCCAGGAAAAGAATCGGCTCAACTTCAATATCTTCAAGTGCCATCGAGCTTGCGGAAATCGGCATCAAGCTCAAAGCCATCCAGACAGGAAGTTTCACAGAAATTGGCCTAAGGAAAGGACCCCTCTTTGCCGAGCTTTTCCTGACACCACTGGTGCTAAGCAGTGTAACGGCATGCTGGCTTTCGAAGTATGCACAACCTCAGGGGATCAACATGATGACCAAGAGATGGTCATATGCTCGTACATCGCCCTCCTTTCGATGCTTATGGACCGGGAGGAGGATGTGCACGAGCTACGAGTGAAGCATCTTGTGCAAGGAGAACTCACAAACAAGGAGATGCTCCGGTTCTTCAAGAGCCTTACCAAGCACCTATCTGTCGGCCGGTCCTACCGCCGTATCTTGAGACACATCGAGAGTTGCAAGGTCAATAGGTGGATGTGGATTAAGCTGCACAGGTTCATCTACAACAACTTCAAAACAATGGTCACGGTCTTCTCTGTGGTTGGTGTTCTAGCCGGCATCTTCAAGACGCTCCTCTCTCTCAAGCAACACCAGTAAAGGTAGACCATGTTACCATACTTACATACAAATAAAATACGTACTCTGCTTAATTACGTTGGCGTGTTGTTAGTTTTCTGTTTTGAGAGCGATGCATGATGTGCTGTTGTATATACTGCATTTCTGTTGGTATACTTGATTTACTGTATCTGAAAGTCTGAATTGCATCTTCGCCTCATTTGCTCTGTCGTCTAGATTTTTTTGTTGTTGCGAGAACGGTCATCTAGAATTTTACTAGCTAAAAACCATGCTCTGTATCCAGTGTATTCAGCCGTTTTCTTGATGATATTTCATGAATCACGGGACAAGCGAGTTTGATGTACCCCATTTGATATCTTCGTATCCGAGAATAAAAAAATTCTACCGGGCATTTTTGGCAAAGTCTTCCGGGTTGCCTGTTAGCAAGGTCTCGTCATTGTACGAGTATTTGTTGGTGATTGACAGCTCCAAAGTGGTCAGCCACATATTGAATGACTCAACTCCTCAATGCCTCAAGTTGATAGGGGTTTTGTGACGCCAGATGCTTCTTATCATCCAGGAACTGAGGGTAACATAATTCTGCTCTAAAATTTGGATGCAGAAAAAGGGCAACTGGGTCTTAGCCTCCTGCTGTGTAGTTCATGTTTACTTCTTTTGCAGTGTGCTTAACTGATTTCAGTCTTGTTCTGTGCCGCTAGTACTGTTTGTCTGCCCCGGGCATCATGGTTTAATGTTTCTTTGGTAGTTTTATTGTGACCCAAACCAAATGGCCATTGCTGCCTGCGTAGGTCATACCCAGACATGATTAAAACCAGATGACTCGAGAGCAAAAATAGCATCACTGCGAGCAAGTCAACAAGAACTCTCCAATCAAGCTACCTGATTCTTTGCTTGCACCAGCGACCTACCGACTTGAAGTCAGTACCAATAACATTGCCAAAAATGCTAGCGGTTTATTCTTAGTTCGTAAAAAAAAAATCATTTTTGGGTGGGCATGGGGAGGACAGAAATATGTCGCTTCCACGTCCACACACTCTTATATTCTTAATAACAATTGCATAAATAGATATGACAAGGTAAGAATCTCTAGGGAACTAGTAGAATCGAGGGTTCTCATATCGCAAAGACGCCTCCTAATCTACAGGCAGGGATACAAATTTGCCTCCTATATGGCATCTCCACCACAAGTAGGCACCGGATGTTGAGGGACCGACACTGGAGGTCACAACCGTTTTTGCTGACTAGTAGGGCCGGCCCTGAAGTTTCAGAGGCCCTAGGGCGAACTCCATTAATGGGCCCAATGGTGCTAGTATTTTTTTCTTTGACTGTAAAGCCATCATAAACAACAATAAAATTTCCTAGTAACTTTGATCCCTTAATAAAGTAAATAATATTGGACAAAATGTTGTCCTCTATGTTTTAGATCAAATATATCACAGAAGTTACAGAGCACAACAAAAGAGATATGCCTTCAGTAATTATGAGCAATGATTCTGTGCATTTTTTGATGTGATGTGTTGCGGCGAGCGTCGTGCTCTCGGTGATGTCTTGGTTCATCTTTGCTCTTTGATGGCGCAAAGTGCCTCCCCAATTTGCTAATCGTTCCGATCTTCCGCTGCGGGGCTCCCAGTCAAGGTTCGTGTTTTACACTCGTTGATTGTGGATGCTCCTGAGTTGTGCCGCGGGGCTCGGTACGCACGCAATGCGGTGCGTTAGGTTGCTCGCAAAGTCTAGGTATTGTGATCCCTTACAACACCCCACATCTACTTGCGTCTCTCGGGGTGTTGTTCTTTCTGCATGCTAGTTAGGTCGGGCCATCTCCTGGGCGTCAATTTTTCTTCTTCTTCTTCTGCAACCTTGTTACTTGTATGGTTTTCGGCCCGGTTTCCCTCATAAACAGGGTCAGATTGTTTAGGTTTTTGACCTAGTTTCCCTTATAAACTGAATCAGCCAAAGCTAAGGGGCGACTCTTAGCTTTGGCAGCTTTTTGAGCAATATATTCAGGTGGGGAGCCTCTCCCTCCGGTGACCGTTCAAAAAAAAAAAAGAATCACGCTGGGGCCTTGATCATGCGTGTGTGTATGATCCATCAGTGAAGGAAATCCGCAGCAAATGCAGCCACGCGTGCCTCTTATATGGGCCTCTGTGATCGTTTTTATTCTTATCAATATTGGGCCTGCAGTAGTTTATGGCTGGCTGTACTACATATGTGCTAGGTCGGGGCCCCTAGTAGTTTGGCTGGGCCCCAGGCCGTCGCCCCTGCTGCCCTGGCTCAGGGCCGGCCCTGCCACGGTTCCATGAATCCATGCAACGTCAACGCCGGCCTGGGAACCTGTGAGCATCACGGTGGATCATCATCTTATGAACGTCCACATCACTATGGATGGATGCAGCACAGCTATCTTCAAGCCCATCTCTGCCCAACGCAGACATTTGGCACGTTAGGCCCTGTTTGTTTCGGCTTTTGCTTCTGCTTTTGCAGCTTTTTCACTTTGACCAAAAAGCTATAAAAGCTCTTAAATATGTGCTAGCTTTTATAGCTTCTTAGCCGAAGTGGAAAAGCTGCAAAAGCACCTATTCAGAAGCTCTTAAATATGTGCTTTTAGGGGCTTTAATGGCTTTTGGAGAAAAGTTCCAAAAGCATCTATTTAAGAGCTTTTATGGCTTTTTAGCCGAAGTGGAAAAGCTGCAAAAACAGAAGCAAAAGCCCAAACAAACAGGGCCTTGTACTACCACACCTTGATCCATTGCAGCTTCATTCCTCGCTCCCCGCGAGCTATAAACTGCAGGACGGAAGCAAGTGATCAGTATATTTCTGATAACAGCTTCACTGCTTGCAATATGCAACACAAATGAAGCAATGAAACCACTACTGTGGCATTAAAGACTGTACGCACTATCATCAGATGAGACCATGTCGTCTAGCTGAAAGAGCAAACATATGTCAATACTTGGAACCAGGGATCCTGTAGTAACTATATGCAACTGATGCTTGAAGGTTTGCCAGCAGGTCTCAGCTGTTGATTTACCCGGTGCTTCTTCCAACAACTTATGAGCTGCATAACAGGGCAATGGTATTGAGTGCTCAAGCATACAAAACCTTTGACAAAAAAAAAAGCATAACAAACCAATGGTAGATGTTGACTTGAAGATCTAAATTTAATACTTCTGTCCCTGTGGCATGCTCTATTTGTTTTTGCAGGTAGATTCAAGCATACAATAAGTCTACATAATTCAGCAACCTTTGGAACCAGATCAATATAAAGTAAGCTTAGATTGAGGATGTGATTCAGTGTTTAGAGTAGACTAACAATTTTTAGTACAGAAAAAAATCATTAAGGTTAACAAGAATGCTATCAGAGGATAAAATAACATGAACTTATTATCCCACATCTTAAAGCAAGGGTATGTATAGAAAAAGAAATCTAGCTTTCATTGATGACATATTATTAGTTATGTGTATCCTCTTGGTTGTAAACAAGTATAGCTTTGATCATCGCACACATCTCATTCACCAAGAAACTGAAAGCACCCTCCTTTTTCCATTTACTGAAAGTAGAAATTTCAGCAGCATCTTGGTTTGATATTAGTATTATTGTGGACTACATAATTTTTTGCATTGCACAAAGTTGTAATGCTCTACTTATAACTCCAACGGATGGCACAACCTTTTTTCCATCAATCACAAACAAAAATATCAAAAGTACCAATGTTTCAATATTGACATTTTCTCAATCGTAAAAGAATCAGTACCTGAAATCTGAAGAAGGCCAACATCAGTGTATTCATCTGTCAAACTATACATATCACTCCAAACTTTGACCACGCGGTGGTCCAGAATTTTTTCCAAACCCTGAAAAAACACCAAAGTGGGTGAAACACAACATTAACAGAAACATTTAATGTAAAAATTAATGACTGCAGGAATAATAAGTCCAAAGAGTAGCAATAAAAAAGAAACTGGAGAGCTTTCCAAAGAAATGGTGGCTGGGTAGTGTTTATCTAATTCCAGTGCTCTGAAAATACATATGGCAGAACTTTCGAGACCTCATATTTACTTACCATTTGTTATAACCAAGTTTTCGGTTAAGATCTAAATCTCTACAAAAAAACGTGCAATGAAACAAAAACTGCTGCTGAATCACCGCAGGTGTATCTTACTCCCTCTGTAAAGGAATATAAGAGCATTTAGATCACTAGATCACTGCTTTAGTAATCTAAACGCTTTATATTTCTTCACAAAGGGAGTACTATTGCTCTGGGGTCCACCTAAAATACACTACCTACTGCCATTCAATTGCCACCTAATTTACAGATCAGGAATACTTTCTTGACAATTTTTCCAGCACCTTGATACAAGATCACCCTCCCTCAGACGAAGACAAATAAATAAAAATATTTTTGCCATATGGTGACTATTTAAATATGGTCAGTGCTCGATGTACCTGCGTGGAAATGTTAAATTCTGATCAAACATAAATTTGCACGGTCTGGTTGCCCTGATGCAATCTAATTATATGGTTAGAACTCAAAAGACTATTTCCATACTTAACGGCAGTCGGCAGGTATGTTGGACTACTCCGCAGTGTGTAAGTTCATATGAAAATAATCATGACTTCCTCTGTTATAACATCAGCATATGCATGTCGAAGTCATAGACTAACCTTTGCATGCTGAGTTGGCTAATGTACCACTATCACTTGCTAGAAATCATAAAAAAAAATGGCCAAGCACAAACATCACAAGGATTAGGTCTAACATTATTGACCAAAGACCACAACAGAAGTAGTAGCTACAAAAAACAGAGGCTGGTACTCTAGGAATCGCTATATCAAGTATCATGGGCTGCTCAGTCAGTTCCATAAAACAAAATGAAATATTAGTATTAGTTTTTACAAGAGTAATATGGGCACTGGATATCACCATATTTAGAAGGTTCACCCTTAAATTCGACAGACTTGCTTAATCTCAAAAGTTAAATGAAACAGAGTAAGATAAAGTAATTACTCTGACACCTTTGGATGCTTGTCTTCAATAGCATGATGCCTATATAGGCAAGCTTCTTTTCCATCAGCCTCAGAATCATACTTTGTCAAGTCTTTTCCATCAGCATACTCACATAAAGCATTGTAGTTTCCAGTCTGCATACGTGAGACAACAAAACTATCAGCAGGTATAAATCATATCAGTCCGTCCCAAATTACCTGTCGCAGAAATGGCTGTATCTAGACGTATTTTTAGTTCTAGATACATCTATTTCTATCCATTTCTCCAACAAGTAATTTGGGACGGAGCGAGTATTAAATAAACCCACACTGTGTAACTTAGGAGGATATGAAAGCGTCCTCTGAAAGTAACGGCTGTTAAAAAAGGCAGGAAGCTATAAGTAGCATCTATACATTACAGCGATAATGTTTTGAACTATGTTTTGACTAGATAGATATGTGCAAAGCTGCAGCATACAAAACTGAACCATAAACAGACCAAGAAAATTGGAATTTGGTCATCCTCCCCCCATGACCATACAAATCATATTAAATACAAAAGTGTGCAGCTAGATTGGTCTATAAATCAAAAGAGGATGTGCAATATGCTAATGATTATAGAAAAGTGTTCCCTGAAAGAAACAGGTGTTCAAAAATTGGTAAAAAATGGTAGAAAGCTATTCCATGAGTACCGTCTAACCTTTAGAGATAGTTTCGTGAACTATGATTTGACTAGCTAGATATGTCTAAAGATGCGACAACTATTCTGACAATACAAAATTGAGCCATAAACAAGTCAAGAGATTGTTGTGTTCAAGAACAGCAATCCGGTTGCTAAAAGAGGAAGAGCTTCTAAGTTCGAGTCTTGATCCCGAGATCAATGGGTTTTCACTTATGCCCGGACCGGAAGTAGCATATATGAATTAAAGGGAGATCTAATCAACCGAGCTGGGTGAGGATTCTGAGATTATGTATTGGTCATTGGCTACAGGTGAATATAATTAGGTTCGCTGATCATCCAATATGACCCGCATCAGGTCGCGCATTAATTAAGTGGTGGGTTATACAAGTGGAAAAGTACGGGCAGTTGCATGTTTCCTTTGTTTCATTTTGATCGTCGTCACGAAGAGATCAGATGGTTGCTAAACCGATATGGCAATTTCTCCACAAACATATAAACTGTGGATTTTTTTTACTTGAAATATTGTGAGCAAGTAAATAGATAAAAAAGTATCACAGGAGAAGGAGAGAGACATTATTATAATTATATATTAACTTTACATTCCCTAATAGTATTACGAACTCGAATTCTTCGTCGCTGGGCAGTACGGGGCTAAACGAACTTCAGTTGTAGTTCAGTTGCCCTTATCCGAGTGCCCGCTACTTGCTGGTGCTTCCCATCTCACGCTCCCCACACACCACCGGTGCAGGAAGAGCGGACGCTTCGCTGTCTGTATGGTGATGTGTGTGTGGCCTCTGCCTCCGCCGCTTGCCGCCGCCATGATGCACGGGCGCTCCGGCGGCTAGGGTTCCGGCCGGGGTCGAGCGAATTTGGTCGGAGAAACCACAAGACTAGCCATCGTCGGAGTAACTTCAGCAGTAACATCGAGTCCAACTCAGCAAATTTGCTTATGTGGCAATGAGTTAATGAGGAGAGAGGTAGTTTGAGTAACTTAGCTAGTTACTGTAACATCACATGTCCCAATGCAATATGAGTCTATAACCTAATAAATGAAACTCTGCATGACACCATACTTATGTTACTACCCACTAGGAAAATAGTAATATAGTCTAGGGATATGTGTATGTTACTAGTATATGTTACTCTCCACTGTGGCTAGTCTAAGCCACAATGATGCGCAACGATTTGGGTCTTGTTTCTTCCTAGGGTGCGTATTGGGCCTTCGATGTTTGGGTATTGGGCCTTGAGAGCTAAGCTGGCTCAAATCCCTACATCGCAGAATTCATTTTTCTTTTGAGTAAATTAGTCACCACCCCTAAAAAAACCCTCTAAAAGAGTAAATTAGTCGCCATTCACGTTGTTAAATCTTTGACGATCAAGATTAAAAAAGTAACTTTGACGATCAGCCAGCAGCATTATCAGATGTGGGCGTGTACATGTATCATGTATGTTGCACATCCGCCTAAAAAGAATGTATGTTGCACGTACATGAGCTCCCCCCCTTTTTTTTTGAGTCGGAATGTATGGTTGAGTTGTTGCGTTTGCACAATGTTTGCAATCATATTTCCTCTATAACATGTACCGGCAATACACACATTATCATTTTTCTAAAGGATAACATTACTGTTAGAATAAATTGGAGACCATCGTCGATCTACCGAGGACCAAGCAATCACTCAAACATGACACCGAGATTTGTTAATGAGGTTCACCATCGTGGCTACGTCCCCGGGGCCCGACTACGGGCGCTCCTCCCCATGACACCGCTACAATACCGCACTCCAGCCGCCCGGGCGCCGGAACACGCCGCCGGCTCCCCCGCGTGCTCGTGCTATTATGTTGGCATATGTTACATCGTGTGTCTACCCCCGCTATATATGATAGGCCTAGAATACAAGTGTCCTATTAGGACACAACTCCTATTCTGTCTACACACAGTCCAAAACCAAGTCCAACTATAACCTACGTTGTACAATAATATTCGACACAATTCTAACAAACTCCACCTTGACAAATATTCTCCACCACCTTGAATTCGTCTGTGCATCGAACCTCCATATACATTGGACTTGAGATACGCCATGAGCCCCACTGCTACTCCCAGACTCCATGTGACTCCACCTGCAACTGTAGTCCTTTCTCGTCTTCTTCACAGTCAACACTCGAGCAAAATTAAGTTCCTCATTACTCTACCTTGTGCTTCCAACTTCCGGAGTATCCGTTCAACGACATCACACACCGATCATTGTCTGCATGAAAAAAATGAACAACTCACATATTGGACGCCACATATAAGAGTTACGTGAACTCAACGTCACCGCTCTTTCTATACTGCTTGTCTGAAACTTGAAGGAATTTCACCGTCGCCCTGTGTCACCCTGAGTCAAATTCGCAGTTGTCTCACCCTTCTTTCGGATAGTCTCTGACATGTCCCACCGCTATAGCACTGCGTCTCCTTCTGCCTTGTCATCTGCACTTTGCCATGTGCACTGAACACCACAAAATATACGACCATGTACTCTCTCAACTTTTGACAATTTTAGACTTCCCGCCACTTTCTCAGATTCTCCATGGTCAACTACTGTCCATCTTCCGGCACCGATAGACCCAGTCACCAACTTGAATCCAGTACTCGTCAACACCGCTTCAGCACCCCCTGCACAATTTGTCTGACCACACGTCTGATCGCTAGTGCCTTGGCCTGTCGTTGTGTCCCGTGCTTACCGCACGCCTCGCCGCTATCACCGCGTCAAGTCTCTGCTGTCCTGGTCGAGTCTCCCGGGTAGCTAGCCCACACTGCCTCAACCCCCACTGCAGAGAACCACTGATCATCACCGACCGATGCCGAGTATCACGTCTCCATCAGACCACTGGTACCCAGTCCGACCCACGTGTCTCTCGCCTTCCTGATGAAATAGGCTACGATTCTCCGGATCCTTACGCCGTAGCCCCTCTATCAGCACAGAGTGAAGTCTTTCACTAGACTCCAGCTCCACCTTCAACATGACTCCATGTAGGCGCTATGCTACCCCGCGCCCTGTCGACTTCAAGCTCTCATGTGTATACAACCTTGAATCAACCCTGCGCCATAGTCTGTCAAAGCCGCACAAGCCCTCGAGTCTGCACCACGTGTTTCCACGCCCCAGAAGTCGGCCACCATCAGCATCACGCTCATATGTCGTCGTCGCTGAAATCACCACCGTCTTCTGCTTTGACCGACATCCCCGTCGATCCGTCAGACAGTCCAGTCCGACCCAGCTGAATTATCCGACTGCACCATGCTCCACCCTGCATCGTGTCCGCCTCGCACATCTGTGCATTGCCTTGACGCCCTGTGTACGCATGATCCCCGCACGAAGCGCTCCAGGCTTCCAAATCATCTCCTGCGAATTGTCATACATCATATAATTTCCATCTTAGCTGTATGGGCTTCTGCAACACCGTCAAACATCACTGCTATGCCGACCGAGCTACTCCACTCCTACCATAAAATCCAACCACGAGACAATATCCTTTGGTCCATACGTGGTGGTGCTTCTCTTGGCACAAACTCCAATGCTTGAGGTTGATTTGTTTTCTCAGCCAACGTCATGGCTACCAGATGAAAGATATCCATATGATTAGTTTCCTTCGCTGATTGATTTCCTCCTGCCTTACGCACGTGCATTATTTTTCACAAACAAAATCTCGTTGCATCCATGCCTTTTGCCTTCTACAGCAAGGCGCACGCAGCCGACAGCCTCTGTCTTAGCTCCGCTTTTAGCCTTACGCACCGGATTAGCCACGCCCGCCACTGGACCTGCCGCTCAGCCTGCTTCCTGGGCCGCGCCCCCCGCAAATCCCCATCTAGGCCACGCGCCAGCAGGCCTCTCCGCATGCGTGACACCGCGTCGCACCAGCTCCGCGTGGCGTTCGCCTTGCAGCACTGCTGCTCCACGTTTACGCCGCCGCCGCTTGCACGCGTCTCGATCGGATGAATCCGATCTGGCCAAGCCCTTGCACAGAGTACGCCGCCGTCGCCACACAAGTTGATTCCGATTGCTTCGATTCCCATGCCATCAATTTGCAACACACGCCGATAAGTCATCGTCCTAACCAGCCGCGGATCACCGATGAAGCTTCTGCCAAAGATGCTCCATCCGATCGCTACCTTCCGCGACCATAAATCTTCGTCGGCTCCTTGCAACTTTGACATCAATTTCATCCTCTAGATCAACACCCGCAACCTCTTCGAACCTTACTCATGATACCACTTGTTAGAATAAATCCGAGGCCATCGTCGATCTACCGAGGACCAAGCAATCACTCAAGCATGACATCGAGATTTGTTAACGAGGTTCACCATCGTGGCTACGTCCCCGGGGCCTGACTACGGGCGCTCCTCCCCATGACACCGCTACAATACTGCACTCCGGCCGCCCGGGAGCTGGCACACGCCGCCGGCTCCCCCGCGTGCCCATGCTATTATGTTGGCATAGGTTACATCGTGTGTCTACCCCCGCTATATATAAGAGGCCTATGATACAAGTGTCCTATTAGGACACAACTCCTATTCTGTCTACACACAGTCCAAAACCAAGTCCAACTGTAACCTACCTTGTACAATAATATTCGACACAATTCTAACAATTACATGTCATGCCTTGTCAATCGCCATCTTTGCTAGGAGATTGTTTAGAGATGGTCAAGGTATTTTATTGTTAAGTTGTACCTCCAAGCCTAGTAACCAAGTGCCTAGCGAATGGTGACAAAATGGCGCAAACGAAGGCTTGAAAACATTTTTCTTTCTTTTGGAATTGAAACGATCTACATACCCACGGACCAGAGATAAAATGGGTGTATTTGAGAACGGAATTTTATTCCATGAACGAAGGACAACGACCATGATGATTTCATTGATTCAGATGCAAAGACTGGATCCATTCAAGTAGGTAGTGGCTTAAGAGTTTTTGTAAGCTCACAAAATTTTCTTGTGTTTGGGTAAAATACATTCATATTTTCATAAAACGAATGCCCATTCGAGATATAATTAAATTTTATTTACATAAAGCATTTCTAAATAATTATGAACATTGTTTTGTTGTACGCGGACATTTTTCCTTGAAACCCATGAATATTTCTTTCCAGATACTAGATTATTTAAAAAATTCATGAACATTTTTCGTGTGTGGAATGAAATTTTATTTTGATATACGTTGATTTTTTATATACACGAACATCACTATTGTTAAACTGATTGTATTTAATTAGTGAAATAAATATATTCTGGAGATAAAAACAAACTAGTATATCAGTTACATTTTTTTAATCGGTATATCACACAACCTTTCCGTACATGCGAAAAGCTTCAGACGATGCGGCCCGTGTACCAAGAGCCTCCAATTTCTGTTATCTAAAAGTTCTGGCCTTCTGGGCTTGTAACCGACGTACGGGCCCAGCCAGCCCAGCCCATCAATAAACCGCTAATCCCCTTCCGCATAGAACCCTAGTCTCGCTTGCGCTCGAACCCCCCACGGCAGCCTCTCCTCCTCCTCTCCATCGCCGTCGCCGTCGCCGTCGCCTTCGTCTCCGCCTCCAACCGGCGGCCGCGCCACCGGCTCGTCTCCTCCGATGGCGGTACGATTTCGCGCTCTCTGTACCTTCTCGCCCCCATAGCCCACCTCTCCGCGCGCTGCGAGTTACCAGATAGATAGGCGGAGAACCCTAGCTAGGCTCGCGCGGTCTCGGCGCGGCGTCCTGCGGCGGACTGTTTGCTAGTATTGGTTGTGTGATGGGTCCAGTAGGTAGGGCGTTGATTCCTGAGAGCCACTGGGAGAGCGCTACGGGAGATCGAATTCGAACAGGGGTTCTCTCCCGCCCGAGGTCACCAGCCAGTAACCCCTTCCTATCTGCTATTATTCTGGTGTGAGCCAGTGATGCTTCATCTGCATGGTGTGGTGGCTGCAAACGTGGCCTGCCCGAAGCTCTGAGCGTCCTGCCGTCGAGATTGTGGGTTGTCATCAAAAGTCTGTCCGTTTTTGTTAGGTTTTGGCGAACCATTGCTGGGTCTTTGGCTAGATGGGTCGAGATTTTGGATCTAGAAGGTAGCGACATCGTCAAGGGCAGTGAAATTGTTGCCAATGTCTCCTGCAAAGCTTCCACGGACTGGATTTGTCGTATC
Organism: Triticum monococcum; assembly: GCA_034509565.1. Classification (NCBI taxonomy): domain Eukaryota; kingdom Viridiplantae; phylum Streptophyta; class Magnoliopsida; order Poales; family Poaceae; genus Triticum; species Triticum monococcum. Next base: position 741,275,808 of record CM067847.1, on the reverse strand, counting down.
ACTAGTTGGAAAATTCTGTATCTGCTGCTCCAAAGCAGAGCACTGCAATTAGGCTGGGGTAGTGCTATTACTAATCCTAAATGTAAAATAATATTTTGAACTGTTCTTTTGGTCACAGCACAGAATTGTATGCGTCCGATACTTCTCTGCTGAATTCAGCATTTGGCATGAGTACCATCATGTTGGTATAAGCCTAGTGTTGTCTTACCTCTAGCCGCAACTTGTGGTAGCTGATTCAGAACTAGTTTTCATGAGTAAGTATGAATCGAGGATTATTTTGCGGAGGGGATTGCTGGGTTGCTGTATTTGAATTTGTCTGAATTGCTGATTTGTTTTTTATGAACCTTCCTGTTAAGGTTACTACTTAGTGCTGCTTGCTTCCTTGATTTGCATAGTGTTACTTGCTTCCTTGATTTACATTGTGTTGATTTAATGCAGTACCCGCAAGAACATCCTTATAGGGAATTCTCTTTTGTTAGGCTTCTTTAAGTTGTAGGGTTTACATGCCTGTAGTAAAATATTGCTGCAATTTCTATGCTTAGCAGCAAAATTGCCCTAACTGTATTGAACATCATTTTACATTTCTTCGTAAAAAATGACCTTATATGTGCTGTACTGTATTACTTATTTCCTGTGGTATAATTTGTTAATTGCCCATGTTTCTTTACTCTGCTGCAGACTGTGCCAGTTAACCCCAAGCCGTTCTTACAAAACTTAACAGGGAAGATGGTCATCGTCAAGCTGAAATGGGGCATGGAGTACAAAGGTACTTTAATGGCGTTTCGTCACTTGTTAGTTACAATCATTATTATTAGCTTCCTTTACAGATGTCTCATTCTTGTACATGCCTCAGTTGTGCTAATGCATAGATTATTCCTTTTGTACCCAGGATATCTTGTTTCAGTGGACTCCTACATGAATCTGCAGGTAAAGTTCACATTGTCTGTGGCTACCCATTTTACATGATGGAGGACACTCCCAGTGTTTTGTCAATTTCACCACACTATTTTGTTACTCACACTTAAAACGAATTGCAGCTAAGTGGTACCGAGGAATACATTGATGGGCAATGCTCTGGAAATTTGGGAGACATACTGATAAGGTAATTCATTCATCAATCTTTGACCACAGCTATTGTCTCATTTTCTGAAGTCTGTATCTGATATTTGATGAAAGATATAAACTGGTAGCACTCATATAGCTCGACAAGTCAGAAGGGTACTGTAGATGTGGCAGTGTCATATGGTTGCTGATAAGCTTTTATTTAGTCTTATGTTAATGACCGGATGCCATAACTACTCTGTTTTGCTGCTTGTTATGCAGATGCAACAATGTGATGTACCTCCGAGGTGTTCCAGAGGAGGACACGGACATTCCAGATGCGGCCTGAAGAGCACATGGACTGTTCCTGGTTGATGCTTGCTGTTCAATGCTGAAAAAGAACTTCCTAGTTCGTCTCCATTTGCGCCTACTGGACTGTATTAGTACATGCATTGAACTCATGTTAACTCTAGTTCTGCATCCTGAATGAACGAATGATTAACTTGCATGTTTGAAACGGCCAATTGCTGATTGCTGATAGCTCCTGATCCTGCCGTTGGATATGTATGGTTTGCTGTCTGAATTGCAATGATCGTATTTGTGCAATTTGAACTGTATTTGCTGAGTTCCTGAGCATGGACTCAAGTCACATACCCAGCATGAAGGGATATTTCTGCTCCATTTATGTCTTTTTCTACTAGATGTTCATGTTGAGTGCCAAATTCCACAAGAGCTCTGTGTGCTGTACACTTGCACCGTTCATAGGTTGATGCATGCTCTTTACTGCTAAAGAACAACTTCGCAGTTTGTCTCTGTTTGTGCTTGGTGACTGTATTACAGTCCAGAGGTCGAGTTCATGTTAACTCTAGCGGCATATCACCGTATCCTGAATGAATGATGATCAACTTGCATGTTTTAAGGGTTGATTGACGATTGCTGGTAGGTACTGATGTGGCTGTTGGATATGTTTTGATGTTCGAAATATGATGGTTGTATTTGCGCAATTTGAACTATTTATGTCATGGAATTGCTGACCATGGACTCAGACATATGTGTTGCATGATCGAAGACATATGCAGTGATTAACGCATGAACTTGGCTTGCGGGTTTAGTAAAGTCCAAGCGGAGCTAGATTTGAACTGCATTGAACTAGCAAGCCAAGTTTGTGGATCAGACCATTGATTCTAAAGTGTAAGTTCAGGCATCGTTCGGTTTCTATGCTATCCTAGCTCTATGCATGAGCTTTCCGAGATAAAGAAAAACAAGCAATGAATCATGAATCGTGGATGGAAAAGACCGCCAGAGGATTATGCCATGTTGAATGTTGACACAACCTTCTCTATTGATGATGAATAAGGAGCCATGGATGCCGTCGGGTGGCAACCTGACGGCCAACGCTAAAGGGGCATGCCTTGCTTGGTCAGAAGATGATGGAAGCCGAAGATCTCCTTCCCCTTTGTTGAGCGTTCCTGATCTTTGATGTCGAAATCCCTAATGTTCTGATTGTGGGTATGTTGTGGTGTCTTTGTGTTGTTGTGTTTGTGCGGTTGTGTGCTCTGCCTGAGCATTGCAATGTGTTCTTCTTCACCATCATTGTAGTGCAACGCTCGTTGCTTTCGTCCAAAAAATTGTGCAATGTCGTTTTGTGGACATGGCCCTCTACAGTTGAGGCCCAGGTCTTACAGCTTCCTTTCATGCAAGGGTTTTGCTAATGTCAATTTTGATCAATCTGATTATATCGGGGTGCCGTGGTGGCAACCATGAAAGATGAAGGCAGTTCCATAGGCGCCGCGCCGGCTAATAGAAATGCTCCTTTTTATGCAGGGATTTTGCTAATGTCAATTTTGACCATTGTCCTGAGAAAGCCAACAAGATCGCGCATATCCTAACTTGTAATTTTGCCGGGACGCGTACCAATCCATTTTCCAATTATGTTCTTTTGGTTAATCGGATTGCAACTCTGAACTCTCAAGAAACGGCCAATGTTAATTTGGTTGGGTTTGACCCGAGATGGCGTTGGCGGGTACGGCGTGAAAGCTGGAGGTGGGCACTGAATGGTTTCGAGAACTAGAGGCTGTAAATCGGAACATTTTGAAGTGTAAGGTTGAAAAATTGGATCATTCCCTAGATTTTACACAGGCCAAACCCCACAGGACAGGGCGCATTTTGAGGCTCGTCCAACCAACTAAAAGTAGCCTTATTACAATAACTGAAAATTGCTAGCACACGACGATTATAATAACGAAAACAATGCTTGAAAATGGCATTCCAATCAAAGTACCTAAGCCCACACATTCTATAAAAATTGTTGTTGCCGCATCCCACCATCTAGCTTGCCCAGTGCACAAAATTATGGATGGTAAGGAATCCGACTACGCCTCGAGCCAATTAAACCCAAGAGAGTTAGCAAGGGCAAGTCCATCTCTCATGGCCATCGCTTCTGTAGTGATCACGTCAGCTGCATAAAACTTACCCCTGTTATCTCTTATTACAGCAGCAGTCACACCCACCCCTTCATCAGGAAAGAACACAACTTCAACACTTCAATAAATCAAGTTGAAAAATGCAGTGACTAACACAAACTTGGCATGCGGATTTTGTAAGTCCAAACCGAACCATATTTGGATTGCTAGTGTCAAATTTGATCATTATCCTAGGAAAGACAAAAGGATCTCGCATATCCTAGCTTGTAATTTTGCCGGGACGGGTGCCAATCCCTTTTCCAATTCTGTTCTTTTGGTCAAGTTATTAATGGATTGCAACTTAGAACTCTCAAAAATTGGCCAGTGTTACTTTGATTGGGTTTGACACGAGATGGGGTCGGCGGGTACAGCGTGAAAACTGGAGGGGGGCATTGAATGGTGTTGAGAACTAGAGGCTGTAAATCGAGCCATTTTGAAGTCTAATAAGGATGAAAAATTGGATAATCCCCTAGATTTTACACAGGCCAGAACCCACAGGGCAGGCATTTTGAATCATAACAAATCTCACAAAATTTTGTAGGAAATAATTAAAATCTAAGAAAAAAAATCCGAGTTCCGAATGAGTGCAAGCTAATGAAGACCAAAATTTATCGGGGCTTTTCGATCGATCTCATCTAATCTGCGACCTACAAGTGCGCCAGCACGCACGCCATCCCCAGCGCCACGCCGGCGGCGGACCACCAGCCCATCATGGCCTGCAGCGCGTGGCCCTGCGACGGCGCCGGCGCGGACGCCGGGGTCTCCTCCATGGGCTCCTCAATGGGCATGGTCACGGGCGGGCACGGGAGCGACGACGGGGACGGCGACGCCGACGGGGACCTCACCGGCGCGGGGCTGGGCGCGATGGCCGACACGGAGCTCATCATCTTGGGCGGCGGCGGGGCGCGCGGCTTGGTGATGACCCCGGGCGGCACGACGAAGTTGCTGATCTGGAGGACGGAGATGTTGTAGGGCCTGGCGGTGACGGCCTTCTTGAAGGTGGCGTTGACGATCGCGCCGGGGGCGGCCGAGGCGAAGACGGCGCCGCCGTCGGGCGCGGGGGTGATGGTGAGGAAGCCGGACTTGTCGCCGTTGGCGGGGCCGAAGGTCTGGTAGAGCGTGGTGGCGACGACGGGCTTGGCGCCGCGGCCGCGGGGCAGGGCGGCGAGCTTGGCGGCGTCGTAGTAGTCGAGGACGACGTGGACGGAGAGGAGCTCGAGGAGGGCGGCGCGGGGCAGGCGCGCGCTGCGGCGGAGCAGCCAGTCGACGTCGGCGTTGACGGGGGCGAGCACGGTGACGGAGTTGCGGCTGTTGATGTCCTTGGCCACGCGCGTCTTGCTGATGAGGTAGTTGAAGAGGGTGAACTCCGGGAACTTGGCCAGGATCTCCGAGACGTTGAAGCCGCCCCCGTCCCCGCCGCCCGGGGGCGCGTCGGCGGCGACGTTGTTGGCGCCGGCGTTGCCGGCCGCCGGGAGGAGGAGGACGAGGAGCACCAGCAAGGAGAGCTTCGGGGGCGCCATGCGTGCGTGCGGCTAGTGGATGTGGACGTCGATGGCGATGGCGAGCTCGATCTCTGAGTGAGTGTAGGGGTGTGGAGTGTCAGTGTATATATAGGAGAGTGGGGGAGGAGACGGTCATGGCGGGAGGAGAGTGATCGGTGGATCGATCGAGGAAGAAAGGGTTTGGCAGTTGGGGGAGATCTGATCGGCCGGGCTTCGATCTGACCACTTCTCGTGGCGCGCGCGGCCGTGCATGCATGCATGCACGACGCGTTCGTATCGCGCGCGTTGAATCAAGGGGCGGGGCTGGGGTCGACCGTCCGATGCGGATCCGATGGCCGGGCGTTGTCCACTTCAGATCCTGCCTGCCTTCTTGTTCTTGGGCCTCGCTGCCCGTTGCCAGTGTCAACCTTGTACGTGGGCTATGCTATGCATCAGATAAGTGTTGTCACGTACTACTACCACTGTAAATTAATATAAGGTCTTTTATATCACTATTTTGGGTGAATAGTAAAATTAAAATAAATGTAAAAAAGTTTTAAAAAAATCTTTTTTATGCCAAACATTTACAAATATTTTGATTGTTTGCGAAGTGTGATCACTGCAATGGATGATCTTCGTGGAAAACATGGCAAAAAAACAGGTACTCCAAAAAGCATCTTGGAGCATCGATTTTTTTTTGCCATGGTTTCCATGAATGTCACCCGATGATAAAATTTTGCAACCAATCGAAACGTTTAGCAATGTTTGGCACAAAAAAAGTTAGGTCTTTTTTTTATTTTACTGGCCACCCGAGCTCGGGATCCGAACAACACTTTTCGTGTATACATAAATATATACGGCCATACGGATAATGTTTGCTTTGATACATGAACCCTGGTTTAAATTTGTTATTTCTAAAATTAAAATCGCACTATACATTATGTTGGGCCACATCATCTATTTGCTCAATTACAAGGTGCTCCCAAAGCACTTGAGACTCGCTTACCAGCGGATCTTCTGTAGTGGGGTATCATAGCAAGTATCTTGTGATGTGTCTTTAGGGGGATTTAAATTTGCTCTTCTATAAGTATAGAGATATGATACAACTATTGTAGAAATATATTGCGGTGTCATGCACATGTGGGGAAGGGGGACTAATGCCACCCCCCACCCCGATAGGGGAGCAAGCCAAGCCACCGTAATTTTGAATTAACCATTCATCCATGGTTGATGGCAACAAGAATGGTATCCAACGACTAGTTGCTGAAGTAACTGCGGAGATGTTCACTCTTACCATTTTTCATGGCGCAAGCATGGACGATGCATTCCAACTTGAGCAGTGGCGAGTCTAGTAGCTAGGCTTAAACAGGCTCTAGCCTACCCTAAAAAAATGAATTATTTTACTACTACACTTCATCCCAGGACAACATCTCAATAGGGCAACCGCCGGCCCAACTGCTAAGTGCCCTAGTCCATAGTGAACAACAGTTGTGCAGCACATCTTTCAGACGACCGAGCCACTGCACACTCCGCGTCCTCACCTAGCCTTGGCATTTCTCAAACAAAAAAAACTAGCCTTGGCCGGCGGTAGACCAGCCGAGAAGTTAGCTGGCGGCGGCAAACTGCTGGAGCTCGGAGTCGTGCCCGACCCAATAAATTACAGTAAATACTACATGTTTCCAATAGTATTATGTGAAAATTCGAGCACATTTGGACAAATGCACTAGGAGTTTCTGGCTATTTAGCTCTGCAGATTCAAAATTTGGTTCAGACATTCTAGAAAAATTCCAGTCAACACTATGTTAGTATTCTGGGAGAATTAGAGAACATTTAGACAGATGGACTAGGAAATTATGGATATTTGGCTAAGCAGATTCAAAATTTGGTACACAAATTATTATTTGTCAAAAATTCTAGAAACATTTCAGTAATACTGCATGTTTCCAGTAGTAATCTGGGAATATCTCGGCTTATTTGGACAAAAGAACTACGAGATGGTTTTTTTCTTTTACAAAATAATGTTTCGTTTTTTCCGCCGCTAACTTTGAGCCCACCCTCCATTTTCATCATGGATTCGCCACTGACCTTGAGTCTACGTGGATGACCATTCAAAGTTGATCCGACGGCGGTGATTGGCTTAAGTTCCTGCCTTCTTGGGCCTTGCTAACTAGCAAGGTGTTGTGTTGCCAAAAAGATTGTCGACCCAAGTTAAAAAAAATGCTCTACATGGGCCTTAGACGCTGGTAAGGAAAAATGTAAAGGTGCCACTACCAATAATTGTAGGCCCAAATAGAAAAATCCCAGACGAGTGGAAATGTGTTTTCCTCTCGAGAGATAGTGGAGATTCAGCTTATGCGACCGTCGCCCGCCCACAGTTCCTTCCCCTAATCTACGTACAGCACTAGCTACTAACCTGTCAGTCAGATGGACAGGACGTATTCATCTCCAACGTACGTACGTACCCACCCGGCCGGTCAACGGCCGGCACGCCTGCATGGGCCTGAATTAATTAGTAATATCCACATGCAGCCAATCATGCATGCGCGCAACGCATGCAGAGACCACCGCACCATCGATACATGACAAATCTATGCACCATGTCCAAGCCAGGGCGACACATGCATAAGCATATACGTCGCGTCCAGACGTGTACATGTCCTTAAAACCTCGCACGTGTACGCTGCGAGGTACTCCTATATGCATGCCTCATCCTCTAATGTCTCATGTCGACCAGGTCCAAAACCAAGCAGAGCAGGCCCCTGGGCAGCATGCATGGAGGCTTAACCAGCTGCCTGGCCGTGGCGAGGCTAGCTATCCATTTTGTCTACACATTTCGCTTTTAAAAACTGGTGACACATACCGAAAGGTCGAGAACGTGCAATGCGATCGAGACAACATTATGGCGTCTGTGTATATCTTCTTCAGGATGGAGGTAGATTAGATAACATAGTTTATGCGTGGATAAGGGAGAAACCCTGGCGCTGATGATTTGATTAAGCCAGGGGAGGACGAGATCGCCGGACGTGGCCCGACGTGTTCCACCGGCTGCTCGATCGGTTCCTCATCGGCGGCGGGACACATGCGCCAATGCATCGCTGCTACGTGATCGGCGACAGCGCCTCATGTCCGGAAACAGGAGGAAAATCGATCGGAGAAAGATTGTCCCACGGTCTTTTAATTAGATAGAAGAGATTATGTCACGGGTTATCACACACGTACGTACGTCCGGTGCATCACAGTTCACCAACTATGCTCTCTAGCCATAAGTGTGTTACATCCAGAGAACAAACAATGAACTAGTATGATGTTAAGTCCAACCAAGGGCTTCTTTGGATCGCAGGAATCACATGCAATGTACTATGAATTCCGACAGGATTTCAAAACACAGAAATTTCAAAACACATGGAATGGACACAATAATTTTAGAGGAATGAGAAGAGAGGTCAGAGAGAGTTACATTGGACTTCACAAAGGAAAAATAAAATGAGGTTTGACTTCATGTTTAGATTCCTATGGAATGAATGGTATAGAAATGGATTCCATTCCTATAATCCACATGGGTTTCACAGAAAGATTATTATGAATTGAAAACCTTCAAATTTTCTATGAAATTCCTTTAACCCAAAGAGGGTCTGAAAACCTTGACCCTTTATCGAAAAAAGAAAACTCTGGACCACGAAGCCGCCCCTATTAAATCCCGAGGCCTCCTTTGGTTCATAGGAATTTTGTAGAAAAAATTCCTTTGGAACCCTTTGGTTTGTAGGAATGGATTCATGTTCCTATGTAGGATAGGAATCATTCTTTCACATTTTAAAGAAAAAAAATTAGCCTAGACTCAATAAAAAAATTCCTATTGTATGCATCAAATGACATCTCTTTCTCAATAAGAATTGACATACATGTCATCCCACTTACTATGATTTTCCTATTTCTATCCTATGAACTAATGGGGCCCTCAACTTTGTGGGAACTAACCTGTGATTGAATGGTGGTCGATGTGTCTCTCATTAAGACGAGAATTTCCTCCAGTGACAAGCCACTTAATTCGAAGATCCACCACTCCTACCTTCAGTAGGCGACGTGTGTGTGTGCGCACATGTGGCAGTGTGGCATTTTTTTGCATCTATGTTGTACTCGATGTCTACAAATACCAACCTTTCTAAAACCTTTTTTTATTTAAGGCTTGATTCTTTAGTAAACCATAGAGTGAGTTTCTCTAAGCTACTTGTAATGCAATAGAAAACACACACTTTAGTGGAAACATGCAAAGAAAAAACAATATAGACATTGAATGCAATTGAAATGATGGAATTTAAACATGCAAAATGTAGTACTCCAGTAATTAAGAAAAAGTCTAACTTTAAGCACAACCAGGTTCTAAATAATGGTTTTGCATAGAGATATGAAGATATTCATAGATGTATATGTACAGAACCATAGAAGTTTATAATGTGCAAAGTTCCATATAGGAAAATATGACTATCTGTATGGTGTTCATTGAAATTTGTACAAAAAAGATAAAACATGCAAACTATGCCTACTACTACACCAAACTACGCCAAGCCACTGTGCCGCGTCCATCGCCCACCATCTACATGCCGAGAAGCCTGTAGAAATGGGTGTAGTCGCCGCCGTCGTCGTCATCGCGCGCCACACCGGAGCCGCCGCCATCCCTGCTGCAACCCTGACCAGGGTCGCCGACACGCGGTGGGGCGCTGGAGCCACTTGGCCATGGGCTCTGCCACGGGTCGTCGTTGATATGGTCCTCGAGGGCATACGTGACGAGCGCGTTATCCACAAGTTTGCGCCACTGTGAGTAGCTGCCCGTGTGCAGGTCCAAAGTGACGGGAATTACGACCTTCGCACTGGGAACAACAATGGCGAGTGCCCAGTGAGCAGACTTGGCGGCAGCCTCGGCCGCGAGGGCATCAGCATCAGGAGGCGCTGAGGGAGTCCTGGATTAGGGGGTGTCAGGATGGCCGGACTATACCTTTAGCCAGACTCCTGGACTGTGAAGATACAAGATTGAAGACTCCGTCCCGTGTCCGGAAGGGACTTTCCTTGGCGTGGAAGGCAAGCTTGGCGATACGGATATGAAGATCTCCTACCATTGTAACCGACTTTGTGTAACCCTAACCCTCTCCGGTGTCTATATAAACCGGGGGGTTTTAGTCCGTAGGACAACATACACATCAACAATCATACCATAGGCTAGCTTCTAGGGTTTAGCCTCTCCGATCTCGTGGTAGATCTACTCTTGTACTACCCATATCATCAATATTAATCAAGCAGGACGTAGGATTTTACCTCCATCGAGAGGGCCCGAACCTGGGTAAAACTTCGTGTCCCTTGCCTCCTGTTACCATCCGGCCTAGACGCACAGTTCGGGACCCCCTACCCGAGATCCGCCGGTTTTGACACCGACATTGGTGCTTTCATTGAGAGTTCGTCTGTGTCGTCGCCGTCAGGCTCGATGGCTCCTACGATCATCAATAGCGATGCAGTCCAGGGTGAGACCTTTCTCCCCGGACAGATCTTCGTCTTCGGCGGCTTCGCACTGCGGGCTGATTCGCTCGGCCGTCTGGAGCAGATCGAAAGCTACGCCCCTGGCCGTCAGGTCAGATTTGGAAGTTTAAACTACACGGCTGACATCCGCGGGGACTTGATCTTCGACGGATTCGAGCCACTGCCGAGCACGCCGCACTGTCACGACGAGCATGATCTAGCTCTACCGCCGAACAGTGCCCTAGAGGCCGCACCTGCATCGGCTCCGACCCTCAATCCGGAGCCAACTGCGCCGATCGAGGATGGGCGGTTGGACGCCACCTTGGGGGCTGCGACCCCAACGGCGATTGAGCAGAACACCAGCCTCGTACTCTGTGAGACTCGTGACTCCAAGGAGCCAGACTCCTCTCCAGACTCCGAACCCTCCGCGCCCCTGCCGATCGAATCCGATTGGGCGCCGATCATGGAGTTCACTGCCGCGGACATCTTTCAGCACTCGCCTTTCGGCGATATCCTGAAGTCACTGAAGTCTCTCTCTTTATCAGGAGAGCCCTGGCCGGACTATGGTCAGCAAGGTTGGGGTACGGACGATGAAGAAATTCAACACCCACCCACCACCCACTTTGTAGCCACTGTCGATGACTTAACCGACATGCTCGACTTTGACTCTGAAGACATCGACGGTATGGACGCCGATGAAGGAGATGATGAAGAACCAGCGCCTACTAGGCCCTGGAAAGCCACCTCTTCATATGACATATACATGGTGGAAACCCCAAAAGAGGGAGATGGCGATGAAACAACGGAGGATGACCCCTCCAAGAAACGGCCTAAGCGTCGGCGTCAGCGGCGCCACTCAAAATCCCGCCAAAACAAATACGGTGATTCCAGCACGGGAGATAATAATACTCCGGAAAGCGCCGAAGAAAACCCCCTCCAACAAGATTTAGCACAGGAGGATGGAGAAACCAGCCCTCATGAGAGAGCGGGAGACAGAGAGGTCGAGGACGATAATTATATGCCTCCCTCCGAAGACGAGGCAAGCCTCGACAACGACGAATTCGCCGTGCCAGAGGATCCCGTCAAGCAAGAGCGTTTTCAACGCAGGCTTATGGCCACAACAAGAAGCCTCAAGAAAAAACAGCAACAACTTAGAGCTGATCAAGATTTGCTAGTCGACAGATGGACTGAAGTCCTTGCCGCCGAAGAGCATAAACTCGAATGCCCCTCCAAGAGCTACCCAAAGCACAGGTTGCTACCCCGATTAAAGGAGGAAGCATTTGATGCGGCCGACCGGCCACCTCGTGGCCGCGACAGAGAGGCCTCTCGGCCCTCCACCCAATCCGCACCCCGTACCAAGGCACGAGAATATGCGCCGGACTTACGAGACATGTTGGAGGACAAGGCAAGGCAAACAAGATCGATCTACGGATCGCGTGGGCGCCCCACGGCTCGAGACGGTAACCGTCACGCCGGCCACAAATTCGGTAGGGCCGAACACAGTAGACAAGGCTCATTGGAGCTACATCATGATATAGCCCAGTACAGAGGCGCCGCACACCCACTAAGCTTTATAGACGAAATAATGGATCATCAAATCCACGAGGGTTTCAAACCCGTAAACATCGAATCATATGATGGCACAACAGATCCTGCGGTATGGATCGAGGATTATCTCCTTCATATTCACATGGCCCGGGGCGATGATTTCCACGCCATCAAATACCTCCCACTCAAGCTTAAAGGACCAGCTCGGCATTGGCTTAACAGCTTGCCAACAGGATCAATCAGTTATTGGGAGGACCTGGAAGCCGCATTCCTCGACAATTTCCAGGGCACTTATGTGCGACCCCCAGACGCCAATGACCTAAGTCACGTAATTCAGCAGCCAGAGGAATCGTCCAGGCAATTCTGGACACGGTTCCTAACAAAGAAAAATCAAATAGTTGACTGTCCGGACGGTGAGGCCCTAGCAGCCTTCAAGCACAATATCCGTGACGAGTGGCTGGCCCGGCACCTTGGACGGGAAAAGCTGAAATCTATGACAGCACTCACGACACTCATGACCCACTTTTGCGCGGGAGAAGACATCTGGCTTGCTCGTAGCAACAATATGACCAAGAACCCTGGTAATTCGGACACCAGAGACAGTAGTGGCAAGTCGCGTCGCAGCAAGCAGAAGCGCCGCATTAACGGCAACAACGCTGAGGATACGACAGTTAATGCCGGATTCAGAGGCTCTAAATCCGATCAGCGGAAAAAGCCATTCAAAAGGAATCCTAGGGGCCCATCCAGTTTGGACCGAATACTCGACCGCTTGTGCCAGATACATGGCACCCCCGAAAAGCCGGCCAATCACACCAACAGGGTTTGTTGGGTGTTCAAGCAGGCAGGCAAGTTAAACGCCGAAAATGAAGACAAGGGGCTGCATAACGATGACGACGAGGAGCCCCGGCCACCGAACAACAGTGGACAGAAGGGTTTTCCCCCACAAGTGCGGACGGTGAACATGATATACGCAACCCACGTCCCCAAAAGGGAGCGGAAGCGCGCGTTAAGGGACGTATACGCGGTAGAGCCGGTCGCCCCAAAGTTCAACCCATGGTCCTCCTGCCCGATCACCTCTGATCGAAGGGACCATCCCACTAGCATCCGTCATGGCGGATTCGCCGCATTGGTTTTAGACCCAATTATTGACGGATTTCATCTCACTAGAGTCCTTATGGACGGCGGCAGCAGCCTGAACCAGCTTTACCAGGATACAGTGCGGAAAATGGGCATAGATCCCTCGAGGATTAAACCCACCAAAACGAACTTCAAGGGCATAATACCAGGTGTAGAGGCCAACTGTACAGGCCCAGTCACACTTGAAGTGGTCTTCGGATCTCCGGATAATTTCCGAAGCGAGGAGCTAATCTTCGACATAGTCCCGTTTCGCAGTGGCTATCACGCACTGCTCGGGTGAACCGCATTCGCTAAGTTCAATGCGGTACCACACTACGCATACCTTAATCTCAAGATGCCAGGCCCTCGAGGAGTAATTACGGTCAATGGAAACACTGAACACTCCCTCCGAACGGAGGAGCACACGGCGGCCCTTGCAGCGGAAGTACAAAGCAGCCTCTCCAGGCAGTTCTCCAGTCCGGCCACTAAACGATCGGACACCGTCAAGCGCGCCCGAAGTAACCTACAACAAGATCGCCTGGCAGTCTGGCACGATCCGAGCAGGCGTAGCAATGCGGCCCCAACCCCAACCCTCGCAAAAAGGTGACGCTAGTACTTCGCGTACATAACTACGCTCTAGAGATACCACGGGTATAGGGGGAGGGGCACCATCACGGCACGCCCAAAACACGGCTTAAACCGTACCAGGGGCTGCCAATTTTTTAATTTTCTCTTACTTTCAGGACTCCATCCTTCGGAAAGCCAGTTCGACAGTTCAATTGCCGCACAAACGATGCAAGAACCAGAAAAGCAGACAAGCCACGCTGCATTACGAAACTCCCAGGTGGTCTCTATCACGAGCAGTATACCTACTCCGCATACTATTCTGCAGCTTGCCCCTGGAACGGACATGTTAACTAGTCCAACTTTCCACTTATCGCATTATTTGTATCGTTCTGCTTTGATCGCAGCCCTTTTTAATAAACAATGCATAGCTTTCATCTATTTTTGCATTATCTTTTTTCTTTATATATGTTCCTTAACGACATGTTGCACCCGTACATGTCGGTACGGCCAAAATACGCCAGGGGCTTTAGTACCCCTCAATATGGTGTGAGAAGTCCGAACACTTTAACAAGTGCGGCACCCTGAACTTATAGCATTATATGCATCGGCTCCGAATCATGTCTTGGGTCAATAGTTGGGTTTGCCCGGCTCCTATGTTTTGGTGCCTTACGTTCCGCTATATCGGCTAAGGTAGCACTAGGAGAACCACTGCAATTGTGCCCCAATTGAGGTGTGTCGAGCTGAAGGAAATATGCCCTAGAGGCAATAATAAAGTTATTATTTATTTCCTTATATCATGATAAATGTTTATTATTCATGCTAGAATTGTATTAACCGGAAACATAATACATGTGTGAATACATAGACAAACAGAGTGTCACTAGTATGCCTCTACTTGACTAGCTCGTTAATCAAAGATGGTTATGTTTCCTAACCATGGACAAAGAGTTGTTATTTGATTGACGAGGTCACATCATTAGTTGAATGATCTGATTGACATGACCCATTCCATTAGCTTAGCACCCGATCGTTTAGTATGTTGCTATTGCTTTCTTCATGACTTATACATGTTCCTATGACTATGAGATTATGCAACTCCCGTTTACCGGAGGAACACTTTGGGTGCTACCAAACGTCACAACGTAACTGGGTGATTATAAAGGAGTACTACAGGTGTCTCCAAAGGTAGATGTTGGGTTGGCGTATTTCGAGATTAGGATTTGTCACTCCGATTGTCGGAGAGGTATCTCTGGGCCCTCTCGGTAATGCACATCACTTAAGCCTTGCAAGCATTGCAACTAATGAGTTAGTTGCGGGATGATGTATTACGGAACGAGTAAAGAGACTTGCCGGTAACGAGATTGAACTAGGTATTGGATACCGATGATCGAATCTCGGGCAAGTAACATACCGATGACAAAGGGAACAACGTATGTTGTTATGCGGTCTGACCGATAAAGATCTTCGTAGAATATGTAGGAGCCAATATGGGCATCCAGGTCCCGCTATTGGTTATTGACCGGAGACGTGTCTCGGTCATGTCTACATTGTTCTCGAACCGTAGGGTCCGCATGCTTAAGGTCTCGATGACAGTTATATTATGAGTTTATGAGTTTTGATGTACCGAAGGAGTTCGGAGTCCCGGATGAGATCGGGGACATGACGAGGAGTCTCGAAATGGTCGAGATGTAAAGATCGATATATTGGACGACTATATTCGGACATCGGAAAGGTTCTGAGTGATTCGGGTATTTTTCGGAGTACCGGGTAGTTACGGGAGAAGTAATGGGCCTTGATGGGCTTTAGTGGGAAGAGGAAAAAGGCTGCTGCGCCCCCCCTCCCCTTTGGTCCGAATTGGACTAGGGAAAAGGGGGCCGGCCACCTCTCCTTCTCCTCTACTTCCTTCTCCCTTCCTCCCCTCTTGATGGACTCCTACTAGGACTTGGAGTCCTAGTAGGACTCCCATCCTGGCCGCACCAATAGCCTTGGCCGGCCTCCTCCTCCTCCATCCTTTATATACTGATGCAGGGGGCACCCCATAGACACACAAGTTGATCCTTGGTGATCGTTCCTTAGCCGTGTGCGTGAAGGAAATATGCCCTAGAGGCAATAATAAAGTTATTATTTATTTCCTTATATCATGATAAATGTTTATTATTCATGCTAGAATTATATTAACCGGAAACATAATACATGTGTGAATACATAGACCAACAGAGTGTCACTAGTATGCCTCTACTTGACTAGCTCGTTAATCAAAGATGGTTATGTTTCCTAACCATGAACAAAGAGTTGTTATTTGATTAACGAGGTCACATCATTAGTTGAATGATCTGATTGACATGACCCATTCCATTAGCTTAGCACCGGATCGTTTAGTATGTTGCTATTGCTTTCTTCATGACTTATACATGTTCCTATAACTATGAGATTATGCAACTCACGTTTACCGGAGGAACACTTTGGGTACTACCAAACGTCACAACGTAACTGGGTGATTATAAAGGAGTACTACAGGTGTCTCCAATGGTAGGTGTTGGGTTGGCGTATTTCAAGATTAGGGTTTGTCACTCCGATTGTCGGAGAGGTATCTCTGGGCCCTCTCGGTAATGCACATCACATAAGCCTTGCAAGCACTGCAACTAATATGTTAGTTGTGAGATGATGTATTACGGAACGAGTAAAGAGACTTGCCAGTAACGAGATTGAACTAGGTATTGGATACCGACGATCGAATCTCGGGCAAGTAACATACCGATGACAAAGGGAACAACGTATGTTGTTATGCGGTCTGACCGATAAAGATCTTCATAGAATATGTAGGAGCCAATATGGGCATCCAGGTCCCGCTATTGGTTATTGACCGGAGACGTGTCTCGGTCATGTCTACATTGTTCTCGAGCCGTAGGGTCCGCACGCTTAACGTTACGATGACAGTTATTATGAGTTTATGCATTTTGATGTACCGAAGGTTGTTCGGAGTCCCGGATGAGATCACGGACATGACGAGGAGTCTCGAAATGGTCGAGACGTAAAGATTGATATATTGGAAGCCTATGTTTGGACATAGGAAGTGTTCCGGGTGAAATCGGGATTTTACCGGAATACCGGGAGGGTTACCGGAACCCCCCGGGAGACTAATGGGCCTATTGGGCCTTAGTGGAAAAAGAGAAAAGGGGCAGCCCATAGCTGGCCGGCGCCCCCCCTTTCCCCAAGTCCTAGTAGGACTAGGATAAGGGGCCGCCCCCCCCTTCTCTCTCCTTTCCCCCGAGAGTCCTAATTGGAATAGGATTGGAGGGGGGAGTCCTACTCCCGGTAGGAGTAGGACTCCCCCTGCGCCTCCCTCTCCCTGGCCGGCCGGCCCCCCTCCTCCAACCTTTATATACGGGGGCAGGGGACACCCCAAGACACACAAGTTGATCCTTGAGATCGTTCCTTAGCCGTGTGCGGTGCCCCCTGCCACCAAATTCCACCTCGATCATACCGTTACAGTGCTTAGGCGAAGCCCTGCGTCGGTAGTACATCAAGATCGTCACCACGCCATCGTGCTGATGGAACTCTTCCTCGACGCTTTGCTGGATCGGAGCCCGAGGAACGTCATCGAGCTGAACGTGTGCTAAGAACTCGGAGGTGCCGGAGTAACGGTGCTTGGATCGGTCGGATCGGAAAGAAGACGTACGACTACTTCCTCTACGTTGTGTGATCGCTTCCGCAGTCGGTCTGCGTTGGTACGTAGACAACACTCTCCCCTCTCGTTGCTGTGCATCACCATGATCTTGCGTGTGCGTAGGAAAATTTTCGAAATTACTGCGTTCCCCAACAGTGGCATCCGAGCCTAGGTTTTATGGTTTGATGTTATTTGCACGAGTAGAACACAAGTGAGTTGTGGGCGATACAAGTCATACTGCCTACCAGCATGTCATACTTTGGTTCGGCGGTATTGTTGGGTGAGACGATCCGGACCAACCTTACGCGTACTCTTACGCGAGACCGGTTCCCTCGACGTGCTTTGCACATAGATGGCTTGCGGAAGACTGTCTCTCCAACTTTAGTTGAACCAAGTGTGACTACGCCCGGTCCTTGAGAAGGTTAAAACGGAGTCTATTTGACGAACTATCGTTGTGGTTTTGATGCGTAGGTGAGATGAGTTCTTACTTAAGCCCGTAGTAGCCACGTAAAACTTGCAACAACAAAGTAGAGGACGTCTAACTTGTTTTTGCAGGGCATGTTGTGATGTGATATGGTCAAGGCATGATGCTGATTTTATTGTATGAGATGATCATGTTTTGTAACCGAGTTATCGGCAACTGGCAGGAGCCATATGGTTGTCGCTTTATTGTATGCAATGCAATCGCGATGTAATGGTTTACTTTATTACTAAACGGTAGTGATAGTCGTGGAAGCATAAGATTGGCGAGACGACAACGATGCTACGATGGAGATCAAGGTGTCGCGCCGGTGACGATGGTGATCATGACGGTGCTTCGGAGATGGAGATCACAAGCACAAGATGATGATGGCCATATCATATCACTTATATTGATTGCATGTGATGTTTATCCCTTTTTATGCATCTTATCTTGCTTTGATTGACGGTAGCATTATAAGATGATCTCTCACTAAAAATTATCAAGAAGTGTTCTCCCTGAGTATGCACCGTTGCCAAAGTTCGTCGTGCCCAGACACCACGTGATGATCGGGTGTGATAAGCTCTACGTCCAAATACAACGGGTGCAAAACAGTTGCACACGCAGAATACTCAGGTTATACTTGACGAGCCAAGCATATACAGATATGGCCTCGGAACACGGAGACCGAAAGGTCGAGCGTGAATCATATAGTAGATATGATCAACATAACGATGTTCACCATTGAAAACTACTCCATCTCACGTGATGATCGGTTATGGTTTAGTTGATTTGGATCACGTGATCACTTAGAAGATTAGAGGGATGTCTATCTAAGTGGGAGTTCCTAAGTAATTTGATTAACTGAACTTAAACTTATCATGAACTTAGTACCTGATAGTATCTTGCTTGTTTATGTTGATTGTAGATAGATGGCTCGTGCTATTGTTCCGTTGAATTTTAATGCGTTCCTTGAGAAAGCAAAGTTGAAAGATGATGGTAGCAATTACACGGACTGGGTCCGTAACCTGAGGATCATCCTCATTGCTGCACAGAAGAATTACGTCCTGGAAGCACCGCTGGGTGACAGGCCTGCTGCTGGAGCAACGCCAGATGTTATGAACGTCTGGCAGAGCAAAGCTGATGACTACTCGATAGTTCAGTGTGCCATGCTTTACGGCTTAGAATCGGGACTTCAACGATGTTTTGAACGTCATGGAGCATATGAGATGTTCCAGGAGTTGAAGTTAATATTTCAAGCAAATGCCCGAATTGAGAGATATGAAGTCTCCAATAAGTTCTATAGCTGCAAGATGGAGGAGAACAGTTCTGTCAGTGAGCATATACTCAAAATGTCTGGGTATAATAATCACTTGATTCAGATGGGAGTTAATCTTCCAGATGATTGCGTCATTGACAGAATTCTCCAATCACTGCCACCAAGCTACAAGAGCTTCGTGATGAACTATAATATGCAAGGGATGAACAAGACTATTCCCGAGCTCTTCGCAATGCTGAAAGCTGCGGAGGTAGAAATCAAGAAGGAGCATCAAGTGTTGATGGTTAGCAAAACCACTAGTTTCAAGAAAAAGGGCAAAGGGAAGAAGAAGGGAAACTTCAAGAAGAACAGCAAGCAAGTTGCTGCTCAGGAGAAGAAACCCAAGTCTGGACCTAAGCCTGAAACTGAGTGCTTCTACTGCAAGCAGACTGGTCACTGGAAGCGGAACTGCCCCAAGTATTTGGCGGATAAGAAGGATGGCAAAGTGAGCAAAGGTATATGTGATATACATGTTATTGATGTGTACCTTACTAGAGCTCGCAGTAGCAGCTGGGTATTTGATACTGGTTCTGTTGCTAATATTTGCAACTCGAAACAGGGACTACGGAATAAGCGAACGCTAGCAAAGGACGAGGTGACGATGCGCGTGGGAAACGGTTCCAAAGTCGATGTGATCGCGGTCGGCACGCTACCTCTACATCTACCTTCGGGATTAATATTAGACCTAAATAATTGTTATTTGGTGCCAGCGTTGAGCATGAACATTATATCTGGATCTTGTTTAATGCGAGACGGTTATTCATTTAAATCAGAGAATAATGGTTGTTCTATTTATATGAGTAATATCTTTTATGGTCATGCACCTTTGAAGAGTGGTCTATTCTTGTTGAATCTCGAAGATAGTGATACACATATTCATAATGTAGAAGCCAAAAGATGCAAAGTTAATAATGATAGTGCAACTTATTTGTGGCACTGCCGTTTAGGTCATATCGGTGTAAAGCGCATGAAGAAACTCCATACTGATGGGCTTTTGGAACCACTTGATTATGAATCACTTAGTACTTGCGAACCGAGCCTCATAGGCAAGATGACTAAAACACCGTTCTCCGGTACTATGGAGAGAGCAACAGATTTATTGGAAATCATACATACCGATGTATGTGGTCCGATGAATATTGAGGCTCGTGGCGGATATCGTTATTTTCTCACCTTCACAGATGATTTAAGCAGATATGGGTATATCTACTTAATGAAACATAAGTCTGAAACATTTGAAAAGTTCAAAGAATTTCAGAGTGAGGTTGAAAATCATCGTAACAAGAAAATAAAGTTTCTACGATCTGATTGTGGAGGAGAATATTTGAGTTACGATTTTGGTGTACATTTGAAAAATTGTGGAATAGTTTCGCAACTCACGCCACCCGGAACACCACAACGTAATGGTGTGTCCGAACGTCGTAATCGTACTTTACTAGATATGGTGCGATCTATGATGTCTCTTACTGATTTACCGCTATCGTTTTGGGGTTATGCTTTAGAGACGGCCGCATTCACGTTAAACAGGGCACCATCAAAATCCGTTGAGACGACACCTTATGAACTATGGTTTGGCAAGAAACCAAAGTTGTCGTTTCTTAAAGTTTGGGGCTGCGATGCTTATGTGAAAAAGCTTCAACCTGATAAGCTCGAACCCAAATCGGAGAAATGTGTCTTCATAGGATATCCAAAGGAAACTATTGGATACACCTTCTATCACAGATCCAAAGGCAAGACTTTTGTTGCTAAATTCGGAAACTTTCTAGAGAAGGAGTTTCTCTCGAAAGAAGTGAGTGGGAGGAAAGTAGAACTTGACGAGGTAACTGTACCTGCTCCCTTATTGGAAAATAGTACATCACAGAAAACTGTTTCTGCGACACCTATACCAATCAGTGAGGAAGCTAATGATGATGATCATGAAGCTTCAAAACAAGATACTACTGAACCACGTAGATCAACCAGAGTGAGATCCGCACCAGAGTGGTACGGTAATCCAGTTCTGGAAGTCATGATGCTAGATCATGATGAACCTACGAACTATGAAGAAGCGATGGTGAGCCCAGATTCCGCAAAGTGGCTTGAGGCCATGAAATCTGAGATGGGATCCATGTATGAAAACAAAGTATGGACTTTGGTTGACTTGCCCGATGATCGGCAAGCAATTGAGAATAAATGGATCTTCAAGAAAAAGACTGACGCTGACGGTAATATTACTGTCTATAAAGCTCGACTTGTCGCGAAAGGTTTTCGACAAGTTCAAGGAGTTGACTACGATGAGACCTTCTCACCCGTAGCGATGCTTAAGTCCGTCAGAATTATGTTAGCAATTGCCGCATTTTATGATTATGAAATATGGCAGATGGATGTCAAAACTGCATTCCTGAATGGATTTCTGGAAGAAGAGTTGTATATGATACAACCAGAAGGTTTTGTCGATCCAAAGGGAGCTAACAAAGTATGCAAACTCCAGCGATCCATTTATGGACTGGTGCAAGAATTCTCTAGTCACCATCACCAAGTTAGTAGAACTTCGTGATGAACTATAATATGCAAGGGATAACGGAAACAACTCCCAAGCTCTTCGTGATCCTAAAATCAACGAAGGTAGAAATCAAGAAAAACATCAAGTGTTGATGGTTGACAAGACCACTAGTTTCAAGAAAAGGGCAAAGGGAAGAAGGGGAACTTCAAGAAGAACGGCAAGCAAGTTGCTGCTCAAGTGAAGAAGCCCAAGTCTGATCCTAAGCCTGAGACTAAGTGCTTCTACTGCAAAGGGACTGGTCACTGGAAGCGGAACTACCCCAAGTATTTGGCGGATAAGAAGGATGGCAAAGTGAACAAAAGTATATTTGATATACATGTTATTGATGTGTGCTTTACTAGTGTTTATAGCAACCCCTCCGTATTTGATATTGGTTCAGTTGCTAAGAGTAGTAACTCGAAACAGGAGTTGCAGAATAAACAGAGACTAGTTAAGGGTGAAGTGACGATATGTGTTGGAAGTAGTTCCAAGATTGATATGATCATCATCGCACACTCCCCTATACTTTCGGGATTAGTGTTGAACTTAAATAAGTGTTATTTGGTTTTTGCGTTGAGCATGAATATGATTTGATCATGTTTATTGCAATACGGTTATTCATTAAAATCAGAGAATAATTGTTGTTCTGTTTACATAAATAAAACCTTCGATGGTCATACACCCAATGAAACAAGTTCGTTGGATCTCGATCGTAGTGATACACATATTCATAATATTGAAACCAAAAGATGCAAAGTTAATAATGATAGTGCAACTTATTTGTGGCACTGCCGTTTAGGTCATATTGGTATAAAGCGCATGAAGAAACTCCATGCTGATGGACTTTCGGAATCACTTGATTATGAATCACTTGATGATTGCGAACCATGCCTTTTGGGCAAGATGACTAAAACGCCGTTCTCCGGAACAATGGAGCAAGCAACAGATTTGTTGGAAATCATACATACTGATGTATGTGGTCCGATGAATATTTAAGGCTTGCAGCGGGTATCATTATTTTCTGACCTTCACAGATGATTTGAGCAGATATGGGTATATCTACTTAATGAAATAGAAGTCTGATACATTTGAAAAGTTCATATAATTTCAGAGTGAAGTGAAAAATCATCGTAACAAGAAAATAAAGTTTCTACGATCTGATCGTGGAAAAGAGTATTTGAGTTACGAGTTTGGTCTTCAGTTAAAACAATGTGAAATAGTTTCACTACTCACGCCACCTGGAACACCACAGCATAATGGTGTGTCCGAACGTCATAACCGTACTTTATTGGATATAGTGCAATCTATGATGTTTCTTACCGATTTACCACTATCGTTTTTTGGGGTCATGCATTAGAGACAACTGCATTCACGTTAAAAAAAGGGCACCATCTATATCCGTCGAGACGACGCCTTATGAACTATGGTTTGGCAAGAAACCAAAGTTGTCGTTTCTTGAAGTTTGGGGTTGCGATGCTTATGAGAAAAAGTTTCATCCTGATAAGCTCAAACCCAAATCGGAGAAATATGTCTTCATAGGATACCCAAAGGAGACTGTTGGGTACACCTTCTATCACAGATCCTAAGGCAAGACATTCGTTGCTTATAATGGATCCTTTCTAGAGAAGGAGTTTCTCTTGAAAGAAGTAAGTGGGAGGAAAGTAGAAAACTTGATAAGGTAATTGTACCTTCTACCTTATTGGAAAGTAGTTCATCACAAAAATCTGTTCTTGTGACTACTACACCAATTAGTGAGGAAGCTAATGATGATGATCATGTAACTTCAGATCAAGTTACTACCGAATCTCGTAGGTAAACCGGAGTGAGATCCGCACTAGAGTGGTACGGTAATCCTGTTCTGGAGGTCATGTTACTTGACCATGACGAACCTACGAACTATGAGGAAGCGATGATGAGCCCAGATTCCGCGAAATGGTTTGAGGCCATGAAATCTGAGATATGATCCATGTATGAGAATAAAGTTTGGACTTTGGTTGACTTGCCCGATGATCAGCAGGCAATTGAGAATAAATGGATCTTCAAGAGGAAGACGGACGCTGATAGTAGTGTTACTATCTACAAAGCTAGAATTGTCGCAAAAGGTTTTCGACAAGTTCAAGGTGTTGACTACGATGAGAGCTTCTCACTCGTATCTATGCTTGAGTCTGTCCGAATCATGTTAGTAATTGCCGCATTTTATGAAATCTGGCAAATGGATAAACAAAACTGCATTCCTTAATGGATTTATTAAAGAAGAGTTGTATATGATGCAACAGAAGGTTTTGTCAATCCGAAAGGTGCTAACAAAATGTGCAAGCTCCAGCGATCCATCTGTGGACTGGTGCAAGCATCTCGGAGTTGGAATATACGCTTTGATGAGTTGATCAAAGCATATAGTTTTATACAGACTTGCGGTGAAGCCTGTATTTACAAGAAAGTGAGTGGGAGCACTACAACATTTCTGATAAGTATATGTGAATGACATATTGTTGATCGGAAATAATGTAGAATTATTCTGTAAAGCATAAAGGAGTGTTTGAAAGGAGTTTTTCAAAGAAAGACTTCGGTGAAGCTGCTTACATATTGAGCTTCAAGATCTATAGAGATAGATCAAGACGCTTGATAAGTTTTTTCAATGAGTACATACCTTGACAAGATTTTGAAGTAGTTCAAAATGGAGCAGTCAAAGAAAGAGTTCTTGCCTGTATTATATGGTGTGAAGTTGAGTAAGACTCAAAGCCCGACCACGGCAGAAGATAGAAAGAGAATGAAAGTCATTCCCTATGCCTTGGCCATAGGTTCTATAAAGTCATTCCCTAGTGCAAGTGGGAGACTGAAGGAAATATGCCCTAGAGGCAATAATAAAGTTATTATTTATTTCCTTATATCATGATAAATGTTTATTATTCATGCTAGAATTGTATTAACCGGAAACATAATACATGTGTGAATACATAGACAAACAGAGTGTCACTAGTATGCCTCTACTTGACTAGCTCATTAATCAAAGATGGTTATGTTTCCTAACCATGGACAAAGAGTTGTTATTTGATTAACGAGGTCACATCATTAGTTGAATGATCTGATTGACATGACCCATTCCATTAGCTTAGCACCCGATCGTTTAGTATGTTGCTATTGCTTTCTTCATGACTTATACATGTTCCTATGACTATGAGATTATGCAACTCCCGTTTACCGGAGGAACACTTTGGGTGCTACCAAACGTCACAATGTAACTGGGTGATTATAAAGGAGTACTACAGGTGTCTCCAAAGGTAGATGTTGGGTTGGCGTATTTCGAGATTAGGATTTGTCACTCCGATTGTCGAAGAGGTATCTCTGGGCCCTCTCGGTAATGCACATCACTTAAGCCTTGCAAGCATTGCAACTAATGAGTTAGTTGCGGGATGATGTATTACGGAATGAGTAAAGAGACTTGCCGGTAACGAGATTGAACTAGGTATTGGATACCGACGATCGAATCTCGGGCAAGTAACATACCGATGACAAACGGAACAACGTATGTTGTTATGCGGTCAGACCGATAAAGATCTTCGTAGAATATGTAGGAGCCAATATGGGCATCCAGGTCCGCTATTAGTTATTGACCGGAGACGTGTCTCGGTCATGCCTACATTGTTCTTGAACCGTAGGGTCCGCACGCTTAAGGTTTCGATGACAGTTATATTATGAGTTTATGAGTTTTGATGTACCGAAGGAGTTCGGAGTCCCGGATGAGATCGGGGACATGACGAGGAGTCTTGAAATGGTCGAGACGTAAAGATCGATATATTGGACGACTATATTCGGACATCGGAAAGGTTCCGAGTGATTCGGGTATTTTTCAGAGTATCGGGTAGTTACGGGAGAAGTAATGGGCCTTGATGGGCTTTAGTGGGAAGAGGAAAAAGGCTGCTGCGCCCCCCCTCCCCTTTGGTCCGAATTGGACTAGGGAAAAGGGGGCCGGCCACCTCTCCTTCTCCTCCACTTCCTTCTCCCTTCCTCCCCTCTTGATGGACTCCTACTAGGACTTGGAGTCCTAGTAGGACTCCCATCCTGGCCGCACCAATAGCCTTGGCCGGCCTCCTCCTCCTCCATCCTTTATATACTGATGCAGGGGGCACCCCATAGACACACAAGTTGATCCTTGGTGATCGTTCCTTAGCCGTGTGCGGTGCCCCCTGCCACCAAATTCCACCACGATCATATTGTTGCAGTGCTTAGGCGAAGCCCTGCGTCGGTAGTACATCAAGATCGTCACCACGCCGTCGTGTTGACGGAACTCTTCCTCGACGCTTTGCTGGATCGGAGCCCGAGGATCGTCATCGAGCTGAACGTGTGCTAAGAACTCGGAGGTGCCGGAGTAACGGTGCTTGGATCGGTCGGATCGGGAAGACGTACGACTACTTCCTCTACGTTGTGTGATCGCTTCCGCAGTCGGTCTGCGTTGGTACGTAGACAACACTCTCCCCTCTCGTTGCTATGCATCACCATGATCTTGCGTATGCGTAGGAAATTTTTTGAAATTACTACGTTCCCCAACACGAGCACCTCAGTGGAGAAAGCTAAAACTGACTGTCATGATGAAGCGAGAGCTGGTCGCTGTTCGAGAGGTTTTTCGAGTCCCTAAAGACTTATGCCGCTTAGGGCGAGGAGCCGGCTCTGTCCGGCCAAGGCGTGGATAGCGCCCCGAACTCGGTCTTCCGAATACCAGGGGCTTCGCCGAAATTTAAAATTATAGAATTCTATGGCTAAGTGAGAGTGTTCACGTATTATAGTCCGATTGCCTTGTTCGTTGGGCTGAGCGCCTCCCTCGAAGGACCCAAACATGGGAAACAGAGCGCTCAGGTTTATCCTCAAACACCCCAGCACTAGCGGCACGGGGGCAGAAGCTGACAACTCGCCATCTCTCTGAATTGATAAACAGCCGCACAGAAGGTAATATTTTAAATTCCAATATAATTGCTTAGCGCATATGAACAAGTTTTCAGTGCACACGACAAAACGAGCAAGTTTCACTCAAAAATTACATCCCTAGAACATTCATCCGCCACAAGGCAGGCACCCTTCAGAACATCCTTATAGTAATTCTCGGGCTTGCGATGCTCTTTCCCCGGCGGTGGCCCGTCCTTCACAAGTTTCTCAGCATCCAGCTTGCCCCAGTGCACCTTAGCACGGGCAAGGGCCCTACGGGCACCTTCAATGCAGACGGAGCGCTTGATGACTTCGAGCCTTGGACAGGCCTCCACCAGCCGCCGCACCAGCCCGAAATAGCTCCCAGGCAGAGCCCCTCCAGGCCACAACCGAACAATGAGTCCCTTCATGGCCTGTTCGGTCGCCTTGTGGAGCTCGACTAGTTGCTTCAGCTGGTCGCTCAGGAGCACGGGGTGTCCGACCTCAGCATACTGAGACCAGAACACCTTCTCTGTCGAGCTGCCCTCCTCGGCTCGATAGAATGCGACGGCATCGGACACACTCCGGGAAAGATCTGCGAACGCTCCTGGAGAGCTCCGGATTCGGGTAAGTAATAAGTAACTCACGTTTATGTGTTTGCTTTGCATAAAGAATGCCTTATCCGCCGCTATCTTCTTCACCTCATCCAACTCCTGGAGGGTCGTCTGGGATTCGGCCTTGGCAGACTTGGCATTTTCAATAGCCACCGCGAGCTCGGACTCTCGCGTCTTTGAGTCAAGCTCCAAACTCTCATGTTTCTCCATGAGAGCCTGGAGCTCTTGCCGCACCTTGCCAACCTCGGCCTCATACCTCTCCCGCTCGGTGCACTCCGAGGCCTCCCTCTTCTCGGCCTCGATCAGTGCTTGCTTAAGGATCGCCACTTCAAACGTGGCCCCTACAATAGCCACGATAATCCTGTCATTCTTTGCAATTGCACCTTTTTATATATATTTAAAAAACAAGGTATTTCTTACCTTCATTGTCCTTGAGCCGCTTCTTGGCACGCCCGAGCTCTTGCTCGGACCGCTCGAGGTTCTGCTTTAGCGTGTCCACTTCCGCAGTTAGTGCGGCGGACGCAAGCAGAGAAGCCTGCATATGCATATTGACTCATTTTTGTTAGACTCCTGCGAATTTTATTTGATCCTCTATTCGGCTTTTCTTCCCGAACGCCAAACAAAGCATCATGGGCTACTGTCTATGCGGTAATATTATTTACACATTCTTTACTTACCTCAAAGCCTGTTAAAAGGCTAGTACAAGCTTCAGTCAGTCCGCTCTTGGCGGACTGAACCTTCTGGACCACCGCACTCATAATAGTGCGGTGCTCCTCATCGATGGAGGCGCCTTGGAGCGCCTCCAACATATTGTCCGGCGCCTCCGGTTGGACAGGGGCCACCAGCACGGTGGACTTACTCCTCTTGGAAGGAGGTCCCTCGCCGGACTCTGGAACCTTTGAAGGTTCCGGAGCGGTGTCCGGCCTAGAGCCAGACTTGGAGCCCTGGGGGGTTTCATCCCCTTTACTCCTGGAGTCCGGGAGGTCGCCTTGCGGCGCCTCTAGGACCACCTCCTCCCGGCTTGGAACCTGTTGGGACAACACTTCGATGTCGTCTGTAGGGCGCGGGGAGGAAGCCGTCGGAAGCAAGTTCACATCCGATGAGTCCAGTGAGCCGCTCGACGACGCATCGAGCCGGTTTTTGGGTGGGCTGCATAAACATATTCGACGTAAGGGAAAGCTGTGCAATAAACGAATACTATGAATTACTCTGGTATCCGGATACTTACGATTTTGCCAGGGGCTTGGCCCTGGGCTGCCACTCCTCTCCGCCGTCGTCGGCGTCGGTGGAGTAGTCCGGAGGAAGGGTTTTCCCCTTCTTGGACCCTCCGGCCTCCCCAGAGAGGGCGGCCTTCCTTTTCTTCTCTCCTCCCGCTGGAGGGGGAGAGGTTTCTTCTTCTTCCTCCTCGTCTTCACGGGAGGAATGCGCCTCGGAACCATCGGATGATGGGTCCGACACCTCCTGGCGCCGGGCACTCTTTTGAGTCCCCGTGGCCTTTTTGCGGCCTTCTTCTCCGGCACCACATAGGGTGCCGGAACCAGCAGCTTCGCCAAGCGAGCCTCTGCTGGGCCTTCGGGCAAAGGAGTAGGACAGTTGATCTGTCGGATGTCACCTGCCAATCCTGTCAAAGGTAAGGAAGCTTAGATCCCGCATGGAGTCAAACTATGAAAAACTGATACCTTGTAAAAGGAAAAAACAGCTTACCGCGAGAGTGCGACGCTGCGCACTAAATCCGCGATCCCCGGTAGCGGATGCGGGAGCCTCGACGCCCTTGAAAAGCACCTTCCAGGCATCTTCGTACATCGTGTCGAAGAGCCTGCTCAGAGTTTGGTGCCGCGCCGGGTCGAACTCCCACAGGTTGAAAGCCCGTTGTTGACACGGGAGGATCAAGCGGATGAGCATGACCTGGACTACGTTGACAAGGTTGAGCTTCTTGTCCACCAGGGTTTGGACGCATGTTTGGAGTCCGGTCAGCTCTCCCTTCTTGCCCCACGACAGGCCCGTCTCCTTCCAGGAGGTGAGCCGTGTAGGGGGTCCGGATCGAAACACAGGGGGTGTGACCCATTCGGCGTCGCGCGGCTCGATGATGTAAAACCACCCCGATTGCCACCTCTTCAGGGTCTCCACAAACGAGCCCTCGAGCCATAGGACGTTGGCCATCTTGCCCACCATGGCGCCTCCGCACTCCGCCTGGTTGCCGCGCACCACCTTCGGCTTGACGTTGGAAGTCTTGAGCCATAGGCCGAAATGGGGGGCGGATGCGAAGGAAGACCTCGCACACGACGATAAACGCCGAGATGTTGAGGACGAAGTTCGGGGCCAGATCGTGGAAATCCAGGCCGTAGTAGAACATGAGCCCCTGGACAAATGGGTGGAGAGGGAAGCCCAGTCCACGGAGGAAATGGGGGAGGAACACCACCCTCTCATGGGGCCTAGGGGTGGGGATGAGCTGCCCCTTTTCGGGAAGCCGGTACGCGATGTCGTTAGAAGGTATCCGGCCTTCCTCGTCTTTTTGATGTGTCCCTCCATGACGGAGGAGACTATCCACTTGCCTCCCGCTCCAGACATGGCTGGAGGAGGTTGAGGTGGGGAGTGCGGACTTGGGCATTGGAGCTCGAGTGCGCAAGAATGGATAGGCGAAGGAGGAAGAAGGCGTAGGTGAAAGGGTGGATCCTTATCCCCTTATATGGGTGGACACAACTACATGTCCCCACCAGCCTAGTAAAACTCGCTTATCTCCAAGCGTCGTAATCAATGGCGCGGTTGGGTTACCCACGCCCGTATTGATGAGAATCCCGGAATAAGAGGACACGATCTCTGCTTTAACAAGACGTGCCAAGGAAACCGCCTCGCATGACGCGCTGAGGTGGGATAATGAAACGACTCGGGTAAAGGCTTGGTCGTGGTGTGTCACGCTACGGAATACGTCAGCAGATTAGATTTATGTAAATATTATTCTCTCTATGGAAATATGTGGAAACTTATTTTGTAGAGCCGGACACTATCTTTGTGTTCAAAATCTTCTATGAAGTACTTGGAGGGGGAACCCGCCTTGCAATGCCGAAGACAATCCGCGCGCCGGACTCGTCGTCATTGAATCCTGGTTCATGGGCTACTGAGGGAGTCCTAGATTAGGGGGTGTCCGGATGGCCGGACTATACCTTCAGCCGGACTCCTGGACTGTGAAGATACAAGATTGAAGACTCCGTCCCGTGTCCGGAAGGGACTTTCCTTGGCGTTGAAGGCAAGCTTGGCGATACGGATATGAAGATCTCCTACCATTGTAACCGACTTTGTGTAACCCTAACCCTCTCCGGTGTCTATATAAGCCAGGGAGTTTTAGTCCGTAGGACAACATACACATCAACAATCATACCATAGGCTAGCTTCTAGGGTTTAGCCTCTCCGATCTCATGGTAGATCTACTCTTGTACTACCCATATCATCAATATTAATCAAGCAGGACATAGGGTTTTACCTCCATCGAGAGGGCCCGAACCTGGGTAAAACTTTGTGTCCCTTGCCTCCTGTTACCATCCGGCCTAGACGCACAGTTCGGGACCCCCTACCCGAGATCCGCCGGTTTTGACACCAACAGGCATCATGGCCACACCAGAAGAAGAGGAGGTGGATAGCCGTCTAGGTCAGGAGCGTGACCTATCTGATACCATGAAAGCTGATTAGACTCAAGCACTTGTATTACCTAGGCAAGCCATGGGCTAATATAGTACATGTGGATTCATTTATAGAAGCCGAACAGGTTACACACGTACATGCTTCAAAATATGAGCAGTTTGGTTTGGTTTGGACTGTAGCACTTAAATTTTGGATTGATTTGGTTTGATTGCTGGACTTCTACATGTATGGGTTGGTCTGGGTTGGTCTGGGTTTGGTTTGGATTACAAACTATTCCCAGGTTTCACTAGTAGAAAAATGGTCAAAGTGAAGCACATTAGTGCCGGTTTGAATTAGAGCCGGCACTAATGTGTACATTAGTGCCGGTTTGTGGCGGCGATCAATAGTACCGGTTCGTGGCGAACCTTTAGTACCGGTTCATGCCACGAACCGGTACTAAAGAGGTTGTGTCAGCCTGCGGTCAGGCTATGGCCCCACCATCACCATTTAGTGCCGGTTCGTATCATGAACCGGTACTAATGACATTATGGCAAGCTGTTTTTAGTCCCACCTCGCCAAGAGAGAGGCAGTATGAGCGGTTTATAAGCCGTGAGTGCACAGACAATGACGAAGAGTTGCAATGCTCACCAACATGTGTTGATTAGCTTCAAGCCATTCGGAATAGTGTAGACTGCACTGCAGCATAGATTGCACTGAGCTATGTGCAGTGCAGTCTACACTATTCCGAATGGCTTGAAGCAAATTAACCAGCATTGCACCTCTTTTTCATTTTTAATAACTTATTTAAACTCCGGACTTCTTTTGTGTTCAGTATGCAGCATTTAAAGCGACGTCATCAATTTCCAACATGTTCTGACATCATTTGTTATTTTTCGGTCATTTACCTAATTGTTCAGTATGCAGCATTCAATTTGCAGAAGAAAATAAATAGAAGAAAATAAATAATGCAGAAAATAAAAAAACTATACAAAAAAATTACTCAAAAATAAATAGAAGAAAATAAATAATGCAGAAAAGAAAAAACTATATAAAAAACTACTCAAAAAAAAAGTAATGCAGAAAAGAAAAAACTATATAAAAACTGGACGCACTTCGTGTACAAACTGGAGAAACTCTTTCCGAGTATCAGGGTTTCGGAGTCCGGAGTGGGTACTAATGTACAACTTTCACCGAAGCCTAGAGTGGGTACTAATGTGCATCCCACCAATCAGGAAGAATCACACGGATCGTGTGTTCCTTTCTAGCTCTTGCGAGTCGTTGGATCAAGGGTGTGTTTCTTCCTAGCTCATGTGAGTCGTTGGATTGAAACTACCACAATCACTTTGTGAGCCAGACGACCCTATATATAGCCCACCTCTCGCCTTCCTTGCATAAGTCTTTCAGTTCATCGACTACATACATCTGCCAGTTCATCGACTGCATACATCTACCAGTTCATCGACTGAATACAAATCATTCGGATTCGCCATCATACGTCCAACCGTGCATTTGATATGCATATATATGCATCACGAGCCACGGTTGGGCTGTATGATGGCGATACCGATTGATTTGTTCTAGATCTGACATAAAAAGTTTGATACAACTTTTTTTTTGTGACATAAGAGCTATCTCTCCTCCTACTATTTTAGTTACACAACTACCTATTTGTGCCAAATTTTCACTTTTGTTGTTGCTCTTGCACCATAAGCATCAGTGTTTATAAGCCGTGAGTGCACAGACAATGACGAAGAGTTGCAATGCTCACCTACATGTTGATTAGCTTTAAGCCTTGCGGAATAGCATAGATTGCACTGAGCTATGTGCAGTGCAGTCTACACTATTCCGAATGGCTTGAAGCAAATTAACCAGCATTGCATCTCTTTTTTATTTTTAATAACTTATTTAAACTCCGGACTTCTTTTGTGTTCAGTATGCAGCATTTAAAGTGACGTCATCAATTTTTAACATGTTTTGACATCATTTATTGTTTTTCGGTCATTTACCAAATTGTTTAGAGAGCTAAATGACCGTGAAATTGAAAATCACTACAAAATGAATCCTAAAAATTTTGAAACTTGGCATGGTATGCAGCATTCAATTTTCAGAAGAAAATAAATAGAAGAAAATAAATAATGCAGAAAATAAAAAAACTATACAAAAAAATTACTCAAAAATAAATAGAAGAAAATAAATAATGCAGAAAAGAAAAAACTATATAGATGAGTTCGAAGAGGTAGCCGCGGCTGAGTTTATAAACCAGTGCGGCTGCCCTTCGCCGGGCGAGGTGGGACTAAACTTTGGGGTGGCAGCGCAAGGCCTTTAGTACCGGTTGAATATAATGATAAAACACACTAATATTAAACATAAGAAAAATGAATCACTGAAAAATCTATTTTCAAAGTTAAGTTATTCATAAAAATAAATAAAGCAAAAAAAATAAGAAAAAAAGCCCACCTACTGGGCCACAGCGGCCTACATACGACTAGAAACCCAAATTCAAGTTGGGCCAGGATGCAGGCCCGCTAGCCCAGTAGGCCCAACAGGGCATCGCAGAAGAGGTAGGCCCAGAAGGCCTGCTTAAGAGAGGAGCTCGAGACAGCAGCGACGGCGGGGCTTATAAGCAGGTGCGAGTGCCCCTCGGCTAGCGAGGTGGGACTAACCTTTTGTGCCCCTCGCCTGGCAGCGCACACCCTTTAGTACCGGGTCGTGGCACCAACCGGTACTAAAGGCACCAACCGGTACTAAAGGCCTGGCCAAAGTTGGCCTTTAGTACCGGTTAGTGGCTCCAACCGGTACTAAAAGCCTTCGTTTCCCGCCGCTTGGCCTGGCGAAAATAGGCCTTTAGTACCGGTTGGAGCCACGAACCGGTACTAAAGGCCCATCCTATATATATAGCACTTACGAAAATTTCAGTTTCATCTCCCCACTTCGTCTCCAACCTCTCGCCAGACATCGCCGCCCGCGCCGCTCGGTCCCGTCGTCGCCGCCCGTCGTCCGTCGTCATCGTCGCTGTCCCCGCCGCCGCCCGTCGTCGTCGTCGTCTCGCGCTGCCGCGCGCCCCGAACGCCGCCGCCGTCCGTCGTCATCGCCGCGGCCGTACGTCTCTCTCGCACCCGCGCCGCGCGCACCGGCCCGTACGTACGCCGCCGCCCCCGCCCCGTACGCCGGCGTCCCCGCTCGTACATATGGGGCGGCGGCGTACGGGGCGGCACTGCAATATACACACACATACACACACATACATACACACACATACACACACACACACACACATTTTTTTACATATTTTTTGTTTTCTGTTTTTAAAAAAAAGTTAATTAGATGATCGAATATTAGATTAATGTCGAATGTTAGATGAATTAGATAGAAAAGTTAAATATGTATTAATGTCAATTGTTAGAGATGAATATAGCTAGATATTAATTAGGTATATGAGATTTGAACTAGTTGAATAATTAATATAACTAGTTTATTTTTAGTAAGAAAATTGTCGAACTAGTTTATTTAGGTATATGAGATTTGAACTAGTTGAATAATTAATATAACTAGTTTATTTTTAGTAAGAAAATTTAGGTATCTGAGATTTGATGATCTAATTAAAATATTATTTGTTAATGAGTTTTTCTGTTTATTTAATTTTTTATATATTTTTAGTTTATATAAATGTTACATTAATGTCGAATATTAGATCAATTCGATAGAAAAGTTAAATATATAGTAATGTCAATTGTTAGAGATGAATATAGTTAGATATATTAATGTCAAATGTTAGATGAATATATATTTGGCTAGATATAAGTGTTTAATGTTTCACCTATATGAACATAGGAAATGTCATCTGACGACGAAAAAGATTTCATTATGTGCGAACACTGTGAAGACCAGCGCGGCCTGTGCGACCAAAATTTCCTTGTTGATGGTAGGCGCTTCAGCATCAAGCTGGATGAGACATTCGAAGTTGATACAGTAAGTCACTTTGTCAATTATTATTTGAATGCAAAACTTATGCTTCATTTGCTTCAACTTATAATTTTAAATTTTCACTATTCTACTAGCGCATCCCCTGCCATGCAAGAATTTTTGTCTTGGATAAGATAGGTTTTAGTGTTATAGATGATATGGAGGTAAAGAGAGTTTACTTGAAGACGGAGCATGGGTATACTTTCAACGTCAAATTATATAATGGAGACACATACACCCATTTTGAATGCAAAACTTGGCAAGCACTATGCAAGGCTTATGCATTTGAGCCTGATATGGTTATCACCTTTGATATTCGTCCGGAAGATGATATTGAAGGTAATATAGACATCTGGGTCGATGTGCAAACGCCTCCAGTTCTACCATTTGGTGAGTTTTTCTCAACCATACATGCATATGTTTATGTCTTTGATACAGTTTATTCAAAAATAGTTGACAACTAATTTGTATTGTCAG
Organism: Triticum monococcum; assembly: GCA_034509565.1. Classification (NCBI taxonomy): domain Eukaryota; kingdom Viridiplantae; phylum Streptophyta; class Magnoliopsida; order Poales; family Poaceae; genus Triticum; species Triticum monococcum. Next base: position 741,240,557 of record CM067847.1, on the reverse strand, counting down.
CTTATTTCGGTTCAAGCAAACATGTCCGGCGCTTGGTAGACAGGACCTACTACTGCCCCGGGGCTCAACTAAACTGCGAGGAGATAAGTCATTATGTTTCATGGCTTGAGGATCTTAATACTGTCAAGACAATTTTTTTTTCTAAACTTAGAAATGTTAGTACTCAAAACGTGCGACCAATGGTGATCGTATTGAACTACGGTCACATCTATAATCGAAAGATGGTAAGATTTTAAATATTTGTCCTTAATTAGTGCATCTTTTGCATACATTATTTTTGAAGCTAAACTTTCATTACTTAGTATATTAATTACTATATGATGTTCTTCAACAGGGACTTCCGATGACAGTTGTGCCTCAGTGGATCGAGACAAAAGGTCGCATGTCAATGGTTAGCTTACGACCAAGATTTCCTACATTGCACATGAGTGAATTCAGGATTTCTGAAAGCGAAGAATGCTTAATAGTGAAAGATTGGAGCAAAATTGTTAACGATCGCAGAGAAGTACTAGGGGGCAGTAAGGAGAAGCGCAACCCAAGATTAGGAGATAGATTCATCTGCATGCTCCAGTATGATGAATCAGGAGAGCTATACATGTTCTATGCTATTCTACCTGTGAGGGAGCAGCAGGATCAGTAGCTACTAGTTCATGCTCTTAATTAGTACTTGTCTCATGTCCGTGTCCTGAACTTCGATGTTGGTGATGATTATGTTGAACTTGATGATATCTTTGCTTCTGTTACAAAGTGGATATTTCCTTTTTAAGCTAGCCAGCGTTGATGATGATTAAATAGCTAGCGGTAATGACTATGATGATTAAATAGTGGTAATTAGACGACTATTATGATTTTTAGCTAGCTAGAGTTTATTTATTTATTAATATGCGATAATGATGATGATGATGATGAGACCACAACTTATTATAACCTAAAACAATCCTAAATTAATTTGATAACACAAATTTAATTGAAAAATACAAAATAAAACAAAACCCACAACCATTTAGTACCGGTTGGTGTTACCAACCGGTACTAAAGGGCTCCCGGCCCCCGGAGCTGACTCGTGCCACGTGGTTCCCCTTTAGCACCGGTTCGTGCTGAACCGGTACTAGAGAGAGGGGGAGGGGGCGCTTTAGTGCCGAAACTTTAGTGTCGATTCCTAAACCGACACTAAAGGGCCTTACGAACCGGTGCTATTGCCCGGTTCTGCACTAGTGTTTACACGTACACATCTTTCATCTCCTGAACTCTTGGCTAATCCTGTTCAACTAACATGGACGATGCATACCACCTGGAGTAGTCCATGTGGATGGCCGTTCGAGGCGGATCCGACGGTGGTGATTGGCTTGAGATCCTGCCTTCCTGGGCCTAGCTAGGACTAGCTAGGTGTTGTTTTGCCAAAAAGAATGTCGACCCCAGTTAAGAAAAAAAGCTCTACATGGGCCTTAGCCCAAACAGAAAAATCCCAGACCAGTGGAAATGTGTTTCCTCAAGAGGTTATATATATATATATATATATATATATATATATATATATATATATATATCGCGAAACCAGATATAGACACTGGATATTTTTTTTTGAGGGAATAGACACTGGATATTCAGCTTATGTGATCGTCGCCCGCCCACAGTTTGCTCCCCTAATCTACGTATACCACTGTACCTTTTTTTTTGGCGTCGGTATACTACTGTAGCTGTTAACAACATGTCAGTCAGATCGACAGGCAAAAAAGAAAAGAAAAGATCGACAGGACGTATTCATCTCCAACGTACGTACGTACCCACCAGACCCAGTCAACGGCCGGCACGCCTGCATGGGCCTGAATTAATTAGTAATATCCACATGCAGCCAATCATGCATGCGCGCAACGCATGCAGAGACCACCGCACCATCGGTACATGACAAATCTATGCACCCAGGAACGCAAAAAAAAAAAATCTATGCACCCAGGCCAGCCCTCCAAAACCACTGTTATTCCAAAGAAGCTAATCGTGCACACTCACACCACATACTCATACATATATAGTTAATGAATTCGATCCAAAGTGGAACTGGTGTAGTAGTACATAATTCTTTTTTTGTTTGCTTGGAGCTGCTCACCACATACGGCATGTGGTGTAGTAGTATAGATATGACAAAATAGCACCATGTCCAAGCCAGGGGCCAAGGCGACATATGCATATGGCATGCATGTACATGTACGTCGCGTCCAGACGTGTACATGTCCTTAAAACCTCGCACGTGTACGCTGCGACGCATATATATGCATGCCTCATCCTCTCATGTCGACCAGGTCCAAAACCAAGCAGAGCAGGGCCTGGGCTGGGCGGCACGCACGCACGCACGGGCTTAACCAGCTGCCTGGCGATGGCTGGCTATCCATTCTGTCTACATTTCTCGCTTAAAAAAACATTTTGTTTGTCTAGTAACGTACCGATGGCGAATAGTCCAGACCATGCGGGAGTACATCTTCTTGAGGATGGAGGTACATTATTAGATAACATAGTTTATGCGTTGATAAGGGAGAAGCCCTGGCGCTGATGGTTTGATTAAGCCGAGATCGCCGGACGTGCCGCGGCGTGCTCCACCGGCTGCTCGATCGGTTCCTCATCGGCGGCGCGACACATGCGCCAATGCATCGCTGCTACGTGATCGGCGACAGCGCCTCATGTCCGGAAACAGGAGGAAAATCGATCGGAGAAAGATTGTCCCACTGTCTTTTAATTAGATAGAAGAGATTATGTCACGGGTTATCACACACGTACGTACGTCCGGTGCATCACAGTTCACCAACTATGCTCTGGCCCCAAGTAAGCGTGTTTCGTCCAGAGAACGGATTATTTTAAACAATGAACTGTGATGTTAGGTCCAACCAAGGGCTTTTATTTCTTTGGGTCGCAGGAATCAGATGCCATGTACTATGAGTTCCTACGGGATATCGAAACACGGAAATTTCATAAGGTGTGTCTTGGACGGTGCGCATGAGATGGACACACGAATTTTAGAGGAATGACAAGAGAGGGTAGAGAGATAGTGTTTTTTTTTAGAACAAGACGCCAGATGCGTCCGGCTTTAAATTAATAAAGCCCCAACGGCAGCGTACCACAAACCAAGTCTTAATACAACATCAAAAGCCCTGCCGGCTTGAGCACCAAAGTTCAGATGAAACTAAAACAAGCCGCCAATCGAGATTACAGGGCAGAGCCCGTACAGAGCACGCAGGCTCGTCAAGCAACAAAAGAACCGAAGTCATGACTCCCTAGCCATCGCATACACTTGCACCAGTCGTTGTTGGGCGATCTTGATCAGCTCAGCATCCTTGCGCCGCCCCCAACGGACTCCACTGCTGCAATAGAAGGTTGCATTTAAAGATGATATTAACCGGATGATTTGGGAAGCACCCTTCTATAGTAAACTTGTCCCTAGTTAGTCATAAGGCCCAGAGAAGTGCCCCAACACAACTTCACATAACCCGATATGCTGGGCCCTTAATCGCATCAAGGAGGTTGAAAAGCTCAGTAGCCGAGCGCGGGTCTCAAAGGACACCTGCCGCGGTGCGGACAGCACTCCACGCAAACCTTGCTAACGGGCACCGGAAAAACACATGATTGGCATCCTCCGGTTCCCCACATAACGCACACGGACCCGTGGCCGGTCCATTACGTTTGGCTACGTTCAAGGAGGTGGGAAGCCTATCGCGAAACAATTGCCATATGAAAAGTTTGATCTTCAAAGGCATCCGCGCTTTCCACAATCCTGCAATCACAGGCTGTGTCGGCCCTCGACACAACTTGCGGTATAAGGAGTTCACCGAGAATTTCCCCGAGTTAGTGAGCGCCCAACTCACCGTGTCAGGTTTATCCGAAAGACCCACCGGTTCAATTAATTGCATCAAGGCCGCGAGGCTTGCCTGCTCGGGTCCGTTGAGTTCCCGTTTGAACTGAATCTCAGGTGGCGTCGCGGCAAGCGCATCCGCCACCGATAACGCGGTGTCAACGGCAATATCATACAACTCCCGGAATTCTATCCAAATGGGTTGGGTACCTATCCAAAGGTCAGTCCAAACGCGCGGATCTACCGTTCCCAACCGCAAATTTTGCCCCCATGGCAAAAGCTGGTTTGATCAATTGAAGATCATTCCAAAACGGTGAGTCCCTTGTCCTTCCTTCAAAAAAAATCCCGTGAGGAAAATATTTGGCCCGTAGGAGATCGACCCACAACCCGGAGGCCCTCTGGGTGATTTTCCAAATCCATTTGCACATCAGTGCAATGTTAAGCCATCTGGAATTGGTGATCCCGAGACCGCCCAAGTCCTTGGGCCGGCACACCCAGGCCCATTTAATCATGTGGTATTTATGGTGCGGGCTAGTTCCTTCCCAAAAGAACTTGGCTCGCGGCGTGTCAAACTTGGCATGGACTCCTTCTGCAAGCAGAAACAGCCCCATGGCAAACATCGGCAAAGAAGACAGGCTGGAATTTGTGAGCACTAGCCTCGCCGCTTTCGACAAAAATTTGCCCCGCCAAGGACAGACCCTAGTCCTCACTTTGGCGCATAGAGGCTCCCAATCCTTTATCGTGGGTCGTTTGGTGTCTACTGGGAGGCCCAGATAAGTGAACGGGAATTTGCTCACTTTGCAGTTGAGCAAATCCGCAATGCGCCTTCCCTCCTCGGCCTCGATCCCCATCGAGAGCACCTCACATTTGTGGAAGTTAATTTTGAGGCCCAACATGAGCTCAAAACTGAGAAGAATCGCCTTGACCGTAGCAATGCTATGTAGGTCCGGACGAAACAGCAGTAGCGTATCATCCGCATACTGCAAGTGGGTCACTCCCCCTGGAATGAGATGTCCTACCAACCCTTTGATATGACCAGCCTCCGCCGCTTTCCTCAGCATTGAGGACAGCGCGTCAACTACAAAGTTGAACAGGAGGGGGGAAAACGGATCCCCTTGCCTGAGGCCTCGCTTGTTCCGGAAGAAGTGCCCTACTTCTTCGTTCACCGAAATAGCAGTTTGTCCTCCCGAGACCAACTGCATGACGCGGTGCACCCAAACAGCGAAGAAACCCCGTCTGAGTAGCACCTGGCGGAGGAAATTCCAATTAACCCGATCGTATGCCTTTTCGAAGTCTAGCTTTAACAGCGCTGCCGGTTCCTTAGTGCGTTTGAGTTCGTGTATAATCTCCTGAAGGGCCAGAGGGCCCTCAAGAATATTGCGACCACGGATGAACGCGGATTGGTTGCAATGGATCACACGATGAGCTATCGGAACTAACCTAGTCGCACACGCTTTGGCACAAATTTTAAACGAAACGTTGATGAGCGCAATGGGACGGAACTGCCTAATATCGTCGGCCCCTTGCACCTTTGGAATGAGCGATAACACTCCAAAGTTAAGGCGTGATATATCTACCAACCCGCGCATAAACCCGTTGCAGATCTCGAAAATTGGGCCCCTAAGTAAGGGCCAGAAACGTTTAAACATAGCCACCGGCCACCCGTCCGGGCCGGGGGTCGTGTCCGCCTTCATACCCATCAGCGCGACATCGATTTCTTCGGGAAGGAACGCTAGCCCCAGCCCCTCGTTCTCGCAGTCCAGCACCCATTGCCCTGCTTCCCACACATCCGCATTCAGACCAGCCCTCTGGTCCTCGCACGTCCCCATCAACTTAATGTAGAACTCGTAAATATGCCGAGAGATGTCCTCTTGTCGCAACAGAAGCCCCTGCTCCGATTGCAACCTTAGGATAGAACATTTATGACGTCGGCCATTAGCGTCGGCCATTAGAGAGATAGAGTACATGTGCATTGGACTTCACAAAGGAAAAATAAAATGAGGTTTGACCTCAGGTTTATGTAGATTCCTATGGAAAGAAGGGTATAGAGATGGGTTCCATAGGAATTTAATGACCCATTCCTATGACACACAGGGTTTTCATAGAAATATTCCTATGGACGAAACATTCAAAATTTGCTACTCCCTTAAATCCATAGAGGGCCTGGCCCTTCACCCTTCGTCGGAAAATTATAACTTTGGACCATGAAGTTGCCCCTATTAAATCTCGAACTTTATGAGAACCAACCTGTGATTGAATGGTGGTGGTTGTGTCTCTCTCTCATTAAGATGGGATATTTTTTCACTAAGAGGCATAAAAAAATCAGTGATGACTTCCTCAATTTGAAGATCCGCGACTCTGGTCTTTAGTAGGCGTTGTGTGAGTGTGTGCATATGGCGGTGTGGCATATGTTTGCGACTCCGGTCTTTAGTAGGCGTCGTTTGAGTGTGTGCATATGGCGGTGTGGCATATGTTTGCATCTGAATTGTACTTGATGTTTAAAAATACCTACATTTCTAAAACCTTCAAAAATTAAGGCTTGATTCTTTAGTAAATGTTTACTAAACCCTAGAGAGGTTTTCTCTAAGATGCATGTAATGCAACAGAAAACACAAGAATACAACTGAAACACAAACTTTAGTGGAAACATGCAAAAACAAAATAGATGTTCAATGCAATTGAAACGTGCAAAATGCAATAGAGAAAACCATTACTCTAGTAAATAAGCAGAAGCCTAACTTTAAGCATAGCCTTGTAATTGTTCTAAATAATGGTTTTGCATGGATACAAATTAAGATACTCATAGATGTATATGTGATGAACCATAGGAGTGTATAATGTGCACAGTTCCATAAAAGAAAAAATGACTATCTATGTGGTGTGCATAAATATCAAGAGATAAATAATATCTCTATCACCTTTGATGTAAAATAAATTATCATATTTGGCTGAATTTTTCATATTCCTGGACAATATTTCAAGTTCATACATATTTTTAAATTTATCCAAGACTTCAAAGGTGTGAGATGAGCCTAGATGACCATGGTTAAGGAGGGAAGTTTCATGTTATAAGGTTTCTCAGTAATTTTGAAAGAACTCGTGAGTGTGAAGAATGCTAAAAAGATCCCAAATAAAAAAACCCACCAAGCAATATGATAATATATTTTCCATTAAAAAACAAAAAGTAAATTAATTTCCTTTATAACTTTTGCACATGGCATATATAGTCATATATTTGATGAATTTTTGCGGGTTATCACTTAATAGCACTCCTTAGGTCCATGCGTGGATTTTTGAAGGTTAGTTTAGTTGAAGGGTCCAATATACATAACTTAAAATTAAAAAGGTATAATGCATAATTCAAGGTTCAAATTATTGCAGCATGCATGGCTTGAGAGTTCCCTTGTCGTGTTCCTAGAAGAAATTTAGTTGATGAATTACAATTTCCAAGAGTTGGGTTGCTGGTGTAGTTTTGACAACATTATTGACCTTCATCCTCATGATTCTGCTCCTATTTGTCTTGTTTAATACTGCCGCGTTTGAGAGTCAACTAGTTAGCCACCCATAAAACATATATATCAAGTTGGCAAACCTGGCAATTCGTGAGTCCAACCTACTCATTTCAATGTTCAAGTGAAAACAAGCACAAATAAATGATTTAGATATACGTAATGCATCGAGTGAAACTGGTAATGATGCTTTAATGCAAAATCACACAAATCCTTCTCTATTCTAAAATTGACTCCTAATGCAGCATCCATGATCGTTAGATCTTGGCAGTTGGGGCTTATTAACAGCCATGTCCTCTGTTTAAAAGACACACCCTTGATGAAAGGATGTCTCTTTGTGGAAAGACACGCCCCTTGGTGAAAAGATGTATCTTCATGGGAAGACATATTTTAAAACATTTGAAAAGAGCACAGTAACTGCTAGATTAACATGTTATAAAACCCAGCTTGTGACTTCCCAAACGATGCGACTATTGAATTTGCCTTAACCTTGTACAAAAAAACAAACACGCCAAAAATTGAGCATTTCAGTTTGTTTATGCACTTTAATAATATTTGAACTTTGCTAGTAGTTATACTTACTAAAAGAAATGCAACTTTTGTACTATATTGTGTCTTAAAGCTAAACTCACTAAAAACATCTAATAATACCGACAGCAAAGCGCAGGCTTTACACTAGTGATATATGTGGTAAGCGACCCAAACTATTCAGAAAGTAGCAGTAACTAAGCAAGTACTAGGCCGTAAACAAGATCACGGTAATTAATCTACACATGAGAAGCGCCATGGAGAAGGAGTGAATGTTTAGTAAACCTTAGAGTGATTTTCTCTAAGATGCATGTAATGCAATAGAAAATGCATATTATAACTGAAACACACACTTTAGTTGAAACATGCAAAGGAAAACAATATAGACCTTGACTGCAGTTGAAATGATGGAATTGATAAGATGTTTTTTTAACTTATATTTTTAGGGTTTTTAAACTTATCTAAGACTTCAAAGATGTAAGGTGGGCCTGGATGATTGGGTTAAGGAGGGAAGTTTCATGTTCTGAAGTTCTCAGTAATTTTGAAGGGATTCATGATTGTGGAGGATATGCTATAATGTACCCAGATAAAAAAATGGCCGATCAAACAATATGATCATATACTTTCCATAAAAAGACCAAAGGTAAACGAATTTCCTCTATCACTCTTGCACATGGCATATGTAGTCATATATTTGATGAATTTTTGCGGGTTATCACTTAATAGCATTCCATACACTCATGCATGGATTTTTTGAAGGTTGTTTTGTTGAAGGGTCAAAAATACAGAATTAAAATTTTAAAAGGGTATAATACATAATTTTGGGTTCAGATTGTTGCATCATGCATTGCTTGAGAGTCCCCTTGTCGTGTTCGTAGAAGAAATTTAGTTGACAGATTCCAGTTTCCAAGAGTTGGGCCCACCAATCAACCACCCATAAAACATATCAACTTGGCAAACCTGGCAATTTGCAAGTCCAACCTGCTTGTGCCATTTTTCAGGAGAGAATAAAGCAAAGAAAGGATTTAGATATATGTAATCTACCAAGTGAAAGTGGTAATAATTGCTCTAAGGTAAATTCATGCAACTTCTTATATTCTAAAATAGAGTCCTAATGCATCATATATGTAAAGCCACATCACACTGAAAAGAACCATCGCTGGATATATCGAGGATCAAACAAATTCGTTATATCTTGGCAGTTGGGGCCTTTTAACAGACTGGATAATTGCCCGTGCGTTAAAACGGGTGTAAGTATTCTATAGTATGTTAGCCCATGATTACCTTGTATATTAGTGCGATTGTCTAAATAATTGTTTAAAGTTATGCCTGTGATTCCTAAACCCTAAATGAATTGTAGGATTTTATTTGGCAAGTCAATAAAAGACCAGAGCGTGAAGGGGAAATGTTAGACGAAGGACGAGGTGGACGACAAAATCTTACATTCTTTTTAAGTAGGAGATATCACGCTCCATCAGTCTTGCACACTAGCAGTAACCAAGCAATGAGACCGTTTATCACATCAAAGTAAATTAATCCACGCGTGAGAAGCTAGCGCCATGGAGAGCGAGCGAAACACTCATCAGAGTGGAGAAAAGCAACGGCACCACCACCCACACCCTCCTCCAGCTATGCTCCACGGGTTTGGCGTAGAGAGCAAACAAAAAGGGAGAGGGGGAAAAGAAAAGCCGCGTGCATGGCTAGCTAGCGCGCGCGGCTATGGCGGGGGGCTGCATGCGGGGGAACAGCGGCCGCCATTCCGGTCAAGGAGACCGCCCATACCACCCCGTGGAACGCCTCCACGTTGTCGACCACCATTACCACCCCCGGCCCCTTTGGATTCTCGCAAAGCGAGAGGGGCTACCATGCATTAAACTACTCCCCAAATCACTCCCTCTCTCTAATTAATCTCGCGCCTCCTTGGCCCGTGTGCGCGCTCTCTACTCTGCTTGGACGGGTGGTTTCCTTGGACGCATTCACATCCTCTCTAGAGGGAGGGGGTGTGTGAACAGTGCACAGTTCAAACAAGCAAGCTCAGGGGACCGGCCGGAGCTTGCACTCTCTATTTATACCGGACTTTGACTATTCCCTGCAGAGAGTCAGTCCCATTCCCCTCCTTGCACCGGCACTACCCTTCTTCTAGCTTACTTCTATCAAGGCACGCCATGGATATGGACATGAGCTCCGCTGCCCACCCTGCTCACCACTGGCTCTCCTTCTCCCTCTCCAACAACTACCACCACGGCCTCCTCGAGGCCCTCTCCAGCTCCTCCTCCGGCCACCAGATCGCCGGTAAAGCCAACACCCCTAGCTATCCCTATATCGATCATGTACTAGTGAGCGAGCTAGCTACACATCCGATATGGACTGTGGCTCACGGTGCATGTTTTCTTGTGCTTCTGCAGGGGAGGAGGGGACGGTGGACGAGGCGCCTAAGATGGAGGACTTCCTTGGCGGTGTCGGCGGCGCCGGCACGACATCGACGGCCGTGGTGGACCACGGCGAGCTGGGAAGCATCGCCGCGGGGTTCTTGCACCGGTATCCGGCGCATGACGGGACGCTGGATCAGAACTCTGGCGCGGTGACCGTAGCGGCGGCGACGATGGAGGTCGCTGAGTCCGATCAGGCGAGGAGGCCCGCCGAGACGTTCGGCCAGCGGACGTCCATCTACCGCGGCGTCACCAGGTAGGGATTATATACTTGCTAATCACATGCATGCATCTTCTTCTTCCCATCGAGAGGAAAGAAAAACATACTACTAGCTAGTAGTTGGGTAGGATGATTCTTACTTCTTAGTACTACTAGCTAAACATCTATTGCATGCACCGGATCAGAGTGAACTGCTGGTACTTTTCTGATTCAATTAAGTTTCTTTTTGTTAATGCATCCCGTGGTGTTTGTGCATGTAATATTGTCTGATTTTGGCCTATGTATGCAGGCACCGGTGGACGGGGAGGTACGAGGCGCACCTGTGGGACAACAGCTGCCGCCGGGAGGGCCAAAGCCGCAAAGGCCGCCAAGGTACACCATCATGCATGCTTTGCTCAATAATCCTGCAAATACAAGAAATATAAATTCTGATCGCTGACATGTTTTGCTGCCTTTTCCTCACAAATCTCTGAACCTGCCGATGCATTGGTGATAATGATCATCAGTTTACTTAGGTATGTTAATTGCATTCCACATCCAGCTAATTTATCCATCTATCTTCATTGCCATCTGGTCCATGTATGATTTGGAACAAGAAATGTTCGAGGGCTTACAGTAGAAATTGGGGGAAATGCAGGAGGCTATGACAAAGAGGAGAAAGCTGCGAGGGCCTACGACATGGCTGCGCTGAAGTATTGGGGTCCGACAACCACGACGAACTTCCCGGTGAGTCACCGACTCTGCTAAGAGATCGACATTTGTTGACAACTCCATATACATCAGAATGCTGATCATCGCTGAGTTCTTTGCTATCTAAAGGTGGCCAACTATGAGAAGGAGCTGGAGGAGATGAAGTCGATGACGCGGCAGGAGTTCATCGCTTCACTTCGCAGGTGAGCACTTGGCCGGCGACCACCCAGATTGCCAGATTCACAGGGCTTGCTGACTTACGCGCCCTGTTCATTTTCTCCACGTACACACCTTGCCGTACGCGTGAACGCACGCATGGCCAGCCCGCACAGCTTTTGCATGTGATCTGCTTTACCTTGGGTTCTCAGTTTCTCACACATGCATTTTGACCTCAATGCGTGTTCCTCACACAGGAAGAGCAGCGGCTTCTCACGAGGGGCGTCCATCTACAGAGGAGTAACAAGGTAATTAACAATTGTTTCACCTGAATGAGCTCGCCAAAACAAAATGTGGTACCAGTCTGAACTTTGAATATATGAAGAAGGAACACGCCACAAATGTCTTCATCTTTTAGTCAAATGTTCGTAACAATCGAGATTTGATTTTGTATATTTGATGACAGGCATCATCAGCACGGCCGGTGGCAGGCAAGGATCGGCAGGGTGGCCGGAAACAAGGACCTGTACCTGGGAACTTTCAGTGAGTCTTCTTGATCCCACATTGCCATTTTTTGCCCTTTCATGTGCCACCACCACAGGGCTCAGTGCATTACTAAATTGATTAAGTCACTGGTGATTAATTTAAGATATTAGGCAAAAACAAACAATGTGGTACAATTATCTGACCGTCTCTCCGCACCACAGGCACGCAGGAGGAGGCGGCGGAGGCGTACGACATTGCGGCGATCAAGTTCCGGGGGCTTAACGCCGTGACCAACTTCGACATGAGCCGGTACGACGTCGAGAGCATCCTCAACAGCGACCTGCCCATCGGTGCCGGGGCGGCCGCCCGCGCCTCCAAGTTCCAACCGGACGTCCTATCGCTGCCGGCACCGAACGTGGCATCCCCAGACATGCTGCCACCGGCGGAGAAGGACTACTGGTCCCTCCTCGCCATGCACTATCAGCAGCAGCAGCAACAGCACCTGCAGCAGCAGCAGTTCCCCGCATCGGCATTTGAGACGTACGGCTCCGGCGTGAACGTGGACTTCACAATGGGCATGAGCGGCACCAACAACCCCAGCGGCGGCGGCGCCACCGTGTGGGGCGCCACCGGCCCAACAGGACACGGCGACGGCAGCAGGCAGAGCAACAGCTACTCCAGCAACATTCCTTATGCTTCCATGGTGTCTGGATCAGCGGCGTCAGCCGGCGGGGTGTACGAGGGCTCCACCGGCAACAATGGCACCTGGGTGACGACGAGCAACCCGGCCGCCAGCACGACGGCTCCTCAGTACTACAACTATCTGTTTGGCATGGAGTAGTAGGTGATCCATCACTGACTGCCTAGCCAGTAGTAGCTAGCTGTAGCTGAAATTGGGTGATAGGCCTAGGAGGAGGAGGGAGAGGGACTAACATGGAACTGATCAAAATTTTGGCTGCTGCTGCATGCATGGGAACGATGTATGATGAATGCGATGCTATTCTTTTTTACTTCCTGACAAGGTCCTGTAGGCTGTAGCGGAGAACACTCGTGTATCATCGGAATTTCTAATCCAGGTTATTCTTCTAGTTCTCTGGTGTGTCAGCTACAGTATGAGCATTCGAAAAGTAGTGTATGTCTTCTTTACTTCTAGTTCTTTGGTCAGTTGCAGTATGGGTTTTTGAGAAGTACTGTATGTCTAACTTCACGGAAACATATTGAACAAGTGTGGGGACATCAGGTGGATGAGAAGAAGAATTTTCAGAAAATGCGGTAGAGTACATACTCGGGGTAGTAAAATCTTGGGAACGACTAACACGCGAGCATTGGAATTTGGAAACTGTAGTGGCTACCTGCACAGAAACATTGGGGGTCAGTCTAAAATAACATGGAAGTTGGATTTATAAACAGAATGAACGGAAGACCAAGAAACATGTTTTTATAACCAAATAACAACAATGATGAGAAACAAGCTTGTCACTCAGTCGACAGCAATGATCCTCACAATGTGCTGCGTAGTTGGGATTAAGGAAAATAAGCATATTGCCATACCAAGAGGATAACTATCTCTCTGTAAAAGACCAAATGGAGACATCTGATAGTTAGAAATCGGAGGGGGAGGCCTCTCCTTCGATAAAAAAGAAAGAGAGGATAACTATTTTTTTAGAACAAAGGCTCAAGAAGAGGATAACTATCTTCTGCACCAGCAGAGACATCTGATCTTATCCTACGCACATGATAGCTACTAATCTTCTGCAGCCTCAAAGGACTCTTAGTCTTGTCCGACTCAGGTGTATATTATGCCAAATTGCCAATACTATATTCACAGTACTACCGGTTGCAATTGCACCAGCTGGTGACATTGTGGCAGTATACACCCGTACTGCCAAAACCCACACCGATGTGATGGAGTACCAAATTAACAGTACAGCCACAACTACAGAAGAACCTCCAGAATTTGGTGGAAAATGTACTACTAAAAGAGACACCAGGTTTCACGTGCGCTTTTCCTTTCTGTCGATACCGCACAATGCGCGCAAAAACCGTACGTACCACCACTGCAGGAGATCAAGGCTCACGATCTCGTTCCCTCTGCGAACGCACAGTAATCAGTGGTGCATATGGAATAAAGCGAGGAGCTTCACATGGGATCAAGGACAATCAGGCTACCCCCTTCAAGATTCTTACAGGGGACAATGCACACATTTGTAGACTATGTAGCTCATGAGGGCCTAAAACTACTACTTAACTCGCTCCTTTTGATAATCTTGCTGGGGGCGGCTAAGGCAGGTCCTAATTACCCCCTGAGCAGTTGACCAGTCAAAAAATGAGGCAGCGGTGAGAATCAAACTACGGCGTGTGAGAATCAAACTACGACGTGTGAGAACAGTCGCTTGATCCTCGATCTTTTGTTTCTCCTTTGCCCCCATTGGACCAAACAGTCTTCCTCACATCTATCTATGAACTGGAACCACGTCGCCGCGTGCATCCATGGTTGATGGCTGTAGGTTCCTTTCCTGCTTTCCTATGCCCTGTCCCCCTCTTAGTCTCACAAATCTTAGCATATCCCTCTTAATTTAGTGTACTACGTACTAGATACGAGAGCTCTTTCAGTGGACATAGAGACAACAAAGACGATCCATTGACTAGACGGCACGCATACTTCAAGCAATGGTCTCCAGTGGTAAAGTGAAGCCTAAGAAAGGGGAATTTAATTGCTCTCCCTAAGCACCGGAGTGCTAGCAATTTCATAGTGATCAGTGAGGTGAACAAAAATGTAGCTAGCGTCAGTGCATTCCAACTTGCAAGCAAGTTACGGTATCAGCATGCGGAATTATTTACGGGTCGGCGTAAATCCAAAGGCTTTGGGTCTAGTCCATAACAACCAGAACTAGGCACTCGTTACAAGGGCACACTTGGGAGAATTATATCAGCCATAGTGTGGACCAAGGTGCAGCGGTGTTAGGGTAGCTATTAGAATGTCAGAAAACCCAACAGTATTTTGAGCTAGATCTTCATGGTAAGGCAGTCGAAAGACATGTGCTCTCCATGGAACTTCATTTTCTGCTAAAATATTTTAGAATCCTCACATGATGCTTGACACATACTCGCTCCTACACGAACCTTTTCTAACGGAAAATCACTACGGAAACCAGGCATTGCGTCGCCCACAAAAGCGACGTTTGACCGACTGCTGGCAGCAGGCGACAAGACAACGTACGTCGAAACGGCTATTTGTAAAACATACTTTAGGGTGTCTTTTTCCCACGTAAACAGATTCACGCCCTGCAGATTCTCCCACAAGAGTGCTTTTACTCCATAAATTAAGGCATGCAGACCCCTTTCAGCTAAGAGAGGGGGGAAAAAAGATGATTGGCAAAGTGGGTCATTAGTCAAATGCAGCACTGTAAAAAGGTGTTTCATTTGGCAGTACCGTGTGGAGCCTTTCCCTTGGTTTTAGAAAGAGCTTGTTTGGTTGCCGCTTTTGTCATGTCTCACATTGGAAGTTATGTCGGGCCACGCATGTCATACAAGCTGTACCCCAGCAAAGAACTGATGATCAAACCTGAGGAGATTGAAAAAATATATATGGACTATGATATTACCTCAATATGCCGAAACAAATTGCTTATCTTTTCGTCCAGTGGCCTTTCATGGATGCTTTACAGGATTGAATGAGTGCACATGAACAAACCAAGTATGAAAGCTTGTTTTGAAATGGAACAGAAATTTATCGTACATAATGAAATGGAACAGAAAACTTTAAGCAATTGCATGTAAGATGGAAGGCCAGGGACAATGGACAGCAGGAACAAGCAGAGAAGACAAAATCAGTGCATTTGTAAACCATCTGAAACCTTATAATGAGATCCATCGATATGTTTATTTTGCCTTTCCGCGCTGGGACCAGCAACTGATTGAAAGATACACAGTTTGTAAATGGGCCTTAATCATGGACCAGCGCGTGCCTTGTGATGACAAGGAATATATAGTAGATTAAGCAGCCAATAATCTATGCAGTCGGATTCGGTAGAAGAATCTAAGCAAGGCGTGATGCTGCTTGATATTCGTTAATAAACTGTGCAGTGTGCCATATGCCTACATAATGAAAATGGGCGCTACAGAACCGAAAATTAGTTGGTCAAAGATGTTGCCAACTTGCTGTTGCAGAATAAACGAAGGATATTGTGGATCTGGAGTCAACAAAAAAAAGTGAATGTACAAACAAGGCTATACTGCTATAGGTCATTCTTTTGCCAAATTAAACTATCCAAACTAACAAGGAACCAAAGCCGCTCCTACATAATAATGGTTCCCCTATTTGCAAAGAACCTAGCCCTCCTATAAGTTAAAAAAAAACTAGCCCTCCTATATATTTTAGCAACATTATGGCAATAATTGTGGCGGCTAAGCAGAAAGATTCTATGACAAAGGGATTGTACTGAGCACCAACAAGTGCTACAGAAAAAGAGCACCAAGTAAACCTAAAATATCACTGTAAAGAAAAAACTAAAATGTCCTCCACAAATTTGAAAAGGATTTTAACAGAGTTTTTTTTCTTAAACTGAAGGCTTTTCTTTCTATGCATGCAAAATAATAATATCAATATCTTGTCAACCTAGTATAATGACCTGAATTTAGTTTGAAAGATTGTTGTGCCACTGTTCGACCATATATAGCTTGCTGACTCAGCAAATCGGCATGAGCAGAGTTGGTATAGGAAGTTTATATCATAACTCTATGAGACTTAGGTCACTTTCTAGATGAGATAAAAAGCGCCCAGTTTGCTCCATGACAAAACCTTTTGGTAGGGAGTCAAGGCCTCAGGTGGCTCAATCATATACATATGCAACCTACTTCACTTGCGCAAACAGACGGCTCAATCACCTAACCTAAAACTCAGGAGCCTTTTCCAGTTTCTGATAGGCATATGTGTTTGACTCTGATGTCTGCTTGAAAAGAATCTTCCGGTTCCAAACTTGGGAAATGCTTGTCTGCATCCATCAAAGTGTTTAACTAGTCACTAGAGGACCCATAAGACAGATGCAGACATGATGATGTTCTGAAAAAAACACTCAGGAATAGATCGTCGAGAATTTTTTTAAGCTTCTTACATTAATTCCATTCCGAAGTAAGAGTAAACTAAATGTGAAGCTCCAGAACCATTAGGAATGGTCTGAAACATCAAACAGGGTAAATCTATTACTAGCTGAAGATTTTAGAGAAAAAAAAGTCGAACAACACTCAGAAAGTGATGGCTCACCAACAGTTTTAGGGATCATGGAGATGGAAACATGTGGGTTCCCTTCAGTAACTGCAACAGGGTAGAAGAATTGGGAGCATTAATAAACATCGCATTGATGTGCCGAAGTAAAAAAGAAACTGAATATGTAATATCACCTGTTTCCAAAAACAGAAGGTGAAGGCTCACCTCTTTACAATTTGTGAAGTCATGGAATTGCCCTTATTCAAGTTACCCCTAAGCGTTAATACGGCAGCAGGCAGCTTTTTTGAAGCAAAATAATCAGTGTGGTTAAGCATAAACATAACCTAAAAAAAGTATGTATACATCTGAAGAAGTGTAGACTACAGGTCTACAGCGATACCTGTAGGGAATGTATATTGAGAACCTAATTAATACATTCATACATTGATATTTGAAAAATACGAGATATCGATCAACTGAATCAACCATCACCAAGTCTGAGACATAAGCAGAAGTTGTAAATGAAACAACCAACAACATGTTATATGAAGCCTCTACTTATGTAACAAGCCCTTCTGATTAAAATATAACAATATCTTCTCGTCCACCAGGCACAACAATAGTCACTGCACAAGTTCTACCAGCTAACTGCTTGAATAATATTCTGCTGCTACTGTGATACCTAGGAAAGAAAACACCACAGTAAACTTGACAGTTGATGAAAAGCTCTCAAATGCTCTCTTATGCATCAAGTAATCAACTGGGGGTAAAGCATGAGAAGGAGCAAGAATCAATAATATAATAATTGAAAACATAAACTCTTTTTGTTACAAAATGAAATCTTATGTTTTTTTCTGTTATTATTATACAGAGGCCTTGCACCCAGCTGAATTAACGAAACATGACAGAGTACAATGCTGAACTAAAAACACAACGAAAGCCAAAAAAAAAAGACAAGAAAAGATGCTGGAGTTTAGACTCGGCATCCAGACAGAAACTTAGGCATGCAGGACCTAACTGTTTGCATAGTCACATCGAGCTTGCAAAATCCAGCAGCTAAGACAGAAAAAAGCTAGCACCATATACTCCCGGTGCAGGCAACAAAGCTACTTTTATCCTAACTGTTTTCCATCATGCAGCTCTTCTGAAAACTTCCAAGGCCACCACCTTCAAGATCCTGGAACTGCTCTGTTTTTCGCCTTGTCATGGATCATCCTGCACATGGAGCACCTTCTGTTCCTGCAAATCATTTCAGCATTCAATCCACTGGCGAATAGAGTATATGACACTTGTGGGATCAGAAGGCATCCTATTGTCAAAACAAGTGCCATTACAAGTTTTCCACACTGTCCACATGATAGCAGCAATGCATATCGAGGCAGAAGTTTTCACGATCGCAGGGAAATTATTCGTTTATTGTGCACATACTACAGATGATGGACGTTAAACTCACACAATCTTGCAGCTAGTACCTACTTTGACAAGACATCACGAAATGTAATGAAACAGCATAAACCTGTATCTTATGATAAACTTTGTACTAAATTTTCTCTACACATAACTTGTTTAATCAATTCAGAATATTCCTCTGAGAACAAATCAGGAAAACTAACTACACAGTAGAGAAGTGCAAGCATTTGGCACTGAAAATTAATTAGTATCGTGATGACTTGGGCAATTCCAACCTATATCACACCCCAATTTGAAAGCCAAACTGAAATTTACAAATGTTTCCTAACGTCAAGTGACCAATCAGAGCGGCCATCTACATCCATCGGTCACTTAAATCGATTCCTACAGAAATGAATTTTATCGTTGGTTACGGTGAACATCCTAGGGCCCCGCTTGGCAACCCTGGAAAAACATATTGTAGTGGTATTTTACTAGCCACTAGTGAAACGACCCAAAATATCACCAGAAATCCATATTCTCTTGTATATTGTTATTTGGGAACTTGCTCTACATGCGTGTCAGCCATAATGTACATATAAACACGAAGGAGGTATAAACACAGCTCGCTGGAATTATCCATCAAGTCCAGCAAATTTTACAATCTACATCGATATTTGGTGAACTATTTCAAGAGCCATAAGATTAAATTAACTATCTTGAAATCGAACAAATCAAGACAACTTCAATTTGTGCCGAAGACAAACAATTTGGGCATGTTTGTACTTTGTAAGCGTTCACATCAGCACCTTTGGCACAAGTAGGGTGTGAAAATAAAAGAGAAGTACCCCCTCCGTCCCGAAATGTAAAATGTTTTTTGACACTATCATAGTGTAAAAAGCCGTCTTACGTTTTGGGAGGGAGGGAGTAGAAAGAAAAGCTTTGAGCAAGATGTTGCATTGTCAGGATGGTTAGAAGACCAGGGAGAACCAGAATTATGATTCGAGGGTCATCAATGCTTCACTCCTACATAAAAGGGAAGTGAAGTCAAGAGTGAGAGTTGTTCAAGCGCCGTGCAATGCACACAATGATTGACAATTTATCACTAAGCTCGTACCAGATGGACAAATTCCAACAAGATCTGGCACTTTGTGCCTAGCAAAGCCCCAATCATCTTGAGAATCGCAAGCTCATCTTACCTCTCGTCCTAATGATCTTGACATGGACAAAATGAAATCGATTCCGCTCGCGTCCAAGCAATAATCTCAGAGCAGAGCAAGAGCAGGGCATACCAAATCATCGTCCATAGAGGGGGCAGTTTCGTGAGGAGGAGGCCGTGGCCTGTGGGGAAAGCAGCGAACGGCGCGGCCACCGTGACGGGGAA
Organism: Triticum monococcum; assembly: GCA_034509565.1. Lineage (NCBI taxonomy): Eukaryota > Viridiplantae > Streptophyta > Magnoliopsida > Poales > Poaceae > Triticum > Triticum monococcum. Next base: position 741,220,722 of record CM067847.1, on the reverse strand, counting down.
GCCGGGCAGAGACCGCGGGCTTCGGGAGTGCCGGTAGGGACGGGGAGAGCTCAGGGCGGAGCGGACGGCGTCTCCTTCGTCGCGCACGGTGGTGCATCAGGATGGACTGCCGCACCGACCCCATGGTCAAGCTCTTCACGTTCTGGAAGGGGGTGGATAACTGCAATAAATTTCACTATATTGACGTAATTTTAGAGGTGTCTATAGACAGCAAAAGGACTGCCCATTGTAGAGGGCGTTTTTACAAAGGGCTGTAGATGACGCTGGATGGTTGTTATAGACAGTAGCCGTCTAAACTAATACATGCCCTAAAACCTTGTACAATGCAAGGTGCTTAAAAAAGGTGCTTGAAGAAATAAATCAGGCTTCTCTTAAATACCGGTGTTTATTTGTACATGATAAACGCTTAATTAGGTGTCTCTCTTTTAGAAATAGGCACCGATGCTTTAGAAAAATTCGGTTTATTTTTCTAAGCACCTAGCATTGTATAAGGCCTAAACAGACCCGGGCTAGCTACAACAAAGCCCCTTACGGTTGCAACTTTTTTGCACACCGGTTGTCGCTTCTAGGCTCGTCGGTGGTAGCATTTTTGTCCCCGGTTACAGCTTCCGTGATCGATGGTTGTAACTTTTTTGGTCGCCGGTCGCAGCTTTCGTATTTGTTGGCCACAACTTTTTTCATGCCGGGTTGTAGCTATGAATTGAACGGTTGCAACTTTGCCATCGTCGGCCCAAGCATCATCACTGGTTGTAGCATTGGTCTTCGCCAGTTCCAGCACATGCGGACGCCGGTTACAGCTTCCGTGGAAACGTGAGCCTCTATGGAACTTTTTTTTCCATTGCCAGTCATCGGTTGAAGCTTTTTTCATCTACGGTTGAAGCTTTTTTTTTATCAATGGTTGTAATTTTTTCTGTTACACACTGTCTGGTTGAAGCTTTCTGTTAAGGGTTGCAACTTTTCCCGTTGCATAGTGCCCGATTGAGGCTTTTTTCATATACGGTTGAACATTTTTCTGTTAACGGTTGCAGCATTGGCCGCCTCCCAGCTTCTTCCATATCCGGTTGGAGCTTTTTCATGGAAAGTTGTAGCTTTCTTAGGTGCCAGTTTCAGCTTTGCAGTTGCACACAACTGGTTGTAGCATACACCCAGCAAAAAGCAATGCGATTCCAGCAAAATTGCCACCGGTTCCAGCAAAAGATATCTCTAGTTGTAGCATCGGTGGGGGGACAGATCGAGGTGTGTGGGGGAGAAGATGCTTGCAGCGTTGGGGGAGGGGGGGCTCGCAGAAGATGATGTCACCTGTCAAGGCATGGCAGGGCATCAACCAACTTTTGACTTTAGACGTGCCAAGGACGGAGCGACTGCATCAATTCCTTGCCCCTCGTCGGTGGGGCCTAGAGAATAGTGAGCGGTAAGGCAGTGGTACGTCTCTAGGAAACTATCCTCATCTGCCCTCCAATAACCCTGCGATGCTCTAAGGGCATGTACAATGCATAGCCTCAAGGTGATGCCTCGCATGCCATGTAGGATCAGATATGACGTAAAGTAGGTTCGGATAGGGAAGCGGGATCCTCTTCAGGAGGCGGGTGCTTGAAGAGAAAAAGTGTGGCCCGGTGACAAAAGCTGAAAAGGTTGGAGTGAAAAATAGAGATGCATGTGTACTAGAGTTTTTATTTTTTATTTCTTAATGAGGCCCACTAGTGATAGCTTGCATTGAAGAGAAAAAAAATTAATACAGGTGCCTCAAATTATTTTTTGTCATAGGGCATATGTATCCATATGCCACCATTGTACATGCCCTAACAAACCGTGTGAGGCATGCCCGGTGCATCGATCACCTATGTGTGTGGTCACTATGGTTCCTCGCCAACCCTATATAAGGGGAGGAGTGAGGCCATGCACAGGGTTGAACTCTTGGAGGATTGGCTAGCCCAGGAAAAAGAAGAGTGAACCTAGTTGATCTTTTTGTAAGAGAGCGTACGCACACATATATTCACAACAAAGTAAAAGTAGGGTATTACACCTTTATGGTGGCCTGAACATAGGTAAAACATGTGTCTTTGGTTGGAGTTCATCTAAGTGTTTTAGCGCTGGCAAACAAAAATGGGGATAAGCTCTAATCCCTGATCCCGGCGCCCCACCATCAACACATGCAATCATTCACCAATTTATCACTAAGCTTGTACCAGATGGACAAAATTCCAAAAAGATCTGGTGCCACTTGTGCCTGGCCCCAATCATCTTGACAATAGCAAACTCATCTTACTTCTTGTCCTAATAATCTTGACATGGCCCTGAAGAAATTGATTCCACTAGCATCAACGCAGTGACCTTTTTTTTGAACCAAAGACCGTAGAACAATCGTTCTACGGTAATTTTCATTCAAAGTCAAGCAAAGTTATGTACATCAAAAAAGAAAAATACATCAGGGCCATCTAACCAATACCAGCTCTAGGAATATCCATGACTAATTAAGCTAGGTTATCTGTAATCCATCCTATGAAATCCTCTCTGTGTTTCTCTTTGGTTCTCAATATTATCTTCTTGAGATCATCTCGGAGTAGACTTCTCCAAGCTTGAACTGATGGGTTTTGAGCGTTGAAAAGTTTTGAGTTCCTCTGCATCCAAATGTGCCAGCATCCCATGGTGATTATGCTCATTGCAAAGTGTTTGGGAAAATGTTTAACAAAAAAGCTATTTCATCAAAAGCATTGGTGCCCCTTTCCTTGGAAGGAGCAATTGAATCCCAGCATGCTAAAGCAAAAGGGCAGTCCCAGAATAGATGTAAAATTGTTTCCTCACAAGAGCAGCTGCATATCTCACAATTATAACTGGACAGATGGAAATTCTTTCTGGATATTTCAAACATAGCAAGCATATCATTCATATTGGCATCATGGCCACAAAAATAGCAAGCATTAGTTTCATCAAAAAGGGATATTTCAAACAAATCAAAGGGATCATAGCATTCATCTGTTGGTAAACACGAAGGGAAATTAAACAATGTATGAGTTGAAGAGTTACTCTCATCAGAAGGTGGACACGGGTGATCAATCCTCTCTTCCTCCTTTTGTTCTTAATTTGTTCTCCTCCTCATCTTTTTCATCTAATGAACTCACAGTTTCATCTAAGCGTGACATGGCTATTGTCATCGTAGCGTATTTGTTGTCGCTATTTACAGAAGAACTACAGTACAGAGAGGACATGGTTGCTATTAGAAGGTAATTGCTGTACTTGACATTGTAATATGATTTGTACACCCGTTTCAAGAAAAATAGAATTGTATATAGAGATGGTCAAGTGTAATTGTTAATTAATTTTTTCAAGGACTATGAATGTGGGCTTCTCTATATTATGCATGATTACATCATATTGTAACTCCATTCCTTAAATCCATGATCTGTGCTCTGCTCCGTTGAATACATGATTTGTAATCAGATACATTTTACTCATATGATGTAATTTATGTAAAAGAAATCTGTGCAGATAAAGTCAGGAACCATGTTTCCTGTGTAATGTTAAGTTCTTCTGTCAATTTTCTCTTACATCAACAGAAAGATGGACATGATGCACAATGTCATGCACTTCTGACATAACCCATGTGTCATGATGGCACGCTTCCTTTTTGTTATCTTTTCTGCAATAATCTCACTCTTTGAGATTTTAGCCGATAGGGAATAGATTGAGATCCTCTGGTCTTGCCTGGAGATGTTCTATTATCTGCAGTAATTATGTTTCCAGTCCATGTAGATTAGTCTGATTATGAGCCATCAAGGACCTTCTAGGCTTTAATATATGTTCAATTATCCATTCAGCCGTTGTGCATTTTAACATGAAAAAACTTATGGTGTACTACACACTTGAAAGTATGTGGAAATAATTTGATCTGATGAAACGATCCATTCATCGGCTACGTAAATCGGATAATGATTTATGGCAATCGGCCTAGCACAATTTTTTGTAGTAATTTTAATAATTTCACTATTTTTCAATTGCACTCCACTGAAACTTTGGTGTGAGTTCTTTTTATTGGGGTATTTTACATTTTAAGTGACAGTCCTAAAAAATATCATTTGTTTACTTCTCATTATTATACAAATAATTATGAAGGTTAACTTTTGGCAATTGGACCGGCACTTAATTCAAAAACAAGGAGTTGCCCTGGAACAATAAATGTGTAATTATTTTTTCCATTTTATCGATTCTTTTGATTTGAAAATATTTGGTTTTTCAGCATAGACATGTTTTGAAAATTTATTGGCATGGGCCTGTCAATGGACACAACAACATGACTTGAGGTATCTGTAAGGGCAAGGGAGAGCATGGATATAAGAACATGTTGCATAGCTTGTGCTCTTATTTTCCTCATGTTGAATAAGCCAATTGAAACGGTAACTCATGTTCTTGCATTTCAGTACTAATAAAGAAGCAGATAATGAAGTATGGGCTTCTTTTATACCAGCAAGATCTTTTCTTTACTAAAAGCCTATCCTGTAGCCTACAACACTCAATGTAGACGCTTGAATGTACTTGCATACTATAACGACATATCACACTCGCTCACCACTGTGCAGCAGGATCGGTGATATAGTTGGTTCATTTTAATCCAGCATTTACAAGGTAACATGTGCACTACCATACTTATATATTGCTCTGACCCGCTGGTGATTGAAGACATGAAGCAAGGTCCGGAGATGTGCAGTATGTTGCAACTGCTATATTTAACATGTATGCTTAAGTATCGTTTTTGCACAAATTTATGTTTATGTTTGCTAAGTTACCCTTCATGCTATGTTTTTTAAGCAAGTTCAGAAGGGGTTTGCTAAGCGGCATACTAAATTATGATGATCAAGCTCATTGCCTCGGGATTCAAGTGGTAACATGAATGGGTCGCTAGGGATAGAAGGCATGCAGAGATATGTTTCTCCCGTTGCAACGCACGGGCATATTTACCAGTATTACTAAAAACTGTTTTAGTATCTACCTTCCTTACATATACATGATTTACTACATTTATGTATATCTTGCCTTCCAGCTCATGGTCAAATTCACTTGATCAATTTTCAGTATCCAATCTAATGAATGGCTTGGAGTTCGGCTGCAAATGAATCTGAGCATTTGTAAATAGCATCCCTTCTACTCGAAGTTGTCCCAGTGAGCCGACAACTATGAGAAGGTAAGCTATTAACTGTACAGGTATGCATTTCGATTTTGGGGGCTCACGATACACTGGTTTATCTATGCATAAGTAAAGATTTTCTCGCACTTCTATATCATGATTAGGCTGTCATAGTATTTGATTACCATGTATGTTTGGTTATTTGCCAATTTTGTAATTTTTGTATGGGATGTATCATTTTGTTGACCATTCTATGACTTTCTAATTAGAAAATGGATGTTTCCTGCAGAAATTCTTTTGTTCCTCGAGAAATTCTCTCATGCCATATTCATTTGTGAAATAGGGCTAATACTTTGTGTGAAATAGGGGCTCTTTAAGGATTAGAAGGGCCGAGATGCGAAAGCAGGGAGCCTTTCTTCTACTGGTTAGTGTTACAACTGAACCGGTCAGGGTCTTATTCGAAGTATCTTAGACCTTCTTGTAAATAGACAGTCAGAGCTTTCTTATTCCAAATCTTTGCATTTAAGTTTGAAATATTTATGTTGCATCAGCTCACACTATCCATTTTTGTATAACATTACCCTTTTATTCACTTATATATTTGGGTTCATTACTGAACTTTGTACTGCTTCTTGTTCATCTGTATCAAAAGTATCTTAGACCTTCCTGTAAATAGACAGTCAAAGCTTTCTTATTGAAAATCTTTGCATTTAAGTTTGAAATATTTATGTTGCATCAGCTCACACTATTCTTTTTTGTATAACATTACCCTTTGATTCAGTTATTTGGGTTCATTACTGAACTTTGTACTGCTTCTTGTTCATTTGTATAGCTTAATTATGACGAAGTACATATTCTATTCAGCATTCATGTTTACCAATGGTTATGGGTTAAAGTCAGCAAAGATAGAATATTCACATGTTTGGAAATCACTTTTGTTGCATATAAGTACCATCAAGGATCAACCTACACCGATGGACGTGCGTAAGCTAGATAAGTCTGCACATGAACGCCTTTGCTCCAGCCATCTCAGTGTGGTTCCTTCTAATTGCTGGCACATCGGGATCAGCGCTGCTATGCACACGATGCCATCGGACGATTCATGCACGACATCACATATCAAGTCGTTCATGCATATCATCAAGCGCATATCAACGGCTGTATGGCCCATCATGCCGCTGTCGTGCATGCATTCGTCGTCCGCAGAGCAGTTTCGCATCGGGATGCACAACCTCATTGTTCACGACATTGGTGTTTTGCGGGCTTTCAATCCAATATATATAATGCTCTCTTTACTTCAGAAATACCTAGAAGATCTCTAGATATAATACTATTAAAGGTCCAACATTTGTTAAATTATGTAATGGTCATTTTGGTTGCGTGATGTGTATATTTCTATACCTAGAGGTGGTGGTAGGTTCAAAACAGTCTCTTATCTGCATTGTCAACACATTAACAACTAACATGCATGTTTGATCGATATGCTACTAATAGATCATAATGTTATAGCATACCTCCGTATTGATATACCTGAGTGATACCGAGTACCAAACATGACAGCTGAATGTACGGAGGTAAGATAAGTGCGTCCAAGCCTGCTCAGGTGGCGCCACCAGGTGGCGCCCCAGTCTTAGTGCAAGGTACCAAACATGCCCTGAGTGAATTAGCACACGCGCGCAGACGATGGGTGATGCATGGAGTGTAGTTGCGTGGTAGCGGCCATGCTGCATGGACTGGCGGCGCTTGGACTCATCCCGCTGGATGCGCAGGTGGCCGGCGTGCACAACAATGCAACGAGCACGCGCACGTAACCAAACCAGGCAAACTCATCGCCAGCATGACGTATTCGTCGACAGTTGGAGAATGGTAAGGGAGGACCCCTAGACGGCCTCGGCGACCCAGCTTGTTACGTAGGGTTTACCGGGTGCGACAACTCGCCGTTGACGACACGGCCCCCTCGATACGTGAAGATCGCACGACTGGAAGAGCCGGACATGGCTGCGGAGGCGTTGTACAATGTGAGGGGCTTTTCTTAAGCATTGATGTTTATTTGTATAAGATAGACACTTAATTAGACTTTCATTTTGTAGAAATAGATACTGATCTTTAAAAAAGCTCAGTTTATTTTTTTAAACACCTCTGTAAACATCTAGCAGTGTACAAAGCCTGATACGCCCATGTCTGGCGAGCAGTGCGCCATGAAGCACATGTACACGCGGCCAGCTGCGTGAGGGAAGTGGCCACGAACCAGTCGTAGTAGTGAGGGAATTCAGGATAAAAGATTCCTTCGCGGAGGTGGTGGGCACGGATTCGGCAGGGTAAAGGGTGGGGATGTTGACGAATGAGTCGTGAAGGGATTTTCTTTCAAAATGTGAGGCAACCAGTATCAACATAGGCCTACATGTCAGCGATATGGAAGCGGCAGAGCGCCTCAGCGAGCTCACAGAGCCAGCCAAGCATCTTTACAGTTCTCTAAGCTCCCTTGAAATGGACCGCTCTGGTTAAATTGGGGCTATGGACCCGGTTGTCAGTTTCTGTAAATTCTGGTTTAACCGCGTCGGCCCATGTGCCTTGCATCCGTGTCGCGTTCATTGGAAGCTGTGGTGTTACGTCGGCAACGCAAGGAGAATACGGGAAAGGTTGGGGCACGGGGTTCATCAACTGTCTACGCATCCCCATTGGTGGTCTATCTCTGCACGCTCAGCCCCGCTTCATCCCCAATTTCCTCCGCTAGCCACCAATGAGATCATGTGGGATCTATCATCTCCCTCGCCGGTAAAACCATCCCCACATCACCTTCCTCTCCCTCTCCTCCCTTCCAAAGCCCACAGCCAAGGAGGTGTTGGGAAACATGGTAATTTTAAAAAATTTCCAACGCACAGGCAAAATAATGGTGATGCATAGCAACGAGAGGGAAGAGTATCGTTTACTTACCCTCGTAGATCGTAAGCGGAAGCGTTATGAGAATGCGTTTGATGTAGTCGTACGTCTTCACAATCCGACCGATCCAAGTACCGAACGTACGGCACCTCCAAGTTCAGCACACGTTCAGCTCGATGACGTCCCACGAACTCCGATCCAGCAGAGCTTCACGGAAGAGTTCCGTCAACACGACAGCGTGATGATGGTGATGATGTTTACCGACGCAGTGCTTCAAATAAGCACCGCTACGATATGATCGAGGTGGATTATGGTGGAGGGGCGCACCGCACACGGCTTGAAGATCAACTGATCAACTTGTGTCTTGGGGTGCCCCTGCCCCCGTATATAAAGGAGCAAGGGGGGAGGTCGATCAGCCCTTGCAGGGCGCGCCAGGAGGAGGAGTCCTCCTCCTAGTAGGAGTAGGACTCCCCTTTCCTACTCCTACTAGGAGGGGAAAAGGAAGGAGGAGAGGGAGAAGGAAGGAGAGGGAGGAAAGGAGAAAAGGGGGGCCGGCCCCCTAGTCCAATTCAGTTTGGGCTTGGGAGGCCGTGCGCCCTGCCTTGTCTTGGCTCCTCTCTTCCACCACTTGGCCCATGAGGCCCAATACTTCTTCCCCCGTATTCCCGTATCTCCCCGGTACTCCGAAAAATACCCGAATCACTCGGAACCTTTCCGATGTCTGAATATAGTCGTCCAATATATCGATCTTTACGTCTCGACCATTTTGAGACTCCTCGTCATGTCCCCGATCTCATCCGGGACTCCGTACTACCTTTGGTGCATCAAACACATAAACTCATAATACCGAACGTTAAGCGTGCGGACCCTACGGGTTCGATAATTATGTAGACATGACCGAGACACGTCTCCGGTCAATAACCAATAGCGGAACCTAGATGCTCATGTTGGTTCCTACATATTCTACGAAGATCTTTATTGGTCAAACCGCATAACAACATACGTTGTTCCCTTTGTCATCGGTATGTTACTTGCCTGAGATTCGATCGTCGGTATCTCAATACCTAGTTCAATCTCGTTACCGGCAAGTCTCTTTACTCGTTCCGTAATGCATCATATCGCAACTAACTCATTAGTCACATTGCTTGCAAGGCTTATAGTGACGTACATTACCGAGAGGGCCCAGAGATACCTCTCCGGCAATCGGAGTGACAAATCCTAATCTCGATCTATGCCAACTCAACATGTACCATCGGAGACACCTGTAGACTACCTTTATAATCACCCAGTTACATTGTGACGTTTGGTAGCACACAAAGTGTTCCTCCGGTATTCGGGAGTTGCATAATCTCATAGTCATAGGAACATGTATAAGTCATGAAGAAAGCAATAGCAACAAACTAAACGATCATCATGCTAAGCTAAGGGATGGGTCAAGTCAATCACATCATTCTCTAATGATGTGATCCATTAATCAAATGACAACTCATGTCTATGGTTAGCAAACATAACCATCATTCATTCAACGAGCTAGTCAAGTAGAGGCAAACTAGTGACACTCTATATGTCTATGTATTCACACATATATACTAAGTTTTCGGTTAATACAATTCTAGCATGAATAATAAACATTTATCATGATATAAGAAAATATAAATAACAACTTTATTATTGCCTCTAGGGTATATTTCCTTCAGTCTCCCACTTGCACTAGAGTCAATAATCTAGTTCACATCATCATGTGATTTAACACCAATAGTTCACATCTTTATGTGATTAGTTCACATCTCCATGTGACTAACACCCAAAGGGTTTACTAAAGTCAATAATCTAGTTCACATCGCTATGTCATTAACACCCAAAGAGTGATCATGTTTTGCTTGCGAGAGAAATTTAGTCAACGGGTCTGCAATATTCAGATCAGTATGTATTTCGCAAATTTCTATGTCTACAATGCTCTGCACAGAGCTATTCTAGCTCATTACTCTCACTTTCAATATGTATCCAGATCGAGACTTGGAGTCGTCTAGATCGATGTAAAAAGCTTGCATCGACGTAACTCTTTATGACAAACTCTTTCATCACCTCCATAACCGAGAAATATTTCCTTAGTCCTCTAAGGATAATTTTAACCGCTGTCTAGTGATCTACTCCTAGATCACTATTGTACTCCCTTGCCAGAATCATGCTAAGGTATGCAATAGGACTGGTAAACAACATAGCATACTTTATAGAACCTACGACTAAGGCATAGGAAATGACTTTTCATTCTCTTTCTATTTTCTGCCGTGGTCAGGTTTTGAGTCTTTACTCAACTTCACACCTTGCAACACAAGCGAGAACTCCTTCTTTGACTGTTCAATTTTGAACTACTTCCAAATCTTGTCAAGGTATGTGCTCATTGAAAAAACTTATCAAGCGTATTGATCTATCTCTATAGATCTTGATGCTCAATGTGTAAGCAGCTTCATCGAGGTCTTTATTTGAAAAACTCCTTTCAAAAACTCCTTTATGCTTTCCAGAAAATTCTACAATATTTCCGATCAAGAATATGTCATTCAAATATACTTATCAGAAATGTTGTAGTGCTCCCACTCACTTCCTTGTAAATACAGGCTTCACCGCAAGTCTGTATAAAACCATATGCTTTGATCACTTTATCAAAGCATATATTCCAACTCCGAGATGCTTGCACCAGTCCATAGATGGATCGCTGGAGCTTGCTCACTTTGTTAGCACTTTTAGGATCGACAAAACCTTTGGGTTGCATCATATACAACTCTTCTTTAAGAAATTCATTAAGGAATGTAGTTTTGACATTCATTTGTCAGATTTCATAAAAAGTGGCAATTTGCTAACATGATTCGGATAGACTTAAGCATCACTACGAGTGAGAAAGTTTCATCGTAGTCAACACCTTCAACTTTGTCAAAACCTTTTTCGACAAGTCTAGCTTTGTAGATAGTAAAACTACTATCAGCGTCCGTCTTCCTCTTGAAGATCCGTTTATTTTGTATGGCTTGCCGGTCATCAGGTAAGTCAACCAAAGTCCACACTTTGTTCTCATACATGGATCCCATCTCAGTTTTCATGGCCTCAAGCCATTTTGCGGAATCTAAGCTCATCATCGCTTCCTCATAGTTCGTAGGTTCATCATGGTCTAGTAACATGATTTCCAGAACAGGATTACCGTACCACTCTGGTGCGGATCTCACTCTGGTTGACCTACGAGGTTCGGTAGTAACTTGATCTGAAGTTACATGATCATCATCATTAGCTTCCTCACTAATTGGTTAGGAGTCACAGGAACAGATTTCTGTGATGAACTACTTTCCAGTAAGGGAGCAGGTACAGTTGCCTCATCAAGTTCTACTTTCCTCCCACTCACTTCTTTCGAGAGAAATTCCTTCTCTAGAAAGGATCCACTCTTAGCAACAAATGTCTTGCTTTTGGATCTGTGATAGAAGATGTACCCAACTATCTCCTTTGGGTATCCTATGAACACACATTTCTCCGATTTGGGTTTGAGTTTATCAGGATGAAACCTTTTCACATAAGCATCGCAACCCCAAACTTTAAGAAACATCATCTTAGGTTTCTTGCCAAACCATAATTCATACGATGTTGTCTCAACGGATTTAGATGGTGCCCTATTTCACGTGAATGTAGATGTCTCTAATGCATAACCCCCAAAATGATAGTGGTAAATCGGTAAGAGACATCATAGATCGTACCATATCCAGTAAAGTACGATTACGATGTTCGTACACACCATTACGCTGTGGTGTTCCGGGTAGCGTGGGTTGCGAAACTATTCCACATTGTTTCAAATGAAGACCAAACTCGTAACTCAAATATTCTCCTCCACGATTAGATCGTAGAAACTTTATTTTCTTATTATCATGATTTTTCACTTCACTCTGAAATTCTTTGAACTTTTCAAATGTTTCAAACTTATGTTTCATTAAGTAGATATACCCATATCTGCTCAAATCATCTGTGAAGGTGAGAAAATAACGATATCCGCCACGAGCCTCAATATTCATGGGACCACATACATCAGTATGTATGATTTTCAACAAATCTGTTGCTCGCTCCATTGTTCTGGAGAACGGCATTCACTACAAGAAATATGTTAATCCATGACGGATTTCTGGTGACGTTCTTGAAAACCATCACAGATACAGCGCCGGTCCCTGCGGGTCATCACAGAAATCGTCACGAATCAATAAGATGCGAATGGCCACTGAAATGATGCCCCATTATGACAGACAATGAAAGACTGTCATGGAAACTGTCATGGACAGACCATATGAACCTAAGCTGGACCGTCACCGATGGATCATGCTGATGTGGCATGTATCTGGTGTGATGCGTATGTTGAATCCTGATTGGTCAATCCTCCCTTCTCGCGGATCGCGCATCACAACCGTCCACTCCCTCAGATCGCACGGTAGGCACATGGCCCAACCATCGTTGACCGCCTCCGCCACCGCTGCTCCCCATCTTCTTCTCCATCCTCCATCCCCCAATTCAATCTTATCCATCTTCCTCTCCCTCGTCCGTCGCCACCACCGGCAACCTCGGTGCCCCTCTCCCTAACCGCCACCGCCCCCACCCTCTCCCCCATCCCCCGCTCTCACCTTCTGTCCTTAAACTAGGCGGCCCCCAGAACGAGAAGGTTGAGGCGCTTCCCGATTTGCGGCGGCTGCTTCCGGATCCGCCGAGCAGCGCCAGAGGTCGGCTCCTTCTCCGCGTTGTTCTGCGCCAAGGTTGGCCTCGCCTTCCTTTTCCGCGTGGTCCATGGCGCTAACCCCAGACGGGACCGCCTCTCGGTTCCCAATTCCACCCCTAAATCGATGTATGGATCTCCATGGCTGATGTATTTTCCTACTGCTTTGGTTGGTCGCAGGTGAGGCACTCAATATCGTGGCCGGATGGAGGTTGGGCGATTTCCTTCCCTGACCTCGCCGCCTAGCCACTCCACCGCGAGCTTCTCGCCCCCAGGTTGTTCTTCCCCTGCTCACTCCCCCCCTCTTCCTCTCCATGGATTGGTTGCTGCTGCATGCTTCTGCTCAAGTACCAGTCATCTCTTGCGTTGGTGCTTCTGCTGTGTGGATCTGTTGATATTGTTGATATTGCTTAGCTAGTGTGGATGACTAGATGTGGGTGCGTGACTGTGCTAACATATTAGAATATTTTCAAATAAAAATGACAATTAGTGCTTAAGTAAAAATTTATGGGTTGAGTTCTGCGCATCGTTAAATGTAGCAGCAGCATACAGTTTTCACAGTGCGGTGCACACTGCCGAGCATGCATTTTTGTATGTAGAAATCTCAAATCTTTGTAACACAACACTTGCTGGCATTGGGTAAATGACTTGCCTTCCATTAACTATTGTCTTTCATTTTTATAAAAAGAAAAAAGATTATCTCTTGTGTGCAAATGTACGCTGTGAGTTAATAATACATCCACGTGCATGTGTAGTTCATTGGGCCTGTAGCTCACTAGTTTGTGTTTCCCCTGTAATGTTTCCCCTGTAATGTTTATCTCTTGTGTGCAAAAAGATTATTGCAGCTGCTCTTTAGCTACATAGCTACATAATATCAAATCTGACTTGAACTTTATATGTTTATATTACATGGCAAGTTGATTGTGTAGCCTATGTACAGAGAAGCTAAGGTGTAGATAAGTTCAGAAAGATGTCTCGTTTGGCTAGAGTGTGATGAAGTAGTGTGGAATTGCTCTGTACCTTTTATACATTTGTGCGTGGAATCTGTTATTAATCTGTACAACATCAGCACTAATAATTTAATGGTATCAATTCAGTATCTTAACTACTGGGCCACCAGTCAGCCATGAATCTTTGTCTGTACACCATCAATAGTGAAACTTTTATATTATTGATTCAGTATCTCTACAACATCAGTACTGCCGAGCATGTATATTTTTATGTAGAAATGACTTCTTCCATTAACTACAGTCCTGCATTTTTCTAGAAAAATAGTCTGATCTCTTGCATGCAAATGTTCTCTACGATACTAATACATCCATGTGTATGGGTACTATTGGGGCCTGTAGCTCACTAGTTTGTGGTTCCCTGCAATTATTTACCTCTGCTATCATGCTGGTTTCGGCTTTGTAGTAAGGTCCTCGACATACTTCTCGTTCAAAGAATTAGCACTTTAAAATTTTAGTTTGCCTACATAACATCAGTACCTTGGAATATAGTTCCTGTTGGAACGATTAACATTTTGTATTCTGCACATTTGTTATTGCAGCTGCTCTTTAGCTATATAACATCAAATCTGGACTTGAACTATAAATATTTAGATTATATGACAAGTTAATTGTGCTACTTTTTATTCGCCGGTGTTAGTTACTATGAAGTAGCTGACTGGAGCCAACGGTGGATGCTTAGCCTCTAGTTATAAGGATTACCTGCTGCTGCTTTTGCTACCTCTTCTATTCCCTGAATGAATGGTCCTGCTGCTTTCTCACATGCGGTTTCTGTTTCTCTTTTTCTTGGATAGTGTTCTTCTCTCTTAGAATCATAGTCTGGTCAGGCTGCTTGTGCTGTCAAATTTGAACTATTTATTAGGGTTGATTTCTATGCCACTAATGCCTACTGCCTTCTCCACGCATCCAGCGGCGTACAAGACGTCCTCCTCCTCGATGCAGCCATTCCCAACGATCTCTCTTTGCCGGAAGAGGTGCAGAAGCAAGTCTAGCACCCCCTTGGCCCCTGCATCATGTCCTACATCGCCTGGACGAGCTCACTAATGATTGCGTCCTTACCTCCTAGCGTGGTGAGCCTCTCCCCACTTTACCCCAAATCTAGATGATACTTGCAATCTGAATACATATCATGTTTCGGTTCAGTTTAGAGGCAGATTTAGTTGTTGGGATGAATATGTGAGCTTGATTAGTTGCTGACGGTTTAGGGCAAGCTAATGCGGATCCACACAATATGATATAGCTATTTTTTCTAACATGCACCGTTCTTCATGTTGCTTTCCTATTGATCTTTTGGGAGTTAATTTGGAAGTTCCAGCATGTTAGATATAAATTCAGCTGCAACAGTGTATCTTGCTAGAATGGACTTGTCTTACAGATGCGTGTATGTAATACGTACGTGAGAGAAAACCTAAAAAACTGTACTTTTATCATCAGCATCTTAGAACTTTAAGTGTATATTTTGTTTATATTGCTATATGCTATTATTGTTACTTGGATTTTTATTTCCTGTCAAGTAACTATATTTTTTCTTGAACAGATGTGGACTTTAATCATGCTCCTGTTGTTTTCTAGTCAAATAAGCACAATGGAGTTTACTACCAACTCTTGATCTATGTATGCTCATCATTCCTTTTTGTTGCCATCCGTTGTTTGTTTTCACACGAATGATTTTGTTTCACTACTTTGCATCATGGCAGAGAAAAAATATAGAACTTGATAACTTGTAGTAAGCTACTTCTAGTGTCTACTTCTATTTTATCCTACTGACTATAATATTTTATAGTGTGACATAGTTTTCATCATGTGGCAGATATTGGTTTATGGGAGCATTTTCAACAACAAAGAGATGACGAGCGGATCCACGGCCAGGAATGCGGGGTCCCTTGGTTGTATGACGAGCATTGTGCGTTGCTTGATGGGTGTGGTGCTGGCTGTAGAGTAGCATAGTGTTCTCCGAGGCATGCATGTGGAATTAATCTTTTTTGGGTTCTTTTTTTGCTCTTGTACGGGTGTATCTTGGGTGTGTTTATGTAATTTTTTGTTTTTAAGGACCTGAACATATATTTTCTGTTAAATTATTATTGGCTTAAAATTTCCATGGACCAAGAGAAATCTGTGATGGGCTAATGTCGTGGACTGAGAAATTAGCGGGCCTTTCTTGAAATTAATGGACCTAAATTCAAATTGGCTTGATTACCATATGGGCCACCACTCTCGGAGAGTTGAAATTTAGTGGCCCAAAATTTTAGATGGGCTGATTACAACATGGGCTGCCACGTTAGATCCATGTCAGATGATGACGTGGTAGACAAGCTAACGCCGTTATGAGCATGGCAGTTAACAGCCATCGATGACGGTTAAAAACCGTCATGGTCCGTGACGGTTTTCGATGATCCGTCATGGAGCATGCTGTGGTTAAATTATGACGCGATATACATCACGGAATTCAAATCCGCCACGCATGCCCGTCGATGACGGACTTGCGCAAGTCCATGACAGACTGAAACCGTCATGTATTAACATATTTCTTGTAGTATTTTAGTCATCTTGCTCATGAGGCATGGTTTGCAAGTACCAAGTGATTCCAAAAGTCCATCAGAATGGAGTTTCTTCATGCGCTTTACACCAATATGACCTAAACGGCAGTGTCACAAATAAGTTGCACTATCATTATCAACTCTGCATCTTTTGGCTTCAACATTATGAATATGTCTATCACTACGATCGAGATCCAACAAACCATTTTCATTGGGTGTATGACCATAGAAGGTTTTATTCATGTAAACAGAATAACAATTATTCTCTAACTTAAATGAATAACTGTATTGCAATAAACATGATCAAATCATATTCATGCTCAACGCAAACACCAAATAACACTTATTTAGGTTCAACACTAATCCCGAAAGTATAGGGAGTATGTGATGATGATCATATCATTCTTGGAACTACTTCTAACACACATCGTCACCTTGCCATTAACTAGTTTATGTCCATTCTGCAACTCCCGTTTCGAGTTACTACTCTTAGCAACTAAACCAATATCAAATGCCGAGGGGTTGCTATAAACACTAGTAAACTACACATCAATAACATGTATATCCAGTATACCTTTGTTCACTTTGCCATCCTTCTTATCCACCAAGTATCTAGGGCAGTTCCACTTCTAGTGATAATTTTTCTTTGCAGTAGAAGCACTCGGTTTCAGGCTTGGGTCTAACTTTGGGCTTTTTCATGGGAGTCGCAACTTGCTTGCCATTCGTTTTTGAAGTTCCCCTTCTACCTTTTGCCCTTTTCTTAAAACTAGTGGTCTTGTCAACCATCAATACTTGATGCTTTTCTTGATTTCTACCTTCGTTGATTTCAGCATCACGAAGAGCTTGGGAATCATTTCCGTTATCCCTTGCATATTATAGTTCATCACAAAGTTCTAGTAACTTGGTGATAGCGATTAGAGAACTCTATTAATCACTATCTTATCTGGAAGATTAACTCCCACTTGATTCAAGTGAGTGTACGTAGTACTCAGACATTCTGAGCACATGCTCACTAGCTGAGCTATTCTCCTCCATCTTGTAGGCAAATTACTTGTCAAAGGTCTCATACCTTTCGACATGGGCATGAGTTTGAAATACTAATTTCAACTCTTGGAACATCTCATATGCTCTGTGGAGTTTCAAAAATGTCTTTGAAGCCCCGATTTTAAGCCATAAAGCATGGTGCACTAAACTATCAAGTAGTCATCATATCGAGCTTGCCAAACGTTCGTAACGTCTGTATCTGCTCCTGCAATCGGTCTGTCACCTAGCGGTGCATTAAGGGCATAATTCTTCTGTGCAGCAATGAGGATAATCCTCAGATCACGGATCCAATCCGCTTCATTGCTACTAACATCTTTCAACTTAGTTTTCTCTAGGAACATATCATAAATAAAACGGGGAAGCTATACGCGAGCAATTGATCTACAACATAGATATGCAAATACTATTAGGTACTAAGTTCATGATAAATTAAAGTTCAATTAATCATATTACTTAAGAACTTCCACTTAGATAGACATCCCTCTAATCATCTAAGTGATTACGTGATCCAAATCAACTAAACCATGACCGATCATCATGTGAAATGGAGTAGTTTTCAATGGTGAACATCACTATATTGATCATATCTACTATATGATTCATGATCAACCTTTTGGTCTCAGTGTCCCGAGGCCATATCTGCATATGCTAGGCTCGTCAAGTTTAACCCGAGTATTTATGCGTGTGCAAAACTGGCTTGCACCCGTTGTATGTGAACGTAGAGCTTATCACACCCGATCATCACGTGGTGTCTCGGCACGACAAACTTTGGCAACGGTGCATACTCAGGGAGAACACCTGTACCTTGAAATTTAGTGAGAGATCATCTTATAATGCTACCATCAATCAAGCAGAATAAGATGCATAAAGGATAAACATCGCATGCAATCAATATAAGTGATATGATATGGCCATCATCATCTTGTGCCTTTGATCTCCATCTCCAAAGCACCGTCATGATCACCAACGTCACCGGCGCGACACCTTGATCTCCATTGTAGCATCGTTGTCATCTCGCCAAATATTGCTTCTACGACTATCGCTACTGTTTAGTGATAAAGTAAAGCAATTACAGGGCGATTGCATTGCATACAATAAAACGACAACCATATGGCTCCTGCCAGTTGCAGATAACTCCGTTACAAAATATGATCATCCCATACAATAAAATATAGCATCATGCCTTGACCATATCACATCACAACATGCCCTGCAAAAACAAGTTAGACGTCCTCTACTTTGTTGTTGCAAGTTTTATGTGGCTGCTACGGGCGGAGCAAGAACCGTTCTTACCTACGCATCAAAACCACAACGATATTTCATCAAGTTAGTGTTGTTTTAACCTTAAACAAGGACCAGGCATAGTCACACTCGGTTCAACTAAAGTTGGAGAAACTGACACCCACCAGCCACCTGTGTGCAAAGCACGTCGGTAGAACCAGTCTCGCGTAAGCGTACGCGTAATGTCGGTCCGGGCCGCTTCATCCAACAATACCGCTGAACCAAAGTATGACATGCTGGTAAGCAGTATGACTTGTATAGCCCACAACTCACTTGTGTTCTACTCGTGCATATAACATCTACGCATAAACCTGGCTCGGATGCCACTGTTGGGAAACATAGTAATTTCAAAAAAAATTACTACGCACACGCAAGATCATGGTGATGCATAGCAACGAGAGGGAATAGTATCATCTACGTACCCTCGTAGACCATAAGCGGAAGCGTTATGAGAACGCGATTGATGTAGTCGTACGTCTTCACGATCCAACCGATCCAAGTACCGAACGTACGACACCTCCGAGTTCAGCACACGTTCAGCTCAATGACGTCCCACGAACTCCGATCCAGCAGAGCTTCACACGAGAGTTTCGTCAGTACGACGGCGTGATGACGGTGATGATGTTGCTACCAACGCAGGGCTTCACCTAAGCACCGCTACGATATTATCGAGGTGGATTATGATGAAGGGCGCACCACACATGGCTTGAAGATTAACTGATCAACTTGTGTCTTGGGGTCCCCCCCTGCCCCCATATATAAAGGAGCAAGGGGGGAAGCCGGCCGGCCCTTGCAGGGCACGCCAGGAGGAGGAGTCCCCCTCCTAGTAGGAGTAGGACTCCCCTTTCCTACTCCTACTAGGAGGGGGAAAGGAAGGAGGAGAGGGAGAAGGAAGGACAGGGAGGAAAGGAGGAAAGGGGGCTGCCCCCCTAGTCCAATTCGGTTTGGGCTTGGGGGGCGCACACCCAACCTTGTCCTGCCTCCTCTCTTCCACCACTTGGCCCATGAGGCCCAATACTTCTTCCCCTGTATTCCCGTATCTCGCCGGTACTCCGAAAAATACTCGAATCACTCGGAACCTTTCCGATGTCCGAATATAGTAGTCCAATATATCGATCTTTACGTCTTGTCCATTTCGAGACTCCTCGTCATGTCCCCGATCTCATCCGGGACTCCGAACTACGTTCGGTACATCAAACACATAAATTCATAATACCGAACGTCAGCGAACGTTAAGCGTGCGGACCCTACGGGTTCGAGAACTATGTAGACATGACCGAGACACGTCTCCGGTCAATAACCAATAGCGGAACCTAGATGCTCATATTGGTTCCTACATATTCTACGAATATCTTTATCGGTCAAACCGCATAACAACATACGTTGTTCCCTTTGTCATCGGTATGTTACTTGCCCGAGATTCGATCGTCGGTATCTCAATACCTAGTTCAATCTCGTTACCGGCAAGTCTCTTTACTCGTTCTGTAATGCATCATCCCGCAACTAACTCATTAGTAACATTGCTTGCAAGGCTTATAGTGATGTGCATTACCGAGAGGGCCCAGAGATACCTCTCCGACAATCGGAGTGACAAATCCTAATCTCGATATATGCCAACTCAACGAGTACCATCGGAGACACCTATAGAGCACCTTTATAATCACTTAGTTACGTTGTGACGTTTGGTAGCATACAAAGTGTTCCTCCGGTATTCGGGAGTTGCATAATCTCATAGTGATAGGAACATGTATAAGTCATGAAGAAAGCAATAGCAACAAACTAAACGATCATCATGCTAAGCTAACGGATGGGTCAAGTCAATCACATCATTCTCCAATGATGTGATCCCGTTAATCAAATGACAACTCATGTCTATGGTTAGGAAACATAACCATCATTGATTCAATGAGCTAGTCAAGTAGAGGCAAACTGGTGACACTCTGTTTGTCTATGTATTCACACATGTACTAAGTTTTTGGTTAATACAATTGTAGCATAAATAATAAACATTTATCATGATATAAGGAAATATAAATAACAACTTTATTATTGCCTCTAGGTCATATTTCCTTCAGGAAGCTCGTGCCAACAAGAATCAGAGGAGGAGCTTGCCAACAAGGTTGGGAGCTTTAGATCTAGCGCCACCCGCCGGATCGACGAATGAAGTTCGGGATCCAACGGCTAGGAGCAGCACCCTTGCTGCACATCTTCCTGAGCTCCTCTCCCGGCGAGGACCGCGGTGGCTGCCTCCAACAACGACAGTTGATGGGCTCCCCAGCTGCACCACATCATGAGGTCGCCGTCTCCGGGAACACTGATCCGCGCGGGGAGGGCCCGATCCCGCGCATGGTGGCCACACGGCGGCGCAGGGTATGAAGGTTGCTGCACCCCACTTCGCGATGAACAGAGGGAAGGGGAGTTGCTCCGTAGGGCGTCCGTCGGCTCGCAAGTGAGCCGCCCCATGTGTCCCGCTTTTCCGGCGTCCCTTCTCAGTTGCTGGAGCAGCACTGGCTGTGTCGTCGTGTAGTTCACTAGCTAGTGCACACTCATGGGTGATTTATATATTCTCTGTGAGTATGGCGTGATAGACCATGTATCTTCTTCCTGGTTTGAGTTAGTAATTTGAACCGTCAGAATGTCATTTGGTTCATTGGTCTGTTTTTGCAAGTTTTATGAATTCCATCCGAAGAGGTAGTTCGAGTATAATTTCATTTCAGTCATAACTCACATAGATTTTTCCTTCTTTTGTTGTCACTTTGTTACTGCTAGCCGAATCAGAATCCCATGACGTGGCTAAATTCATGATAGAATTTCCAATAGTCTGAATTCCCCACACAACTATACGGTTAAATACATCAAAATATATGCAGATAATTTTATCTATAATATCTAAATAGTTCATCCCCACTAACATATTTGTCTTGACATGCAGCCTATGCACATCAGCAACAACATGCAGCCATCCACCTCATCTAATCTGCCACATCATCAAGTGCTTTCTTTTATTTTTCTAATCCTCTCAGCCATTCAATGTTTTTTCAATAGAGGATTCCACACCGGCCACATGCTTGACTGAGAGGTTCCACGTCGCACGCTTCCCCTTCCCGGGACCAGTGGCCTCTTTTTTCAATGCAGCGCAACCTGCTACCTTCTCTGGATCAACTTCTCCCCCACTTCATCTTCTCCGGTATCAATTAAATCACGGTAGTGGAAAGTGTGCAGTTCTATATTTACACAGGGAGCAATCAATCGATCAGATCATCAAAGCCAAGAAGATGAGACGGCGAGATTGAGGTTCAGGTCAAGGTTCAGACCAGCGATGAGGCGGAGCGATGACTCACCGGGGCAGCGGCCTACTTGGTGGTCATGTTCGAGCCGTTGGCATTGCTTCTCGTAGTCGTGGCCTCCTCTCGCCGGCCGCTCGACAGTGTCAGGTCACAGCCCGCCGGCGACGGCTTCTGCTTTTGACGTGTGCTTACCTATAGTAACATGTTATCTGAACATTAATACTCTCCCTATCCTCACTCACCCATCCCGCTCGATCTGTCTCTTCTTCTACTTTGATGCAGGGCTCCATGGCCCTCTATCCCACGGACTACCCTCACCATCCACCTAATCGACAAGAATGTGCTACAGCAAGCAGTAGCAGCAAGCGATGGAAGTGTTGGCTTGGTCAGGAGGAGCACAGCTACTGCTTCAAATAGTTTTTCTAGACAACTGCATCATGGTCTAGGCACACCTGAGATACCAAATAGTACTTTCAAGTTGTAGATTTCCAAATAGTACTTTCAAGTTGTAGATTTCCTCTAGCAGATTGCATCACTAATGTTACTGAATTATTTGTAATAGACGATGCTACCATCCACTTGAGGTAATTCTTGCTGCTCCATTGTGTTGGTCTGATTGCATTAATTTGTACAGACTGTACTGCCCATTACTAAAGAAGACCTCTGAAGAAATTGTCTTGCAAAAATGCGCAAATCTCTTTTGATGGTATGACGCCTGATCTTTTTTGTTGTTCAATACATATTCTATTTCGGAAAGTAGTGGCTACACCCAGGATTGCTGCACCCCCGCTACACCCACTTATCCAGCCGTTCAAACTCCTAGAGATGTGTGCACGGGCCTGTTGTATGTCAGGACTTTCTATTTTTAATTACTGATGTGTTTTGAACATATTTCGTAATAATCAAATATATTGATGTTGCAGGTTACTTATGTCTGGATTAGGGGGTAAAAAAGCTTTTGTATGGATTAGTTCTCTTCCAATCATTTCATGTTTTGATGCTACGAGTTACTTCCACATATATGGGCAGCTGAGAGTGTTGACAAGTATAGGTCTGAACAGTTGAAGCAAGATGATACAAAAATAGTTGAAGGAAGGTCAACCTATTTTTCATCCAATTCTCATTAGTGTTGCATGGACCAAAAAATATCACTCTCAAAACAAGATACCTATTACTTGAAAGTTGCCAAGATTCTATTGGATAAACATTAGGGCTCATCACTCCTTATGTTTGCTAACCTGTATCTTAAATAATTTTCCTTGAGAGTTTTATTTTTTTTATCTACGATGAACTTTGGTGGTTGTGCTCTCAACTGCTAATTTCCTTATCTATAGAAGTAAGAACACACCCTCCTTTAATTATCCTTACAAATTGGTATTCTTTGATTCCTACAGAATTGTTCCCGTTCTACACCTTTAATCTAATTATTTTCAGCTTTGCAGAATCAGTAAGATTTACTTCACCATTCTCTCTTCATTAATTGTTATATTTGTTCGATTTACGTACATGCCATTGTTTTGGAACAGGATATCCTGACTTCCCAAACCATGACTATTACAGACTTATAGCCAGTTTTGCAGTGATCAATCTCATAAAATGATTTTATTTTAGCCAAGAAACGGTAGTTAACAAGTATATCCAAATTATTTATATTTCATTTGTCTAACATATCCATTTTTCTTGCTACAATTCCCGCAACAACGTGCGGGTGTATCATCTAGTTTGACAATAGTAGAGTTGTGTGGATTTGTTGCAATACCAATCTGATGCCTATGGCTGAGTATAGATTTGCACAACACTATTTTGTTTATCAAGCATCGTTGGTGTATTTGTGTCCTCCTTTACTATTATTAATGCATGAGCGAGTCTGCAAGTGAGAATGCTCTTTTAAAAATCATTTTGCATAACCTATATGGTGCAGACTCATGTTAAGGTTCTTTCCAAGTCTGACATTTGTGATCTTTCTAAGCATTTGGAGTTTTTTCTAAGAGGATCCCTTGAAGTTTTATTTCTGAAGTACAAACACACTATTTGAACAACGTATGGGCAGTTTAATAGTGTGATACTAAGTTTTCGAACCCGGCCAGCTTAGCTGTACATCACTCTGAGCTAACAGAATGATGGTCGTTGTCTTTAATATAACATAAAGCAGGGTGAAAGCCTTTTTTGGCTAAGATAGTGATGGAAGATTACAATGATTTTATTCAGGCTCAATGTCCCTTGCAGCGGTTGGACTATGGATACTACCATTTCTCCTGCCCGACCTGTGATATTGGTGCTTGCTCCCCATACGGACTCACAATTCTTCTCTCTGGCTCCTGGCAATGGTTGTCGGCAAATGCCGCAAGGTTACTTGATCATTTCTCCACCTAGAGAGGATTTTGGATCTAGGGGGGTACACAATGGCGGATGTGGTCTTAGCATGTATAGATCTGAGAGGGCAATGTGAGCGCAGATTCAAATTTTTAGTTTGGATTACTTGGATTTGTTGCTGGCGTGTAGATTTTTGTCAGTGCAGCCACGATTTTGTGTTGATAGGGCATGAGTTCTTGCTTTGAATTTTCAGATGCCTGTTTATTGATTTTTCCATCAGGTTTTGGTCTGCAACCAGTGCATGTGCTTCCGAGAGCATCATTTATGCGTGGTGAGCTTCTTTACTTGGTCTCCTGTGCTCAGACAAACAGCATAATAATAGAAGAGAGAGACATATAAGAGCGTTTAGATCACTAAAATAGTGATCTAAATGCTCTTATATTTCTTTATGGAGGGAGTAGTTAATAAGTGCTTGATCAATGTGTTACATCATGGTTAGTGGTTATAGTCACTAGTGCATAACCGGGATTTAGCACCGGTTTGTAAGGGCCTTTAGTGCCGGTTCTGTAACCAGCACCAGTTCAGCACGAACCGCCACTAAAGTGCCACCACGTGGCACATTCCAGGGCCGGATGCGGGGAGACCTTCACCAACCGGTGCTAAATGTTTGGGTTGGTTTTGGTTTTGTTTTTGTTTTTCCTTTAATTTTGTGTTTTTCAATTTAATTTAGAGATTGTTTTTACATTATAATGAGTTGTAAAATCATTAGGTGAAAGTACCGTAGATTAGTTTCAACTGGATGCAGAGCTAGCTAGCTAAGTGATCAAGTATATATATGCCATATCCATATTACTTGATCACTAGCTAGCTCCATGCATCCAGTTGAAACTAATCTGCGGTTTCTTTCATAAATGAAATAATAACTCATCATCATATTAATATAAAAACTCTTGCATCATATCATCACCAACAACAGTATACTAGCTAGCTAAAAATCATCAAATATAGTCGTCATTACCACTATTTAATCGTCATAGTCGTTACCGCTATCTAATCACCACCAACACTAGCTTAAATAAAAAACATTCACTTGTACTAGAAGCAAAGATATCATCAAGTTCAACACATGGTCATGAGATTAAGTTCAGGATCGACGAAGAACACGGACATGAGTGGACAAGTACTAAGAGCATGCTAATCACTCCTGCTGCTCTCTCTCAGGTAAAATAGCATAGAACATGTATAGCTCCCCTGATTCATCATATTGGAGCATGCAGATGAACCTGTCTCCTAATCGTGGGCTGCGCTTCTGTTTGCTGCCCCTAGTACTTCTCTGTGATCCTTCATAATTTTTCTCCAGTCTTTCACTATTAATCATTTCTCGGTTGTAGAAATCCTGAATGCACTCATGTGCAATGTAGGATATTTTGGTCGTAAGCTAACCATTGATATGCGACCTTTAGTCTCAATCCACTGAGGCACAACTGTCATCAGGAGTCCCTGTTGAAGAACATCGCGTATAATAACATTACTTAGCAATGAAGTTTAGCTTGAAAAATAATGTATGCAAAAGATGCACTGAGGATAAATAGTAAAAATCTTACTATCTTTCCTAAATAGATGTGACTGTAGTTCAATACGATCACTATTGGTCGCACGTTTTGAATACTAAGATTTTAAAATTCAGGAAAATAATTTCTCTTGACATCATCAAGATCCTCAAGCCATGAAACATAATGACTTATCTCCTCGCAGTTTAGTTCAGCCCCGGGACAGTGAACGGTACTGTCTACCAAGCGCCGAACATGTTTGCTTGAATGGAAATAAGTTGTCAACTATTTTTGAATAAACAATATCGAAGACATAAATATGGTTGAGAAACTCACATAATGGTAGTACTGGAGGCGTCTGCACATCGACCCAAATGTCTCTATTACCTTCAATATCATCTTCGGGACGAATATCAAAGGTGATAAACTTATCTGGCTCAAACGCATAAGCCTTGCATAGTGCTTGCCAAGTTTTGCATTCAAAATAGATGTAGGTGTCTGCATTGTATAATTTGACGTTGAAGGTATAACCATGCTCGGTCTTCAAGTAAACTCTCTTTAGCTCCATAGTTTTGTTAGGACTGAAACCTATCGTATCGAAGACAAAAATTCTTGAATGACAGGTGATACGCTAGTAGAATAGTGAAAATTTAAAATTATAAGTTGAAGCAAATGAAGCATAAGTCATGCTTAATTACGAAAAAAGACTTGTCGTTGTGACTTACTGTATCCACTTCGAAGTTCTCATCCAGCTTGATGCTAAAGCGCCTATCATCAACGAGGAAATTTTTGTCGCACAGGTCGCGCTCGTCTTCGCAGTATTCGCACATAACGAAATTATTTTCGTCGTCAGATGACGTGTCCTATGTTCATAGTTGAAACATTAATTGATAAACACTTACTAGCTAGCTAGTTCTATATTAATTCAACTAATTAATTCAACTAGCTAGTTCAATTCAACTAATTCAACTAAGCACTTACTAAAAATAAACTAATTCAATTAATTTTATCACTAAAAATAAAGTAGCTAGTTCTATATATAGTAAATTTAATATGTCTAACATTTGACATTAATATATCTAATTCATCTATAACTATAAAAGTATTGAAAACTAACTCATCTAACATTAATATCTAGCTAATTTTAATATTCATCTAACATTTGACATTAATATCTAACATATATTTCTATCTAATTCATCTAACATTTGAAATTAATCTAACATTTATATAAACTAAAATTATATATTAAAAACTAAAAAACAAAAAACAGAAGAAAAAAATCATTAACAAAAAACAAAAAAAATCATGTGTGTGTGTGAGGCCGCCGACGTGCGGTCGATCTCTTACAGCGGGGCGATGATACGTCTCCAACGTATCTATAATTTTTGATTGCTCCATGCTAGTATATTATCTATTTTGGATGTTAATGGGCTTTATTTAACACTTCTATATCATTTTTTGGACTAACCTACTAACCGGAGGCCCATCCCAAATTGCTGTTTTTTTTCTATTTTAGGGTTTCGAAGAAAAGGAATATCAAACGGAGTCCAAACGGAATGAAACCTTCGGGAACGTCATTTTCTCAACAAACGTGATTCAGGAGATTTGGAGTGGCCATCAAGAAACAAGGGAGGAAGGCACGAGGCAGGGGGCGCGCCTACCCCCTGGGTGCGCCCTCCACCCTCGTGGGCCCTCCGTTGCTCCACCGACGCACTTCTTCCTCCTATATATATCCATATACCCCCCCCCCCCAAACATCCAGGAGCACCACGAAAACCTAATTCCACTGCCGCAACCTTCTGTACTCGAGAGATCCCATCTCGGGGCCTTTTCCGGAGCTCCACCGAAGGGGGCATTGATCACGGAGGGCCTCTACATCAACTCCATGGCCTCTCTGGTCATGTGTGAGTAGTTTACTTCAGATATGCGGCTCCATAGTTATTAGCTAGATGACTTCTTCTCTCTCTTTGGATCTCAATACAAAGTTCTCCTCGATTTTCTTGGAGATCTATTCGATGTAATCTTCTTTTGCGGTGTGTTTGTCGAGATCCGATGAATTGTGGGTTTATGATCCAGATTATCTATGAACAATATTTGATTCTCCTCTGAATTCTTTTATGTATGATTGGTTTATCTTTGCAAGTCTCTTCGAATTATCAGTTTGGTTTGGCCTACTAGATTGATCTTTCTTGCAATGGGAGAAGTGCTTAGGTTTGGGTTCAATCTTGCGGTGTTCGATCCCAGTGACAGAAAGGGAACCGATACGTATTGTATTGTTGCCATCGAGGATAAAAATATGGGGTTTATATCATATTGCATGAGTTTATCCCTCTACATCATGTCATCTTCCTTAAAGCATTACTCTGTTCTCTTGAACTTAATACTCTAGATGCATGCTGGATAGCGGTTGATGTGTGGAGTAATAGTAGTAGATGCAGGCAGGAGTCGGTCTACTTGTCTCGGATGTGATGCCTATATACATGATCATACCTAGATATTCTCATAACTATGCTCAATTCTATCAATTGCTCGACAGTAATTCGTTTACCCATCGTAATACTTATTCTCTTGAGAGAGGCCACTAGTGAAACCTATGGTCCCCAGGTCTATCTTTCATCATATTAATCTTCCAATACCTAGTTATTTCCTTTGCCGTTATTTTACTTTGCATCTTTATTTATCTTTATAATAAAAATACCAAAAATATTATCTTATCATATCTATCAGATCTCACTCTGGTAAGTGACCGAGAAGGGCTTGCCAACCCCTTTATCATGTTGGTTGCGAGGTTCACTACAGGAATCAGCTACTTTGCCGTCTTCCACGGCGGACGGCAAAGGCATGAACGGCGGACGGCAAAGAGCTTTGCCGTCAGCCGCGGACGGTAAAAGGCTCCGGCAATGTAGGCTCCGGTAAACAGTTTCTTTGCCGTCTGCTACTGATGGCAAAGTCTTTGCCGTCTGCGGCGGACGGCAAAGAGAGCGCGGCGGACGGCAAAGAGAGCGGACGGCAATAATTGCGCTGTCAGTCCGTTAAGTGGCTAACGGCAGGCCTTTGCCGTCCGCCGCTGATGGCAAAATTTCTAGTGTCTTTGCCGTCAGCCGTATGATGTCATCTACACGTCACTACATGGCAGGTTCTTTGCCGTCTGCCACTGATGGCAAAGTCTTTGCCGTCTGCCACTGTAGGCAAACTGACCAAATGGGTCAGCTCCCAGGAAGCACAGCTGGATGCCACATGGCTTCTTTGCCGTCCGCGGCAGACGGCAAAGAGCTCGTTGCCATCGGTAGCAGACGGCAAAGAGCCTGCATATTGGCTCTTTTATCTGTTTTTTATTAAATCCAACAATTTTCATCACAAATATATATGACATATATAGATATATTTCAAAAGGCCATTACAGAGCAAACATATAAGATATCCAACACATAACTTCATCATCCAACCATATATATTACATGCATAGTTCCATCATACATAACAAGTTCAACATAGAGGCATCCAACCATATATATTACAATAGTTTCATCCAACGATACATGCATAGTTCAACGATACAAAAGAAACAGAGAAAGGGATAAGGAGCACCCCATCTATGCAAGCTTTTGTCAAGTGAATGAAATCTGCAAAATGAAAAATAAGAAAGTTAGAACAAGAAGAGTAGAACAAGAAGAAGAGTAGAACAAGAAGAAGACTAGAACAAGAAGAAGACTAGAACAAGAAGAGTATGTCATTTATGAGCTAACTTACGTGAAATGGATCATATATGAGCTAACTAAGTTGAAATGGGTCGTTTATGAGCTAGCTAAGGTGAAATGGATCATTTATGAGCTAACTTAGTTGAAATGGGTCGTTTATGAGCTAACTAAGGTCAAATAGATCGTTTTTGAGGTAACTAAGGTGAAATGGATCGTTTTTAGCTAACTTAGGTGAAGTGGATCATTTATGAGCTAACTTAGTTGAAATGGATCGTTTTTTAGCTAACTTAGGTGAAATGGATCATTTATGAGCTAATTTAGTTGAAATGGATCTTTTTGAGCTAACTTAGGTGAAATGGATCATTTAAGAGCTAATTTAGGTGAAATGGATCGTTTTTTAGCTAACTTGGTGAAATGGATCGTTTATGAGCTAAATTAGTTGAAATGGATCGTTTATGAGATAACCTAGGTAAGATGGGTCATTTTGGAGTTAACCTAGGTGAAATGGGTCATTTTAAAGCTAACGTAGGTAAAATGGATCATTTAGGAGCTAATCTAGGTAAAATGGGTCATTTTTGAGCTAACTTGGATGAACTGGATCATTTATAAGCTAACCTAGGTAAAATGGGTCATTTTAGAGCTAACTTAGGTAAAATGGATCTTCTATGAGCTAACTAAGCTAATTATGCAATTTTTGACATAAGTAAGCTAAGTACAGATTGTTTTAGAGCTAACTTAGGTAAAATGGATGGTTTTGGAGGTCAGTAAGCTTATTAAGTCATTTTGGAGGTGAAGAAGCTGAGTCTAGGTCATTATGGTAAGCATTGGAGGAAATAAAGCTAAGTCTAGGTCTTTATGCATGTGTTAAGCAAAACACTAGATAAACTTACCAAGATCCAGGAGGTGTAGGAGCGGGGTGGCTCGTGTCGGTAGCTGGAGAAGGATCGTGCGATGCTTGTCTGGAGTTACGCTGCACCAAAGATCATTTCCAATGTCTTGTTAGCATGATGACACTCAAATGTTAAGACTAGCAAGTAATGTCCATTCAAATAAAACTCACCGTGGTCCCAGGAGCAATCACTGGCATCGGCGGAGCGGTCTGACCTGTCCTCTTGCACACAGACTGCACATTTGGTTTTGACGACTCAGTCATACTAGTTAGTAATGAGACAAACACTACATGAATGTTTTGGCTAATCTGCAGAAGAAACTTACCACAAGGAGCTCGTACATGGCCCTTTCCTGCATGTCATTCCGTGCCCTCTCCTCCTCCATCATCTTTGCCGTCCTCTCCTCCAACTCCCGCTGCCTCTCCGCCGCCTCCGCCAGAAGTTTCTCCGTTCTATCTCTCTCACTCTGTATAGCAGCCTGCAACACCACTCACATGACCATTTGTAATCATTGATGGAAGCGCACACAATGTAATGGAGAAAGATAACTGAGTATGTATCACTAACCTTGATGGCGAGTTGCACTGGCCGTTCACGAGGCCTTATCTCAGGAGCAGAGTTCGACTGGCGCGCCTTGATCTCCGGGAGAGTGCTAGGACAATGGATAAGTCCATCTCCAATGGCTATGGAGCCATGGGACCTCCCGCCACCAGATATCATCAACAGCTCTGGATCAATGGGACCCTGGCTCGGGTTAAAGTCCTCCCCTTTCCTCGCCTTCCCCTCATCTCTATATCTCACGAGCTTGTTGTGGGAGGAGATGTTGGTGAAGTTGTTTGCATCATCGAGGTCAGACTGAGAGAAAGCCTTGACTTTCTTGAAAGAGGCAGTGTGGGCCATGGCATACAGGTCGTACACCTCTGGCACCTTATCCGCCTTATTGTAGCGTGCCTGAAAGAGAGAAACAATGAAAATTAGTAATTAAAGGGCTCAAGCTAGCATGATGAATGAATTGCATGAATCATGAAGCAAACCACATACCCAGTTGCGCCCGAACTGATATAAGTTGGAGCTGCCTTGATGGTGTGGCACACCTTCCATTTGGGCACGTTTGTCCTTGTCCTCGTTGTGGAGGGCTAGCCATTGTTTTGAGCACCACTCATCGACCAACACCTCCCAACAATCCATCCGATCCGCACACCATCTCGGAGGCGCCTAAGTTAGCAAATAGAAACTTGAGCGCTACGGCTAAGAATTACTAAATGAAGGAACTTAAGTAGAGAAGGCCTTAAGAATTACCTTCATGTACTGCTCCTTACTCAGGAACTTATCGCGGCATGCCGGCTTGGTCTTCTTGATACCACGCAAGGCGTAGTAGTCTCGAACAGCCTGCACCCGAGCCTCGTGTCGTAAGTTCTGGAGTAGGCGCTTGCAGACGTTCTCGATAACATGTGCCGCGTCCTCCTCGTATCCCTCCTCACACTTGTAGAATGTCTGCAATCAAATGAGACAATATTGATTAGTACAATTAATAACTAGCTAGTTGAAGATTTTTAAATGTGTAAAGGAGAAATTACCCAGAACTTTCTGATCACCATGTCTGCCCTCGTGTCGCACACGACACCGTCGATAATCTCATCTGGCGGGGCCGGGGCAGCCACGTAGTGCTCCCAGCTCAATCCAAGCTCTGGAAGCCGACCCTCACCAGGCAACGTGACAAACCCCGGGAAGTTTTGCCGGCAAAGAACTCCAAGGACGGAGTTGGGCCGGCGGACACTATGATGATGGTCCCAACCCCTGCAGCATGACAAGGCCAACGCATTAGTTATTTGAAAAAACGTGAATGCACAAGGTACAAAAATATTAAATGCACTTACGTACCTCTCCCCATCAGGGAAAATCAACCACCTCTGCTCGCGGGTCACCGGCACGGACGGGAGCCGTGTAGCACCACGCTGGTAGACGGTGCCCCCCTCCTCCTCAAGATCAGTCGGCTCCCCGCCATCATCAGCATGGCCACTCGGCTCCTCGGGCTGATCCGGTCAGGTACCCCATCCGGACGTGTGCTCCTCCGGGGTCACGTGGGCCGAACTCTCGTGGGCCGAAGGCCAGTCGACCCGAGGCTCATGGGCCCAAGACCCGTGGACCCGAGGCTCGTGGACCGGAGTCCATGTAGCCTCCTCCTCGGACGAGTCCACCCTAGCAGTCACGTGCTCGGGTGAAACGGCTGGGGGTGGCGGCGAGGAAGGCGTCGTTGCAGTCACCCTACCTCCTCTCCCACGACCACGTGCCCCACCTCCTCTCTTCCTACCTCGTCCCCTGCTGGGCACCGCGGTCGACGAAGAAGGGCCCGGCGGTGTGGCCATACTGTCCAGCAACGCTCGGCGGAGAGGTGCGTCTGGAATGGAAGACCTCAGAACACGCTCCCGACCAGCGCCCACCATCTTTCAACACCTGCCATGACAAACAGTAAACGAAATTAGTACAACATAAAAAAAGACCGACATGAATAATAATATGTGTATCACTTAAGTGTATCATCATCAAGTACAACATAAAAAAATGTAATACCTGACACTACTAATAATCTTGATCAGTATCATCAATAAATGCATAATCATCATCATCACTATAATCAATGACGGGCTCATAGGGTTCATTGGCATCAACATGTGCAAGGCCACCTTGACGTAATCGGTCAAGCATTGACAGGTCATCCGCAGCAGTAACCTCTTCTTGTTCCGGCTCTTCTTGTTCCTCCTCTGGGGTGATGTCGGATTCATTGTCGTTGTCTACTTCAATGTTTTGGGGTGAAGTATAGCGGTTCTTGAAACGCTTTTTGGAAAGACGTGTCTCTTGGAAGAATTCTCCTTCATATGTGTCTGGGTTAATGTGAGGTTCATAATCCTCTTCCTTTGGGAGAGAAAGTCTAGCACGTGGCGGCACTTCATAAACGACATCCCAACCTTTCAGATTTGGATTAGTTTGGCAGGCCCACGGTAGATAGAATACTTGGGTCGCCTGTTGAGCCATAATATAGACATCAGGAACATCTAAATGAGTGCTTTGGTTGATTTCAACTAGCCCTACATGTTCATGAGTCCTTCTAGTCTCCTTCGGCTGAAACCAATAACATTTGAAGACTACGACATTCGGTGGGTTTTCACCATAGAACAGAAGTTCATAAATTGCTTCAACTCTCCCATAATACTCGGTACCTCCTTCGCCGATAGCAGATACACAACAATTTGTTGACTTTCGGTCGGCCATAGATAGCTCTTTGCCATAGGTACGAAAGCGATACCCGTTGATGTCGTACTTGTCAAATGAACGGACCTTATAGTCAAAACCATTAGCGACTTGTCTCAATTCGGCGTCCATAGACTCTGAATTAGCCTACAAGTTTAATATGAAAGGATTGTTGCATTATGCACAAATTAGCGAATGAAATGAAATTGTCTAATAGAAATTACCGTTTGTTTGAACCAAGAGATGAAACCGGGATAGCCACATCCTTGCTTTGCGAGAAGCTCATACTCTTCGACGGAATCCTTTTGGATCTCCGCTCCATACGAGAATATGGTGGCGTATCGACTGTATGACATATCCAGGAATAAGAGTAGTTCAAAGGAAATAGAAGTTGCGAAACAATGTGCCAAGAACTTACTCGATGTACGGCCGCACTTCTATCAGGTTGTTGAAGATATACAACGAAATGGTCCGCCATTCTTCGTTATCCAAAGATACTGGATGTGAAACACTAGCTGGTGCGAGATTCCCTTTGAATAGGCTGAGGTTGGATCCACCCTTTTTAGGCTCGTCAGCATTGTACCGAGGCTTCGGATTATGCAAATGACGATTTTTGGCTTCGTAGTGCGCTGTTACGAAGTTTGCCGCCTCCTCTGTGATGAATGCCTCAGCCATCGATGCTTCAATTCTACGTTTATTTTTACATTTTTCTCGAAGCGTCTTCTGCATCCTCTCAGTTGGGTAGCACCAACGATTTTGCACGCCCCCCCCCTAATCTTGCCTCGGTCGGGAGATGCAAAATCAAATGCTGCATTGGATTAAAGAAGCCCGGTGGAAAGATCTTCTCTAACTTGCAGATGAACTCCGGCGCCAACTCTTCCATTTCTTCTACCACGCCAGGTGATAGTTCTTTCGCACAAAGAACACGGAAGAAATAGCTAAGTTCTGCCAGTACTAGCCATTCATCCTCAGGGATGAAGCCACGCAACATCATCGGCATTACCCGCTCAATCCATATGTGCCAATCATGACTCTTGAGACCAAATATCTTCAGTTTATCAAGATTTGCTCCCCTCTTTAGATTCGCTGCATACCCATCGGGGAACATCAACTGCTGTTGCACCCACAAGAGAATTTCCCTCATAGCTGGCCTTCCAAGATTGAACCATGCCTTTGGCTTCGTCCAGTTCTGCTTTCCTTTCGGTTCTTTCATGTTTTGTAACGGCCTATCACATAGCGCCTCCAGATCGACTCTAGCCTTAGTATTATCCTTTGACTTCCCATCTATGCCGAACAATGTACCAAAAAGTGCCTCGGCGATATTCTTCTCAGTGTGCATCACGTCGATGTTGTGTGGGCAAAGGAGGTCTTTGAAGTAAGGCAGATCCCATAAGCATGTTTTGTGAGTCCACGCGTGCTTAGTATTATACCCCTTGAAGTACCCTGGACATTGTGGATCTGGCTCGAGAGCGTTTAACTGATCCAGGGTCTGTTGGCCTGTCAATGTAGGTGGTGCAGAGTTTTTGACAACTCTACCCCTGATGAAGTTCTTCTTGTCTTTCCTGAACTTATGGCGAGGATCCAGGAACTATCTATGCATGTCGAAGCAAGAAAACTTGCGACCGGCCTGAAGCCAACGAAACTCAAGAGCTCCCTTGCATGTGGGGCACGGGAACCTTCCATGCACACACCAGCCAACGAATAGCGCATACGCCGGCAAGTCATGCGTCGAGTACATGTACCAGACACGCATTATGAAGTTCCGTTTGCTAAAGGCGTCGTATGTCTTGAACCCATTATCCCAAGCTTCTTGCAATTCGTCCTTAAGCGGCTGCATGTACACATTCATATTTTTGCCCGGATAGTTGGGTCCTGGAATTATCAACGTCAGGAAAATGTTCTTTCTTTGCATAATCTGTCCGGGGGGAGATTGAGTGGAAAGACAAATACGGGCCAACAACTGTATTGGGCTGCCGTCATACCAAACACACTGAACCCATCCGTGCTGATGCCGACTCGAGGATGCCTCGGATCTGCCGCTTTGTCAGCATGTAATTCATCAAACTTTTTCCACGCAACACCATCCGATGTGTGTACCATCATCAGATTCCCATCTGCATCTAGTTCGGTTCTTTTGCCTGTTTTGTGCCATGTCATCTGTCTGGCCGTCTCTTCGACCATGAAAAGACGTTGAAGTCTTGGTACGATTGGCATATACCGAAGAACACTAACGGGGATTTTGGTCTGTGTCTTCTCACCCATACCGTTGTATACGACAATATACCTGGAAGACTTGCAAATGGGACAATAGTTCAAGTCCGCATAGTCAAGCCTAAATAAGGCACATCCTTTCTCACAGGCATGTATCTTCTCATAGGGCATCTTCAGTGCACGGAGGATTTTGTCCGACTGGTACAGGTTTGCAGGCATTACATGGCCTTTGGGTAGAAAGCGTCCAAATACTGTCATAATTGCGTCATAGCATTCTCTGCCCAAGTTGAACTGAGCCTTCAGAGCCATTACTTGTGAGATGGCATCCAACTGACAAAGCTCAGTGTGCTCGTGGAGCGGACGTTTCGAAGACTCCAACATTTCATTGAAGGCCTTTGCAGATTCCTCCATCTCCTCGTCCGAATCCCGAGCATCATCATAGCCTTGCACCATGTTTTCCATCCCGGTACCATGCTCGTCAGTGCGACGACGATCCACCTCAGCTCGGTCACGTTGGGCAGACTCACCATGAAATGTCCACATCGTATAATCGGGCGTAAAACCACTCTTCTGCAGGTGTTTTCCCATTTCAGCCTCCGTCTTCTTTTCCCAATTGCCGCACCGGAAACAGGGGCACCAGGTTTTCTTTTGGCCATTTGCAAATGCGGCTTGCACAAACCCCTTAGTTTTTGTGAACCATTCAGCGCTCCATTTGTTCTGACCAGTGTGACCGGTATACATCCAAGCACGGTCACTCATCTTGACTTTCAGAGCTACTGGACACACAACAATTATATATGTAATTCACCATGTATATATTCATCAGTTGATCTACTTTGTCAATTTTATTACGTCCATGCAACCTACACTCTAATAGGTAATGATAGGTCCTAATCCCACCCGTGTATGTGTAGATTGGGTTTATTTTCCCATGCTATGCTCCGGATCCGACGCAAAATTTCGGCAGCACCTCCCCGATGTTCTCCTGATACACGTCTCTGCAATAAACAGAGAGGATGTGTACCCGGAGAACAACAGGGGAGGCACTGACGAAATATATGCGTCGGATTCGGAGCAAAGCATATGGGAAAACGAACCCAATCTACACATACTCGGGCTGTCCATGGATAGCGTTGGACAATTCGAAAGAATCAAGGTTATAAATATGCAAATACATGCATATTTATAACTATGACGCTTTCGAACGGGAGACACATATTGGTTACGCATACTGATGATTCAAGACACATATATAGCTAGCTATCAAGTTTCATCGGAATAGATCAAATAATTAATGGGGGAGGAGGACTTGTCATTTGTGCTCACCCACGAACGAAGGGGCAGAGCTCGTCAAACGCACGGCGAGGTCGTCGAACACCAAACCTCGCAGCGATGAAACAACTGCACATTTAAAACTACACGATCAACACAATTATATATGATGTTTTTCATAACTAAATCGAAAAATATATGACCTAACTAATAATTCATAAATATATGACCCCGTCGGCCTCTGGAAGGCCAAAGAACACCTTTTCGGGAGGTGTCGGTGGTTGGGGTGTCCTGTCGGTGTCGAGGTGCCGTGTCGGGGTCGGGTGCTGTTTCGGGGTCGGGGGTCGGGGTGTCGTGTCGATGTCGGGGTAGTGCCGTGTCGGTGTCGGGGTGTTGTTTCGGGGTCGGGGTGTGGTGTCGGGGTCAGGGTGTCGGGTCAGGCTCGGGGTCGGGGTGTCGGGTCAGGCTCGGGGTGTCGGGGTGTCGGGGTCGGGTCGGGGTGTCGGGTCAGGCTTAGGGGGTCGGGGTGTCGGGGTCGGGGTCGGGGTGTCGGGGTCGGGGTCGGGGTCGGGGTGTCGGGTCAGGCTTGGGGGGTCGGGGTGTCGGGGTCGGGGTCAGGTGTCGGGGTCGGGGTGTCGGAGTCGGGGTCGGAGTCGGGGTGTCGGGGTCGGGGTCTCGGGGTCGGGGTGTCGTGTCGGGGTGCCGGGTCGGGGTCAGGGTACCGTGTTGGGTCGGTTTTTTTTCCTTTTCTTCTTCTTCCTCTTTTTCCTTTTCTTCCTTTTTTTCCTTCTTCTTCTTCTTCTTCTTCTTCTTCTTCTTCTTCTTTCTCCTTTCCTTTTTCCTCTTCTTCTTCTCCTGCTCTCCTCTTTTTTCTTCTTCTTCTTCCTCCTTTCCTTTTTTCTCTTCTTCTTCTCCTCCTCTCCTCTTTTTTTTTCTTCTTCTTCTTCCTCTTCTTCTTTTTTCTTCTCCTCCTCCTCTTCTTCTTCTTCTTCTTCTTCTTCTCCTGATCTCCTCTTTTTCTCTTTTTCTTCTTTCCTAAAACTAAACTAAACCTAAACCTAAAACTAAAAAAACGGAAAAAGAAAAAAACTAAATCTAAACCTAAAACTAAACTAAAACTAAACCTATAAACCTAAAACTAAAACTAAATCTAAACTAAACATAAACCTAAAACTAAAAAAATAGAAAAAAGGAAAAAAAGGAAGAAGATCACCTGCAGGGTGAAGGAGGGGGCGGTGCGGCCTGGGGCGGCGGAGGAGCGGGGCGGGGCGGCCTGGGGCGGCGGCGCCGGGCCCGGCCGGGGCGGCGGGGCGCGGAGGTGCCGGGGCGCCGGGGCGTGGCGGCGCCCAGACGGCAGGGCGGCGGGGGCGACGGGGCGGCGGGGGCGCCGGGGCGGCGGCGGGGGGCGCTGGGGCGGCGGCGGGGCGTGGTGCGACGGGGCGGTGGCGAGAGGTGGGAGAGAAAGAGAGAGAGGGGGTGTGGGGCGCGGCCCCGTTAACGTTACGTGGGGCCTCCCTCTTTGCCGTCCGCGGCACTTTGCCGTCCGCCTTCTTGCTCTTTGCCGTCCGCTAGCAGACGGCAAAGAACTGGCTGATGGCAAACTTGGTCTTTGCCATCAGCCAGTTCTTTGCCGTCTGCTTTTTGGAAGCAGATGGCAAAGAGCTTCTTTGCCGTCCGCTAGCGGACGGCAAAGAACTGGCAGATGGCAAACTAGCTGATTCCAGTAGTGGTTCTTATTTGTTTGTGTAGGTGTGTGTGACTTGAGCGTGATCTCCTACTGGATTGATACCTTGGTTCTCAAAAACTGAGGGAAATATTTACGCTGCTTTACTGCATCACCCTTTTCTCTTCAAGGGAAAACCAACGCAGTGCTCAAGAGGTAGCAAGAAGGATTTCTGGCGCCGTTGTCGGGGAGATTCGCGCCAAGTCAAGTCAAGATTTGACTCCCACAACGAGTCATTTCTGGCACCATTACCAAGACAAAATATACCAGGTACCCATCACGAACTCTTATCCCTCGCATTACATTATTTGCCATTTGCCTCTCGTTTTCCTCTCCCCCACTTCACCCTTGCCGTTTTATTTGCCCTATCTCTCTCTCTCCATCCCCTTCTTTTTCTCTATTTGCCTCTTTTTGCCCATTTCTTGTTTGCTTGTGTGTTGGATTGCTTGCCTTGTCGTTATGGCTAGTCCTTTATCTTCTCCGTTGTCTCCCAATAATGAAGTTCTTAATTTTAAACAAAGGGAGGAAGAAAATCTAAAAGATGCTTGGTATAGAATTTTCAATGCTCAAAATAGATCTACTAGGAAGCAATCTACTTCCGTTCTTCTTCACAATTTTTATGTAGGCATCACTCCTTGGAATAGATATATTCTTGATACCATTACCGGAGGAAATTTCTTGGGTAGCCATATTTTTTATTCTTATAATGCTATGATAGATTTGTTTGGCCCACCACCTCTTTTGGTTAATGGAACTATGTTAACTTTGGAACATGTGATGCAAAGGCTTGAAATTATTGAGAATAAAGTTGCTACTGTAGAGTTGATTGAGAATTTGGATAAAAAGATCCACAACCAAATTACCCAATATGGACCTAAAGTGGGAGTTACTCTGAAAATTTTTAAGGAAAAAGAACCCATAGTTAAGGAAAGAATAGATCAAGATTCTACTAGAATCGATAAACTTGAGGGAATTATCACCAACTTAGGATCCGCTTTTTCTTCCGTTAAAAATACTCCAAATACTACTACTAAAATTGCCAAGCTTGTTTATGTTCCTAAAAATAAGGGTGAATCCTCTAGTAAGGAAACTGCGGATTTAAAATCAATAAGTGTTCATCCTAATCTTTTTTCTATCATTAAGGAACCGTTTGCTACAAATGATTTTCTTGATTGTGTAGGAGTTTGATAATTAATAAAAAGGAAGAAACACCTAAAATGATAGGTGTCTCATTGAATAATTACCTACCAAAGATGGCACCACATAAATCTATCTTCGCTTTTATGCCTAGCTAGGGGCATTAAACGATAGCGCTTGTTGGGAGGCAACCCAATTTTATTTTTATTCCTTGATTTTTGCTCCTGTTTAGTAATAAATAATTTATCTAGCCTCTGTTTTGGTTGTGTTTTTTGTGTTTAATTAGTGTTTGTGCCAAGTAGAACCGTTGGGAAGACTTGGGGAAAGTCTTTTGATCTTGCTGTAGAAAACAGAAACTTTAGCACTCACGAGAATCGCTGCCATTTTTATTTGGAAGGTGCTATTTAGTTAATTCTTTTTGACAATGATTAACAGATAAATTACTCACGTGTAGCAATTTATTTTAGAATTTTTGGGGTTCCAGAACTTGCGTTAGCGACAGATTACTACAGACTGTTCTGTTTTTGACAGATTCTGTTTTTCTTGTGTTGTTTGCTTATTTTGATGAATCTATGGCTAGTAAGAGAGTTTATAAACCATAGAGAAGTTGGAATACTGTAGGTTTAAGATCGATATAAATAAAGAATGAGTTCATTACAGCACCTTGAAGTGGTTTTTTTGTTTTCTTACGCTAATGGAGCTCACGGGATTTTCTATTTTGAGGTTTGTGTTGTGAAGTTTTTCAAGTTTTGGGTAAAGATTTGATGGATTATGGAACAAAGAGTGGAAAGAGCCTAAGATTGGGGATGCCCATGGAACCCCAAGGTAAAATTCAAGGACACCAAAAAGCCTAATCTCGGGGATGCCCCGGAAGGCATCCCCTCTTTTGTCTTCGTCTATCGGTAACTTTACTTGGAGCTATATTTTTATTCACCACATGATATGTGTTTTGCTTGGAGCGTCTTGTATGATTTGAGTCTTTGCTTTTTAATTTACCACAATCATCCTTACTGTACACACCTTTTGAGAGAGACTCACATGAATTGAAATTTATTAGAATACTCTATGTGCTTCATTTATATCTTTTGAGCTATATAGTTTTTACTCTAGTGCTTCACTTATATCTCTTAGAGCATGGTGGTGGATTTGTTTTATAGAAACTATTGTTCTCTCATGCTTCACTTATATTATTTTGAGAGTCCTTTAGAACAACATGGCAATAATAAAAACTTTCATATAAGTGCATTGAATACTATGAGAAGTTTGATACTTGATAATTTTTTTGAGATATGGAGATGGTGATATTAGAGTCATGCTAGTTGAGTAGTTGTGAATTTGAGAAATACTTGTGTTAAAATTTGTGATTCACGTAGCATGCATGTATGGTAAACCGTTATGTGATGAAGTTGGAGCATGATTTATTTATTGATTGTCTTCCTTATGAGTGGTGGTCGGGGACGAGCGATGGTCTTTTCCTACCAATCTACCCCCCTAGGAGCATGCGCATAATACTTTGCTTTGATAACTTGTAGATTTTTGCAATAAGTATGTGAGTTCTTTAGGACTAATGTTGAGTCCATGGATTATACGCACTCTCACCCTTCCACCATTGCTAGCCTCTCTAGTATCGCGCAACTTTCGTCGGTACCATAAACCCACCATATACCTTCCTCAAAACAGCCACCATACCTACCTATTATGGCATTTCCATAGCCATTCCGAGATATATTGCCATGCAACTTTCCACCGTTCCGTTATTATGACACGCTTCATCATTGTCATATTGTTTACATGATCATGTAGTTGACATCGTATTTGTGACAAAGCCACCGTTCATAATTCTTTCATACATGTCACTCATGCATCATTGCACATCCTGGTACACCGCCGGAGGCATTCACATAGAGTCATATTTTGTTCTAAGTATTGAGTTGTAATTCTTGAGTTGTAAGTAAATAAAGTGTGATGATCATCATTATTAGAGCATTGTCCCAGTGAGGAAAGGATGATGGAGACTATGATTCCCCCACAAGTCAGGATGAGACTCCAGATGAAAATTTTAAAAAAGGGCCAAAAGAAAAAAAAAGAAGGCCCAAATAAAAAAATGAGGGAAAAAGAGAGAAGGGACAATGTTACTATTTTTTCCACACTTATGCTTCAAAGTAGCACCATGTTCTTCATATATAGAGTTTCCTATGATATCACTTTCGTATACTAGTGCGAATTTTTCATTATAGAACTTGGCTTGTATATTCCAATGATGGGCTTCCTCAAAATGCCCTAGGTCTTCGTGAGCAAGCAAGTTGGATGCACACCCACTTAGTTTCTTTTAATGAGCTTTCATATACTTATAGCTCTAGTGCATCCGTTGCATGACAATCCCTACTCACTCACATTGATATCTATTGATGGGCATCTCCATAGCCCGTTGATACGCCTAGTTGATGTGAGACTATCTTCCCCTTTTTTGTATTCTCCACAACCACCATTC
The DNA here is from genome assembly GCA_034509565.1 of Triticum monococcum. Lineage (NCBI taxonomy): Eukaryota > Viridiplantae > Streptophyta > Magnoliopsida > Poales > Poaceae > Triticum > Triticum monococcum. The sequence goes on along the minus strand of CM067847.1, from coordinate 741,178,298 downwards.
TATTCCACCATAGTGCTATATTCATGGCTCAAGCTCATATATTGCGTGAAGATTGAAAAAGTTTGAGAACATCAAAAGTATGAAACAATTGCTTGGCTTGTCATCGGGGTTGTGCATAATTTAAATATTTTGTGTGGTGAAGATAGAACATAGCCAGACTATATGATTTTGTAGGGGTAACTTTATTTAGCCATGTTATTTTGAGAAGACATAATTGCTTAGTTAGTATGCTTGAAGTATTATTATTTTTATGTCAATATTAAACTTTTCTCTTGAATCTTATGGATCTGAACATTCATGCCACAATAAAGAAAAAATACATTGAGAAATATGTTAGAAAGCATTCCACATCAAAAATTCTTCTTTTATCATTTACCTCCTCGAGGACGAGCAGGAATTAAGCTTGGGGATGCTTGATACGTCTCCAACGTATCTATAATTTGTGATTGCTCCATGTATATTATCTATTCTGGATGTTAATGGGCTTTATTTTACACTTTTATATCATTTTTGGGACTAACCTACTAATCAGAGGCCCAGCCCAAATTGCTGTTTTTTGCCTATTTTAGGATTTCGAAGAAAAGGAATATCAAACGGAGTCCAAACGGAATGAAACCTTCGGGAACGTGATTTTCTCAACAAATGTGATCCAGGAGACTTGGAGTGGCCGTCAAGAAACAAGGGAGGAAGGCACGAGGCAGGGGGGCGCGCCTACCCCCCTGGGCGCGCCCTCCACCCTCGTGGGCCCTCCGTTGCTCCACCGATGTACTTCTTTCTCCTATATATATCCACATACCCCCTCCCCAAACATCCAGGAGCACCACGAAAACATAGTTCCACCGCCGCAACCTTCTGTACTCGAGAGATCCCATCTCGAGGCCTTTTCTGAAGCTCCATCGGAGGGGGCATTGATCACGGAGGGCCTCTACATCAACTCCATGGCCTCTCCGGTGATGTGTGAGTAGTTTACTTCAGACCTACGGGTCCATAGTTATTAGCTAGATGGCTTCTTCTCTCTCTTTGGATCTCAATACAAAGTTCTCCTTGATTTTCTTGGAGATCTATTCGATGTAATCTTCTTTTGCGGTGTGTTTGTCGAGATCCGATGAATTGTGGGTTTATGATCTAGATTATCTATGAACAATATTTGATTATCCTCTGAATTCTTTTATGTATGATTGGTTTATCTTTGCAAGTCTCTTCGAATTATCAGTTTGGTTTGGCCTACTAGATTGATCTTTCTTGCAATGGGAGAAGTGCTTAGCTTTGGGTTCAATCTTGCGGTGTTCGATCCAAGTGACACAAAGGGAACCGATACGTATTATATTGTTGCCATCGAGGATAAAAAGATGGGGTTTATATCATATTGCATGAGTTTATCCCTCTACATCATGTCATCTTCCTTAAAGCATTACTCTGTTCTCTTGAACTTAATACTCTAGATGCATGCTGGATAGCGGTCGATGTGTGGAGTAATAGTAGTTGATGCAGGCAGGAGTCGGTCTACTTGTCTCGGACGTGATGCCTATATACATGATCATACCTAGATATTCTCATAACTATGCTCAATTCTATCAATTGCTCGACAGTAATTCGTTTACCCGCCGTAATACTTATTCTCTTGAGAGAAGCCACTGGTGAAACCTGATACGTCTCCAACGTATCTATAATTTTTGATTGCTCCATGCTATATTATCTACAGTTTTGGGCATTATTGGGCTTTATTATCCACTTTTATATTATTTTTGGGACTAACCTATTAACCGGAGGCCCAGCCCAGATTTGCAGTTTTATACCTATTTCAGTGTTTTGAAGAAAAGGAATATCAGACGGAGTCAAAATGGAACGAAATCAACTGGAGAAGTTATTTTTGGAAGGAAACACACCTGATGGACTTGGACCCCACGTCAGAAGATACGGGAGCTGCCCACGAAGGTGGGGGCGCGCCCACCCCCCTAGGGCGCGCCCCCTGCCTCGTGGGGCCCCCGTGGCTCCCCTGACGTGCTTCTTCTGCCTATATAACCCCATATACCCTAAAACTTCCAGAACGCACAATAGATTGGGAGTTCCGCCGCCAGAAGCCTCTGTAGCCACCGAAAACCAATCTAGACCCATTCCGGCACCCTGCCGGAGGGGGCAATCCTTCCCCGGTGGCCATCTTCATCATCCCGGTGCTCTCCATGACGAGGAGGGAGTAGTTCTCCCTCGGGGTTGAGGGTATGTACCAGTAGCTATGTGTTTGATCTCTCTCTCTCTCTCGTGTTCTTGATTTGGCACGATCTTGATGTATCGCGAGCTTTGCTATTATAGTTGGATCTTATGTTTCTCCTCCCCCTCTACTCTCTTGTAATGAATTGAGTTTTCCCTTTGAAGTTATCTTATTGGATTGAGTCTTTAAAGATTTGAGAACACTTGATGTATGTCTTGCCGTGGATATCTGTGGTGACAACGGGATATCACGTGATACACTTGATGTATGTTTTGGTGATCAACTTGCGGGTTCCACCCATGAACCTATGCATAGGGGTTGGCACACATTTTCGTCGTGATTCTCCGGTAGAACTTTGGGGCACTCTTTGAGGTCCTTTGTGTTGGTTGAATAGATGAATCTGAGATTGTGTGATGCATATCGTATAATCATAACCACGGATAGTTGAGGTGACATTGGAGTATCTAGGTGACATTAGGGTTTTGATTGATTTGTGTCTTAAGGTGTTATTCTAGTACGAACTCTAGGGCTGTTTGTGACACTTATAGGAATAGACCAACGGATTGATTGGAAAGAATAACTTTGAGGTGGTTTCGTACCCTACCATAATCTCTTCATCCGTTCTCCGCTATTAGTGACTTTGGAGTGACTCTTTGTTGCATGTTGAGGGATAATTATGTGACCCAATTATGTTAGTATTGTTGAGGGAACTTACACTAGCGAAAGTATGAACCCTAGGCCTTATTTCAACACATTGCAATACCGTTTACGCTCACTTTTATCACTTGCTACCTTGCTGTTTTTATTATTTTAGATTACAAAAACTATTATCTAGTATCCATATACCTCTTGTATCACCATCTCTTCGCCGAACTAGTGCACCTATACAATTTACCATTGTATTGGATGTGTTGGGGATACAAGAGACTCTTTGTTATTTGGTTGCAGGGTTGCTTGAGAGAGACCATCTTCATCCTACGCCTCCTACGGATTGATAAACATTAAGTCATCCACTTGAGGGAAATTTGCTACTGTCCTACAAACCTCTACACTTGGAGGCCCAACAACGTCTATAAGAAGAAGGTTGTATAGTAGACATCAAAACCTATGGCCCCCGGGCCTATCTTTCATCATATTAATCTCCAATACTTAGTTATTTCCTTTGCCGTTATTTTACTTTGCATCTTTATTTCTCTTTATCATAAAAATACCAAAAATATTATCTTATCATATCTATCAGATTTCACTCTCGTAAGTGACCGAGAAGGGCTTGACAACCCCTTTATCGTGTTGGTTGTGAGGTTCTTATTTGTTTGTGTAGGTGCGTGGGACTTGAGCGTGATCTCCTACTGGATTGATACCTTGGTTTCTCAAAAACTGAGAGAAATACTTACGCTGTTTTACTGCATCACCCTTTCCTCTTTAAGGGAAAACCAACGCAGTGCTCAAGAGGTAGCAGGTGACGACTGGGCGGGCTGGGGCGCGGTGACGGGGGCGGGGGCGGCGACGTCGACGACGGGGATGGCCGGGCTGGGGCGCGGCGCGCGACGGGGGCGGCCGGCGACGACAGCAGAGGGCGGCGACGACGCCGCGGTAGGGCGCGCGATGACGGGGGCGGCCGGCGACGACAGCAGAGGGCGGCGACGACGCCGCGGTAGGGCGCGCGACGACGGGGGCGGGCTGGGGCGGCGAGACGGCGACAGGGACAGGCTGGGGCGGCAACGGGGCGCGCGCGACGGGGGCGAAGACGAAGCAGATGAACTGAAACCAACTGAAATTTTCATAAGTGCTATATATATAGGAGAGGCCATTAGTACCGATTGGTGCCACCAACCGGTACTAAAGGTCAAATTTGGCCAGGCCAAGCGGCAGGAAGCAACCTCCTTTAGTACCGGGTCGTGGCACAAACCGGTACAAAAGACCCCCACCCCTCCTTTAGTACTGGTTGGAGCCATGAACCGGTACTAAAGTGAGTGCGCTCCCACCCTACGGTGCAGAAAGTTTAGTCCTACCTCGCCGGGCGAAGGGCAGCTGCACTGGTTTATAAACCCAGCCGCGGCTGCTCCTTGGAGCTCCTCTGTAAAGCAGACTTCTCGGCCTAACTATGGCGCACTGTCCTGTGAGCCTGCTGCCCCTTGTGGGCCTGAATTTCCATGATCGAGGCCTAGCAGGCCCACTGGACAACGCCCCAATAATTTTTTATATAGTTTTTCTTTTTTCGGCTTTATTTATTTTCTTCTATTTATTTCTGAGTAGTTGTTTATATTGTTTTTTCTTTTCTACTTTATTTATTTTCTTCTATTTATTTCTGAGTAGTTTTTTATATAGTTGTTTATTTTCTGCTTTATTTCTTTTCTTCTACTTATTTCTGAGTAGTTTTTTATATAGTTTTTTCTTTTCTGCTTTATTTATTTTCTTCTATTTATTTTTGAGTAGTTTTTTATATAGTCTTTTTCTTTTCTGCTTTACTTATTTTCTTCTATTTATTTCTGAGTAGTTTTTTATATAGTTTTTTCTGCTTTATTTATATCAGAAAGGGTTGAAAGTTGACGACATGGCTATGAATGGTGCATAATGAACGCACAAAAAGTCCGGAGTTGTAATAAGTTTAAAATAATGAAGTGCCTTTGTAATAGATGAGTTTTTGTCCGAAACCCTGATACTTCGAAAGAGAGTGTCCAGTTTGTACACGAAGTGCATTCAGTTTTTGCCGTAACCATCTCTATTTTTTTGCACATGCCATGTGGGTGAAATGATGATACCATGCCAAGTTTCAACCTTTTCAGAGTTCATTTGTAGTGCTTTTCAATTTCAGGGTCATTTAGCTCAAAACAAATCAGTAAATGCATCAAAAAAATCAAATTATGTCAGAAAGGGTTGAAAGTTGACGACGTGGCTTTGAATGGTGCATAATGAACGCACAAAAGTCTGGAGTTGTAATAAGTTATTAAAATTTTGAATAGTCGGTGTAACAGATGAGTTTTCGTCCGAAACCCTGATACTTCGAAAAAGAGTGTCCAGTTTGTACACGAAGTGCATTCGGTTTTTGCCGTAACCATCTCTATTTTTTACACCGGTTCGTAAAAATGTAAAAATATACCCCCTCTATAAAGAAATATAAGAGCATTTAGATTACTAAAATAGTGATCTAAATGCTCTTATATTTCTTTATACATCAAAAATACATTAATCATCAATTATCTTTTTGTGTACAATCTGAATTGACAATATGAGTCCTCACCGGTTTAGAAACCAGAGAAAACTCATATTGTGGCCACAAATTCTACACATAGAGTTCAATGAAGACCAAGTGGTTGTGATAGTTTGAGAAGTAACATATTTAAGGTGGTAAAAACCCTGTTAGCGGAGCAAGGTGGGACTAAAAAACCGCTGCAACTAAAAACCTCTAGTACTGGTTTGTGGCACGAACCGATACTAAAGGTGCTGGTGGGGCCCCAGCCGGACCATGCCGTGCCACAACCTCTTTAGTACCGGTTCGTGGCACGAACTGGTACTAGAGGTTCGCCACAAACCGGTACTAATTACCTCCGCTTGCCTAGCCGTTCGAACCGGCACTAATGGCAACATTAGTGTCGGTTTTGTTACAAACCGGTACTAATGTGCTGCACATAGGCCGTTTTTCTACTAGTGAGTCTATCATACCTGTCATGTTAGCTTAATTGTATATTGGCATTAAGCTTGCTGGGCTGGAGTGCCCATTTAAATATATGGTAGTATCAACTATGATTTGAAATATGCAAGAAACACAGTGTTGTAATATGAAATGTATTTGTTTACAGTGTGATAGGAAATGGATGTGAGTACTATTTAACAAATAGCTGTTGAAACAACATTTTCATCCATGGTGCTGCTGTTGCTAGAGTATCATATGCTTTTCCTTGCATATGCAATGGCATCAGCACCTTTTAAATAACTTCGCTGATGTCTCAGTTTCTGCACGTAAGAACCCATTCCCTGTATTTTTTTTTATGGTGAGTTCTTCCTGGAGATAATAGTTTAGTATTTATTTTCTTACGAATGGGTGAATCCTGATGTTGGTAGAGACTTTCATGTATGGCCTGGCACAAAAATATGGAAAGACTGCAAACTAATCATAACCTTTTGTCATTAAGCCTTTAGAATGTACATTAGTCGGTACCATGTTGTGTGAAATATAAATTTAGCTATTGATGTTCAGCCAAGCATGTGGTGTTTCTTAGACATCCCCCCCCCCCCCCCCCCCCCCTGCATCTTTTGTTACCTCAAAGAAATTCAACAAATCAAGATCTGTAACTCTTTCTTTCTTTTTAATTATTTTCTTTAGCTAAACATATTTTTAGATCATGATCAGCTCTATATTTGATCCATCATTTATTGGGTAGCTCAAAGATGGCAACTTTATATATTTGGACATTGGCAACCAGAACAACCCCTTTTTTCTATTTGTGTAAAGAAATCATTGCTCAGTCTAAAATCACATTCAAATGTTGATGAAGCTTGGTGTGAAGACTGGAGAAACACATGCAGATGAAGAATTCAGCACTCATGTTGTCTGTTGGAACAAATAAGGGATGCATAAGACACTCCGCTTTTAACATTTATATTTAGGGGTCCTTTGGATAGTGGACCTTTTAGTATAACTATATAAGTCTTTTAATAGCCACTGATCAGGCATGGTTGATCTGAATATAATCATAGATTGCTGCTCTTTCTTCGCTGAATCCATGTGTTGTGTGTTCCTATCATGTGATATGTATGATTAATTTGTGCAGGTCAAAGTATGCATGCTACTGGATAGGTGGGACAATAATCTTTAATTTTTTTTCTGTAACAACGATATGTTGACATACTATGTTTGGAAATTGCTACTCTCTCCTATCCAAAATAAGTGTCGTGGTTTTAGTTCAAAATGTCATCAAATCACGAGGAGCTTCTGTTAAAGCATATCTACTACAGTACAAGTTGCTCACCAATTTTATAGTGTTTCCATTACATTATGTTAGTTTTATCACATGGAAAATTTATCCCAGCTCTTCCACTTTTGCACTTTGTTTGTATTTTGTACTTTCTGGTGTGCATAATCTTGCCTCTACAAATAACTCGGATTGATATAATTTATGCTGATAATAACATTTCATTTTCTTTTTGATAATTGGTCTACTCTTGTCAGATTTCTTAGAGAAATGGGTGGTTGTTTTAGCTTCATAATTATTAAGTATGTAAATTTATGCATCTCTCTTCTGTCGTCATAATGAGACACAACTTCTGCCAAAATCTCGGGAGAATAGGCCGTAGAAACACGAGAAGGAGCATACGGCTCACATGAAACTATGACAGAATAGGCAAACAACCTACCGCCGAATAAAACGACCAACAGAGAAACGGCGTGCTTTAAACGACCAACAGAGAAACGGCGCGGCAAAGCGCACGTGTACATCTAGTAAATTTGAAGGTGATGTGATTAACCACATGGTAAGCGTGATAAAAGCAATTTCAAACAGACAAAAAAGAAAATAAAGGTCATTCCGTTTCTTTTGAAAAAAAAAGGCCACGAGTTTAACAGGTCTCGGAGGAGTCGCAGGAACCGGGAAGATTCTGGATTCCCTGAAAGAGAAGGAAAAGCGAGAAAACAGCACATGGCGGGCCCTAGAAAGAGAGCACCGGCTGAGCCGCATGTGAGTGCGATGTCCTGTATCCGCGTCCCAGACAGTGCACAGTCACCAGCTAGGCCGCCAGGAGGAGACGATGATCCTCTCGTGACATCTCTGCACTGTTGATGTTCCCACCACCCTCCTATCTTGCTCTTACAGTTACAGCTCACCACCGGATCAGGCTCGTCTGAGCTCTGAGGGCAGCGGGCGCGACCCACGCACTTGAAGGTTGGTCCACGAGCGGCGGCATCCACGGTGAGAAACACCGCCGGATTCCGTTGTGGCCGCGCTCATGTCCACCATGGATGCATGCCGCAAATCTTGATTTGTTTCCTCACTCTCCCCTTTGATGTATTCTTGTTTCTTTATTCACTTCTTGACAGCAAAAACTCTTGTTTCTCCTTGATGATTTGCGGCAGCATCCGTGGAGGCGTGGAATTGGGGGAGGTGTATCGCACAAAGGAGGCCAGACGGTTACAAAATACTTCTTTGTTTATAAAGATCCGAGACGCGAGTATGAGCCGGATCTTCCGTTTTTTGCTAGGCAACGGGTTAGTCCACTGCACTCCGAGCCTTCATTGGAATATGCATACTGTTTCTCTTTGTCATTTCTCATGGTGATGTGATAAACTAGTTGCAGATTGTTAGGAATTTTTAGATAATTGAAAGGGAGAAGTACCATACATGATCTAAAAGGAACGGCCTTTTTTCTTACCCTGTCCGAGCATTAATCTTTTTTTTAAGACCAGGAGGCAGACATCTCTATTAAAATTTTGTCAAATGTGCTTACAAGTACAAGTTACAGGTTGGATTCAGAGTGTGTGGAGAAGGTAGGTTAATTATGTCGAATATCAGTTAGATTCAGAGTGCGTGGAGAAGGTAGACTAGTTATGTCGAATATGCTTACAAGTAAAGTTGGATTGAGGGTGTGTGGACAACGTGGGCTTTAGGCTGATTCGCAACAGAAGAGGTTGGGTTAGCTTTTGAGTTAGACTGTTGTCACTACAAGGGCATGTGTCTACCTGATATGAACATGTACTCCCTTCGTCCGGAAATACTTCTCGCAGAAATGGATATAAATGGATGCATCTAAAACTAAAATACGTCTAGATATATCCATTACTTTGACAAGTATTTTCGGACGGAGTAAAACATTTTCATAATTTTTCGCTTAGAAGAATGCTTCCTGCTGTAACTGGGAAAATTATCTAGCTGGCCCGGTTTCTGAAAATGTTCCTCTATAATCAATGAATTGGGAATGACATATTAAGGTTGTGCTGTATTTGCGTGCATACTACCTCCATACGCACCGGCATTTATGATCAGATCTGACGCATTGTGAGCTATGCTTCTCTGAAACGCTATGTCATTTTGATCTTTTCTTTTGTCAAACGACAGTACAAACGCAGACGTGTATAGACACACACCAGGGGATGCAAGGACCCTACTACATGAGGTGTAGCAAAATCAAGAGCTTTATAAAATAATTACCTGGTTCCTGGAAACGCTACGTTATTTTGATCTTTTTCTACATTGTTTTGATCTAAATTTTGCAGCCACGCTGTTCAGCGCCAGCAAGACGATGTACAAGCGCCCGTTCGTTAAAAATTCCAGCAGTAGAGCACTTTGACCTTGATAGTGCCATCTCCCGTAACCCCAGGACTAATCCAGCACGTTCAGGCCTGTAACCTTCTCCGTCCTTTTATTTTGTTTGCTGTGCATATGTTTTTTCTTTTCGATGGGGATGACCTAGGATTCTAACACCAACAACTACAAGGGACTGGGCCTGAGACTATGAAGAAATCAACACCTTAACTGGAAGAAAAAGAAGAAAAAGAACACCTAACCCGAAGAATTGCAACATTTAACCATTTGCAACATCAGAGTATCGGACAGTTCTGGTTGACGCCCATTCTTGGTCCAATGGCATGACTGCAATTACCATTCTTGGTCCAATGGCATGACGCCCATTCTTGGTCCTGGATGTTGATCCCACATCCGACAACCCTGACGCCCACTTGTAAGGCCACAAAACCAGAGAATTCGAAGGTAAAACCACTTCTTCCAGTCGGTCGGCAGTTTTTTATTCATATGATCCTGAAATGAACCAAATTCCACTGTCAGAAGATAATGGAACAAAACGTAAGATTCATCATGTGCAAAAAACTTAGTTCAGCTGCCACAAACCGCTAACAACAAAAGCAAAAGCCTCAAAAGAAAGGCTACGTGCTAATCCAATCTAAAGGATCGCGAAGATAGGGGATGAGCTCCCAAACGTTCCCACATAAGATGCCCAGGGCATCTAGTTCTTTCTTCTCGTGATCTACAGAACATGCAAATCATTCATTTGGTTTTATTGCTCAACATTTAGCCATTTCCTGAAGGTAAGCCCCCATCCTCTGGCAGCCATTTTCTTAGCAGTGCATTCTGCTTCATTACTGATTGTAAACAATTTACGGAAATTGATCCTTCAATAAGCTGTCTGTTGTCCACATCCCACAATCATACTCCTTCCACTGAGATATAATTGCTTGATCTTCAATAAGTCAAACCAGCAGGGGGATCATTAGCAGGGCCAGTAACCTACATGACCACATTCTGCATTTTATATTTCATTTTTACCATCTCTTGCAACATCCCTTCTTTCTCCTCTAAATTCCACCACCATTTACAAAGTAAATTGATAATAAACCTTTCCAAATTATGAATCCCTGGTCCATCTTTTTCATTGGTCTACAAATGAGAGGCCATCTAACCATGTAGTATTTCAATTTGTTTCTATCTCCATGTAAAAAAACCTTCTGATTGATTTAGTCATTCCTTCTCAATTCAAAATAATTCCACTCATTTCAAATAACTGATTGCACTCATTTCAAAAAAGCAGATTTTGCACATTTCAAAAAATAGCTTTCACTCAGTTCAAATAACTAATTTTACTCAATTTGAAATTATATTTCACTTTTTAATTGATTTTGCTCATTTCAAAAAATTTGATTTCACTCATTCTAAAAACAGTTTTCACTCATTTAAAAGAAAAAATCATTTGTTTTAAAAGAACTAATTCACTCATTTGAAAAAGCATATTTCATTCATTTTAAAAACAGATTTCAAACGGATTTCACTCATTTCAGAAAACTAATTTCACTCATTTCAAAAAACTGATTTCGCTCATTTCAAAAAATTGATTTCACTCGTCCAAAGAAACATATTCCCCTCATTTAAAAAAATTGATTTCACCCATTTCAAAAAAGTGGAACTTAAACTATTCAAAAGGTGATTTTAATAGTTTCACTATTTCAAAAAAGTGATTTCATTGTTTGACTATTTCAGAAAAGTGATTCCAATTGTTTCGCTATTTCAAAAGGTGAAATTGAAACTGTTTAAAACTGATTTATTTTTGTTGTTTGACATAAATGATTATAATTGTTTCACTATTCCAAAAAGTGAAAATGAAGTAATTGAAATGACTAAACGTCTGGAAATAATTTAAAATGTATCCAGTATTGGTCTTGTTCTAAATGTCTGGCCGTTAGAAGCTCAAATATAAAATAAAGAAAAATAATGATTTAAAAGATACAAATGTTTTAAATTATCCAATATTCGTTTGTTTATTAGTTTGTTGATGCTGTTGACTAGTAGTAGGATGCCACATCAATGTTGACAACCTCATTCAGTTGCTTTACAACATAAAACCACCTTCTAATCGTCTCAGGCCCGGTCTTAATTTTCAGTGATGTGATCTCGGCCAGTCGTTTGGGGCTGTAAAGTGCACTTCTCTTAAGCTGATATACTATTATAGTTTCACAGTTCTCCCGCAGACAAAAAAGTTATTGTTTCCGAGTTGGTCTTTTGCCTTTGATCTACGTTGTTAAACTCCCTGTTAATAAAGATCAGTATTATTCATACGCAATTTTTTACAAAAAGTTTACGTACTAGATTTTCAACCAAGCAAATAGCTCCAAGTTTCTAGTGGATTAATAACTGCTTAATCATATACTTGCCACGTGAAATAGTAGTATGTAGGATTTTTTGTAAGATCATCCTTAAAAATAGCATGTTTGGTTAACTAATGAGTCGAGGGAAGGTTTTTTGCCTCCATTTTAGAAAATTCAGAATGAAGTGAAACTTTTATTTAGGAATAACGAAGTGAAACTTACAATTGTGCATTGGTCTTTTGTCAGATAATTTCTTTTTGTCAGATAATGACGACGTCCCTGTAGATGAGCTCCATTTTAAGATGATGCTGGGGCAGTTGTGTGGCGCGGCTCCTGAACATGGTGACTCGACGCAGCAACCCATCATCTACACGGTCCCCCAGGAACTTAAAATCAATAACTACAACCCCGTGGCAGAATATGAGCCGGCTGCTGTTTGCCTAGGAAGCAAGTACTCCAAGATTTACACTCTTCCTCAGGGGAATGAGTACAAGGAAAGCTTGCTGCAGCTGGAGAAATACAAATGGAGCTGCGTGCAGCAGCTCATCAGCCGACACAGCCGCCTCTTGGAGCCTGCCAAGACTCTGGTTCTACTACACAGATGCTTCACGACCATGAAGCGTCTCGTGCCTAAAATTCGGCCATCCTACTTACGAGGGGCCTTAAATACTGAAGGAGTCCACCCTGATGACGAGGTGACCCAGATGATGCTACTAGACGGCTGCTTCATCCTACACCGCTTGCTCAAGTACGCGCGCCGTGCGAAGATGGAAGCTGACGGCAGAAGCGATCAATGTGATGACGAGGACTGGACTCAGGTTTACGGCAGGTGCTGGGTGTGGCAGCTTGTGACGCGGGACCTGCTGCTGCTGGAGAACCAGATCCCTTTCTTTGTGATCCGGGAGCTCTTTCAGCAGCTGGGGAACGAGGACGAATCCAAAAGGCTACTGGTGACCGGCAGCCTCAGGCTTTTCCGCTCTCTTCGTCCCCAAATGCTGCACTGTTCACCCATTGCATGTGACAATGTGCACCACCTGCTGCACCTCTTCTACCTCTCCGTCGGCTTCCCACCGAGCCACCGCCGGCAGCATTCCCGCCCCCACCGAAGCGATGAGTTGCTGTCAGAGCTCCCACAGTGGATCCCATGCGCCAAGGAGCTGGAGGAGGCTGGGGTCCGGATCCGGAAGAGGGTGAATGCCACGAGCTTCCTGGGCGTTAGCTTCGACAGCAACCGCGGTGTCCTGGAAATCCCACAGCTGGAGCTCAACGATTCGAGCGAGTGGCTGTTCCGGAACCTGATCGCGTTCGAGCAGACATACCCGGACACCCCACGGGACGTCTCCACCTACGCCATCTTCATGGACTGTCTTGTCACCTCGCCGGAGGATATGAGGATCCTGAACCTGCACGGCATCCTCGTCAGCCACCTCAACAGCAGGAGCAAAGCCTGGCGCTTTTTCGGCAACATCGTTCGGCAGGTGCACTGGTCGGCGGACAACTACCTGGTCGGCCTGATGAACGAGGTGAACAGGTACAGGGAGCGCAGGCGGCACAAGTGGCGCGCCGCGCTTGCCCGCAACTACTTCAGCAACCCATGGGTGACCATGTCGGTGTTCGCCGCCCTACTGCTGCTCTCCATGGCCGTGCTGCAGACCTTCTTCGCTGTCTATGCCTACTTCAAGCCTCCCAAGTAAGCGCGCAGCAGAGGTAAGCTAAACAGTGAAGTATGCTGGGAGAATATCTCAGGTGCTCTGCTTTCACTAAAACTGGGCCATTATCTCTGTATCCTTGATGTAAACTGAACTGGGTCATTGTTTCTCTTGGCTATATACCTTCTAGCATGATTTGCACTCACCAAGTGATTTGACTATTTGTGTGGGTAAACTTATGTAAGATTCTAAGAAATATCATTGTCATTTTACCATTTATCTATGATTGTCTGCTTTTAAGTTACTCTCTGATTCACAGGATTCCAAAATACAGTAACTAGATCTAGATGCCATTCGATGACATGTCAATCCTACCAAAACCGAAAACAACCCAATAATCACATGAGAAACACATGAAAGGCAAAATATACTATATATAGCGGTTCGGTGCCAAGTAGATTTCTGTATTTCTGCTCTCGAGTTGTCTAAATTTGGAAGCTTGCTGCTCTGAAATGCTAGCTCAATTAGTCAATTCAAAAGCGATTAATTAGGCGATTTTTAGTTTGAGGCTAGATTTGTCTAAGTTTGCCACACCCTAAGGTTTGGCAAGTTTGACCAGAGCATCTCTATCAGACCCCGTATATCTCACTGAATTGTAAAATAACCGTCGGTCTTCAGTTTTGGACGAAAAAGTAGTCCGAACAGACCCCTTATATCCCACCGAACTGTAAATTTTTTAAAGGATGCCGTAAAAAGTTCCTCCCGATTTGCAAAAACACAGTTTTCGCGTCTGATTCTATGGCGCCTTGTAACCGAAGAAAGCAGTTGGCGGGAGCTCAACTACTACGGAAACTTCATCCCGCGCCATACCGGCCGCCGCCGTCGCTGCTCCGGCTTCCACCCACGCCTCACCGGCTGCCTCCCGCGCCGCCCCGGCCGCCATCTGCGCCCCTCCCCAGCTTCCTTCACCTTCGCGACGGACCAGACGAAACTGAAATCCACGAACAGAGATAGCTTGCTCTGTGGGCTGTGGCCGGGCTTGGCGCGGCTGGACCTGGGCAGCGGCGGCGGCTCGGCTGACGCCGGAGACGGGCGGCGAGGACGTTGACCCACGTGCGAAGCAGAGGATGCAAACACGAGGCAGAGGATGCACCGGCAGGTCACGCCGGACCGGAGCGACGATAGCGACGCTGGACCTGGACGCGGGCGGCGGCGCGGGACATGGGAACGGCGGAGGCGATCTCTGGCGATGAGGCCGGCAGGGGCGCGGAGCTGCAGCAGATCGGGGCGGCGGCGAACGTTCTCTGTACCAACGACAGATAGTTTCGGAGAGAGAGTTTCAGGTAGGAGTCGACGGCGCGCCTTCAGGTAGGAGTCGAATATTCGATTTTCCGTCGTGGAATATTTGGTTTTGCTGTTTACTCCCTCCTTTCCGATTTATAGGGCTCAATTCAAAAATTTCACCAACCAAAGTAGATGATGAATGGTGCAATACTTTTTGTAGTTTGCAAAAGCACCTAATTAATGCTCTTATTTTTCTCAAAAAATTATGTTTACCAATGCATTAATTGCAATGCATGCATACATAAAGTACATGCATTGATCAATTTTCTCTTAATACTTGCATGAAATGATTTAATGCATTTTGGAATCTGAATTTGTGATGGAAAACAACCAAATTAAGCCTTATAAAATGAAAAACTAAAATTTTGAGATAAGCCCTATAAACCAAAAAGAAGGGAGTATTATACGGTATCTGTTCTTTCCGGACGGTTTTCAACCCTTAAAATCGTTTCACAGTTCCACTTTTATACGTTTTAAGGGTCCAATTTTTACAGGGTCTGTTAGAGATGCTCTTAGGTGGTTGTTTGGTTCAAGCCACACCTTAAATAAGATGTGTTTTGCCACATTCAAGCCCTACATAACAAAAACTCTTAAGGTGTGATAAGATTCTCTTAGTCTTCGTAACTCGTGGCTCTAATTCTACTTAACTAACCTTAGAAAAGTTCAGCAGTCGCAAAAAATGGATCGTCGTGCTGCTACTGCGAGCGATACAGGGAGCCCTAGCGTCGCCAGATTTCGGTTGTCTCAAATACCCTCCTCTCCCTCGCTTCCACCAGAGGCGGCGTGGGCAGCAATGAGGCTGCTCGTCCCTCTCGCGGGGTTGGCTGGTAGCGCGGGATGTCTTGGCTTTGCATGGGCATGGGCCTTGACATGTTGACATGGCGTGCGGTAGCGCGACCATGGACTTCCGACGGTGGCGCGGATGCGAAGATGTGGCGTGATCGAGGCACGACGACGGGCGTGCTTGGGGTGGGCGTAGTGTTCGATTAGGAGGCGCGGCACCGATCTGGCAGCTATGCGCTTCTGATCTAGCAGCGACAGCGCTCCGTGCGGTAGAGCATGGACGATGGTGATGTGTCTTTCATGCTCCAACTCTGGCCATGTCAGTCCAGGGACGGAGGGCCTGGGCAGGGTTCTCTCCAACATGGTGGTAGTCGGCGCTGGTGTGCTCCGCATACGGTGTTGGTCCTTGTGGTGATCATTCCGGCCTGCAGCGGCGCCGCAAGCTACTGTTTGCGGTGGCCATTGAAAGGTGAGGGAGTCCTGGATTAGGGGGTATTCGGGTAGCCGGACTATACCTTCAGCCGGACTCCAGGACTATGAAGATACAAGATTGAAGACTTCGTCCTGTGTCCGGATGGGACTTTCCTTGACGTGGAAGGTAAGCTTGGCGATGCGGATATTCAAGATTTCCTACCATTGTAACCGACTTTGTGTAACCTTAACCCTATCCGGTGTCTATATAAACCGGAGGGTTCTAGTCCGTAGGACAACTCCATCATACAATAATCATACCATAGGCTAGCTTCTAGGGTTTAGCCTCCTTGATCCCGTGGTAGATCTACTCTTGTACTACCCATATCATAAATATTAATCAAGCAGGAGTAGGGTTTTACCTCCATCGAGAGGGCCCGAATCTGGGTAAAAACATCATGTCCCTCATCTCCTGTTACCATCCGCCTAGACGCACAGTTCGGGACCCCCTATCCGAGATCCTCCGGTTTTGACACCGACATTGTTGCTTTCATTGAGAGTTCCTCTGTGTCGTCACTTTTAGGCCCGATGGCTCCTTTGATCATCAACGACGATGTGGTTCAGGGTGAGACTTTTCTCCCCGGACAGATCTTCGTCTTCGGCGGCTTCGCACTGCGGGCCAATTCGCTTGGCCACCTGGAGCAGATCAAAAGCTACGCCCCTGGCCATCAGGTCAGGTTTGGAAGCTTAAAGTACACGGCAGACATCCGCGGGGATTTGATCTTCGACGGATTCGAACCACAGCCAAGCACGCCGCACTGTTTTGAGAGGCATGATCTTGCTCTGCCGTCGAATAGTGCCCTGGAGGCCGCACGCGCACCGGTTCCTACCCTTAATCCGGAGCCTATTGCGCCAATCGAGGATGAGCGGCTGGACGTCACCTCAGGGGCTACGATCTCAAAGGCGATCGAGCTGAACGTCAGCCCCGCGTTCTGCGTGACCCGTGACTCCGAGGATCCGGATTTCTCTCCGGACTCCGAACCCCCCGCACCCCTACCGATCGAATCCGATTGGGCGCCGATAATGGAGTTCACCGCAGCGGACATCTTTCAGCACTCGCCCTTCGGCGACATCCTGAATTCACTAAAGTCTCTCTCTTTATCAGGAGAGGCATGGTCGGACTTGTTGGGGAACGCAGTAATTTCAAAAAATTTCCTACGCACACGCAAGATCATGGTGATGCACAGCAACGAGAGGGGAGAGTGTTGTCTACGTACCAACGCAGACCGACTGCGGAAGCGATCACACAACGTAGAGGAAGTAGTCGTACGTCTTCTTCCCGATCGACCGATCCAAGCACCGTTACTCCGGCACCTCCGAGTTCTTAGCACACGTTCAGCTCGATGACGTTCCTCGGGCTCTGATCCAGCAAAGCGTCGAGGAAGAGTTTCGTCAGCACGACGGCGTGATGACGATCTTGATGTACTACCGACGCAGGGGTTCGCCTAAGCACTACAACGGTATGATCGAGGTGGAATTTGGTGGCAGGGGGCACCGCACACGGCTAAGGAACGATATCAAGGATCAAGTTGTGTGTCTATGGGGTGCCCCCCGCCCCCGTATATAAAGGCCAGGGGCAAGGGGGTCGGCCGGCTAGGAGGGAGGCGCAGGGAGGAGTCCCACTCCTACCGGGAGTAGGACTCCTTCCCCCAAATCCTATTCCTAGTAGGACTCTTCGGGAGAAAGAGAAAGAGAGGGGGGCCGGCCCCTTCTCCTAGTCCTATTCCTAATAGGACTAGGGAAGGGGGGTTCGGCCGGCTAGCCTGTGGGCTGCCCCTTCTCCCTTTTCCACTAAGGCCCAATAGGCCCATTTGCCTCCCGGGGGGTTCCGGTAACCCTCCCGGTAATCCGGTAAAATCCCGATTTCACCCGGAACACTTCCGGTGCCCAAACATAGGCTTCCAATATATCAATCTTTACGTCTCGACCATTTCGAGACTCCTCGTCATGTCCGTGATCTCATCCGGGACTCCGAACAACCTTCGGTACATCAAAATGCATAAACTCATAATAACTGTCATCGTAACGTTAAGCGTGCGGACCCTACGGTTCGAGAACAATGTAGACATGACCGAGACACGTCTCCGGTCAATAACCAATAGCGGGACCTGGATGCCCATATTGGCTCCTACATATTCTACGAAGATCTTTATCGGTCAGACCGCATAACAACATACGTTGTTCCCTTTGTCATCGGTATGTTACTTGCCCGAGATTCGATCGTCGGTATCCAATACCTAGTTCAATCTCGTTACCGGCAAGTCTCTTTACTCGTTCCGTAATACATCATCTCACAACTAACTTATTAGTTGCAGTGCTTGCAAGGTTTATGTGATGTGCATTACCGAGAGGGCCCAGAGATACCTCTCCGACAATCGGAGTGACAAACCCTAATCTCGAAATACGCCAACCCAACATCTACCATTGGAGACACCTGTAGTACTCCTTTATAATCACCCAGTTACGTTGTGACGTTTGGTAGTACCCAAAGTGTTCCTCCGGTAAACGGGAGTTGCATAATCTCATAGTTACAGGAACATGTATAAGTCATGAAGAAAGCAATAGCAACATACTAAACGATCGGGTGCTAAGCTAATGGAATGGGTCATGTCAATCAGATCATTCTACTAATGATGTGACCTCGTTAATCAAATAACAACTCCTTGTTCATGGTTAGGAAACATAACCATCTTTGATTAACGAGCTAGTCAAGTAGAGGCATACTAGTGACACTCTGTTGGTCTATGTATTCACACATGTATTATGTTTCCGGTTAATACAATTCTAGCATGAATAATAAACATTTATCATGATGTAAGGAAATAAATAATAACTTTATTATTGCCTCTAGGGCATATTTCCTTCAGTCTCCCACTTGCACTAGAGTCAATAATCTAGATTACACTGTAATGATTCTAACACCCATGGAGCCTTGGTGCTGATCATGTTTTGCTCGTGGAAGAGGCTTAGTCAACGGGTCTGCAACATTCAGATCCGTATGTATCTTGCAAATCTCTATGTCTCCCACCTGGACTAAATCCCGGATGGAGTTGAAGCGTCTCTTGATGTGTTTGGTTCTTTTGTGAAATCTGGATTCCTTTGCCAAGGCAATTGCACCAGTATTGTCACAGAAGATTTTCATTGGACCCGATGCACTAGGTATGACACCTAGATCGGATATGAACTCCTTCATCCAGACTCCTTCGTTTGCTGCTTCCGAAGCAGCTATGTGCTCCGCTTCACATGTAGATCCCGCTATGACGCTTTGTTTAGAACTGCACCAACTGACAGCTCCACCGTTTAAAGTAAACACGTATCCGGTTTGCGATTTAGAATCGTCCGGATCAGTGTCAAAGCTTGCATCAACGTAACCTCTTACGGTGAGCTCTTTGTCACCTCCATATACGAGAAACTTATCCTTAGTCCTTTTCAGGTATTTCAGGATGTTCTTGACCGCTGTCCAGTGATCCATTCCAGGATTACTTTGGTACCTCCCTGCTAAACTTATAGCAAGGCACACATCAGGTCTGGTACACAGCATTGCATACATGATAGAGCCTATGGCTGAAGCATAGGGAACATCTTTCATTTTCTCTCTATCTTCTGCAGTGGTCGGGCATTGAGTCTTACTCAATTTCACACCTTGTAGCACAGGCAAGAACCCTTTCTTTGCTTGATCCATCTTGAACTTTTTCAAAATTTTGTCAAGGTATGTGCATTGTGAAAGTCCAATTAAGCGTTTTGATCTATCTCTATAGATCTTTATGCCTAATATGTAAGCAGCTTCCCCGAGGTCTTTCATCGAAAAACTTTTATTCAAGTATCCCTTTATGCTATCCAGAAATTCTATATCATTTCCAATTAGCAATATGTCATCCACATATAATATCAGAAATGCTACAGAGCTCCCACTCACTTTCTTGTAAATACAGGCTTCTCCAAAAGTCTGTATAAAGCGAAATGCTTTGATCACACTATCAAAGCGTTTATTCCAACTCCGAGATGCTTGCACCAGTCCATAAATGGATCGCTGGAGTTTGCATACTTTGTTAGCTCCTTTTGGATCGACAAAACCTTCTGGTTGTACCATATACAACTCTTCTTCCAGAAATCCATTCAGGAATGCAGTTTTGACATCCATTTGCCATATTTCATAATCATAAAATGCGGCAATTGCTAACATAATTCTGACGGACTTAAGCATCGCTACGGGTGAGAAGGTCTCTTCGTAGTCAACCCCTTGAACTTGTCGAAAACCTTTTGCGACAAGTCGAGCTTTATAGACAGTAACATTACCGTCAGCGTCAGTCTTTTTCTTGAAGATCCATTTATTCTCGATTGCTTGCCGATCATCGGGCAAGTCAACCAAAGTCCATACTTTGTTCTCATACATGGATCCCATCTCAGATTTCATGGCCTCAAGCCACTTTGCGGAATCTGGGCTCACCATCGCTTCTTCATAGTTCGTAGGTTCATCATGATCTAGCATCATGACTTCCAGAACTGGATTACCGTACCACTCTGGTGCGGATCTCACTCTGGTTGATCTACGTGGTTCAGTAGTATCTTGATCTGAAGCTTCATGATCATCATTAGCTTCCTCACTGATTGGCATAGGTGTCGCAGAAACAGTTTTCTGTGATGTACTATTTTCCAATAAGGGAGCAGGTACAGTTACCTCGTCAAGTTCTACTTTCCTCCCACTCACTTCTTTCGAGAGAAACTCCTTCTCTAGAAATGATCCATTCTTAGCAACGAATGTCTTGCCTTCGGATCTGTGATAGAAGGTATACCCAACAGTTTCCTTTGGGTATCCTATGAAGACACATTTCTCCGCTTTGGGTTCGAGCTTATCAGGTTGAAGTTTTTTCACATAAGCATCGCAGCCCCAAACTTTAAGAAACGACAACTTTGGTTTCTTGCCAAACCATAGTTCATAAGGCGTCGTCTCAACGGATTTTGATGGTGCCCTATTTAACGTGAATGCGGCCGTCTCTAAAGCATAACCCCAAAACGATAGTGGTAAATCAGTAAGAGACATCATAGATCGCACCATATCTAGTAAAGTACGATTACGACGTTCGGACACACCATTACGCTGTGGTGTTCCGGGTGGCGTGAGTTGCGAAACTATTCCACAATTTTTCAAATGTACACCAAACTCGTAACTCAAATATTCTCCTCCACGATCAGATCGTAGAAATTTTATTTTCTTGTTACGATGATTTTCAACTTCACTCTGAAATTCCTTGAACTTTTCAAATGTTTCAGACTTATGTTTCATTAAGTAGATATACCCATATCTGCTTAAACCATCTGTGAAGGTGAGAAAATAACGATATCCGCCGCGAGCCTCAATATTCATCGGACCACATACATCGGTATGTATAATTTCCAACAAATCTGTTGCTCTCTCCATAGTACCGGAGAACGGTGTTTTAGTCATCTTGCCTATGAGGCATGGTTCGCAAGTACCAAGTGATTCATAATCAAGTGATTCCAAAAGCCCATCTGTATGGAGTTTCTTCATGCGCTTTACACCGATATGACCTAAACGGCAGTGCCACAAATAAGTTGCACTATCATTATTAACTTTGCATCTTTTGGCTTCTACATTATGAATATGTGTATCACTATCTTCGAGATTCAACAAGAATAGACCACTCTTTAAAGGTGCATGACCATAAAAGATATTATTCATATAAATAGAACAACCATTATTCTCTGATTTAAATGAATAACCGTCTCGCATTAAACAAGATCCAGATATAATGTTCATGCTCAACGCTGGCACCAAATAACAATTATTTAGGTCTAATATTAATCCCGAAGGCAGATGTAGAGGTAGCGTGCCGACCGCGATCACATCGACTTTGGAATCGTTTCCCACGCGCATCGTCACCTCGTCCTTTGCTAGTGTCCGCTTATTCCGTAGTCCCTGTTTCGAGTTGCAAATATTAGCAATAGAACCAGTATCAAATACCCAGGTGCTACTGCGAGCTCTAGTAAGGTACACATCAATAACATGTATATCACATATACCTTTGCTCACTTTGCCATCCTTCTTATCCGCCAAATACTTGGGGCAGTTCCGCTTCCAGTGACCAGTCTGCTTGCAGTAGAAGCACTCAGTTTCAGGCTTAGGTCCAGACTTGGGTTTCTTCTCCTGAGCAGCAACTTGCTTGCTGTTCTTCTTGAAGTTTCCCTTCTTCTTCCCTTTGCCCTTTTTCTTGAAACTAGTGGTTTTGTTAACCATCAACACTTGATGCTCCTTCTTGATTTCTACCTCCGCAGCTTTCAGCATTGCGAAGAGCTCGGGAATAGTCTTGTTCATCCCTTGCATATTATAGTTCATCACGAAGCTCTTGTAGCTTGGTGGCAGTGATTGGAGAATTCTGTCAATGACGCAGTCATCTGGAAGATTAACTCCCATCTGAATCAAGTGATTATTATACCCAGACATCTTGAGTATATGCTCACTGACAGAACTGTTCTCCTCCATCTTACAGCTATAGAACTTATTGGAGACTTCATATCTCTCAATTCGGGCATTTGCTTGAAATATTAACTTCAACTCCTGGAACATCTCATATGCTCCATGACGTTCAAAACGTCGTTGAAGTCCCGATTCTAAGCCGTAAAGCATGGCACACTGAACTATCGAGTAGTCATCAGCTTTGCTCTGCCAGACGTTCATAACATCTGGCGTGGCTCCAGCAGCAGGCCTGTCACCCAGCGGTGCTTCCAGGACGTAATTCTTCTGTGCAGCAATGAGGATAATCCTCAGGTTACGGACCCAGTCTGTGTAATTGCTACCATCATCTTTCAACTTTGCTTTCTCAAGGAACGCATTAAAATTCAACGGAACAATAGCACGAGCCATCTATCTACAAGCAACATAAACAAGCAAGATACTATCAGGTACTAAGTTCATGATAAGTTTAAGTTCAGTTAATCAAATTACTTAGGAACTCCCACTTAGATAGACATCCCTCTAATCCTCTAAGTGATCACGTGATCCAAATCAACTAAACCATAACCGATCATCACGTGAGATGGAGTAGTTTTCAATGGTGAACATCGTCATGTTGATCATATCTACTATATGATTCACGCTCGACCTTTCGGTCTCTGTGTTCCGAGGCCATATCTGCATATGCTAGGCTCGTCAAGTATAACCTGAGTATTCTGCGTGTGCAAAACTGGCTTGCACCCGTTGTAGATGGACGTAGAGCTTATCACACCCGATCATCACGTGGTGTCTGGGCACGACGAACTTTGGCAACGGTGCATACTCAGGGAGAACACTTCTTGATAATTTAGTGAGAGATCATCTTATAATGCTACCGTCAATCAAAGCAAGATAAGATGCATAAAAGGATAAACATCACATGCAATCAATATAAGTGATATGATATGGCCATCATCATCTTGTGCTTGTGATCTCCATCTCCGAAGCACCGTCATGATCACCATCGTCACCGGCGCGACACCTTGATCTCCATCGTAGCATCGTTGTCGTCTCGCCAATCTTATGCTTCCACGACTATTACTACCGTTTAGTAATCTAGTAAAGCATTACATCGCGATTGCATTGCATACAATAAAGCGACAACCATATGGCTCCTGCCAGTTGCCGATAACTTAGTTACAAAACATGATCATCTCATACAATAAAATCAGCATCATGCCTTGACCATATCACATCACAACATACCCTGCAAAAATAAGTTAGACGTCCTCTACTTTGTTGTTGCAAGTTTTACGTGGCTGCTACGGGCTCAAGTAAGAACTCATCTCACCTACGCATCAAAACCACAACGATAGTTCGTCAAATAGACTCCGTTTTAACCTTCTCAAGGACCGGGCGTAGTCACACTTGGTTCAACTAAAGTTGGAGAGACAGTCTTCCGCAAGCCATCTATGTGCAAAGCACGTCGAGGGAACCGGTCTCGCGTAAGAGTACGCGTAAGGTTGGTCCGGATCGTCTCAACCAACAATACCGCCGAACCAAAGTATGACATGCTGGTAGGCAGTATGACTTGTATCGCCCACAACTCACTTGTGTTCTACTCGTGCATATAACATCAAACCATAAAACCTAGGCTCTGATGCCACTGTTGGGGAACGCAGTAATTTCAAAAAATTTCCTACGCACACGCAAGATCATGGTGATGCACAGCAACGAGAGGGGAGAGTGTTGTCTACGTACCAACGCAGACCGACTGCGGAAGCGATCACACAACGTAGAGGAAGTAGTCGTACGTCTTCTTCCCGATCGACCGATCCAAGCACCATTACTCCGGCACCTCCGAGTTCTTAGCACACGTTCAGCTCGATGACGTTCCTCGGGCTCCGATCCAGCAAAGCGTCGAGGAAGAGTTTCGTCAGCACGACGGCGTGATGACGATCTTGATGTACTACCGACGCAGGGGTTCGCCTAAGCACTACAACGGTATGATCGAGGTGGAATTTGGTGACAGGGGGCACCGCACACGGCTAAGGAACGATCTCAAGGATCAAGTTGTGTGTCTATGGGGTGCCCCCTGCCCCCGTATATAAAGGCCAGGGGCAAGGGGGTCGGCCGGCTAGGAGGGAGGCGCAGGGAGGAGTCCCACTCCTACCGGGAGTAGGACTCCTTCCCCCAAATCCTATTCCTAGTAGGACTCTTCGGGAGAAAGAGAAAGAGAGGGGGGCCGGCCCCTTCTCCTAGTCCTAATAGGACTAGGGAAGGGGGGTTCGGCCGGCTAGCCTGTGGGCTGCCCCTTCTCCCTTTTCCACTAAGGCCCAATAGGCCCATTTGCCTCCCAGGGGGTTCCGGTAACCCTCCCGGTAATCCGGTAAAATCCCGATTTCACCCGGAACACTTCTGGTGCCCAAACATAGGCTTCCAATATATCAATCTTTACGTCTCGACCATTTCGAGACTCCTCGTCATGTCCGTGATCTCATCCGGGACTCCGAACAACCTTCGGTACATCAAAATGCATAAACTCATAATAACTGTCATCGTAACGTTAAGCGTGCGGACCCTACGGTTCGAGAACAATGTAGACATGACCGAGACACGTCTCCGGTCAATAACCAATAGCGGGACCTGGATGCCCATATTGGCTCCTACATATTCTACGAAGATCTTTATCGGTCAGACCGCATAACAACATACGTTGTTCCCTTTGTCATCGGTATGTTACTTGCCCGAGATTCGATCGTCGGTATCCAATACCTAGTTCAATCTCGTTACCGGCAAGTCTCTTTACTCGTTCCGTAATACATCATCTCACAACTAACTTATTAGTTGCAGTGCTTGCAAGGCTTATGTGATGTGCATTACCGAGAGGGCCCAGAGATACCTCTCCGACAATCGGAGTGACAAACCCTAATCTCGAAATACGCCAACCCAACATCTACCATTGGAGACACCTGTAATACTCCTTTATAATCACCCAGTTACGTTGTGACGTTTGGTAGTACCCAAAGTGTTCCTCCAGTAAACGGGAGTTGCATAATCTCATAGTTACAGGAACATGTATAAGTCATGAAGAAAGCAATAGCAACATACTAAACGATCGGGTGCTAAGCTAATGGAATGGGTCATGTCAATCAGATCATTCTACTAATGATGTGACCTCGTTAATCAAATAACAACTCCTTGTTCATGGTTAGGAAACATAACCATCTTTGATTAACGAGCTAGTCAAGTAGAGGCATACTAGTGACACTCTGTTGGTCTATGTATTCACACATGTATTATGTTTCCGGTTAATACAATTCTAGCATGAATAATAAACATTTATCATGATGTAAGGAAATAAATAATAACTTTATTATTGCCTCTAGGGCATATTTCCTTCAGGACTACGGTCAGCAAGGATGGGATGCGGACGACGAAGAAATTCGAAGCCCACCCACCACCCACTTTGTAGCCACTGTCGACGATTTAACCGACATGCTTGACTTCGACTCCGAAGACATCGACGGTATGGACGACGATGCAGGAGACGAACAGGAACCAGCACCTGTAGGACGCTGGAAGGCCACCTCGTCATATGATATATACATGGTGGATACTCCAAAAGATGGAGATGGCGATGGAACAGCGGAGGATGACACCTCCAAGAAACAGCCAAAGCGCCGGCGTCAGCGGCGCCGCTCTAAACCCCGCCAAAGCAAAAACGGTGATTCTGGCACGGGAGATAATACTACCCCGAATAGCGCCGAAGAACACCCCCTACAGCAAGATTCGGCACAGAAAGATGGAGAAGCCAGCCCTCATGAGAGAGCGGCAGACCGAGAGGTTGAGGATGATAACTATATGCCTCCCTCCGAAGACGAGGCAAGCCTCGACGACGACGAATTCGTCGTACCATCGGACCCCGCCGAACAAGAGCGTTTCAAACGCAGGCTTTTAGCCACGTCAAGCAGCCTCAAGAAAAAACAGCAACAGCTTAGAGCTGATCAAGATTTGCTAGCTGACAGATGGACCGAAGTCCTTGCAGCCGAAGACTATGAACTCGAACGCCCCTCCAAGAGTTACCCAAAGCGCAGGCCGCTACCCCGATCAGAGGAGGAAGCACCTACATCACCAGCGCACGACATGGCCGACCGGCCACCTCGCGGCCGCGACAGAGAGGCCTCTCGGCCCTCCACCCAAGCCATGCCCCGGCGCCGTTCAACCAAGGCACGGGAAAATGCGCCAGACCTGTGAGACGTACTGGAGGACAAGGCAAGACAAACAAGATCGATCTACGGATCGCGCAGGCGCCCCACGGCACGTGACGGTGATCTTCATTCCGGATACAACAAATCCGGCCGGGCCGAACACAACAGACATAGCTCCTTCGAGCTGCATCGTGATATAGCCTAGTATAGAGGCGCCGCACACCCATTATGCTTCACAGACGAAGTAATGGATCATAAAATCCCAGAGGGTTTCAAACCCGTAAACATCGAATCATATGATGGAACAACAGATCCTGCGGTATGGATTGAGGATTATCTCCTCCATATCCACATGGCCCGCGGCGATGATCTACACGCCATCAAATACCTCCCGCTCAAACTTAAGGGAGCGGCCCGGCATTGGCTTAACAGCTTGCCAGCAGACTCAATCGGTTCTTGGGAGGACCTGGAAGCCGCATTCCTCGACAACTTCCAGGGCACTTATGTGCGACCACCGGATGCCGATGACTTAAGCCACATAATTCAGCAGCTAGAGGAATCGGCCAGGCAATTCTGGACACGGTTCCTAACAAAGAAAAACCAGATAGTCGACTGTCCGGACACAGAGGCCCTAGCAGCCTTCAAGCATAATATCCGTGACGAGTGGCTTGCCCGGCACCTGGGACATGAAAAGCCGAAGTCCATGGCAGCCCTCACGACACTCATGACCCGCTTTTGCGCGGGAGAAGACAGCTGGCTAGCTCGCAGTAACAACTTAGCAAAGAACCCTGGTAATTCGGATACCAAGGACAAAAGTGGCAGGACACGTCGGAATAAGCAAAAGCGCCGCGTTAGCACCGACAGCAACGAAGACACGGCAGTTAATGCCGGATTCAGAGGCTATAAATCCGGTCAGCGGAAAAAGTCATTCAAAAATAATACTCAGGGCCCGTCCAGTTTGGACCGAATACTCGACCGCTTGTGTCAGATACATGGCACCCCCGAAAGGCCAGCCAATCACACCAACAGGGATTGTTGGGTGTTCAAGCAGGCAGGCAAGCTAAGAGCCGAAAATAAAGACAAGGGGTTGCATAGCGATGACGAGGAGGAGCCCAGGCCACCGAACAATAGTGGACAGAAGGGTTTTCCCCCACAAGTGCGGACGGTGAACATGATATACGCAACCCACATTCCCAAGAGGGAGCGGAAGCGTGCGCTACGGGACGTATACGCGATGGAGCCAGTCGCCCCAAAGTTCAACCCATGGTCCTCCTGCCCGATCACTTTTGATCGAAGGGACCACCCCACAAGCATCCGTCACGGCGGCTTCGCCGCATTGGTTCTCGACCCAATTATCGACGGATTTCATCTCACAAGAGTCCTCATGGACGGCGGAAGTAGCCTGAACCTGCTTTACCAGGATACAATGCGGAAAATGGGCATAGATCCCTCGAGGATTAAGCCCACAAAAACGACATTTAAAGGCGTTATACCAGGTGTAGAGGCCAACTGTACAGGCTCAGTAACACTTGAAGTGGTCTTCGGGTCTCCGGACAATTTCCGAAGCGAAGAGTTAATCTTCGATATAGTCCCGTTTCGCAGTGGCTATCACGCCCTGCTCGGGCGAACCGCATTTGCAAAGTTCAATGCGGTGCCGCACTATGCATATCTCAAGCTCAAGATGCCAGGCCCTCGAGGAGTAATCACAGTCAACGGAAACACCGAACGCTCCCTTCGTACGGAGGAGCACACGGCGGCCCTCGCAGCGGAAGTACAAAGCAGCCTTCTTAGGCAATTCTCCAGTCCGGCTGTTAAAAAGCCAAACACTGCCAAGCGCGCCCGGAGTAACCTACAACAAGACCGCCTGGCACGTTCTGAGCAGGCATAGCAATGCGGCCCCAACCCCAGCCCTCGCGACATAGCGAAACCAGTGCCTCGCGTACATAACTACGCTCTAGAAATACCATGGGCGCAGGGGAAGGGGCACAATAACGGCAAACCCAAAATACGGCTTAAAACGTACTAGGGGCTGCCGAATTCTTTTTTTAATTTTCTCTTACTTTCAGGACTCCATACTTCGGACGACCTGTTCGGCAATTCAACTGCCGCACAAACAATGCAAGATCTAGGGAAGCAGACAAGACATGCCGCATTATGGAACTCCCAGGTAGTCTCTGTTACGAGCAGTATACCTGTTTTGGCATACAATTCTGCGGTCTGCTCCTGGCCAGGATATGTTAAATAGCCCAATATCTTTTGCTTATCGCACTACTTGTATCATTCTGCTTTGATAGCAGCCTTTCTATAAACAATGCATAGCTTTTTGTCTATTTTTTGCATTATCCTCCTTTCATATATATGTTTATTAAATGACATGTTGCACCTGTACACCATGGTACGGCAAACACGCCAGGGGCTTCAGTACCCCTCAATATGGTGTGAGAAGCCCGTACACTTTCACAAGTGCGGCACCCCGAACTTATAACACTATATGCATTGGCTCCGAATCATGATTTGGGTCAATAGTTGGGTTTGCCCGTCTCCTATGTTTTGGTGCCTTACGTTCCGCTATATCGGCTAAGGTAGCACTAGGAGAACCACTGCGATTGTGCCCCAGTTGAGCTGAGTTAAGCACCTCAATGGAGAAAGCTAAAACTGACTGTCATGATGAGGCGAGAGACCGGTCGATGTTCGAGAGGTTTTTCGAGTCTCTAAAGACTTATGCCGCTTCGAGCGAGGAGCCGGCTTGGTCCGGCCAAGGCGTGGATAGCGCCCCGAACTCAGTCTTCCGAACTAGGGGCTTCGCCGAAATTTAAAATTATAGAGTTCTATGGCTAAGTGAGAGTGTTCAAGCATTATAGTCCGATTGCCTGGTTCGTTGTGCTGAGCACCTCCCTCGAAGGACCCAACTATGGGAAAAAGAGCGCTCAGGTTTATCCCGAACACCCCAGCACTAGTGGCATGGGGGCAGAAGCCGACAACTGGCCATCTCTCAATTTTTTTATAAACGGCCGCACAGAAAATAATATTTTAAATTCAACAAGCATTGCTCAGCGCATATGGACAAGTTTTCAGCGCACAAGATAAACACGAGCGAGTTCATTCAAAAATTACATCCTTGGTACACTCATCCACCACAAGGCGGGCACCCGCAAGAACATCCTTATAGTAGTTCTCGAGCTTGCGATGCTCCTTCCCCGGCGGCGGCCCGTCCCTCACAAGCTTCTCACCGTCCAGCTTACCCCGGTGCACCTTTGCACGGGCAAGGGCCCTACGGGCACCTTCGATGCAGACGGAGCGCTTGATGACCTTGAGCCTTGGACAGGCCTCCATCAGCCGCCGCACCAGTCCGAAGTAGCTCCCAGGCAGGGCCTCTCCGGGCCACAGCCGAACTATGAAGCCCTTCATGGCCTGTTCGGCCACCTTGTGGAGCTCGACCAGCTGTTTCAGCTGGTCGCTCAAGGGCACAGGGTGTCCGGCCTCAGCATACTGAGACCAGAACACCTTCTCCGTCGAGGTGCCCTCTTCAGCTCGGTAGAATGCGGCGGCGTCGGATACGCTGCGGGGAAGATCTGCGAATGCCCCTGGAGAGCTCCGGATTTGGGTAAGCAACAAGTAGTTTACTTTTATATTTCTGCTTTGCATAAAGAATGCCTTACCCGCTGCTATCTTTTTCATATCCTCCAACTCTTGGAGGGCCTTTTGGGCTTCAGACTTGGCAGTCTCAAGGGCCGCCGCAAGCTCGGACGCTTGCGTCTTTGACTCAAGCTCCAAACTCTCATGTTTTTTCATGAGAGCCTGAAGCTCTTGCTGCACCTCGCCGACCCGGGCCTCAAGTTTCTCTCGCTCGGTGCGCTCCGCGGCCGCTTTCTTTTCGGCCTCGGACAGCACCTGCTTGAGGGTCGCCACCTCAGTCGTGGCCCCTACAATAAGCAGTACAATCCTGTTATTTTTTGCAATCACGTCTTTTTATAGGCACTTTTTCTGTAAGGTATTTCTTACCTTCTTTCTCCTCGAGCTGCCGCTTGGCAAGGCCGAGCTCTTGCTCGGTCCGCTCGAGTCCCTGTTTCAGGGCACCCACCTCCGCAGTCAGTCCGGCAGTGGCTAGCAGCGAAGCCTGCATACGCATATTGACTATTTGTTGTTAGACTCATGCGAAATTTAATAGATCCTCTATTCGGCTTTTCTTTCCGAACGCCAAACAGAGCATCAGGGGCTACTGTCTATGTGGTTATATTCTTACATATTTTTTACTTACCTCGAAGCCTGTTAGAAGGCTAGCGCAAGCTTCACTCAGTCCGCTCTTGGCGGACTGAACCTTCTGGATCACCGTACTCATAATAGTACGGTGCTCCTCGTCGATGGAGGCGCCGTCAAGCACCTCCAGCAGATTGTCCGGCACCTCCGGTTGGACGGAGGCCGACGGCTCGGAAGGCTTGCTCCTCTTGGAAGGAGTTCGCCTACCGCGGTCCGGAACTATTAAAGATTCCGGCGCGGTGTCCGGCACAAAGCCAGACTTGGAGCCCTGGGGGGTCTTATCCCCTTTAGTCCTGGAGTCCGGGAGGTCGCCTTGCGGCTCCTCCAGGACCACCTCCTCCTACCCCGGAGCTCGTTGCGACGCCACTTCGGCGTCGTCCGCAGTGCGGGGGGAGATAGCGGGCGGAACTGAGTTCACGTCCGATGAATCCAGGGAGCCGCTCGACGACTCGTTGAGTTCGGCCCGGGGCGGGCTGCGTAATTATGTTCGACATTAGGGAAGGCTATGCAACAAAGGAACGTCATGAGTTACTCTGATATTCGAATGCTTACGATTTCGCCGGACGCTTGGCCCTATCTGGCCACTCCTCTTCGTCCTCTTCGGCGTAGGGGGAGTAGTTCGGCGGAGGGGTCTTCCTCTTCCTGGACACTTCGGCCTCCCCCGTTGGGGCGGCCTTCCTTTTCTTTCCTCCCCCCGCTGGAGGGGGAGAGTGCTCTTCTTCCTCCTCCTCGTTCTCACGGGAGGAGAGCGTCTCGGACTCGTCGGATGACGAGTCCGACACCACCACATTATGGGCACTCTTTCGAGTCCCCGTGGCCTTCTTCTTCTTGGCCTTCTTCTCCGGCACCACATAAGGCGCCGGAACCAGCAGCTCCACTAGGAGAGCAGGGGTTGGGTCTTCGGGCAAGGGAGCCGGACAGTTAATCGATCCGGACTGCGCCTGCCAAGCCTGTCAAAGGTGAGGGAGTTTAGATCCCGCATAGAGTCAAACTATGAAAAAACTTAACATCCTGTAAAAGGTGAAAATAGCTTACCTCGCTAGCGTGCCGCTGCGAGCTGTATCCGCGGTCCTCGGAAGCGGATGTGGGAGCCTCGGCGCCTTTGGTTAGCACCTTCCAGACGTCTTCATACGTCGTGTCGAAGAGCCGGTTAAGGGCTTGGTGCTGCGCCGGGTCGAACTCCCACAGATTAAAGCCCCATTGTTGACACGGGAGGATCCGGCGGACGAGCATGACCTGGACTACATTGACAAGCTTGATCGGCTTGCTCACCAGGGACTGGATGCATGTCTGCAATCCGGTCACCTCTTTTTCGTCGCCCCATGACAGGCCCGTCTCTTTCCAGGACATAAGTCGCGTGGGGGGTCTGGATCGGAACTCGGGGGCTGCGATCCATTTCGGATCGCACGGCTCGGTGATGTAAAACCACCACGATTGCCACCCCTTCAGGGTCTCCACGAAGGAGCCCTCGAGCCATAGGACGTTGGCCATCTTGCCCGCCATGGCGCCTCCGCACTCCGCCTGGCTGCCGCGCACCACCTTGGGCTTGACGTTGAAGGTCTTGAGCCAGAGGCCGAAATGGGGGCGGATGCGGAGGAAAGCCTCGCACACGACGATAAACGCCGAGATGTTGAGGACGAAGTTCGGGGCCAGATCGTGGAAATCCAGGCCATAGTAGAACATGAGCCCCCGGACAAATGGGTGGAGTGGGAAACCCAGTCCGCGGAGGAAGTGTGGAAGGAACACTACCCTCTCATGGGGCCTTGGGGTGGGGAGAAGCTGCCCTTCCTCGGGAAGCCGGTGCGCGATGTCCTTGGACAAGTATCCGGCCTTCCTTAGCTTTTTGACATGGCCCTCCGTGACGGAGGAGACCATCCACTTGCC
The DNA here is from genome assembly GCA_034509565.1 of Triticum monococcum. NCBI lineage: Eukaryota > Viridiplantae > Streptophyta > Magnoliopsida > Poales > Poaceae > Triticum > Triticum monococcum. Next base: position 741,145,453 of record CM067847.1, on the reverse strand, counting down.
TCCCGCTCCGGACATTGCTGGAGGAGGTTGAGGTAGGAAGTGCGGGCTTGGGCGCTGGAGCTCGAGTGCGCAGGAGATGGATTGGCAAAGGAGGAAGAAGGCGTAGGTAAAAAGGTGGATCCTTATCTCCTTATATGGGCGGATGCAGTTGTGCGTCCCCATCAGCCTAGTAAAACTCGCTTGCCTCCCAAGCGTCGTGATAAATGGCGCAGTTGGGTTACCCACGTCCGTATTGATGAGAATCCCGTAAAAGGGGGGACACGATCTCTGCTTTGACAAGACATGCCAAGGAAACCGCCTCCCTAAACGTGCTGAGGTGGAAAAGTAAAAATGATTCGAGTAAAGGACTTGGTCGTAGTGTGATGTACGCTGCGGAATACGTCAGCAGATTAGATTTGTGTTAGATATTATTCTCTCTATGGCAATATGTGGAAGCTTATTTTGCAGAGCCGGACACTATCCTTGGTGTTTAAAATCTTCTTGAAGGACTTGGAGGAGGAACCCGCCTTGCAATGCCGAAGACAATCTGCGTGCCGGACTCGTCGTCATTGAAGCCTGGTTCAGGGGCTACTGAGGGAGTCCTGGATTAGGGGGTGTTCGGGTAGCCGGACTATACCTTCAGCCGGACTCCAGGACTATGAAGATACAAGATTGAAGACTTCGTCCCGTGTCCGGATGGGACTTTCCTTGGCGTGGAAGGCAAGCTTGGCGATGCAGATATTCAAGATCTCCTACCATTGTAACCGACTCTGTGTAACCCTAACCCTATCCGGTGTCTATATAAACCGGAGGGTTCTAGTCCGTAGGACAACTCCATCATACAACAATCATACCATAAGCTAGCTTCTAGGGTTTAGCCTCCTTAATCTCGTGGTAGATCTACTCTTGTACTACCCATATCATAAATATTAATCAAGCAGGAGTAGGGCTTTACCTCCATCGAGAGGGCCCGAACCTGGGTAAAAACATCGTGTCCCTTGTCTCCTGTTACCATCCGCCTAGACGCACAGTTCGGGACCCCCTACCCGAGATCCGCCGGTTTTGACACCGACAAAAGGTCTTTGTGACGGTTCCTCTCTCCAGATCCGGTGGTTGACTTCGGCGCGGAGATGCAAACTATGGATGGCGGCTTGATGCAGAGGGATGGCTGTGCATCGGTGGCGGGCAGATATCGCATGTAGCTGCTGAGATCATGAAAAGGTGGTGGTGATAACACATAAGTAGTGTCGATAGTGGTGCTACTCAAGCATCCGGTCTCAAGCTACAGGGTGAAAGCCTAGGTCCGACGTGTGTTAGTTATACCTGGCAATGACAATGTTTTTATGTCCTTACCTTGTTGAAAGCATTGCACGAATATGCTCGAACTGGTTCTTCACAGTGAAAATCTAGAATCTGGCCTTGGTTGGTTGGATCAGGTGATGTCAGCGATTCTCATACTGCATAAAAAGGAAGTGAAGTCAAAGAGTGAGAGTGGTTCATAACATCCAGAGTCAGAATCAAGTGGGTGTATAATATACAATTTATGTAAGTAGAAAAACAGAGTTAAAGTACCAGGGATTTTGGATTAGAAAAAAGTGACGAAGCATAGGAGTTTTTCAATGTAGATATAGTCGCTTCATAATTAAGCAACTGACAAAGCATAATTGCTCGAGAAATCCTGAGAAAAAGTCAAAAGAGAAATGCTTTGACAAAAGCAGGCACTAGTGAGTTTAACTTTAAGTTTAAGATGGTGTATGTTTGAAGCTACAACAAGAGAAGACAAGGGGTTCATCTTTGCCACGGTTCAGTACAACTCACACAAATGATCGCCTGCTTTTCTATAGTTCAGTACAGCTGTAAATTAACAAAGAAACGCACACAAGACTATAGTTAGGCAAGGCTGAAAATGAGTTTGTAGTATAATGCTGTTTGGGACCTTGCTGAACAAGCTACAAAAACATATAGGACGTACAGGCTCCACACAAGGGTCCAATAAGAGAATCAACATAAACATCAAGTCTAGGATTGTTTTACATAGACATCAAGTCCAGAATCGTATTATCCAACACTTGAGAATGCCACATACTTTTTTTTGGAAGAACTGCATGCCACATACATATCATTTAAAAAGTTGAGCAATATATTTACGGAGCAGTCATCCTCTTCTAGCACCCCATATCTACATATCAAGAAATCACTAACCACTCATCAGAAAATTCGATTCGCATGTGACAATTGCTTGGTTAACATAACACCCTCTTTTAAGAGTCAGTTGTGCAATGTTCTGTTAAACACCAGGCAGTGCATACATTGATTCACCAATTTATCTGTAAACTCGTACCAGACTGACAAATTCCAACAAGATCTGGCACTTGTGCCTAGCAAAGCCCCAATCATCTTGACAATAGCAAGCTCATCTTACTTCTCGTCCTGATAATCTTGACATAGCCCTGACGAAATCGATTCCATTAGCATCCAATCAAATAGTAATGATCTCAGAGCAGAGCAGCATATACCAAATCATCATCCATAGAGGAGGCAGTTATGTGAGGAGGAGGCCATGGCCTCTGGGGAAGGAAGCAAACAGCGCAGCCACTGTGAAGGGGAAGCCAGGCAGAGATGGTGGCGGGCGGCGGGCGGCGGGAGTGCCGGCAGGGAGGAGAGTTCAGCGCGTCTCCCTCCTTGCGCGCGGTGGCCGTCGATGGCGAGGAAAAGTTGTTGGCATGATCTTCAAGTCCCATCGCTGTAGTTGACTTGGCATTTGGAGCAATACTTGCCATTGACTCCATCCTTCCCTGGTAAGTGCAGAAAGAAGTGTAAGATATTACATGCAGGAGCACCTAAGAGTTAGCTTGTCATGAGAGCTGTAGCACAATGAACTCCAAAAAATCAACAATGCCATGCTAAAGTAGCAAACAAAGAAAATGTCTAATGCATTGACATTCAGATGTACTAAGAGAAAGAGAGTTACAATAATGCTGCTAATAAAAAATATTCGTGAGTACAGCAGCATGTAGTTAGCATGACATCATGGAATTATGTGATGACACATAGCACCAAAATGCTAAATCTGTAGGAATGTAGTGCCACTTTTTTGCACCTGAAATCCTGAATAAGGAAGACCAAGGCAGGATCAACGAAAACAGGCATTGAATACATATAGAAGTTGAAGAAAATGAAGTAAAAACAAACATCTTTGTTTCAGCAGCTGGCAAACATGCCACTTCCCTGTTACAAGCAGGAGATATGGCCCTTCAGGTTGCTGCAGAAATAATATCCAAATTCAGATGCAAGCAGGTCATTTTTCTGGTGGATAATCTGACCCCAGCCAAGGCAGCAGTGTCAAGAAATATTTTTCTTTCCCCTGGGCATTGGGGTGATGAGAAACCAGCTAGCAAATTTCTTTGTTACAACAGCGAACATGCATATACAGATTCATCACATACCACGGAAACTTAACTCTGTGGCTCACAACTGTGCTTCAAGAAGTAAGTAGATCAGACAAGGTGGTGAGCAAAAATATGTCATGTTGTAGCTTAGCACATACAGGTGATGAGTGTCGTATACTTTCAAAGATAGGCAACCAAGATGTTTAGGATTGCCAAATCCTGAATGTAAAATGTGGTTGATAATGAACATAGAGCGCCGCCTCTTGTCCAAAATAAAAGAAAGACCAAAGAGCTAACAAATTCAGTTCACTAAACCAAAATCACCACCGTATTAGTTTTGATGGAAATGCTGAAGAAACAGAGCAGACAGGGCATTCTGACAAATCAGTGTGGCACGTATTGCAAGTGTTAATGGATCTCGGTCATGTGCTTAGACCAACAAGCACTTCATGTTCAGGCACTTGAACAGGTAGATACAATTACTTTGCTCAGGCCATAGATTGTCTATATTTCTCTACACCTAATTGGTTGAATATGCATGTAGTCTAAGCGAAATACAACAGTTCAGTTAGTATTATTTTACTCGGATCAGATAGGGCATCTCACACGATCGATGTAAAGGGGACGATGGATTAGAACCAAAATACATACACAATAAAAACACAAGGTTGTAACATTCAAAAGGATGGATACCTGAAGGCTGGAGCCCTCCTCTCCGGCGTCGGCGGATGCCGGATCTGGCGCCGGGTGTGGGGAGGGGGCGGGGATGGGGTGGCTTGTCCGTTGGACGTCGGAGCACCGTGGCGGCACTGATCTCCCGAGGTCGCAGCCGGAGCACACGGCCGGCGAGGCCCGCCGCCGGAGCCCCGAATTAAGCCCTCCCTGCTCTGCTCGTGTTCGTTTTGTTCCAAACTGGGGGCAGCGCAAAATGTTTGGAGAAACGTTACAGGTAGTATAATTCTGTACTTCCATGGGGTGATTTTTGCAAGTTTCGGAGGGCGTTGGATCCTGTCCCTATAATACGCATCTAACGGCTGCGCCGTGCATGGTGCAGCCGGCCGGAGCACCCTATCCTTGGGAGCACAGGCGCTCCCGACCAGAGTCCTCCCCGAGCGCGACAGCTAGGGTTCCTAGCCACCGCCGGCCCGCCGCCACTACTTCCGGGCCGAGGCCTCCGCCGCCCCGCTGCCGGCACAAGAGCCCCACCAGCAGCGCCTCCCTCCCTGGAGCAGCCGCTCCCGCCAGCAGCGCCGCCGCCGGCGACCAGTCCGTAGGCAGGTAGCCGCCACTCCTTCGTCCTTCCTCCCTCTTCCCTCCCCCCTCGTTCCTACTTCTTCCCTCATCCCCCCTCCCTCCTCCCTCTTGCATCCTCTGTTTGTTCAAAAAAAAAGTTCTTTCCTGATTTTTCTATTGGACGAGTGTACCTACTGTAGATTTGATATTGAGAGAATATATATAATGATGATCATTTGTTGATGAGTGCTTGCTGCATGATTTTCCCAGTTCATCTTCAAGTCGTTTACATGATTCGATGTTGTTTATTAGGTAGTTTGCGTTGGTGGTGTCGAACTTTTTGGAGTGAGTGGCTAAGAATATGCTCTTTGTTGCGACCGTCAGTGCAGGGCGGCCGTCCACCTCTGATTGTGCGTTTGCACTCTGAGGCCGGCCAAGACGTTCACCCACCCATGGCGGGAACGATGATGGCCGTGACGGCCAAGAGCAAGAACTGCACGCTGGCCTCGGAGAAGAAACATGGGTGGGCTCTTCCGGAGCTCCGGTTCCCCTGGGATTCGCAAGAAGACAAGGCCTTCTCCTTAAGCTTGCATGACTCTGCCTCCCCTCATCATGGTGCGCTGTTTGCTAGCGTTGGTCTGAAAGTGTCGACGCCTGCTCCGGCAGTGTCAACCAGTCCGGCGGAGCAGGAGTTCAAGATCCCTTTTGCTGATCATTGCATAAAGTTTGTCTCGTCAGCAGTCGGGTTTCCGGTTGTTGGGGCCGTGGATGGGTCCGTGGAGGAGGAGGTGGTGGTGGATGGTAAGGTTATTAGGAAGAAGGCCAAGAAGCGTGGGCTGAAACTGAAAATTAAGATTGGTAACCCGCATTTGAGGCGGCTGGTTAGTGGAGCCATTGCGGGGGCGGTCTCGAGGACTTGTGTGGCGCCGTTGGAGACAATTCGGACACACCTGATGGTTGGGAGCAACGGGGATTCAATGACAGAAGTGTTTCAGACAATTATGAAGTCGGAGGGGTGGACAGGGCTGTTCCGTGGGAATTTTGTAAATGTCATCCGTGTTGCTCCAAGCAAGGCGATTGAGGTAACTTTCCATTTATGCTACTTGGCAATTCACAGGAGACCTTATTGCTAAAGTGTATCTTGTGATGTAACCAATGCCTGTTGTATTGCTGATGCTATAGTGGTTCTCTGCTGATTAACCTATTTACTGTAGGGTGTCAACTTCACTTTCACTTGTAATTGTGTGGTGTGGTGTACTTTTCAACACTTCAATTTGATGTTAATTGTGTAGCACACTTACAACAACCTTCAGTTTGCTGATAGATGCAGCAAAATTGATTTGAGAGGAGGGCCATAACAATAATGGGGCGCCATTACTTTTTAGTCAGTGTTATATAGCACCCAGGCTGCTATTAGTGAAGTAGGTGTAACGGTATTATGCAATTTGTAAACACAGTTTCTGAAAAGGAGTTTGGGTTCGCATAACGGTGAGTTGATGGTTTTACAATTGAGTTTTATCATTCATATGATCAAGGGTCTGTCCTCTAGTATTAGTATATGGCAGTCCTGACACTCTTAACAAAGTCAGACTGTGGACACTTTTAGTGTGTATTTAGACCCTTATTTGTTTAGTTTTAAACCACTTCTACTCCCTGGATTGAATGATTGGCTGAACTGCCACTGCTTGGTTTCTTATATCTTGTCTTCTGATATTATACTCTAGATGACAAACATTAATGCAATTTCACTGCAGAAACTTGGTTTGACTATTGCTATAGAAGTACGCTGGGTGGTTATGATTATCAGACTGCATAATTCTATGTCACACTGATTTTTTGGGGTGCATGTTACACTCAAATTGGTTGCAAGTCTCTATGCCCAGTTCCTTTTCTGCTTGTGAAGGGACCTAAGATTTGTTGTTAGTGATCAAACACTTTGTTGTTTACCTCTTAAGACATACTAACAATATTTTAATTTGATTGATCTCTTTGCATCCAAATGCAGCTATTTGCTTTTGATACAGCCAAAAAATTCCTGACTCCAAAGGCTGATGAGTCCTCTAAGACTCCCTTCCCTCCATCACTTGTCGCGGGGGCACTTGCAGGTGTCAGCTCAACACTCTGCACATATCCTTTGGAACTGATCAAGACCCGTCTGACTATAGAGGTGCATACAACTCTTTGTCAACAATTTGTAAGAGTGATGTTTCTTTGAGTACCTCGCCTCATGTGTATTTGTTTCTGCAGAAAGATGTATATGACAACTTTCTTCATTGCCTCGTCAAGATTGTACGAGAGGAAGGCCCCTCAGAGCTTTACCGTGGCCTGACACCGAGTCTGATAGGAGTGGTGCCATACGCCGCGACCAACTACTATGCCTACGACACCCTGAGGAAGCTCTACAGGAAGACATTCAAGCAGGAGGAGATCAGCAACATTGCAACTCTCCTGATTGGTTCGGCCGCGGGCGCCATCTCGAGCACCGCCACCTTCCCTCTCGAAGTAGCTCGCAAGCAGATGCAGGCAGGTGCAGTGGGCGGAAGGCAGGTCTACAAGAACGTGTTCCATGCCCTCTACTGCATAATGGAGAAGGAAGGGATGGGCGGCCTGTACAAGGGGCTCGGGCCCAGCTGCATCAAGCTCATGCCCGCGGCGGGGATCTCGTTCATGTGCTACGAGGCCTGCAAGAAGATTCTGGTCGAAGCCGAGGAGTAGAGCGAAGTGCGCCGCCGGGTGTCGGGTCCTTAAAGAAGAGGCGGCAGGAGGATTAAGCCTCGTCTTTCTTTCTATCAAGAAAAGAAAATTGGATGATCAACTACTCATCAGAAGCTTAGGTCAAAGGTATTTGAGACACGTCTGTTAGATGAAGAAGTTTTGGCCTCTAAATTAGTTCTGTGTTCGAGTTGAAATCCATAAACAATATTCTGACTGGCGGAAGCAGTTTTGTCATGCTACTTTGCTTCTGTGCTACTAGCCCTGTTTCTCCCTTTTATCACCAGATCTTGGTTAATCTTTACAGAGAACGGCTCAGGATCTTTGCTGAAAATAGCAGTACTACGACAAGCAATTCAATATCCTGGATTTCATGTCACTGCGGCTGGTTGAATATATGGGATTATATTGTTTTTTGAGCAACAATATGGGACGGAGGGAGTATAACCGATTGATTTTTTTTCAGGATTCAGAAACACAATCTTTGACTCAGAACGATTTTCAGCCTTCTAGTTTTAGGCCTGGCTCGATGGCTGTTTTCTAGCCGAATTCCCTTTTAGCCTGGCCTAAATCACCAATTTCAGTTTTCTTTTTCGCCTGATTTGGGTCGATTACACCCGAAAAATAAGACTCCTTAATACTACTGAAATACTACCGCCTGTAATACTACTCCCTAATACTACAGGAATACAACAGTAGATTTCAAACGTTTAGGACCAGCGGTGAACGATTTTAAACTTTTACGACCTATGTGACACACTTGGAATACTTTTAGGAGCTCTAATGTATTTTACTCGTATATCTATATGCATCTATACAAGTCTGGATTTTTTTTTCAATAGATTCAACCAACAGTTACATTCTTGTGATCAGAAATGAGAGTTAGTTTGCGAGGGTCTTAACTTTAAATGATTGTGGTGATGTATCATTCTAGTATTACCTCAGGTATACATATATATGTCGTTGCAAGTACAAAGTAAGATGCTGAAACTTGGTAGGCTTTGGAGTGAAAAGGTTGCACCATTGCTTGCTGTATCACATTGATGTCCCTTGGGACGTCTAGAATGATAATTTTCAGACAATGGTATCATTTCTTTTGGACCCAGAAAATGAAAAAAAAAACGCCAAAGACAACAATTCTTGTTGGGTGGAGTACCAAAGCACCAATGCATTTTTTTTTGACCAGCTGGAGATGTCATGGCAAAAAATGCCTCTTATATGAGTTGATTCAAGTAGTATTATAAGATAAATCACTAGCGCTATATCTATCATATAGAAAATTTCCATTGGTAATTACTCTAGTATGCTCACCGCAATAGATACCACATTTATATTGGACAACTTATCGTTATTGGACCCAACTGAACCACAATCACCATAGAACCACCGAAGCAACAGTGTATGCAAAGGGGTCTTTTGCCCCCCCCCCCCCCCCCCCCACACACACACACACACACCCACACACACCCACACACCCACACACACACCCCCAAGCCAAACGACAATACGTACCAAATTTGAACTGGCCAACATGAATACCCTTTCAGAATTAGTGTCATGGATAAATTAACGCCAAAAGAAATTGCATACATCGACAAAGCTTACGTTCGCAATTGTAACCAGCAGATAGACATCTTAACTTCTTTAACAGTGCGAACGGTAGCACGAGTCTTTGGCTTCTCTTCTGCCAGACTTTTATCAAAAGTCACCAAACTATTGTTGGTGGTGCCATATTGATTGGAATCCATTTTATGCAAACACCATAGTAACTTTCCTCTATCTCTTTGTCTGTTCTCTCGCGTGACTATTTCTTTAGGAGGTAATGTTGAACCGTTGGCTTGTTTTCTCCTTGCAACTCAATGTATCCAACAACAAAATGAGGTCTGTCGTCCAAGGGCACAAGAAGTTAAGAACATATTACCGCTTGATGTGACCAACATTGTATGCAATCCTTACCAAGAAAACACATGGACGGGAACAAGAAAGTAGATAAAGCCATAAGTATAATGACCATCTCTTGAAATTACTTTGCTTAGCCCACACAGTCTTTGCCACAACAAACGATGAATAAATTGCCACCAAATATAGTAGCACAAAATAGTCTACTCCTTATTCTGGTTTTCTCTGTCATCAGAAGCCACAGTGGAACACAAATTGGTATAAATAATCATAGCAAAGACCCGTCTAGACTTGTGTCAAATCTATGTGTGAGGCTGTACTACAAAGTACAAACCACGTTCTATGTACCTATCGAGATGGATGTAGTTGAAGTAACATAATTTTACTTCATAGTTGAAGCAACATGATTTTACTTTAGTCGTGAAGGGAGAGGGGGCTATAGCTCCCTGTCCCTAACATAAGGTGGGGAGGTGTTGAAATATGCTCCAGAGGCAATAATAAAGTACTATTTCTTCATATTCGTAATTAAAATTTATATTTGTGTGTTGTAATTGTAATGACTATTAAATATGAGATCCCGAGAAAAACTCAATTGCACATATGGAAACATAAACAATAGATAAATCCCTAGTCACACCTCTAAGACTAGCTCATCTTTAGCAGATGATCATGTTTTTTTTTCTGTCATAGGGCATTGTTAAAGTACTAAGGATACTGGCAATAACGAGAACACATAACGATGGTGGTGTTGGATAGACCCAACTTTGATATACTGTGAGATCCCCTCATCACAATGCTGTCGATATTATCATATTATGTGTTAACATTTACTCGCATCCTAAACCATGAGCATATCATGAACCTTCATACCAGATGATTGTTTTGGAGTTGCCAAATGTCACCCACAACTGTGTGATCATAAAGGTAGTTTACGGGTATATCAAGGCCGGGCCGGCAAAATCCGGGGCCCTATGCCAAATTCTAAAATGGGGCCTATTTCCCTAGAAAAATCAGACTATAATCAGCTTATCTACAGCTCCTCTATGACATTGAATTAAATCCTCTAATTTTAATTTCCTTCTCATGTTTTGTAATTAGATTCATATTGTCTTGAGGACGTAACTTGGATCTCGAAGCACAACACCAAACCAATTAATATATAATTATATAAATGATGAACTTTACAGAATTAAAGGGACACACAACAAAAATTTAGCAGGAAATTATCAGTAGAACCGAGACTTACAAACATCATTCTCTGGCCCGAAATTGCTTCACTGCTTGGACCTGTTGAAATGTTCCTGGACGAGAATCACGAGGGACTGATGGAGAGACAAGACGCCATCGCAACCAGATCGATTAGATGGTCACGTGGAAGAAGGCGACACGTCCTTGGTTAGGAGTATTATGAGGATCGTAAAAACAAAGTGGCAGCCAGCGAGCTAGCACCTGTCCTGAACAATGAAGCTCTCTTGATTAGTTTATCTACACCCTCCATCTCATAATATAAAAACATTTTTTAAATTATATTTAGTTTGAAAATTATTTTTATATTGTGAAACGAAGGGAGTAGATTTAAAGATTAATTTGATTAAGTCGATTTAAGGCTTCGCCGGAACACGGCAGTGTGCGTGCCCACTCACCTGCTGTCTGTTGCTGCCGTGCCTCCCTGCGTCCTGCCGATGCCGGTGGCCACGGGTCTTCTGCTGCGCCCTCGGTCTGCAGCTATCGGGCATCAGCTGGACGGTTAGGGTTAGTATTAGACTGGGATTACTGCTCTTGCGCTCACGCCTCTTTTTCTTTTTTTGCGAACGACCGGTATTCTCCCAGGCTATTGATTAGCGATCATATTACTACTGTTTTTGTTTTTTTTAGGGATGTTCGATTTCTTTTAGGGGTAAAAGCCAAATTTGTTCATCAAAGTCCACATGTAGTGGGTACATCTCTGATCATGTGGCACATCAAATCAAACGTGGAGATGGAGACATCAGATTTTTTAGGGGTATCAGAGCAACTCTAGGAGACCCCTCATTTTGCCGAACTGTAAACTGTGTTTGCAGTTTGCGCAGGAGCGCTTATGCAGGCTGAAAAACGCGGCGGTAGAACAGAAACCGCAAACAAACCCGTAATATTTTAAAAAATTATTTTGCGGTAGAAATTTAAGCAGCAGCTCGTCGGAGCTCGCTTGCATAGATGGTTCTTCTTCGCATAATAAGTTCGTACACTCCACATACATACATATTAAAGGTCAGAGATGCTAGACAGGGCCTATGCTACCGCACCACTACAATAAAATTGAGCTCACCGAAGCTCCTGTTGTAGCTGCCCACCAGCGGCGATCTGTCGGAGTCGGAGTCGAGGTCGATGTAGAGCTTCGCATGCTCCGCCTTCATCGCGCGCAGGTCAGCCTCCTTCGATGCGTGCGCCTGTGATGTCGTGACGCCCATCTCGAAGAAGAGTCACTCGTACTCGAGCTCGCGTCGGATGCGCTCTTCCATCTCCTCCCGCTCCCTTGTCGACCGCTCGAGGACGACGCGCTCAAGGAGCTCCTCCTGCCCTGGGGGGAGGTAGTCCTCGGGCCCGATGACGCCTCGGCGCGGCGGCGCATCGGGTACGGCCTCCTCCGGCTCCCTCTTCACCGGAACGAGCCGCAAACTCGATGCGCCCGCGGATGAGCACCTCGCGGACTAGTTGCCGGATGAGCTCCCCGCGGACCACTTGCCGAAGGAGGCGTGGCGGCGACGGGCGAGCTCGAGATCGAAGTCCTCGAGCTCGCGGAGGTCGAATGCCGGCGGCGGCCGGGTACCGCAGTTGAGCCACCAACGCGCCCCCACTTGCGCGCGGCGTCAGATCTGGCGCAGCGGCGGTGTTCCGCCTCATCCCCTGAGTCGGCCATGGTGGTCGAAGGCTCGTCGGCGGCGACAAATCGAGCGGCGCGGTGGGGAATTGGGGGCAAACGCGGCTGAGGGGATAAGGTTTCGACCCGCATTTGTCCCGCAAACCCGCAATTATACTGGTTCGGGGGTAGCGTTTGCGAATTGCGGTAAAAATATTTACGAGCCGGACACGATGCGGGCTCTACTCTGGCCAGAATAATGGGCCGAGCCCGTATAATCGTCGAAATTATGCGGGTTCGTGTCGGATGCGGGGTCTACTAGAATTGCTCTTAAATTACTACTTGTGACTGGCGTGCGGCGCTATCCAGGCCTTTAGCTAGGCCTGCTGGCTCTATGTCATTAACGAGCATAGCGGCGGACGTGCTTCTAAATTTGGGCACGCCCCTGCGCGAAAAGTGGAAGCAGCAACCGAGCTCCACATAGTTCTTTATTTTTCTTTCAACGAAAATACTTTTTCACACTTCAAAAAAATCTGAAAAAAAGTATACACTTAGACATATGTTTGTAGTATACATGTGTAAATTTTCATAAACATATATGTTAATATGTGATGTATACAAAAAAGACAAATACATGAAGTAAAACATGTCTTTTCCTTTTTGTTTTTGGGACTGATATTTGTCTTTTTTGTGTAGCATGCAAATAGTAAAATTAGTTGATGAAATTTTATACATATTTGAGGAACATGCATATGTATTTATAGAAAAAGATTTGGCATTTTTTGAAACTTGTAAATATTTTTTGAATTTTTTTTGGTAAAACAGGCTCCCTGGAGCCCGGTCTCTGCGACGCCTCACTCCGCCCCTGCGCCCGTATCTGGGGGGTATATATCAGAAAAGTCTGTCAAGGTGGTAGATACAATTGGTTAAGTGTAGCGGTGCAAGGTAAGTTCGTTATGTGAGCCAGAAGTGAGATTAACCATCACTACAGCGCACACGCAAAACAACCGAACGTTGCATCCGAAGATCACAACACATGCGACCAAATGCCATGCTCGTGTCGTGTTCATGCTCTCATGCAGCCCTTGAGCCTTTGTGGCAATCGAAAATTACTGCAGCTGCATCCCACCATTGTGTTTGCCTCCTACACCGGAGCATGCGCAGACCTGGTCGAACAGAGCCGCATGCCCGGAGGAGCAGGGGCGTCGTCGCCGACGGCGCTCTCATGCGAAGCACGCCCACTGGCACGTGGGGCCCCAAAGAGAAACGTTGGGCACACGGCGGGGGAGCCCCCCAAATCCGGAGCGTTTCCGAAACCGCACCGCCCCCAAACCCGCCACACACCAAACGAAACGAACGGCGCCCACGAACGTGTGCGCGACCCGAAACCGCCGGCCCGGTTTACTCCCGGGTTCCCGTTCTATTTTCCACCTTCCCTCCACTCCCCCCTTCCCCCCGCTCCCCTTCTCCTCCTCGCCCGCGTCCCGCCCATGGAGTCATCCGCCGCGGGCGGCGACCCGCGCCCGTCGCCGTCCGGGGGCGCCACCCCTCCGCCCCAGCCGCCCCCGCCCCCGCCGAGCGGGTGGCTCGCGGGCCTCGTCTCCGGCGCCGGCCGGCTCCTCGCCTCCGTGCTCGGCCCCTCCCCGTCCTCCTCCCCGCGCGGCTCCGGCCCCGCCGCGTCGGGCGGGTCCGCCTCCTCCTCCCCGACCTCGCTCCGCCATCCCCGCGCGCGCGGCGAGGGCCTCCACGGCGCTGGTACGCGAACCCAACCCCCCTCCTCGAATTACGAATTCTGAATTGCCGCCTTCCGCGCCGCGTTTCCCGTGCCGCATTGATTCCCGTCCGAATTTTCCGCTTGCCCGATGCTTAGGCACGGTTTTTCGCCGTGATCTCGCACTCATTGCTGCGAGCGAAATGGTTGATTTCGCGTTTCCAGTCGTCAATCTCTGGAACGATGAGTTCGCCGAGCGTTCCGCGATAGGAATTATTGGACGGGGAATCTGATGCTTCGCGCTTCCATACTTCATATAGCGGCAAATGTTTGATTCCTCGGCTGTTTCGGCCATGCTAGTGCATTTTCCAACCCTGTTCGAGTGTCTTCCATGGCGAATACCCCTCCTCAAATTACGAATTCCGAGTTGCCGCCCTCGGGGCCGTGGACGCCGTGCCGCTTCAATTTCCGTCCAAAATTTCTAGGTAGCTCGATGTTTGGTCTAGTCTCCGTCGTGATCTCACAGAAATCCCTACTTAATAGGAGTGAAACCAAATGATTTCACATTTCCTGTCCTTAATCTCTTGCACGGTAAGTTCGTGTAGCAGTTCACACCAGGGATTTTTAGAATGGGGAATCTGATGCTTCGTGCTTCCATGTTTCATATATGCGGTGAAGTAAATGTTCGATTACTCAGTTGTTTCGCCTTTCAGCCATGCTAGTCATTTTCAAGTCCATTTGCAATGCTCCCTGATAAAAGTCAATCAGTGTTCACTATTATAAAAAATGGCATCATGTCGTGAGCTTAAGTGCACTGGCACTAAGTCACTAATTAACTGGTTGAGAAGACCAGTTTATGTATAACCCGTAGATTCCTGTGCTAACCTTTCATTTGCACGCATGTATTTTTTGAAGGCCTTTCAGTGTTTGCCAATAATAGGTTCTGAAAGGTCATGTCAGTGTTCATAGCTCTAATCCAAAATACTACTGCATAATCTTGAAGCCATCAAATGTCATCTGTCGCATAGTATTGAAGCCTCTTAGTTTTCTTTTCCCATATTTATTGCATAATCTTCTAGCATTCTGTTCTCAATTTTGACAAAATTTGAAAAATGTGATTGAAAAGAGATTTACCCAAATGAGTTAGCACCCATTTTTTTTCTCCATCCTTTACTATTTTCAGAAGATACACCTCACTTTCCGCTTTGGTGCCTAGTACTTTCTCAGCTCTGTTCAGTATATTTTTGCACTTGCATGTTTTGTGTTTACTCCATAAGAATTTCATGCAAATTCCTAAGTACTATTGACCTATTGTGTTCAGTCTGTGCTAGTTTTTTTTCCCTGTAAATAAAGTGTTCTCCAACTTAGTTGGCATTGCAGGATGGGAAATCTGATGGTTCATGTTTTTTTTAGGGAATAGATGGTTCGTGCTTCGATACTTAATAGAGGAAAATATTTGATTCCTCAGTTGTTTTGGCCATGCTAGTGCATTTTCCAACCCTGTTCGAGTGTCTTCTATGGCGAACCCCACTCCTCAAATTACGAATTCCAAGTTGGCGCCCTCAGGGCCACGGATGCCGTGCCGCATCAATTTCTGTCCAAAATTTCTGCGTAGCTCAGTGTTTGGACCAGTTTCCGTCATAATCTCGCAGAAATCACAACCAAACACGAGTGAAACCAAACGAGTTCTCATTTCCAGTCATTAATGTGTTACACGATAAGTTCGTGGAGCGGTCCACACTAGGGATTACAGAACGGGAAATCTGATGCTCCACGCTTCCATGTTTCATATCTGTGTAGAAGAAAATGTTCGATCATTCAGTCGTTTTGCCTTTCCCATGTTAGTTGCGTTTCAACTCTGTTCGCAATGCTCCCTAATAAAAGTCAATCAGTGTTCACTAATATAAAAACTGGCATTGGGACGTGAACTTTAGTGCACCGGCACTAAGTCACCAATTTAGTTTAGAAGACCAGTTTATGCATAACCCATATATCCCTGTGCTAAGTGTTTATTTGGATGCCTGCATATTTGGAGGCCTTTCATTGTTTACCAATAATAATAAGTTGGTCCTGAAAGGCCATACTCATCCAAAATACTACTGCAGAATGTTGAAGCCATCAAATGTCATCATCTATCGCATAGTTTTGAAGCCTCTTAGTTTCCGCATATTATTGCATAATCTTCTAGCATTCTGACAGAATTTAAAAAATGTGATTTAAAAGAGAATTACCTAAATGAGTTAGCATTCAGAGTTTTTCTCCATTATTTTCTATTTTCTGAAGATATACCTTATTTTCCCACTTTGGTGCTTATTACTTTCTCAGCTCTGAACAACATATTTTCGCACTTGCATGTTTTGTGTTTATTCCATAAGATTTTTAGGCAAATTCCTAAGTACTCTGTGCTAGTTATTTTTCCTGTAAATAAAGTGTTCTCTAACTTAGTTGGCATTATATTCAGCAACTCATGTGAATACATTATTTGATGTGCCTACCTGGCGATTTCTTGTATTTCACAGATTTTGATGATTCTGTGCGTGTCCCATATAAAAACAATCAGTTAAACCAGGTATCCCACAACCCTTGTAATTTTTATCTTACCAATTACAGTCCCATTATTTTCTGAACAACTATTTCTAACTTCTATGAGTGATTGCTCAGTTATCTAAGGACTTTCCATTGCGTCGTTTTTTGTTATTGCTTTTTCTAGAGTGAGGAGACTGACCTGAAAGACTATACGCAGGGATCCCTAGCAATTGTCTCAGAAATTGAGCCAAAAGATGCCATAATGCAGTTGCTTATGCAGGAAACCTACTCAAGGTATTATATATCTCTTGTTTACTTCCATTGATGTCCACCTGGAAAGTACTGTTTAATTTGCATTTTGCTTTGTGGTGCCAGCACACGGCTATTCTTATTTCTGAATATATATTTAAACATGGGGCTTTATTTGTACTTTGTTTCACACTAATGAAACAAAATGAGGTGCAGTCTTTCTTTTATTTTAGTTAATGCACTATGCATTTTGTGTACCACAATGCGAAAAATTGGGCCTATTCAAAAGGATTGTTTGGTTTGACCGTTGTGAATTGACCATGCAACCCTAGCGCCCTTGTTTGAAGAATGGAATGGGTTGGTGCATCACTAGCTCGTCCTTCATAAGCATAAGTGAGGGATTAGGTCACCCCACCAATTTTGAGGGATCACCCGACGATGAATGAGGTGATTCCTTGATCCAAACAGTCCCAGTGTTTCCAGAGTACCTCTTTCCTCTTGTCTTGGCATTCGTGTAAACAATAGATCTAAGACTATCTGTGCCTAGCTCTCAAAATTTTATGTATATTGATTACACATGCACAGTGTGTAGTTCTTTACACCATTAATAATGCTTCAGGGCAAGCAATTAGCGCACGAATCATTATTTACATACACACATTGTATATTTCATTTTGTGAAATGGTGATGAATATCACGACACACGTCGGATTGTGATGCACAATCGAATTGGTGTTAATTTTTTCCTTAGTTTCACAATTATGTTGTGTACTTGGCCTATCCATAGGCTTGTAAATAACTTTTCTCTTATCAATGCATCAATAAAAAAAGCTTTTGTGTTTTCTCGAAAAAAATTGATTTTCTAACTATTTTGAAAGTTGTTGAATTGTGTACCCTCAAGAATCGGTTATGCTATGTTAAACAGTTAGTCCAGCCTGCATCCTGTGATAATAGCAACCAAAAGTTGTGACTGGAAACTCCTTTATCGCATAACATATACCTCTATTCTGGACAAACTAACGTCTGTTCATTGCTGAAGATTTAAACTACACTACTGATAGACTATTTCGAATCCTTAATTTTAATGTTAGGTCTGAGTGCAGTACACTAATAAAGATAATTCAAGAGCGGGTTGTGGATCCAGATTCAGGTGGAATTGCTGATGGTGAGATTGCTCTTCCGATCAGTTGGAAGGCTGACAACCAACCAACCCTTGGATATTCTTCATTTAGTCCAAATGTGTCGTTGCCTTCAACATCAAACTTTCGAATCCATGGCCATGGTTTTGATAATAGTGTTGCTGCCGACACAGTTCCAATATTAACTCCTGCCAGTCGTAGCCTTTTCAACGATAAAGCTGACAATATTCAGCCTGTGAGTGCTCTTTGCCCTTGGGGAAATTAATTTTTCATGTGTATGGTATCTCAACTCTCAAGCCCATTCGGTTATATTCCACCCCTGTTTGTCTAAGGGAACACTGGACTGCAGGCTTTCAAACGAAGGTACTCTGTTGTGCGGGATATCCCCGAGGACCTTCGAAGAGTCAGGACAAAGGCTGATGGAAATCCGATACACATCACAAAATTTAAGCAAGTTGATGTTGTTAGAAATCGTCCAGGTATAGATTACAAAAGAGCTTCTGCAATTCCTTGAGAAGCGCCGTTAAGCTTTTGTATTGCTAATCATTTACAGTTACCTGTGTACATATTTCTTCATCAGTTACAATTTATTACAAAAGTTTCAATTCTGATATTGAAGTTTTCCCAGGAGAAGGCAATAAACTGTTATCAGATGTTCCCCTTCTTGGGGCAAACAACTTAGCACATTCTAACATTGTCTCGAAAGTTGAAAGAGCTAATGAAAAATTGGATGTCCCTAGCAAACCTCCGGCAGTGCCAAATAAGGTACTAGAACCCCTCTAAACAATTGATTTTCTTGGGTGTCTTTCTTTTGTATCAGTCAAATAACAAATGTAGTAATGTGTGCTGACATGAATGGTAATGTCAACCTTTATCATAGGATCTGAAGAACGGCTTTCCTTTGAAGTTGGAACCTTTGGATGGTCTTAGTCCGTTTGAGCAGAAGATGATGGACTTGTCACACCAAAAGCATAAGGGTTTGTGATCTTTGATTTGCTATGTCTGCTGATTAGTAATGAGCATGATGCCTAACATCTGATGCTGTTGGTTGCTGGTGCGCAGATGCTGCATACGATGACTCAGGTTCTGTTTCAAAATTAATGTTCATGGGGGATATTGAGGCCACACCTAGGTATGCCATATTGCACCTCACCTATTTCATTATTGTGGTGACTGATCTAGACCATTCTATTTTTTGTTGGATCGAAATTTATGCTTGCAGTTGCTATCATGCAAAGTTGTCAGCTGATACGGTGCTTATTAGGATAGCCAGATATCATCACCATTTTTTTAACTGTATCAGCAATTCAGCAATGCCTCATTCAGAAGGAGCCACCTCATCGATCATTTTTTGAACTGCAATTTCTGCCATTAGCTCCCGTTTGTTATGTGATGTTAAGAGGTTACTAGGGAAGCAAGCTAATATGATTGTCCATTTCAGCTTGCAGCTACAAAACGGCTCCAAGAACCGCAGAAGAAAGCAATCCAGCTCTCCAAGGACAACTCCGAGGGCCGCAGATTCGCCCGCCATGGGCACACGCCGCAGACTCGGTGACGCCACGGTCAAGGCAGAGGTCAACCTGCTAGAGCAAACCACGCCGATAACGATGGACAAGCAGGATCCAGACTATGTCCCAGAGAGGAGGCCCGCCGGGAGGCCGAAGAAGGCCAAGTGACTTGTCCTGGATCCTGTTCATGGGTATACTTCTGCAAACTAGCTTCACGCGGCAGGAGGACCTTGTTACCGTTGATCCTGACTCTTTATATTTCTCGCTGCCATTCAGGCTCGTCGTCGCCTCTGAAGGTGGATGGTGGCAAGAAATCTGCAGTATGGGAGGACGATGAACTGACAGGGCACAGGCCACAACACTGCCATGGAATTTCAGTGTTTACTCCTGTAGAGACGTATGCCTGCTGGACATGGGTTATTTAGGTGTTTAGAGGGAGAAGGGAAAGGGATAACATGCCTGCCATGTCGCTAGTAGTATAACCAAGTTGTTTTTAGTCGACTAATGTGCTAGTACATGCATCATGGCATAGGGTGCACTGTAAATCATAGGAATTCAGTTCCTTGTTATTCATCTTGTGTGACGCTGCATTGGTTCAGCATTGAACTTCTCTCATGCTGCAGCTGTTTTCTGGCACGGTCTCATCTGCCGTTTGTAGCTTCGATTTGCTCTGTCAGCCGCTGCTGACAGAACAACCAGCATACAGGAGGTAGTTCAGATCTTTTGACGCGCCGGTGGTAGTTCAGATCAGATCAAGTGGCGATCAGGCACGGGTGGATATTCCGAGCGAAACGGCAGGCGAGCGGGAGGGCGTCGCGTCGCTGCTGCCAGTGGCGGATCAGACGGCGCTCGTGCCATCGTCATCCTTTGCCGCCAATCCCCGTCCACCCGCTGCCGCCACCGTATCCCCAAAACCCCATCTCCACTGACTGGCACACCCCACGGTCGACGCCCCCGTCCGTACGGCCGCTTCCTGAGCTCGCCGCAGCTGCCAACCAGCCTCCCACCGCGCCGGCGATGGAGGCCACCGGCCGCGGGGTGTTCCCGAACAAGCCCACCCTCCCGCCGGGCCCCAAGAAGCGGCCGCCCCCGTCCCAGCAGACGCTCCTCCCGGCCTCCCCCCCGCCGCAGGCCCCCTCCTCGCTCCCGCTCGACTCCTTCCTCCTCCACCTCACCGCCGCGCCGGCCCCGGCCCCGGCCCCCGTTCCGCGCCGGAGCCACCAGCAGACGCCGCACCACCAACACCACCACCCGACCCCGACCCCGTCGAGCTCCTTCCTCTCCCCGGCCGCGCAGGCGCTGGTGCTCGAGCTCTCCGCCACGCCGCTCCCGGCCGTCCCGGCCTTCCTCGCCGCCCGCCGCGACGACCTCCTCCGCGCCGCCGACCTGCCGTCCCTCCTCAAGGCTCTCGAGCTCTCCGGCCACTGGGAGTGGGCGCTGGCGCTGCTCCGCTGGGCGCGCGCCGAGGGGGCCGCCGAGGGCGCCGCGCCGCTCGAGATGGTCGTGCGGGCCCTCGGCCGCGAGGGCCGCCACGACGCCGTCTGCGCGCTGCTCGACGAAATGCCGCTCCCGCCCGGCGCCCGGCTCGACGTCCGCGCCTACACCACCGTGCTCCACGCGCTCTCCCGCGAGGGCCGCTACGACCGCGCGCTCCGGCTCTTCGACGAGCTCCGGCGCGAGGGGGTGGCGCCCACCCGCGTCACCTACAACGTCGTGCTCGACGTCTACGGCCGCATGGGCCGCTCCTGGCCGCGCGTCGTCGCGCTGCTGGACGAGATGAGGGCCGCCGGGGTGGAGCCTGACGGGTTCACCGCCAGCACCGTCATCGCCGCCGCGGGCCGGGACGGGCTCGTCGACGAGGCCGTCGCCTTCTTCGAGGACCTCAAGGCCCGCGGCCACGCCCCGTGCGTCGTCACCTACAATGCCCTGCTCCAGGTGTTTGGCAAGGCCGGGAACTACACGGAGGCTCTGCGGGTGATCAAGGAGATGGAAGACGCCGGCTGCAAGCCTGATGCCGTCACCTACAATGAGCTCGCTGGGTCATATGCCAGGGCTGGGTTCTACCAGGAGGCTGCCAAATGCCTCGACACGATGATCGGCAAGGGGTTGCTGCCCAACGCATTCACCTACAACACCATCATGACGGCGTATGGGAATGCAGGGAAGGTGGACGAGGCGCTCGCCCTGTTCGACCGGATGAAGAAGAATGGGTTCGTCCCATACATGAACACCTACAATCTTGTCCTCGGCATGCTGGGGAAGAAATCAAGGTTCCCGGCGATGCTGGAGATGCTCGGGGAGATGTCGAGGAGTGGATGCACGCCGAACCGGGTGACATGGAACACATTGCTGGCGGTCTGCGGGAAGCGTGGCATGGAGAGTTATGTCACTCGGGTGTTGGAGGGGATGAAGTCATGCAGGGTTGAGCTGTGCCGAGACACCTACAACACACTGATATGTGCTTATGGCCGGTGTGGTTCAAGGGCCAACGCGTTCAAGATGTATGATGAAATGACCGCCGCCGGCTTCGCCCCTTGCCTCACCACATACAATGCGTTGCTGAACGTGCTGTCTCGGCAAGGGGATTGGACCGCTGCGCGTTCCATCATAAGCAAGATGAAGAGCGAGGGTTTCAAGCCAAATGACATGTCACACTCGCTGCTGCTCCAGTGCCACGCAAAGGGGGGCAATGCCGCGGGGATCGAGGCCATCGAGAAGGAAGTCTACCAAGGTACCATCTTCCCGAGCTGGGTCATTCTGAGAACCCTTGTGATCGCCAACTTCAAGTGTCGGCGGCTGGATGGGATCGAGAGGGCGTTCCAGGAGGTGAAGGCCCGGGGTCACAAGCCGGACCTCGTCATCCTCAACTCCATGTTGTCAATATATGCGAAGAACGGAATGTACAGCAAGGCGATGGAGATGTTTGAGTCGATCGAGCAGTCCGGGCTGAGCCCGGACCTGATCACCTACAACAGCCTGATGGACATGTATGCCAAGAGCAACGAGCCCTGGGAGGCCGAGAAGATCCTGAAGCGGCTCAGGACCTCCCAGTCCCAGCAGCAGCAGCAGCAGCTCAAACCCGACGTGGTGTCGTACAACACGGTCATCAACGGGTTCTGCAAGGAGGGGCTGATCAAGGAGGCCCAGAGGGTGCTGTCGGACATGATCGCCGACGGCGTGGCCCCCTGCGTGATCACCTACCACACGCTGGTCGGAGGGTACGCGAGCCGGGAGATGTTCGCGGAGGCGAGGGAGGTGGTTGGGTACATGATCCAGCGCAAGCTGAGGCCCATGGAGCTGACCTACAAGCGGGTGGTGGACAGCTACTGCAGGGCCAAGCGGTACGAGGAGGCGCGCGAGTTCCTCGCCGTGGTCGCGGAGACCGACCCGAAATCCGACCAGAAGCTGCTGGGCGCGCTCGCCGGCCGCGTGGAGAGCGCCCAGTTTGGGAGATGAGGCGGTGACCAAGGTGCTTGTTCATAGAGCTGTGTTGTTGCGTGTTCTGTGGCAGATATGTTGGGCAATTTCCAAGTTTTGACAGAGGAGCGTAGCATATTTACCTGTGTGAAGAAGACGGTGCTGCACAATGGCACAGAACAGAAAAGGTTTTCCTCGCATATCTTACAAAGTTATTATGAAAGTCGCATTCGGCTGTACAGTTGTTAGCCTATGGCAAGAGTCTGAATTTTTAGCTGCTTCGGATGTATCGTTTCGTTTTGCAGAACATACATTTTTTCTTTGCGGGGTTTGCAGAATATACATAAGCAGCAAGGTGGTGCTGCTCCCATGATCACGGGTGGATTACGGGAATATTCTCACTAATTAACCTCCGTGGACATGCTCGCTTGGCGGCAGACCACACGAGCTGGTTCGCCGGCGAAGTGACCATCACGGCGCTGCTGGCTATGAAATGCGCGGCCACCTCTGCGCCGCCGGAGCCGAAGCCCGCATCGTGCGGCATGCTTGGGTAGAAGTATGGCGCTTCGGAAGAACCGATCATGCTGCTGCCTCCGAAGAAACAAGTGTTCATGGCATCCAGCCCCAGATGCTGCTGATAGGATGGATTGCTAGACATCTTGAGGCCTAGCTCCGTAGTCGCCAAAGGCCAAATCTTGCACACTAGTACTAATTTTAAAAGACCTGAAGCAAAGCAGCGGTAGGATACGTGAGCCAAATAATCGGTGACATCAACGCCGCTGCTGAGGACACAGTTAACAGATTGTTCCTTCACAAAGTTGAAGATGCAAGGTGAGCTACTGTGCGCATTGTAGCAAGCAGCAATGCACACGAAATTGCACAGCACTGACCATAGGAGGAGGAAAAAGTTCACCTAATTTGCGGAAAGAACAGAAAAACACCACCTACTTGCTAGCCTTGGCGCAAAAATGCAGCCATCTAAAGCATAGCTGATCTAGAAAAAAGCCACCTAAAGCACACAGTAAAACATGTTGTTTGTCCTGAAATTTCAAAATGGGGCAGCGCAAGAAAAGCGCCGGAATGAATGGAGAAAGGCTAGGGACATCAGTTAGTTACAATAGCCAATCTCATAAGAAATTGTGCTTATCCAACTGCTCATTCAACATTCCCTCGAGGAACCCTTTTCTTTTTCAACATTCATTCAACATGAGAACCAACAGCGCAAGCATTAGAGATCTTCCATTCCAAGCCGTACCACACAAAGAGACAATAATCGCAAAAACAAGAAGGAAATCATGTCGAAGAACCAAAGTGGGAACAACCGAGGAAGCCCTCCGGTGCTAGGGATCAGTAGCCGAACATTAAACAATCATGGAGAGAGAAAGCACGGCGACGGCCTATGAACCGCCAACCACCCCTCCGTTTCTACCTCAACTGGCTACTCCCCTACAGAGGTTTCAACCTGAGATATGGCTAGCTAGCGAGGGCGAGTGGGGCAGCAGAGCTTCCCAAGCACCGCAGGAGAGGAGATGATCAGCGAGAGGAGGAAGAAGATGAAGCTGGAGGTAGCATACGGACCCTGTGTTGAACTGCGGGTTGACAAGGCAAGAAGGCAGGGGGGCTAAGTGCAAAATGTCGCGCGCTGACCAGCCAGGCCACTTGGCATCCAGTTGACGAGCTGTGATTGGTTTAGGACTAAATTTGCACCTCCATTGCAAGTTCAGGGATGAAATAATCTATTTTTGCAACTACAAGGGCTAAATCATCACCTGACATGCAAGTATAAGGACCGGGGGTGCTATTACCTCAAGTCAAATTGTGCAGTAGGACTAGTCAATCCTGCTTTCCGTTTCCGGCCCCTCCCCCGTGTGTACCAGTACAAACTGTCAACTTGCTTGGCTGCACACATTCGGTGTCAGGTCACACTTGTACGCCAGTACTTGGACAGTTCCTCGGCACTCTTGCCCACACTATGCTACCCTACTCTACTCTGCTCTGTCCCGTGGTCACGTGCAGAGCCGGCGCTCTTGAGGCAGTGCTGGCCGACGATCGCCCCGGCCGTTCTACCCGTCGTAGTCCTCCATGGATCTCGCTTTCCCGCGCTCGCCTGTCGACCATCTATCGCTGGTAGTACTTCCTCCGTCCTGCGCTCGCTCGGTGGACGGGCGGCCGGTCTCCGTCGCACGGCCCGGGCCGGTGTCAGGTCACTCGCTCGCTCGGCTGCGCTGAGCTGCGCACTTGTACTCCCTTCATTCTAAAATATAATGCGTCCGCGTTTTTTGAGGTTCAACGAGACCAACCGTCTGGACGGTTGCTTCGGTGCTCTTGTCGAGTATGCTGCCCTACTCTACTCTACTCTGCCCGTGTTCACGCTTTCTCCTTCTTCCGTGGGCCTCTCTGTTCTGACCTGTGGCTCAGGGTTCTCGCTCTCGTCCACACTCGTGGCCGGTGCACGGCTCCTTGGCGTGCGTAACCGGCGATGCCACCTCTTTTGTGGTGCTCGTCTCGTCCCTCTGAGCTGACAGAGCTAGCTAGCGTACCTTGTCAGCTTAGCTGGACGTGACGTGCAAATGGACCTGTGATGTGGTACGTTTTTTTACTGTGATTGTCAAACTGACATGAGCTGCTTGGAATTAAGCGGGAAGGGAGTTTAACTGAGGAAGCATTTGAGGCTGCGGCTTCTTGTGTGGTTTGGTCACGGGCTCACGGCAGCCACTGTAGCCACTCGCCGGTGAGCATCCAAAGGTTCCATTTCGACCTGCAAGGCCCGCGAGGATCCAAAGGAGTCCACTGTTCCCGCTACGCGACGCCGCCTTCTCGTCGCTTCCACGGCTCCCGGCCGGCCGGTCACCGTCCCACCGCCTCTCCATCCATCCATCCATCAACCCATCCCTGCTGACTTCGATCACATCTAGCACCTTCGCAATGGGAGTGGAAGCCTTGCCTTCAAACTTGGAAACAAATTTGACAGGAAGACACAGGCCAAAAGACAGTAAAAAAATGTAACATGCCTGCCGTGGATTTTTCTTCTTCTTCTATATACTCCCTCCCTCCGTTATTTTTTTTTACTTTGTATGTTAGCTTTGTCCTGGGTCAAACTTTCGAAAGCTTGGCCAAATTTATAGAAGGTGTTAAAAGAGAGAGGTTTGGTGGAATCGTTCGTTGTATTGCTTGAGCCTCGTGGGCATATATATGAGTGCATGGTCAACTTGGAGTACAAGACAAGCCGGAACATATCCTACTCTATCTCATATTTCCTAACTAAACATAATACTCAACATCCCCCCACAGTCACAACAGTAGCGACACAGATGGCGAGACTGGAGAAGAATCCGAAGGGAAGCCGACAGACACCCCCCACAGTCGTAACGGTCGATGCATCGCGGAGTCGTGGCTGGAGTGGAAACCGACGAGGTTGCTCAAGCAAGGCGGTAGCCCTTTGTGCTGTTTGTCGAGGTAGCCCAGAGCGTAGGTGGTGTAGCCGTAGTCCCGTGCGAAGAACGCCGTGGTCGGTGTCGAGTCGGGGGTCGCCGGTGTCAAGGTAGTCGCCGTGGAGCCGCGGAAGAAGAGCGGCGGCGGCTAGAGAAGGAGCACGGTGGCGGTGCTCGAAGTAGGTGATAATGAACCTGACAGCGTGACGAAGTCCAGCGCGGACGGTGAGGTTCCCGCGCCAAGGGAGGCGGCGCGGCGCATATAATGTGGAAGTCAACGCGTGTGGACGGCGGTGGACCACGGGCCGCAGCATTACGACCCAAAGGGGCGAGGCAACGGCGGCAGACAGGTCGGGACGGCGGCGGCGAAGACCTCAAGGCGGTTGCAGGGATCGCGTGCCACGCTCGCTACGGCCCAACGGGGCTACGCAGCGGCAGCGCGAGGGTCGGTGCAGCCTCAGGGACAGCCTCGGTGCGGCGGTTGACCGTGGGCCGTGGCACTACGGCCCAAAGGGGCGACGCAGCGGCAGCGCGCGAGGTGGTGCAACCACGGGGACGGCCTCAGGGTCGCGGCGGGGATCACGTGCTGCGACACTACGGCCCGAAGGGGCGACGCAACGGCGACGCGGATCGGTGCAGCCACGGGGAGAACCATGGGGCGGCGACGCTGCGGCCCGACGGGGCGACGCTGCGGCAACCTGTTGCTCGATCGGCGGAGGGGCGCGTTGAACTCGGGGACAGGGCGGTGATGGCCGGTGTAGATCGACTGTTGGGGAACGTCGTAATTTCAAAAAAATTCCTACGCACATGCAAGATCACGGTGATGCATAGCAACGAGAGGAGAGAGTGTGTCCACGTATCCTCGTAGACCGAAAGCGAAAGCGTTAGCACAACGCGGTTGATGTAGTCGTATGTCTTCACGATCCGACCGATCAAGTACCGAACACACGGCACCTCCGAGTTTTGCACATGTTCAACTCGATGACGTCCCTCGAACTCCGATCCAGCCGAGTGTCGAGGGAGAGTTTCGTCAGCACGACGGCGTGGTGACGATGATGATGTTCTACCGACGCAGGGCTTCGCCTAAGCACCGCTACGATATGATCGAGGTAGATTATGGTGGAGGGGGGCACCGCACACGGCTAAGAGATCTAGAGATCAATTGTTGTGTCTTTAGGGTGCCCCCTGCCCCCGTATATAAAGGAGTGGAGGAGGGGGAGGGCCGACCCTCTCTATGGCACGCCCTAGTTGAGTCCTACTCCCACTGGGAGTAGGATTCCCCTTTTCCTAGTAGAACTAGGAGCCCTTCCATGTAGTAGGAGTAGGAGGGAAGGAAAGGGAAGGGAAAATGAGAAGGAAGGGGGCGCCCCCCTCCCTAGTCCAATTCGGTCCAGCCCATGGGGAGGGGTGCAGCCACCCTTTGAGGCCTTTCTCTCCTTTCCCGTATGGCCCATTAAGAATACGAATCCCCGTAACTCTCCGGTATTTCCGAAAATACCCGAATCACTCGGAACCTTTCCGATGTCCGTATATAGTCGTCCAATATATCGATCTTTACGTCTCGACCATTTCGACACTCCTCGTCATGTCCCCGATCTCATCCGGGACTCCGAACTCCTTCGGTACATCAAAACACATAAACTCATAATATAACCGTCATCGAACTTTAAGCGTGTGGACCCTACGGGTTCAAGAACTATGTAGACATGACCGAGACACGTCTCCTGTCAATAACCAATAGCGGAACCTGGATGCTCATATTGGCTCCTACATATTCTACGAAGATCTTTATCGGTCAAACCACATAACAACATACGTTGTTCCCTTTGTCATCGGTATGTTACTTGCCCGAGATTCGATCGTCGGTATCTCAATACCTAGTTCAATCTCATTACCGGCAAGTCTCTTTACTCGTTCCGTAACACATCATCCCGCAACTAACTCATTAGTTGCAATGCTTGCAAGGCTTATAGTGATGTGCATTACCGAGTGGGCCTAGAGATACCTCTCCGACAATCGGAGTGACAAATTCTAATCTCGAAATACGCCAACCCAACAAGTACCTTCGGAGACACCTGTAGAGCACCTTTATAATCACCCAGTTACGTTGTCACGTTTGGTGGCACACAAAGTGTTCCTCCGGTAAACGGGAGTTGCATAATCTCATAGTCATAGGAACATGTATAAGTCATGAAGAAAGCAATAGCAACAAACTAAACGATCAAGAGCTCTGCTAACGGAATGGGTCAAGTCAATCACATCATTCTCTAATGATGTGACCCCGTTAATCAAATGACAACTCATGTCTATGGCTAGGAAACTTAACCATCTTTGATTCAACGAGCTAGTCTAGAGGCATACTAGTGACATACTGTTTGTCTATGTATTCACACATGTATTATTTTTCCGGTTACAATTCTAGCATGAATAATAAACATTTATCATGATATACGGAAATAAATAATAACTTTATTATTGTCTCTAGGGCATATTTCCTTCATCGACGAGCGGCCTGACGCGCGGACGACAGGTGTGAGGGGCCGCTTGTCGCGCGAGGCCGCCGGGTCGGTGAAGAGGCAGGCCGGTCGCGTCGGTGTCGGAGTAGAGGCGCATGGGGGTCGACGGTGGCGGTGAGCGACATAAACCGATCAAGCATAGATCTGACAACCAAAAAGAAAAACGCCGATCAAAACGACGGGCGAGAGAGCAAAAAAAGCAGAGCAAGGGCTCGGGAAAAAGACTCTCTAAGGCAGCCGGTCAACACGACCGTCAGACGAACCCTAGTACGGGTGGCGCGGCCCCCGGCGGCAGTCATGGAGGCCGACCGCCCCGGGGGCGGCGCGCGGGTGCGGAAGCGACGTCGGCTAGGGTTTAGAACTCGAAAACTGATACCATGTTAAAAGGGAGAGAGAGGTTTGGTGGAATCGTTCGTTGTATTGCTTGAGCCTCGTGGACATATATATAGGAACACATAGTCAACTTGGAGTACAAGACAAGCCGGAACATATCGTAGTATATCTCATATTTCCTAACTAAACATAATGCTCAACAGAAGGAATACAAATATTTACTATATCAAATTTAATACCATTATATCCATTGTGGAATATATTGAAGGAAATATGCCGTAGAGGCAATAATAAAGTTGTTATTTTATATTTCCTTATATCATGATAAATGTTTATTATTCATGATAGAATTGTATTAACCGGAAACTTGATACATGTGTGAATACATAGACAAAACAAAGTGTCCATAGTATGCCTCTACTTGACTAGCTCGTTAATCAAAGATGGTTAAGTTTCCTGACCATAGACATGTGTTGTCATTTGATGAACGGGATCACATCATTAGGAGAATGATGTGATGGACAAGACCCATCCGTTAGTTTAGCATAATGATCATTCAGTTTTATTGCTATTGCTTTATTCATGACTTATACATATTCCTTTGACTATGATATTACGTAACTCTCGAATACCAGAGGAACACCTTGTGTGCTATCAAACGTCACAAGTAACTGAGTGATTATAAAGATGCTCTACAGGTATCTCCGAAGGTGTTTGTTGGGTTGGCATAGATCGAGATTAGGATTTGTCACTCCGAGTATCCGAGAGGTATCTCTTGGCCCTCTCGGTAATACACATCATGATAAGCCTTCCAAGCAATGTGACTAATAAGTTAGTTGCGGGATGATGTATTACGGAACAAGTAAGGAGACTTGCTGGTAACGAGATTGAACTAGGTATGAAGATACCAACGACCGAATCTCGGGAAAATAACATACCGATGAAAAAGGGAATGACGTATGTTGTCATTGCGGTTTGACCGATAAAGATCTTTGTACAATATGTAGGAACCAATATGAGCATCCAGGTTCCTCTATTGGTTATTGATCGGAGATGTGTCTCGGTCATGTCTACATTGTTGGGGAACGTAGTAATTTCAAAAAATTTCCTACGCACACGCAAGATCATGGTGATGCATAGCAACGAGAGGGGAGAGTGTTGTCTACGTACCCTCGTAGACCGGCAACGGAAGCGTTGACACAACGTAGAGGAAGTAGTCGTATGTCTTCCCGATCCGACCGATCCAAGTACCGAACGTACGGCACCTCCGAGTTCAGCACACGTTCAGCCCGATGACGTCCCTCGAACTCCGATCCAGTCGAGTGTCGAGGGAGAGTTTCGTCAGCACGACGGCGTGGTGACGATGTTGATGTTCTACCGACGCAGGGCTTCGCCTAAGCACCGCTACAGTATTATCGAGATGGACTATGATGGAGGGGGGCACCGCACACGGCTAAGAGACGATCAACTTGATCAACTTGTGTGTCTAGAGGTGCCCCCTGCCCCTGTATATAAAGGAGCAAGGGGGGAGGCGACCGGCCTAGGAGGAGGGCGCGCCAAGGGGGGAGTCCTACTCCTACCGGGAGTAGGACTCCTCCTTTCCTTGTTGGAGTAGGAGAGAAGGAAAGAGGAGCAGAGGGAGAAGGAAAAGGGGGCTGCACCCCTTGTCCAATTCGGACCAGAGGGGGGGGGGGCGCAGGCCTCCTTCCTTTTGGCCTCCCTCCTCTATTCCCGTATGGCCCAATAAGGCCCATATACTCCCCGGCGAATTCCCGTAAGACTCTGGTACTCCGAAAAATACCCGAATCACTCGGAACCTTTCCGAAGTCCGAATATAGTCTCCAGTATATCGATCTTTATGTCTCGACCATTTCGAGACTCCTCATCATGTTCCCGATCTCATCCGGGACTCCGAACTCCTTCGGTACATCAAAACATATAAACTCATAATATAACTGTCATCGTAGCGTTAAGCGTGCGGACCCTACGGGTTCGAGAACTATGTAGACATGACCGAGACACGTCTCCGGTTAATAACCAATAGCGGAACCTGAATGCTCATATTGGCTCCTACATATTCTACGAAGATCTTTATCGGTCAGACCGCATAACAACATACGTTGTTCCCTTTGTCATCGGTATGTTACTTGCCTGAGATTCGATCGTCGGTATCTCAATACCTAGTTCAATCTCGTTACCGGCAAGTCTCTTTACTCGTTTCGTAATACATCATCCCGCAACTAACTCATTAGTTACAATGCTTGCAAGGCTTATAGTGATGTGCATTACCGAGTGGGCCCAGAGATACCTCTCCGACAATCGGAGTGACAAATCCTAATCTCGAAATACGCCAACCCAACAAGTACCTTCGGAGACACCTGTAGAGCACCTTTATAATCACCCAGTTACGTTGTGACGTTTGGTGGCACACAAAGTGTTCCTCCGGTAAATGGGAGTTGCATAATCTCATAGTCGTAGGAACATGTATAAGTCATGAAGAAAGCAATAGCAACAAACTAAACGATCAAGTGCTATGCTAACGGAATGAGTCAAGTCAATCACATCATTCTCTAATGATGTGACCCCGTTAATCAAATGACAACTCATGTCTATGGCTAGGAAACTTAACCATCTTTGATTCAACGAGCTAGTCAAGTAGAGGCATACTAGTGACACTCTGTTTGTCTATGTATTCACACATGTATTATGTTTCCGGTTAATACAATTCTAGCATGAATAATAAACATTTATCATGAAGTAAGGAAATAAATAATAACTTTATTATTGCCTCTAGGGCATATTTCCTTCAGTCTCCCACTTGCACTAGAGTCAATAATCTAGTTCACATCGCCATGTGATTTAACATCAATAGTTCACATCACCATATGATTAACACGCATAGTTCACATCGTCATGTGACCAACACCCAAAGGGTTTACTAGATTCAATAATCTAGTTCACATCGCTATGTGATTAACGCCCAAAGAGTACTAAGGTGTGATCATGTTTTGCTTGTGAGAGAAGTTTAGTCAACGGGTCTGCCACATTCAGATCCGTAAGTATTTTGCAAATTTCTATGTCAACAATGCTCTGCACTAAGCTACTCTAGCTAATTGCTCCCACTTTCAATATGTATCCAGATTGAGACTTTGAGTCATCTGGATCAGTGTCAAAACTTGCATTGACGTAACCTTTTACGATGAACCTTTTTTCACCTCCATAATCAAGAAAACATATCCTTATTCCACTAAGGATAATTTTGACCAATGTCCAGTGATCTACTCCTAGATCACTATTGTACTCCCTTGCCAAACTCAGGGCAGGGTATACAATAGGTCTGGTACACAGCATGACATACTTTATAGAACCTATGGCTGAGGCATAGGGAATGCCTTTCATTCTCTCTCTATCTTCTGCCGTGGTCGGGTTTTGAGTCTTACTCAACTTCACACCTTGTAACACAGGCAAGAACTCCTTTTTGACTGTTCCATTTTGAACTACTTCAAAATCTTGTCAAGGTATGTACTTATTGAAAAACTTATCAAGCATCTTGATCTATCTCTATAGATCTTGATGCTCAATATGTAAGCAGCTTCACCAAGGTGTTTCTTTGAAAAACTCCTTTCAAACATTCCTTTATGCTTTGCAGAATAATTCTACATTATCTCCGATCAACAATATGTCATTCACATATACTTATCAGAAATGTTGTAGTGCTCCCACTCATTTTCTTGTAAATACAGGCTTCACCGCAAGTCTGCATAAAACTATATGCTTTGATCAACTTATCAAAGCGTATATTCCAGCTCCGAGATGCTTACACCAGTCCATAGATGGATCGCTGGAGCTTGCATATTTTGTTAGTACCTTTAGGATTGACAAAACCTTCTAGTTGCATCATATACAGCTCTTCTTTAATAAATCCATTAAGGAATGCAATTTTGTTTATCCATTTGCCAGATTTCATAAAATGCGGCAATTTCTAACATGATTCAAACAGACTTAAGTATAGATACGAGTGAGAAACTCTCATCGTAGTCAACACCTTGAACTGGTCGAAAACCTTTTTGCGACAATTCTAGCTTTGTAGATAGTAACACTACTATCAGCGTCCGTCTTGCTCTTGAAGATCCATTTAATCTCAATGGCTCGCCGATCAATGGGCAAGTCAATCAAAGTCTATACTTTATTCTCATACATGGATCTCATCTCAGATTTCATGGCCTCAAGCAATTTCGCGGAATATGGGCACATCCTCGCTTCCTCATAGTTCATAGGTTCATCATGGTCAAGTAACATGACCTCCAAAATAGGATTACCGTACCACTCTGGTGTGGATCACACTCTGGTTTACCTATGAGGTTCGGTAGTAACTTGATCTGAAGTTACATGATCATCATCATTAGCTTCCTCACTAATTGGTGTAGTAGTCACAGGAACAGATTTCTGTGATGAACTACTTTCCAATAAGGGAGCAGGTACAGTTACCTCATCAAGTTCTACTTTCCTCCCACCCACTACTTTTGAGAGAAACTCCTTCTCTAGAAAGGATCCATTCTCAGCAATGAATATCTTGTCTTCGGATCTGTGATAGAAGGTGTACCCAACATTTTCTTTTGGGTATCCTATGAAGATTTACTTCTCCGATTTGGGTTTGAGCTTATCATGTTGAAACTTTTTCACATAAGCATCGCAGTCCCAAACTTTAAGAAACAACAGCTTAGGTTTCTTGCCAAACCACAGTTCATACGGTGTCGTCTTAACGGATTTAAATGGTGCTCTATTTAACGTGAATGTAGCTGTCTCTAATGCATAACCCTAAAACGATAGTGGTAATTGGTAAGAAACATCATAGATCGCACCATATCTAATAAAGCACGGTTACGACGTTCGGACACACCATTACACTGTGGTGTTCCAGGCGGCGTGAGTAGTGAAACTATTTCATATTGTTTTAACTGAAGGCCAAACTCGTAATTCAAATATTTTACTTCTGCGATCATATCGTAGAAACTTTTATTTTTGTTACGATGATTCTCCACTTCACTCTGAAATTCTTTGAATTTTTCAAATATTTCAGACTTGTGTTTCATCAAGTAGATATACTCATATCTGCTCAAATCATCTGTGAAGATCAGAAAATAATGATACCTGCCGCGAGCCTCAATATTCATCGGACCACATACATCAGTATGTATGATTTCCAACGAATCTGTTGCTCGCTCCATTGTTCCGGAGAATGGAGTCTTAGTCATCTTGCCCATGAGGCATGGTTCGCTAGCATCAACTAATTCATAATCAAGTGATTCCAAAAACCCATCAGCATGGATTTTCTTCATGCGCTTTACACCAATATGACCTAAACGGCAGTGCCACAAATAAGTTGCACTATCATTATTAACTTTGCATCTTTTGGCTTCAATATTATGAAAATGTGTATCACCACGATCGAGATCCAACAAATCATTTTCATTGGGTGTATGACCATAGAAGGTTTTATTCATGTAAACAGAACAACAATTATTCTCTAACTTACATGAATAACCGTATTGCAATAAACATGTTCCAATCATATTTATGCTCAACGCAAACACCAAATAACATTTATTTAGGTTCAACACTAATCCCGAAAGTATAGGGAGTGTGCGATGATGATCATATCAATCTTGAAACCACTTCCAGCATACATCATCACTTCACCCTTAACTAGTCTCTGTTTATTTTGCAACTCCCATTTCGAGTTACTACTCTTAGCAACTGAACCAGTATCAAATACCGAGGGGTTGCTATAAACACTAGTAAAGTACACATCAATAACATGTATATCAAATATAGATTTGTTCACTTTGCCATCCTTCTTATCCACCAAATACTTGGGGTAGTTCCGCTTCTAGTGACCAGTCCCTTTGCAGTAGAAGCACTTAGTCTCAGGCTTAGGTCCAGACATGGGTTTCTTCACTTGAGCAGCAACTTGTTTGCCGTTCTTCTTGAAGTTACCCTTCTTCCCTTTGCCCTTTTCTTGAAACTAGTGGTCTTGTCTACCATCAACACTTGATATTTTTCTTGATTTTTACCTTCGTTGATTTCAGCATCACGAAGAGCTTGGGAATCGTTTTCGTTATCCCTTGCATATTATAGTTCATCACGAAGTTCTACTAACTTGGTGATGGTGACTAGAGAATTCTGTCAATCACTATTTTATCTGGAAGATTAACTCCCACTTGATTCAAGCGATTGTAGTACCCAGACAATCTAAGCACATGCTCACTGCTTGAGCTATTCTCCTCCACCTTTTTAGCTATAGAACTTGTTGGAGACTTCATATCTCTCAACTCGGGTATTTGCTTGAAATATTAACTTCAACTCCTGGAACATCTCATATGGTCCATGACATTCAAAACATCTTTGAAGTCCCGATTCTAAGCTATTAAGCATGGTGCACTAAACTATCAAGTAGTCATCATATTGAGCTAGCCAAACGTTCATAACGTCTGCCTCTACTCCTGCAATAGGTCTGTCACCTAGCGGTGCATTAAAGACATAATTCTTCTATGCATCAATGAGGATAATCCTCAGATCACGGATCCAATCCACATCATTGCTACTAACATTTTTCAACATAATTTTTCTCTAGGAACACAATAAATTGGGAGCAACATCGCAAGCTATTGATCTACAACATAGATATGCTAATACTACCAGGGCTAAGTCCATGATAAATTAAAGTTCAATTAATCATATTACTTAAGAACTCCCACTTAGACAGACATCCCTCTAATCTTCTAAGTGATCACGTGATCCATATCAACTAAACCATGTCCGATCATCACGTGAGATGGAGTAGTTTCAATGGTGAACATCACTATGTTGATCATATCTACTATATGATTCATGCTCGACCTTTCAGTCTCCGTGTTTCGAGGCCATATCTGTTATATGCTAGGCTCGTCAAGTTTAACCTGAGTATTCCGCGTGTGCAACTGTTTTGCACCCGTTGTATTTGAACATAGAGCCTATCACACCCGGTCATCACGTGGTGTCTCAGCACGAAGAACTTTCGCAACGGTGCATACTCAGGGAGAACACTTGTACCTTGATAATTAGTGAGAGATCATCTTATAAAGCTACCGTCGAACTAAGCAAAATAAGATGTATAAAAGATAAACATCACATGCAATCAAAATATGTGACATGATATGGCCATCATCATCATCTTGTGCCTTTGATCTCCATCTCCAAAGCATCGTCATGATCTCCATCGTCACCGGCATGACACCATGATCTCCATCATCTTGATCTATATCAATGTGTCGTCACATGGTTGTCTCGCCAACAATTTCTCTTGCAACTATTTCTATCACATAGCGATAAAGTAAAGCAATTATTTGGCGCTTGCATCTTATGCAATAGAGAGATAACCATAAGGCTTTTGCCAGTTGCTGATAACTTCAACAAAACATGATCATCTCATACAACAACTTATATCTCATCACCTCTTGACCATATCACATCACAACATGCCCTGCAAAAACAAGTTAGACGTCCTCTACTTAGTTGTTGCAAGTTTTACGTGGCTGCTACGGGCTGAGCAAGAACCGTTCTTACCTACGCATCAAAACCACAACGATAGTTTGTCAAGTTGGTGTTGTTTTAACATTCGCAAGGACAGGGCGTAGCCACACTCGGTTCAACTACAGTTGGAGAAACTAACACCCGCCAGCCACCTGTGTGCAAAGCACGTCAGTAGAACCAGTCTCGCGTAAGCGTACGCGTAATGTCGGTCCGGGCCGCTTCATCCAACAATACCGCCAAACCAAAGTATGACATGCTGGTAAGCAGTATGACTTATATCGCTCACAACTCACTTGTGTTCTACTAGTGCATAACATCAACGCATAAAACCTGGCTCGGATGCCACTGTTGGGGAACGTAGTAATTTCAAAAAAATTCCTACGCACACACAAGATCATGGTGATGCATAGCAATGAGAGGGGAGAGCGTTGTCTACGTACCCTCGTGGACCGGCAACGGAAGCGTTGACACAATGTAGAGGAAGTAGTCATACCTCTTCCCGATCCGACCGATCCAAGTACCGAACGTACGGCACCTCCGAGTTCAGCACACATTCAGCCCGATGACGTCCCTCGAACTCCGATCCAGCCGAGTGTTTAGGGAGAGTTTCGTTAGCACGATGGCGTGGTGACGATGTTGATGTTCTACCGACGCAGGGCTTCGCCTAAGCACCGCTACAGTATTATCGAGGTGGACTATGGTGGAGGGGGGCACCGCACACGGCTAAGAGACGATCAACTTGATCAACTTGTGTGTCTAGAGGTGCCCCCCTTCCCCTGTATATAAAGGAGCAAGGGGGGAGGTGGCCGGCCTAGGAGGAGGGCACGCCAAGGGGGGAGTCCTACTCCTACCGGGAGTAGGACTCCTCCTTTCCTTGTTGGAGTAGGAGAGAAGGAAAGAGGAGGAGAGGGATCAACTTGCATCCCTTGTCCAATTCGGACCAGAGGGGGGGCGCAGGCCTCCTTCCTTTTGGCCTCTCTCCTCTATTCCCGTATGGCCCAATAAGGCCCATATACTCCCTGGCGAAATCCCGTAACTCTCCGGTACTCCGAAAAATACCCGAATCACTCGGAATCTTTCCGAAGTCCGAATACAGTCGTCCAATATATCGATCTTTACGTCTCGACCATTTCGAGACTCCTCGTCATGTATCCGATCTCATCCGGGACTCTGAACTCCTTCGGTACATCAAAACATATAAACTCATAATATAACTGTCATCGTAGCGTTAAGCGTGCGGACCCTACGGGTTCGAGAACTATGTAGACATGACCGAGACATGTCTCCGGTCAATAACCAATAGCGGAACCTGAATGCTCATATTGGCTCTTACATATTCTACGAAGATCTTTATCGGTCAAACCGCATAACAACATACGTTGTTCCCTTTGTCATCGGTATGTTACTTGCCTGAGATTCGATCGTCGCTATCTCAATACCTAGTTCAATCTCGTTACCGGCAAGTCTCTTTACTCGTTCCATAATACATCATCCCGCAACTAACTCATTAGTTACAATGCTTGCAAGGCTTATAGTGATGTGCATTACCGAGTGGGCCCAGAGATACCTCTCCGACAATCGGAGTGACAAATCCTAATCTCGAAATACGCCAACCCAACAAGTACCTTCGGAGACACCTGTAGAGCACCTTTATAATCACCCAGTTACGTTGTTATGTTTGGTGGCACAGAAAGTGTTCCTCCGGTAAACGGGAGTTGCATAATCTCATAGTCATAGGAACATGTATAAGTCATGAAGAAAGCAATAGCAACAAACTAAACGATCAAGTGCTATGCTAACGGAATGGGTCAAGTCAATCACATCATTCTCTAATGATGTGACCCCGTTAATCAAATGACAACGCATGTCTATGGCTAGGAAACTTAACCATCTTTGATTCAACGAGCTAGTCAAGTAGAGGCATACTAGTGACACTCTAATTGTCTATGTATTCACACATGTATTATGTTTCCGGTTAATACAATTCTAGCATGAATAATAAACATTTATCATGAAGTAAGGAAATAAATAATAACTTCATTATTGCCTCTAGGGCATATTTCCTTTATACATAGTTCTCGAACTCGTAGGGTCTGCACGCTTAACGTTCGATGACGATTTGTATTATGAGTTATGTGTTTTGGTGACCGAAGATTGTTTGGAGTCCCGGATGAGATCACGGACATGACGAGGAGTCTCGAAATAGTCGAGAGGTAAAGATTGATATATTGGACGATAGTATTCGGATACCGGAATGGTTTCGGAGTGTTTCAGATATTTATCGGAGTACCGAGGGGTTACCGAAACCCCCCGGAGGAAAGTAATGGGCTAACATGGGCCATAGGGGAGAGAGAGGGCAGCCCACAAGGGGTAGGGTGCCCCCCATGGGCAGTCCGAATTGGAAAAGGGGAGGGTGCGCCCCCTTTCCTTCTCCTTCTCCCTCTCCTTCCCCTTCCTCCCTCCGAAAGAAAGGAAGGGGGCCGACTAGGACTAGGAGTCCTAGTGGGTTTCCCCCCACTTGGCGCGCCCCTAGGGCCGGCCTCCTCCCCTCTCCTCCTTTATATACGGGGGCAGAGGGTCACCCCAAAGCACATCAATTGCTCTTAGCCGTGTGCGGTGCCCCCTCCACCGTTTACTCCTCCGATCATATTTTCGTAGTGCTTAGGTGAAGCCTGCTACCTCTTGAGCATGCATTGGTTTTCCCCTGGAGAGGAAAGGGTGATGCAACAAAGTAGCATAAGTATTTCCCTCAGTTTTGAGAACCAAGGTATCAATCCAGTAGGAGACAACGCACAAGTCACCTAGTACCTGCACAAACAATCAAGAACCTTACAACAAACACGATAAAGGGGTTGTCAATCCCTTCATGGTCACTCACAAAAGTGAGATCTAATAAAGATAGTAAAGTAAACATTTTTGGTATTTTTATTGTATAGATTGGAAAGTAAAGATTGCAAAATAGTAAACGAGATATGATGTAAATAAAAGAGATGCAATATAATAAGAAAGAGACCCGGGGGCCATATGTTTCACTAGTGGCTTCTCTCAAGATAGTATGTATTAGAGTGGGTGAAGAAATTACTGCCGAGCAATTGATAGAAAAGCACATAATTATGAAGACATCTAAGGCAATGATTACTAATATAGGCATCACGTCCGCGTCAAGTAGACTGAAACGATTCTGCATCTACTACTATTACTCCACACATCGACCGCTATCTAGCATGCATCTAGAGTATTAAGTTCATAAGAACAGAGTAACGCATTAAGCAAGATGACATGATGTAGAGGGATAAACTCAAACAATATGATATAAACCCCATCTTTTTATCCTCGATGGCAACAATACAATACGTGCCTTGCTGCCCCTATTGTCACTGGGAAAGGACACTACAAGATTGAACCCAAAGCTAAGCACTTCTCCCATCGCAAGAAAGGTCAATCTAGTAGGCCAAACTAAACCAATAATTCAAAGAGACCTGTAAAGATATCAAATCATGCATATAAGAATTCAGAGAAGAACCAAATAATATTCATAGATAATCTTGTTCATAAATGCACAATTCATCGGATCTCGGCAAACACACCGCAAAAGAGTATTACATCGAATAGATCTCCAAGAACATCGAGGAGAAATTTGTATTGAGAATCAAAGAGAGAGAAGAAGCCATCTAGCTAATAACTATGGACCCGAAGGTCTGTGGTAAACTACTCACACTTCATCGGAGAGGCAATGGTGTTGATGTAGAAGCCCTCCGTGATCGATTCCCCCTCCGGCAGATCGCCGGAAGAGGCCCCAAGATGGGATCTCACGGGTATAGAAGGTTTCGGTGGTGGAAAAGTGGTTTTGTGGTTCTCCGCGATTGATCTAGGGTATAAGAGTATATATAGGTGAAAGAAGTACGTCGGTGGAGCTACGAGGGGCCACGAGGGTGGGGTGCGCCTACCCCCTGGGCACGCCCTCCTGCCTTGTGGCCGCCTCGTGGAGGTCCAGACTTCGACTCCAAGTCTTCTGGATTGCTTTCGGTCCAAGAAAGATCATCGCGAAGGTTTCATTCCGTTTGGACTCTGATTGGTATTCCTTTTCTGCGAAACTCTAAAATAGGCAAAAAAACAGAAACTCGCACTGGGCCTCCGGTTAATAGGTTAGTCCCAAAAACAATATAAAAGATCATATTAAAGCCCATTAAACATCCAAAACAGATAATATAATAGCATGGAATATGCCCTACAGCTACACCGGCGACACCTACAGCTACGCCGGCGACCCAAAGGCCAAAGGGTCGGCGAGGAAGTGGTGAATCTCCGCCGCCTTTGAAGGAAATATGCCCTAGAGACAATAATAAAGTTGTTATTTATATTTCCTTATATCATGATAAATGTTTATTATTCATGCTAGAATTGTATTAACCGGAAACTTAGTACATGTGTGAATACATAGACAAACAAAGTGTCACTAGTTTAGCACGATGAGTTATGTCTCCTAACTCTTGACTAGCTCGTTGAATCAATGATGGTTATGTTTCCTAACCATAGACATGAGTTGTCATTTGATAAATGGGATCACATCATTAGAGAATGATGTGATTGACTTGACCCATCCATTAGCTTAGCACGATGATTGAGGGAGTCCTGGATTAGGGGGTGTCCGGATGGCCGGACTATACCTTCAGCCGGACTCCTGGACTATGAAGATACAAGATTGAAGACTTCGTCCCGTGTCCGGAAGGGACTTTCCTTGGCGTGGAAGGCAAGCTTGGCGATACGGATATGCAGATCTCCTACCATTGTAACCGACTTTGTGTAACCCTAACCCTCTCCGGTGTCTATATAAACCGGAGGGTTTTAGTCCATAGGACAACATAGACAACAACAATCATACCATAGGCTAGCTTCTAGGGTTTAGCCTCTCCGATCTCATGGTAGATCTACTCTTGTACTATCCATATCATCAATATTAATCAAGCAGGACGTAGGGTTTTACCTCCATCGAGAGGGCCCAAACCTGGGTAAAACTTCGTGTCCCTTGCCTCCTGTTACCATCCGGCCTAGACGCACAGTTCGGGACCCCCTACCCGAGATCCGCCGGTTTTGACACCGACATTGGTGCTTTCATTGAGAGTTCCTCTGTGTCATCACCGTCAGGCTTGATGGCTCCTACGATCATCAATGGCAATGCAGTCCAGGGTGAGACCTTCCTCCCCGGACAGGTCTGAAGGAAATATGCCCTAGAGGCAATAATAAATATATTATTTATTTCCTTATATCATGATAAATGTTTATTATTCATGCTAGAATTGTATTAACCGGAAACATAATACATGTGTGAATATATAGACAAACAGAGTGTCACTAGTATGCCTCTACTTGACTAGCTCATCAATCAAAGATGGTTATGTTTCCTAACCATGGACAAAGAGTTGTCATTTGATTAACGGGATCACATCATTAGTTGAATGATCTGATTGACATGACCCATTCCATTAGCTTAGCACCCGATCGTTTAGTATGTTGCTATTGCTTTCTTCATGACTTATACATGTTCCTATGCCTATGAGATTATGTAACTCTCGTGTGCCGGAGGAACACTTTGTGTGCTACCGAACGTCACAACGTAACTGGGTGATTATAAAGGTACTCTACAGGTGTCTCCAAAGGTACATGTTGGGTTGACGTATTTCGAGATTAGGATTTGTCACTCCGATCGTCGGAGAGGTATCTCTGGGCCCTCTCGGTAATGCACATCACTTAAGCCTTGCAAGCATTGCAGCTAATGAGTTAGTTGCGATATGATGTATTACGGAACGAGTAAAGAGACTTGCCGGTAACGAGATTGAACTAGGTA
This sequence comes from Triticum monococcum, assembly GCA_034509565.1. Taxonomy (NCBI): domain Eukaryota; kingdom Viridiplantae; phylum Streptophyta; class Magnoliopsida; order Poales; family Poaceae; genus Triticum; species Triticum monococcum. Next base: position 741,103,158 of record CM067847.1, on the reverse strand, counting down.
TCGAGATACTGACGATCGAATCTCGGGCAAGTAACATACCGATGACAAAGGGAACAACGTATGATGTTATGCGGTCTGACCAATAAAGATCTTCGTAGAATATGTGGGAGCCAATATGAGCATCCAGGTTCCGCTATTGGTTATTGACCGGAGACGTGTCTCGGTCATGTCTACATTGTTTTCGAACCCGTAGGGTCCGCACGCTTAAGGTTTCGATGATAGTTATATTATGAGTTTTGATGTACCGAAGGAGTTCGGAGTCCCGGATGAGATCGGGGACATGACGAGGAGTCTCGAAATGGTCAAGGCGTAAAGATCGATATATTGGACGACTATATTCGGACATCGGAAAGGTTCCGAGTGGTTCGGGTATTTTTCGGAGTACCGGTGAGTTACGGGAATACGGGAGAAGAAGTATATGGGCCTTATTGGGCTTTAGGGGAGAGGGAGAGGCAGGCCGCGCGCCCCCAAGGCCTAGTCCGAATTGGACTAGGGGGAGGGGCTGCGCCCCCTCCTTCCTTATCTTCCCTCTTCCCCTTCCTTGTCTCCTACTCCTAATACTTGGAAGGACTCCTAGTTGGACTTGGAAAGGGAGACTCCCGGTGGGAGTAGGACTCCCCTAGGGCGCGCCATAGAGAGGGCCGGCCCTCCCCTCCTCCACTCCTTTATATACGGGGGCATGGGGCACCCCATAGACACACAAGTTGATCTTCATGATCGTTCTCTTAGCCGTGTGCGGTGCCCCCCTCCACCATATTCCACCTCGGTCATATTTTAGCGGTGCTTAGGCAAAGCCCTGCGACGGTTGAACATCAAGATCGTCACCATGCCGTCGTGCTGACGGAACTCTTCCCCGACACTTTGCTGGATCGGAGTCCGGGGATCGTCATCGAGCTGAACGTGTGCTAGAACTCGGAGGTGCCGTAGTTTGGTGCTTGATCGGTCGGGCCGTGAAGACGTACGACTACATCAACCGCGTTGTCATAACGCTTCCGCTATCGGTCTACGAGGGTACGTAGACAACACTCTCCCCTCTCGTTGCTATGCATCACCATGATCTTGCGTGTGCATAGGATTTTTTTTGAAATTACTATGTTCCCCAACAGTGGCATCCGAGCCTAGGTTATATGGTTTGATGTTATATGCACGAGTAGAACACAAGTTAGTTGTGGGTGATATAAGTCATACTGCCTACCAGCATGTCATACTTTGGTTCGGTGGTATTGTTGGATGAAGCGGCCCGGACCGACATTACGCGTATGCTTATGCGAGACTGGTTCTACCGCCGTGCTTTGCACACAGGTGGCTGGCGGGTGTCAGTTTCTCCAACTTTAGTTGAACCGAGTGTGGCTACGCCCGGTCCTTGCGAAGGTTAAAACGGCATCAACTTGACAAACTATCGTTGTGGTTTTGATGCGTAGGTAAGATTGGTTCTTACTTAAGCCCGTAGCAGCCACGTAAAACTTGCAACAAACAAAGTAGAGGTCGTCTAACTTGTTTTTGCAGGGCATGTTGTGATGTGATATGGTCAAGACATGATGCTAAATTTTATTGTATGAGATGATCATGTTTTGTAACTGAGTTATCGGCAACTGGCAGGAGCCATATGGTTGTCGCTTTATTGTATGCAATGCAATCGCCCTGTAATGCTTTACTTTATCACTAAGCGGTAGCGATAGTTGTAGAAGCTTAAGATTGGCGAGACGACAACGATGCTACGATGGAGATCAAGGTGTCGCGCCGGTGACGATGGTGATCATGACGATGCTTCGGAGATGGAGATCACAAGCACAAGATGATGATGGCCATATCATATCACTTATATTGATTGCATGTGATGTTTATCTTTTATGCATCTTATTTTGCTTAGTTCGACGGTAGCTTTATAAGATGATCTCTCACTAAATTTCAAGAGAAAAGTGTTCTCCCTGAGTATGGACTGTTGCCAAAGTTCGTCGTGCCCAAACACCACGTGATGATCGGGTGTGATAAGCTCTACGTCCATCTACAACGGGTGCAAGCCAGTTTTGCACACGCAGAATACTCAGGTTAAACTTGACGAGCCTAGCATATGCAGATATGGCCTCGGAACACGGAGACCGAAAGGTCAAGCGTGAATCATATAGTAGATATGATCAACATAGTGATGTTCACCATTGAAACTACTCCATCTCACGTGATGATCGGACGTGGTTTAGTTGATTTGGATCACGTGATCACTTAGAGGATTAGAGGGATGTCTATCTAAGTGGGAGTTCTTAAGTAATATGATTAATTGAACTTTAATTTATCATGAACTTAGTCCTAGTAGTATTAGCATATCTATGTTGTAGATCAATTGCTCGCATTGTTGCTTTCATATGTTTATTTTGATATGTTCCTAGAGAAAATTGTGTTGAAAGATGTTATTAGCAATGATGCGGATTGGATCCGTGATCTGAGGTTTATCCTCATTGCTGCACAGAAGAATTATGTCCCTGATGCACCGCTAGGTGACAGACCTATTGCAGGAGCAGATGCAGACGTTATGAACGTTTGGCTAGCTCAATATGATGACTACTTGATAGTTTAGTGCACCATGCTTAACGGCTTAGAATCGGGACTTCAAATACGTTTTGAACATCATGGACCATATGAGATATTCCAGGAGTTGAAGTTAATATTTCAAGAAAATACCCGAGTTGAGAGATATGAAGTCTCCAACAAGTTCTATAGCTAAAAGATGGAGGAGAATCGCTCAACTAGTAAGCATGTGCTCAGATTGTCTGGGTACTACAATCACTTGAATCAAGTGGGAGTTAATCTTCCTGATAAGATAGTGATGGACAGAATTCTCTAGTCACCATCACCAAGTTAGTAGAACTTCGTGATGAACTATAGTATGCAAGGGATGAAAAAAATGAATCCCGAGCTTTTCATGATGATGAAATCGATGAAGGTAGAAATCAAGAAAGAGCATCAAGTGTTGATGACAAGATCACTAGTTTCAAGAAAAGGGCAAAGGAAAAAAGGGGAACTTCAAGAAAAACAGCAAGCAAGTTGATGCTCAAGTGAAGACGCCCAAGTCTGGTCCTAAGCCTGAGACTAAGTGCTTCTACTGCAAAGGGACTGGTCACTGGAAGCGGAACTGCCCCAAGTGATTGGCGGATAAGAAGGATGGCAAGGTGAACATAAGTATATTTGATATACATGTTATTGATGTGTACTTTACTAGTGTTTATAGCAACCCCTCAGTATTTGATACTAGTTCAGTTGCTAAGAGTAGTAACTCAAAACGGGAGTTGCAGAATGAATAGAGACTAGTTAAGGGTGAAGTAACGATGTGTGTTGGAAGTGGTTCCAAGATTGATATGATCATCATCGCACACTCCCTATACTTTCGGGATTAGTGTTGAACCTAAATAAGTGTTATTTGGTGTTTGCGTTGAGCATAAATATGATTTGATCATGTTTATTGCAATACGGTTATTCATTTAAGTTAGAGAACAATTGTTGTTCTGTTTACATGAATAAAACCTTCTATGGTCATACACACCAACGAAAATGGTTTGTTGGATCTCGATCGTAGTGATACACATATTCATAATATTGAAGCCAAAAGATGCAAAGTTAATAATGATAGTGCAACTTATTTGTGGCACTGCCGTTTAGGTCATATCGGTGTAAAGCGCATGAAGAAACTCCATACTGATGGACTTTTGGAACCACTTGATTATGAATCACTTGGTACTTGCGAACCGTGCCTCATGGGCAAGATGACTAAAACACCGTTCTCCGGTACTATGGAGAGAGCAACAGATTTGTTGGAAATCAGACATACAGATGTATGTGGTCCAATGAATATTGAGGCTCGTGGCGGATATCGTTATTTTCTCACCTTCACAGATGACTTAAGCAGATATGGGTATATCTACTTAATGAAACATAAGTCTGAAACATTTGAAAAGTTCAAAGAATTTCAGAGTGAAGTTGAAAATCATCGTAACAAGAAAATAAAGTTTCTACGATCTGATCATGGAGGAGAATATTTGAGTTACGAGTTTGGTGTACATTTGAAACAATGCGGAATAGTTTCGCAACTCACGCCACCCGGAACACCACAGCGTAATGGTGTGTCCGAACGTCGTAATCGTACTTTACTAGATATGGTGCGATCTATGATGTCTCTTACTGATTTACCGCTATCATTTTGGGGTTATGCTTTAGAGACGGCCGCATTCACGTTAAATAGGGCACCATCAAAATCCATTGAGACGACGCCTTATGAACTATGGTTTGGCAAGAAACCAAAGTTGTCGTTTCTTAAAGTTTGGTGTTGCGATGCTTATGTGCAAAAGCTTCAACCTGATAAGCTCGAACCCAAATCGGAGAAATGTGTCTTCATAGGATACCCAAAGGAGACTGTTGGGTACACCTTATATCACAGATCCGAAGGCAAGAATGGATCCTTTCTAGAGAAGGTGTTTCTCTCGAAAGAAGTGAGTGGGAGGAAAGTAGAACTTGATGAGGTAACTGTACCTGCTCCCTTATTGGAAGGTAGTTCATCACAGAAATCGGTTTATGCGACATCTACACCAATTGGTGAGGAATTTAATGATGATGATCATGAAATTTCAGATCAAGTTACTACTGAGCCTCGTAGGTCAACCAGAGTAAGATCCGCACCAGAGTGGTACGGTAATCCTGTTCTGGAAATCATGCTACTAGATCATGATGAACCTACAAACTATGAAGAAGCGATGGTGAGCCCAGATTCCGCGAAATGGCTTGAAGCCATGAAATCTGAGATGGGATCCATGTATGAAAACAAATTATGGACTTTGGTTGACTTGCCCGATGATCGGTAAGCAATTGAGAATAAATGGATCTTCAAGAAGAAGACTGACGCTGACGGTAATATTAGTGTCTTCAAAGCTCGACTTGTCGCAAAAAGGTTTTTGACAAGTTCAAGGGGTTGACTACGATGAGACCTTCTCACCCGTAGCGATGCTTAAGTCTGTCCGAATCATGTTAGCAATTGCCGCATTTTATGATTATGAAATTTGGCAGATGGATGTCGAAACTGCATTCCTGAATGGATTTCTGGAAGAAGAGTTGTATATGATGCAACTGGAAGGTTTTGTCGATCCAAAGGGAGCTAACAAAGTGTGCAAGCTCCAGCGATCCATTTATGGACTGGTGCAAGCCTCTCGGAGTTGGAATAAACGCTTTGATAAGTTGATCAAAGCATATAGTTTTATACAGACTTGCGGTGAAGCCTGTATTTACAAGAAAGTGAATGAGAGCACTACAACATTTCTGATAAGTATATGTGAATGACATATTGTTGATCGGAGATAATGTAGAATTATTCAGCAAAGCATAAAGGGATGTTTGAAAGGAGTTTTTCAAAGAAAGACCTCGGTAAAGCTGCTTACATATTGAGCATCAAGATCTATAAGAGATAAATCAAGACGCTTGATAAGTTTTTTCAATAAGTACATACCTTGACAAGATTTTGAAGTAGTTCAAAATGGAACAGTCAAAGAAAGAGTTCTTGCCTGTGTTACAAGGTGTGAAGTTGAGTAAGACTCAAAGCCCGACCACGGCAGAAGATAGAAAGAGAATGAAAGTCATTCCCTATGCCTCAGCCATAGGTTCTATAAAGTATGCCATGCCGTGTACCAGATCTATTGTATACCCTACACTATGTTAAGAAAGGGAGTACAATAGTGATCTAGGAGTAGATCAATGGACAGCGGTCAAAATTATCCTTACTGGAATAAGGATATGTTTTTCGGTTATGGAGGTGACAAAAGGTTCGTCGTAAAGAGTTACGTCGATGCAAGTTTTGACACAGATCTGGATGACTCTAAGTCTCAATCTAGATACATATTGAAAGTGGGAGCAATTAGCTAGCGTAGCTCGGTGCAGAGCATTGTAGACATAGAAAATTGCAAAATACATAACGGATCTGAATGTGAAAGACCCGTTGACTAAGATTCTCTCACAAGCAAAACACGATCACACCTTAGTACTCTTTGAGTGTTATTCACATAGCGATGTGAACTAGATTACTGAATCTAGTAAACCCTTTGGGTGTTGGTCACATGGCGATTGCGAACTATGGGTGTTAATCACATGATGATGTGAACTATCAATGTTAATCACATGGTGATGTGATCTAGATTATTGACTCTAGTGCAAGTGGGAGACTGAAGGAAATATGCCCTAGAGGCAATAATAAAGGTATTATTTATTTCCTTATATCATGATAAATGTTTATTATTCATGCTAGAATTGTATTAACCGGAAACATAATACATGTGTGAATATATAGACAAACAGAGTGTCACTAGTATGCCTCTACTTGACTAGCTCGTCAATCAAAGATGGTTATGTTTCCTAACCATGGACAAAGAGTTGTCATTTGATTAACGGGATCACATCATTAGTTGAATGATCTGATTGACATGACCCATTCCATTAGCTTAGCACCCGATCGTTTAGTATGTTGCTATTGCTTTCTTCATGACTTATACATGTTCCTATGACTATGAGATTATGTAACTCCCGTGTGCCGGAGGAACACTTTGTGTGCTACCAAACGTCACAACGTAACTGGGTGATTATAAAGGTGCTCTACAGGTGTCTCAAAAGGTACATGTTGGGTTGACGTACTTCGAGATTAGGATTTATCACTCCGATCGTCGGAGAGGTATCTCTGGGCCCTCTTGGTAATGCACATCACTTAAGCCTTGCAAGCATTGCAGCTAATGAGTTAGTTGCGAGATGATGTATTACGGAACGAGTAAAGAGACTTGCCGGTAACGAGATTGAACTAGGTATTGAGATACCGACGATCGAATCTCGGGCAAGTAACTTACCGATGACAAAGGGAACAACGTATGATGTTATGCGGTCTGACCGATAAAGATCTTCGTAGAATATGTGGGAGCCAATATGAGCATCCAGGTTCCGCTATTGGTTATTGACCGGAGACGTGTCTCGGTCATGTCTACATTGTTCTCGAACCCATAGGGTCTGCACGCTTAAGGTTTCGATGACAGTTATATTATGAGTTTATGAGTTTTGATATACCGAAGGAGTTCGGAGTCCCGGATGAGATCGGAGACATGACAAGGAGTCTCGAAATGGTCGAGACGTAAAGATCGATATATTGGACGACTATATTCGGACATCGGAAAGGTTTCGAGTGGTTCGGGTATTTTTCGGAGTACCGGGGAGTTACGAGAATACGGGAGAAGAAGTATATGGGCCTTATTGGGCTTTAGGGGAGAGGAAGAGGCAGGCCGTGCGCCCCCCAAGGCCTAGTCCGAATTGGACTAGGGGGAGGGGCTGCGCCCCCTCCTTCCTTCTCTTCCCTCTTCCCCTTCCTTGTCTCCTACTCCTAATACTTGGAAGGACTCCTAGTTGGACTAGGAAAGGGGGAATCCTACTCCCGGTGGGAGTAGGACTCCCCTAGGGCGCGCCATAGTGAGGGCCGACCCTCCCCTCCTCCACTTCTTTATATACGGGGGCAGGGGGCACCCCATAGACACACAAGTTGATCTTCATGATCGTTCTCTTAGCCGTGTGCGGTGCCCCCCTCCACCATATTCCACCTCGGTCATATTGTAGCGGTGCTTAGGCGAAGCCCTGCGACGGTTGAACATCAAGATCGTCACCACGCCGTCGTGCTGACGGAACTCTTCCCCGACACTTTGCTGGATCGGAGTCCGGGGATCGTCATCGAGCTGAACGTGTGCTAGAACTCGGAGTTGCCATAGTTTCGGTGCTTGATCGGTCGGGCCATGAAGACGCACGACTACATCAACCGCGTTGTCATAACGCTTCCGCTATCGGTCTATGAGGGTACGTAGACAACACTCTCCCCTCTCGTTGCTATGCATCACCATGATCTTGCGTGTGCGTAGGAAAATTTATGAAATTACTACGTTCCCCAACAAGATCTCCATCTTCGGCAGCTTTGCACTGCGGGCCAATTCACTTGGCCATCTGGAGCAGATCGAAAGCTATGCCCCTAGCCGTCAGGTCAGATTTGGAAGTTTAAACTACACGGCTAACATCCGCGGGGACTTGATCTTCGACGGATTCGAGCCACTGCGGAGCGCGCCGCACTGTCATGACGAGCATGATCTAGCTCTGCCGCCGAACAGTGCCCTGGAGGCCGCACCCGCATCGGCTTCGACCCTTAATTCGGAGCCAACTGCGCCGATCGAGGATGTGTGGTTGGACGCCGCCTCGGGGGCTGCGATCCCAATGGTGTTCGAGCCGAACACCAGCCCCGCACTCTGCGAGACTCGTGACTCCAAGGAGCCGGACTCCTCTCTGGACTCCGAACCCTCCGCGCCCCTACCGATCGAATCCGATTGGGTGCTGATTATGGAGTTTACTGCCGCGGACATCTTTCAGCACTCGCCTTTCGGTGATATTCCGAAGACACTGAAGTCTCTCTCTTTATCAGGAGAGCCCTGGCCGGACTACGGTCAGCAAGGTTGGGATTCAGACGATGAAGAAATTCAAAACCCACCCACCACCCACTTTGTAGCCACTGTCGATGACTTAACCGACATGCTCGACTTCGACTCCGAAGACATCGACGGTATGGACGCCGATGAAGGAGACAATGAAGAACCAGCGTCTATCAGGCCCTGGAAAGCCACCTCGTCATATGACATATACATGGTGGACACCCCAAAAGAAGGAGATGGCGCTGGAATAGCGGAGGATGACCTCTCCAAGAAACAGCCTAAGCGCCGGCGTCAGCGGCGCCGCTCAAAATCCCGCCAAAACAAATACGGTGATTCCAACACGGGAGATAATAATACTCCGGAAAGTGCCGAAGAAAACCCCCTCTAGCAAGATTTAGCATAGGAGGATGGAGAAACCAGCCCTCATGAGAGAGCGGCAGACAGAGAGGTCGAGGACGATAATTATATGCCTCCCTCCGAAGACGAGGCAAGCCTCGACGACAACGAATTCATCGTGCCAGAGGATCCCGTCGAGCAAGAGCGTTTTCAACGCAGGCTTATGGACACGGCAAGAAGCCTCAAGAAAAAACAGCAACAGCTTAGAGCTAATCAAGATTTGCTAGTCGACAGATGGACTGAAGTCCTTGCGGCCGAAGAGCATAAACTCGAACGCCCCTCCAAGAGCTACCCAAAGCGCAGGTTGCTACCGCGATTAGAGGAGGAAGCACTTGATGCGGCCGACCGGCCACCTCGTGGCCGCGACAGAGAGGCCTCTCGGCCCTCCACTCAAGCCGCACCCCGTACCAAGGCACAGGAATATGCGCCGGACTTACGAGATATGTTGGAGGACAAGGCAAGGCAAACAAGATCGATCTATGGATCGCGTGGGCGCCCCACGGCTTGAGACGGTAACCGTCACGCCAGCCACAAATTCGGCAGGGCCGAACACAGTAGACAAAGCTCATTGGAGCTACGTCGTGATATAGCCCAGTACAGAGGCGCCGCACACCCACTATGCTTCACAGACGAAATAATGGATCATCAAATCCCCGAGGATTTCAAACCCGTAAATATCGAATCATATGATGGCACAACAGATCTTGCGGTATGGATCGAGGATTATCTCCTTTATATCCACATGGCCTGCGGCGATGATTTCCACGCCATCAAATACCTCCCACTCAAGCTTAAAGGACCAGCTCGGCATTGGCTTAACAGCTTGCCAACAGGATCAATCAGTTGTTGGGAGGACCTGGAAGCCGCATTCCTCGACAATTTCCAGGGCACTTATGTGCGACCCCCAGACGCCGATGACCCAAGTCACGTAATTCAGCAGCCAGAGGAATCGGCCAGGCAATTCTGGACACGGTTCCTAACAAAGAAAAATCAAATAGTCGACTGTCCGGACGCTGAGGCCCAAGCAGCCTTCAAGCACAATATCCATGACAAGTGGCTTGCCCGGCACCTTGGACAGGAAAAGTCGAAGTCTATGGCAGCACTCACGGCACTCATGACCCGCTTTTGCGCAGGAGAAGACAGCTGGCTTGCTCATAGCAACCATATGACCAAGAACCCTGGTAATTCGGATACCAGGGACAGTAGTGGCAGGTCGCGTCGCAACAAGCAGAAGCGCCGCATTAACGGTGACAATGCTGAGGATACGGCAGTTAATGCCGGATTCAGAGGCTCTAAATCCGGTCAGCTAAAAAAGCCATTCAAAAGGAATCCTAGGGGCCCGTCCAGTTTGGACCGAATACTCGACCGCTTGTGCCAGATACATGGCACCCCCGAAAAGCCGGCCAATCACACCAACAGGGATTGTTGGGTGTTCAAGCAGGCAGGCAAGTTAAACGCCGAAAATGAAGGCAAGGGCTGCATAGCGATGACGACGAGGAGCCCCGGCCGCCGAACAACAGTGGACAGAAGGGTTTTCCCCCGCAAGTGCGGACGGTGAACATGATATACGCAACCCACGTCCCCAAAAGGGAGCGGAAGCGCGCGTTAAGGGACGTATACGCGGTAGAGCCAGTCGCCCCAAAGTTCAACCCATGGTCCTCCTGCCCGATCACCTTTGATCTAAGGGACCATCCCACTAGCATCCATCATGGCGGATTCGCCGCATTGGTTCTAGACCCAATTATTGACGGATTTCATCTCACTAGAGTCCTTATGGATGGCGGCAGCAGCCTGAACCGGCTTTACCAGGATACAGTGCGGAAAATGGGCATAGATCCCTCGAGGATTAAGCCCACCAAAACGACCTTTAAAGGCATAATACCACGTGTAGAGGCCAACTGTACAGGCTCAGTCACACTTGAAGTGGTCTTCGGATCTCCGGATAATTTCTGAAGCGAGGAGTTAATCTTCGACATAGTCCCATTCCGCAGTGGCTATCACGCACTGCTCGGGCGAACCGCATTCACCAAGTTCAATGCGGTACCGCACTATGCATACCTTAAGCTCAAAATGCCAGGCCCTCGAGGAGTAATTACGGTCAATGGAAACACCGAACGCTCCCTCCGAACGGAGGAGCACACGGCGGCCCTTGCAGCAGAAGTACAAAGCAGCCTCTCCAGGCAGTTCTCCAGTCCGGCCATTAAACAACCGGACACCGTCAAGCGCGCCCGGAGTAACCTACAACAAGACCGCCTGGCACGACCCGAGCAGGCGTAGCAATGCGGCCCCAACCCCAACCCTCGCAAAAATGCGATACCAGTACTTCGCGTACATAACTACGCTCTAGAAATACCATGGGTACAGGGGAAGGGGCACCATCACGGCACGCCCGAAACACGGCTTAAACCGCACCAGGGGCTGCCGATTTTTTAATTTTCTCTTACTTTCAGGACTCCACTCTTCGGAAGGCCCGTTCGGTAGTTCAATTGCCGAACAAACGATGCAAGAACTAGGGAAGCAGACAAGCCACGCCGCATTACGGAACTCCCAGGTGGTCTCTATCACGAGCAGTATACCTGTTTCGCATACTATTCCGCAGCTTTCCCCTGGAACGGACACGTTAAATAGTCCAACCTTTTACTTATCGCATTATTTGTATCGTTCTACTTTGATCGCAGCCCTCTTTAATAAACAATGCATAGCTTTTGTCTATTTTTGCATTACTCTTTTTTAATATATGTTCCTTAACGACATGTTGCATCCGTACACTTTGGTACGACCAAAATACGCCAGGGGCTTTAGTACCCCTCAATATGGTGTGAGAAGGCCGAACACTTTAACAAGTGCGTGTTGGGGAACGCAGTAATTTCAAAAAATTTCCTACGCACACGCAAGATCATGGTGATGCACAGCAACGAGAGGGGAGAGTGTTGTCTACGTACCAACGCAGACCGACTGCGGAAGCGATCACACAACGTAGAGGAAGTAGTCGTACGTCTTCTTCCCGATCCGACCGATCCAAGCACCGTTACTCCGGCACCTCCGAGTTCTTAGCACACGTTCAGCTCGATGACGTTCCTCGGGCTCCGATCCAGCAAAGTGTCGAGGAAGAGTTCCGTCAGCACGACGGCGTGATGACGATCTTGATGTACTACCGACGCAGGGCTTCGCCTAAGCACTACAACGGTACGATCGAGGTGGAATTTGGAGGCAGGGGGCCCCGCACACGGCTAAGGAACGATCTCAAGGATCAAGTTGTGTGTCTTGGGGTGCCCCCCGCCCCCGTATATAAAGGTTGGAGGAGGGGGAGCCTGCCGGCCAGGGAGAGGAGGCGCAGGGGAGTCCTACTCCCACCGGGAGTAGGACTCCTCCCCCCAATCCTAATCCAATTAGGACTCCCGGGGGGAAAGAGAGAGAAGGGGGGCCGGCCCCCTATCCTAGTCCTACTAGGACTTGGGGAAGGGGGGGCGCCGGCCAGCTTGGGCTTGTTCCTTTTCTCTTTTTCTACTAAGGCCCAATAGGCCCATTAGTCTCCCGGGGGGTTCCGGTAACCCTCCCGGTATTCTGGTAAAATCCTGATTTCACCCGGAACACATCCGATGTCCAAACATAGGCTTCCAATATATCAATCTTTACGTCTCGACCATTTCGAGACTCCTCGTCATGTCCGTGATATCATCCGGGACTCCGAACAACCTTCGGTACATCAAAATGCATAAACTCATAATAACTATCATCGTAACGTTAAGCGTGCGGACCCTACGGTTCGAGAACAATGTAGACATGACCGAGACACGTCTCCGGTCAATAACCAATAGCGGGACCTGGATGCCCATATTGGCTCCTACATATTCTACGAAGATCTTTATCGGTCAGACCGCATAACAACATACGTTGTTCCCTTTGTCATCGGTATGTTACTTGCCTGAGATTCGATCGTCGGTATCCAATACCTAGTTCAATCTCGTTACCGGCAAGTCTCTTTACTCGTTCCGTAATACATCATCTCACAACTAACATATTAGTTGTACTGCTTGCAAGGCTTATGTGATGTGCATTACCGAGAGGGCCCAGAGATACCTCTCCGACAATCGGAGTGACAAACCCTAATCTCGAAATACGCCAACCCAACATCTACCATTGGAGACACCTGTAGTACTCCTTTATAATCACCCAGTTACGTTGTGACGTTTGGTAGTACCCAAAGTGTTCCTCCGGTAAACGGGAGTTGCATAATCTCATAGTTATAGGAACATGTATAAGTCATGAAGAAAACAATAGCAACATACTAAACGATCGGGTGCTATGCTAATGGAATTGGTCATGTCAATCAGATCATTCTACTAATGATGTGACCTCGTTAATCAAATAACAACTCCTTGTTCATGGTTAGGAAACATAACCATCTTTGATTAACGAGCTAGTCAAGTAGAGGCATACTAGTGACACTCTGTTGGTCTATGTATTCACACATGTATTATGTTTCCGGTTAATACAATTCTAGCATGAATAATAAACATTTATCATGATGTAAGGAAATAAATAATAACTTTATTATTGCCTCTAGGGCATATTTCCTTCAGTGCGGCACCCCGAACTTATAGCATTATATGCATCGGCTCCGAATCATGTCTTGGGTCAATAGTTGGGTTTGCCCGGCTCCTATGTTTTGGTGCCTTAGGTTCCGCTATATCGGCTAAGGTAGCACTAGGAGAACCACTGCGATTGTGCCCCAGTTGAGTTGGGTCGAGCACCTCAGTGGAGAAAGCTAAAACTGACTGTCATGATGAAGCGAGAGCTGGTCGCTGTTCGAGAGGTTTTTCGAGTCCCTAAAGACTTATGCCGCTTAGGGCGAGGAGCCGGCTCTGTCCGGCCAAGGCGTGGATAGCGCCCCAAACTCGGTCTTCCGAATACCAGGGGCTTCACTAAAATTTAAAATTATAGAATTCTATGGCTAAGTGAGAGTGTTCACGCATTATAGTCCGATTGCCTTGTTTGTTGGGCTGAGCGCCTCCCTCGAAGGACCCAAACATGGGAAAAAGAGCGCTTAGGTTTATCCATTGTTAAGGAAATCGTTAACTGGTAGCTGCTCGGTTGGCTAGCGAGTAGGGGATTAATCGGCTAATCGGTAAGTTAATTGGCCATTTAATCAATTAATCGGACAATTTTTTGGTTTATCGGCTACTCGGTGACCCTATGAGTAGAGATTAATCGGCAAGTTAACTGGTTAATCGGATGAATTCTTGAACAGAGGGTTTATCCCCGAACACCCCAGCACTAGCGGTACGGGGGCAGAAGCCGATGACTTGCCATCTCTCAGAATTGATAAACAACCGCACAGATGGTAATATTTTAAATTCCAACAGCATTGCTTAGCGCATATGAACAAGTTTTCAGCGCACAGGACAAAACGAGCAAGTTTCACTCAAAAATTACATCCCTAGAACATTCATCCGCCACAAGGCAGGCACCCTTCAGAACATCCTTATAATAATTCTCGGGCCTGCGATGCTCTTTCCCCGGTGGTGGCCCGTCCTTCACAAGCTTCTCAGCATCCAGCTTGCCCCAGTACACCTTAGCACGGGCAAGGGCCCTACGGGCACCTTCAATGCAGAACGGAGTGCTTGATGACTTCGAGCCTTGGACAGGCCTCCACCAGCCGCCGCACCAGCCCGAAATAGCTCCCAGGCAGAGCCCCTCCAGGCCACAGCCGAAGTATGAGGCCCTTCATGTCCTGTTCGGCCGCCTTGTGGAGCTCGACCAGTTGCTTCAGCTGGTCGCTCAGGGGCATGGGGTGTCCGGCCTCAGCATACTGAGACCAGAACACCTTCTCTGTCGAGCTGCCCTCGTCGGCTCGATAGAATGCGGCGGCATCGGACACACTCCGGGGAAGATCTGCGAACGCTCCTGGAGAGCTCCGGATTCGGGTAAGTAACAAGTAACTCACGTTTATGTGTTTGCTTTGCATAAAGAATGCCTTACCCGCCGCTATCTTCTTCACCTCATCCAACTCCTGGAGGGTCTTCTGGGATTCGGCCTTGGCAGACTTGGCATTTTCAATAGCCACCGCGAGCTCGGACGCTCGCGTCTTTGAGTCAAGCTCCAAACTCTCATGTTTTTCCATGAGAGCCTGGAGCTCTTGCCGTACCTTGCCAACCTCGGCCTCATACTTCTCCCGCTCGGTGCGCTCCGTGGCCGCCCTCTTCTCGGCCTCGACCAGCGCTTGCTTAAGAGTCGCCACCTCAGACGTGGCCCCTACAATAGCCACGATAATCCTGTCACTTTTTGCAATTGCACCTTTTTATATATATTTAAACAAGGTATTTCTTACCTTCATTGTCCTCGAGCTACTTCTTGGCACGCCCGAGCTCTTGCTCGGACCGCTCGAGGTTCCGCTTTAGCGTGTCCACTTCCGTAGTCAGTGCGGCGGACGCTAGCAGAGAAGCCTGCATACGCATATTGACTCCTTTTTGTTAGACTCCTGCGAATTTTATTTGATCCTCTATTCGGCTTTTCTTCCCGAACGCCAAACAGAGCATCAGGGGCTACTGTCTATGCGGTAATATTATTTACACATTCTTTACTTACCTCAAAGCCTGTTAAAAGGCTAGTACAAGCTTTAGTCAGTCCGCTCTTGGCGGACTGAACCTTCTGGACCACCGCACTCATAATGGTGCGGTGCTCCTCATTGATGGAGGCGCCTTGGAGCGCCTCCAACAGATTGTCCGGCGCCTCCGATTGGACGGGGGCCACTGGCACGGTGGGCTTGCTACTCTTGGGAGGAGGTCCCCCGCCGGACTCTGGAACCTTTGAAGATTCTGGAGCGGTGTCCGGCCTAGAGCCGGACTTGGAGCCCTGGGGGGTTTCATCCCCTTTACTCCTGGAGTCTGGGAGGTCGCCTTGCGGCGCCTCCAGGGCCACCTCCTCCCGGCTAGGAACCTGTTGGGACAACACTTCGGTGTCGTCCGTAGGGCGGGGGGAGGAAGCCGTCAGAAGCGAGTTCACATCCGACGAGTCCAGTGAGCCGCTCGACGACGCGTCGAGCCGGTCTTTGGGTGGGCTGCATAAACATATTCGACATAAGGGAAAGCTGTGCAATAAACGAATACTATGAATTACTCTGGTATCCGTATACTTACGATTTTGCCAGGGGCTTGGCCCTAGGCGGCCACTCCTCTCCGTCGTCGTCGGCGTCGGTGGAGTAGTCCAGAGGAAGAGTTTTCCCCTTCTTGGACCCTCCGGCCTCCCCAGAGAGGGCGGCCTTCCTTTTCTTCTCTCCTCCCGCTGGAGGGGGAGAGGTATCTTCTTCTTCCTCCTCGTCTTCCCGGGAGGAATGCGCCTCGGAACCGTCGGATGATGGATCCGACACCTCCTGGCGCCGGGCACTCTTTCGAGTCCCCGTGGCCTTTTTCGCGGCCTTCTTCTTCGGCACCACATAGGGTGCCGGAACCAGCAGCTTCACCAAGCGAGCGTCCGCTGGGCCTTCGGGCAAAGGAGCCGGACAGTTGATCTGTCCGGACGTCACCTGCCAATCCTGTCAAAGATAAGGGAGCTTAGATCCCGTATGGAGTCAAACTATGAAAAACTGATACCCTGTAAAAGGAAAAAACAGCTTACCGCATGAGTGTGACGTTGCATACTGAATCTGCGATCCTCGGTAGCGGATGCGGGGGCCTCGGCACCCTTGAAAAGCACCTTCCAGGCATCTTCGTACGTCGTGTCGAAGAGCCTGCTCAGAGTTTGGTTCCGCGCCGGGTCGAACTCCCACAGGTTGAAAGCCCGTTGTTAACACGGGAGGATCAGGCGGATGAGCATAACCTGGACTACGTTGACAAGTTTGAGCTTCTTGTCCACCAGGGTTTGGACGCATGTTTGGAGTCCGGTCAGCTCTCCTTTTTTACCCCACGATAGGCCCGTCTCCTTCCAGGAGGTGAGCCGCGTAGGGGGTCTGGATCGAAACTTGGGGGCTGCGACCCATTCGGGGTCGCGCGGCTCGGTGATGTAAAACCACCCCGATTGCCACCCCTTCAGGGTCTCCACAAAGGAGCCCTCGAGCCATAAGACGTTGGCCATCTTGCCCACCATGGCGCCTCCGCACTCCGCCTGGTTGCCGTGCACCACCTTCGGCTTGACATTGAAAGTCTTGAGCCATAGGCCGAAATTGGGGCGGATGCGGAGGAAAGCCTCGCACACAACGATAAACGCCGAGATGTTGAGGACAAAGTTCGGGGACAGATCATGGAAATCCAGGCCATAGTAGAACATGAGCCCCCGGACAAATGGGTGAAGAGGGAAGCCCAGTCCGCGGAGGAAATGGGGGAGGAACACCACCCTCTCATAGGGCCTAGGGGTGGGGATGAGCTGCCCCTTTTCGGGAAGCCGGTACGCAATGTCGTTAGACAAGTATCTGGCCTTCCTCAGTTTTTTGATATGTCCCTCCATGACGGAGGAGACAATCCACTTGCCTCCCGCTCCGGACATGGCTGGAGAAGGTTGAGGTGGGGAGTGCGGACTTGGGCGCTGGAGCTCGAGTGCGCGAGAATGGATAAGCAAGGGAGGAAGAAGGCGTAGGTGAAAAGGTGGATCCTTATCCCCTTATATGGGTGGACGCAACTACGTGTCCCCACCAGCCTGGTAAAACTCGCTTATCTCCAAGCGCCGTAATCAATGGTGCGGTTGGGTTACCCACGCCCGTATTGATGAGAATCCCGGAATAAGGGGACACGATCTCTGCTTTAACAAGACGTGCCAAGGAAACCGCCTTGCATGACGCGCTGAGGTGGGATAATAAAACGACTCGGATAAAGGCTTGGCCGTGGTGTGTCACACTACGGAATACGTCAGAAGATTAGATTTGTGTAAATATTATTCTCTCTATGGCAATATGTGTTGGGGAACGTAGTAATTTCAAAAAATTTCCTACGCATACGCAAGATCATGGTGATCCATAGCAACGAGAGGGGAGAGTGTGATCTACGTACCCTTGTAGACCGACAACGGAAGCATTATGACAACGCGGTTGATGTAGTCGTACGTCTTCGCGACCCGACCGATCAAGCACCGAAACTACGGCACCTCTGAGTTCTAGCACACGTTCAGCTCGATGACGATCCCCGGACTCCGATCCAGCAAAGTGTCCGGGGAAGAGTTCCGTCAGCACGACAGCGTGGTGACGATCTTGATGTTCTACTGTCGCAGGGCTTCGCCTAAGCACCGCTACAATATTATCGAGGATTATGGTGGAGGGGGGCACCGCACACAGCTAAAAGAATGATCATGAAGATCAACTTGTGTGTCTAGAGGTGCCCCTGCCCCCGTATATAAAGGAGTAAGGGGGAGGAGGCCGGCCCTAGGAGGGGCTCACCAGGGAGTAGGATTCCTACTCCTAGTTTGAGTAGGTTTCCTCCTTTCCTAGTCCAACTAGGAGAAGGGGGGAAAGGGGGGAAGAGGGGAAGGAAGGGAGAGAGGGGCCGCGCCCCAAACCCCTTGTTCAATTCAGACTGGGCTTGGGAGGGGCGCGCGCCACCTCCTGGTCCTTCCCACTAAGGCCCATTAAGGCCCATTGCTTCTTCCTCGTATTCCCGTAACTCCCCGGTACCTCCGAAAATACCCGAATCACTCGGAACCTTTCCGATGTCCGAATATAGTCATCCAATATATCAATCTGTATGTCTCGACCATTTCGAGACTCCATGTCATGTCCCCGATCTCATCCGGGACTCTGAACTCCTTCGGTACATAAAAACTCATAAACTCATAATATAACTGTCATCGAAACCTTAAGCGTGCGGACCCTACGGGTTCGAGAACAATGTAGACATGACCGAGACATGTCTCTGGTCAATAACCAATAGCGGAACCTGGATGCTCATATTGGCTCCCACATATTCTATGAAGATCTTTATAGGTTAGACCGCATAACAACATACGTTGTTCCCTTTGTCATCGGTATGTTACTTGCCCGAGATTCGATCGTCGGTATCTCAATACCTAGTTCAATCTCGTTACCGGCAAGTATCTTTACTCGTTTTGTAATACATCATCTCGCAACTAACTCATTAGTTGCAATGCTTGCATGCAAGGCTTATGTGATGTGCATTACTGAGAGGGCCCAGAGATACCTCTCCGACAATCGGAGTGACAAATCCTAATCTCGAAATACGCCAACCCAACATGTACCTTTGGAGACACCTGTAGAGCTCCTTTATAATCACTTAGTTACATTGTGACGTTTGGTAGCACACAAAGTGTTCCTCTGGCAAACGGGAGTTGCATAATCTCATAGTCATAGGAACATGTATAAGTCATGAAGAAAGCAATAGCAACATACTAAACGATCGGGTGCTAAGCTAATGGAATGGGTCATGTCAATCACATCATTCTTATAATGATGTGATCCCGTCAATCAAATAACAACTCTTTTGTTCATGGTTAAGAAACATAAACATCTTCGATTAATGAGCTAGTCAAGTAGAGGCATAATAGTGACACTATGTTTGTCTATGTATTCACACATGTATTATGTTTCCGGTTAATACAATTCTAGCATGAATAATAAACATTTATCATGATATAAGAAATAAATAATAGCTTTATTATTGCCTCTAGGGCATATTTCCTTCAGTCTCCCACTTGCACTAGAGTCAATAAGCTAGTTCACATCGCCATGTGATTCAACACTAATAGTTCACATCACCATGTGATTAACACCCATAGTTCACATCGTCATGTGACCTATACCCAAAGGTTTTACTAGAGACGGTAATCTAGTTCACATCGTTTATGTGATTAACACCCAAAGAGTACTAAGGTGTGATCATGTTTTGCTTATGAGAGAAATTTAGTCAACAGGTCTGTCACATACATATCCGTAAGTATTTTGCGAATTCTATGTCTACAATGCTCTGCATGGAGCTACTCTAGCTAATTGCTCCCACTTTCAATATGTATCTAGATCGAGACTTAGAGTCATCCAGATCTGTGTCAAAACTTGCATCGACGTCACTTTTTACGACGAACCTTTTGTCACCTCCATAATTGAGAAATATTTCCTTATTCCACTAAGGATAATTTTGACCGCTGTCCAGTGATCTACTCTTAGATCACTATTGTACTCCCTTGCTTAACACAGTGTAGGGTATACAATAGATCTGGTACACAGCATGACATACTTTATAGAACCTATGGCTGAGGCATAGGGAATTGAAGGAAATATGCCCTAGAGGCAATAATAAAGTTATTATTTATTTCCTTACATCATGATAAATGTTTATTATTCATGCTAGAATTGTATTAACCGGAAACATAATACATGTGTGAATACATAGACCAACAGAGTGTCACTAGTATGCCTCTACTTGACTAGCTCGTTAATCAAAGATGGTTATGTTTCCTAACCATGAACAAGGAGTTGTTATTTGATTAACGAGGTCACATCATTAGTAGAATGATCTGATTGACATGACCAATTCCATTAGCATAGCACCCGATCGTTTAGTATGTTGCTATTGTTTTCTTCATGACTTATACATGTTCCTATAACTATGAGATTATGCAACTCCCGTTTACCGGAGGAACACTTTGGGTACTACCAAACGTCACAACGTAACTGGGTGATTATAAAGGAGTACTACAGGTGTCTCCAATGGTAGATGTTGGGTTGGCGTATTTCGAGATTAGGGTTTGTCACTCCGATTGTCGGAGAGGTATCTCTGGGCCCTCTCGGTAATGCACATCACATAAGCCTTGCAAGCACTGCAACTAATATGTTAGTTGTGAGATGATGTATTACGGAACGAGTAAAGAGACTTGCCGGTAACGAGATTGAACTAGGTATTGGATACCGACGATCGAATCTCGGGCAAGTAACATACCGATGACAAAGGGAACAACGTATGTTGTTATGCGGTCTGACCGATAAAGATCTTCGTAGAATATGTAGGAGCCAATATGGGCATCCAGGTCCCGCTATTGGTTATTGACCGGAGACGTATCTCGGTCATGTCTACATTGTTCTCGAACCGTAGGGTCCGCACGCTTAACGTTACGATGACAGTTATTATGAGTTTATGCATTTTGATGTACCGAAGGTTGTTCAGAGTCCCGGATGAGATCACGGACATGACGAGGAGTCTCGAAATGGTCAAGACGTAAAGATTGATATATTGGAAGCCTATGTTTGGACATCGGATGTGTTCCGGGTGAAATCGGGATTTTACCGGAATACCGGGAGGGTTACCGGAACCCCCCGGGAGACTAATGGGCCTATTGGGCCTTAGTGGAAAAAGAGAAAAGGGACAAGCCCAAGCTGGCCGGCGCCCCCCCTTCCCCAAGTCCTAGTAGGACTAGGATAGGGGGCCGGCCCCCCTTCTCTCTCTTTCCCCCCCGGGAGTCCTAATTGGATTAGGATTGGGGGGAGGAGTCCTACTCCCGGTGGGAGTAGGACTCCCCTGCGCCTCCTCTCCCTGGCCGGCCGGCTCCCCCTCCTCCAACCTTTATATACGGGGGGGGCACCCCAAGACACACAACTTGATCCTTGAGATCGTTCCTTAGCCGTGTGCGGTGCCCCCTGCCACCAAATTCCACCTCGATCGTACCGTTGTAGTGCTTAGGCGAAGCCCTGCGTCGGTAGTACATCAAGATCGTCATCACGCCGTCGTGCTGACGGAACTCTTCCTCGTCGCTTTGCTGGATCGGAGCCCGAGGAACGTCATCGAGCTGAACGTGTGCTAAGAACTCGGAGGTGCCGGAGTAACGGTGCTTGGATCGGTCGGATCGGAAAGAAGACGTACGACTACTTCCTCTACGTTGTGTGATCGCTTCCGCAGTCGGTCTGCGTTGGTACGTAGACAACACTCTCCCCTCTCGTTGCTGTGCATCACCATGATCTTGCGTGTGCGTAGGAAATTTTTTGAAATTACTGCGTTCCCCAACAGTGGTATCAGAGCCTAGGTTTTATGGTTTGATGTTATATGCACGAGTAGAACACAAGTGAGTTGTGGGCGATACAAGTCATACTGCCTACCAGCATGTCATACTTTGGTTCGGCGGTATTGTTGGGTGAGACGATCCGGACCAACCTTACGCGTACTCTTACGCGAGACCGGTTCCCTCGACGTGCTTTGCACATAGATGGCTTGCGGAAGACTGTCTCTCCAACTTTAGTTGAACCAAGTGTGACTACGCCCGGTCCTTGAGAAGGTTAAAACGGAGTCTATTTGACGAACTATCGTTGTGGTTTTGATGCGTAGGTGAGATGAGTTCTTACTTAAGCCCGTAGCAGCCACGTAAAACTTGCAACAACAAAGTAGAGGACGTCTAACTTGTTTTTGCAGGGCATGTTGTGATGTGATATGGTCAAGGCATGATGCTGATTTTATTGTATGAGATGATCATGTTTTTGTAACCGAGTTATCGGCAACTGGCAGGAGCCATATGGTTGTCGCTTTATTGTATGCAACGCAATCGCGATGTAATGCTTTACTTTATTACTAAGCGGTAGTGATAGTCGTGGAAGCATAAGATTGGCGAGACGACAACGTTGCTAGATGGAGATCAAGGTGGCGCGCCGGTGACGATGGTGATCATGACGGTGCTTCGGAGATGGAGATCACAAGCACAAGATGATGATGGCCATATCATATCACTTATATTGATTGCATGTGATGTTTATCTTTTATGCATCTTATCTTTCTTTGATTGACGGTAGCATTATAAGATGATCTCTCACTAAATTTCAAGATAAAAAGTGTTCTCCCTGAGTATGCACCGTTGCCAAAATTCGTCGTGCCCAGACACCACGTGATGATCAGGTGTGATAAGCTCTACGTCCATCTACAACGGGTTCAAGCCAGTTTTGCACACGCAGAATACTCAGGTTATACTTGACGAGCCTAGCATATGCAGATATGGCCTCGGAACACAGAGACCGAAAGGTCGAGCGTGAATCATATAGTAGATATGATCAACATGACGATGTTCACCATTGAAAACTACTCCATCTCACGTGATGATCGGTTATGGTTTAGTTGATTTGGATCACGTGATCACTTAGAGGATTAGAGGGATGTCTATCTAAGTGGGAGTTCCTAAGTAATTTGATTAACTGAACTTAAACTTATCATGAACTTAGTACCTGATAGTATCTTGCTTGTTTATGTTGCTTGTAGATAGATGGCTCGTGCTATTGTTCCGTTGAATTTTAATGTGTTCCTTGAGAAAGCAAAGTTGAAAGATGATGGTAGCAATTACACGGACTGGGTCCGTAACCTGAGGATTATCCTCATTGCTGCACAGAAGAATTACGTCCTGGAAGCACCGCTGGGTGACAGGCCTGCTGCTGGAGCAACGCCAGATGTTATGAACGTCTGGCAGAGCAAAGCTGATGACTACTCGATAGTTCAGTGTGCCATGCTTTACGGCTTAGAATCGGGACTTCAACGACGTTTTGAACGTCATGGAGCATATGAGATGTTCCAGGAGTTGAAGTTAATATTTCAAGCAAATGCCCGAATTGAGAGATATGAAGTCTCCAATAAGTTCTATAGCTGTAAGATGGAGGAGAACAGTTCTGTCAGTGAGCATATACTCAAAATGTCTGGGTATAATAATCACTTGATTCAGATGGGAGTTAATCTTCCAGATGATTGCGTCATTGACAGAATTCTCCAATCACTACCACCAAGCTACAAAAGCTTCGTGATGAACTATAATATGCAAGGGATGAACAAGACTATTCCCGAGCTCTTCGCAATGCTGAAAGCTGCGGAGGTAGAAATCAAGAAGGAGCATCAAGTGTTGATGGTTAGCAAGACCACTAGTTTCAAGAAAAAGGGTAAAGGGAAGAAGAAGGGAAACTTCAAGAAGAACAGCAAGCAAGTTGCTGCTCAGGAGAAGAAACCCAAGTCTGGACCTAAGCCTGAAACTGAGTGCTTCTACTGCAAGCAGACTGGTCACTGGAAGCGGAACTGCCCCAAGTATTTGGCGGATAAGAAGGATGGCAAAGTGAGCAAAGGTATATGTGATATACATGTTATTGATGTGTACCTTACTAGAGCTCGCAGTAGCACCTGGGTATTTGATACTGGTTCTGTTGCTAATATTTGCAACTCGAAACAGGGACTACGGAATAAGCGGACACTAGCAAAGGACGAGGTGACGATGCGCGTGGGAAACGGTTCCAAAGTCGATGTGATCGCGGTCGGCACGCTACCTCTACATCTACCTTCGGGATTAATATTAGACCTAAATAATTGTTATTTGGTGCCAGCGTTGAGCATGAACATTATATCTGGATCTTGTTTAATGCGAGACGGTTATTCATTTAAATCAGAGAATAATGGTTGTTCTATTTATATGAATAATATCTTTTATGGTCATGCACCTTTGAAGAGTGGTCTATTCTTGTTGAATCTCGAAGATAGTAACACACATATTCATAATGTAGAAGCCAAAAGATGCAAAGTTAATAATGATAGTGCAACCTATTTGTGGCACTGCCGTTTAGGTCATATCGGTGTAAAGCGCATGAAGAAACTCCATACTAATGGGCTTTTGGAACCACTTGATTATGAATCACTTGGTACTTGCGAACCGTGCCTCATAGGCAAGATGACTAAAACACCGTTCTCCGGTACTATGGAGAGAGCAACAGATTTGTTGGAAATCATACATACCGATGTATGTGGTCCGATGAATATTGAGGCTCGTGGCGGATATCATTATTTTCTCACCTTCATAGATGATTTAAGCAGATATGGGTATATCTACTTAATGAAACATAAATCTGAAACATTTGAAAGGTTCAAAGAATTTCAGAGTGAAGTTGAAAATCATCGTAACAAGAAAATAAAGTTTCTATGATCTGATCGTGGAGGAGAATATTTGAGTTACGAGTTTGGTATACATTTGAAAAATTGTGGAATAGTTTCGCAACTCACGCCACCCGGAACACCACAGCGTAATGGTGTGTCCGAACGTCGTAATCGCACTTTACTAGATATGGTGCGATCCATGATGTCTCTTACTGATTTACCGCTATCGTTTTGGGGTTATGCTTTAGAGACGGCCGCATTCACGTTAAATAGGGCACCATCAAAATCCGTTGAGACGACGCCTTATGAACTATGGTTTGGCAAGAAACCAAAGTTGTCGTTTCTTAAAGTTTGGGGCTGCGATGCTTATGTGAAAAAGCTTCAACCTGATAAGCTCGAACCCAAAGCGGAGAAATGTGTCTTCATAGGATACCCAAAGGAAACTGTTGGGTATACCTTCTATCACAGATCCGAAGGCAAGACATTCGTTGCTAAGAATGGATCATTTCTAGAGAAGGAGTTTCTCTCGAAAGAAGTGAGTGGGAGGAAAGTAGAACTTGACGAGGTAACTGTACCTGCTCCCTTATTGGAAAATAGTACATCACAGAAAACTGTTTCTGCGACACCTATGCCAATCAGCGAGGAAGCTAATGATGATGATCATGAAGCTTCAGAACAAGATACTACTGAACCACGTAGATCAACCAGAGTAAGATCCGCACCAGAGTGGTACGGTAATCCAGTTCTGGAAGTCATGATGCTAGATCATGATGAACCTACGAACTATGAAGAAGCGATGGTGAGCCCAGATTCCGCAAAGTGGCTTGAGGCCATGAAATCTGAGATGGGATCCATGTATGAGAACAAAGTATGGACTTTGGTTGACTTGCCCGATGATCGGCAAGCAATTGAGAATAAATGGATCTTCAAGAAAAAGACTGACGCTGACGGTAATGTTACTGTCTATAAAGCTCGACTTGTCGCAAAAGGTTTTCGACAAGTTCAAGGGGTTGACTACGATGAGACTTTCTCACCCGTAGCGATGCTTAAGTCCGTCAGAATTATGTTAGCAATTGCCGCATTTTATGATTATGAAATATGGCAGATGGATGTCAAAACTGCATTCCTGAATGGATTTCTGGAAGAAGAGTTGTATATGGTACAACCAGAAGGTTTTGTCGATCCAAAAGGAGCTAACAAAGTATGCAAACTCCAGCGATCCATTTATGGACTGGTGCAAGCATCTCGGAGTTGGAATAAACGCTTTGATAGTGTGATCAAAGCATTTGGCTTTATACAGACTTTTGGAGAAGCCTGTATTTACAAGAAAGTGAGTGGGAGCTCTGTAGCATTTCTGATATTATATGTGGATGACATATTGCTAATTGGAAATGATATAGAATTTCTGGATAGCATAAAGGGATACTTGAATAAAAGTTTTTCGATGAAAGACCTCGGGGAAGCTGCATACATATTAGGCATAAAAATCTATAGAGATAGATCAAGACGCTTGATTGGACTTTCACAAAGCACATACCTGGACAAGATTTTGAAGAAATTCAAAATGGATCAAGCAAAGAAAGGGTTCTTGCCTGTGTTACAAGGTATGAAATTGAGTAAGACTCAATGCCCGACCACTGCAGAAGATAGAGAGAAAATGAAAGATGTTCCCTATGCTTCAACCATAGGCTCTATCATGTATGCAATGCTGTGTACCAGACCTGATGTGTGCCTTGCTATAAGTTTAGCAGGGAGGTACCAAAGTAATCCTGGAATGGATCACTGGACAGCGGTCAAGAACATCCTGAAATACCTGAAAAGGACTAAGGATATGTTTCTCGTATATGGAGGTGACAAAGAGCTCACCGTAAGAGGTTACGTTGATGCAAGCTTTGACACTGATCCGGACGACTCTAAATCGCAAACCGGATACGTGTTTACTTTAAACGGTGGAGCTGTCAGTTGGTGCAGTTCTAAACAAAGCGTCGTAGCGGGATCTACATGTGAAGCGGAGTACATAGCTGCTTCGGAAGCAGCAAACGAAGGAGTCTGGATGAAGGAGTTCATATCCGATCTAGGTGTCATACCTAGTGCATCGGGTCCAATGAAAATCTTCTGTGACAATACTGGTGCAATTGCCTTGGCAAAGGAATCCAGATTTCACAAGAGGACCAAACACATCAAGAGACGCTTCAACTCCATCCGGGATTTAGTCCAGGTGGGAGACATAGAGATTTGCAAGATACATACGGATCTGAATGTTGCAGACCCGTTGACTAAGCCTCTTCCACGAGCAAAACATGATCAGCACCAAGGCTCCATGGGTGTTAGAATCATTACTGTGTAATCTAGATTATTGACTCTAGTGCAAGTGGGAGACTGAAGGAAATATGCCCTAGAGGCAATAATAAAGTTATTATTTATTTCCTTACATCATGATAAATGTTTATTATTCATGCTAGAATTGTATTAACCGGAAACATAATACATGTGTGAATACATAGACCAACAGAGTGTCACTAGTATGCCTCTACTTGACTAGCTCGTTAATCAAAGATGGTTATGTTTCCTAACCATGAACAAGGAGTTGTTATTTGATTAACGAGGTCACATCATTAGTAGAATGATCTGATTAACATGACCCATTCCATTAGCATAGCACCCGATCGTTTAGTATGTTGCTATTGTTTTCTTCATGACTTATACATGTTCCTATAACTATGAGATTATGCAACTCCCGTTTACCGGAGGAACACTTTGGGTACTACCAAACGTCACAACGTAACTGGGTGATTATAAAGGAGTACTACAGGTGTCTCCAATGGTAGATGTTGGGTTGGCGTATTTCGAGATTAGGGTTTGTCACTCCGATTGTCGGAGAGGTATCTCTGGGCCCTCTCGGTAATGCACATCACATAAGCCTTGCAAGCACTGCAACTAATATGTTAGTTGTGAGATGATGTATTACGGAACGAGTAAAGAGACTTGCCGGTAACGAGATTGAACTAGGTATTGGATACCGATGATCGAATCTCGGGCAAGTAACATACCGATGACAAAGGGAACAACGTATGTTGTTATGCGGTCTGACCGATAAAGATCTTCGTAGAATATGTAGGAGCCAATATGGGCATCCAGGTCCCGCTATTGGTTATTGACCGGAGACGTGTCTCGGTCATGTCTACATTGTTCTCGAACCGTAGGGTCCGCACGCTTAACGTTACGATGACAGTTATTATGAGTTTATGCATTTTGATGTACCGAAGGTTGTTCGGAGTCCCAGATGAGATCACAGACATGACGAGGAGTCTCGAAATGGTCGAGACGTAAAGATCGATATATTGGAAGCCTATGTTTGGACATCGGATGTGTTCCGGGTGAAATCGGGATTTTACCGGAATACCGGGAGGGTTACCGGAACCCCCCGGGAGACTAATGGGCCTATTGGGCCTTAGTGGAAAAAGAGAAAAGGGACAAGCCCAAGCTGGCCGGCGCCCCCCCCCCTTCCCCAAGTCCTAGTAGGACTAGGATAGGGGGCCGGCCCCCTTCTCTCTCTTTCCCCCCCGGGAGTCCTAATTGGATTAGGATTGGGGGGAGGAGTCCTACTCCCGGTGGGAGTAGGACTCCCCTGCGCCTCCTCTCCCTGGCCGGCCGGCTCCCCCTCCTCCAACCTTTATATACGGGGGCGCGGGGCACCCCAAGACACACAACTTGATCCTTGAGATCGTTCCTTAGCCGTGTGCGGTGCCCCCTGCCACAAAATTCCACCTCGATCGTACCGTTGTAGTGCTTAGGCGAAGCCCTGCGTCGGTAGTACATCAAGATCGTCATCACGCCGTCGTGCTGACGGAACTCTTCCTCGTCGCTTTGCTGGATCGGAGCCCGAGGAACATCATCGAGCTGAACGTGTGCTAAGAACTCGGAGGTGCCGGAGTAACGGTGCTTGGATCGGTCGGATCGGAAAGAAGACGTACGACTACTTCCTCTACGTTGTGTGATCGCTTCCGCAGTCGGTCTGCGTTGGTACGTAGACAACACTCTCCCCTCTCGTTGCTGTGCATCACCATGATCTTGCGTGTGCGTAGGAAATTTTTTGAAATTACTGCGTTCCCCAACAGGAATGACTTTCATTCTCTTTCTATCTTCTGTCGTGGTCGGGCTTTGAGTCTTACTCAATTTCACACCTTGTAACACAGCCAAGAACTCTTTCTTTGACTGTTCCATTTTTTAACTACTTCACAATATTGTCAAGGTATGTACTCATTGAAAAAACTTATCAAGCGTCTTGATCTATCTCTATAGATCTTGATGCTTAATATGTAAGCAGCTTTACCGAGGTCTTTCTTTGAAAAACTTCTTTCAAAAACACTCCTTTATGCTTTGCAGAATAATTCTACATTATTTCCGATCAATAATATGTCATTCACATATAGTTATCAGAAATGCTGTAGTGCTCCCACTCACTTTCTTGTAAATACAGGCTTCACCGCAAGTCTGTATAAAACTATATGCTTTGATCATCTCATCAAAGCGCATATTCCAACTCCGAGATGCTTGCACTAGTCCATAGATGGATCGCTGGAGCTTGCACATTTTGTTAGCACCTTTAGGATTGACAAAACCTTCTGGTTGTATCATATACAACTCTTCTTTAATAAGTCCATTAAGGAATGCAGTTTTGTTTATCCATTTGCCGGATTTCATAAAATGCGGCAATTGCTAACATGATTCAGACAGACTTAAGCATAGATACGAGTGAGAAACTCTCATCATAGTCAACACCTTGAACTTGTCGAAAACCTTTTTGCGACAATTCTAGCTTTGTAGATAGTAACACTACTATCAGCGTCCGTCTTCCTCTTGAAGATCCATTTACTCTCAATGGCTCACCGATCATTGGGCAAGTCAATAAAAGTCCATACTTTGTTCTCATACATGGATCTCATCTCAGATTTCATGGCTTCAAGCCATTTTGCGGAATCTGGGCTCATCATCGCTTCCTCATAGTTCGTAGGCTCGTCATGGTCAAGTAACATGACCTTCAGAACAGGATTATCGTACCACTCTGGTGCGGATCTCACTCTGGTTTACCTACGAGGTTCGGTAGCAACTTGATCTGAAGTTACATGATCATCATCATTAGCTTTCTCACTAATTGGTGTAGTAGTCACAGGAACATATTTCTGTGATGAACTACTTTCCAATAAGGGAGCAGGTACAGTTACCTCATCAAGTTCTACTTTCCTCCCACTCACTTTTTTCGAGAGAAACTCCTTCTCTAGAAATTTTCCGAATTTAGCAACAAAAGTCTTGCCTTCGGATCTGTGATAGAAGGTGTATCCAATAGTTTCCATTGGATATCCTATGAAGACACATTTCTCCGATTTGGATTCGAGCTTATCAGGTTGAAGCTTTTTCACATAAGCATCGCAGCCCCAAACTTTCAGAAACGACAACTTTGGTTTCTTGCCAAACCACAGTTCATAAGGCGTCGTCTCAACGGATTTTGATGGTGCCTATTTAACGTGAATGCAACTGTCTCTAATGCATAACCCCAAAACTTTAGTGGTAAATCAGTAAGAAACATCATAGATTGCACTATATCCAATAAAGTATGGTTATGACGTTCGGACACACCATTATGCTGTGGTGTTCCAGGTGGCATGAATTTGTGAAACTATTCCACATTGTTTTAATTGAAGACCAAACTCGTAACTCAAATATTCGTCTCCGCGATCAGATCGTGGAAACCTTATCTTCTTGTCATGATGATTTTCCACTTCACTCTGAAATTCTTTGAACTGTTCAAATGTTTCCGACTTATGTTTTATCAAGTAGATATACTCATATCAGCTCAAATCATCTGTGAAGGGCAGAAAATAACGATACCCGCCGCGAGCCTCAACACTCATCGGATCGCATACATCAGTATGTATTATTTCCAATAAGTCAGTTGCTCGCTCCATTGTTCCGGAGAACGGCGTTTTAGTCATCTTGCCCATGAGGCATGGTTCGCAAGCATCAAGTGATTCCAAAAACCCATCAGCATGGATTTTCTTCATGCGCTTTATACCAATATGACCTAAATGGCAGTGCCACAAATAAGTTGCACTATCATTATTAACTTTGCATATTTTGGTTTCAATATTATGATTATGTGTATCACTACGATCGAGATCCAACGAACTATTTTCATTGGGTGTGTAACCATATAAGGTTTTATTCATGTAAATAGAACAACAATTTATTCCCTTACTTAAATGAATAGCCGTATTACAATAAACATGATCAAATCATATTCATGCTCAACGCAAACACCAAATAACACTTATTTAGGTCCAACACTAATCCCGAAAATATAGGGAGTGTGCGATGATGATCATATCAATCTTGGAACCACTTCCAACACACATCGTCACTTCACCCTGAACTAGTCTCTGTTTATTCTGCAACTCCCGTTTCGAGCTACTAATCTTAGCAACTGAACTAGTATCAAATACTGAGGGGTTGCTATAATCACTAGTAAAGCACACATCAATAACATGTATATCAAATATACTTATGTTCACTTTGCCATCCTTCTTATCCGCCAATCACTTGGGGTAGTTCCGCTTCCAGTGACCAGTCCCTTTGCAGTAGAAGCACTTAGTCTCAGGCTTAGGACCAGACTTGGGCTTCTTCACTTGAGCAGCAACTTGCTTGCCGTTCTTCTTGAAGTTCCCCTTCTTCCTTTTGCCCTTTTCTTGAAACTAGTGGTCTTGTCTACCATCAACACTTGATGTTTTTCTTGATTTCTACCTTCGTCGATTTTAGCATCACGAAGAGATTGGAAATCGTTTCTGTTATCCCTTGCATATTATAGTTCATCATGAAGTTCTACTAACTTGGTGATGGTGACTAGAGAATTCTGTCAATCACTATTTTATCTGGAAGTTAACTCCCACTTGATTCAAGCGATTGTAGTACCCAGACAATCTGAGCACATGCTCACTAGTTGAGCGATTCTCCTCCATCTTTTAGCTATAGAACTTGTTGGAGACTTCATATCTGTCAACTCGGGTATTTGCTTGAAATATTAACTTCAACTCCTGAAACATCTCATATGGTCCATGACGTTCAAAACGTCTTTGAAGTCCCGATTCTAAGCCATTAAGCATGGTGCACTAAACTATCAAGTAGTCATCATATTGAGCTAGCAAAACGTTCATAACGTCTGCATCTACTCCTGCAATAGGTCTGTCACCTAGCGGTGCATCAAGGACATAATTCTTTTGTGTAGCAATGAGGATAAACCTCAGATCACGGATCCAATCCGCATCATTGCTACTAACATCTTTCAACACAATTTTCTCTAGGAACATATCAAAATAAACACAGGGAAGCAACAACGCGAGCTATTGATCTACAACATAATTTGCAAAATACTACCAGGACTAAGTTCATGATAAATTTAAGTTCAATTAATCATATTACTTAAGAACTCCCACTTAGATAGACATCCCTCTAATCCTTTAAGTGATCACGTGATCCAAATCAACTAAACCATGTCCAATCATCACGTGAGATGGAGTAGTTTCAATGGTGAACATCACTATGTTGATCATATCTACTATATGATTCACGCTCGACCTTTCGGTCTCCGTGTTCCGAGGCCATATCTGTATATGCTTGGCTCGTCAAGTATAACCTGAGTATTCCGCGTGTGCAACTGTTTTGCACCCGTTGTATTTGAACGTAGAGCCTATCACACCCGATCATCACGTGGTGTCTCAGCACGAAGAACTTTCGAAACGGTGCATACTCAGGGAGAACACTTCTTGATAATTAGTGAGAGATCATCTTAAAATGCTACCGTCAAACAAAGCAAAAATAAGATGTATAAAAGATAAACATCATATGCAATCAAAATATGTGACATGATATGGCCATCATTATCTTGCGCCTTTGATCTCTATCTCCAAAGTACTATCATGATCTATATCGTCACCGGCATGACACCATGATCTCCATCATCTTGATATATATCAATGTGTCGTCACATGGACGTCTCGCCAACAATTGCTCTTGCAACTATTGCTATCGCATAGCGATAAAGTAAAGCAATTATTGGGCACTTGCATCTTATGCAATAGAGAGACAACCATAAGGATTTTGCCAGTTGTCTATAACTTCAACAAAACATGATCATCTCATACAACAACTTATATCTCATCACGTCTTGACCATATCACATCACAACATGCCCTGCAAAAACAATTAGATGTCCTCTACTTTGTTGTTGCAAGTTTTACGTGGCTGCTACGGGCTTAAGCAAGAACCAATCTTACCTACGCATCAAAACCACAACGATAGTTTGTCAAGTTGGTGCTGTTTTAACCTTCGTAAGGACCGGGCGTAGCCATACTCGGTTCAACTAAAGTTGGAGAAACTGACACCCGCCAGCCACCTGTGCGCAAAGCACGTCGGTAGAATCAGTCTCGCGTAAGCGTACGCGTAATGTCGGTCCGGGCCGCTTCATCCAACAATACCGCTGAACCAAAGTATGACATGCTGGTAAGCAGTATGACTTATATCGCCCACAACTCACTTGTGTTCTACTCGTGCACAACATCAACGCATAAAACCTAGGCTCTGATACCACTGTTGGAGAACGTAGTAATTTCAAAAAATTTCCTACGCATACGCAAGATCACGGTGATGCATAGCAACGAGAGGGGAGAGTGTGATCTACGTACCCTTGTAGACCGACAACGGAAGCATTATGACAACGCGGTTGATGTAGTCGTACGTCTTCGCGACCCGACCGATCAAGCATCGAAATTACGGCACCTTCGAGTTCTAGCACACGTTCAGCTCAATGACGATCCCCAGACTCCGATCCAGCAAAGTGTCGGGGAAGAGTTCCGTCAGCACGACGGCGTGGTAACGATCTTGATGTTCTACTGTCGCAGGGCTTCGCCTAAGCACCGCTACAATATTATCAAGGATTATGATGGAGGGGGGCACCGCACACAGCTAAAAGAATGATCATGAAGATCAACTTGTGTGTCTAGAGGTGCCCCTTGCCCCCGTATATAAAGGAGCAAGGGGGAGGAGGCCGGCCCTAGGAGGGGCACGCCAGGGAGTTGGATTCCTACTCCTAGTTGGAGTAGGTTTCCTCCTTTCCTAGTCCAACTAGGAGAAGGGGGGAAAGGGGGGAAGAGGGGAAGGAAGGGAGAGAGGGGCCGCGCCCCAAACCCCTTGTCCAATTCGGACTGGGCTTGGGAGGGGCGCGCGCCACCTCCTGGTCCTTCCCACTAAGGCCCATTAAGGCCCATTGTTTCTTCCTCGTATTCCCGTAACTCCCCGGTACCTTCGAAAATACCCGAATCACTCGGAACCTTTCCGATGTCCGAATATAGTCGTCCAATATATCAATCTTTATGTCTCGACCATTTCGAGAGTCCTCGTCATGTCCTCGATCTCATCTGGGACTCCGAACTCTTTCGGTACATCAAAACTCATAAACTCATAATATAACTGGGAGGGGGAAGGGAAAGGAGGGAGGCGCGCCCCCAAGCCCTATCCGAATTGGGAGGGGGCCCGGCCCCCCTTTCCTTCCTCTCCTACTCCTACTTGAAAGGGCTCCTACTTCTACTAGGAAAGGGGGGAATCCTACTCCCGGAGGGAGTAGGACTCCCGCAGGGCGCGCTATAGAGAGGGCCGGCCCTCCCCCTCCTCCACTCCTTTATATACGGGGGAGGGGGGCACCCCATGGACACACAAGTTGATCAGTTGATCTTTTAGCTGTGTGCGGTGCCTCCTCCACCATAATCCACCTCGGTTATATCGTAACGGTGCTTAGGCGAAGCCCTGTTCCGGTAGCGTCATCATCACCGTCATCACGCCGTCATGCTGACGAAACTCTCCCTCGAAGCTCTACTGGATCGTGAGTTCACAGGACGTCACCGGGCTGAACGTGTGCAGATCACGGAGGTGCCGTACGTTCGGTACTAGGGATCAGTCGACCGTGAAGACGTACGACTACATCAACCACGTTGTCATAACGCTTCTGCTTACGGTCTACGAGGGTACATGGACGACTCTTCCCTCTCGTTGCTATGCATCACCATGATCTTGCGTGTGCGTAGGATTTTTTTTTTGAAATTACTGCGTTCCCCAACAGCCTTCGTCTTCAATTCCAAGTTTTTAGTAATCTAGTTTAAATTTGTCCATCGTTTATGTGAATTATGTGAACTATCGATCTTTTGGACATCCATCAGTGATCT
Organism: Triticum monococcum; assembly: GCA_034509565.1. Classification (NCBI taxonomy): domain Eukaryota; kingdom Viridiplantae; phylum Streptophyta; class Magnoliopsida; order Poales; family Poaceae; genus Triticum; species Triticum monococcum. The sequence continues at coordinate 741,068,208 of CM067847.1, read as the reverse complement.
TTTGGTGATCGAAATGTGCATTCCTCTCTCCGATTCTATGTTTGTGTGATGATCTATGTTCTTTTTATCTACATTGCATTGCTAGTATGGATTTGAGGAACCGGATATGAGATACACTGATGTGGACGACCGGATTTAAGAAGTGCCCGGCCAGTGCGCATGGACGCGTCCGCGGGCGTTTGAGGGCCCGAATTTGCAGGTAGCGACTGTAGATGCTCTTACGGGTAACGTTTGATCAACCCAAAACACAGCATCCGGTATGAAGGTAGTTGATACTCTCATGGTCTAAAAATTATCCGTAAATTAACATCATTTGAGACGCCCGGCCGTAGATGCTCACATTCTTAAATCTCAGGGCTAATTCACCAAGCCAAATCGGGCTGCTAGATTTTGCGCGAATATTCTCTGCAAGACACCTGTCACTGCTGACAAGGCGGCACATGATGCACCACGTGTTAACCTCGCTGTCAAGGTCAATTATATACAGTACATACACTCGGAAAAAGGGAAATGATTCAACAGTCCAACAATTTGGACTTTGCGTCGCGCGACTCTTTTGGGGCTCTCCACCACCACTCCCTCCCTCCGTCCCCGCCCGCTCTCCGTCTCACTGCCCGCTCCCCACCCGCGCGCCGCCGCGGCGATGGACTCGCTCCGCCTCCGGCCGTCCTCGCTCCGCTCCGCGCCCGGCGCCGCCGCCGCCCGCCGGCGAGGTGAGTGCCTCGTCTCCCCGCTCCCCGCCCCTCCGCGTGGTTGGTGTACTCCGTGTGATTGGCGCCTTTCCGTTAGCAGCTTTAACTAGATGCTGGCGCTGTACGAATGGATGTAGTTGAGCGGGAGGAAGTGCCGGCTGACCTTACCGGATTCCGGGAGCGAAAGCGTTGCCGGGGAGTGCGGTTCGTTGGGATGGGATAGGAGTGTTCTCCTAGTACGCCGCCCTTTTCCGGAATAGGAACAGTAAGCCGAAAGGGGTCAGTGTTTTGTCACTCGTAATCGATTGGGAAAGTCGTGTCAAAAGTGTTTCTACTCGCTATCTCGGTGTCGCAGTGGATCAGAGCCGACGAAATGGATGTACCTGTAGGCGTAAATGAACCTGTAGACGGCTTGAAATAGTTTGACCATTCGGTACTTTTGCTAACAGCTTAATACTGTATTTTTGGGGGAAATACAGCGGTTTCTTTGGGAAACACCTGGTACTTCTGTTCATGGTGAGTAGTGAGGACGCATGTTTTTTGCCTTGTGAATTTTTAGCATGTACCAGGAGGATAGGTTGTGAATGGGGAAGAGATTTATGGTGCGATTTAAGTGACATGTTTTTAACTTGTTACTAAGGTTAGTAGATAACCTGTCTGTTTTTGTTGGAATGATTTGTCATGCTGTGTGCAAGGGCTGTGAAGTAGTACCAAGGTGATGCTGGGGCGTTTGTGGTTTCAGTTGAGCCAGTGTTTGGTTATGTCAGACACGAACGTATGCGCTGATGTATTCCTGATATGTTCGTATTAGTTTCATTCACAGTTCCTCTGCTATTGTAGTAGTACTGTATGCTCAGATGTTTTTTGCTTGTGTAAAATTCATTGCGGTCTGTAATCAAAAGCAGTTGTACAGTTGTACTACAACAAGTCTAGTGAGCGTTTCTGTGTTATCAGGCGCTTCCCGTCTTCTTTCGGCGCACATAACGGACTGACCTTATGGAAATGGAGTAGGCAAAATGTATAAATAAATAAATCATTATCTTCTTGGCTTATCTTCTTGGTTCACATATTGTCACATACCTTGCATTATGGATGAAGTTCTTCAATCTTTGTTTCCTGAGTGCTTGACGTAGTTTTGAAATGTTGACTTTCCAGATCATATTCTACCATCATTCTGTTCCATCCAACAAAATGGTGAACGGCGAGTTTCTTTGTCCATCCAAGCGTCCAAAGGCCCTACTGTTGATCGTTGTAAAAAATTCTTGGATTGGAAATATTCCAACCATAGGATATCACATCAATCGATAAATACTATTGCAAATGCTGGCCAATCACTACAGCCTGAAACTGAAGCACATGATCCTGCAAGCATCTGGAAGCCAATATCATCTTCTCTGGACGCGTTCTACAGGTTTTCTCGGCCACATACCATAATAGGAACAGTTAAGTCATGTTGATGTTGTTTCATTTACATGAATCAAGAGTGTATAAGATCTCTTAATGAAGCTAGTATGCTTGGGCGGTGGCGTGCTTTTACTCTCTCTGGATCTAAGAGAAAAATTCTTGTTTAGGCAGGCACTAAGCATAGTCTCAGTTTCCCTACTAGCTGTCGAGAGCTTATCTGACATTTCTCCCTTGTTCCTCACTGGTTTGCTGGAGGTACAACTTTGAGCAGCACTTTTCTTCTACAGTTATGGAGTTGTATAAAAAATGATGCATTTTTGCTCCCATGTAGGCAGTGGTGGCCGCTCTTTTTATGAACATCTATATTGTTGGATTGAATCAGTTGTTCGACATTGAAATAGACAAGGTATTGTCCATTCATTGCAGTCTAAAATGTTTTGGTTCTGACTTTGTAGTGCTGCTTTTTATTATATCTGTTTCGAACTTCCGTGGAACCTAATGTTGTTGACTTGCCAGGTTAACAAGCCAACTCTTCCACTAGCATCTGGGGAATACTCTCCTGCAATGGGGGTTGCAATAGTGTCTGTATTTGCTGCTATGGTAACGTCTTTTTAGACATTTGCTGCTATGGTAACTACATTTTGTTTGGAAAGAGATCTGGAAGTCTTATAGCTTATTTTGACGTTTCCTTTCGACCAACAAGGATGATGTACTGGGAGTTGGGTGTTAAGAGTAATTGACTTGTTTTCTTAAGCATTTATCTTCAATATTACTCTTTGTAACTATTCGTGCCATCAGACAATGAGATTAAGTAGCAGAGTAAAAAACATGTTCTATTAGGGACTTCTGAACATTGATGGATATGCGTGGTTGCGCAGCTGCACTTCACAACACTCCCATTTCTCTTTAAATTTAGTGAGGCTGTACTTTATAGTTGCAATTCTCCTGTTTCTATTTACTAGTTACATGTCAGCGATTAATGTTTATTGCCATTGATTTGTAGTTGCCTTAATTTTGGAAGAATCTTTTAAAAATCAATCTACTTAGGTTCTTTGCTGTCAGTCTGTCAGACTAACAGGAGCATTGCTGTTTGAATTGCAGAGCTTTGGCCTTGGATGGGTTGTTGGATCACCACTTCTGTTTTGGGCTCTTTTTATTAGCTTTGTTCTTGGAACTGCTTATTCAGTCAATGTAAGAGCTTACGTCTTTATGATCAGCAATTCACCACATATGCTTTGTTCTTGGACGGTGTTAGCAATTTTGCTGCAGTACAAAGCTTTAGTAGGACATCTCAAAAGAAATAATAATTAAGAAACCTACTTTTGAACGGTACTGTTACAGTCTAAGTGAAATGCTTATACCAGCCATCTTGTTTTACCTTCATATGGGCCTGAAAGATGTGGACAACTGACATTTATGGAACCCACCTACTATAAGGCTATAACTGATCTGCAGATTTAATGGGCTAACATGTTACAGTGCAAAACCTTGCTCTGCACTCTGCTGAAGACCCAAATTTGATGGGCTAAAATGGGCCTCAACACGTTTCGGGGTTGGCATGTGGTAAAGCCCAAAATTGACAGATAGAAATCACAGTGATATATGGAAATATTTAATGTGAAAGCATTTCATTCATTAGCTTATATTCCTGCATAATTATCTGGAATATCACTGTGTTTGGCGGGACCTGTTGATACCCTTTATATATTACCTAATTAAAGAGTGCTGACGTTCCCATTTTTGTACTCCACAGCTTCCGTATTTCCGATGGAAGAGATCTGCTGTTGTTGCAGCACTCTGCATATTAGCAGTGCGTGCAGTGATTGTTCAACTGGCATTTTTTCTCCACATTCAGGCAAGTCTTCTTCTGATGATCCATTTGAAAACAGAAGCAAAACTTGTAGTAATACATAATGTTCTGTTTGCAACTGTAATTACATTTTGATGTGGCTTGTTCTATGAACATCACATGATAACTGCTACATATGATTTATGCTGTGATGCCTTGTCTTTCTTTCAGACATTTGTTTTCAGAAGGCCGGCAGTCTTTTCAAAGCCATTGATATTTGCAACTGCCTTCATGACCTTCTTCTCAGTTGTAATAGCATTATTCAAGGTAATGAAATCTATTTTTTGTACCGCATTACTCCAGCTAAAGTGATTTACTAATAGAACGCTCATGAATATCTTTTCATGGTTTGCTACTCATTTGTTGCATTGCTTTTGATACAAACAATGTTCCCTTGAGAAATTTTGCTTTTTTTCCTGCAGGATATACCCGATATTGAAGGGGACCGCATCTTTGGAATTCAGTCTTTTAGTGTTAGATTAGGTCAAAGCAAGGTTAGTAGTAAATAATAAGCATTGGTATTTTGCCAAGAGACTTACTCTTGTACTTGCTGATTTAAATTTCCACACAGGTTTTCTGGATTTGTGTTGGTCTACTTGAGATTGCTTATGGTGTTGCAATATTGTTGGGGGCAACTTCTTCCAGTTTGTGGAGCAAATCTATAACTGTATGGCTCACTTCTCATAGATTTCACCTGCAATGTCCATTATTAAATTTAAGTTATTCATCTTTGCCAGCGAAAAAGGCTTTGTTCTGAATTGATTACCACCATGGTGCTAACATCTCTAGTGATTTGTAGAAGGCTTTTCTCTCTCTTATGATTGAGAACTAGTTATGGAAATTAATATGGCTTTGTTATGGAAATTTAACCTCTTTTAAATTCAAGATTGATCTGAATTTTGTACCTTTTGTTCTGTTTTAGCATTACAAGGTTAGTCAAACTTTTGTACCCATTTAAGCTTGCCCAAAACATAACAACTATAATTAAAAGGGCTTAAACTTCTATAGCCTATTGTATAAGTGGTTGTTTGCAGTCCCGTTTACGAGCATGTTTTTTCAGGTCGTGGGCCATGCAATCCTCGCCAGCATCTTGTGGAGCTGCGCACGATCCGTCGACTTGACAAGCAAAGCTGCGATAACATCCTTCTACATGCTCATCTGGAGGGTAAGTGCTGACATCATCACCTATCATACGAACAATGCCTCCTTGAATAAAATTCCTTGTACTGTCCAAACATATTCAATCAGTTCACCTTCTGCGCCTTGTGAAATCCTGGAATGATGCACCCTGTTAACTCACATTCACTCCTCTCACATGGCTCCGCAGCTGTTCTACGCGGAGTACCTGCTCATCCCTCTGGTGAGATGAGGACCAACAAGCAACCCCACGGAAGAACTTGAGCGCCGGAGTAAAGCTGTGCGTATCCATTTGAAAATTTCGGATGGTCACGGACCGCGCCCAATAAAACTCCCCGAGCCTCACCCCGGTACATGGTTGATTTTCCAGCCATGAATGGTGAGATCACCACCTAAAGATGGACAACCTCCCCATGTACCCGAGCTGGGCCAGGTGAGCTGTAGTTAGTTGATGCTACCAACAAGTCCTGCAGCAGGCACGCGGCTGCCTCGAAAATAAGGCTCCCCACTCCCAACTACATTCTGTTGTACGTTTTAGAACTTGTGAATTTTGCTCTGGTTCGTTGTTGTTGTCTAGGATGTTTGGAACATTGCGCACAAACTTTCTTAAATCTTACCAGGAGGGGTGAGGATTGACAAAATTGGTCCCTTTTCTGAAGTTTCAATCCTCCCCTAAAATCTTAACAAGTGGACATAATCATTCGGTACGACGCAAGGTTATCTGGCGCTGAACTTGACTGTCAACGTCTATGGCCTACTATTTTGCCTTTTGGCGATATATATGGCCTCCTTGGAAAGCGGGTTTCTTCATCGTTATTCCGTGCTGCTGCCGCATGATTAAATTGTAACGATACTTCTGCAATTTACCTGAAATAAACCAGAGAAAATGAAAATAAGCTCTCAACCATCGGAAACAGGTGAATAACTGAATATGGCTGCAGCATGGATCGTAATGGTATGTACCAGTTTTACGTCTGAAAGGCATGGCAGCAGCCCAGCTGAATCAAAAGAATAAAATTGTATCAGGCCTTCTGAAAAGGATAGGCTAAGGTTATGCATTATGCACAAGAATGTAAGAGTGAAGTAGCGTCACCTGCCCCGAGCTGCACTCTCCTTCTCCTGCCTCAAGCATGCCGGGACCGAGTCAGACCCTTGAAGGAAAAGAAATTACAACGGTTAAACGTGTGCCGGGGCGAGCAAATTATATGCTTACAACAGAGGTAAGTGTCTGTCAAACTATGTTCTACGGAAACAAACACTACAGCTAAAATAATAGCAATTCCCCATGCAAGATTTACTCTGTATGTTAGAGTTGACTGAAGTCAGGAAACCACATGAGGCCATCAGGTTCAGGAACTCAGTTTTAATTTTGAATATGCTTGTCAATGCTGGTGCTGGTAAGTGGTAACCAGGCCAAAAGACCTTGCGAAGGTAGACGAACCTCATTAATCTATCCACCGGGTTAACAATACCAGGAAGGAACATACTCCCTCCGTCCTAAAATGTACTCCCTGTGTACCAAAATACATGTCGTTGGAGTAGCTGAACTTTAGCTACTCCAACAACATGTATTTCGGTACAGAGGGAGTAAGAGTTAGTGTAAAAAATGCTTTTATATTATGGGCCGGAGGAAGTATATATTAGCAGAAAAGGTACCATTGTGCAATAGCAGCTATGTCCATACTAATATTATTAAGGAAATCGATTTGTTTAGGCAGGGTATCTTCAAAATAGCTCTTATCCCTTTCTCAACATTGTGACTGCAAGATGTGAACTGCGGTACCAAGGCGGCATTAGAATTCAAAGCAAAGTAACTAAATAACAACAAGCTAAGAAAGATCAGCGATCAAGATAAGATACGCTTACGGCTGCTTGAAGGATCATACTGCCATGCATGGACCATGTGGGAAGAGCGTACGATCAGCTGGTTTGGTGGCTCCGGCATATCGAATTCACCGGATTCCACAACCTTCCTCCGTCGCAGGTCCACGGCAAAGATGCAGGAGCCGAGGAAGAAGTAGAGCTTGTCCGGGTCCGCGGGGTCGAGGAGCGCAAGCGCGGGGATGCTCCCTGGCAGCATGGCGTCGAGGTAGCTCTCGTCGGCCCAGATGTCCGGCAAGGGCACGCGGCGCTCGGGGTTCCATTTACCAGCCTCGGTGAGCGCCCACGTGCTCACCACCGGGGCGGCGGGATCGCCATGGATCTGCACGTACCTCAGCCTTCCGCTGCTCGCCTTCACGCAGCTCTGGGAGGCCCTGTTGGCCAAATTTGCCACTTTTCCCGGAAGCGGGTCGATGATCGTCGGAAGCGGGACGTGTAGCAGCTCCGGCTTGTCGTAGTAGGGGTCACAGGCGAGGAGGCCGTACGAGAGCTCCACCCACCAAAGCATCCCTCCGTGGGAGACGACCCCCTCGCAAACTAGGCGAGCTCCGTCACGGCCCACTTGTACTGCCCCACCGTGTAGCGGAGGAGCGTGGCGCGGCCGGAGCCGTCGCCGGAGGGCTGGAGCTCGGCGACCACGCAGCTGTCGCCCCTCGTCATTAGGCCGACGTTGGCGCCGTCGAAGCCCATGGGGCAGTCGTGCTCGCGGAAACAGGTGGCCTCACCTGTGCGCGCGTGGCAGAGGTGGTAGGTGACCTCCCCGCTAGGCTCCGTGGCGCAGAGGAGGAGCAGGCCGGAGGGGTCCGCAGCGGCGACGTAGGGGTAGCTGGGGAGGCAGGGCGGCGGGGAGATGCGGAGCGGCACGGTGAGGATTGAGGCGCGCGGGAGCTCGTCGCAGGCGACGGAGACGTCGGCGCCCGGCGGGAAGGTGCGCTTCGCCTCCTTGTCCTTCGCAACTTTAGGGATTCGAGCCAGGATGGACCACCGCTCCGGCGGCGGCATGGCTGGACCGGAGGGATTTGATCGATTAGGGTTAGGCCAACTCCAATGCTGGACCCTGATTCGTCCGAGTCTGTCCGTTCTGGTCCAAACTGTTCGTAAAAAATATTATCCGGCTTGACCTATTTCGGGCATAAATTTTGGTCGGGCTTTGCGGTAAACACGCACGCGTCGTCTCGCCATTCGTCTAGGGCCCGCGTGTCAGCCATCCAACTATCTCCCACCGATCCCATTAAATCCATATGAATGGATGGGCCCGCCGGTCAGCCAGCCAGCAGCCTCAGGGTGCATCCTTTTTTGTGGTGAAGTCGTGGACCCCTCAGCCAGCCAGCTAGGCCAGTCCACTTCCACTTTCCCACCCCGTGTCCACGCCATTGCTCCCTTCGTGTCCGACACCAAACCCTAGCCTAGCGGCAGCACCCCACGTCGCTCCCCGCCAGCCGCCGCGATGGGCTTTTGGAAGTGGGTGACCGGCAAGAAGGGCAAGCACGACCGCGAGACGGGCTCGTCATTCGCCTCGCCTGGAAGCGTGGCCACCCACTCCACCTCGCATGACGCATTCTTAATCTCCCGTCCGGTGACTCCTGTACGCTTCTGCCCGTACATCAAGATGGAGGTCTGCCACCGGTACTGGCTGATTGGAACTCCGCTGCCGTGGTCCGACGCCCACCTCCCCAACGCGTGGCATCTGAGCCCGGATCGGATGCCGGACCATTTTGGGGGCCGCCGCCCCACCTCTGGACATCACCTCCCTACATCGACCTGACCAAGGATGATGACTACGAGGATGGTGGCGCCTGAAGACGGTGACATCATCGACAACGCGGGCGGGCGGCAGATCTACCTTTTTAAGTTTTTTTTTTAAATTCGAACTTAAGTACTATGTGCGGGCCGTGACGAAGATGTGAACAGTTTAATTGAGTTTGTTATATATATTATGTTTTAAGCTATTTTGAAATGCCTTCTTTGGGTTTTTAAGGTGTAATGCCTTTGGGGGGGGGGGGGGGTTGGGTCCAACACAGACAATATTTGGGATGCGGCCATGCGTTGGTGCACCGACCGGTTGGCGGCGAAACCGGACATGGGCGTCCGTTTTGCCGACCCAAACGGACATAATTCGGACGGAACGGACGTCCGTTTGGGGTCGGCTGTTGGAGTTGGCCTTAGCACTTGGGTGATGGGTAGCGGCGGCAAGTGGGGGATCCGGGAAGAGTAAAGAGAAAGGGACAAACACACTTTGTTTTCCTGCATCTACAGTCAAGCATCTTAAACTGGTGTCCGGGCGGGTAAAAAAACCCTGACCCACCCGGGCGCCACAAACCGACCTCAAATGAGCCGGGTGAATGACACCCCTCACATTCGGTCCAAATCTAGAACAGGTATGGGCAGCCCAGTCTGTCCTTACTTGCCCTGTTCGCTTCTCCTCCAAATCCACTTCTACCCCAAATCGACTTCTTCTCCCCAAAATCCACTCCTCGCTCGCCATGTTCGACGGCGATGGAGCGGGCGACGGTGGCGGAGAGAGCCGCATGGCTCCAAGAGGAGCAAACCCACGTCGCCCGGCGCATGGAGAGCATCGTCATCTCGTCCTCCTCCGCCTCTGCTTCGGACAGTGACGACAACGACGAGCCTGGAGCCGCTGATGCCTACACCGAGTCCAGCTGTCGAGACTCCAAGGGGAAGCGTCTAGCGAGGAAGTGGTGAAATCCAGCGCCCTCCCCTTGTTTTAATTGGTATCAAGTAGTTAACTATGTTGGAAATATGCCCTAAAGGCAATAATTAATGTATTATTATATTTTCATGTTCATTATTAAGTTCATGTTTGTATGGTACAATTGTATTGGTTGTTGAATATGAGATTCAGAGAAAAACCCAAATACATGTGTGCAAATATAAATGATCTCTAGTGTAGCCTCTAAGACTAACTCATGTATTAAAACTAACTCATGTATTGAATAAGGATGCTATCAATATATAAGAACACCGTTGTCATGATTATAACGGAGTTGGATAGACCCAACTTATGAATTTCTGAGACATGTCATTGTTGCTATGTTATCAGTACTTCATATAACCCGTTCACGTTTGCATTGTCCCTTGGACCATGAGAATATTCCATACCAACATACCGGTGGTTACTTCAGGGTTTACCACATGCACTCCATATATGGATGTGTAAATAAAGGTGACCTACAAGTATACCGAAAACCTATGTCTCGATAGCGATAGTTCAAGATTGAGATTTACTCCTCTCACGATAAAGAGATACCCTCTGGGCCCACTCGTTGTTACGGAGTCATTATCCTGTGGCAAAGCTGTGATAACATCCCTCATTTGAAGGGTAAGTGCTGACATCGCCCATTCCCTGATCTTTCGCTGCATCCTGCTTAAATAAAATTCCTTGTACTGTCCAAATACATTCAATCAGTTCACCTTCTGCGCCTTGTGTATCCTGTTAACTCACGTTCACTCCCCTCACATGGCTCCGCAGCTGTTCTACGCGGAGTACCTGCCCATCCCTCTGGTGAGATGAGGACCGACAAGCAGCCCCACGGAAGAACTTGAGTGCCGGAGTAAAGCTGTGCTAAATCCGTTTGAAAATCGAATGGCCACGGACGGCGCCCAATAAAATTCTCGGAGCCTCGCCACGGTACACCGTTGATATTCCAGCCGTGAAATGATGAGATCATAAGATCACTACCTAGAGATGGACAATCTCCCAACCTCCCAACGTACCAATGCTGGGCCAGGTGCACCAGCGAGGTGTATGTAGTTGGTTGATCCTAGCGAACAACAACTCCCGCAGCAGGCACGCGCCGCTTGGAAAATAAGGCTTCATTACGGCCTTCTTTGATTCATAGGATAGGAATATTATAGGAATAGAAAAATCATAGGAAATGAGATGACATGCATCTCAATTCCTATAAAGAAGGAGATGTCATTTGATGCATATGATAGGAATTTTTTCATTGAGTCTTAGCTAATGTTTTCTTTCTTCAAAATGTGAAGGATTGATTCCGCTTCAAAGGAAATTTTCTTTTGCAAATCCTATTCTATAGAAATTCTATGAAATTCCTACAAATCAAAAGAGGCCTACATTATGCTGTAGTAGTACTAGTATATTTCATCCGCACATTGACTTTTGTGGTGAAACGGGCTATCCTCATCAGATACAGTCTGCCGAAAACCCGGTCGTTCCGTAGGGCGAATTGCGCTCCGGTTTGTCGTCGTCGTCTCGGGTGTTCCAAACATTTTCACGCAGATGGCAGATGTCTGAAATTTATCCCATGGACGGATGGGTTTGAATCATGCCATGCAGCAGCAAGAGGATGGGAGGGCTGGTACAGATTTCTTTCGGGAGATTTGACCCCATGCCATGCCATGCGATGCGGTGCGCGATGCAAAGCTTGTCCTCTGGCGTGGCGCCGGCCGGAGCCACCGGCCACTTTGGGCGCATGGGCCTACGGGGTCTCCGGCGTATCGTCGAGGCTTGATTCTGCATGCGCACGGCGCTCTGGGACGGAGCATGTGCGTGCCAGCGGGCGGCATGCATGGGCATGGCCGCTGCTGCCGGTGGCAACGCCGAAGTCAGCGCCGATCAGACGCATGGCAGGGCCCCTCTCCTCCGTTGAGGCCGAGGCTGCGGTCGAGGACGTATGAGAACTCGAAGAAGCTAATGGACATTTTTACGTTGAAAAAAAAGCAAAAAAATCATTGATTGAGGCACAAATGAAAAAGAAAAATTGGGGTGTTGCGAGAATCGAACTCACGACCTCTCGCACCCGAAGCGAGAATCATACCACTAGACCAAACACCCTAATTGGTTTCTTTGTGCCACATCGTTAAAAACAACGCCTTTCTGTCCAGGAAAACCATCAACACCCCGGTTAATCGCCATGCATGAAAAAAAAGGCATACCTCCAACATGGTGAGATTCGCCTCTTGGTATGAGTGTGCCTACGCACATAGTATTAAGATTGAGTTTATTTGGCCCTCGGAGAGTATGGTTGTAATTTACTTGTTTTTTACGATATCTTGTGTCGTTCGAAACATTTTATTTATAGTTCCAGACTCTTAGTCGCAAAATATAATGTTCATATACTGTTATGGAAGTCCGTTTTCACAAAGAGAACTCAGACCGTTTAAGTTAACTATCCCTTGATTGTGCTCTCGCGAGTAAGGCGACTATAGTTTCTGCCGCTTCCAACCTCACGGTCGCGGGGGTTCCTCGTTTCATGTGGCCTTAGGACTATGGAGACGCGGTGGATCTCGCTCCTTGCCGGCGGGAGGGTTTTGTTTTTAGAGGTTTTTTAGAGTTTTGATAGGGTTTATGTCCTGCTCAGGAAGACGAGGTGGCGGTGGCAACTCTCTGAAAATGGAATAAGTTTTTCCCCGTCTAGACCCCATTCCCATGATGCTTGTTTGTCTTTGGCGGATCTCGTGGGCTTTGGTCAGCGTTTGTCTTCGATGGAACTCATCTTTATTTCTCGTGGGCTTTGGTGTCTACAGGTTGAATCATTTCGATCTACGCTTCTCTTCATTGGCGGCGGTTGCTGTTCTGATGTGTTTGTCCTTTGAGGCCTTAGCACGATGGCTTTTCAATTGTCTATTAAAAAAAGGTTTTTCGACTCCGGTGATGAAGGGGCGATGATGGCGGAATTGCTCCATTACTTGTAGTCGTCGCTAGGTGGTCACGGACCTGGATGTAATTTTATTTTTGATGTTTTTTTTGCTACCTTGACAGTTCGACGATACATAAGTTTTTTGAGAAAAAAAATTCAGACCGCTTTTTTAGGGGTTCTCAGTCTGTTTTGCTTGATTTTTTGAGAGTAGTCACAGTTTTGCATATGCAGAATCAATGGGGGGCCGGTCGGCCCGAGCGAGTCGCCACCATAAAAAGAAAAACCATAGCAGATGCATCTCGGGCCCCGTGGGCCGCGACCTGGCTAAAGGAAGACCTGGGCTGAGAGAAGAACACCTTTAATTGCTCCGGTCCGCGGCACGGGCAGCGGATCCCAGGGCGGTACCGGTACGGCGGCAGACCGCCGTGAACAGTTCCGCGCAAATCAGATCGCGCGATCGTGCCGGCAACTTAAACCGCCCCCGGCGGTACGATTGGTTCCAATAGGGAGCTTCTCCTCTCTATCTATGCAGGAGCATCGACCGGTTTATTTCCCGGTGCAAATCGACCTAGGCACACACTGACACACGCACTCGTTCCCACGGAGCCGCGGAGGTCATGACATCCCGCCTACAATGCATGCGCCCGTGCCGAGTGCATCGGCCGGCGCATGCGGTGCGCCCGCGGACCGCGGTCTGTTGCCGGCGGCCGGCACGTACGTACGGTCAGGGCACGGTGACTACGTACGCGACAGTGCTCACGCTACATCCGATCGATCACTGGAATCAATCACTGCCGTATGGCGTCGCCAGGACCATGCAGTACTACGCTACTCTCACAGTTCACGGCCGCCGTTTCCGGATCGGCGCCGCCGGCCAACCGTGCGCGCAGATCCGATCGATCTATGAAAACGCGCGAGAGACAAGCCAGAAGCAGCTACTACCACTTGACGACCGGCGATGGCACGCGTACCACATGGAGAGACCGGTGTGTGAGCGTTTAGCAATTCGTCCACACATGAGTTTTTACTCACGCACAGAGGCTGGTGTGTGGGCATTTATTAGTTCGCCCACACACCCATCTCCTCTCCACACCCAGAGCTGGCATTTGCCATGTGTTTTGCAGGGTACATGACAATTGTCCTAGTGTGTTTGTAAGCAGATGACAACTTTTTTTTATCCAAACATGTTAGTTGTCTTGTGTTTTGCAGAGTACATGGCAACTGCCCTACTGTTTATAAGCAGATGGCAACTCTCTCTCTACCTGAACATGTTATTTTGTCATGTCTCTTTGTAGCGCTACACAGCAACTGCCTATAGTGTTAGTAGGTGGCAACCCCTAAAGTTTTCAAACCATGGTAACTATAGTAAATCAGATCATACATGGCAACTGCCTAGTGTTAGTAGGTGGCAACCCCTAAAGTTTTTAAATCATGACAACTATAGTAAACCAGACCATACATGGCAACAACTGCAGTTGTCCAAAATGACATCTGGCGCTTGACCTGAGATGTCAACTGCAGTTGAGCAACCATGGCAACTGTAATTCAGCGACATGGCAACTGCAGTTAAACAACCATGGAAGAGAATCCGGACCATGACAACTGCGGGGCGTGCAGTGACTGTCACGTGGGGCGTGCGGGACCATGAGGTAGGAGGCCTGACGTACAATCATGTGGGAGTTATCTTTTTTGTCCACACGTAGACGTGTGAGAGAGACCGCAAGGAAAAAAAAGACATGTGGGCTTGTTTTGCCCACACATAGACGTGTGAGCTGATTCTTTTAAACACCACACAAAATATGTGGACAGATTTCTTAACGTCCACACATGTAGACGTTATCGGCGTCCTAAATAAATAGGAAGTTTCTCCTCTGTATCTATGCATGAGTATGGATCGATTTATTTCCCGGTGCAAATCGACATACGCACGCACGCACTCATTCACGGAGCTGCGGAGCTCATGACATCCCGCCTACAATGCATGCACACGTGCCGAGTGCATCCGGTGCGCCCGCGGACCGCGGTCTGTTGCCGGCGGCCGCCGGCCGGCATGTACGTACGGTCAGGGCACGGTGACTGGCTGGAGTGGCTGCACGCCGACGTACGCGACAGTTGCGCCTGGCGGTCACCTGCGTTCTTGGCTAGCAGCAGCAGTGCAGTGGCTAGCCAGCAAGCACGCACGCACTGTTGGGCGTACGTACCCGTGCGTGCACCACTGCTCACGCTACATCAGATCGATCACTGGAATCAATAACTGCCGTATGGCGTCGCCAAGACCATGCAGTAACTACGTACGTACGTACTCGCACAGTTCACGGCCCGCCGTATATATCCGGATCGGCGCCGCCGGCCGACCGTGCGCGGAGATGCGCTTGATCCATGAAAACGCGCGATCGAATTGAAGCCGCGGACTGTTCACGCCATCGAATTAAGCTAGGCCTCGGGTAATCAATCAATCAGAAGGCGCGATCGCGACGTCACATCACGTCCATCATCCCCTTGGATCCAAACGTCACATCGTGTTAACGGTTTTGTTGAAATCTTGTCGGACGGTATATACGCTTCGATCCGGCCCTAGGCCCATCTCACTTCAATGCGGAATCTTGGCCGCTAGATCGTTGCACCATTAAACTCCCACGTATTTTTACACATTTGTAACTCCCTTGTGGGTATTCTACTCCCTCCGTTCGGAATTATTTGTCGTAAAAATGGATGTATCTAAATGTATTTTAGTTCTAGATACATTCATATCCGAGACAAGTAATTCCGAACGGAGGGAGTATATCATTACGCATATAGATATATAAACTGGTGAGCAATCCTCAAATCATTCAAGTTGTCAAATAAGGTTACGACACACTCAAATTATAGGCGGTCTATTCTTACGCATATATATAGAAAATGCCGCATTAGCTATTCCTTAGACCGCGTGAAATTCCAGATCACATCAGTTAATTTTTGCTAGTTTGGGAAGCACACACCCCTCTCATCCCCCGCCGAGTCCAGTGTGACGTAGCATCACCAGGAGCAAGCTAGAGCCAGTGATGACGTAGTCGGCCACAACGTCACACACATAGGCCAGTTGAAGGTTTAACATGTTCATGTAGCTGGCCTTTTCATACTGACCGTTGATCAGATTGGAAGAAGTCCGAGGCCGAGAAGGGATGTCGCGGCATGTAGTGCCGTTGCCCAGTAGCGGAGCTACATCAAAATGACTGGGCGGGCCAGCTTAAAGAAAGCCCAACATTTTTTACCTCCATAGCCCATTTCTGCCTAAAGGCTCATTGGTTTGCAGCAAAACTGGGCGGGCCACAGCCCAGTTTTGCTTGCACTAAGCTCCGCCAGTGCCGTTGCCGATGAGGGGTTAGACAGGACGCCATCGAAGGCCGTGGGCGGAGGAGAGGCAGGGGGCGGTTGGATCAGCCGCCGGGGAAGGGGAGGGGGGAGGGGCATTGCAAGATAGAATGGAAAAAGGTAGATGGGTCTAACTGTTTGTTGCCAAATTGACTAGGGTGTTCAGCAAAAACCCTGCACTTACGGAAACTTCCTATGGATTGCTTCCAAGAAGATGACTCTACCAATCCCTGCCTACCTGACTACCAATGCCGCTCTAGTGACGGCCGCATCCACGTCTGCTGCTGGTCCCGCCGCCACCGCCGTCGTGATGCCTCCCCCAAATCGCGCAACGGATTTGCAGCCCCTCGTCCCCGCCGCCACCAGCGGGATGGAACCACCAACAAGGAAGAGGGCAGTCGCGACCATACCACGAGGTGACGGCTCGAAGCAGCCACCACGTGACCTCGCCGCGGCTTCATCTTGTGCGAAGAAGACGATGTCAGCTGTTGCTGCTTCGTCACTTATAGCTGCTGCTTTGCGTTTAGCTGTTGCTGCTGTCGCGCCTCCTCCCACCTCCCGTCCCGATGTCCGCCGTGGAGTGGCTACTGTTCGGTTGATGAATTTTGATGATGTAAAAATGCACTTTTACGTGATGTATATTTTACTTGAACCATAATTTGATGATGTAAAATACATCATTTATTGGAGATGCTCTATAGTCCAGCATGCTGCGATTTTGATCCATCTCTTCCCCTCCATGCACCATGGAGTATTCTTTCGTTGAGCATGCGTACATGCGGCCGCATGTTTGCATGCATACAGTGCAAATGTACGCGGGAAATAACTAAGTTTATGCTACACTTGAATGAGCTGTCCTAGCCTATAGAGGGAGGCAACCTAATCGGCCAAAAACATATGCCATGAATGGCTTATGCATGCACGTCCGGCAATTATGTGTTGGGGCTTGCATGTAGTGGCCGTTTGCAATGACTGGCTGTATGTGCCTTGTTATTCGGGTTGGACTCACAAAATTAATTACTTCACACCACGCTAGCTAATTGCAGTGCCTTACATTATAGAAATTCCTGGATTTCGTTAGGTGCCTAATGCACCTGGACAGAGGGAGTAGTACCGTTTGTCCACGATATAGCTATGCCTGCATGCACGCAGGACCCCACTGGATAATTATCAAACCCTGCCAGCATTCAAGCTTTTGGTCCACGCGCAATACACAGGTGCGATGAAATGAAAGGCCACAAAATGTAAATTGTATGTGGTACGGTGTATATCTGCGTTCTGGATGTAGTTACACCCCCACTCAAAATATTAGCGAGGATCCATCCATTCTGGATGGCGAGTCGGTTAATGAACTCCAGGAACTTGTATGCATGTGTATCCGGGCAGGATCTCTGTGCAAGGGGGGCTCCACTTTTCACATGCAGTTATAACTCCAAATTACTACTCCATGAGAGTAAAAATGGCCAAGATTCTGAAGAGCAATGCCAGATCCGCAAACATTGCGGATTAATGTGAGTTGGGACCTCGTACTCGTAGGCATGCATTGAATAGAGATAGCTAGTCCCATCTCTGTTAGTAATTAACTGTACGAGATACAAAAAAAAGGACCGGTACCGGTACACATACAACGATTTAACTGTAAGGCGAGATCCAAAAATTGAGGAAAATAATAATGAGAACACAAAGACTTTTTTTGCCACGAATTCCACGAACGTGATTTCATGATGAAACTTTGCGAGTGATTCAAACTTTCCGAGCACTTGAGCTCGAGCTAAGAAAGGTCTCTTTTGCTGAAAGAGAGGAGTGCATGCTTAGCCAGCATTGCACCGTAGGAGAGCATACTACACAATAAAAAAAGTACGATCACATCGAGGAACACTATGAAAGAGACAAGATAGATCCAATCTCATCAACAAGAATGTAACTGAGAGGAAGTAGACGTTGATAAAGATTCGCCGATTCTCATAGTTAGGTTATGCCTCGCCCATTCACAAGAAGTTTTCCACTGATCTAGAGTCAAAGCAGACTATCCCTCTGCGATATCAACATGTAGCGAAGTACTCCCTCCCTTCTAAAATAGATGACTCAACTTTATACTAAAGTTAATACAAAGTTGAGTCATCTATTTTGGAACGGAGGGAGTAGTAGTTTAGCAATACTTCATAGTCCAGGACAAAAAGCTACCGGAGAACTAAAGGGAGGAGCAGCCTTTTGGGTACCAGTCTAGAATTGCTCTAGACCGAGAGAGGGAGAAAGAGGGGCGTAGGCCAGGGGTCGACTGACTTGGGGGGCCAAAACCTCCCAGGGCTGGTGCACTAGGGAGGGAACTCCTCCCTCCCAACGGGGCTTGCCCCCCAAGAAAAGAGGGTGCACACCAATTTGGTGCCCAATGGGGCCCATCAGGTGCATGCCACTTGGCCCAACCAAGAGGCGTCCACTAGGACCACTGGTACAAAATCACTAATTAAGGAGCAGTGTTTGGAAAGGTCACTCCTACCTTTCCAGGTTGTGACAAGTAGCACACTGCATGTGCGCAACTTGTCGCAGTTTGTGAGTTTTCCTTTTTTAGTAGATCCATTTATTCATAACATTTTATCTCTTAAATCGTGAGTCCAAATCTCAAACATTTCCTCGGTTTTATTCCTCGCGTCGAGTTCTTCAAAACAAGATCCCATGTTGACAGGTTTTGACGAAACATTTTTTCACGAAAAAACCCGGACAAAATAACTCGACCGAAAGCACACTTTTTTCTCCTTTTTGAAAGAGGCACGACCATGCTCTCACGGAAGCAAACCCGTGCCTTGCGGAAGCAAATCCGTGTCTCTCGCAAAAGAAAAAAAGAAAACACATTTTTTTTCATATTCGAGAGGCACGGCCGTGCCTCTCACGAAAGCAAACACGTGCCTTTCATGGAAGAGAGGCACGGCCGTGCCTCTCACGAAAGCAAACACGTGCCTTTCATGGAAGCAAATTCGTACTTCTCACAGAAAAAAAGAAAACAAGTTTTTTTTTTCCGTTTTTCGAGAGACACGACCGTGCTTCTCGTGGAAAAAAGGAAAACACGTTTTTTCGTTTTCCGAAAGGCATAGCCGTGCCTCTAGCTAAAGGAAAAAAAGTGATTTTTTGCGCAAAAACTTTTCAAGTTTTTTGTTCAAAAGCTAAGAAAAATCGATGAAAAACCAAAAAGTCAAAAGAAAAACAAGGAAAAAACCATCTAAAAAGCCAAAAACGCTTGTAAAAAATACAAAAATACAAAAATAGGAGGGAGCTCCCAGAGCGCAATACGTGGTGGCAGCCGAGAGCGTGCGAAGTGGCACGCTCTTAGCCCACCCCAAGCGACCCTTGGGGAGTCTCCTGAATGAGCACTCTTTGATTAGTTCCTCTCCCCCTCGTAACGTTTTGAAAGATTCCTTGCATTCTATAAAAAATTTGGACACTCGCAAGCACTTTTGGGACATTTCCGGGAACTCTCGAAACACTACTAAGACCATCCAGAACACATCTAGTGCCCATTCTTAGATTCTCGAATGTCTTCTAGCACTAGTAGAAAAAGGGGCTTTTGTTCCGATTGGTAAGGGCGCGGCCACGTGGAGCTCCACCTTTAGTCCCGGTTGGTAATACCAACTGGGACTAAAGGAAATTTTATGATTTTTTTTGAATTTTTTTTTGATTTTCAAATTTCTGAATGATTTTAACCTCTAGTGTGTAATCACCACCCCTCATCACGGTTCAATTTATCCTCTAATCACCCATCATCATTCCAAATCATCTAACTTTCCGAACGGTCACCCATCCTCCCACTCCCCCAGCCTGAGCACGCTTAACTTCCGGGTTCTATTCTCTCTCGTTTCCAAGTCTGCACTTGTTGTTTTCCTGACAATAGTAAGATGTCAATCCTATTAACCTTCATGAATTTTGCTTGAGCATGAAGTGACACATTTGACTGTTTGAGTTTGAAACTATTGTTTTTTAAAAACAATAATTATTTAGTAACACTAATATTTCTTGAATAATTAGTTTGACCATTGTTTGACCACAGTTTGACCAGATTTGACCAAAATTCAAAATAACTGAAATAATTATTTAGTAACACTAATATTCTAGAATAATTAGTTTGACCATTGTTTGACGACAGTTTGACCACTGTTTGACCAGATTTGACTAGTATTTTTTTCGATTTTTTCCACTCTAGATCTTAAAAGCCCCTTAACTTTTTTTCTGTTAGGTTTTTGAGGATTTTGAAAATGTTTAACGGGGTTTCCTTGGTTAAATTCGGATGTAACTTTTCGAGTAGATGATTTTTCATATAAAAAACTTTTTAATCCGAGTTCGTATGCAAAAGTTATGCCAATTTTTACAAATTCCAGAGAGATTTTGCAAATAAAGTCGAAATTCATATTTGTAAATTTTCCCAACAAGTAGACCACATATCACCTGGGAAAGTTATTTTATTTTATTTTATTGACATTTTCATCATTTTCTTTTGTTTTTTCTAAAACTGAAAAGGCGGTCCAGGGAGGGGGGGCGGGGGGGGGGGGGAGTTTGAAAATGGGACCTTTAGTACCGGTTCGTGCCATGAACCGATACTAATGCCTCAAAACCCATTAGTACCGGTTGGTTGGTGGCACCAACCGGTATTAAAGGTCTAACCTTTAGTCCCGGTTGGTGCCACCAAAACCGGGACTAATGGGCATCGCACCCTTTAGTCCCGGTTCGTGGCACAAACCGGGACTAAAGGGCCCAAGTGAACCGGGACAAATGCCCTAGCCGCACGAACCGGGATAAATGCTCACATTAGTCCCGGTTCTTGACTGAACCGGGACTAATGGGCTGACCCGGCCTGGACCAAAGCCCTTTTTTCTACTAATGTAGTTCTCTAACAAACAACTAGTCATTATGCGTATGACCTGCATGTTCAATAAGTATGTGGACATGATTCAGAACATCTTTCGGTCTATAATTAAATTGAGATCAAGACACCCATATTAATTCTTACATATACAAAAAGATCTTTACGGAGCAAACTCTTTGTTTCCGCATACAATTCCCTTTACTCCACAGTACGTTAAAACCTGAAGCTAGACTTTTATAGGTTTCCTGTGAATCAACTAGTTTATCATAATATCAAGTTATCCTCGTTATCAGTTTTGTTCTATTTTCTCTTGTTCGTGTTCCGGTATCCCCGTGATCACAATCAGGTTGTGTCTGGGCGATGATGAATATCATAATACCGAGTGGCCTGGAGAGTATCTCTCAATCGTCAGTGGAGCAAATCTCAGTCTTGAATCAATGAGGGCCTTGTCATAATTTTTCATTGTGGATGTAAGCTAACTTTATGATCTCCCAGTTATGGAAAACATTTGAGAACCCTAAAGTAACTCTCCGGTACGGTGAACCTATTGATAGTATCCTGGACTAAGGAGTATCAGCCTATATAGTCCGTCGTCTATGGGCCAAACCAATGACCTACCGACCACTGGAGAAAGGACTACCAAAGTTGTGGCCCTCAACGTTAGCCAGATGTAGACCTTCGAAGACTTGGAGTTTACTTCAAGGAAAGTTCTAGTAGTCGACGTGTTTATTCCTACTTGGTAACATACCATATGTGTAATTTAGGTACCCCCGATGCATATATAAGCTGAGGGGTTTAGTCCTTAGAGGGATACGAACACAAGACTTAGGGTTTAGAACATAACCGTACGATCTCGAGGTAGATCATATTGTACTCTGTACCCCATCCAATCAATACAATCCAAGCAGGATGTAAGGTTTTACCTCTTCGAGAGGACCGAACCTAGGTAAACATTGCCTCCCTTGTCTCTTGTTACCATTGTTCCTAGACCCACAGCTCAGGACCCCCTATCTGAGATCCGCAGGTTTTAGTACCAACACATGTAAGCTACCTTTTATGATCTCTTACGAGTTTGCTTCTGGTTTGTGGGAATTCAGATGCCCGGACTAGTTCGCGTATGTTTGATCGACGAAATTGGAGGGCTCAAAGTGTCCTAGCCATGCGGTCCGAACGTTTACCGGCGGTTTGTTGTACATCGTTGGAGATAATCTAAGTGAACTCTCGAGACAGGCTTCTATCCCTCTTTATATATAAAGCAACAACCGAAAGAAAGTACACGACTGACGATAGAATATGGTGAGGTAGCCCTCTCAGGGGATGGCCATTGCTCCAACATGGACTAGTGCCCTAGCTGCCACGTTTGATCTTGATGGTCCAGCTCAGCAAAATGTGTTGCTTGCAGACTAAAGGTGTAGCCTCAAGAAGAGTCTGCCTCCTCACTGTCAAAAGCAAAGAGAGAGAAGATAGGAGAGGAGCATGCAAGGAAAAGGAAAGAGAAGGGACCCCGATGCATGATGTACGAAAGGAAGAGAGTCACGGAAAAATGTGGTCCAGAGACTAACGCATGCATTGGCTGGAAGATTGCAATACGGCGGTTTCATTGATTCATGCTTGTGTGGATGCGTTGAGGCATATGCAGGTGATGCCACCATAGTTCATGCCCTCACAAAGCTGAAACCAGGATAACTGGATCATGCAGAACGCACACGACTATGCTACCAATAAAGAGCACGTGAAGAGCTGAACACACCAACACAGTATGAACTAGTACACCTAAGCTCCACGACAACGCCCAGAACGGCGTAGAGCGTCGCGCTGCCGAGTCCACAACAGACAAAGGTCTTCACCCAGAGCCTTCATACGGAGAGAAGATCCATGACGACGTATTCAAGAAGAGCGCAACACCCACTGACGTCGCCATTGTCGGCGCCAAGGCGCAGAGCTTTCGCTCGGCCACTCACGCATGTCACCACAAGGCCTCTAGCACGAGCTTGCTGAGGTCAGATCAGCAGATCCAGATCAGGGTGTCACCCATGCGAAGATAGAGAGCACACCCTGAGCAACCCATTGCTACACCTCCCGTCGCCCACACAACTTGAGAGGATAGTGACCACCATCAAGATGGTGCCTGCCAGTGATCTACCCATGCAGACCACCATCTGGGGCCACCACACCGCCATCCCTGTCGCAACACACCATACATCGGTCGTCTACAACGCACTCAACCACGAAAGGTGGAGTAGAGGCTCACCATCTACTCCCTGCCCGGCATCAGTCACCGAGTCTGGGTAGGCACCTCCTCCATAGGAGGCACCGATGCCTGTGTCCCCAGCCAATCCCGGTGGACCGGGAGGGACACGACTCCGTGACTACCGAAGTCCGTCAATGAGCAAGCCCCAAGTCCTGGCCCAAGCGAGCTTGCATGACGCCATGCATGTGGCCATCGACGCCGATCCGCACAAGGAAGCAATGGTATGACGATCACCACCACCGTACCCAGAGACGAATCTAGGGAGGGACGGGGGGGGGGGGCAAGACCCTCCCAACGATCGCCTCATCCCTTGAAAGTGATGGCTTGTTCGCTAAAGTTTTTTACGTGCGCACTTGATCGTAGCTCGTTAACCCCCTATGCCTCTTGGGCCTTTTTATTAACGTGAAGCCTGAGCCCATATACAATCCATTTGCAAGTTAAAAGCACAAAGTCCACTTAAAAAAGAATGCTATGCAGCCCATCGTGGTCTCTTCAATGGAAAAAGGCCATCGTGTAAGGCAAAGTGGCTTGTTAATTAGTTGCACTACTCACGCACAAATCTATCGCTGCTAATCTCTTCCTTTCCAGGCCGCCAGGAACTATAGGCCTGCTGCGATTGGATCTGTCCATCACGCTCGCGCTGTCGCGCCGCCATCTAGAAGCAGGGAAGGGAAGGGGACGCCAGGACAGACATACGTCGATCAACGAACCACGGACAGGTTGCTGGCAGGTTGGACGCATGGATGTGCGGCAACAACATGAGGGGAAAAGGTATGGTATTTTCGCATCAGATTAGTTCGCGCCATTACAAATTATTGAAGAATAATCATAAACTGTAGGCATTAAGAATCAAATTATGGCATTTTCAGTTATTTATTTGTGCTTGTGTAGATGTGAAGTGGAAGAGAGGAGAATCAATTCATATATTTTAAACCCAGTTGATTCAAGCTCTCAACTGTCGGAATATTATGCTACTGCAAACGATGTGCAACACTTAAATTGATGCCATGGTGTAAGCAAGAAGTATTTAATTTCAAACATTTAGAATTTCATAACACGTGATATTTAATAATTTTTCTCTATTGATTGCATCAGGTGGTTATTGTCCAAATCATCTCCCTTCAGAGGAAATGATGAATATGAGGATTCCAAGAACCAAGGTAATAGCCGGAACATAATTTAGTTCTTATGCAAACTCCTACCAAATCAATTATGCCACTAATAAAATTTCATGAATCTACATCTCTTGTGTCGCTGTCTTTCTATTAGTTTGCTATATACCATTTTCCTCTTATCATTGCAAGAGGTGGGTTAGTTCTATTGAGAAATTAGTGCAAAGGAGTTAACCTAAGGAAAAAAAATCTCTTGTGCCATTGTCTTCGCCCCCCTATGCTCAAATCATGGCTCCGTCCCTGACCGTACCCACGAGGAGGTCACAAGCACCACCCATGAGCACATCCCGAGCCATGCCTAACCACACCTACCCGAAGCACAAACTCCGAGCTGCCCTTGGAACCGATCTGGCCCACCTGATCGTAAACCCTAGATCGGAACCTTTCCCGTCGCACGTGCGACCATCACCATCGGTGCCCGCCCAGCCCCGCGCGCCACCTGTACAGACCCAGGAGAAGGCGATCGACACCACCACCCTGTGCCACCTGTAGAAGCTCGACTACCGTAGCTAACCCAGGCGCACACTGCCACCCCTGCCCAATTGTGGACCAGGACAACCACCCGCGCAAGGCAGAGCACCACCACCGCCCTAAGTCTCTGTCGTCAAAAGGTGGAGCAGCAGCCTCTAGCCCGCGCCCCCTGCCGACCAAGTCCGGCCGCCATGACCAGATGCGCACCATGCACCACATGATCCTTCACGCCCCTATCATGCATGTGCAAAAGCTGCACTACGGCACACCACCGCGTCGCGGCACCCCGCAACCGCACCGCTGCACCGCGTCGTGGCACCCCGCGCCCTGGGCCAAAATGGATGGCACACACCACCCCACCACTCAAGAGGATGACCGAGCCCTACCGCGCCCTCCGGCGGCTGCGAGGGAGGAGTAGGGAGGAGGGGGGCTAGCAGAGGTGATAAAGGTGCCTTCCCCGACCGCCTCGCGGGTGGCGGCGCGGGAGGGGGAAGGAAAAGTGTGTCTCAATCAAAGTGAACTTGCCCCATCCATTTAAAAATCTAATGGCCACGAACGGCACCTAATAAAATCCGCTGAGCTTGACCGGTGCATCGTTGGTATTCCTGCCATGATTGATGAGATCATGAGATCGCCACCTAAAGATAGACAATCTCGCATCCTCCCAACATTCCCAGGCGGGCCAGGTGAGCGAGCTGTAGTTGGTTGGTTGGTTGATGCTAGCGAATAAAAATAAGGCTATGTGTCGCCCGTCACATTCTGTTGTATGTATCACAATGTTAAAAAACGTCTTACATTTTAGAAGGGAGGGAGTACATTTTATCCGGTGTCCGCACATTGACTTTGTGATGAAACCGGCCATCCTCATCATCAGATGCAATCTAATGAAACCCTCATTGTTTCCTATGCGGGCTCGCGGATTTTGCTCTTGTTTGTCGTTGTCTCGGTGTTTCAAATATCATGTGCAAACTTTCTTGAATTTTAGCACATGGATTGATACAAAGTTTTTATTTACTCATCATGTACTCACTCTATAGCCGCACTGAAGCTTCTACTGCAGTATGGTTGAACTCGATTCCGTCATGGTGTGAGGAATTGGCGTCTCGTGATTGTAACCCTCTCGTGATGGAATAAAACATCCTTTCTCCCCGTAAAGAAGAAATGTACTCACTCTATAAATAAACTAATATAAAATCTTTTAGGTGACTAAGTAGTGATAAGAAGATCTTGTTTTAGAGGGAGTATGCCAGTATGTGCATTTTTTTGGAGGGTGTCAGTATTTACAAAGCTTGTCCCGTAGCGTGTCACCGGCCACCCTTGGCGTATGGGCCTACGGGATCTCCGCCGTATCGCCGAGGCTTGATTCTGCGCAGGGCGCTGGGCAATGGACCGTATGCGTGCCAGCTCTTGCCTGCGGTAACGCTGAAGTCAGCACTGATTAGGATGTAACGGCTGGGCCGTTAGTCGGTTGGCCGCTCCCCTGCTAGGCCGGCCGGTGGTGCTGCGGTGCAGGACGTGTGGGGCCGGCAATCCCGCCACGCCGGCACGCGCGCACGCCGCTGCGGTGTTCCCGTCTTAACGGGACAAAGGGACGAACACGGCCCATGGTGGCTGCGTGCACCGGTGCACGTGCTCGCAGTGGAAAACCACATTCTACGCGGTGTGGTGCCACCACACTAGTGGTGTTTTCGGTGTCCCTGGTGAATGTAAAGAAAGATTTTTGCAAATGCAAAAGGATAGTATGAGCATCTCTAGGGAAACCCTAGATCCTATTCTTTCTGTTTCATAATATAAGAACGTCTTTTAAGCTAACATAGTTTGTACTCCCTCCGGTCCTTTTTAGTTCGCATATAAGATTTGACTGATGTCAAACCTTGTAAAGTTTGACCAACTTTATAGAAAAAAGTACCAACATTCACAATCTAAAATCAATATCAATAGATGTGTCATGACTTAAAGTTTCATATTGTATAACTTTAGCGTGGCATACGTTGATATTTTTTCATATAAATACGGTCAAACTTTGTGAAGTTTGACTTCAAAGAATTCTAACATGCAGAGTAAAAAGGACCGGAGGGAGTAAAACGTTCTAATATTATGAGATGAAGGGAGTATGTTTAAGAAGTAAAAGTGTGTTTTAGTGAATTATAAGCACTACCTAGTAGACGGTAAAGCGGATAATCCCTAAAAATATAACTTTTCAATTTCTAAAATGCGGCAATTCCGACCAAATCTAGTTGGCACACGTGGCTGCACATTATATTACCTCGGCCGTTTACCCAGCTTGTTGTTCCCATCCGACCCTTACTGTCGTCTGATATGTCTCCAACGTATCTATAATTTTTGATTGCTCCATTCTGTATATTTTACTGTTTTAGACATTATTGAGCTTTATTATCCACTTTTACATTATTATGGGGACTAACCTATTAACCGGAGGCCCAGCCCAGAATTGCTATTTTTTTGCCAGTTTTAGGGTTTGAAAGAAAAGGAATATCAAACGGAGTCCAAACGGAATGAAACCTTCGGGACGTGATTTTCTCAACGAACAAGACCCGGAAGACTTGGACCCTACGTCAAGAAAGGAAAGAGGAGGCCACGAGGTAGGGAGGCGCACCCTCCACCCTCGTGGGCCCATGTTGCTCCACCGACGTACTCCTTCCTCCAATATATACCTACGTACCCCCAAACGATCAGATACGGAGCCGAAACCCTAATTCCATCACCGTAACTTTCTGTATCCACGAGATCCCATCTTGGGGCCTGTTCCGGAGCTCCACCGGAGGGGGCATCGATCACGGAGGGCTTCTACATCAACACCATATATAGCTTCTCCGATGAAGTGTAAGTAGTTTACCTCAGACCTACGGGTCCATAGTGTTGGGGAACGTAGTAATTTCAAAAAAATTCCTACGCACACGCAAGATCATGGTGATGCATAGCAACGAGAGGGAAGAGTGTTCTCTACGTACCCTCGTAGACCGAAAGCGGAAGCGTTAACACAACGCGGTTGATGTAGTCATACGTCTTCACGATCCGACCGATCAAGTACCGAACGCACGGCACCTCCGAGTTCTGCACACGTTCAACTCGATGACGTCCCTCGAACTCCGATCCAGCCGAGTGTTGAGGGAGAGTTTCGTCAGCACGACGGCATGGTGACGATGATGATGTTCCACCGATGCAGGGCTTCGCCTAAGCACCGCTACGATATGATCGAGGTGGATTATGGTGGAGGGGGGCACCGCACACGGCTAAGAGATCAAGAGATCAATTGTTATGTCTTTGGGGTGCCCCCTGCCCTCATATATAAAGGAGTGGAGGAGGGGGAGGGCCGGCCCTCTCTATGGCGTGCCCTAGGGGAGTCCTACTCCCACCGGGAGTAGGATTCCCCCTTTCCTAGTAGAACTAGGAGCCCTTCCAAGTAGTAGGAGTAGGAGGGAAGGAAAGGGAAGGGAAAAGGAGAAGGAAGGAAGGGGGCGCCCCCCTCCCTAGTCCAATTCGGACCAGCCCATGGGGAGGGGTGCGGCCATCCTTTGAGGCCTTTCTCTCCTTTCCCGTATGCCCCATTAAGGCTCAATACGAATTACCGTAACTCCCCGGTACTCCCGAAAATACCCGAATCACTCGGAACCTTTCCGATGTTCAAATATAGTCGTCCAATATATCGATCTTTACGTCTCGACCATTTCAAGACTCCTCGTCATGTCCCCGATCTCATCCGGGACTCTGAACTCCTTCGGTACATCAAAACACATAAACTCATAATATAACCGTCATCGAATTTTAAGCGTGCGGACCCTACGGGTTCCAGAACTATGTAGACATGACCGAGACACGTCTCCGGTCAATAACCAATAGCGGAACCTGGATGCTCATATTGGCTCCTACATATTCTACGAAGATCTTTATCGGTCAAACCGCATAACAACATACGTTGTTCCCTTTGTCATCGGTATGTTACTTGCCCGAGATTCGATCGTCGGTATCTCAATACCTAGTTCAATCTCGTTACCGGCAAGTCTCTTTACTTGTTCCGTAATACATCATCCCGCAACTAACTCATTAGTTGCAATGCTTGCAAGGCTTATAGTGATGTGCATTACCGAATGGGCCCAGAGATACCTCTCCAACAATCGGAGTGACAAATCCTAATCTCGAAATACGCCAACCCAACAAGTACCTTCGGAGACACCTGTAGAGTACCTTTATAATCACCCAGTTACGTTGTGACCTTTGGTAGCACACAAAGTGTTCCTCCGGTAAACGGGAGTTGCATAATCTCATAGTCATAGGAACATGTATAAGTCATGAAGAAAGCAATAGCAATAAACTAAACGATCAAGTGCTATGCTAACGGAATGGGTCAAGTCAATCACATCATTCTCCTAATGATGTGATCCCGTTAATCAAATGACAACTCTTTGTCTATGGCTAGGAAACATAACCATCTTTGATCAACGAGCTAGTCAAGTAGAGGCATACTAGTGACACTCTGTTTGTCTATGTATTCACACATGTATCATGTTTCCGGTAATACAATTCTAGCATGAATAATAAACATTTATCATGATATAAGGAAATAAATAATAACTTTATTATTGCCTCTAGGGCATATTTCCTTCACATAGTTAGTAGCTAGATGGCGTCTTCTCTCTTTTTGAATCTCAATACAATGTTCTCCCCCTCTCTTGTGGAGAACTATTCGATGTAATCTTCGATTTGCGGTGTGTTTGTGGAGACCGATGAATTGTGGGTTTATGATCAAGTCTATCTATGGATAATATTTGAATCTTCTCTGAATTCTTTTATGTATGATTGGTTATCTTTGCAAGTCTCTTCGAATTATCAGTTTGGTTTGGCCTACTAGATTGATCTTTCTTGCAATGGGAGAAGTGCTTAGCTTTGGGTTCAATCTTGCGGTGTCCTTTCCCAGTGACAGTAGGGGCAGCAAGGCACGTATTGTATTGTTTCCATCGAGGATAACAAGATGGGGTTTTCTTCATATTTCATGAGTCTATCCCTCTACATCATGTCATCTTGCTTAAGGCATTACTCTGTTTTTAACTTAATACTGTAGATGCATGCTGGATAGCGGTCGATGAGTGGAGTAATAGTAGTAGATGTAGGCAGGAGTCGGTCTACTTGTCTCGGACGTGATGCCTATATACATGATCATACCTAAATATTCTCATAACTATGCTCAATTCTGTCAATTGCTCAACAGTAATTTGTTCACCCACCGTAGAATACTTATGCTCTTTAGAGAAGGCACTAGTGAAACCTATGGCCCCCGAGTCTATCTTTATCATATTGATCTCCTACTACTTAGTTATTCCCTTTGCTATTCCCTTTGCCTTTATTTTACTTTGCATCTTTATCATAAAAATACCAAAAATATTATCTTATCATATCTATCAGATCTCACTCTCGTAAGTGGCCTTATAGGGATTGACAACCCCTATTTGCGTTGGTTGCGAGGATTTATTTGTTTTGTGCAGGTACGAGGGACTCGCGCATAGCCTCCTACTGGATTGATACCTTGGTTCTCAAAAACTGAGGGAAATACTTACGCTACTTTGCTGCATCATCCCTTCCTCTTCGGGGAAAACCAACGCATTGCTCAAGAGGTAGCAAGAAGGATTTCTGGCGCCGTTGCCGGGGAGGTCTACGCAAAAGTCATCATACCAAGTACCAATCACATACCCTTATCTCCCGCATTACATTATTTGCCATTTGCCTCTCGTTTTCCTCTCCCCCACTTCACTGTTGCCTTTTTATTCGCCCTCTCTCTATCCTCCCCCTCCCTCTCTATTTGCCTCTTTTTGCCCGCTTGCTTTTTGTTTGCTTGTGTGTTAGTCTGTTTGCTTGTCGTTATGCCTAGTCCTTTACCTTCTGCCTCTATGTCTGAAATTGGGGAAACTATTGTCGATAACAATTCTGATGCTCCTTCTAAAGAACCCACTATCTCACATACAAAAAGATTCCGTGTTGGTAGTGGTAATATTATTGGAAAAGGAGTTATTCAAGATTTATTTACTTGTGCCGGTGCTTTACCTTCTATGGGTAGTTCTATCCTTCATAGAACTAGTAGTCTTGTGGACGCTATTGCCATGCTTGTAGTTGAACTTGAAAGACAATTCATGCACATGGATCCTTCCATACAAAGGATTTTTCTGGAATTTTCTAATATTGAGCATTCTTCTGTTAAGCGTGCCACTACTATCTTTTTGGCTCATGAGTTTAGATTCATAATAAAAGAGGCCAAAGAAATCTTTGCACATTATAGGGTGGACGCTTTCCGTCCTCCCATAGAGGCTAGCCTCTCTGATCAAGAAGAAATAATGCGTTTTCAATCTCTAGAGTATGTTGCTTTCAAT
Organism: Triticum monococcum; assembly: GCA_034509565.1. Taxonomy (NCBI): domain Eukaryota; kingdom Viridiplantae; phylum Streptophyta; class Magnoliopsida; order Poales; family Poaceae; genus Triticum; species Triticum monococcum. The sequence goes on along the minus strand of CM067847.1, from coordinate 741,037,144 downwards.
GAAAATCTTTGAAAAAGGGTTCCTACCAATGTTTTAGTTGACAGAATCTCTGAACTTAATGATGATTTGGCTATTCGAAATAATGAACTAGAATATTCTCTTGAATATAGGCTCACATAGTTCTGTCAAAAGAATGATTATAATGATGAATTGGTTGTGCAATATGAAGGACCAAAGGAGGAACCTATACCTCCCATGGTTGATCTTGGGGACTTTTGTCCCATTAAATTTAGCCCTTTTGATTAATTTTGCTTGCCTCAAAGAAAACTTGACGCCGAACGTAGAGAATATGAGATGAGTTTTAATAATCTATCTTACTATTATGCCAATACCACTAGTAGAAAACTGGGATTTGGTCCAGGCCGGTTCAGCCCATTAGTCCCGGTTCAGTCCAGAACCGGGACTAATGGGGGCATTGGTCCCGGTTCGTGAGCCCAGGGGGCCGGCCGGGCCACGTGGGCCATTGGTCCCGGTTCATCTGGACCTTTTGGTCCCGGTTGGTGGGATGAACCGGGACCAATGGGCCTCGCTCCTGGCCCACCACCATTGGTCCCGGTTGGTGGCTTGAACCGGGACCAAAGGCTCCCCTTTAGTCCCGGTTCATGTCACCAACCGGGAGCAATGAGGTGCCTATATATACCCCTCGCTCGCGACCAGACCCCTATGCTATGTTTTTCTCTAGCCGAGGGGGAGAGGGCTTGGTGGTGCTCTAGCTCACCTCCTATGCACACAAGGTGTTCAATGGAATGCCCGAGCCACACTGCTTAAGCTTTATCCTCTCCAAGCTCGACCTCCAAGCTCCATTTTCCATAATATTTGTCTAGGTTTAGCGGTCCATCACGCCCCATCCCCGTCTTCACTGCCGTCGATCACCCGCGCCGAGCTCACCGCCGGCACCACCGTGGTGAGCCTCTTGTTCTTATCTTCTTCCTGAAAGGAAAAATATTCTTACTTGTATGTTTACATAGATACTTGTATTATTTTCTTACTTTTATTATTGCACCTTATATAGTGCGATGGTTTTGGTATCCGCCCCCGTCGGCCCTCGTCCTATCTATGATTCGGATGTGGTATATATATTATCTTTATAACTATTGGTGCATTTATTGTTTATGAAAATTATGCCGACCAACGTGACATAGATTTTATTTATGTAGGATGTATATGAATCGGAAATGCCAACCGACCCTATTGTCGAGAGGTTAAATTTAGTTGAAGAAGAAAACAATTTGTTGAAGGAAAAAATTAAAAAAATTGAGGAGGAGAAGATGATATTGGAGTTGCATGTTGCGGATGTCGTCGATGATCACAAGATCAAGATATATGCAATGCGCTTGAAGATTAGAAAGATTAGAAAATATGCCAGTCATACCGAGGCTTGGTATCATTATGCCATTGGATCAATTGTTACCTTGGTTGCGATTATGATCGCATTTGTTTTTGCATTGAAATGTTTTACATAGTTTCAATGTATGGTTTAATTAATTAGATGCTCTGGAGAGCTCTATGTTGTTAGATTATGTATGCACTTTGGTTTTAATGTGATGATGAAATTCTATTAATTTGGACACTTAATTATATATAATGCATGCAGATGAACCTGCAATGGATGTATGGTGACAGACACACCTGCGAGTATATTAAGGGCGTGCATGAGTTTCTCGATGCGGCTGAGGCAAACAAGCAGAATGGTTTTATGTGTTGTCCATGCACTGAATGTGGGAATACGAGGTCTTACTGTAACCAGAAAATCCTTCACTCCCACCTGCTTTACAATGGTTTCATTCCACACTATAATGTTTGGACGAGGCACGGAGAAATAGGGGTTATGATAGAAGACGGCGAAGAAGAAGAGTACGATGACAACTATGTGCCCCCTGAATACGGTGATGCTGCAACGGGGGGAGCTGGTGAAGATCAAGAGGAACCAGACGATGTGCCCAATGATGTTGCAACGGGTGAAGCTGCTGAAGATCAAGAGGAACCAGACGATGTGTCCGATGATGATGATCTCCGCCGGGTCATTGTCGATGCAAGGACGCAATGCGAAAGTCAAAAGGAGAAGCTGAAGTTCGATCGCATGTTAGAGGATCACAAAAAAGGGTTATACCCCAATTGCGAAGATGGCAACACAAAGCTTGGTACCGTACTAGAATTGCTGTAGTGGAAGGCAGAGAATGCTGTGGCTGACAAAGGATTTGAGAAGCTACTGAAAATATTGAAGAAGAAGCTTCCAAAGGATAATGAATTGCCCGACAGTACATACGCAGCAAAGAAGGTCGTATGCCCTCTAGGATTGGAGGTGGAGAAGATACATGCATGCCCTAATGACTGCATCCTCTACCGCGGTGCATACATGGATCTGAACGCATGCCCAGTATGCGGTGCATTGTGGCATAAGATCAGACGAGATGACCCTGGTGATGTTGACAGCGAGCCCCCCAGGAAGAGGGTTCCTGCGAAGGTGATATGGTATGCTCCTATAATACCACGGTTGAAACGTCTATTCAGAAACGAAGAGCATGCCAAGTTGATGCGATGGCACAGTGAGAACCGAAAGAAAGATGGGAAGTTGAGAGCACCCACTGACGGGTCGCAGTGGAGAAAAATCGAGAGAAAGTACTGGGATGAGTTTGCAAAGGACCCAAGGAATGTATGATTTGCTTTAAGCGCGGATGGCATTAATCCTTTCGGGGAGCAGAGCAGCAATCACAGCACCTGGCCCGTGACTCTATGTATGTATAAGCTTCCTCCTTGGATGTGCATGAAGCGGAAGTTCATTATGATGCTAGTTCTCATCCAAGGCCCTAAGCAACCCGGCAACGACATTGATGTGTACCTAAGGCCATTAGTTGAAGAACTTTTACAGCCATGGAATGGAAACAGTGTACGTACATGGGATGAGCACAAACAGGAGGAATTTAACCTTAAGGCATTGCTGTTCGTGACCATCAATGATTGGCCCGCTCTCAGTAACCTTTCAGGACAGACAAACAAAGGATACAACACATGCACGCACTGTTTAGATGACACTGAAAGTATATACCTGGACAAATGCAGGAAGAATGTGTACCTGGGCCATCGTCGATTTCTTCCGACCAACCATCAATGTCGAAAGAAAGGCAAGCATTTCAAAGGCGAGGCAGATCACCGGAAGAAGCCCGCCATGCGTACCGGTGATCACGTACTTGCTATGGTCAATGATTTACACTACATAATCTTTGGAAAGGGTCCCGGTGGACTAGCTGTTCCAAATGACGCTGAGGGACACGCACCCATGTGAAAGAAGAAATCTATATTTTGGGACCTACCCTACTAGAAAGACCTAGAGGTCCGCTCTTCAATCAACGTGATGCACGTGACGAAGAACCTTTGCGTGAACCTGCTAGGCTTCTTGGGCATGTATGGGAAGACAAAAGATACACCTGAGGCACGGGAGGACCTGCAACGTTTGCACGAAAAAGACGGCATGCCTCCGAAGCAGTATAAAGGTCCTGCCAGCTACGCTCTTACGAAAGAAGAGAAAGAAATCTTCTTTGAATGCCTGCTCAGTATGAAGGTCATGACTGGCTTCTCATCGAATATAAAGGGAATAATAAATATGCCAGAGAAAAAGTTTCAGAACCTAAAGTCTCATGACTGCCACGTGATTATGACGCAACTGCTTCCGGTTGCATTGATGGGGCTTCTACCGGAAAACGTCCGATTAGCCATTGTGAAGCTATGTGCATTCCTCAATGCAATCTCTCAGAAGGTGATCGATCCAGAAATCGTACCAAGGCTAAGGAGTGATGTGGCGCAATGTCTTGTCAGTTTCGAGCTGGTGTTCCCACCATCCTTCTTCAATATCATGACGCACGTCCTAGTTCATCTAGCCGACGAGATTGTCATCTTGGGACTCGTATTTCTACACAATATGTTCCCCTTTGAGAGGTTCATGGGAGTCCTAAAGAAGTATGTCTGTAACCGCTCTAGGCCAGAAGGAAGCATCTCCATGGGCCATCAAACAGAGGATGTTATCGGGTTTTGTGTTGACTTCATTCCTGGCCTTAAGAAGATAGGTCTCCCTAAATCGCGGTATGAGGGGAGACTGACTGGAAAAGGCACTCTTGGAAGAGACTCAATAATATGCAGGGACGGATATTCTTGGTCTCAAGCACACTACACAGTTCTACAGAACTCTACCTTGGTGACTCCGTATGTCGATGAACACAAGAACAGTCTGCGCTCCAAACACCCGGAGCAGTGCGACGACTGGATTACATGTGAACACATCAGGACTTTCAGCAGTTGGTTGGAAACACGTCTCAGAGGTGACAACACTGTTTGTGATGAGTTGTACTTGTTGTCTAGGGGACCATCTTTGACTGTATTGACTTACAAAGGATATGAGATAAATGGGAATACATTTTACACGATTGCCCAAGATCAAAAGAGCACCAACCAAAACAGAGGTGTCCGCTTTGATGCAGCAACCGAGAGCAGAAAGGACACATATTATGGTTACATAGTGGACATATGGGAACTTGACTACGGACCTAATTTTAAGGTCCCTTTGTTTAAGTGCAAATGGGTCAATCTGTCAGGCGGCGGGGTACAGGTAGACCCACAGTACGGAATGACAACAGTGGATCTGAAAAATCTTGGGTACACTGACGAACCGTTCGTCCTAGCCAATGATGTGGCACAGGTTATCTATATGAAGGACATGTCTACCAAACCGAGAAAAGAAAAGATAAGGAAGCGAATACATCATACGATGAGCCAAAGCGCCACATAGTTCTTTCAGAAAAAGGGACATCCTGGGAGTGGACGGCAAGACAGACATGTCTGAAGATTATGAAAAGTTTCATGAAATTCCTCCCTTCAATGTCAAGGCTGACCTAAGCATCCTGATAAACAATGAAGATTATCCATGGTTACGGCGCAATAAGCAAATGACACAAGTGAAGAAAAAGTGAAGACTTTCTCCCGCAACTATTATGATGATACCATGCCAACTTTGTAACACACGAACATGCTACCATTGTCCGTTTTGTATATGCACATGCTATGTGGGTGAAATTATGATACCATGATAACTTTCAACTTTTTCAGAGTTCATTTGAAATGCTTTCATGTCTTATGGTTCGGCCCTCGTAATACCATTATTCAAATTTTAAAACTAATGGCACTAACAGAAAGTTTATAATTTTTTCTAAAACTGATGGTACTAACAGAAAGTTTATAATTTTTTTGACCTAAAACAAAAAGAATTAAAAAATGCAAAAAACAAAAGAAAATAAATAATGCAAAAAATGGAAAAAGTAAATTAATCACAAACTTGTGATTCAAACAAATATCAAAGAATTCAAATTTTAACTATTCAAGTTTGAAAACTAATGGCACTAACAGAAAGTTTATAATTTTTCTAAAACTAATGGCACTAACAGAAAGTTTATAATTTTGCTCCTCGCCGCTGGCCCATGACCACAAACCGGGACTAAAGGGTTGGTCCTCGTTGCGGGCAGAGTTTAGTCCCACCTCACCAACCGAAGGGGCTCACACCGGTTTATAAGCTCTTCCCTCTCTGCCTTGTTGAGCTCCTCTCAAAGTGAAAATAGATGCCCTAATAGAGAAAAGTTTAACCTAAATTCATAGTGAATTTCTCTGAAATTCATAGAAATTTAGTATGAATTTATGTTGAATTTTCTCTATAAGCGCATCTATTCTAATTTTTTTAGTAAGTTAATCACAAACTTGTGATTCACACAAATTTCAAAGAATTCAAATTTTAATTATTCAAATTTGTAAACTAATGGCACTAACAGAAAGTTTATAATTTTTCTAAAACAAATGGCACTAACGGAAAGTTTATAATTTTGATAACCTAAAAGCAAACAGAATAAAAAATTAAAGCAAAAAACAAAAGAAAATAAATAATGCAAAAAACAAAACAAAAGAACTGAAAAAATAGCAACAATAAGTATTTCGTTGTAATTAGAAACAAAATAAAATAAATAAAGCAACAAAGAAAACAAAAAAGTGTTTTAAAATTTGAAAACTAATGGCACTAACAGAAAGTTTATAATTTTTCTAAAACTAAAACCAAAAAGAATAAAAAAATAAAGCAAAAAACAAAAGAAAATAAATAATGCAGAAAACAAACCAAAAAAACTGGAAAAAATAGCAACAATAAGTATTTTGTTGTAAGTAGAAACAAAATAAAATAAATAAAGCAACAAAGAAAACAAAAAAAACAAAAAAAGTGTTTTTAAATTTGAAAACTAATGGCATCAACAAAAAGGTTATAATTTTTCTAAAACTAAAAGCATAAAGAATTAAAAAATAAAGCAAAAAATAAAAGAAAAATAAAAATAAAGCAACAAAAAAATGCTACCTACTCGGCCCCCACGGCTTGAATACGACTAGAAACCCATCCAAGGGCCAGGATTGAGGCCCACAGGAGGCCCAGTAGGCCCACATACATAGCAGTGACAATTAGGTCCGTAAGCCTGCAATGGAGAGAAGCTCGAGAGGGGTGCGGCAGTGGGGCTTATAAACCACTGCGCACCCCTCTCAACTAGCGAGGTGGGACTAAACTTTCGACGCCGCAGCAGCACAAGGCCTTTGGTCCTGGTTGGTGGCACCAAGCGGGACTAAAGGGGGGCATTGGTCACGGTTCGTGGCGGCATTGGTCCCGGTTGGTGCCACGAACCGTGACCAATGCCCCCCTTTAGTCCCGCTTGGTGCTACCAACCGGGACCAAAGGCCGCCGCTTCCCGCCCTTTGGGCTGCTGAAAATTGGCATTTGGTCCCGGTTGGTGGCACCAACCGGGACTAATGCCCACCTTTAGTCTCGGTGGCTGCCACGAACCGGGACTAAAGGCTCTGCTATATAAGTCCACACTTAGGAAATTTTCACTCTCATCTTGCAGTTGCCGCCCCCGACGACGCCGACGCCGCCAGGTTGCCCCGACGCTGCCCGCCCCGGCCCGCCCCCGTCATCGCCGTCGCCCGCGCCCCTGCCATGGTTTCTTGGGGATGCCCCGGAAGGCATCCCCTCTTTTGTCTACTTCTATCGGTAACTTTACTTGGAGCTATATTTTTATTCGCCACATGATATGTGTTTTGCTTGGAGCGTCTTTTATTATTTAAGTATTTGCTTGTTAGTTTACCACAATCATCCTTGCTGTACACACCTTTTGAGAGAGCCATACATGATTTAGAATTTGTTAGAATACCCTATGTGTTTCGCTTATATCTTTTGAGTTATATAATTTTGCTCTAGTACTTCACTTATATCATTTAGAGCACGGTGGTGGATTTGTTTTATAGAAACTATTGATCTCTCATGCTTCACTTAGATTATTTTGAGAGTCTTAGTAACATGGTAATTTTCTTAAAATCCTAATTGTTGGGGAACGTAGTAATTTCACAAAATTTCCTACGCACACGCAAGATCATGGTGATGCACAGCAACGAGATGGGAGAGTGTTGTCTACGTACCCACGCAGACCGACTGCGGAAGCGTTGACACAACGTAGAGGAAGTAGTCGTAAGTCTTCCCGATCCGACCGATCCAAGCACCGTTACTCCAGCACCTCCGAGTTCTTAGCACACGTACAGCTCGATGACGCTCCCCGGGCTCCGATCCAGCAAAGCTTCGGGGATGAGTTCCGTCAGCACAATGGCGTGGTGACGATGATGATGTTCTACCGATGCAGGGCTTCGCCTAAGCGCTACAACGATATGATCGAGGTGGAATATGGTGGCAGGGGGCACCGCACACGGCTAAGGAACGATCACGTGGATCAACTTGTGTGTCTAGAGGTGCCCCCTTGCCCCCGTATATAAAGGAGCAAGTGGAGGAGGCGGCCGGCCAGGGTGTGGCGCGCCAAGGGGAGTCCTACTCCCACCGGGAGTAGGACTCCTAGTTGGACTAGGAGAGAGAGAGGGGGAAATAGGAGGAAGAGAGGAAGGAAAGGGGGGCGCCGCCCCCTTTCCCTTGTCCGATTCGGACTAGGAAGGGGAGGGGCGTGCGGCCACCTCTTGCCTGCTCTCCTCTTCTCCCTTAAGGCCCATGTAGGCCCAACAACCCTCGGGGCGGGGGGGAGGGGGGGGGGGGTTCCGGTAACCTCCCGGTACTCCGGTAAAATGCCGATTTCACCCGGAACAATTCCGATGTCCAAATATAGGCTTCCAATATATTAATCTTTATGTCTCCACCATTTCGAGACTCCTCGTCATGTCCGTGATCACATCCGGGACTCCGAACTAACTTTGGTACATCAAAATGCATAAACTCATAATAACTGTCATAGTAATGTTAAGCGTGCGGACCCTATGGTTCGAGAACAACGTAGACATGACTGAGACAAATCTCTGGCCAATAACCAATAGCGGGACCTGGATGCCCATATTGGCTCCTACATATTCTACGAAGATCTTTATCGGTCAGATCGCATAACAACATACGTTGTTCCCTTTGTCATTGGTATGTTACTTGCCCGAGATTCGATCGTCGGTATCCAATACCTAGTTCAATCTCGTTACCGGCAAGTCTCTTTACTCGTTCTGTAATACATCATTCCGCAACTAACTCATTAGTTGCAATGCTTGCAAGGCTTATGTGATGTGCATTACCGAGAGGGCCCAGAGATACCTCTCCGACAATCGGAGTGACAAATCCTAATCTCGAAATACGCCAACCCAACATCTACCTTTGGAGACACCTGTAGAGCTCCTTTATAATCACCCAGTTACGTTGTGACGTTTGGTAGCACACAAAGTGTTCCTCCGGTAAACGGGAGTTGCATAATCTCATAGTCATAGGAACATGTATAAGTCATGAAGAAAGCAATAGCAACATACTAAACGATCGGATGCTAAGCTAATGGAATGGGTCATGTCAATCAGATCATTCTACTAATGATGTGACCTCGTTAATCAAATAATAACACTTTGTTCATGGTTAGGAAACATAACCATCTTTGATTAACGAGCTAGTCAAGTAGAGGCATACTAGTGACACTAAGTTTGTCTATGTATTCACACATGTATTATGTTTCCGGTTAATACAATTCTAGCATGAATAATAAACATTTATCATGATATAAGGAAATAAATAGTAACTTTATTATTGCCTCTAGGGCATATTTCCTTCAGTCTCCCAATTGCACTAGAGTCAATAATCTAGATTACATAGTAATGATTCTAACACCCATGGAGCCTTGGTGCTGATCATGTTTTGCTCGTGGAAGAGGCTTAGTCAACGGGTCTGCAACATTCAGATCCGTATGTATCTTGCAAATCTCTATGTCTCCCACCTGGACTAGATCCCGGATGGAATTGAAGCGTCTCTTGATGTGCTTGGTTCTCTTGTGAAATCTGGATTCCTTTGCCAATGCAATTGCACCAGTATTGTCACAAAAGATTTTCATTGGACCCGATGCACTAGGTATGACACCTAGATCGGATATGAACTCCTTCATCCAGACTCCTTTGTTCGCTGCTTCCGAAGCAGCTATGTACTCCGCTTCACATCTAGATCCCGCTATGACGCTTTGTTTAGAACTGCACCAACTTACAGCTCCACCGTTTAATGTAAACACGTATCCGGTTTGCGATTTAGAATCGTCCGGATCAGTGTCAAAGCTTGCATCAACGTAACCTTTTACGGTGAGCTCTTTGTCACCTCCATATACGAGAAACATATCCTTAGTCCTTTTCAGGTATTTCAGGATGTTCTTGACCGCTGTCCAGTGATCCACTCCTGGATTACTTTGGTACCTCCCTGCTAAGCTTATAGCAACGCACACATCAGGTCTGGTACACAGCATTGCATACATGATAGAGCCTATGGCTGAAGCATAGGGAACATCTTTCATTTTCTCTCTATCTTCTGCAGTGGTCGGGCATTGAGTCTGACTCAACTTCACACCTTGTAACACATGCAAGAACCCTTTCTTTGCTTGATCCATTTTGAACTTCTTCAAAATATTGTCAAGGTATGTGCTTTGTGAAAGTCCAATTAAGCGTCTTGATCTATCTCTATAGATCTTTATGCCTAATATGTAAGTAGCTTCACCGAGGTCTTTCATTGAAAAACTCTTATTCAAGTATCCCTTTATGCTATCCAGAAATTCTATATCATTTCCAATCAGTAATATGTCATCCACATATAATATCAGAAATGCTACAGAGCTCCCAGTCACTTTCTTGTAAATACAGGCTTCTCCGAAAGTCTGTATAAAACCAAATGCTTTGATCACACTATCAAAGCGTTTATTCCAACTCCGAGAGGCTTGCACCAGTCCATAAATAGATCGCTGGAGCTTGCACACTTTGTTAGCTCCCTTTGGATCGACAAAACCTTCTGGTTGCATCATATACAACTCTTCTTCTAGAAATCCATTCAGGAATGCAGTTTTGACATCCATCTGCCAAATTTCATAATCATAAAATGCAGCAATTGCTAACATGATTCTGACAGACTTAAGCATCGCTACGGGTGAGAAGGTCTCATCGTAGTCAACCCCTTGAACTTGTCGAAAACCTTTTGCGACAAGTCGAGCTTTGTAGACAGTAACATTACCGTCAGCGTCAGTCTTCTTCTTGAAGATCCATTTATTCTCAATTGCTTGCCGATCATCGGGCAAGTCAACCAAAGTCCATACTTTGTTCTCATACATGGATCCCATCTCAGATTTCATGGCTTCAAGCCATTTTGCGGAATCTGGGCTCACCATCGCTTCTTCATAGTTCGTAGGTTCATCATGATCTAGTAGCATGACTTCCAGAACTGGATTACCGTACCACTCTGGCGCGGATCTCACTCTGGTTGATCTACGAGGTTCAGTAGTATCTTGTTCCGAAGTTTCATGATCATTATCATTAACTTCCTCACTTATTGGTGTAGGTGCCGCAGAAACAGTTTTCTGTGATGTACTACTTTCCAACAAGGGAGCAGGTACAGTTACCTCGTCAAGTTCTACTTTCCTCCCACTCACTTCTTTCGAGAGAAACTCCTTCTCAAGAAAGTTTCCGAATTTAGCAACAAAAGTCTTGCCTTTGGTTTTGTGATAGAAGGTGTATCCAATAGTTTCCTTTGGATATCCTATGAAGACACATTTCTCCGATTTGGGTTCGAGCTTATCAGGTTGAAGCTTTTTCACATAAGCATCGCAGCCCCAAACTTTAAGAAACGACAACTTTGGTTTCTTGCCAAACCATAGTTCATAAGGCGTCGTCTCAACGGAATTTGATGGTGCCCTATTTAACGTGAATGCGGCCGTCTCTAGAGCGTATCCCCAAAACGATAGCGGTAAATCAGTAAGAGACATCATAGATCGCACCATATCTAGTAAAGTACGATTACGACGTTCGGACACACCATTACGTTGTGGTGTTCCGGGTGGCGTGAGTTGCGAAACTATTCCACAAATTTTCAAATGTACACCAAACTCGTAACTCAAATATTCTCCTCCATGATCGGATCGTAGAAACTTTATTTTCTTGTTACGATGATTTTCAACTTCACTCTGAAATTCTTTGAACTTTTCAAACGTTTCAGACTTATGTTTCATTAAGTAGATATACCCATATCTGCTTAAGTCATCTGTGAAGGTGAGAAAATAACGATATCCGCCACGAGCCTCAATATTCATTGGACCACATACATCTGTATGTATGATTTCCAACAAATCTGTTGCTCTCTCCATAGTACCGGAGAACGGTGTTTTAGTCATCTTGCCCATGAGGCATGGTTCGCAAGTACCAAGTGATTCATAATCAAGTGGTTCCAAAAGTCCATCAGTATGGAGTTTCTTCATGCGCTTTACACCGATATGACCTAAACGGCAGTGCCACAAATAAGTTGCACTATCATTATCAACTCTGCATCTTTTGGCTTCTACATTATGAATATGTGTATCACTACTATCGAGATTCAATAAGAATAGACCACTCTTCAAGGGTGCATGACCATAAAAGATATTACTCATATAAATAGAACAACCATTATTCTCTGATTTAAATGAATAACCGTCTCGCATTAAACAAGATCCAGATATAATGTTCATGCTCAACGCTGGCACCAAATAACAATTATTTAGGTCTAATACTAATCCCGAAGGTAGATGTAGAGGTAGCGTGCCGACCGCGATCACATCGACTTTGGAACCGTTTCCCACGCGCATCGTCACCTCGTCCTTAGCCAATCTTTGCTTAATCCGTAGTCCCTGTTTCGAGTTGCAAATATTAGCAACAAAACCAGTATCAAATACCCAGGTGCTACTGCGAGCATTAGTAAGGTACACATCAATAGCATGTATATCACATATACCTTTGTTCACCTTGCCATCCTTCTTATCCGCCAAATACTTGGGGCAGTTCCGCTTCCAGTGACCAGTCTGCTTGTAGTAGAAGCACTCAGTTTCAGGCTTAGGTCCAGACTTGGGTTTCTTCTCTTGAGCAGCAACTTGCTTGCCGTTCTTCTTGAAGTTCCCCTTGTTCCCTTTGCCCTTTTTCTTGAAACTAGTGGTCTTGTTAACCATCAACACTTGATGCTCCTTTTTGATTTCTACCTCCACAGCTTTCAGCATTGCGAAGAGCTCGGGAATAGTCTTGTTCATCCCTTGCATATTATAGTTCATCACGAAGCTCTTGTAGCTTGGTGGCAGTGATTGGAGAATTCTGTCAATGACGCAATCATCTGGAAGATTAACTCCCATCTGAATCAAGTGATTATTATACCCAGACATTTTGAGTATATGCTCACAGACAGAACTGTTCTCCTCCATCTTGCAGCTATAGAACTTATTGGACACTTCATATCTCTCAATCTGGGAATTTGCTTGAAATATTAACTTCAACTCCTGAAACATCTCATATGCTCCATGACATTCAAAACGACGTTGAAGTCCCGATTCTAAGCCGTAAAGCATGGCACACTGAAGTATCGAGTAGTCATCAGCTTTGCTCTGCCAGACGTTCATAACATGTGGTGTTGCTCCAGCAGCAGGCCTGGCACCCAGCGGTGCTTCCAGGACGTAATTCTTCTGTGCAGCAATGAGGATAATCCTCAAGTTACGGACCCAGTCCGTGTAATTGCTACCATCATCTTTCAACTTTGCTTTCTCAAGGAACGCATTAAAATTCAACGGAACAACAGCACGAGCCATCTATCTACAATCAAACATAAACAAGCAAGATACTATCAGGTACTAAGTTCATGATAAGTTTAAGTTCAATTAATCAAATTACTTAATAACTCTCACTTAGATAGACATCCCTCTAATCCTCTAAGTGATCACGTGATCCAAATCAACTAAACCATGTCCGATCATCACGTGAGATGGAGTAATTTCTTTGGTGAACATCACTATGTTGATCATATCTACTATATGATTCATGCTCGACCTTTCGGTCTCCGTGTTCCGAGGCCATATCTGTATATGTTTGGCTCTTCAAGTATAACCTGAGTATTCCGCGTGTGCAACTATTTTGCACCCGTTGTATTTGAACTAGAGCCTATCACACCCGATCATCACGTGGTGTCTCAGCACGAAGAACTTTCGCAACGGTGCATACTCAGGGAGAACACTTCTTGATAATTTAGTGAGAGATCATCTTATAATGCTACCGTCAATCAAAGCAAGATAAGATGCATAAAAGATAAACATCACATGCAATCAATATAAGTGATATGATATGGCCATCATCATCTTGTGCTTGTGATCTCCATCTCCGAAGCACCGTCATGATCACCATCGTCACCGGCGCGACACCTTGATCTCCATCGTAGCATCGTTGTCGTCTCGCCAATCTGATGCTTCCACGACTATCGCTACCGCTTAGTGATAAAGTAAAGCATTACATCGCGATTGCATTGCATACAATAAAGCGACAACCATATGGCTCCTGCCAGTTGCCGATAACTCGGTTACAAAACATGATCATCTCATACAATAAAATTCATCATCATGCCTTGACCATATCACATCACAACATGCCCTGCAAAAACAAGTTAGACGTCCTCTACTTTGTTGATGCAAGTTTTACGTGGCTGCTACGGGCTTAAGAAAGAACCAATCTCACCTACGCATCAAAACTACAACGATAGTTTGTCAAATAGACTCCGTTTTAACTTTCGCAAGGACCAGGCGTAGCCACACTTGGTTCAACTAAAGTTGGAGAGACAGTCGCCCGCAAGCCACCTATGTGCAAAGCACGTCGGGGAAATCGGTCTCGCGTAAGCGTACGCGTAATGTTGGTCCGGGTCGTCTCGTCCAACAATACCGCCGAACCAAAGTATGACATGCTGGTAGGCAGTATGACTTATATCGCCCACAACTCACTTGTGTTCTACTCGTGCATATAACATCAAACCATAAAACCTAGGCTCGGATGCCACTGTTGGGGAACGTAGTAATTTCACAAAATTTCCTACGCACACGCAAGATCATGGTGATGCACAGCAACGAGAGGGGAGAGTGTTGTCTACGTACCCACGCAGACCGACTGCGGAAGCGTTGACACAACGTAGAGGAAGTAGTCGTATGTCTTCCCGATCCGACCGATCCAAGCACCGTTACTCCGGCACCTCCGAGTTCTTAGCACACGTACAGCTCGATGACGCTCCCCGGGCTCCGATCCAGCAAAGCTTCGGGGATGAGTTCCGTCAGCACAACGGCGTGGTGACGATGATGATGTTCTACCGATGCAGGGCTTCGCCTAAGCACTACAATGATATGATCGAGGTGGAATATGGTGGCAGGGGGCACCGCACACGGCTAAGGAACGATCACGTGGATCAACTTGTGTGTCTAGAGGTGCCCCCTTGCCCCCGTATATAAAGGAGCAAGGGGAGGAGGCGGCCGGGAGTAGGACTCCTAGTTGGACTAGGAGAGAGAGGGGGGAAATAGGAGGAAGAGAGGAAGGAAAGGGGGGGGGCGCTGCCCCCTTTCCCTTGTCCTATTCGGACTAGGAAGGGGAGGGGCGCGCGGCCACCTCTTGCCTCCTCTCCTCTTCTCCCTTAAGGCCCATGTAGGCCCAACAACCCTCGGGGGGTTTCCGGTAACCTGCCGGTACTCCGGTAAAATGCCGATTTCACTCGAAACAATTCCGATGTCCAAATATAGGCTTCCAATATATTAATCTTTATGTCTCGACCATTTCGAGACTCCTCGTCATTTCCGTGATCACATCCGGGACTCCGAACTAACTTCGGTACATCAAAATGCATAAACTCATAATAACTGTCATCGTAACGTTAAGCGTGCGGACCCTATGGTTCGAGAACAATGTAGACATGACTAAGACAAATCTCCGGCCAATAACCAATAGCGGGACCTGGATGCCCATATTGGCTCCTACATATTCTACGAAGATCTTTATCGGTCAGACCGCATAACAACATACGTTGTTCCCTTTGTCATCGGTATGTTACTTGCCCGAGATTCGATCGTCGGTATCCAATACCTAGTTCAATCTCGTTACCGGCACGTCTCTTTACTCGTTCTGTAATACATCATTCCGCAACTAACTCATTAGTTGCAATGCTTGCCAGGCTTATGTGATGTGCATTACCAAGAGGGCCCAGAGATACCTCTCCGACAATCGGAGTGACAAATCCTAATCTCGAAATACGCCAACCCAACATCTACCTTTGGAGACACCTGTAGAGCTCCTTTATAATCACCCAGTTACGTTGTGACGTTTGGTAGCACACAAAGTGTTCCTCCGGTAAACGGGAGTTGCATAATCTCATAGTCATAGGAACATGTATAAGTCATGAAGAAAGCAATAGCAACATACTAAACGATCGGATGCTAAGCTAATGGAATGGGTCATGTCAATCAGATCATTCTACTAATGATGTGGCCTCGTTAATCAAATAACAACACTTTGTTCATGGTTAGGAAACATAACCATCTTTGAT
The DNA here is from genome assembly GCA_034509565.1 of Triticum monococcum. Taxonomy (NCBI): domain Eukaryota; kingdom Viridiplantae; phylum Streptophyta; class Magnoliopsida; order Poales; family Poaceae; genus Triticum; species Triticum monococcum. Next base: position 741,021,222 of record CM067847.1, on the reverse strand, counting down.
TAACGAGCTAGTCAAGTAGAGGCATACTAGTGACACTAAGTTTGTCTATGTGTTCACACATGTATTATGTTTCCGGTTAATACAATTCTAGCATGAATAATAAACATTTATCATGATATAAGGAAATAAATAATAACTTTATTATTGCCTCTAGGGCATATTTCCTTCACTAATATGCTAGGTATTCAAGAATAAATAAAAAAAATCTCTTATGAGTGTGTTGAATACTATGATAAGTTTGATACTTGATAATTGTTTTGAGATATGGAGATGGTGATATTAAAGTCATGCTAGTTGAGTAGTTGTGAATTTGAGAAATACTTGTGTTGAAGCTTGTGATTCCCGTAGCATGCACGTATGGTGAACCGTTATGTGATGAAGTCGGAGCATGATTTATTTTTTCATTGTCTTCCTTATGAGTGGCGGTCGGCAACGAGCGATGGTCTTTTCCTACCAATCTATCCCCCTGGGAGCATGCGTGTAATACTTTGCTTTGATAACTTGTAGATTTTTGCAATAAGTATATGAGTTCTTTATGACTAATGTTGAGTCCATGGATTATACGCACTCTCACCCTTCCATCTTTGCTAGCCTCTCTAATACCGCGCACCTTTCACCAGTATCATACACCCACCATATACCTTCCTCAAAACAGCCACCATACCTACCTATTATGGCATTTCCATAGCCATTCCGAGATATATTGCCATGCAACTTTCCACCGTTCCGTTTATTATGACACACTCCATCATTGTCATATTGCTTAGCATGATCATGTAGTTGACATCGTATTTGTGGCAAAGCCACAATTCATAATTCTTTCATATGTGTCACTCTTGATTCATTGCATATCCCGGTACACCGCCGGAGGCATTCATATAGAGTCATATTTTGTTCTAAGTATCGAGTTGTAATTGTTGAGTTGTAAGAAAAATAAAAGTGTGATGATCATCATTATTAGAGCATTGTCCCAGTGAGGAAAGGATGATGGAGACTATGGTTCCCCCACAAGTCAGGATGAGACTCCGGAGGAAAAATAAAAAAAGAAAGAAAGAAAAGAGGCCATAAAAAAAGAGAAAAGGCCCAAATAAAAAAAGAGAAAAAAAAGAGAAGGGACAATGTTACTATCCTTTTACCACACTTGTGCTTCAAAGTAGCACCATGATCTTCATAGTAGAGAGTCTCTCATGTTATCACTTTCATATACTAGTGGGAATCTTTCATTATAGAACTTGGCTTGTATATTCCAATGACGGGCTTCCTCAAAATGCCCTAGGTCTTCATGAGCAAGCAAGTTGGATGCACACCCACTTAGTTTCTTTTTGAGCTTCATATACTCATAGCTCTAGTGCATCCGTTGCATGGCAATCCCTACTCACTCACATTTACATCTATTGATGGACATCTCCATAGCTCATTCATACGCCTAGTTGATGTGAGACTATCTTCTTCCTTTTTGTCTTCTCCACAACCACCACTCTATTCCACCTATAGTGCTATATCCATGGCTCACGGTCATGTATTGCGTGAAGATTGAAAAAGTTTTGAGAATGTCAAAAGTATGAAACAATTGCTTGGCTTGTCATCGGGGTTGTGCATGATTTAAATATTTTGTGTGGTGAAGATAGAGCATAGCCAGACTATATGATTTTGTAGGGATAACTTTCTTTAGCCATGTTATTTTGAGAAGACATAATTGCTTTGCTAGTATGCTTGAAGTATTATTATTTTTATGTCAATATGAAATTTTGTCTTGAATCTTTCGGATCTGAATATCCATACTACAATTAAGAAGAATTACATTAAAATTATGCCAAGTAGCACTCCGCATCAAAAATTCTGTTTTTATCATTTACCTACTCAAGGACGAACATGAATTAAGCTTGGGGTTGCTTGATACGTCTCCAACGTATCTATAATTTTTGATTGATCCATGCTATATTATCTACTATTTTGGACATTATTGGGCTTTATTATCTAATTTTATATTATTTTTGGGACTAACCTATTAACTGGAGGCCCAGCCCAGAATTGCTGTTTTTTGCCTGTTTTAGGGTTTCGAAGAAAAGGAATATCAAATGGAGTCCAAACGGAATGAAACCTTCGGTAACGTGATTTTCTCAACGAACAAGACCCGGGAGACTTGTACCCTACATTAAGAAAGGAAAGTGGAGGCCACGAGGTAGGGGGCGCGCCCACCCGCACCAGGCGCGCCCTCCACCCTCGTGGGCCCCCTGTTGCTCCACCGACGTACTCCTTCCTGCTATATATACCTACGTACCCCCAAATGATCAGATACGGAGCCAAAACCCTAATTCCACCGCCGTAACTTTCTGTATCCACGAGATCCCATCTTGAGGCCTGTTCCGGAGCTCTGCCGGAGGGGGCATCGATCACAAAGGGCTTCTACATCAACACCATATAAAGCCTCTCTGATGAAGTGTAAGTAGTTTACCTCAGACCTACGGCTCCATAGTTAGTAGCTAGATGGCTTATTCTCTCTTTTTGGATCTCAATACAATGTTCTCCCCCTCTCTTGTGGAGAACTATTCGATGTAATCTTCTTTTTGCGGTGTGTTTGTTGAGACCGATGAATTGTGGGTTTATGATCAAGTCTATCTATGGATAATATTTGAATCTTCTCTGAATTATTTTATGTATGACTGGTTATCTTTGCAAGTCTCTTCGAATTATCAGTTTGGTTTGGCCTACTAGATTGATCTTTCTTGCAATGGGAGAAGTGCTTAGCTTTGGGTTCAATCTTGCGGTGTCCTTTCCCAGTGACAGTAGGGGCAGCAAGGCACGTATTGCATTGTTGCCATCGAGGATAAATGGATGGGGTTTTCTTCATATTGCATGAGTCTATCCCTCTACATCATGTCATCTTGCTTAAGGCGTTACTCTGTTTTTAACTTAATACTCTAGATGCATGCTGGATAGCGGTCGATGAGTGGAGTAATAGTAGTAGATGCAGGCAGGAGTCGGTCTACTTGTCTCGAACGTGATACCTATATACATGATCATACCTAGATATTCTCATACCTATGCTCAATTCTGTCAATTGCTCAACAGTAATTTGTTCACCCACCGTAGAATACTTATGCTGTTTAGAGAAGCCACTAGTGAAACCTATGGCCCCCGGGTCTATCTTTATCATATTGATCTCCTACTACTTAGTTATTCCCTGTGCTATTTACTTTGCCTTTATTTTACTTTGCATATTTATCATAAAAATACCAAAAATATTATCTTATCATATCTATCAGATCTCACTCTCGTAAGTGGCCTTATAGGGATTGACAACCCCTATTTGCATTGGTTGCGAGGATTTATTTGTTTTGTGCAGGTACGAGGGACTCGCGCGTAGCCTCCTACTGGATTTATACCTTGGTTCTCAAAAACTGAGGGAAATACTTACGCTACTTTGCTGCATCATCCCTTCCTCTCCGGGGAAAACCAACGCAGTGCTTAAGAGGTAGCATCGTCCACTCCCTGTAGGAGGAATCAACCAGCAACACAATCCCACAACCCTGTCAGCCTCTGCCGCAACTTCCCGCGAGTCTAGGTCACCGGAATCGTCACTTTCCGCCGCCGGTGAGGCCGTCTTCGCTACAACTCCACAAGGTAGCCACCGAAGTCGGATTTCTTTCGAAACCAGACCAGTTGAGAATAGAGATGCCGTAGGAAGCTCGACCCCAAGGCAGCGTCCGCAAATGCCGCCAAATCCGAAGAAGAATCCGGTTGTTCCGGTCACCAGCACAACCTTCATTCTCGGTGTTGTTCGCCAGCTCCTCACTCACGAACCGCGTGTGCGGCCACCTACGTGATATCGAGGTCTCCTTCGCCGCTTTGAGGACCAAGCTAGAGCTCCGTCGCCGGTCGCTGTCGCTACAACTGCCACCTCACAGAAGGTATTTGTCGAAATATCCCTATGCATTTCTTCGACGATTCTTCTTCAGATGAGGAAGAAGAAGATGATTTCGAGTTTGCAACTGTCATGGTTGCAGGACAAAGATTTTAGGAGGCCACAACATGTTTCTCAGATAGGTCGACGACTGTTTCTTTGAGACCGAGTCATGGGCCATATATGATGGACTTGTGAGAGATTACTTTGCGTCCAACGCAGTTTATCCCTTAAACTATTTTTGGTGTCAATTCAGGATGCACCAGACTCACTTCAACTCCATTGCAAGGGCTGTGGAGAGACATGATCCTTGGTTTGCACTGAGAAATAATATGTTAGAACGTATGCTGAGAGAACTTTTGGTGTGCTTCAATGATGATATGTGATTTTTCGTGGCCCTAATGAGTATTGAAAGCCCAAGACCAGGTGAAATATCATGACAACATGTATTACCTTGCACAACATAATCATTGACCAAGAGAGCGAGTGAGAGAGGATCCAAAGTACTTTCAGTATATGTTCAATGGACATCCAGTGAAGCCAGATCAAAACCCAAACAGGATTGAATCATTCCTCCAAGCACACCAAAGGATTGAGAGCCATCAATCTCACAACCGACTTCACTAAGATCTTATGTTCCAACCAAGATCGACCCCATCAGCCGGTAGCGCGGCGCTGGCATTAGAGGTGTGTGTGTGTGTGTGTGTGTGTTTGTGTGTGTGTGTGTGGGTGGGTGGGTGGGGGGCTAGTTGACGCCTACAAGAATCAAGTAGGCGTGGCTTCGCCCACATAGACTTAATGAGGCTCGACCCAGTTTGGGGATTCACTTGCACGCTTCTGTTTTTCTCGTTAGCAGATTTTTGTTGGGCTTGTGCTTTTGTGTTTCAGTTTCTATTTTTGGATTTATTTTCTTTTAGGTTGTTTTATTTCCTTTTATTTTTCTTTTTTTTCTTGTAGATATGGTTTTTTGGTTTTTGAATAAATGCTTGTTTTTTTAATAATCAGAAATTTCAAATAATGATCTTGTTTTAAAATTTTATTAAGTATTTAAAAAATAATATATGCATTCTAAAAAAACTTTTCAACATTTCAAAAAAATTCGTCTTTTCAAAAATGTTCCGATTTTTATTTTTTAATAGAGAATTAATAGTACATTAGTATGCATAGAACATTTTTTGATTACACATTATAATTTTTGTAATTTACATTGAACATTTTTAATACATACTGATTTTTTATAATACATAGTGTAATATTTAAATATACGATGAACATATAGTGATTTTTTGAAAGGGTGTTTTCAAATTATTGAATATCTTCTGAAATTTAGAACCAATTTTGAAATCTGAGAATAAAATTTCAATTCATGTACATTTTTTAAAATTTGTAACAGTTTTTCAAATATTTGATTTAAAAAAATCAAATAGCTTAAATTAGTCGACACCTTTCGAAATTACTAAAGTTTTTAGAAGTTTGAGTTTTTACAAAAATTTAAGAAGGAACGAAATAAAAAAAGATACGAAAATAAGCTGGTGCCAGAATTGGGCCAGCCCGTTTGCGCTCGCTTGAGGCACTGATCAGATGCATGCCATATTTTTTTTTCAAAAAAAAAAGATGCATGTCATGGCTCTTGGCTAGCCGGCTTCCTGTGAGGCTGGTGCACTGCTGTCGTGGACGTCCGCGGCCGGTAATCCCGGTATGCTGGCCGGTGCGCAAGTCGCTGTGATGTCTTCGTTTCGAATGGGCGGAAGGAAGAAGAGACATAGGTGCGTACACGGCGTACTGAGCCGGCCTGGGCGGATCGTGGATGGATGTGCAGGAGTCAGTGTACGTTCTCCGGCTGATGCTTGGAACGTGTCAAAGTACGGACATTGTTGTTAGATTGGATCCATGGAAGCGTTCCTACTCCTCCGTAGAGGAGCCGCGTGGGTATTTATTGATCTGTGGCAGAAACTTGCCTTGGAGTACAAGTACTCGCCGATCGCAAGGATACAGCGAGAGAGGAGACAGAGATTTACACGGGAGAGAGAAAGAGATAGAATTAGGAGGTAGTTAAGATTACATGACGTAAATATCTCTAACTCTGACTCTAACACCCTCCCTTAATCTGAACTACCTCAACCTAAATTGAGATTGTTCTTGAATGCTTCAAATGGCTTGTATGGTAGAGCTTTAGTAAACCCATCAGCCACTTGATCTCTTGAAGGAATGAAGCGAATCTCCAGCTTCTTTTCTGCAACCCTTTCACGTACAAAGTGAAAGTCTATCTCAATATGCTTGGTCCTAGCATGGAAGACAGGATTGGCACTTAAATAAGTAGCACCCAAATTATCACACCATAAACATGAAACACGACGTTGCTTTACTCCCAATTCTTCAAGCAAAGATTCAAGCCAAATAATTTCAGCAGTAGCATTGGCCAAAGATTTATACTCAGCTTCAGTACTTGATCTTGACACTGTTGCTTGCTTCCTGGCACTCCATGAAATAAGATTAGAACCAAAGAAAACAGCAAAGCCACCTGTTGATTTTCTATCATCACTGCAGCCTGTCCAGTCTGCATCAGAGAAAGCACTAACAAGTGTAGAATTTGACCTTCTGAACTGAAGCCCCAAACCTACAGTATGCTTTACATATCGTATAATTCTCTTGACAGCTGTCCAATGAGCAGAAGTGGGAGAATATAAGTATTGACATACTTTGTTAACAGCAAACGAGATATCTGGTCGTGTTAAGGTCAAGTATTGCAAGGCACCAACAGCACTTCTGTATTTGGTGCTTTCTTCTTCCTTAAGTGGCTCCCCTTCATATGCTGACAACTGTTCTGATGAAGATAACGGTGTAGGTGATACCTTACAATCCTTCATTCCCATCCGAGCCAAGAGTTCATTTGCATATTTTTCTTGTTTCAATACTATACCATCTTGAACCTTTTTAACTTCAATGCCCAAGAAAAAACTCAGATCACCAAGATCTTTTAAAGCAAACTCTGAGCTTAGATCATGCAGAAGGGCATCAGTAGCTTTCTGAGAAGAGCTTGCAACTACAATGTCATCCACATATAAGAGCAAAAAGATAACAGTGTTTGCCTTGTTATATATGAAAAGTGACGTGTCAGCCTTTGATGCAATGAAGCCAAGACGTTTTAATTGCATACTTAATCTAGCATACCATGCTCTAGGTGCTTGTTTCAAACCATAAAAAGCTTTGTCAAGCTTGCATATATAATGAGGTTTTTGTTTGTTTACATAACCTGGTGGTTGCTTCATATAGACCTCCTCTTCCAGAACACCATGCAAAAACGCGTTCTGCACGTCTAGCTGCCTTAGGCTCCATCCCCTAGACACAGCAATAGCAAGTACAAGTCTGATTGTTGCAGCTTTAACCACAGGGCTAAATGTATCCTCATAATCAATACCGTAGCGTTGCTTAAAACCCTTAGCCACGAGCCGTGCTTTATACCTGTCAATAGAGCCATCTGCCTTTTTCTTGATCCTATACACCCATTTGCAGTCAATAACATTTTACCTTTCTTGTTTGGCACCAGATGCCATGTCTTGTTTCTCATCAAAGCCATGTATTCCTCATCCATAGCCTTTTTCCACTTTTTATCTCCAAGTGCATCATCCAATTTTGTTGGCTCGCCTGAAATACACAACATGCCATACCGAACGGTGCCATCAGTTCTGATTTTTGGGTTCTTAATACCTTTTTGTAGTCGAGTTGAAACTCTTGAAGTGGTTTGCAGAGGCTGCTGTACACGCTGGCGCACTGCATTGTTGTTCGCAGAAGATCCTGGAGAGGAATCAGCAGATGCCGCACCAGATCCAGCAGCCACGGATGTGGCCTCTTCGCCTTGTGCCTCACCGCCTGTTGCCGCAGAAGATCCCGCGCCAGCTGGGTCAGGCGGACGCGCGCGCGAGTCGCGCCTCGCGACTGGCTGCATGCGCACGCCAGCCGAAGGAGATTCTCCGTGTGGGCCTGGCGGAGACGTGTCGGGTGCGGACTGGTCGACGACCGGCGTCTGATCCGGGGCGGATCGGATCCGCGCCTGATCCGAGGCGGATCGGCGCGCAGGAGTCGCAGGCGCCGCATGATCCTCCTCGTTCGCCGTGCCAACTTCGTCTTCTTCTTCCACATGAAATACCACTTCATTTTGAATGGGATTTTGATCATTTTGAACACCATTTTCTTCAGGAACCTGCACACACGGAAGACAAGGACTGGTTCCAGTAGGAATACTATAATCATGTTGGTTATTGCAATTGTTTCCCCCGTGATCAAAATCTCGAAGAGTAGACGGAAGAAGTAGAATCTCTTGACGAAGAAGGGCGCCGGCATTAGGATGAAGAGTTTCAAATAGAAAAACTGATTCATCAAACACAACATCACGAGATATATAAACTCGACCTGTGGACACATCTAGACATTTTACTCCTTTGTGCATGGGGCTATACCCCAAGAATACACATTTTTTGGAACGAAACGCAAGTTTGCGTGTGTTGTATGGTCTTAGGTTGGGCCAACATGCACAACCAAATACTCGAAGAGATTTGAAGTCTGGTTTAGTACCAAAAAGACGTGTGATAGGACTCTCAAATTTGATGACTTTGCTTGGTCGAATATTTATGAGATATGTGGCAGTGAGAAAAGCTTCATCCCAAAACTTTAAGGGCATGGAAGCATTGGCTAGCAGAGCTAGTCCTACTTCAACAACATGACGATGTTTCCGTTCAGCTGACCCGTTCTGTTGATGAGCATGGGGACAAGAAACATGGTGGGAGATTCCAATTTTTTGAAAGAAGGAGTTTAATTTTTCATCTCACCACCCCAGTCTGTTTGCATGGCAAGAATTTTTGAGTCTAGTTGACGTTCAACAAGATTTTGGAAATTAAGAAATACTTGGAAAACATCAGATCGTTTCTTTAGCAAATATATCCAAGTGAACTTGCTATAGTCATCAATGAAACTAACATAATAAGAAAATCTGCCAACTGATGTGGGAGCTGGTCCCCATACATCTGAAAAAAACTAACTGCAATGGAGCAGTGGACACACTTGTAGATATGGGATAAGGTAGCTGATGACTCTTAGCTTGCTGACAAGCATCACAAACTGACTCAACACTAGACTCATAGGGAAGATTATTCTTGCTAATGACATGCTTAACTATGACTGAAGAGGGATGACCAAGACGACTATGCCACTTTGCCGAAGAGGGTTTGGTGACACTCCACGCTTGTTTATTCGACCATGATGAAGATGAAGATGATATGAGTGGATATAGGCCTCCCTCACACTTTCCTCTAAGTATGACCTTCCTCGTTGCCAAGTCCTTAATCACAAAAGAGTAGGGATAAAAGATTATAAGAACATTGTTGTCAAGAGCAAAGCGATGAACTGAAACGAGATTTTTTGAAGCATGTGGAACATGTAAGACATTATTAAGATGTAGATCTTTTACGGGGGTTTTAACAACTGAATTACCAACATGAGTGATATCCATACCGGTTCCACTTGCCGTGTGTATCTGATCACCGCCATGATACCTCTCTCGCATCGTCAGCTTGTCAAGTTCCCCGGTGATGTGCTCAGTAGCACCGGAGTCGGCATACCAGTTGGTGTTAATGCCATAGTTGTTGGTGACGAGGTTGGCTGCCTTCTTCTCGTCATGATCATCATCATAATGATGCCAGCACGCTCTTGCGCCGCCGGCAAGGAACCTATAGCAGATTTGGCACTCTGGGTAATCACCTTCTTGCTGCTGTTGTTGTTGTGGTTGGGGACGAGTCCGTTGTGAAGGAAATATGCCCTAGAGGCAATAATAAAGTTATTATTTATTTCCTTATATCATGATAAATGTTTATTATTCATGCTAGAATTGTATTAACCGAAAACATAATACATGTGTGAATACATAGACCAACAGAGTGTCACTAGTATGCCTCTACTTGACTAGCTCGTTAATCAAAGATGGTTATGTTTCCTAACCATGAACAAAGAGTTGTTATTTGATTAACGAGGTCACATCATTAGTTGAATGATCTGATTGACATGACCCATTCCATTAGCTTAGCACCCGATCGTTTAGTATGTTGCTATTGCTTTCTTCATGACTTATACATGTTCCTATAACTATGAGATTATGCAACTCCCGTTTACCGGAGGAACACTTTGGGTACTACCAAACGTCACAACGTAACTGGGTGATTATAAAGGAGTACTACAGGTGTCTCCAATGGTAGATGTTGGGTTGGCGTATTTCGAGATTAGGGTTTGTCACTCCGAGTGTCGGAGAGGTATCTCTGGGCCCTCTCGGTAATGCACATCACATAAGCCTTGCAAGCACTGCAACTAATATGTTAGTTGTGAGATGATGTATTACGGAACGAGTAAAGAGACTTGCCAGTAACGAGATTGAACTAGGTATTGGATACCGACGATCGAATCTCGGGCAAGTAACATACCGATGACAAAGGGAACAACATATGTTGTTATGCGGTCTGACCGATAAAGATCTTCGTAGAATATGTAGGAGCCAATATGGGCATCCAGGTCCCGCTATTGGTTATTGACCGGAGACGTGTCTCGGTCATGTCTACATTGTTCTCGAACCGTAGGGTCCGCACGCTTAACGTTACGATGACAGTTATTATGAGTTTATGCATTTTGATGTACCGAAGGTTGTTCGGAGTCCCAGATGAGATCACGGACATGACGAGGAGTCTCGAAATGGTCGAGACATACAGATTGATATATTGGAAGCCTATGTTTGGACATCGGAAGTGTTCCGGGTGAAATCGGGATTTTACCGGATTACCGGGAGGGTTACCGGAACCCCCCGGGAGCCAAATGGGCCAACATGGGCCTTAGTGGAAAGGTGAGAGGGCAGCCCACATAGGGCTGCGCCTCCCCCCCTCTCCCTAGTCCTATTAGGACTAGGAGAGGGGCCGGCCACCTCTCTTTCTCTCCCCTTTAAGGATTCCTAGTTGGACTAGGATTGGAGGGGGGAGTCCTACTCCCGGTAGGAGTAGGACTCCTCCTGCGCCTCCTCCTCTTTGGCCGGCCAGCCCCCCTCCCTCCAACCTTTATATACGGGGGCAGGGGACACCCCAAGACACACAAGTTGATCCTTGAGATCGTTCCTTAGCCGTGTGCGGTGCCCCCTGCCACCAAATTCCACCTCGATCATACCGTTGTAGTGCTTAGGCGAAGCCCTGCGTCGGTAGTACATCAAGATCGTCATCACGCCGTCGTGCTGACGGAACTCTTCCTCGACGCTTTGCTGGATCGGAGCCCGAGGAACGTCATCGAGCTGTACGTGTGCTAAGAACTCGGAGGTGCCGGAGTAACGGTGCTTGGATCGGTCGGATCGGGAAGAAGACGTACGACTACTTCCTCTACGTTGTGTGATCGCTTCCGCAGTCGGTCTGCGTTGGTACGTAGACAACACTCTCCCCTCTCGTTGCTGTGCATCACCATGATCTTGCGTGTGCGTAGGAAAATTTTCGAAATTACTGCGTTCCCCAACACGTTGATGCTGGTAGCCGCCGCGACCAGGGGATGAAGCAGAGCGGTTCCCTCGACCGCGCCCTCCTCTGGTGCTTCGGCCGGGTCCTCCCCTGCCACGAGACTGTCCGCGCCCCCTGTAGATGGAGTTGGCAGAGGAGCGGAAACCTGATGGTCCGTCCCCCAGCATCTCCATGCGCTGGTCAAACGCCAAGATTTGCGCGAATAGATCGTCGACGCTGATGGAGTTCTTGATTGCGCCGATCGCTGCCACAACAGGATCATAGTCCCGATCGAGACCAGCCAATATGTAGTCCACCGTCTCTGGATCGGTGACCGGGCGCCCGGCTGCAGCTAGCTCGTCACCGAGGTTCTTCATCTTGGCGATGAAAGCGTTGCTCGACATGTTGCCCTTCTTGGTGTTGGAGATGGCCATCCGTAGATTGGTTATGCGAGATTGCGACTGCGCGGTGAATATTGTGGTGAGAGCAGTCCACAAATCGAAGGTGCTATCCTTACCGATGACTTGCGCAAGGATCTCCTGGGTGAGAGAGTTCAGCAGGTAGCTCAGAACCTGCTGATCCTTCGACAACCACGGACCATACTGAGGATTGATCTCAATGGCCGTGGTTTTGTCCGCTTTGGTGACTTCAACTGTCTTCGGCGGTGCGGCGTCGCTGCCGTCGAGGAGGCCGGTCACCTGCGCTCCTCGCAGTGCCGGCATGACCTGCGCCTTCCATAGGAGGTAGTTCCCCCTTGCGAGCTTCTCTGTTGGTGGAGCTCCTAGGTTAAGGCCGACAGCGCTTGAGCTCGTGGCCATGGCTATAGAAGGGTGTTAGGGTTCTGGTTTCGCTAGACGATAGGAAGAGACTTGGCTCTGTATACCATGTTAGATTGGATCGATGGAAGCGTTCCTACTCCTCCGTAGAGGAGCCGCGTGGGTATTTATTGATCTGTGGCAGAAACTTGCCTTGGAGTACAAGTACTCGCCGATCGCAAGGATACAGCGAGAAAGGAGATAGAGATTTACACGGGAGAGAGAAAGAGATAGAATTAGGAGGTAGTTAAGATTACATGACGTAAATATCTCTAACTCTAACTCTAACAATTGTCGGTGGGCGTGCGAAGATGTATCCTCGGCAGATTTATCTTTGGTGAATTTGTTTGAATCTGTTCGCCATCCGTTTACATTTGTGTGTTTTTTAGTTGGATTCTTCGATCTACGATACTCTTCATCAGCTGCAGTTGCTATTCTGGCGTGCTGGTCCTAGGAGACTTAGTGCAATGATTTTGCGACTGTCTACAACAACAAGTTTTGCCCGGCTTCGGTGAATGAGCGGCGATGACGGCAGCGCCTTTCGGTTCGCTTCAGTGTTTGTAGTTGTCGTTAGGTGGTGTATGAATCTGGATATAATTTCGATTATTTCTAGTGTTCGTTGTACCACCCTGATTGAATATGAATACATCAACTTTTTTTTAAAAAATTTTACTGAAAACCTGAAAATTACGCCCTACGATGGTACCTCCTCTTTTTCTGTTGTTGATCGAGGATATCCTCCTCCAATGCTTGGAACATATACGTACATGTAGAATCGATGGCGGGCCCATGCTGCCCCCAGGGTGTAAAAACCAAAGCAAATATACATCTGGACGAGGGAAGAACACCTTAATTGCTGCTGTCCACGGGCCCCTCAAGAAACAAATGCTGTTGTCCACGGGCCGGCCGGCAGCGGATCCCAGGGCGGTACGGCGGCATACCGCGGTGAACAGTCCCGCCCGATGGTGCCGTCGACTTAAACCACCCCCGTCCCAGCTGCGCCGCCCGCCGGTCCGATAAAGATCACTGCGTGTGTACTTTGGTTTGGAGGTAATTACAGTAAGTTTAGGTAACCAAGCAAGTAAGCAGGGAGTTTCTCTTCGATAGCCCTGTTTGGAATCATGGGTTAAAGTTAGCTTGGGTTAGTTTGGACTTAACTAATTCAAAAATATCCAAACAGAAAGGTTAGTTGAGTTAGATGCATCTAACCCATCTCAAAAAAACTAACCCATCTGATATGTGCTTATTTGGGTTAGTTCTTCTCGGGACCAATAAAAACATCTTTTTCTCTCGCTCTTCCTACAACAGATCCCTCCCCACTTCCTCGAAGCTTATCATCCTCTCCCTCCCTCCTTCTCGCACTGCCCGTGAAGGCACCTCGTCATATCCGCGCTTCATCTAACCCAATAATCCAAACACCTCTTTGGTTAGAGTTAGTTCAAAATTAGAATCTAACTCTAACCTTTATCTGAGTTAAAGTATCCAAACATGGTCGATGTAGAAGTGCCTGGATCGATTTTTTTCGGGTGCAAATCCACACATGCATGCATGCCCCGTCCCACCTGTACGAGTAAGTAATACACAGGTGACTGACACGCCTGGAAAAACGAGCCACGGAAGAATGTATGTCCAGCCGGTGCGCCCGCGGACCACGGCGTCGCCGGCCGGCCGGCCGGGCCGTCACGTACGTACGGTACGGTGGCTAGCAGCACGCCTGCGCCACAGTGCCGCCGGCCGGTCAGTAGGTCACCTGTCTGCGTGCACGTGACGTCGATCAGTCGAAGTGGCGGTAGCTAGCAAGCACTGTTGGACCTGTGCGTGCAAGCGCGGCGCAGCGCTCATGCGACTTGCGAGGGGCATACGTCGACTGTTCACGGCCCGCCATTTCCGGATCGACGCCGCCAAAACAGCCGGCGCGCGCGTGCAGATCCGCTACCGGAGAGACGATCCAAACCCAGCTGCCGCGCGTCCGATGGGTGATTGCCAGCCAGCCCGAGCGTGCGGCAGTTAATGGCTCAGACCGCAGAATTGAAGCCGCCGACTGTTCATGCCATCGACCTAAACCAGGCACAGATAATCAGTCAATCAGGACGCACGATCGCGATGTCTCGTCCATCCACTCCGATCGGTCGCCATGCAGCCACTCGATCCAAAGGTCCAATCGTGCTAACGGTTTTGCTGACATATTGGGGCTAGGCTACACATTAATCGCCTGACTTTTTGAAATTGAGTCAGTCGATCAGTCATTAGTAGAAAAAAGGGCTTTCATTCAGGCATGGTCAGTCCATTAGTTCCGGTTCTGTTATACACAGATGTCGTAATAGTAAGAAATCTTACCATGGTATCTTCATAGTAGTTATCGTAGTTTAATACATGCACTAGTGGCACGTATTAACCATAATGTTGAGGAGTTTGATTGTAGATATTGTAATTCTCAATGTCAGTACAAAATCCGACCAAATGATTTTTCTCCTTGTAAGTTAATTCGGAGCCATCGGTGTAGTGGGTTTTGTCTACCATCTCCCGCACATTTTTTGAAGAATAAAAATAAGGCGTCAATGGAAATAAGCTATCAACTATTTTCAAATAAATAATATAAATTAGCTAATAATTATGCTTGAGAAACTAAACTCACATAGCGGAAGAATTGAAGGCGTATTAACAAGGACCCAAATGTCCATATTGTCTTGCTCGATTTCAGGATCACCAAGATCCATGGTGACAAGCATACCCTCATCAAAACCATACATCTTGCAAAGTGCTTCCCATTTTTTACAACCAAAATGGGTTACGCTCTCAGAATTGTACAGTTTTACTTCAAAATCCACATCATGATGAGTCCTTAGGTGATTTTTTTTGTTTCGAAACTTTCATGGTCTTCAAAACTCATCCTCTCCAAGACATAGCGCCTTGCATGGCATGGGATAAGCTACTCGAATTGTAAAATATGAAAATTACATGTTGAAATAGTTGTAGTCATGCTTAATTACGAAAAAACATTTGTCGTCGTTGCATACCGTTTCAACATCGAAGGTCTCCTCGAGCTTAATGCTGAAGGCCGATCATCGTCCAGGTGAGGCATGTCGCACAGACCTCAATCGTCGTGGCACCAGCTGCACTCCCCTTGGAGACTTTCGTCGTCTGATGACGACATTTCCTACATTCATAATTCAAAAATTAAACTTGTACAATTAAATATATGTACTACAAAAACTAAATTACATCATTATTATTCATCACGGGTTGACTATCGGTCTGTCGAGTCTTTTCTTGAAAACTCTTAGCACCCGGAGAAGAAGGAGAAACGACCCCCACGACAACAGTCGGGATGCTTTGTCCTCTCATATATATATGGTGGAACTCTCCCTCACTGATTCCTCTCTGACATTTGCGACCGTCGGTGATGGTCGTTACTCCTTCTTCCCCTAGTACATAACAAAGGTCGTTACTCCTTCTTCCCCTAGTTCATAACAAAAACCCTATAAGCTATCAACTAATCATATGCATACGCCTTGCATAGTGCTCTCCAACTTTAGCATTACTAGTTTTCCAATTTGAGCATTCAATAAGCAAAACCAAATCGTAAAATAAAGTAGTATTCAAATTAGCATGCATTCAATTATAAGCAAAACTACATCATCTCTTCCGTCCGTACATCGTTGAATATTATCACTAATACACCTCGAATACTATCATACATATATATAGCATCGCTAGTACAGCGAGAACCGTAGCGCCCGAAGGGTATCGGCGCAGGCGCTGGACACCCAAAGGGAAGGAACCATCACAGGATCATAGCTCCAGTGAGATCCTTGAAGAACCTGCTAGGTATTGTCGAACCTGCCCTCCAACACAACCATGTAGCGACGGATCGGGACTAAAGCCCAGCCTTCTGTCCCTGTTCGAGCCAAGAACCGGGACCTATGTTTGTGGGCCAGGAGCGATGCCCATTGGTCCCGGTTCGTGCCAAGAACCGGGACAAATGGGCCCAGACGAACCGGGACCAATGCCCACGAGGCCCCGGCCGCCCCCCTGGGCTCACGAACCGGGACGAATGCATTCATTGGTTCCGGTTCGTACTTCTAAAACTAGTACATCATTGCTAACTATGAAGTTATTACTATGTTTTTAACAGATAATGCCAGAGAATTGTGTGCCTCATTTGATGTATCAGAAAGGTAGCCTTAATGTTTTGAACATACAGCCAGGTCATCCTACGAATCTCAACTATCCATACCAGATTTCTAAAAGGAATGGAGACATGCAAATTAAAGGATGGAAAAAATATATGGATAGTCGCAAGGAGGTTCTTGGAAGCAAAAGGAAGCGAAGCGCAAGAATTGGAGACAGGATGATCTCCATTCTGCATAATGGAGAGTCAGGGTCTATATTTATGCTATTTTACCTTAAAGAGGGTATTTAGGTCCTACCTAACACTGATGATCATGTGCTAAGAACAATTAAGTAGGGTTGGTTCGATGACTATGAGGATGATGATCGTATGACTTGTTATTAATAACGAGTAGAAGTTGT
Organism: Triticum monococcum; assembly: GCA_034509565.1. Classification (NCBI taxonomy): domain Eukaryota; kingdom Viridiplantae; phylum Streptophyta; class Magnoliopsida; order Poales; family Poaceae; genus Triticum; species Triticum monococcum. The sequence goes on along the minus strand of CM067847.1, from coordinate 741,004,459 downwards.
ATGATGATGATTAGTAGACTTGTTATTATATATGATGATGCATGATGCGAGCATGAAGAGTTATTATATATCAGCGGGTGAAATGAACATGGATTGCATTGAAGTGAAGGCAACATGCATGTGGTGCATGTCGAAAGTAGTACAATCCAAACTTGATCAAGTTAAGATTAGTATTACTTTCGACATGCACCACATGTTGCCTCACTTCAATCTAAGTCATGTTTAGGCATAGCAGTAGCAGTAGCACGGAGATAAGAGATGACACAACTCTATTAATTACCTACCTATAACAACCTAAATTAACCCCCAAAACCCCTAAACCACCCTCCTTTCAGGAAAAACAGCCCCTGAAATGCTGACGTGTGGAAGCTTATTGGTCCCAGTTGGTGCTACCAACCGGGACCAAAGGCCCTCATGCCTGGGCTCGCCGGAGTGGCCACTGAAGGAAATATGCCCTAGAGGCAATAATAAATTATTATTTATTTCCTTATATCATGATAAATGTTTATTATTCATTCTAGAATTGTATTAACAGGAAACATAATACATGTGTGAATACATAGACAAACAGAGTGTCACTAGTATGCCTCTACTTGACTAGCTCGTTGATCAAAGATGGTTATGTTTCCTAACCGTAGACATGAGTTGTCATTTGATTAACGGGATCACATCATTAGGAGAATGATGTGATTGACTTGACCCATTCCGTTAGCTTAGCACTTGATCGTTTAGTTTGTTGCTATTGCTTTCTTCATGACTTATACATGTTCCTATGACTATGAGATTATGCAACTCCCGTTTACGGGAGGAACACTTTGTGTGTCAGCAAACGTCACAATGTAACCGGATGATTATAAAGGTGCTCTACAGGTGTCTTCGAAGGTACTTGTTGGGTTGGCGTATTTCGAGATTAGGATTTGTCACTCCGATTGTCGGAGAGGTATCTCTGGGCCCACTCGGTAATGCACATCACTATAAGCCTTGCAAGCATTTCAACTAATGAGTTAGTTGCGGGATGATGTATTATGGAATGAGTAAAGAGATTTGCCGGTAACGAGATTGAACTAGGTATTGAGATACCGACGATCGAATCTTGGGCAAGTAACATACCGATGACAAAGGGAACAACGTATGTTGTTATGCGATCTGACCGATAAAGATCTTCGTAGAATATGTAGGAGCCAATATGAACATCCAGGTTCCGCTATTGGTTATTGACCGGAGACGTGTCTCGGTCATGTCTACATAGTTCTCGAACCCATAGGGTCCGCACACTTAACGTTACGATGACAGTTATATTATGAGTTTATATGTTTTGATGTACCGAAGGTTGTTCAGAGTCCCGGATGTGATCACGGACATGACGAGGAATCTAAAAATGATCGAGACATGAAGATTGATATATTGGAAGCCTATGTTTGGATATCGGAAGTGTTCCAGGTAAAATCTGGATTTTACCGGAGTACCGGGAGGTTACCGGAACCCCCCGGGAATCAAATGGGCCTTAGTGGGCCTAGGTGGAAGAGAGGAGAGGAGGCAAGGGCTGGCCGCGCGCCCCTCCCCCCTAGTCCGAATAGGACAAGGAGAGGGGGGCGGCGCCCCCCTTCCTTCCTTCTCCTCCACTCCTTCCCCCCAAGTCCTAATCCAACTAGGAAAAAAGGAGGGGAGTCCTACTCCCGGTGGGAGTAGGACTCCTCCTGTGCGCCTCCTGCTATGGCCGGCCGCACCCCCCTTGCTCCTTTATATATGGTGGCAGGGGGCACCCCATAGACACAACATTTGATCATTGATCTCTTAGCCATGTGCGGTGCCCCCCTCCACCATAGTCCACCTGGATAATACTGTAGCGGTGCTTAGGCGAAGCCCTGCGTCGGTAGAACATCAACATCGTCACCACGCCGTCGTGCTAACAAAACTCTCCCTCAACACTCGGCTGGATCGGAGTTCGAGGGACGTCATCGGGCTGAACGTGTGCTGAACTCGGAGGTGCCGTACATTCGGTACTTGATCAGTCGGACCGTGAAGACGTACGACTACATCAACCGCGTTGTGCTAACGCTTCCGCTTTCGGTCTACGAGGGTACGTGGACAATACTCTCCCATCTCATTGCTATGCATCACCATGATCTTGCGTGTGCGTAGGAATTTTTTTGAAATTACTACGTTCCCCAACAGTGGCATCCGAGTTTGGTTTTATGCGTTGATGTAATATGCACGAGTAGAACACAGGTGAGTTGTGGGCGATATAAGTCATACTACTTACCAGCATGTCACACTTTGGTTCGGCGGTATTGTTGGATGAAGCGGCCCGGACCGACATTACGCGTACGCTTATGCGAGACTGGTTTTACCACCGTGCTATGCACACAGGTGACTAGCGGGTGTCAGTTTCTCCAACTTTAGTTGAACCGAGTGTGGCTATGCCCGGTCCTTGCGAAGGTTAAAACAACACCAACTTGACAAACTATCATTGTGGTTTTGATGCGTAGGTAAGAACGGTTCTTGCTAAGCCCGTAGCAGCCACATAAAACTTGCAACAACAAAGTAGAGGACGTCTAACTTGTTTTTGGAGGGCATGCTGTGATGTGATATGGTCAAGACATGATGCTAAATTTTATTGTATGAGATGACCATGTTTTGTAACCGAGTTATCGGCAACTGGCAGGAGCCATATAGTTGTCGCTTTATTGTATGCAATGCAATCGCCCTGTAATGCTTTACTTTATCACTAAGCGGTAGCGATAGTCGTGGAAGCATAAGATTGGCGAGACGACAACGATGCTACGATGGAGATCAAGGTGTCGCGCCGGTGACGATGGTGATCATGACGGTGCTTCAGAGATGGAGATCACAAGCACAAGATGATGATGGCCATATCATATCACTTATATTGATTGCATGTGATGTTTATCTTTTATGCATCTTATCTTTCTTTGATTGACGGTAGCATTATAAGATGATCTCTCACTAAATTTCAAGATAAAAAGTGTTCTCCCTGAGTATGCACCGTTGCCAAAATTCGTCGTGCCCAGACACCACGTGATGATCAGGTGTGATAAGCTCTACGTCCATCTACAACGGGTGCAAGCCAGTTTTGCACACGCAGAATACTCAGGTTAAACTTGACGAGCCTAGCATATGCAGATATGGCCTAGGAACACTGAAACTGAAAGGTCGAGCGTGAATCATATAGTAGATATGATCAACATAGTGATGTTCACCATTGAAAACTACTCCATTTCACGTGATGATCGGTTATGGTTAAGTTGATTTGGATCATGTGATCACTTAGAAGATTAGAGGGATGTCTTTCTAAGTGGGTGTTGTTAAGTAATATGAGTAATTGAACTTAAATTTATCATGAACTTAGTCCTGGTAGTATTTTGGAAATCATGTTGTAGATCAATAGCTCGCGTTGTTGCTTCCCTGTTTTATTTTTGATATGTTCCTAGAGAAAACTAAGTTGAAAGATGACAGTAGCAATGATGCAGACTGGGTCTGTGATCTGAGGTTTATCCTCATTGCTGCACAGAAGAACTATGTCCTTGATGCACCGCTAGGTGACTGACCTATTGCAGGAGCAGATGCAGACGTTATGAACGTCTGGCTAGCTCAATATGATGACTACTTGATAGTTTAGTGCACCATGCTTAAACGGCTTAGAATCGGGACTTCAAAGACGTTTTGAACGTCATGGACCATATGAGATGTTCCAGGAGTTGAAGTTAATATTTCAAGTAAATACCCGAGTTGAGAGATATGAAGTCTCCAACAAGTTCTATAGCTAAAAGATGGAGGAGAATAGCTCAAGCAGTGAGCATGTGCTCAGATTGTCTGGGTACTACAATCGCTTGAATCAAGTGGGAGTTAATCTTCCAGATAAAATAGTGATTGACCGAATTCTCTAGTCACCATAACCAAGTTAGTAGAACTTCGTGATGAACTATAATATGCAAGGGATATCGGAAACGATTCCCAAGCTCTTCGTGATGCTGAAATCGACGAAGGTAGAAATCAAGAAAATCATCAAGTGTTGATGGTAAAACCACTAGTTTCAAGTAAAGGGACAAAGGGAAGAAAGGGGAACTTCAAGAAGAACGGCAAACAAGCTGCTGCTCAAGTGAAAAAAACCCAAGTCTGGACCTAAGCCTGAAACCGAGTGCTTCTACTGCAAAGGGACTGGTCATTGGAAGCGGAACTACCCCAAGTAATTGGTGGATAAGAAGGATGGCAAAGTAAAAATAGGTATATTTGATATACATGTTATTGATGTGTACTTTACTAATGTTTATAGCAACCCCTTAGTATTTGATACTAGTTCAGTTGCTAAGAATAGTATCTCAAAATGGGAGTTGCAGAATGAACAGAGACTAGTTAAGGGTGAAGTGACGATGTGTATTGGAAATGGTTCCAAGATTGATATGATCATCATCGCACACTCCCTATACTTTCGAGGTTAGTGTTAAACCTAAAATAAATGTTATTTAGTGTTTGCGTTGAGCATGAATATGATTGGATCATGTTTATTGCAAAACGGTTATTCATATAAGTTAGAGAATAATTGTTGTTCTGTTTACATGAATAAAACCTTCTATGGTCATACACCCAATGAAAATGGTTTGTTGGATCTCGATCGTGGTGATACACATTTTTATAATATTGAAGCCAAAAGATGCAAAGTTAATAATGATAGTGCAACTTATTTGTGGCACTGCCGGTTAGCTCATATTGGTGTAAAGCGCATGAAGAAAATCCATGCTGATGGGCTTTTGGAATCACTTGATTATGAATCAGTTGATGCTTGTGAACCATGCCTCATGGGCAAGATGACTAAGACTCCATTCTCCGGAACAATGGAGCGAGCAACAGATTTGTTGGAAATCATACATACTGATGTATGTGGTCCGATGAATATTGAGGCTCGCGGCAGGTATCATTATTTTCTGATCTTCACAGATGATTTGAGAAGATATGAGTATATCTACTTGATCAAACACAAGTCTGAAACATTTGAAAAGTTCAAAGAATTTCAGAGTGAAGTGGAGAATCAACGTAACAAAAATAAAAGTTTCTACGATATGATCGCAGAAGTAAAATATTTGAGTTACGAGTTTGGCCTTCAGTTAAAACAATGTGAAATAGTTTCACTACTCACGCCACCTGGAACACCATAGTGTAATGATGTGTCCGAACGTCGTAACCGTACTTTATTAGATATGGTGCGATCTATGATGTCTCTTACCGATTTACCACTATCATTTTGGGGCTATGCATTAGAGACAACTACATTCACGTTAAATAGGGCACCATCTAAATCCGTTGAGACGACACCGTATGAACTATGGTCTGGCAAGAAACCGAAGCTGTCGTTTCTTAAAGTTTGAGGTTGCAATGCTTATGTGAAAAAGTTTCAACCTGATAAGCTCAAACCCAAATCAGAGAAGTGCGTCTTCATAGGATACCCAAAAGAAAATATTGGGTAGACCTTCTATCACAGATCCGAAGGCAAGATATTCATTGCTGAGAGTGGATCCTTTCTAGAGAAGGAGTTTCTCTCGAAAGAAGTGAATGGGAGGAAAGTAGAACTTGATGAGGTAACTGTACCTGCTCCCTTATTGGAAAGTAGTTCATCACAGAAATCTGTTCCTGTGACTACTACACCAATTAGTGACGAAGCTAATGATGATGATCATGTAACTTCAGATCAAGTTACTACCAAAACTTCATAGGTAAACTAGAGTGATATCCGCACCAGAGTGGTACGGTAATCCTATTCTGGTGGTCATGTTACTTGACCATGACGAGCCTACGAACTATGAGAAAGCGATGATGAGCCCAGATTCCATGAAATAGCTTGAGGCCATGAAATCTGAGATGAGATCCATGTATGAGAACAAAGTATGGACTTTGATTGACTTGCCCAATGATCGGCGAGCCGTTGAGATTAAATGGATCTTCAAGAGGAAGACGGACACTGATAGTAGTGTTACTATCTACAAAGCTAGAATTGTCACAAAAAGGTTTTTGACAAATTCAAGATGTTGACTACGATGAGAATTTCTCACTCGTATCTATGCTCAAGTTTGTCCGAATCATGTTAGCAATTGCCGCATTTTATGAAATCTGGCAAATGGATAAACAAAACTGCATTCCTCAATGGAGTTATTAAAGAAGAGTTGTATATGATGCAACCAGAAGGTTTTGTCAATCCTAAAGGTACTAACAAAATATGCAAGCTCCAACGATCCATCTATGGACTGGTGCAAGCATCTCGGAGTTGGAATATACGCTTTGATAAGTTGATCAAAGCATATAGTTTTATACAGACTTGCGGTGAAGCCTGTATTTACAAGAAAGTGAGTGGGAGCACTACAACATTTCTGCTAAGTATATGTATGACATATTGTTGATCGGAGATAATGTAGAATTATTCTGCAAAGCATAAAGGAATGTTTGAAAGGACTTCTTTCAAAGAAAGACCTCGGTGAAGCTGCTTACATATTGATCATCAAGATCTATAGAGATAGATCAAGACGCTTGATAAGTTTTTCAATGAGTACATACCTTGACAAGATTTTGAAGTAGTTCAAAATGGAACAGTCAAAGAAGAAGTTCTTGCCTGTGTTACAAGGCGTGAAGTTGAGTAAGACTCAAAACCAAACCATGACAGAAGATAGAGAGAGAATGAAAGTCATTCCCTATGCCTCAGCCATAGGTTCTATAAAGTATGCCATGCTGTGTACCAGACCTATTGTATACCCTGCCTGAGTTTGGCAAGGGAGTACAATAGTGATCTCAGAGTAGATCACTGGATATTGGTTAAAATTATCCTTAGTGGAATAAGAATATGTTTCTCGATTATGGAGGTGACAAAAGGTTCATCGTAAAGGGTTACGTCGATGCAAGTTTTGACACTGATCCAGATGACTCAAAGTCTCAATCTGGATACATATTGAAAGTGGGAGCAATTAGCTAGAGTAGCTCCATGCAGAGCATTATTGACATAGAAATTTGCAAAATAATTACGGATCTGAATGTGGCAGAACCGTTGACTAAACTTCTATCACAAGCAAAACATGATCACACCTTAGTACTCTTTGGGTGTTAATCACATAGCGATGTGAACTAAATTATTGACTCTAATAAACCCTTTGGGTGTAGGTCACATGTCGATGTGAACTAAGGGTGTTAATCACATGGTGATGTGAACTATTGATATTAAATCACATGGCGACGTGAACTAGATTATTGACTCTAGTGCAAGTGGGAGACTAAAGGAAATATGCCCTAGAGGCAATAATAAAGTTATTATTTATTTCCTTATATCATGATAAATGTTTATTATTCATGCTAGAATTGTATTAACCGAAAACATAATACATGTGTGAATACATAGACAAATAGAGTGTCACTAGTATGCCTCTACTTGACTAGCTCGTTGATCAAAGATGGTTATGTTTCCTAACCATACACATGAGTTGTCATTTGATTAACGGGATCACATCATTAGGATAATGATGTGATTGACTTGACCCATTCCGTTAGCATAGCACTTGATCGTTTAGTTTGTTGCTATTGCTTTCTTCATGACTTATACATGTTCCTATGACTATGAGATTATGCAACTCCCATTTACCGGAGGAACACTTTGCGTGCCACCAAACGTCACAATGTAACTGGGTGATTATAAAGGTGCTCTACAGGTGTCTCCGAAGGTACTTGTTGGGTTGGCGTATTTCGAGATTAGGATTTGTCACTCCAATTGTCGGAGAGGTATCTCTGGGCCCATCGGTAATGCACATCACTATAAGCCTTGCAAGCATTGCAACTAATGAGTTAGTTGCGGGATGATGTATTATGGAATGAGTAAAGAGACTTGCCGGTAACGATATTGAACTAGGTATTGAGATACCGACGATCGAATCTTGGGCAAGTAACATACCGATGACAAAGGAAACAACGTATGTTGTTATGCGGTCTGACCGATAAAGATCTTCGTAGAATATGTAGGAGCCAATATGAACATCCAGGTTCCGCTATTGGTTATTGACCAGAGACGTGTCTCGGTCATGTCTACATAGTTTTCGAACCGGTAGGGTCCGCACGCTTAACGTTACGATGACATTTATATTATGAGTTTGATGTACTGAAGGTTGTTCGGAGTCCCGGATGTGATCACGGACATGACGAGGAGTCTCAAAATGGTCGAGACATGAAGATTGATATATTGGAAGCCTATGTTTGGATATCGGAAGTGTTCCGGGTAAAATCGGGATTTTACCGGAGTAGCGGGAGGTTACCGGAACCCCCGGGAATCAAATGGGCCTTAGTGGGCCTAGGTGGAAGAGAGGAGAGGAGGCAAGGGCTGGCCGCGTGCCCCTCCCCCTAGTCCGAATAGGACAAGGAGAGGGGGGCGGCGCTGTTGGGGAACGTAGTAATTTCAAAACTTTCCTACGCACACGTAAGATCATGGTGATGCATAGCAACGAGAGGGGAGAGTTTTGTCGTCGTACCCTCGTAGACCGAAAGCGGAAGCGTTAGCACAACGCGGTTGATGTAGTCGTACGTCTTCACGGCCAGACCGATCAAGCACGTAAACTACGGCACCTCCGAGTTCTAGCACACGTTCAGCTCGATGACGATCCCCGGACTCTGATCCAGCAGAATGTCGGGGAAGAGTTCCGTCATCACGACGGCGTGGTGACGATCTTGATGTTGTACTGTCGCAGGGCTTCGCCTAAGCACCACTACAATATTATTGAGGACTATGGTGGAGAGGGGCACCGCACACGGCTAAGAGATCAATGGTCAACTGTTGTCTCTATGGGGTGCCCCCTGCCCCCGTATATAAAGGAGCAAGGGAGGGAGGCGGCCGGCCTAGGAGGAGGGCGCGCCAAGGGAGGAGTCCTACTCCCACCTCCTTCCCTTGTTGGAGTAGGAGAGAAGGAAAGAGGGGGAGAGGAACAAGGAAAAGTGGGCTGCACCCCTTGTCCAATTCGGACCAGAGGGCGGGGGGCGCCTCCTTCCTTTTGGCCTCTCTCCTCTGTTTGTCTATGTATTCACACATGTATTATGTTTCCGGTTAATACAATTCTAGCATGAATAATAAACATTTATCATGATATAAGGAAATAAATAATAACTTTATTATTGCCTCTAGGGAATATTTCCTTCAGGCGCCCCCCCTTCGTTCCTTCTCCTCCACTCCTTCCCCCCAAGTCCTAATCCAACTAGGAAAAAGGAGAGGAGTACTACTCCCGCCTCCTGCGCGCCTCCTCCTATGGCCGGCCGCACCCCCTTGCTCCTTTATATACGGGGGCAGGGGGCACCCCATAGACACAACAATTGATCATTGATCTCTTAGCCGTGTGCGGTGGCCCCCTCCACCATAGTCCACCTCGATAATACTGTAGCGGTGCTTAGGCGAAGCCCTGCATCGGTAGAACATCAACATCGTCACCACGCCGTCGTGCTGACGAAACTCTCCCTCAACACTCGGCTGGATCGGAGTTCGAGGGACGTCATCGGGCTGAACGTGTGCTGAACTCGGAGGTGCCGTACGTTTGGTACTTGATCGGTCGGACCGTGAAGACGTACGACTTCATCAACCGCATTGTGCTAACGCTTCCGCTTTCGGTCTACGAGGGTACATAGACAATACTCTCCCCTCTCGTTACTATGCATCACCATGATCTTGCATGTGCGTAGGATTTTTTTTGAAATTACTACGTTCCCCAACAGCCACGTGGAGGCCCATCTGTCCCGGTTAGTATAAGAACTGGGACTAAAGGCCTAGGGCATTAGTAATGACCCTTTAGTCCCGGTTCCCCAACTGAGACAGATGTGCCTTATGAACCGGGACAAATGGCCCTTTTTCTACTAGTGAGTTTCGAACGTCCGATCCACATTCAAAAGCGTCTAGGCTTTCTTCTACCTCCATCTCTTCTCCTTCTTCTCCAGACCACCGGCCGAACCGCCTACGACTACCACCAGCGGCCGGCGGCACTCCCACGCAGCCTTGCTTCCCCGCCCTTCCCGGAATTGCCCCCAACGGCACTCTAGCCGCCGCCCCCGACCATCCCTCTAGGCCCACCAACATTTGGGTTTTTTCTCTGGCGAAGTGTACCACCGCCCTCCACCATCACCCCACCCCGAACCCTAAGATATATACTGGGGTGATGGCAGCGAGCTCCTTCCTTTTCTCCGACAAGGTCCTCCCTTCTCCTTCCTTCTCCTTCCTTCATTCAAAGATCGAGTGATGCCAAATTCGAATTGGCTGACTGATGTGTAGCTAAACTGGGCATATTGTCGGATGGTGCCACATTTTCGAGCGTCACGTTGATGCCTCGCCAGCCATTGATCTCACTTAAAAGCAACAACTTGGCCCGTTATACTACCACAATACAAAACTCCCAAGGGCAACGTATATACTCCAGTTCAGCCCTGGTGATGTTATACTACCTTTAGAGTTTTTGTATCCTTGATGGTTACTTATTTAGAATGCATAATTATGATTGTTATGCTCTCTAGTTGGTCACCTCCTACTCTTGGAGTAGTCTATTGCTAAACTTCATCTACACTAAGCATTAATTCTACTCTTGGAGTACATCTAAATTCTTGAGTCAAAGCTTATGTCATAAGGGGTCCACTACATTTACCTATCATGACTAAAAAAGTCATTTCAAACAAAATGTGATCGTCGTGCCCAAAAATATTTTTATTTTCTAAGATTTCGAAGGAGGGAAATAGATAGTTTTTCTATTCTTTTGTAATCGCTGCAAACTAATAAACAAATCAAGTCTATCAACATATCCCAAAAATAAAGGAAAAAACCAATTCAAAATGCAAATTATCAAAGTAGTCTATAAAGAGAACGGGGATAAACATGTATTTTTGTTCTTCAAATTGTAAAAACAACCCCCAAATAAGTCAGCACAAATTTACAAATAAAAAATAACACATGGCAATCCCTACTTTTCTCTGCGAAGGGCATATCTGTTAACATTTATGTTATGCCATGTAAATTGTGATCTTCGCAATCAAATCATTTTTGTATCTAAGATTATGAAGGAGAGTCTATCAAAATATCCTCAAAAGAAAGGAAATAGAATAAATTCAAAATGCAAAGTATCAAAGTAGCCATTATAAACAGAATGGGGCTAAACAAGTCTTTTTTCCCTTCCAATTATAATTTTTTTCCCAAATAAGACAACACAAGTATACAAATTTCATAAAAACAACGCATGGGAATCCTTGCTTTCCTCTGCGAAGGGCCTATCTGTTTACTTTTATATTCCCATTACTCTTCTCGAGAACCAACAAAAAGAGCATAGTTATCATTCTTGCTGCAATATGCATTCTGCATAAGTACTGTTGGATGATGCAAGAATGTGATGCTCTCTACTCTGAATTATACTATTTAGTCATCGCTTGAACTTCTTAGGTGTCCTGCAATTATGTATTGCTGCACAATAAAATGATAGCGAGATACCATGCTACCATATTGCATTATGGCCATTTTGATTTTTGGTGTATCTAGATGTCATACTGTTAATTGTTAGTTTGTTTATGACCTTGTTATGTGAGAACATGGTTGCTAAGGTTTTGTTATTCATTTTCTTACTCTCATAAGGATGCTTTAATCTGATCATGAGCTAAATTTATAAACAAAACAACTATGTTTGTAAAAGTTTTCTTTGTTGTCTCAATTTTTTAAGTGAGTTGTTTGAGAAGAGTAATAAGCTAAGCTTGGGGGGGGGGGAGTTGAAATATCTGAAATGTATCTACTTTTCAAACAAATTTGCTATTGTTTTACCATCTCATTTGCACAAGTTGGATAAAAACTAACTGCATGAATGATGTTTTTAGCAGAATCACCATGATGTTATGTTGTGTGCAAAAAATAAAGTGTTCGAAAAAATCAAATAAAATATGCCCGACCTCTTCATGAAAAAGGAAACACAGAGCACGAAGATGGAGCCTGGGGGAGCGGGTGCCCAGGGCCACCACGCGGCCCAGAAACGTGGCCCCTGGCTGTGAGCTAGGGGTGCGTGGGGCCCCTGGGGCATGCCTCCCGACGCCTTTGGCCTTTATAAGTCTTCTGCCCCAAAAACCCTTGACATAGTTTATTGGATTTTTCTGTAGGATGTAGCCACTGTCACCTCTGGTCTTCTCCCGAAGGCCGTTTGGAGGCTGATCTGGCATGCAGAGAGGGGGATTATTCGTCGTCGTCATCACCAATCACTTCTCAAACATCACCATCATCATATTCCCACTCATGCGAGAGTAATTTCTCTGTAGGTGCATGAGATGAATAGGAATTGGATGATATCCCTTATGTAAAATATGCCTGTTTTGTTAGGGTTAAATGCCTAGTACCATGCATGTTCTGAGATGATGCTGCCACGGCCTTGCTATACTTAATGCTTGGCACTAGGGCCCGAGTGCCATGATTGCAGGTCTGAACCGTTTATGTTCTCATGATATACATGTGTTTTGGATCATATCTGCAGGTTGCATGCCCTTATTTTAGTTCTGAACAAGAGACCATGAAGTGACAATAATCAGGGCATCAAAGGGAATGATCGTACCATGAGGATGGCATGTATTTATCAAATGTTAATGTTTTGATCTGGTACTTTTTGAAAGAACTACCTTAATTTCCCTTAATTTCCATGAGGACCCCGCTAAAACGGGAGGGTAGGACAAAAGATAGTGTGCAAGTTCTTATTGCAAGATTGTACAATTACAAAACAGATTACATGCCTACACATGATTGCTGAATTGGAGTTAACTTATTATTGCCCCATGTTACCGCTATTACATAATTGATTCTATCCATGCAACGTACATTATCCATCTTCATGCCTACGCTTTTAATCCTTGTTGCATTGTTTACGTTATTTTGTACTTGGCAACTTCTGGGTATTGCTGAGTTATGTTACATAACTTTTACTACTAATAATTTCTCTTGAAAAAAAATTGTTTAGGCATGGCTCAATTGCAACTCAACTGCTAAGGCAAAATATTCTTTGGCTCCTATTATGTCGAATCAATAAATCGTTGTTCCGATACTTCCCTCGAAGACTGTTGCGACCCCGCTACCTTTGTGGGTTATCAACGGCCCACCACAACTCAGGCTCGTGCCATGGCCGCAAGCTAGGGATGCATGGGGCCCACCTAAATCCCTTCAAGTGGAGCTTGCCCCCTGCTCTTCTTTCTCCCAGAAAACATGAGTTCATATTTTTCACAATTTTTTCTACTGCTACTTTCTGCCCCGTTTTGAGCTCTTTCCCTATTGAAGCATTTTCAAATTCCTTTGATGGGATTGTTCTTTGGTATGTGACTCCTCTTCTTCAATGACGCACCCAAAGGGGCACCACCCCGTCTTCAATTTTGGTGAAGAGGCGGAGGAGGATGAGCTAGCATAACCTTTGGACCCCTTATGGATCCAGATGAACATGTCCCTAAAGGAGGCTACGTAGATGGGCATTCAAATGGAGCATAAATTCGGGCCACTCCGCCCACACCCACTACCACAGACGAATGGACGGCCTGGACCAACGCCGCCGAGGAGCATTTTCTGGCCATTGAGGCCTGCATGGCCGCATTCTATGATGACTATGGCTATGGCCGAAACTATTGGATAGTTTAATTAAGAACGGTCATCGATATAAGTCGCACTGCAGCCCATTTTCTGCCCAAAATATATTAGGAATAAAATCAAACTGAAATTTGAATCAAATGTATTCCGGATTTCTTTTTGGGAAGAATCGTCGAAGTGAATGTGAAATGGGAATGGGACACACATGTAAGAAAAATATGGATGTTTCCTTTTTGTGAGCCTGTGCGTGCACATAGTGGGCTGTGGTCTTCATATCTCATATGGCTACTCCGCTGGAGTTGCTCATAGTGGTTCTTTAGTTGGGAATTGCAAAGGATCTTCGGTGAGCTCCACTACCTATATCTGAACCTTTCACACACCTCAAGATCCTTAACCTATCATTTATACCCTGTGTATATGGTTATGTATGTGTTGTTTCCAAGCGGTATCTCCACATGTATTCTCTGTCCTTTTTCATCAGCCATGTCCTCACCACACCTCACCGTACCAGTTCAACTCATAACCAACTCATAACTTTGCAGTCTCCATGATTTTATTTACTCATGTCCTCTCGATATCTCCCACAACCATTATTCACCTTCTTCCCCAGCCGGCCAGCCCAGTTGGCCCATCTTCATAGTTCATATCATGTTCTTCTCTTCACTTTATTCACAGAAATAAAATAACTATATTAAAATTATGTGACCGTGTAACTTAAATAATATCTGTCTATAGAAGTGAATCGGATAGAATTTACATAAATCCTGCATTGTCTTGCAGCCACCAGTGCTCGCCCGACTGACTCCCCTAGGAAAAATGGCAAGGCATCGGCAGGTGCTAGTAGTGGGCTAGTGGAGTACTCCCTCCGGTTCGCATATAAGTTTTGTCCCAAGTCAAACAATTTCTACTTTGACCAAATTTATAGGAAAAAGTACCAATATTCATAATACCAAATCAATATTGTTAGATCAATTATGAAATGTAGTTTCATAGTATATATATTTGGTATTGTAGATGTTGGTATTTTTAATATAAATTTGGTCAAACTTTGCAAAGTTTGACTTGACAGAAATCTAATATGCAGAGTAAAAAGGATCGGAGGGAGTAGTGGATGGTCATTTACCACGTTCCCTCCTTTCACAAATTTCTTTGGATAAAACTTCCCATGCAAAAATGTGTCACCTCCTTCCATTGCTCCATTTAAAGCTGACACAAGGTACCCCTAGATCAACGCATTAACTGAGTATGGCTGTACGTAGTAATGAGTATTCAATACTATGTATTTATAAAGGGAAGTGTTTCCCTTTATATTAACTTCGGATATTAATATAACCATCTAAATACTCCTATCCGTTCATAAATATAAGTCTTTTTACTACTCCGTCCGTTCCAATGAATAAGGTGCACATGCTTTCCAAAATCCAACTTTTACCGTAATTACATCAATAATATTCATTTTTGCGATTTCAAAACTATACCATTGAAAACTTCTTCAATAAGAATCCTATGGTATAATTTTTATCACATAAACCACATCTGATTGGTCTAGTGTGTGTTTTATTCATTGGAATGGAGGGAGTATTAGAGGAAGTCTAATAAGGTCAATCAAGAGGATGTAAGGATCAAAGTATTATATTTTCGTTGAGTAGGATGAGAGAAGAGAAACGGGCTGTGGATTAACAACCAACTGCAGCATTAGTTTTAAGAAACATTATGAGAGTGTAAGGTGTGGATTAGGTATTAATCACATCTGTATCAAAATATAAGACGTCTTTTCTGATAAAAAGGGGTATACAAAACGTATTATATTTAGATATGTAGCAGGAGTATTTTTTTAGTACTACCTCCGTCACGGTTTAGAAGACGCGCTTGTAAATTCTCTGGGACCTAGGTGGTTATCTATTGGTTATAAGATGGGCTAAAAAATAGTATTCACACTACGCAATTATATAGAAATAGTATATCGGAATACTAATTAGCTACTAGAAATAATGCAATGTGCCCTAAACCTTGTCTATTGTGGAAACGCACGCAAATTAAATTGTGCCTTCTAAACCATAACGGAGGGAGTAACTAGTTATAGTATATATGTTGGTTATTAAGTTGGCTATATGTGACATGGAAATTTCAGATAGCCAGTTGTTGGCTATACTATTAATCATGCGCTTACCATATAGGTGGGTGGAGAACCCCGAGAGCTATCCACGTCCTTCTTTAGTGCTGTTCCACAAACGAGATGTATGAAACAGAGATAAATGAAATTGACACGGGCTTAAAGCTGAGATTAAGTAATTTTGGTCCTTCTCTTCCCGTCCGTGCACCACGGAGTATTCTTTCTTCGAGCATGCATACATGCGCCCACATGTTTGCATATACTCGCGAAATAACCAAGTTCATGCTACATTCAAGGGCATTTACAGTTGGACTGAACAAATTTGGCCCCTCAAATGCTTGCGGACGCGCCTCGTCAGCGTTTGGGCATGTTCTTTTGACTCATTATTTTTTTGTTCACGCAATCATAATATATGTCTGGTCACATGCATATGATTGGTGAAGAAGAAGAGAGAAAGAAAATAAATAATAAAAAAAGAAAAAAATGCTCTATGGGTCCCAATCCTATGTGGCGGATGTAGGACCGCTGATCGGACATGCCCGGCATTCCTCATACTCATCCCATATATGAGATGAATATGAGGACTGCCGGACAGCCCAGGCATTTAAAAAGGCTTTGAGAGGTCTGATTGGGTCAACTTTTTTCTTCTCTCTTCTGTCCGGTTAGTGGTCCCCACGCGCGCCTGGTCAATTTGTGAAGTCCGGCTGTATGCTCTAATACTCTGTGCATGGTATATGCGTGTGTCCATCCATCATGCACGCGTGTATATATATGATCTGATCTGAAGATGATGTGGCTAAAGTTTGTTGCCGGTGCTGGGAGGCACGGTGTTGCAAACGGACATGAGCTTAGAGCATCTACTGCTGAGTATCTCAAACCCGCTCAAACGTCCGCGCGAGCCGCTCGGTCATCGACCGGTCAAAAGAACCCGACCATCAGGGGTTCCTCAAACCATCATCAAACGTTCGGGCTGAGAAGCACCCTCATATCTAACACAAATCTGGGGCGGATATGGGGAAGCCTGGGCCGTCATGTTGGACTGACGCGTTGGTCCCTCACGAAAACAATTCGAAACTCGTCTCCTCCGTAGGACCGATGGCGCCGCGTGGCGTTGCTCCGGCGGGCTCAATAGTGCCCTAGCCCGACTATTTAAGCCAACCGCCGACATCAAAACCCTACCCGTCCACATTTCTTCCCCTCCCGTCCGCCGCCGCCGCCGCCACTTTCCACTCACCTACCGCTCGCTGTCCGCCACTAATAGCTATACCACCACGCTGCCAGGTAAGGATCTACCCATATGTAATGCCGGCAGGCCGGTTGCATCTCCTTAAGCAGATCCGGGCAAGGCGTGAAGCCCAGATAGCCGCAGGGCTACCTCCGGACGCGGTGGATCCGGACGAGGAGTTGGAGGAGGAGGAGGAGGAGCAGGAGGAGGAGGAGGATGGGGAGGACACAGAGCTGGAGGAGGAACAAGACGAGGACGAGGAGGACATGGGGATGTTGGGGACGCGGATCTACAGGCGGAGCAACAGACAATCCTTAATTCCCTGCGGGCGAAGGCGGAGGCGGAGGCCAGCCACCGTCATCTGCAGGAGGTGGAGGCGTAGCACGCCACATCCGTCGACGAGATGCTCACGTATACGAATGAGGACGAGGAGTCGGAGCTCTCCTACGCGCCCAGCTATACCCGGCACCCGGCACGGATATCGTGGACATCTTCAATGACGAAGCGTAGTTTAGGCTAGCTAGCGTGATTTGCATAGTACAAAGGATTTTTGTGTATATGGTTTGTATGGATTTAGGAGATGAAATATGAGGTACCAGAATGCACAGCATCAAGTATAAGGTTTGACTGGTCAGTGCCGGCTATCACGTAAGCGGGTGTTGAGTGCCGAATCTGATGTCTGCGGATGTAGATGCCGCGCGTCTGCGGATGTAGATGCTCTTAGCTATCAGCTGGGATTGTCCGGCGCATGCCATGGATGTCATGGAGCACATCACTTGACAAACCGATGATGGTGGCAAGCTCCAATTCACACTCACAGGAGAGAAGTCAGGAGATCACCAAACATTAATTAAATTCCTGTGATATCATCAAGACGGGCGACGAAGACAAAGACCGAGGAACAGGAACAAGCAAGCGAGAATGAGGGAGAGAATGATGAGATAGAATAGTGACGGTCGGCCGCAAAATGGTGGTAGCGGCTACTAACATGGATCATTGCAGTGCAAGGGCACAGGAGGGTGCTCACGGGCACATTCAGCACTTCAAATTGCTGTTACATGGCCTCCCCCACGACCATGATTCTTTGTGTCTCCCCCGATCTCCTGTAGATGGTACAATGCGCACGCACGCACGCACAATGCTTCCGCTAGCTAGCTATATCTAACTTATTAGCGTGGCTATGGCTAGCTAGATGCTGGAGCCTGAGAGCCCCTGGGATGGAACATGTGCCCGTCTATGTTTTCTCCGTGTGCCATCATCATTCCCGTGCCCTGCCTCGCTACATGCATGCTCATGCCCATGTCGCCGCTGCCGCTGCCGCTGCCCCTGCGCCGCTGCATCCTGCATGTGCCCGTGCAGTGCAAGCATATGCCGATGGATACGCCGTTCTAGCGCGGCGCTCGTTGCCGCCTGCAACTAGCTGTGCGTGTTCGCAGACAGAACCGGATGTTTTTCCTGCGTCCTCTTTGCCTCATCGGCGGCTCGGCGCTGCCACAGGCAAACGCGAGCGCCGTCTCGTCTGGGTGCAAAGGACCTTGGACGAACGGCGATCGGGATTTGACACCCATGCATGCATCTCTGAAAGTTGTAGGCAATGACATTCAAAATGGCACTACTTATTTTTAGAATGGAGGCGCTTAAACAGCCTTGGAATGAGACCATTAAGTTTTACAACTACTATTTCAGAGTTGAAAAGACGAAAATAAAGAGTACATGTTCGATAAATAGCTAAGGACGGCCAAACACAAGCGACGCAGTCACGCAGCGCATGCCTACAAGGCTACCACCCCAAGCTAGATGGGTCTAGGTGTATGGACGAGAGCCCACACCTAGCCTGTGTTATCTGGTCACGACACCGATCGGAGTTGTCGACACTTTGCGGAAAGCTTGTTGGTGTAGATCTTACGTCGCGGATGGTCCTTCCTTCAATCCCCCGAAGAGCTTCCATAGCTGGAAGAATGCAACATTTTTGTAAATGAGGTCAGCTAGATGTTTAAACAAACGACCCTCCATCAATGCTTTATTACGAGCAGTCCATGGTGACCATGAAAGAGCATCTACGACGGGACTTTGCAAATCCGGCACATCAAACGCCCACGAACGGGTCCGGGCGCGTCCGCGGACATTGACCGGTCACATCTCAAATAATGCAATCCACATGTGGGTACCTCAATTTAGAAAGCTCAAATTCTTATTATTACATGCAACGTAGCAATCTTTAAGCGGAGCTCGTCCGGTCACTGTGGCCATGTCCGGTGGCCGGCTGCGCTCCCCAGAGTGTTGGCCCGGTCGCCGGCAAGGTAGAGTAGGGCATGGGACATGAGCCGGCTCACGTGACCCAAGGCACCACCATCTCCCATGCCCTACTCTTCCTTGTCAGAGCCTGGAACCCATTGGGTGCCGGTGGACGTCAGATCGATGATGGATCCGTCCTGGGACGAGCCGCCGACGTCCACCACGATGCGGTTGGGGCATCTGAAGTGCTGCACCATACGTGACGCCGGAGAATGCGACTCCGCCTCGCCGACGTCCACCGCCGCGAGGGATGCCGCCACCTCCCGCACCCGCTACCTCGCACGGCAATAACGCCTTGACATGTTCTCATCAGATGAGGCCCATGGTGCGTCCCGATGCTCGGCATGCCAATAGACGGGTTGCGCGTTCGCCACTGCGTTCGGACGCCAGAAGGAACACACCGCCTCCGATGAGGCCACGGCGGCTGCCCTAGTGCCAGATCCATGCATCATTTGGGCGGACGCGATGGATTCCGGACGAAAGGAGTCCAACCGCTGCCGTGCATGGGCCTCCCCCCCCCCCCCCCCCCCCCCCGGGCGCGGCGGAGTGCAAGCCGGATGGCCATCTCCTCCCCGGGGTCGCGTGGGATGAGTTCGGGGTCGACGGATCTGGAGGTGAAGGATTCGGATCCGCTGCCCGCCATGCGGGAGACGACCGGACGGCGTCGAAGACGAGGTTGGGTGGCGGAGGGGGTGGAGAGGAGTGAATTAAAGTGGCCAGGGTTTTGTTCGGCGAGCGGATGAGGCGGAATATATGTGGGGTTGGATGGGCCATTGTGGGATGGGTCTGACGTGGTTAGCGTGCCTGGGCGCCTATATCCGCTCCATATTTAGGCTGGATATGAGGGTTATCGGTCAGACCGGACGTTTGAGACCTTTTTAAGACGCCCGCCTGGGTTAAAATTTTACGACCGGACAATGACTAGGCGGCTCGTCGGGATATATATATGAGACAGATTTGAGATGCCCGTCTGTAGATTAAGGCTGCAAAGCAAACCCATGGTAGCGTCCTATCATTCGCTCTTGTCCACTGAATAGGTTGGTAGCTCCACAAACCCCGCTGGGTTCGGTGAGCTCCTCGAAGCCTCCCTAATCACACTCCACACGAATCTCGCAATAATGCATCGTGAAAGAATGTGACCAGTCCTCATCTCCGCCACACCACACACATTTACCATCGCCTAGGAATTCGGTTCCGCGCCACTTTTCATAAGATCTTAAAATTTCCTAGAATTCTGGCTTTCCAAATCCCCATCAGCTCATATCTTGGTGCTATTTTGAAAATCTCCTTATATAGCGCTCCCGTCAAGAAATGGCCTGATGGCTCAAATTTTTACGAGGCCACATCCGCACCCATGGAAACTCGAAGATCCTGTCAATTTTTTTTTTGTATTTTCAAAGCTTTTTCAGAGGTCTGATTTTAGTTACTTTGTGGAGAGCTCCCGCAATCTCGTCACGAAGTTTTGCAAGCACTTTATCCATCTTTGATGCTAAATAATCATTTCCTTTTACCTTTTCTTCTAATTGTTTTTGAATTAAGGAACGGTAGACAAAGGAAATGAGGAACTCAAATCATCAAAGAAAGTAATAATGGGCACCCTCACAGTGCTTGCCACTTGGACGGAGTGGAATGGAGGACATGCCAGCCTCATTCCTTCGAAGATAATTGCTGACGTACTACATCCCTGTTAGTAAAATTCCTGGTAGGACGAAACGTACCCAAAACCAATTTGCCTAGTACCTTGTGCAGCCTGCCAATTAATCCCTGGACTAATGTTGCCCTGTTAACTCACATTCATTCGTCACATGCATGGCTGTGCAGCTGGTTGACGCGGAGTACCTGCTCAGTCCTCTGGTGAGGGCCTGCAGGCAGGACAAACAAACAACCCAACGGAACAAGCAGAGTGCCGGAGTAAAGTTGTGCAAATCCGTTTGAAAATCGAATACCCACGCACGGCGCCCATAAAATTCCTTGAAGGTGGCAATTGGCCAACCAGCAACCAACCAACCAACCCACCCTCACAACGTAGTATGTACTTCCTTTGTCCTGTAATATAAAATGTTTTTGCAAGATAATATAGCTTAAAAAACATCTTATATTGTACTCCCTTCGTTCGAAATTACTTGTCTCGAAAATGGATATATCTAGAACTAAAATACGTCTAGATACATTCATTTCTGCGCAGGGACGAAGCTAGAAAAAAATGTCATTGGGGTCAACCAATGTCCAATGCCTACTACAGCACATGCTATGGTGTGACTCACGCTGAGAGCAATATAAAGAGGAAAAAACAAAAATATGCCCATTATAACACAAATAGAAATAACATCCAAGGGCGACATGAAGAGCGAAAATATGCAATGAGCCAATGATAAACTAGTATCATAATAATAAGATTGTCATACCAAGTACTGGTTCCGCAAAGTCATAAAATCATTTGTTTACATATTCAGGGAAAATAAGCAAAAAAGATGTCTTCTAACAATTTCAGTTGTAACTTCGTGAAAAGGATGAACAAAAGTAATATATTATATTCACAACAATGGTGTGTAAGAAATAATATAGAGAATAAATATCATAAACAAAAAGTTAGAGTGATGTTAGACTCACATTTTATAACTTGCCTTCTCGATCTCCCATCTTCTTAAATAGATCAATTATGGCGTCATTCGTAATGGTAGCAAATATATCTTTCTCCACATAGCAAATCAAGCAATCACTCATGAACTGGTCACCCATTTTGTTGTGTAAAACACTCCTCACAATATTCATTGCTGAAAAGCATCTCTCCACTGACGCTGTGGCAACCGGCAAAATTAGCACTAGCTTTAGAAGTTGATACACCAAAGGGAAAGCAAGATGCTTCTTAGTGTCCACCAACTTTTTAGCAAGATCCACAATGCCATCCAAATTGGCAAATCTTTGGTCTGCTCGGACATTGTCAATGTAAATCCGAAGTTCATGTCCAAGATCCATCAATTTTGATGAATCAAAATCCTCAGGATAAAACTCAGCTAGCTTCAACAAACTCTCCAAGTTAAAAGCAGCGAAAGAGTTTTTTGGGTTGAAAGAAGCCATGTGAATAAGCAATGCAGAATTTACTTCATTGAATCTGTCATCAAACTCTCGAAGTTGCCAATCAATAACAGTGTTAAGACACTCTATTTGATAATGAGATGCAGGTTTGTTATATTTGTTCTTTTTCGTGTATTATGTCGATTAACATGTTCATCATGCATGTTTAGCTTTGGAATGTCATGTTCTTCACAGAATGAATATACCTTCTCCACAAGTGATTCCCACCCATTATCTCTTAGTTGTTGTAGATCATTCCTTGTTGACTTCACACATGACATTGCATTCAAGATATCTTGATCCTTTTGTTGCAATGCTTGTGACAGAGTGTTGGCACTCCCTAATATATGGAAAATAGAACACAAAATCGAAGGTTCCAAAATATGATAGAAGACCACGTGCTTCACTTTTCTTGGAATCTTTCTTGCCTTCTTTTTGTTGGAAATATGCCCTAGAGGCAATAATAAAATGGTTATTATTATATTTCTTTGTTCATGATAATTTTCTATCGTTCATGCTAATAATTGTGTTATCCGTAAATCGTAATACATGTGTGAATACATAGACCACAACACGTCCCTAGTGAGCCTCTAGTTGACTAGCTCGTTGATCAAAAGATAGTCATGGTTTCCTGACTATGGACATTGGATGTCATTGATAACGGGATCACATCATTAGGAGAATGATGTGATGGACAAGACCCAATCCTAAGCATAGCTCAAAGATCGTGTAGTTCGTTTTCTATAGCTTTTCCGAATGTCAAGTATCATTTCCTTAGACCATGAGATTGTGCAACTCCCGGATACCGTAGGAGTGCTTTGGGTGTGCCAAACGTCCCAACGTAACTAGATGACTATAAAGGTACACTACAGGTATCTCCGAAAGTGTCTGTTGGGTTGGCACGAATCGAGACTGGGATTTGTCACTCCGTATGACGGAGAGGTATCTCTGGGCCCACTCGGTAATGCATCATCATAACAAGCTCAATGTGACCAAGTGGTTGATCACGGGATCATGCATTACGGTACCAGTAAAGTGACTTGCCGGTAACGAGATTGAACGAGGTATTGGGATACCGACGATCGAGTCTCGGGCAAGTAACGTACCGATTGACAAAGGGAATTCTATACGGATTGATTGAATCCTCGACATCGTGGTTCATCCGATGAGATCATCGAGGAGCATGTGGGAGCCAACATGGGTATCCAGATCCCGCTGTTGGTTATTGACCGGAGAGTCGTCTCGGTCATGTCTGCGTGTCTCCCGAACCCGTAGGGTCTACACACTTAAGGTTCGGTGACGCTAGGGTTGTTGAGATATTAGTATACGGTAACCCGAAAGTTGTTTGGAGTCCTGGATGAGATCCCGGACGTCACGAGAGTTCCGGAATGATCCGGAGGTGAAGATTTATATATATGAAGTCAAGTTTCGGCCATCGGGAAAGTTTCGGGGGTAATTGGTATTGTACCGGGACCACCGGAAGGGTCCCGGGGGTCCACCGGGTGGGGCCACCTATCCCGAAGGGCCCCATGGGCTGAAGTGGGAGGGGAACCAGCCCCTAGTGGGCTGGTGCGCCCCCCTTGGGCCTCCCCCTGCGCCTAGGGTTTGAAGCCCTAGGGGTGGGGGCGCCCCACTTGGCTTGGGGGGCAAGGTGTTGGGGATCGTAGCAGAAATTTAAAATTTTCTACGCATCACCAAGATCAATCTATGGAGTAATCTAGCAACGAGGGGAAGGATAGTGCATCTACATACCCTTGTAGATCGCTAAGCGGAAGCGTTCAAGTGAACGGGGTTGATGGAGTCGTACTCGTCGTGATCCAATTCACCGATGATCCTAGCACCGAACGGACGGCGCCTCCGCGTTCAACACACGTACGGTACGAAGACGTCTCCCATGCCTTGATCCAGCAAAGATGAGGGAGAGGTTGAGGAAGAGAGTCCAACAGCAGCACGACGGCGTGGTGTTGATGGAGTGGCAGTTCTCTGGCACGGCTTCGCCAAGCTCACGCGGAGGAGGAGAGGTATTGGAGGGGAGGGGCTGCTCCAGGTTCAAGGGTGTGGCCGCCCTCCCACCCCTCCACTATTTATAGGTGGGGAGAGAGGGGGGCCGGCCCCCGAGATCCCATCTAGGGTTGGGGGCGGCGGCCAAGGGGGGAAGGAGTGCCTCCCAAGTCAAGTGGAGGCCCTCCCCCTTAGGGTTTCCCATCTCCCATGCGCATGGGCCTTGGGGGGCTGGTGCCCTTGGCCCATTAAGGTTAGGGCGCCCCCTACAGCCCATACTGCTGTATTGGACGTGGTGGAACATTTTTCGAACCTCCGGACCCCTCTGGAATCCTCCAGAACCTTCCGGAAGCTTCCTGGTACAATACTCGAAAAAACCGAACTTTTCCCGGAACCCGAACAACAACTTTCCATATATAAATCTTTACCTCTGGACCATTCCGAAACTCCTCGTGACGTCCGGGATCTCATCCGGGACTCCGAACAACATTCGGTAATCACATACAAGTCTTCCTAATAACCCTAGCGTCATCGAACCTTAAGTGTGTAGACCCTACGGGTTCAGGAACCATGCAGACATGACCGAGACAACTCTCTGGCCAATAACCAACAGCGGGATATGGATACCCATGTTCCACGATGATCTCATCGGACGAGCCACGACGTCGAGGATTCAATCAATCCCGTATTCAATTCCCTTTGTCCAGCGGTATTGTACTTGCCCGAGATTCGATCGTCGGTATCCCGATACCTTGTTCAATATCGTTACCGGCAAGTCTCTTTACTCGTTCCGTAACACATCATCCCGTGATCAACTTCTTGGTCACATTGTGCACATTATGATGATGTCCTACCGAGTGGGCCCAGAGACACCTCTCCGTTACACGGAGTGACAAATCCCAGTCTCGATTCGTGCCAACCCAACAGACACTTTCGGCGATACCTGTAGTGAACCTTTATAGCCACCCAGTTACGTTGTGACATTTGGCACACCCAAAGCACTCCTACGATATCCGGGAGTTGCACAATCTCATGGTCTAAGGAAATGATACTTGACATTAGAAAAGCTTTAGCAAATGAACTACACGATCTTGTGCTAGGCTTAGGATTGGGTCTTGTCCATCACATCATTCTCCTAATGATGTGATCCCGTTATCAACGACATCCAATGTCCATGGTCAGTAAACTGTAACCATCTATTGATCAACGAGCTAGTCAACTAGAGGCTTACTAAGGACATGGTGTTGTCTATGTATCCACACATGTATCTGAGTTTCCTATCAATACAATTCTAGCATGGATAATAAACGATTATCATGAACAATGAAATATAATAATAATAACTAATTTATTATTGCCTCTAGGGCATATTTCCAACAGTCTCCCACTTGCACTAGAGTCAATATTGTAGTTCACATCGCCAGGTGATTAACACTCACAGGTCACATCGCCATGTGGCCAACATCCAAAGAGTTTACTAGACTCAATAATCTAGTTCACATCACTATGTGATTAACACTCAATGAGTTCTGGGTTTGATCATGTTATGCTTGTGAGAGAGGTTGTAGTCAACGGATCTTGCCATATTCAGATCCCTATGTATTTCGCAAAACTTTATGTCATATTGTAGGTGCTGCTAGCACGTTCCACTTGGAGCTATTCCAAATTGTTGCTCCATTATACGTATCCGGTATCTCTACTCAGAGCTATCCGAATAGGTGTTAAGCTTGCATCGACATAACTCTTTACGTCGAACTCTTTATCACCTCCATAACCGAGAAACATTTCCTTATTCCTCTAAGGACAATTTTGACCGCTATCTGGTGATCTACTCCTAGATCACCTTTGTACCCTCTTGCCAGACATGTGGCAAGGCACACATCAGGTGCGGTACTTCAGCATGGCATACCGTATAGAGCCTATGACAAAAGCATAGGGGACGACCTTCGTCCTTCCTCTTTCTTCTGCCGTGGTCAAGCTTTGAGTCTTACTCAACTTCGCACCTTACAACTCAGGTAAGAACCCCTTATTTGACTGATCTATTTTGAACTCCTTCAAAAACATGTCAAGGTGTGCGTTCTTTGAGAGTACCATCATGCATCTTGATCTATCCCTATAGATCTTGATGCCCAATATGTAAGCAGCTTTATCCAGGTCTTCCTTTGAAAAACACTCTTCAAACAACAGTTTATGCTTTCCAGAAATTCTACATTATTTCGGATCAACAATATGTCATCCACATATACTTATCCAAAATGTTGTAGTGCTCCCACTTACTTTCTTGTAAATACAAGTTTCTAGCAAACATTGTATAAACCTAAAAGCTTTGATCACTCCATTAAAGCATATATTCTGACTCCGAGCTGCTTGCTCTAGTCCATAGAAGGATTGCTGGAGCCAGCATACCTTTTAGCATCCTTAGGATCGACAAAACCTTTTATTGTAGCACATACAACTTTTCTTACGAAAACTGGTAAGAAAACTTGTTTTGACATCCATCTGTAAGTTTCATAATCGAAAAATACAGCTAATGCTAACATGATTCCGACGGACTTAAGCATCGCTACGGGTGAGAAATTCTCATCGTAGTCAACTCCTTGAACTTGTGAAAAGATTCTTTCCCATAAGTCCAGCTTCATAGACGGTAACATTACCGCCCACGTCCGTCTTCTTCTTAAAGATCCATTTATCTCAATGGCTTGCCGATCATCGGGCATGTCCACGAAAGTTCATACTTTGTTCTGGTATATGCATCCTATCTCGGATTTCATGGCTTCTAACCATTTGTCAGAATACGGGCCCACCATCGCTTCTCCATAGCTCGTAGGTTCATTGTTGTCTAACAACATGATATCTAAGACAGGATTACCGTACCACTCAGGAGTGGTACATATCCTTGTCGACCTACGAGGTTCGATAGCAACTTGATCCGAAGATTTATGATCACTATCATTAAATTCCTATTCAACAGACGTAGGCTCCACAGAAAACATCTTTCTGTGTTGCATCACTCTCTGGTTGAAGTAAAGGTTCGACAACCTCATCAAGTTCTATCTTCTTCCCACTCAATTCTTTCGAGAGAAACTCCTTCTCGAGAAAGGACCCGTTCTTAGCGACAAACAATTTGCCCTCGGATCTGAGATAGAAGGTATACCCAACTGTCACCTTTGGGTATTCTATGAAGATGTGTTTGTCCGCTTTTGGGTTCGAGCTTCTCCGGCTGAAGTCTTAAGCAACACAGCCCAAACATTAAGAAACGAAAACTTTGGTTTCTTGCCAAACCAATGTTTACACGACGTCATCTCAATGGACTTAGATGGTGTCCTATCTAAAGTGAATGCAGCTGTCTCTAACGCATAACCTCAAAATGAAAACGGTAGATTGGTAAGAGACATCATAGATCGCACCATATCTCATAAGGTTCGATTAGGACATCCGGACACACCATTACCCTGTGGTTTTCCAGGTGGCTTCAACTGTGAAACAATTCCACAATGTCTTAAGTGTTTGCCAAACTCATAACTCAGAAAATCCCCTTTATATCAGATCGTGGGAACATGATCTTCTTGTTATGATGATTCTTAACTTCACTCTGAAATCGCTTGAACTTTTCAAACGTTTCAGACTTGTGCTTCATTAAGTAAATATACCTATATCTACCCAAATCTTCAGTGAAGATGAGAAAATAGCGATATCCACTGCACGCTTCAATTCTCATTGGATCACACGCATCGGTATGTATGATTTCCAACAAGTCACTTGCCCGTTTCATTGTACCTGAAAACAGGGTCTTAGTCATCCTGCCCATGAGGCCTGGCTGACATGTGTCAAGTGATTCAAAATCAAGTGACTCCAAACATCCATCGACATGGAGTTTCTTCATGCATCTTACGCCAATATGACCTAAGCGGCAGTGCCACGAGAAAGTGGTACTATCATTATTAACTCTACATCTTTTGGCGTGAACATGTGTATTACCACGACCGAGATTGAATGAACCATTCACATAGGGTGCATGACAATGAAAGGTATTATTCATGTAAACAGAATAACTAGTATTCTCTAACTTAAATGAATAAACGTATTGCAATGAACATGATCTAATCATATTCATTCTCAACGTAGACACCTGATAACATTTATCTAGGTTCAATACTAATCCCGAAGGCAGATGGAGCGTGCGATGGTGATCTCATCAACTTTGGAAACACTTCTAACACACATCGTCACCTCGCCCTTAGCCAGTCTCCGTTTAGTCCGTAGCTTTTGCTTCAAGTCACCAATAATAGCAACTTAATCGGTATCCAATACCGAGGTGCTACCAGGAGTACTAGTGAGGTACACATTAATAATACGTATATACTTTGTTGAAGTTGCCAGCCTTCTTATCTACCATGAATTTGGGGTAATTCCGGTACTAGTGTCCGTTCCCCTTACAATAGAAGCATTTACTCTCGGGTTTGGGTTCAACCTTGGGTTCCTTCACTGGAGCGGCAACTGGTTTGCCATCCATGAAGTTTCCCTTCTAGCCCTTGCCCTTCTTGAAACCAGTGGTCTTTGTCAAACCATCAACACTTGATGCTCCTTCTTGATTTCTACCTTTGGCGGTCTTAAGCACCGCGAACAGCTCCGGGATCAACTCCATCCCTTGCATGTCATAGTTCATCACGAAGATCTAGTAGCTTAGTGATAGTGGCTAGAGAACTCTATCAATCACTATCTTATCTGGAAGTTTAACTCCCACTTGATTTAAGTGATTGTAGCACCCAGACATTCTGAGCACATGCTCACTAGCTGAGCTATTCTCCTCCATCTTGTTGGCAAAAGAACTTGTCAGAGGTCTCACACCTCTCAACATGGGCATGAGCCTGAAATCCCAATTTCAGCTCTTGGAACATATCATATGTTCTATGGCATGCAAAACGTCATTGGAATCCCGATTCTAAGCCGTAAAGTATGGTGCACTAAACTATCAAGTAGTCATCAGGATGTGTCTGTCAGGTGTTCAGAACATCCACAGACGACGTTGTAGGGGTTTGCACATCGAGCGGTGCATCAAAGACGTAAGCCTTCTGTGTAGCAGTGAGGACACTCCTCGGACTACGGACCTAGTCCGCATCATTGCTTACAATATCTTTCAACTTAATCTTTCTCTAGGAATGTATTGAAACAGGGAGCTACAACATGAGCTATTTATCTACAACATATTTGCGAAGACAATTTAGACTATGTTCATGATAATTGAGTTCATCTAATCAAATTAATTTAATGAACTCCCACTCAGATAGACATCCCTCTAGTCATCTAAGTGAAACATGATCCGAATCGACTAGGCCGTGTCCGATCATCACGTGAGACGGACTAGTCATCAACGGTGAACATCACATGTTGATCGTATCTTCTATACGACTCATGTTCGACCTTTCGGTCTTCCGTGTTCCGAGGCCATGTCTGTACATGCTAGGCTCGTCAAGTCAACCTAAGTGTTTCGCATGTGTCCCGAGGCCATGTCTGTACATGCTCGGCTCATCAACACCCGTTGTATTCGAACGTTAGAATCTATCACACCCGATCGTCACGTGGTGCTTCAAAACAATGAACCTTCGCAACGGTGCACAGTTAGGGGGAACACTTTTCTTGAAATTTTAGAGAGGGATCATCTTATTTAAGCTTCCGTCGTTCTAAGCAAATAAGATGTAAAACATGATAAACATCACATGCAATCAAATAGTGACATGATATGGCCAATATCATTTTGCTCCTTTTGATCTCCATCTTCGGGGCTCCATGATCATCATTGTCACAGGCATGACACCATGATCTCCATCATCGTGTCTTCTTGAAGTTGTCTCGTCATCTATTACTTCTACTACTATGGCTAACGCTTTAGCAATAAAGTAAAGTAATTACATGATGTTTATGTTGACACGCAAGTCATAAATAAATTAAGAAAAGTCCTATGGCTCCTGCCGGTATTCATACTCATCGACATGCAAGTCGTGATTCCTATTACAAAAACATGATCAATCTCATACATCACATATATCATTCATCACATCCTTTTGGCCATATCACATCACAAGGCATATGCTGCAAAAACAAGTTAGACATCCTCTAATTGTTGTTGCAAGTTTTTTACGTGGCTGCTATAGCTTTCTAGCAAGAACGTTTCTTACCTACGCCAAAACTACAACGTGATATGCCAATTTCTATTTACCCTTCATAAGGACCCTTTTCATCGAATCCGATCCGACTAAAGTGGGAGAGACAGACACCCGCTAGCCACCTTATGCAACTAGTGCATGTCAGTCGGTGGAACCAGTCTCACGTAAGAGTACGTGTAAGGTTGGACCGGGCCGCTTCATAACCACGATGCCGCCGAATCAAGATAAGACTAGTAACAACAAGTAAATTGACAATATCGATGCCCACAACTGCTTTGTGTTCTACTCATGCATAGAAACTACGCATAGACCTAGCTATGATACCACTATTGGGGATCGTAGCAGAAATTTAAAATTTTCTACGCATCACCAAGATCAATCTATGGAGTAATCTAGCAACAAGGGGAAGGAGAGTGCATCTACATACCCTTGTAGACCGCTAAGCGGAAGCGTTCAAGTGAACGGGGTTGATGGAGTCGTACTCGTCGTGCTCCAAATCACTGATGATCCTAGCGCCGAACAGACGGCACCTCCGCGTTCAACACACGTACGGAACGGAGACGTCTCCCACGCCTTGATCCAGCAAGGAGGAGGGAGAGGTTGAGGAAGAGAGTCCAACAGCAGCACGACAGCGTGGTGGTGATGGAGTGGTAGTTCTCCGGCAGGGCTTCGCCAAGGTCACGCGGAGGAGGAGAGGTATTGGAGGGGAGGGGCTGCGCCAGGTTCAAGGGTGTGGCCGCCCTCCCACCCCTCCACTATTTATAGGTGGGGAGAGAGGGGGGCCGGCCCCCTAGATCCCATCGAGGGTTGGGGGCGGCGGCCAAGGGGGGAAGGAGTGCCTCCCAAGTCAAGTGGAGGCCCTCCCCCTTAGGGTTTCCCCTCTCCCATGTGCATGGGCCTTGGGGGGCTGGTGCCCTTGGCCCATTAAGGTTAGGGCGCCCCCCTACAGCCCATGCTGCTGTATTGGATGTGGTGGAACATTTTCCGGACCTCCGGACCCCTCCGGAATTTTCCGGAAGCTTCCCGGTACAATACCGGAAAAAACCGAACTTTTCCTGGAACCCGAACAACAACTTTCCATATATAAATCTTTACCTCCGGACCATTCTGGAACTCCTCGTGACGTCCGGGATCTCATCCGAGACTCCAAATAACATTCGATAATCACATACAAGTCTTCCTAATAACCCTAGCGTCATCGAACCTTAAGTGTGTAGACCCTACGGGTTCGGGAACTATGCAGACATGACCGAGACAACTCTCCGGCCAATAACCAAAAGCGGGATCTGGATACCCATGTTGGCTCCCACATGTTCCACGATGATCTCATCGGATGAACCATGATGTCGAGGATTCAATCAATCGTGTATTCAATTCCATCTGTCCAGCGGTATTGTACTTGCCCGAGATTCGATCGTCGGTATCCCGATACCTTGTTCAATCTCGTTACCGGCAAGTCTCTTTACTCGTTCCGTAACACATCGTCCCGTGATCAACTCCTTGGTCACATTGTGCACATTATGATGATGTCCTTGAAGGAAATATGCCCTAGAGGCAATAATAAAGTTATTATTTATTTCCTTATATCATGATAAATGTTTATTATTAATGCTAGAATTGTATTAACTGGAAACATAATACATGTGTGAATACATAGACAAACAGAGTCTCACTAGTATGCCTCTACTTGACTAGCTCGTTAATCAAAGATGGTTATGTTTCCTAACCATGGACAAAAGAGTTGTTATTTTATTAACGAGATCAGATCATTAGTTGAATGATCTGATTGACATGACCCATTCCATTAGCTTAGCACCCGATCGTTTAGTATGTTGCTATTGCTTTCTTCATGACTTATACATATTCCTATGACTATGAGATTATGCAACTCCCGTTTGCCGGAGGAACACTTTGGGTGCTACCAAACGTCACAACGTAACTGGGTGATTATAAAGGAGTACTACAGGTGTCTCCAAAGGTAGATGTTGGGTTGGCGTATTTCGAGAATAGGATTTGTCACTCCGATTGTCGGAGAGGTATCTCTGGGCCCTCTCGGTAATGCTCATCACATAAGCCTTGCAAGCACTACAACTAATATGTTAGTTGTGAGATGATGTATTACGGAACGAGTAAGAGACTTGCCGGTAACGAGATTGAACTAGGTATTGGATACCGACGATCGAATCTCGGGCAAGTAACATACCGATGACAAAGGGAACAACGTATGTTGTTATGCGGTCTGACCGATAAAGATCTTCGTAGAATATGTAGGAGCCAATATGGGCATCCAGGTCCCGCTATTGGTTATTGACCGGAGACGTGTCTCGGTCATGTCTACATTGTTCTCGAACCGTAGGGTCCGCACGCTTAACGTTACGATGACAGTTATTATGAGTTTATGCATTTTGATGTACCGAAGGTTGTTCGGAGTCCCGGATGAGATCACGGACATGACGAGGAGTCTCGAAATGGTCGAGACATAAAGATTGATATATTGGAAGCCTATATTTGGACATCGGAAGTGTTCCGGGTGAAATCGGGATTTTACCGGATTACCGGGAGGTTACCGGAACCCCCCGGGAGCCATATGGGCCTTATTGGGCTTTAGTGGAAAGGTGAAGGGGCTGCCCATAGTGGGCTGCGCGCCCCCCCTCCCCTAGTCCTATTAGGACTAGGAGAGGTGGCCGGCCACCTCCCTCTCTCTCTTTCCACTTGGGAGTCCTATTAGGAATAGGATTGGGGGGGGGAGTCCTACTCCCGGTAGGAGTAGGACTCCTCCTGCGCCTCCATAGTTGGCCGGCCAGCCCTCCCCCTGGCATCCTTTATATACGGGGGCAGGGGGCACCTCTAGACACAAGTTGATCCTTGAGATCGTTCCTTAGCCGTGTGCGGTGCCCCATGCCACCAAATTCCACCTCGATCATACCGTTGTAGTGCTTAGGCGAAGCCCTGCGTCGGTAGTACATCAAGATCGTCATCACGCCGTCGTGCTGACGGAACTCTTCCTCGACGCTTTGCTGGATCGGAGCCCGAGGATCATCATCGAGCTGAACGTGTGCTAAGAACTCGGAGGTGCCGGAGTAACGGTGCTTGGATCGGTCGGATCGGGAAGAAGACATACGACTACTTCCTCTATGTTGTGTCAACGCTTCCGTTGCGATCTACAAGGGTACATAGATCAGACTCTCCCCCTCGTTGCTATGCATCACCATGATCTTACGTGTGCGTAGGAAATTTTTTGAAATTACTACGTTCCCCAACAGTGGTATCAGAGCCTAGGTTTTATGGTTTGATGTTATTTGCACGAGTAGAACACAAGTGAGTTGTGGCCGATACAAGTCATACTGCCTACCAGCATGTCATACTTTGGTTCGGCGGTATTGTTGGACGAGACGACCCGGACCAACCTTAGGCGTACGCTTACGCGAGACCGGTTCCCTCGACGTGCTTTGCACATAGATGGCTTGCGGGCGACTGTCTCTCCAACTTTAGTTGAACCGAGTGTGGCTACGCCCGGTCCTTGAGAAGGTTAAAACGGAGTCTATTTGACAAACTATCGTTGTGGTTTTGATGCGTAGGTGAGATTGGTTCTTACTTAAAGCCCGTAGCAGCCACGTAAAACTTGCAACAACAAAGTAGAGGACGTCTAACTTGTTTTTGCAGGGCATGTTGTTATGTGATATGGTCAAGGCATGATGCTAAATTTTATTGTATGAGATGATCATGTTTTGTAACCAAGTTATCGGCAACTGGCATGAGCCATATGGTTGTCGCTTTATTGTATGCAATGCAATCGCGATGTAATGCTTTACTTTATTACTAAGCGGTAGTGATAGTCGTGGAAGCATAAGATTGGCGAGACGACAATGATGCTACGATGGAGATCAAGGTGTCGCGCCGGTGACGATGGTGATCATGACGGTGCTTCGGAGATGGAGATCACAAGCACAAGATGATGATGGCCATATCATATCACTTATAATGATTGCCTGTGATGTTTATCTTTTATGCATCTTATCTTGCTTTGATTGACGGTAGCATTATAAGATGATCTCTCACTAAATTATCAAGAAGTGTTCTCCCTAAGTATGCACCGTTGCGAAAGTTCTTCGTGCTGAGACACCACGTGATGATCGGGTGTGATAGGCTCTATGTTCAAATACAACGGGTGCAAAACAGTTGCACACGCGGAATACTCAGGTTATACTTGATGAGCCAAGCATATACAGATATGGCCTCGGAACACGGAGACCGAAAGGTCGAGCGTGAATCATATAGTAGATATGATCAACATAATGATGTTCACCGATGAAACTACTCCATCTCACGTGATGATCGGACATGGTTTAGTTGATTTGGATCACGTGATCACTTAGAGGATTAGAGGGATGTCTATCTAAGTGGGAGTTCTTAAGTAATATGATTAATTGAACTTAAATTTATCATGAACTTAGTCCTGGTAGTATTTTGTAAATCATGTTGTAGATCAATAGCTCGCGTTGTTGCTTCCCTGTGTTTATTTTTGATATGTTCCTAGAGAAAATTGTATTAAAAGATGTCAGTAGCAATGATGCGGATTGGATCCGTGATCTGAGGTTTATCCTCATTGTTGCACGGAAGAATTATGTCCTTGATGCACCGCTAGGTGACAGACCTATTGCAGGAGCAGATGCAAACGTTATGAACGTTTGGCTAGCTCAATATGATGACTACTTGATAGTTTAGTGCACCATGCTTAATGGCTTAGAATCGGGACTTCAAAGACGTTTTGAACGTCATGGACCATATGAGATGTTCCAGGAGTTGAAGTTAATATTTCAAGCAAATACCCGAGTTGAGAGATATGTAGTCTCCAACAAGTTCTATAGCTAAAAGATGGAGGAGAATCGCTCAACCAGTGAGCATGTGCTCAGATTGTCTGGGTACTACAATCGCTTGAATCAAGTGGGAGTTAATCTTCCAGATAAGATAGTGATTGACAGAATTCTCTAGTCACCATCACCAAGTTAGTAGAACTTCGTGATGAACTATAATAAGCAAAGGATAACGGAAACAACTCCCAAGCTCTTCGTGATGCTGAAATCAACGAAGGTAGAAATCAAGAAAAACATCAAGTGTTGATGGTTGACAAGATCACTAGTTTCAAGAAAAGGGAAAAGGGAAGAAGGGGAACTTCAAAAGAACGGCAAGCAAGTTGCTACTCATGTGAAGAAGCCCAAGTCTGGTCATAAGCCTGAGACAAAGTGCTTCCACTGCAAAGGGACTGGTCACTGGAAGCGGAACTACCCCAAGTGATTGGCGGATAAGAAGGATGGCAAAGTGAACATAAGTATATTTGATATACATGTTATTGATGTGTACTTTACTAGTGTTTATAGCAACCCTCAGTATTTGATGCTAGTTCAGTTGCTAAGATTAGTAACTCGAAACGGGAGTTGCAGAATAAACAGAGACTAGTTAAGGGTGAAGTGACGATGTGTGTTGGAAGTGGTTCCAAGATTGATATGATCATCATCGCACACTCCCTATAATTTCGGGATTAGTGTTGAACCTAAATAAGTGTTATTTGGTGTTTGCGTTGAGCATGAATATGATTTGATCATGTTTATTGTAATACGGTTATTCATTTAAGTAAGAGAATAAATTGTTGTTCTGTTTACATGAATAAAACCTTATATGGTTACACACCCAATGAAAATAGTTCGTTGGATCTCGATCGTAGTGATACACATAATCATAATATTGAAACCAAAAGATGCAAAGTTAATAATGATAGTGCAACTTATTTGTGGCACTGCCATTTAGGTCATATTGGTGTAAAGCGCATGAAGAAACTCCATGCTGATGGGCTTTTGGAATCACTTGATTATGAATCAGTTGATGCTTGCGAACCATGCCTTATGGGCAAGATGACTAAAACGCCGTTCTCCGGAACAATGAAGCAAGCAACAGATTTGTTGGAAATCATACATACTGATGTATGTGGTCCGATGAATATTAAGGCTTGCAGCAAGTATCATTATTTTCTGACCTTCACAGATGATTTGAGCAGATATGGGGATATCTACTTGATGAAACATAAGTCTGAAACATTTGAACAGTTCAAAGAATTTCAGAGTGAAGAAGAAAATCATCGTGACAAGAAAATAAAAGTTTCTACGATATGATCGCAGAGGTAAAATATTTGAGTTACGAGTTTGGTCTTCAGTTAAAAACAAAGTGAAATAGTTTCACTACTCACGCCGCCTGGAACACCACAAGATAATGGTGTGTCCGAATGTCATAACCATACTTTATTGGATATAGTACAATCTATGATGTTTCTTGCTGATTTACCAATATCATTTTGGGATTATGCATTAAAGACAGCTGCATTCACATTAAAAAGGGCACCATCTAAGTCCGTTGAGACGACATAATCTGAACTGTGGTTTGGCAAGAAACCAAAGTTGTCGTTTCTTAAAGTTTGGGTTGCAATGCTTATATGAAAAGGTTTCAACTTGATAAGCTCAAACCCAAATCGGAGAAGTGTGTCTTCATAGGATACCCAGAAAGAAAAATGTTGGGACACCTTCTATCACAGATCCGAAGGCAAGCTATTCGTTGCTGCGAATGGATCCTTTCTAGAGAAGGAGTTTCTCTCGAAAGAAGTGAGTGGGAGAAAAGTAGAACTTGATGAGGTAACTGTACCTCCTCCCTTATTGGAAAGTAGTACATCACAGAAACCGGTTTCTGTGACACCTACACCAATTAGTGAGGAAGCTAATGATGATGATCATGAAACTTCAGATCAAGTTACTACCGAATCTCGTAGGTAAACCAGAGTGAGATCCGCACCAGAGTGGTACTGTAATCCTGTTCTGGAAGTCATGTTACTAGACCATGATGAACTTGCGAACTATGAGGAAGCGATGATAAGCCCAGATTCCGCAAAATGGTTTGAGGCCATGAAATCTGAGATATGATCCATGTATGAGAACAAAGTATGGACTTTGATGGATTTGCCCGATGATCGGCAAGCCATAGAAAATAATGGATCTTCAAGAGGAAGACGGACACCGATAGTAGTGTTACTATCTATAAAGCTAGAATTGTCGCAAAAGGTTTTCGACAAGTTCAAAGTGTTGACTACGGTGAGAGTTTCTCACTCGTATCTATGCTTAAGTCTGTTCGAATCATGTTAGCAATTGCCACATTTTATGAAATCTGGCAAATGGATAAACAAAACTTTATTCCTTAATGGATTTCTTAAAGAAGAGTTGTATATGATGCAACCAGTAGGTTTTGTCAATCCTAAAGGTGCTAACAAAATATGCAAGCTCCAGCGATTCATCTATGGACTGGTGCAAGCATCTCGGAGTTGGAATACACGCTTTGATAAGTTGATCAAAGCATATAGTTTTATACAGACTTGCGGTGAAGCCTGTATTTACAAGAAAGTGAGTGGGAGCACTACAACATTTCTGATAAGTATATGTGAATGACATATTGTTGATCAGAAATAATGTAGAATTATTCTGTAAAGAATAAAGGAGTGTTTGAAAGGAGTTTTTCAAAGAAAGACCTCGGTGAAGCTGCTTACATATTAAGCATCAAGATCTATAGAGAGATAGATCAAGACGCTTGATAAGTTTCTCAATGAGTACATACCTTGACAATATTTTGAAGTAAGTTCAAAATGGAACAGTCAAAGAAAGAGTTCTTGGCTGTGTTACAAGGTGTGAAATTGAGTAAGACTCAAATCCCGACCACGGCAGAAGATAGAAAGAGAATGAAAGTCATTCCCTATACCTTGGCCATAGGTTCTATAAAGTATGTCATGCTGTATACCAGATCTATTGTATACCCTCCACTGATTTGGCAAGGAAGTACAATAGTGATCTAGGAGTAGATCACTGGACAGCGGTCAGAATTATCCTTAGTGAAATAAGGATATGTTTCTCGATTATGGACGTGACAAAAAGGTTCGTCATAAAGGGTTACGCCGATGCAAGTTTTGACACTAATCTAGATGACTCTAAGTCTCGGTCTAGATACATATTGAAAGTGGGAGCAATTAGCTAGAGTAGCTTCATGCAGAGCATTGTTGACATAGAAATTTGCAAAATACATGTGGATCTGAATATGGCAGACCCGTTGACTAAGATTCTCTCACAAGCAAAACATGATCACACCTTAGTACTCTTTGGGTGTTAATCACATAGCGATGTGAACTAGATTACTGACTCTAGTAAACCCTTTGAGTGTTGGTCACATGACGATGTGAACTATGGGTGTTAATCACATGGTGATGTGAACTATTGCTGTTAAATCACATATCGATGTGAACTAGATTATTGACTCTAGTGCAAGTGGGAGACTGAAGGAAATATGCCCTAGAGGAAATAATAAAGTTATTATTTATTTCCTTATATCATGATAAATGTTTATTATTCATGCTAGAATTGTATTAACTGGAAACATAATACATGTGTGAATACATAGACAAACAGAGTGTCACTAGTATGCCTCTACTTGACTAGCTCGTTAATCAAAGATGGTTATGTTTCCTTACCATGGACAAAAGAGTTGTTATTTGATTAACGAGATCAGATCATTAGTTGAATGATCTGATTGACATGACCCATTCCATTAGCTTAGCACCCGATCGTTTAGTATGTTGCTATTGCTTTCTTCATGACTTATACATGTTCCTATGACTATGAGATTATGCAACTCCCGTTTGCCGGAGGAACACTTTGGGTGTTACCAAACGTCACAACGTAACTGGGTGATTATAGAGGAGTACTACAGGTGTCTCCAAAGGTAGATGTTGGGTTGGCGTATTTCGAGAATAGGATTTGTCACTCCGATTGTCGGAGAGGTATCTCTGGGCCCTCTCGGTAATGCTCATCACATAAGCCTTGCAAGCACTACAACTAATATGTTAGTTGTGAGATGATGTATTACGGAACGAGTAAAGAGACTTGCCGGTAACGAGATTGAACTAGGTATTGGATACCGACGATCGAATCTCGGGCAAGTAACATACCGATGACAAAGGGAACAACGTATGTTGTTATGCGGTCTGACCGATAAAGATCTTCGTAGAATATGTAGGAGCCAATATGGGCATCCAGGTCCCGCTATTGGTTATTGACCGGAGACGTGTCTCGGTCATGTCTACATTGTTCTCGAACCGTAGGGTCCGCACGCTTAACGTTACGATGACAGTTATTATGAGTTTATGCATTTTGACGTACCGAAGGTTGTTCGGAGTCCCGGATGAGATCACGGACATGACGAGGAGTCACGAAATGGTCGAGACATAAAGATTGATATATTGGAAGCCTATATTTGGACATCGGAAGTGTTCCGGGTGAAATCGCGATTTTACCGGATTACCGGGAGGTTACCGGAACCCCCCGGGAGCCATATGGGCCTTATTGGGCTTTAGTGGAAAGGTGAAGGGGCTGCCCATAGTGGGCTGCGCGCCCCCCTCCCCTAGTCCTATTAGGACTAGGAGAGGTGGCCGGCCACCTCCCTCTCTCTCTTTCCACTTGGGAGTCCTATTAGGAATAGGATTGGGGGGGGGGAGTCCTACTCCCGGTAGGAGTAGGACTCCTCCTGCGCCTCCATAGTTGGCCGGCCAGCCCTCCCCCTGGCATCCTTTATATACGGGGGCAGGGGGCACCTCTAGACACAAGTTGATCCTTGAGATCGTTCCTTAGCCGTGTGCGGTGCCCCCTGCCACCAAATTCCACCTCGATCATACCGTTGTAGTGCTTAGGCGAAGCCCTGCGTCGGTAGTACATCAAGATCGTCATCACGCTGTCATGCTGACGGAACTCTTCCTCGACGCTTTGCTGGATCGGAGCCCGAGGATCGTCATCGAGCTGAACGTGTGCTAAGAACTCGGAGGTGCCGGAGTAACGGTGCTTGGATCGGTCGGATCGGGAAGAAGACGTATGACTACTTCCTCTACGTTGTGTCAACGCTTCCGTGGCGATCTACAAGGGTACGTAGATCAGACTCTCCCCCTCGTTGCTATGCATCACCATGATCTTACGTGTGCGTGGGAAATTTTTTGAAATCACTACGTTCCCCAACAGTCCTACCGAGTGGGCCCAGAGATACCTCTCCGTTACACGGAGTGACAAATCCCAGTCTCGATTCGTGCCAACCCAACAGACACTTTCGGAGATACCTGTAGTGAACCTTTATAGCCACCCAGTTACATTGTGATGTTCGGCACACCCAAAGCACTCCTACGGTATCCGGGAGTTGCACAATATCATGGTCTAAGGAAATGATACTTGACATTAGAAAAGCTTTAGCAAACGAACTACACGACCTTGTGCTCGGCTTAGGATTGGGTCTTGTCCATCACATCATTCTCCTAATGATGTGATCCCGTTATCAACGACATCCAATGTCCATGGTCAGGAAACTGTAACCATCTATTGATCAACGAGCTAGTCAACTAGAGGCTTACTAGGGACATGGTGTTGTCTATGTATCCACACATGTATCTGAGTTTCCTATCAATACAATTCTAGCATGGATAATAAACGATTATCATGAACAATGAAATATAATAATCATAACTAATTTATTATTGCCTCTAGGGCATATTCCCAACACAAGACACCCCCTTGGCCGCCCCCCCCCTTGGAGATTGTATCTCCTAGGGCCGGCGCCCCCCTAGGGACCCTATATATAGTGGGGGGGGGAGGGAGGGCAGCCGCACCCTAGCCCCTGGCCTCTCCCTCTCCTTCCCGTGACACTCCTCCATCTCCCTGTGCTTGGCGAAGCCCTGCCGAGATCACCGTTGTTTCCACCACCACGCCGTCGTGCTGCTGGATCTTCATCAACCTCTCCTTCCCGCTTGCTAGATCAAGTTGGAGGAGACGTCTTCCCAAACGTACGTGTGTTGAACACGAAGGTGCCGTCCGTTCGGCGCTAAGTCATCGGTGATTTGGATTACGACGAGTACGACTCCATCAACATCGTTCTCTTGAACGCTTCCGCGCGCGATCTACAAGGGTATGTAGATGCACTCCTCTCTCCCTCATTGCTAGATGACTCCATAGATTGATCTTGGTGATGCGTAGAAAATTTTAAAATTCTGCTATGTTCCCCAACAGTGGCATCATGAGCTAGGTCTACGCGTAGTTTCTATGCACGAGTAGAACACAAAGCAGTTGTGGGCGTGGATATTGTCAATTTGCTTGCCGTTACTAGTCTTATATTGATTCGGCGGCATCGTGGGATGAAGTGGCCCGGACCGACCTTACACGTACGCTTACGTGAGACTTGTTCCACCGATTGACATGCACTAGTTGCATAAGGTGGCTGGCGGGTGTCTATCTCTCCCACTTTAGTCGGATCGGATTCGATGAAAAGGGTCCTTATGAAGCGTAAATAGAAATTGGCATATCACGTTGTGGTTTTGGCGTAGGTAAGAAACGTTCTTGCTAGAAACCTATAGCAGCCATGTAAAAACTTGCAACAACAATTAGAGGACGTCTAATTTGTTTTTGCAGCATGTGTCGTGTGCTGTGATATGACCAAAAGGATGTGATGAATGATATATGTGATGTATGATATTGATCATGTTCTTGTAATAGGAATCACGACTTGCATGTCGGTGAGTATGACAACCGGCAGGAGCCATAGGAGTTGTCTTTATTTATTATGACCTGCGTGTCAACATAAACGTCATGTAATTACTTTACTTTATTGCTAAAGCGTTAGCCATAGTAGTAGAAGTAATAGATGACGAGACAACTTCAAGAAGACACGATGATGGAGATCATGGTGTCATGCCGGTGACAACGATGATCATGAAGCCCCGAAGATGGAGATCAAAAGGAGCAAATGATATTGGCCATATCATGTCACTATTTGATTGCATGTGATGTTTATCATGTTTTACATGTTATTTGCTTAGAACGACGGTAGCTTAAATAAGATGATCCCTCTCTAAAATTTCAAGAAAAGTGTTCCCCCTAACTGTGCACCGTTGCGAATGTTCGTTGTTTCAAAGCACCATGTGATGATCGGGTGTGATAGATTCTAACGTTCGAATACAACGGGTGTAAGCCAAATTTACACACGCAATACACTTAGGTTGACTTGACGAGCCTAGCATGTACAGACATGGCCTCGGAACACGGAAGACCGAAAGGTCGAGCATGAGTCGTATAGAAGATACGATCAACATGAAGATGTTCACCGATGTTGACTAGTCCGTCTCACGTGATGATCGGACACAGCCTAGTTAACTCGGATCATGTTTCACTTAGATAACTAGAGGGATGTCTATCTGAGCGGGAGTTCATTGAATAATTTGATTAGATGAACTTAATTATCATGAACTTAGTCTAAAATCTTTACACTATGTCTTGTAGATCAAATGGCCCACGGTAATGTTTCCCTCAACTTCAACGCGTTCCTAGAGAAAACCAAGCTGAAAGATGATGGCAGCAAGTATACGGACTGGGTCCGGAACCTGAGGATCATCCTCATAGCTGCCAAGAAAGATTTTGTCCTAGAAGCACCGCTAGGTGACGCACCCATCCCAGAGAACGAAGACGTTATGAACGCTTGGCAGTCACGTGCTGATGATTACCCCCTCGTTCAGTGCGGCATGCTTTACAGCTTAAAACCGGGGCTCCAAAAGCGTTTTGAGAGACATGGAGCATATGAGATGTTCGAAGAGCTGAAAATGGTTTTCCAAGCTCATGCCCGGGTCAAGAGATATGAAGTCTCTGACAAGTTCTTCAGTTGTAAGATGGAGGAAAATAGTTCTTTCAGTGAGCACATACTCGAAATGTCTGGGTTGCATAACCGCTTGACTCAGCTGGGAGTTAATCTCCCGGATGATGCGGT
Organism: Triticum monococcum; assembly: GCA_034509565.1. NCBI lineage: Eukaryota > Viridiplantae > Streptophyta > Magnoliopsida > Poales > Poaceae > Triticum > Triticum monococcum. The sequence continues at coordinate 740,961,110 of CM067847.1, read as the reverse complement.
CATTGACAGAATCCTTTAGTCGCTTCCACCGAGCTACCAGAGCTTTGTGATGAACTTCAATATGCAGGGGATGGAAAAGACCATTCCTGAGGTATATTTAATGCTGAAATCAGCGGAGGTGGAAATCAAAAAGGAACATCAAGTGTTGATGGTGAATAAAACCACTAAGTTCAAGAAAGGCAAGGGTAAGAAGAACTTCAAGAAGGACGGCAAGGGAGTTGCCGCGCCCGGTAAGCAAGCTGACGGGAAGAAGTCAAAGAATGGACCCAAGCCTGAGACTGAGTATTTTTATTGCAAGGGAAGTGGTCACTGGAAGTGGAACTGCCCCAAATACTTAGCGGACAAGAAGGCCGGCAACACTAAAGGTATATGTGATATACATGTAATTGATGTGTACCTTACCAGTACTCGTAGTAGCTCCTGGGTATTTGATACCGGTGCGGTTGCTCACATTTGTAACTCAAAGCAGGAGCTGCGGAATAAGCGGAGACTGGCGAAGGACGAGGTGACGATGCGCGTCGGGAATAGTTCCAAGGTCGATGTGATCGCCGTCGGCACGCTGCCTCTACATTTACCTACGGGATTAGTTTTAAACCTCAATAATTGTTATTTAGTGCCTGCTTTGAGCATGAACATTGTATCAGGATCTCGTTTCATTCGAGATGGCTACTCGTTTAAATCTGAGAATAATGGTTGTTCTATTTATATGAGAGATATGTTTTATGGTCATGCTCCGCTGGTGAATGGTTTATTCTTAATGAATCTCGAGCGTAATGTTACACATATTCATAGTGTGAATACCAAGAGATGTAAGGTTGATAATGATAGTCCCACATACTTGTGGCACTGCCGCCTTGGTCACATAGGTGTCAAACGCATGAAGAAGCTTCATGCAGATGGACTTTTGGAGTCTCTTGATTACGAATCATTTGACACGTGCGAACCATGCCTCATGGGTAAAATGACCAAGACTCCGTTCTCAGGAATAATGGAGCGAGCAACCAACTTATTGGAAATCATACATACTGATGTGTGCGGTCCAATGAGTGTTGAGGCTCGCGGTGGCTATCGTTATGTTCTCACCCTCATTGATGACTTGAGTAGATATGGGTATGTCTACTTAATGAAACACAAGTGTGAGACCTTTGAAAAGTTCAAGGAATTTTAGAGTGAGGTTGAGAATCAACGTGACAGAAAAAGCAAGTTGTTGCGATCAGATTGTGGGGGAGAATACTTGAGTCATGAATTTGGCACACACTTAAGGAAATGTGGAATAGTTTCACAACTCACACCGCCTAGAACACCTCAGCGTAATGGTGTGTCCGAACGTCGTAATCGCATTCTATTGGATATGGTGTGATCTATGATGTCTCTTACCGATTTACCGCTGTCATTTTGGAGCTATGCTTTAGAGACTGCCACATTCACTTTAAATAGGGCTCCATCGTAATCCGTTGAGACGACACCGTATGAATTATGGTTTGGGAAGAAACCTAAGCTGTCGTTTTTAAAAGTTTGGGGATGCGATGCTTATGTCAAGAAACTTCAACCTAAAAAGCTCGAATCCAAATCGGAAAAATGCGTCTTCATAGGATACCCTAAATAAACTATTGGGTATACCTTCTACCTCAGATCCAAAGGCAAGATCTTTGTTGCCAAGAATGGATACTTTCTAGAGAAAGAGTTTCTCTCGAAAGACATAAATGGGAGGAAAGTAGAACTTGATGAAGTATTACCTCTTGAACCAGAGAGTGGCGCAGCTCAGGAAATTGTTCCTGAGGTGCCTGCATGGACTAGAGAGGAAGTTAATGATCATGATCATGAAACTTCAGATCAAGTTGCTACTGAACTTCGTAGGTCCACAAAAACACGTTCCGCACCAGAGTGGTACGGCAACCCTGTCTTGGAAATCATGTTGTTAGACAACGGTGAACCTTCGAACTATGAAGAAGCGATGGTGGGCCCAGATTCCGACAAATGGCTGGAAGCCATGAAATCCGAGATAGGATCCATGTATGAAAATGAAGTATGGACTTTGACTGACTTGCCCGATGATCGGCGAGCCATAGAAAATAAATGGATCTTTAAGAAGAAGACAGACGCAGATGGTAATGTAGCCATCTATAAAGCTCGACTTGTCGCTAAGGGTTATCGACAAGTTCAAGGGGTTGACTACGATGAGACTTTCTCACCCGTAGCGAAGCTGAAGTCCGTCCAAATCATGTTAGCAATTGTCGAATTCTATGATTATGAGATATGGCAAATGGACGTCAAAACGACATTCCTTAATGGTTTCCTTAAGGAAGAATTGTATATGATGCAGCCGGAAGGTTTCGTCGATCCTAAGAATGCTGACAAGGTGTGCAAGCTCCAACGCTCGATTTATGGGCTGGTGCAAGCATCTCGGAGTTGGAACATTCGTTTTGATGAGATGATCAAAGCGTTTGGGTTTACGCAGACTTATGGAGAAGCCTGCATTTACAAGAAAGTGAGTGGGAGCTTTGTAACATTTCTCATATTGTATGTGGATGACATACTGTTGATGGGAAATGATATAGAATTCTTGGAAAGCATAAAGGCCTACTTGAACAAGTGTTTTTCAATGAAGGATCTTGGAGAAGCTGCTTACATATTAGGCATCAAGATCTATAGAGATAGATCGAGACGCCTCATTGGTCTTTCACAGAGTACGTACCTTGACAAGATATTGAAGAAGTTCAATATGGATCAGTCAAAGAAGGGGTTCTTGCCTGTATTGCAAGGTACGAAATTGAGCACGGCTCAATGCCCGACCACGGCAGAAGATAGAGAAAAGATGAGTGTCGTCCCCTATGCCTCGGCCATAGGGTCTATCATGTATGCTATGCTGTGTACCAGACCTGATGTAAACCTTGTCGTAAGTTTGGTAGGAAGGTACCAAAGTAATCCCGGCATGGAACACTGGACAGCGGTCAAGAATATCCCGAAGTACCTGAAAAGGACTAAGGATATGTTCCTCGTTTATGGAGGTGACGAAGAGCTCGTCGTAAAGGGTTACGTCGATGCTAGCTTCGACACAGATCTGGATGACTCTAAGTCACAAACCGGATACATGTATATTTTGAATGGTGGGGCAGTAAGCTAGTGTAGTTGCAAGCAAAGCGTTGTGGCGGGATCTACATGTGAAGCGGAGTACATGGCAGCCTCGGAGGCAGCACAAGAGGCAGTCTGGGTGAAGGAGTTCATTACCGACCTAGGAGTCATACCCAATGCGTCGGGCCCGATGACTCTCTTCTGTGACAACACTGGAGTTATTGCCCTTGCCAAGGAGCCCAGGTTTCACAGGAAGACCAGCCATATCAAGCGTCGCTTCAACTCCATTCATGAAAGTGTTCACAATGGAGACATAGATATTTGTAAAGTACATATGGACCTGAATGTGGCAGATCCGTTGACTAAACCTCTCCCTAGAGCAAAACATGATCAACACCAGAACTGCATGGGTGTTCGATTCATCACAATGTAACTAGACTATTGACTCTAGTGCAAGTGGGAAACTGTTGGAAATATGCCCTAGAGGCAATAATAAAATGGTTATTATTGTATTTCTTTGTTCATGATAATTGTCTATTGTTCATGCTATAATTGTGTTATCCGGAAATCGTAATACATGTGTGAATACATAGACCACAACACGTCCGTAGTGAGCCTCTAGTTGACTAGATCGTTGATCAAAAGATAGTCATGGTTTCCTGACTATGGACATTGGATGTCATTGATAACGGGATCACATCATTAGGAGAATGATGTGATGGACAAGACCCAATCCTAGGCATAGCTCAAAGATCGTGTAATTCGTTTGCTATAGCTTTTCCGAATGTCAAGTATCATTTCCTTAGACCATGAGATTGTGCAACTCCCGGATACCGTAGGAGTGCTTTGGGTGTGCCAAACGTCACAACGTAACTGGGTGACTATAAAGGTACATTACAGGTATCTCCGAAAGTGTCTGTTGGGTTGGCACGAATCGAGACTGGGATTTGTTACTCCTTATGACGGAGAGGTATCTCTGGGCCCACTCGGTAATGCATCATCATAATGAGCTCAATGTGACCAAGTGGTTGATCACGGGATCATGGATTACGGTACGAGTAAAGTGACTTGTCGGTAACAAGATTGAACGAGGTATTGGGATACCGACGATCGAGTCTCGGGCAAGTAACGTACCGATTGACAAAGGGAATTGTATACAGATTGATTGAATCCTCGACATCATGGTTCATCCGATGAGATCATCGAGGAGCATGTGGGAGCCAACATGGGTATCCAGATCCCGCTGTTGGTTATTGACCGGAGAGTCGTCTCGGTCATGTCTGCGTGTCTCCCGAACCCGTAGGGTCTACACACTTAAGGTTCGGTGACGCTAGGGTTGTTGAGATATTAGTATACGGTAACCCGAAAGTTGTTCGGAGTCCCGGATGAGATCCCGGACGTCACGAGGAGTTCCGGAATGGTCCGGAGGTGAAGATTTATATATAGGAAGTCAAGTTTCAGCCATCGGGAAAGTTTCGGGGGTAATCAGTATTGTACCAGGACCACCGGAAGGGTCCCGGGGGTCCACCGGGTGGGGCCATCTATCCCGGAGGGCCCCATGGGCTGAAGTGGGAGGGGAACCAGCCCCTAGTGGGCTGGTGCGCCCCCCTTGGGCCTCCCCTGCGCCTAGGGTTGGAAACCCTAGGGGTGGGGGGCGCCCCACTTGGCTTGGGGGGCAAGCCACCCCCTTGGCCGCCTCCCCCCTTGGAGATTGGATCTCCTAGGGCCGCCCCCCTAGGGACCCTATATATAGTGGGGGGGAGGGAGGGCAGCCGCACCCTAGCCCCTGGCCTCTCCCTCTCCCTCCCGTGACACTCCTCCCTCTCCCTGTGCTTGGCGAAGCCTTGCCGAGATCACCGTTGCTTCCGCCACCACGCCGTCAGTGCTGCTGGATCTTCATCAACCTCTCCTTCCCCCTTGCTGGATCAAGTTGAAGGAGACGTCTTCCCAACCGTACGTGTGTTGAACGCGGAGGTGCCGTCCGTTCGGCGCTAAGTCATCGGTGATTTGGATCACGACGAGTACGACTCCATCAACCCCGTTCTCTTGAACACTTCCGCGTGCGATCTACAAGGGTATGTAGATGCACTCCTCTCTCCCTCGTTGCTAGATGACTACATAGATTGATCTTGGTGATGCGTAGAAAATTTTAAAATTCTGCTACGTTCCCCAACACTTTTGATACATACTTGAGGACACTGACAATTGATGGAACAACCGAATTAGGCTTGAGAGGGTTCTATAGTGAGAACCCCAACGGGTGTCTTCCGATGTTTTCAGCTTGTTGATTCAACCCTGTGTCGGTACTAATTCGCCCACTACTTATGGCTTTTTTTACATTCTCTCTATTATTCTCTCGGATCATGTCTTTTCTTTTGCAAGAAGCTCCAACCACATTAAACAGAAGAGAAATCATGCAAAAGAAATCTGCAATATCTTCATTCTTCTTTGAAATCGCTACGATAACCAATTGGAGTTGGTGAGCAAAACAATGCACGTAATATGCTGACCTATTCTCTTCCAGAATTTTAGCTTTCAAACCATTGAACTCACCCCTCATATTGCTTGCCCCGTCATAGCATTGCCCTCTAACTTGTTTGAAGCTTAATCCAATATCAACAAGGCAATTTCTCAAGGGCTGACTTGAGACACGTTGCCGATGTTTCCTTCACATGTACTACCCCAACTAGTCGTTCTAGGATTAACCCAAGCTTATCAACATACCTCAACACAACAGCCATTTGTTCTTTGTCTGACACATCGGAAGCCTCATCAATCAACAAGCTGAAAACATCACCACCAATTTCTTCAAGAATAGAATTCAATGTTATCTGTAACAAACAAGATAAAATATATTTTTGGGTGCTCAGAGAGATAAATCATATGAAATAAATAAAGAATAGCGATGCTAGTAAGTAGTAATTTACCTTTGCAAAATAATTTGCAAGTTCCTTTTGAATATCTGGAGACACCCATTTGCAATTTTTTGGAGCATTCTTAAGAACTACATTCCTCACATCCTCATTCTGATTTGCTAATGTTTGTACCAACTCTCGAAAATTCCCCTTATTTTTGGATTCCTCTAATTCATCATTGCCACGGAAAGCTAAACCTTGATGTAACAAGTATCTAACAGATTCAACGGAAGTCATCAACCAAATACAGTTTTTCCTTTTTGTGATGTCAGTTTGCTTGTTGAGGGCAACTTTAATGGACTGATCTTGATTCATCAAGGCATCACACCTTTTAGCAGCTACATTGTGATAGCTATTAACCTCACCCACATGAGTATCCAATCTGTATTTCTTATTCCAACTAGAGAAACCATTGACAACAAATGCATCATTCCCACCTTGACCGTCGATGGAATCTCTGAACAAATAGCAACATTGGCAAAATGCCTTATGCACTTTATCGCTGTACTCTAGCCAATGATAATCTTTAAACCATTCTGGCTTGAATCTTCTTTCAAATCCTCCGATGGTCTTCTGTGGATATACAAAGCCTTCTTTTGGCCTATAAGGTCCTCTAGTTAAATATATTCTTCTAATCTCATCTTGCTTCTTTGGATTCTTAGTGTACTGTGATATTCTTTTTCGATTGGCCGGATCAAAAGGAAGTTCATCCAAATTAATATCTGTTGTAGTGGTAATACCAACATTTGATGCGTGATCTTGCCTTAGTCTAACTGGCCTTGAAGTCCCAGCCAGATCAGTCTCTCGTGCCGTTCGTTTCAGCAGAAATCTGTCCATATTCTTCTAGCCTTAGCCTCCTAAATGCAGCAAAAAACATAAACCAAATTTAGTAATTAGCCATCCGGAGAGACAGAGTTGTTAGTGCGTGAGACCAAGAGAAACTGAAAAAAAGATTGGCTTACCTGCGTGAGAACAGCCTACGAGGACGTCGAGGAGGGAAAGTGCCAAGTGGGCATCCAACACTCGGGAGATTAAGGATTACACGGCGGCGGCTGGCCGGCCGGCACCACCTTTGGAGATTAGGGATCGCCGCTGTCGCCGATGCAAATTGGGGGTTAGGGATTGAGAGTTGGGGTGAGGAAAAGATTAGGGGAAGGCGATGAGACGGAGAGGCGACCTGACGATGGCAGAAGAGACGAACAGGCGACCTGGGCTGTTCACGAAACGTCAAACATGCACGCGTGTGTTATGGTGTGTAAGCCTAAGCCACGTATTATGCATTGGGCCTTGTGTGCTAAGGCTGTGTGGAGCTGTACACCACATTCTTTTTTATCCTTTACTAGAAATTACGGATGTTATGGGCTGAGACTATGAATAATTGGACATTAGCTACTGGGCTGGGGTCAACACATATTTTGGGCTGGGGTCAAACGCAGTTTTGATGGACCTAATTAGCTTCAAATACTCGAAGGCATTGGGGTCAATTGACCCGAGCGGCCATACTGGAGCTTCGTCCCTGTTTCTGTGACAAGTAATTCCGAACGGAGGAAGTAAAATGAAGCCACGGAGCGAGTACTTTCCATTGGCACCTTGACTTTCTGGCCTGCGGCACTATTCTCTTCTCAGCAGAGATATGGTCCGCAATGAACCCCCGCTGTGTCGCCGGTGACAGCCCTCATTGCGCAAACTCTCTTGCACCGTTCATATACACGAACAACCCCCGTGAACTGTAAATGCACGGACCATGCCATGCTGCAGCTCGCTCCGTAGTGCTGCACGCAGCAGAGTTTTGGTTGATATTACCGGCCGTGTCGATTGCTAGCTAGGGTGGTGCGCTGCACGGGCCTACAGGATCTGCGCCATGCCGTCCAGGCTGATCCTGCCCGCGCCCGCGACGGGCCTCCATGGAGCGAGCATGTGGGTGGCAGAGAGTGGCATGCATGCACGAGTGCCCAGCTGCTGCTGCTTGCTGAAGTCATCATTCAGGTGCGAGGGCACGGACGTCCAATGGCCCCTCATCCTCCTGCGGCCGCGAGCGAGGGGAGGACACGGCCGGCATGCAAATCCGCCTTGCCACTGCTCTGCTATCAAGTTTCCAAATCGCGGGGAAGAGACCAGAGACGTACGGCACGGCTCCTGGGAGCTGGGATCGTGTGTTGTGTGTGACAACTATACGAGTATACGTTGGTGTATAGTACGTTGGTTCCTGAAAATCGTTGGACGTTGATCGATTCGCACCCTTCTATGCATGCACAGAGGTAGTTTTTTTAGAAGAATGCACAGAGGCAGTTCTTTTTTTTTTGAGACAAATGCACAGCGGCAGTTAATCCATAGAGGGCCGAGCGGGCTCCAGCGAGTCACCGTAAAAAAACCAGGCGAAGACGTCCTGGGCCTACAGTGGGCCGCATCAGACAGACCTTGGCGCGAGAGGAACACCTTTAATTGCTCCTGTCCACGAGCCGGCCGGCAGCGGATCCCCACGGCCGGACGGCGCAGGCTCACCGTGCACAGTTCCGCGTGGTAACATCGGCGATGCGTTAAACCACCGCCCCCGGCGCCGCCGGTCCGGCCGCCAATCCATCATTTACGTAATCGTGGGTGGTCGCCGCCCCGCCGTCTCGGTGACTGCATGCGAGTGCTCGACCGTGGCACCCGCCGGCCGGCCAGCTGCGCGGCACGTAGGATGGACATCGGCGTAAGTGCGTGGGTACTGGCTTCCAGTAGTGTGCAGGGGTACTACTCCCTCCGTTCCTAAATACTTATCTTTCTAGGCATTTCAACAAGTGACTACATACGGAACAAAATGAGTGAATCTACACTCTAAATATGTCTACATACATTCGTATGTAGTAGTCATTTGAAATGTCTAAAAAGACAAGTATTTAGAAACGGAGAGAGTACGTAGCAGTAGCCTACTGTTGCACCCGCGCGTGCATGCGTCCCTGCTCGGCTGCTCGCTCCCTCACGCACGCACATCCCCCACAATATATGCACCATGTGCATGCGACACATAGATCACTGCCTCCAGGCTCGAGCCAAAACCAGCGCCCAAGATGATCCCGTCCACCGCAACGACCCTCACTAACCTCACACATTCATTGGTCCCTCTAGCCGCTGGCCGGTTACCACTCAAAGAACGACGATCCGAGGGCCTCGACGACGCCAGAGAGCACGCCGGGGCATCCGCCGGCAGAACAAGAGAGAGATGAAGGAGCAGCACATCCATCGGGAGAACGAGAGAGATTTGGATCCCGATCTGAATCAGGGACGCAGAGAGATTTTTTTTAGAAAGGAGAGGAGTTTTTGACAAAAGACCCTGTCTAATGTCGTTTATCACGAACCGTTATGCCACATCAGCATAGAGTGGGTTGCATCAGTCATAATTGTCATCAAAATGAACAAAGCCGTCAACTAGTGCTTTTTTGCAAAAGACTAAGTCAAGAATCAGTGGTTTCTGATAGAATTCGTAAACCGATGTTTTCTACAAACCTACACGTCAATGTGATGGTTTTTTACAATTTACTCCCCGCTGATACCAAAGTTATCTAAGGTTTCCCCAAAATTGTTTAGTAGAGAGTGAGCATCGCGCCACGACGACGTAAAAAGCGGCACCCACGGGCGTCTTCTTCTCCTGCCTTGGCCAACAACCAAGTGTGGAGCTTTTACCGATGTTACCTCGCCTTCCACCCGCCCAAGCCATGAGGCTTCCTCCCGTGTTTATAGTAATTGTTAGGTGGCCTATGGATCTGGATGTAACTTTTTACTTCCAGGTTTTTTGTATTATCTTGACAATTAATAAATGGATCGAAAGTTTTTCTCACGAAATTAGTATCAAACTGCCCACGACCCCATGTATTATCCGCAGGGGTCTCTCGCGCCTTTATATATAGCTCATGTATAGCAGTCTTCAGAGGCGGAGGACGAAACAAAATTATGGTGTCGCGAAGTTTAAGCAAAGAACTTTTTGGTGCGAATCAAAACAGTCAATACACACTAACAATGCATGGTACAAATAAAAAACCAAATACATTGAAAATATAGACATGTTTCAATAAAAAAAACCTAAAACATACCGATAAAGAAGATTTCACTGGCGTCTAGAAGACCCAGGCAATGGCAGTGCCATTATCACTGAAAGTCTGAAAACACTATAATTGCATGATACAAATTGTTCAATTTCAAAAAAATATACCTCTGCCTTCCCTTTTCCATTGGCTTTGCTAGCCTCTTTCCTTTCCTCTACATTCACTGCACCAGCTGACGGCCGTGAGCCCGTGATGGACTCAAAGCTCGATGCGACGCTACCCCGAGAGGATGACGCTGCGCCTGTGCGGCTGTGCCGTCACTCGTTGACGCCGCCTGCCAGCCCCAACCCTCAGCCGCCGCAGTGCGCCCGGCGCGGCAGCGCCCGACCACCTGCTTGTTCGACACCCCGCCCCGCCATTGACCGTCCCGTCCTCCTGGCCAGCCGCCGCAGCCGTGATAGGTTTGGCCGAGCGAAATTGCTCCCGAGTGCTAGGTTTGGTCGTCTGTGTTTCGTTTCGATCTGACTCGTGAACGACCTGTGCGTGCAAAGTGCGAAGGGATGCGTCTCCTGCAGCAGCTTGTGGCCCATCCCCTCGTGGCCCATCTGATGGCATCCAAACGGGTGTTTTTCTCCAAGTCTTTAGCGATTTTCGTGGCACACTAATTAGCGTAGCCAGCGACTGAGTGACCAGGGAGACGATGCGTACATATAAAAGAAAATTTGCACCCGATCAAGATATGGCACCACACCTTGCCCACTAGAGGCCTTCGCCAGTGGCAGTCTTCATATCGGCGTGATGCTTATCCAGGTAGGAGTTTGCATTTACCTTGTCTTCACTTTCTACACATCTCACAAAAATTCCTAATTCATCACATGGTAAATATAAGAGCAACTGCGACCCATTTTCATCCGCCTGTGTCTGTTTAGGTCGGCGCGGACAAAAATGACGGCCCAACGCACCGAGTCAAACTTAAATCGTGTTCGCCCGGCGTCCGCGCCGACCCATTTCCGGCCCAAAATTACGCTTGGAATGCGTCGGCGCGGACGCGAAGCAGACGCGCCGCGCGTCTCCTCGCCGTCCGTCGCGTCCCCACTTGGCTTCTGTCTAACTACCTTGGTAAACATAATTTATGACGACCGCCCACCTTGGGCCCACGCGTCAGCGACGGCAGTCGTCCTTTTTTAAGCCGGGCGTGCGGCGGGGCCGTCCTCATCCACTACCACTCGCCCCCGTCCCCATCTGGCCACCCCTGCCCCCATGCCGGCGACAACCCTAGCCACCGCCAGCATGGGTTTCTTCTCCGGCATCGGCAACAGCCGCAAGGGCAAAGCCCCCGCCCGCCATTCCGCCTCCCTCCCCGCCCTCCCCGCGCCGGCGCGCGCTCCCCGGCAGAGGCAGCGCATCAACATGCCGTTGCATCAGGCCAAGTGGCACTGGCACCACCGCGTGCCTCTGTCGTACCCGGACGTGACGCCGCCGCACGACTGGCATTTGGATCTGGAGAGGATCCCAGTGCCGGCGGCGCCGGCGGGCGTTGCTGACGTCGGAGCAGCGCGCCGACCCGCGCTTCACCGTCGACTCGCTCAACTGGGCTCGATGGTTCGCCTTCGAGCACGAGGAGGCGAGGCGACGCGGCGTCCGCGACGTCGAGCACAGCCTGCGGCCGCCCGCGCTCATCGTCCGCGACGAGGACCAGGAGGCCGAGGCCGCCTACCAGGCGGCCATCAAGGAGAGCGAGGAGGTGGAGCGGTGGAGGGAGGCGGACGTGGCGGCTTTCGAGGCAGCCAAGGCGGAGGCCATGGCCCTCTCCGCGGCGGCGACTGCATCGTGCTGCCGATGGCCCCGCCGTCCCCGCCCAAAGCCGAGCCAGAGGAGCTGGCCTACATCGAGCGCTACTCCTGGACCGGAGTAGTCCGCGAGTGGGCCAGCGCTCCGCCGATCTGGTTCGGGGCGACGGAGAAGTAGGAGGCGGCCTACCTCGACCACTGGCGCCGCGTTCGGCTTGCCGAGGACCGCTGGGAGGACGAGCGCCTGCAGATGCTCGAGCGCGAGGCCGAAGAGGAGGCGCGCCAGGCCCAGGCAGCGGCGGCAAAGCCCGACATCACCGCCGTTTGGAACACGACGTTCCCCTGGGCCGGCCCTGCGCCGACGTTGATCGATCTCACCGGTCCCGACGCAGACGCCGCCACCGACGAGGACGCCTAGGGCAGCGTGTCATCTTGTTTAGTGTTTTTAATTAATGTAATGTGGACTTTCGCCGGCCTTCATGGCAGCTTTTATGTTTAATTAAATGCATGTATTTATTTTCAAAATGCTTGCAATACTTTTTTCTGGCGCGTCGATGAAATGGGTCGGGCCAGCGTTGGACGCTCGCGTCGACCCAGACACAGCGCCGGACATTTGTGTCCGCCGGGCTGACCCAAACGGACAAAAAGCAGACAAAAGCGTCGTCCGTTTGGGTCGGCCCGTTTGAGTTGCTCTAATCCCCTAGTCGGTGCCGTTTCAATTGTCTTTGGTGGCTGGTACTTAAGGCCATATGGGTCGAATTATACCTTTTTTTCATAAAGCTAGGCCTCTAGTAACGATGTTTTGGACAGTTTTAACAAAACTAGCTATTCAATACTTTTTAGCGAATGTGTTATGGACAATGTTGTGGTGTGCAATGCAGGATGTGAGCTGTGCTGTTCCTACACAAAGGTTTTACGAAAGGGTGTGGCTAGGTCTCAGTCGACTGAGTTAGAGGCTCAGGCTTACCGGCTTATGCTGGATCAGAGTGCGTCAGATGATGTCGTGATGAGGAGATACCGGTCACACCTTCCACCGGTTTTTGAGGCAAGAAATGTCTTTAATACGCCAGGAGCAGGCACCAGGAACCAGCCAGTGGTAAACCGGACGGAGGCACCTGGGACCGGGGGACCGGTTCAGCCAAGCGTGATGGAGCCGCTGCCTCAGCCTTGTCAGAATGATCGATGTCCCATCACGACACGTCTCAACGCCTCCGGGTCATTACTCTAACCCGTTGGATAACATCGTTGCTGCCGCTTCACGATTAGCGGCCCTCCCGATCGATGGCGAGTCCCCAGTAGCAGTTGAGACACGACGGGCTAGGGAGCTCCTTCAGACGGCCTTGACTCAGCAGCAGGCTTATTCATATAGCTGCGAAAGGATTCATTCTACTCCCCGCCCGAGTCAGAGCTACAGCAGGCATATCGATGAACCGACCATATCAAGCAACGCGCGGAATCATAATCCGCCACGTGGCCATAACCCGACGGGCGGGGGTGGCAATGCTCAGGATGTAGTGGATCACGCTAGGGCACGTTGAGAGGCTGAGTTAGCGGCGCAGCATGAGGCCCGCCAACTTACTCCGGTTCGTCCAACAACGTCGGTGGAGCCAAGGATTACCTCCAGTTCGTTGGGGGTACCATGTCTCGTCCTAGCATTGCGCAATGTACGGCTACCCAAGGATTTCAAAGGCCCGCACAAGGTGCCGAATTACACTGCCGATTTATCCCCCGAGTCATGGGTGGAAAGCTATGAGATGGCAATGGAGATGTTGGATGTGGACGAAGCGGCGTGTGCCAAATACTTTACCATAATGTTGGAGGGAACAGCTCGCACATGGTTGAAAATCTGACGGCCAACTCTATTGGGTCGTGGGCCGAGTTACGGCACCGGTTTATCCAGAATTTCAAGGATACGTGCAAGCAACCCATGTCAATCGTGGATTTAGCTGCCTGTGTCCAGGAGGAAGGAGAATCAACAACCCGCTGGGTACGCCGGGTTTCGGAGATTTTGCATTCATCAAACCGAATCAACGCTAACACAGTCGTTTTAACATTGGAAGGAAATTGCCGGTTTGCACCTTTGAAGCTAAAGTTGGGACGGCTCAAACGCCATTGTAATGAAATGGGAACACTTATGGCGGCTCTGGTGAAGTATGCCGACTCCGATAGCACCAAGGACCCTGAGTCTGATGATGACAAGACAGAGAAGGGAAAGAAGAGCGGCAGCACCAAGGGGCAGCAGCATAACCCGGCAGGTCATGGGAACAACGGTAAATGCAAGGCGAATAATAGCTTGGACTTTGTGGCTAACACCAACACACAGGATAACGATCAGCGGCGTAAGGGTAAACCGCCCCAGCGGGGTGGAGGGCCAGGCCCCAATCTAGAGCGCATGTTAAATAAGCCTTGCCCAAAGCACGGATCAAAGGAGAGGCCAGCTACGCATCTTTGGAAGGATTGCTTCATCATGCGGGAGTTCAAAAATTCAAATCTCTTTCAATACGAGAATGGACCGCCCGACGGTTCAGGAGGTGGTTTCCATGGGCCGGGTTATGGAGGTGGCAGCTCCGATTCAGGATTCCAAGGAAACCAAACCGGACATGGCAATCAAGGTAGTCAGGGCAATCAGACAGGTTACAACCATCAGGGGAATCAACAGCAGCAGCAATTGGGGTATCAGAGCAATCCGAAGCAGTTGAATACTGGGCAATACCATGTCTTCATCACTAGCTTATGTAAGCGCGATCAGAAGCTTCATAAAAGGGTCGTGAACTCCGTTGAACCGGCGGTACCTCGTTATCTGCGCTGGTCTAAACAGCCCATCCTGTGGAGTCGAGAGGATCATCCACCCGGGTCGATAATCCGGGTCATCTGGCCTTGGTGGTGGCACCAAAGGTTGGGGGGTATAAGTTTACCAAAGTGCTTATGGATGGAGGAAGCAGTATCAATATCCTTTACTATGAAACCTTCCGTCGCATGGGGTTAACAAATATGAATCTTAAACCGTCAAACACCGTGTTTCATGGTATGGTGCCTGGTAAATCGGCATACCCGGTTGGCAAGATAGCTCTGGAGGTTGCTTTTGGAGATGATCATGATTCAAGATCAGAGGTGTTGACTTTTGAAGTGCTAAGTTCATGGCAAGGCCTTGTTATGTGTATCTGCAGCTTAAGATGCTGGGTCATAAGGGGACCATCATAGTGCATGGGACCGGAAGATTGCTTTGGAATGTGAGGAAGGTGATGCGGCTTATGCTGAAACGGTTTGTGCCACAGAGGAGCTGAATTTTCATAAGGGCAATGTTGATCTGGCAGATATGACTTCTGTGAAAAAGCCAACTAGAGAGCATGATCTGGCGCTGAAATTTAAACCGGCTGAGGAGACTAAGCTGGTTGAGTTTATTCCTGGCAATTCATCCAAACAGTTCAGCATCAGTGCTAATTTGGATCTGAAATAGGAAAGCGCGCTCATCGAGTTCATCCGTGAGAACCGGGATATCTTTGCATGGAAGCCTTCTGACATGCCAGGTGTACTGAGGGAACTCGCTGAGCACACTCTTAATATAGATCCTAAGTTTAAACCGGTCAGGCAGTTTCTTCGCCGCTTCAACGAAGAGAGGCGTAAAGCTATTGGTGAGGAGGTAGCTCGGCTCTTGGCAGCAGGGTTTATTGTGGAGGTTTTTCACCCTGAGTGGCTAGCTAATCCGGTGCTAGTACTTAAGAAAAATGGCACTTGGCGTATGTGTGTGGATTACACAGACTTAAACAAAGCCTGTCTAGCTGACCCCTTTGCTCTTCCTTGTATCAATCAAATCATTGATGCTACGATAGGTTGTGACCGTTTGAGTTTTCCGGATGCTTATTCTGGTTATCATCAGATCAAAATGGCAGTTAAGGACCAGGAGAAGACAACTTTCATAACTCCCTTTGGAGCCTTCTGCTACGTATCTATGCCTTTTGGGCTCAAGAGTGCCCAGGCAACTTATCAGCGATGCGTCTAGAATTGCCTGCATAAACAGATTGGGCGCAATGTTCATGCATATGTGGATGATATTGTGGTGAAGTCCAGAAAGGAGGAAAGATTGATAGGTGACTTGAAGGAGACTTTTGATAACCTCCGGGTTTATAAGATGATGCTTAATCCGGCCAAATGTGTCTTTGGTGTACCGGCAGACAAGCTCTTGGGTTTTCTGGTGTCTAACAAGGGCATTGAAGCTAATCCGGAGAAGATCACATCTATCACATCCCTGCCTAAGCCGGCGTGTATCAACGATGTCCAGCATTTGGCGGGCCGGATTGCAGCCCTAAGCCGGTTTACCAGTCGCCTTGGGGAGAAGGCTATCCCTTTGTCTGGAGTGATGCTGCTGATAAAGCGTTTGAGGACTTAAAAAGACAGTTAGCCAAGCCACCTGTACTTGCGGCTTCGGTCGATAAAGAGCCCTTACTGCTATACGTGGCTGCTAATACCCGAGCTGTTAGTGTAGCTATTGTGGTAGAGCGCAAGGAGGCCGGCAAAGAGTATCCGGTTCAACGGCCGGTTTATTATATCAGCGAGGTGCTCATTGAGTCTAAACAGAGATACCCACATTGGCAGAAGCTGGTGTATGGAGTTTTCATGGCAAGCCAGAAACTCAAGCATTATTTTCAGGGTCATCCTATCATAGTGGTCAGTTCAGCCCCCTTGGGAGATATCATCCAAAACAGAGAAGCAACTGGCCGGATTACTAAATGGGCTATTGAGTTTGGACCTCACGGGTTAAAATATACGCCTCGCACAGCAATCAAATCCCAAGCACTTGTGGACTTCATTAATGATTGGACAGAGTTGCAAACACCAGAGGAAAGCCAGACAACACTTTTTGGACTATTCATTTTGATTGCTCCAGACAATTGGAGGGCTCGGGGGCTGGAGTCATATTAACTTCCCCACGAGGTGATAAGTTTTGTTATGTTCTCTGTTTAATGTTCCCTTGTACTAACAATGCAGCTGAGTATGAGGCCTTGCTCCATGGTCTTCGGATGGCTAAGGAAATGAATTTAAGCCGGGTTAAGTGCTTTGGTGACTCGGACCTAGTGGCTCAACAGGTATTTGGCACTTGGGATTCCAAGGATCCACTCATGGCGGCATATAGACGAGAGGTGGATATAGTGGCTGCTCATTTCAAGGGTTATCAGGTTGACCATATAGACCGGCGAAAGAATGAAGCGGCCGGTGCTTTAATTCGCTTAGGCTCTTGACGTAAACCGGTGCCACCCAATACCTTCCTAGATGTGCTACATAATCCGTCAGTCAAGATACCTACGGAGGAGGATTTGGCTGTGCCTGACCCAGAGGCTCAATTGGTGGTGGCCCTTCATGTTATTCCGGATTGGACGGTCCCATACCTGGCATACATGAACCGGGGCGAGTTACCAGATGATGAAACCTTAGCCCGACAGATAATGCGGCGATCCAAGTCAATGACCATTGTCAATGGGGAGCTACATCATTGCAGCGTCACAGGAGCGTTTCAGCTTTGTGTGTCTCCTCAAGAAGGTTGTGAGATTTTGCGTGAGATCCAAGAAGGAGATTGTGGTCACCACGCCGGTTCAAAATCCTTGGTGGCTAAGGCCTTTCGTCACGGCTTCTATTGGTTGACGGCTCATACTGATGCCGACGATTTGGTAAAGGGGTGTGACGGTTGTCCGAAGTTTGCACGCCGCGCTCATGTTTCGTCTCAAGAATTAAGAATGAGTCCAATCACTTGGCCGTTTGCAACTTGGAGGCTAGATATGGTCGGACCTTTTAAGAGGTCCAAGGACAAGAAGACCCACCTGCTGGTGGCGGTTGATAAGTTTACCAAGTGGGTAGAGGCAGAGCCAGTCAGTAAGTGTGATGCGGCCACGACAGTTCAATTCATCAAAAAGGTGATATTCTAGTTTGGTTTTCCACACAACATTATAACTGATAATGGTACTAATCTTTCCAAGGGTGCTATGGAGGAATTTTGTCAACGTGAGCACATCCGGCTTGACGTGTCATCAATGGCTCACCCCCAGTCTAATGGTCAAGCAGAGAGGGCCAATTAAGAAATTTCGAGAGGTATCAAACCCTGGCTTATGGTTCCTTTAAAGTGGACGCCGGGTTATTGGGTGGAGGAGTTACCTTCCGTATTATGGAGTATTAACACCACACCGAACAGATCTACGGGTTACACGCCTTTCTTCATGGTTTACGGAGCAGCGGCAATTCTCCCTAGTGACATCCGTCATGACTCACCCCGTGTGGCGGCTTATGTTGAAGCTGATAATGAGAAATCACGCCAGGGCTCACTGGACCTGTTAGATGAGGAGCGTGATCTTGCAGCAGCACATTCAGCGATTTATCAACAAATATGCGACGTTATCACAGCCGCCGGGTTAAAACCAGAACTTTTCAAGAAGGCGATCTGGTGCTCCGGCTCATCCAGGATCAGACTGATATGCACAAGTTGTCCCCACCTTGGAAAGGGCCTTTTGTGGTCAGCAAAAATTTGCACAATGGATCATACTACCTTATCGATGTTCGAGAGCACAAAGACTCATGTAAATCGGAGGAGGAGACCCAGCGGCCGTGGAATATAGCTTATCTTCGACCTTACTATACTTGAGCCATAGGCTCCTTTTATGTACATAATTATGACAATGTATATATTATGATCAATATAATAAACCGGAGCCTCAGCTAAAGCAGGGTCTCTTTTATTTTTACATTATGTGTGTTTACATGGGGGCTTCTGTTCATAAAGCGGAGTTCTGCTGATCCGGCTTATAAAGCCACAAATATAAAAGGAAATCACTAGGGGGTTGGTCGTATCCGAACCTTAGCTACACCTCTTGATCGGCTTAAAGCCAAAGGGAAATCACTAGGGGGCTTGGTTGTATTCGTGCCATAGCTACACCTCTTGATAGGCTTAAGGCCAAAAGGAAATTCTGCGGGGCCAAAGAGAGTGTTGCACCAGCACAACTCAAACATAGGCGCCCACTGAGCACAACTCAAATGTTGCTTGGGGGCTCTTTGCTTCCCAAAGAACAAAGAGTCTGCACCCTTGCAATAGGCTATCAAGCCAGGTTTGGAAGTCAGGTGTATCCACCTAAAACCCCAGGTTATCCTGCCTCTTTAAGTAAGCCACTCCGTCTAGGTAAACCTGGTATGACCTGTCACTAGTAGAAAACCGGGCAATAGCACCGGTTCGTAAGGCCCTTTAATGCCGGTTTAGGAACCGGCACTAAAGTTTCGGCACTAAAGCCCCCCCCCCCTTAGTACCGGTTCAGCATGAACCGGTGCTAAAGGGGAACCACGTGGCACGAGCCAGCTCCGGGGGCCGGGAGCCCTTTAGTACCGGTTGGTAACACCAACCGGTACTAAATGGTTGTGGGTTTTTTTTTGTATTTTTCAATTAAATTTGTGTTATCAATTTAATTTAGGATTGTTTTACGTTATAATGAGTTGTAGTCGTCATCATCATCATCATCATCGCATATTAATAAATAAATAAACTCTAGCTAGCTAAAAATCATCATAGTCGTCTAATTACCACTATTTAATCATCATAGTCATTACCGCTAGCTATCTAATCATCATCAACGCTGGCTAGGTTAAAGAGGAAACATTCACTCTGTAACAGAAGCAAAGATATCATCAAGTTCAACATAATCATCACCAACATCGAAGTTCAGGACACGGACATGAGACAAGTACTAATTAAGAGCATGAACTAGTAGCTACTGATCCTACTGCTCCCTCTCAGGTAGAATAGCATAGAACATGTATAGCTCTCCTGATTCATTATACTGGAGCATGCAGATGAATCTGTCTCCTAATCTTAGGTTGCGCTTCTCCTTGCTGCCCCTAGTACTTCTCTGCGATCGTTAACAATTTTGCTCGAATCTTTCACTATTAAGCATTCTTCGCTTTCAGAAATCCTGAATGCACTCATGTGCAATGTAGAAAATCTTGGTCGTAAGCTAACCATTGACATGCGACCTTTTGTGTCGATCCACTGAGGCACAACTGTCATCGGAAGTCCCTATTGAAGAACATCGTATAGTAATTAATATACTAAGCAATGAAAGTTTAGCTTCAAAAATAATGTATGCAAAAGATGCACTAATTAAGGATAAATATTTAAAATCTTACCATCTTTCGATTATAGATGTGACCGTAGTTCAATACAATCATCATTGGTCGCACGTTTTGAGTAGTAACATTTCTAAGTTTAGGAAAAAAAATTTGTCTTGACAGTATTAAGATCCTCAAGCCATGAAACATAATGACTTATCTCATCGCAGTTTAGTTGAGCCCCGGGACAGTAGTAGGTCCTGTCTACCAAGCGCCGGACATGTTTGCTTGAACCGAAATAAGCTGACAATACAAATTAGTTGTCAACTATTTTTGAATAAACTGTATCAAAGACATAAACATATGCATGCAAGATTGAGAAAAACTCACCAAATGGTAGAACTGGAGGCGTTTGCACATCGACCCAGATGTCTATATTACCTTCAATATCATCTTCCGGACGAATATCAAAGGTGATAATCATATCAGGCTCAAATGCATAAGCCTTGCATAGTGCTTGCCAAGTTTTGCATTCAAAATGGGTGTATGTGTCTCCATTATATAATTTGACGTTGAAAGTATACCCATGCTCCGTCTTCAAGTAAACTCTCTTTACCTTCATATCATCTATAGCACTAAAACCTATCTTATCCAAGACAAAAATTCTTGCATGGCAGGAGATGCGCTAGTAGAATAGTGAAAATTTAAAATTATAAGTTGAAGCAAATTAAGCATAAGTTTTGCATTCAAATAATAATTGACAAAGTGACTTACTGTATCAACTTCGAATGTCTCATCCAGCTTGATGCTGAAGCGCCTACCATCAACAAGGAAATTTTGGTCACATAGGCCGCGCTGGTCTTCACAGTGTTCGCACATAATGAAATCTTTTTCGTCGTCAGATGACATTTCCTATGTTCATATAGGTGAAACATTAAACACCTATATTTAGCCAAATATATATTCATCTAACATTTGACATTAATATATCTAACTATATATTCAATTGACATTACTATATATTTAACTTTTCTATCTAATTCATTAACAAATAATATTTTAATTAGATCATCAAATCTCATATACCTAAATTTTCTTACTAAAAATAAACTAGTTATATTAATTATTCAACTAGTTCTAATCTCATATACCTAAATTTTCTTACTAAAAATAAACTAGTTATATTAATTATTCAACTAGTTCTAATCTCATATATCTAAATTTTCTTACTAAAAATAAACTAGTTATATTAATTATTCAACTAGTTCTAATCTCATATACCTAAATTTTCTTACTAAAAATAAACTAGTTATATTAATTATTCAACTAGTTCTAAACTCATATAAATGTTCTTACTAAAAATAAACTAGTTATATTAATTATTTAACTAGTTCTAATCTCATATACCTAAATTTTCTTATTGAAAATAAACTAGTTATATTAATTATTCAACTAGTTCTAATCTCTAGTTCGACAATTTTTCTATCTAGCTAGCTAATTCATCTAACATTCGATCATCTAATTAACTTTTCTAAAAAACAGAAAATAAGTAAAAAAAATGTGTGTGTGTATGTGTGTGTGTATGCATGTGTGTGTATATATACGTATACATATGTGTGTATGTATGTGTGTATGTGTGTATGTGTATGCGTGTGTGTATGTGTGTGCGCGCCGGCGTACAACGTACGTCATGCCGCCGCCCCGTACGTACGAGCGGGGGCGCCGGCGTACGGGGCGGGGGCGCCGGTGTGTGTGTGTATGTGTGTGTGTGTATATGTGTGTGTATGTGTGTGCGGGAGCGAGAGAGAGACGTACGGCCGCGGCGATGACGACGGACGGTGGCGGCGTTCGGGGCGCGCGGCAGCGCGAGACGACGACGATGACGGGCGGCGGCGGGGACAGCGACGATGACGACGGACGGCGACGACGGTATCGAGCGGCGCGCGCGGCGGAGGTTGGAGACGAAGTGGAGTTGAAACTGAAATTTTCATAAGTGCTGTATATATAGGATTGGCCTTTAGTACCGGTTCGTGGCTCCAACCGGTACTAAAGGCCTATTTCCCCCAGGCCAAGCGGCGGGAAACGACCCCTTTAGTACCGGTTCGTGCCACGAACCGGTACTAAAGACCCCCCCTTTAGTACCGGTTGGAGCCACGAACCGGTACTAAAGGGGGTGCGCTGCCACCCGCGGTGCACAAAAGTTTAGTCCCACCTCGCTAGCCGAGGGGCACTCGCACCTGCTTATAAGCCCCGCCGCCGCTGCTGTCTCGACCTCCTCTCTAAAGCAGGCCTTCTGGGCCTACCTCTGCTACTCTGCCCTATGGGGCCTATTGGGCTTGCGGGCCTGCATCCTGGCCCAACAACAGGTTGGGTTTCTAGTCGTATGCAGGCCGCTGTGGCCCAGTAGGTGGGCTTTTTTCATTTAGTTGTTTTTTGCTGTATTTAGAGTTTGCGCTGCCACCCCAAAATTTAGTCCCACCTCGCCCGGCGAAGGGCAGCCGCACTGGTTTATAAACCAAGCCGCGGCTACCTCTTCGAACTCCTCTATACAGCAGGCTTCTAGGCCTAATTAATTAGGGCGCGCTGCCCTGTGAGTCCGCTGGCCCATCTGGGCCTGCATTTGCACACCCTAGGTCTGGTAGACCCACAGGGCAGTGCGCCAACAAATTTGCTATATAGTTTTTTCTTTTCTGCATTACTTATTTTTATTTATTTATTTTTGAGTAGTTTTTTATATAGTTTTTTTTCTGCATTATTTATTTTCTTCTATTTATTTTTGAGTAATTTTTTGTATAGTTCTTTTATTTTCTGCATTACTTATTTTTGCATAGTCCGAAACCCTGATACTCGGAAAGATTTTGTTCAGTTTGTAGACGAAGTGCGTCCAGTTTTTGCCGTGACCCTCTCTACTCTTTTGTGCATGCTATGCGGGTGATGCGATGATACCATGCCAAGTTTCAACATTTTCAGGATTCATTTTGTAGTGATTTTCAATATCACGGTCATTTAGCTCTCTAAACAATTAGGTAAATGACCGAAAAACAACAAATGATGTCAGAACATGTTGAAAATCGATGACGTCGCTTTAAATGCTGCATACTGAACACAAAAGAAGTCCGGAGTTCAAATAAGTATAAAAAAACATTGAAGTGGCCATGTAACAGATGAGTTCTCGTCCGAAACCCTGATACTCGGAAAGAGTAGGTCCAGTTTGTACACGAAGTGCGTCCAGTTTTTGCCGTGACCCTCTCTACTCTTTCGCGCATGCTATGCGGGTCATATGATGATACCATGCCAAGTTTCAACATTTTCAAGATTCATTTTGTAGTGATTTTCAATTTCACGGTCATTTAGCTCTCTAAACAATTAGCTAGGTAAATGACCGAAAAACAAAAATGATGTCAGAACATGTTGGATATTGATGACGTCGCTTTAAATGCTGCATACTGAACACAAAAGAAGTCCGGAGTTCAAATAAGTTTAAAAAACATTGAAGTGTGGCCATGTAACAGATTTCACATTTGACCGTTTTTCTACTAGTCAATAGAGTTTGCCAAACTTGAGTTTCCCAAGTCACTTACACAAAAAGCTATGATTCATGGTTGTCAAATCCATAATTTCCAAACCACAACAACCTTGAGGCATAACAAGCTTTAAATGCTGCATACTGAACACAAAAGAAGTCCGGAGTTTAAATAAGTTATTAAAAATAAAAAAAGAGGTGCAATGCTGGTTAATTTGCTTCAAGCCATTCGGAATAGTGTAGACTGCACTGCACATAACTCAGTGCAATCTATGCTATTCCGCAAGGCTTGAAGCTAATCAACATGTAGAAGATCATCTTGAGCTTGTGTCCCCTTGAAGGAAGTAGGATACTTCTCTTGTTGAGGAACAAACTTTGTCTTTGGGGTATTGATCTTCTTCCCACTTAACTCCATTGGCATTGAACTTTCGTTCAAAACCAACACCTTGATTCTTCCCTTCAATAAGCTATTTTCTTGCTCAAGTGTAACTTGGCTAAGAGAATCGTTAGTGGAATCAAGAGAACTACTAGAAGCAACAATGTTAGATCTTATGTCACAAAAAAGAAGTTGTATCAAACCTTTTATGTCGGATCTAGAACAAACCAATCGGTATCGCCATCATACAGCCCTACCGTGGCTCGTGATGCATATATATGCATATCGAATGTACGGTTGGGCGTATGATGGCGAATCCGAATGATTTGTATTCAGTCGATGAACTGGTAGATGTATGCAGTCGATGAACTGGTAGATGTATGTAGTCGATGAACTGAAAGACTTATGCAGGGACGAAGGCGAGAGATGGGCTATATATAGGGTCGTCTGGCTCACAAAGTGATTGTGATAGTTTCGATCCAACGACTCACATGAGCTAGGAAGAAACACACCCTTGATCCAACGACTCGCAAGAGCTAGAAAGAAACACACGATCCGTGTGATTCTTCCTGATTAGTGGGATGCACATTAGTATCGGTTCGTGCCACGAACCGGTGCTAAAGATTGGCAACGAACCGGTACTAATGGTAGCAGCCCGCCTAGCCGTTGGAATCGGCACTAATGGTCACATTCGTGCCGGCTCAAATTCAAACTGGCACTATAATGTGCTTCACATTTGACCGTTTTTCTACTAGTCAATAGAGTTTGCCAAACTTGAGTTTCCCAAGTCACTTACACAAAAAGCTATGATTCATGGTTGTCAAATCCATAATTTCCAAACCACAACAACCTTGAGGCATAACAAGCTTTAAATGCTGCATACTGAACACAAAAGAAGTCCGGAGTTTAAATAAGTTATTAAAAATAAAAAAAGAGGTGCAATGCTGGTTAATTTGCTTCAAGCCATTCGGAATAGTGTAGATTGCACTAAGCCACTGCACATAGCTCAGTGCAATCTATACTATTCCACAAGGCTTGAAGCAAATCAACATGTAGGTGAGCATTGCAACTCTTCGGCATTGTCTGTGCACTCACGGCTTATAAACCACTCATATTGCCTCTCTCTTGGCGAGGTGGGACTAAAAACAGCTTGCCGTAACCGGCACCGCTCATTAGTACCGGTTCGTGGTACGAACCGGCACTAAATGATGATGGTGGGGCCATAGCCTGACCGCAGGATGACACAACCTCTTTAGTACCGGTTCATGCCACGAACCGGTACTAAAGGTTCGCCACGAACCGGTACTACTGATCGCCGCCACGAACCGGCACTAATGTGCACATTAGTGCCGGCTCCAATACAAACCGGCACTAATGTGCTTCACGTTTGACCCTTTTTTTACTAGTGTGTCGAACATTTGACAAGTCAATCTCATAGACCCTGAACTTGTCAAAGTTAAAACGATGATTGGTTAAAGATTGAGGTCCATCTTAAAAGTCTTTGAAAAATGGTTTAACTCAGCGGCCTGGCAGCTCATGAAAAGCCTCGATTTAGGGCTTGGCAGCCCATGAAAAGCCTTGCATATTCTTCTTGTGTTTTTTTGCAAAGTTTTTTCTCTTTTGATAAGATTCATAAATATTTTCTGATAAACTGGAGTTTATTACAACCCGGCGTGGCTTACAATGCTAAGTTGTCAGTACATGATCAGCCATAATCCGGTGTTTATTGTTCGGGTCCGGTTTTGACTACAAGTCACCAGCATTATATGGATGAAACCGGTGTTTATCATAACCTGGTACGGTTTTATCGTAAATTGGCAAACCTGGAAGGAGTCATCAATACTCCAGATTGGTGTTATCACCCTTATTATAATAACCGTTGGTGAACCAACAAGGTAACAGGTATCATCTGTTTTATATCTGGCTTATTTTTAAATACAGCCTTGGCTATATACCTAGGCTATCTATTTGGGCATCATGACTCGTCCAGCGGTAAACCGCCAGGACACTTTCAATCTCTTATATGAAGGAACAAGTTAAAATGCAGCCACTGCAGATTATACATGTAATAGATCCCAAAAGCATGGCGAGTTATGAGTATCAAGCAAAATAAGTATGCTCGATGGCATAACAGACAAGTGTTTGAACTAGCCTATTACAAGGCGTTTTCATGCCCACCCAGAATAATTGTTTCAGCAAGAGTGATAAGCCGCCACGGACTAAACCGACCCCGGTTTACGATTCATCACCAGGACGACTTGAAGATTGGGGATCATATTGCATTGATGCATCTTCCTCCTCCCTACTTAGTGGCTGGAAATCAATGGTTGCCCAATCGATTCCAGTTAAGGCTTGGAACACGGCTTCTTCACTTATAAGGTTAGAAGGATCAATGTCAGGGGCATAGGTATGCTTACGGATTGGTGGCGTAAGATCTTCTACATCATCTGTCGGCGCAGGCAGTCTTTTGTGATCAACATCATAAACCGGCTGGTAGTGGACGAGATCTGTTTCTGCGGCCAACTTGCTCGCTATAGGGCACATTTCTTTTGTCAGCCTCCTAAGATCATCATTGTTAAACTCGGAGCCGTCCTCTTTTATGCTAGGATAGCCTCTGCTAATATCTGATGAGTCAAGATCCGGTATCCATGCCTTCGCCTGCATTAGTGCAGTCATCGCACCGACTCTTGCACCTGATCTCTTTAACTCATCTAGACGGGTAGGCAGCATCGACAGTTTCTCAATGGTCTCCTTTATTAAAGTTGGAGGTGGTTTGTTATGCGTAGCAGTGCAGATGGCCCGTTGAGCTCCGGAATATAACTGCTCTATCAAGGTATAGGCATCCTTCAACTTCATCCGCATGTCAGAGCCCAGATGGGTAATACGGGTCCCTGTGACATTGCAAGCATCAGTAAACCGATAACTGATGAGATAAAATGAATTGAAAAACATCCGATGAGGATACTTACCAAATACAGCAGAGGTCATAGCGTTTATTTGCCGCTTTAAACCTGTCAGTTCTTTGACTACCGGTTTAAGGGCTGCTTCTGCGTCTTCGGCTCTCTTTGCTAAAGCGGCTTTCTCTGTGTCCCAATTCGTCCGTTCCTTTTTAAAGGTCTCCTTCAGCTTCTCCATGGCTTCTAAGACATTGGTCAGTTCCTCCTTGACTTTAGAAGCCTCCGCTTGCTGAGATTTAATATTCTCTTGAAGATCAGCGGTTTGGGCGTCCTTTTTGCTCAGCTCAGCCTGTAAAGCTAAGACATATTATCAGTGGGCTGTATATATTTGAAGTACCAAGCACATAACAAGTTATGCACTTTGCACTTGGGGGCTAATGCCTATTCACTTCGTTATAGAAAATTGTTTCAAGTCCCAAGTGTAATGAAAGCATTATTCTTGGCACTTGGGGGGCTAATGTACATCTGCTCAAAGTAACAGTGGTTAAAATCTAGGTTCACCTTGGAAAGATAAACCGACCCTTGGGGACTACACAGGCAAAAATTATAGGATTACAATGCTAAAAGTACCGATTCATTTTTAAAGGATCAACCGACCCTTGGAGGATAAGTATGCAGAGTTGAGAATTTACAAAGTCCCATTTTTCGATTGCCATCATAAATCGGCCCTTGGGGGCTACTAGAGTTGGTACTTAAAATTGGACTTCAGAGAGAAAAGGTTAGGCAATTACCTCATAACGCTCCTTCACTAGGTTCACTAAACCGGCTTCGTAGTCACGGTCTGTGTACAGGCGGTTTAAAAAACCAGAATGGAGTTCCTGGGCATTGAGGTGGGCATAGCTTGATAAATCGGTGCTCCATTTGCCTTTTCCATGGCTGAACGTTCCTCCTTGGCGCTATGTTTTGCTAATGCAACAGGATGGCCAGGGGAGGTGTGGCCAACGCCAGTAATGATAACATCATCTTCCTTGTAACCAACAGCCTTCATTGGAGTTCGCGGAATATCAGTAGCCTTAACCGGACTAGATGGTCCATCATCAGTACGGACTGGACTTGTCGGTTTATCAGCCTGAACTGCTGTATCAACTTCTACTTGTTCAGTAAAGACATGATCTGGGGGTGGCAGGTCATCAAGCATAGCGTCAGCATTTGGTCTCTCCAGTTCTGGAATTGTCTCCGGTTCAGCAATCACATGGTCGTCAGACGGTTTATCTACACGACCCTTCTTGCTGGGTCTGGCCTTGGCTCTGAAAGAGAAAGATATATATATATATATATATATATATATATATATATATAAAAGTATAGCACATAAGTATAAAGCGACAAAAAGAGAAAAGCTTAAGGCATTTACCCATGGACAGTCTTGACGGGCGGAAGCTGTGTGGCAGTTGACTCGCTGGATGATGAAGGTGGCGTTCCCTGATAATTTGAATCGGATGGATTAAGAGGCGGTCGGAAATAACCTGCCTTGGGCTAAGAAGTATTGGAAGTATTTGAGACCTCAGATCGGTGCTTCCGAACCGGCGTATTTGGTAGACCGGTTGAAGTGACTATTTGGCCGCTATGTCAGGTTGTGCTGCGAGCTTCGTGTTGCTGCTTCTTCAAAAGAAAGTTTGGGTCCAAGTGAGCTAGGGGGTGAGAAAATCTTACTTTTCGGACTTCTTGTCGGATTTTTTGTGTGGGTAGAGGGTCTGAACCGGAGGAAAGGATAATTACCTCTGCGTCGTCAGCTTGGCTGCCCTCAGTGTCATCCTGATAAATATCATTGTCAATGAGGTGTATGAATAATGAACCAAGAGAATCAAATTCTACCTCTACATCCGGCTCATCAGGGTCGTCATCAAGATCTAAACCAATGGGTTCAGTTGCCTTACTCTTGGCAGATCTATTAACAACCTTCGTCTTAGGTCGAGGGGCCTTAACCGTTTTCTCCTGTGGTTTCTTTTTCCAGAATGAGTCATCACCTTGTTTAAAAGATGGGCAGAGGGTATTAAAAGTTGCATAGTTAAGAATATCAGATATAAAGCGGAAGCAAGACAACTCTTACAGCGGGCGATTTGTTCCGTGTGTAAAAGGGACTTAACCCGGTCTTACTACAGACAGTTTCCGGTTCATTTAGCATTTTCTTGACAGACTTAGTAACTTCATCATCTGTTAGCTGAATGTCAATATGACGTTGAGAGTCTTTTGAGTCACCAGTATACTCGCACATTAAATCGGAGTGGCGACTTAACGGCAAGATGTTCCAGGATATCTAGCAACGAACAAAGTCCACACCTGTCAAACCATTGGCCATGAAAGATCTGAGCTTGGCGAGTTGTGGTGCATACGAGGCCCGTTCCTTGGCAGTCAGTCATTGTGGAAGTGGATGTTTGTTGGTAAGCCGGTGAGCACGGTAACCTGGCGGAGGGTTCTCATCTTCAGGGGAAGTGTCCTTACAATAGAACCAAGTCTGGTTCCAATCCTTAGGGTGACTGTGAAGTTTGGCGTGAGGGAAGCTAACATCCTTTCTTTTCTGAATGGAGATGCCACCAAGTTCAGTATTGGGCTCGTCTACGAATTAAGTACGACGGTTTAAATGGAAGAAATCCCGGAACAGCTCGACAGTCGGTTCTTCTTGTAGACAGGCTTCACAAAACACTTGAAAGTTGTACATATTGGACATAGAGTTGGGTCCAATATCTTGAGGGTGGATCTGAAAGCTGGCAAGTACATCACGGAACCTGGATCCAGGCGGTTTAAAACCATGACCCATGTGATCAGCAAACACTACTACTTTGCCATCTCTGGGGGTAGGAGGGTTTTCTGGACCGGGAACTCGCCACTGGATTTCACTCCGCTTCGATAAAGTGCCAATTTGGACACATACATCCAGTTGCTCCTCAGTAACCTGGGAAGGGACCCAGTTACAGGCATAGAATTGTTTTGCCACTGCAAGTGAAGAGCTGGAAAAGATTACTGTCGGTTTACGATTCATGATTGATAAAGCATAAAGCGCAACAGGTTAAGAAAAAGGAATTCAAGCATGTAAAATTGTTACCGGAGGCTGATGCAGTTATAAATGGTAAAGCAACGAGCGGTTTGCAAGGGGACTAATGGCATATGACATATTATTTTCTACAAGGATAAACCGCCTACGTAGATAAGGAAGGTACAGATCTGTTGCAAAAAATGACTAAGTGAGGAAAAACAGGTTTCACAAGGTCACATTGGCATTTTGGATCTATCACAAGTCAGGAAAAGAAAAAGATTTAGACCGAAAAAAGTTGGTCCTGGAGCAGTTCACAAAGGTCCAGATCAAGTTTTTATGCGTATAAGGCTTGGTTTGATAGCCGAGATAAGGACTACTATAGCTACCGCACGGAACACATCAAGCTTGGGATCTGCTGTCTATGGACTGACGAAGAACAAGAGAAGAACGCCATGAACCCGTATGAACCCTAAGTGGATCTACAGAGGAAAGAAGGAAAGACTTACTGCAGTTGTTCAAGCAGCGGAGGTGCGCCGCGTTTCTCTGGTGCGATCAGGTTGATGCAGCGGCCGACGGTGAGGCAGAGGCGAATCTCGACGACGGCGGCGGCGCTCGGGTGCAGAGGCGTTGCGAGGAGGAAGAAGAGACGAAGAGGCAACGGGAGTAAAAGGAAAGGGATCCTCACCCCTATTTATAAGGGCAAAGAGATAAGCGACAGGCGCGGGAATCGAGGAACCCAAAAAAATGGATATATAACGAGGTTGTTGCCTCGATTATTGGATGCTCATTAATAAAGGGTATCTTCGGCTTTAATGAATAGGTGACGTCACAACGATTTACAACAAATCTGGAGGATGACGTCACGGCGGTTTACAAGATCTATGCGGAGGTGCAAAGGGAGGAATTTTTCTAAGTGTGGAAGATTGACATGAACAAGTTCAAATCAATCTGGGGCCTAATGTTGGGGATATTACTACTAGACATAAACCGGCCAGGAGAGGCCGGGTTATCCCCATGATGATTACTTTATTTGAAACCCATGAAGACAAAGATGGTGGCGCTTTATGAAGGCCCAAGGCCCAAAGGTGGGTTAAGGCCTGTAGGCATAAACCGACATTGATATGTAACTTGTATTGTAAGATAGAAGGAATAGAGACCGAGCCGGACACGTTTATGATCCGGCCTCGGGATTCTGTAAACCGACGGGCGTCGACTTATGTATATAAAGGGACGACCCGGCAGCGGTTTAGATTCAACACACAATAACTCAAGAGCCAGGCGAAGCGGATTCGCTCCCTGGTCATCGAGACCCAAGCAATTCCATCACAACTGGACGTAGGCTTTTACCTTCACCGAAAGGGGTCGAACCAGTATAAATCTTGTGTCCCTTGTCTACTTTAACCCCTTTAAACTAACCCGTCGCGATGACTCCATGACTAAGTCCTTCCACAAGGACATCTGCCGTGACAAAACCACGACAGTATGTAAGAAGAAAAAAACTAAAAAAAATATTGCACGAATCTTCTGGCAAAATCAAAGGAAGATACTATCAACTGAGAGATAATGAGACTTAGCAAAACTGTTTACGAAAATCCTATGTACTAGCTCATATTGATGGCCGTTAAGAGTAGTACATAAGAATATGTTTTCTGGCAGGACATTATCAATCCTCAGGGCATCTTCAAAGCTGGCCAGCAAATGTCTTTGGTATATGTCTGTCTTTATATCTGGACATGGTCCACGGACATGATGCGGGAAGGAGCCATCTAATACTAATCACAAAGTATCCAGTTGGAAGGAGAAAAAATAGGTGAGAACCAAGCATGTCGTGGGATATTTATTCTTCAATATTTGATTGGGAGGAGAGAGAGAAAAGGGGATCATGCATGTGCGGTTAGGATGACAGAGAAGAGAGGGACCATGCACGTAAATGGTCAAGTGCATGTTCAGACTTCCGCAAAGCCCCACATTTGTCTCTTAAGTACCGGAACACATACGTCCAAACTGCTAAGTGAATATATACAAGTTTTTGTTGGATAGTAAAAATGATTCGAGCAATGTGATATATAATGAAGGTTCGATGGTTGGCTTTTGAACATGCCTTTAGTTTCCAGCGAAGGAACATGACATTAACGTACACTTGACCCTTATATGCCCGCGACACATCCATGATGTCCTCGTCTATTCTATCTCATAGACGCACTACTGGACGGAATGAAATGGATACCTATCACATCCGTTCAATTTCTCGTCTGTCCATCTGTCGTTATTAAGCAGTCTCGCTGGCTGAGAAACCAACTCTGACGCTGCGCATTAACGCATCCGAACACCTGGCCTCACCGAAATCCGGTCACATCTAGCTAACTCCATGCCACAACACAAGACGCTCCACATCCTCCTTCCTTGCACCACATTTGTCATGATTGCAGACGGCGATGCTCTGTGGGAAAGCCTTTCCATAAAGATGAAGCATGAGGTAGCCACCCTTGTGGCCACCTGGCAGAGCTACCGTGCCAAGCGGATCGAGGCCGGCATGTCAGCCAGCTCGCCCGATGTCTCTGACGAGGAGGACGCCCCCACGATAGAGACGGGCTCTAACATCACCGCATCGGAGCCCGCACATGTGCATGCCGGTTTCACCGTGGAGCAGGCACATGCGCACTTCAACGCCACAATGGGGAGGAGCAGCATGCACTAGTGCCTATGTCGGCGTTCCAACAGGTGCAGGAGGAACAACAGTACAACCTATTCCTCCTAGAGTAGCAGTGGCTGGTGGAGGACCAAATTGTCGGCAAGCGCGAGCGAGGAGGCTGTAGCAGCCATGGCCATGGCGAACCCCAACTTCGTCGTGGAGCAGCGTGTGATTCACGAGGCCGACCGCCCTCAAGCTGCCGCGGAGGTGCATCTGCAGGCAATTGCGGACGAGAACAATGCCAGCTGTGCCTCCTACGCGCCACCGACGAACTATCAGGCGACCGAGTGGGACGACGGCAGCGCCGGCACAGCATCAGGCAAAAACTATTTAGGCCTCCTTTAGTTTGGAGGATTTTTGTAGGAATTTCATAGGATTGGATTTTTGTAGGAAATTTTTTTAGAGCCCTTTGGTTTGGAGGAATGGAATCCTATTTCTATGAAGGAATTCTTCATATCCACCACATTTCATAGAAAAATAAACGTTAGCCTAGACCCAATGAAAAAAATCCTATGAAATGAATCAAAGGACATCTCCCTTCCTATTCCTACTCATAGGATTTGAGATGCATGTATCTCATTTTCTATGACTTCTCTATTTTTATGATTTTTCTATCTTATGAACCAAAGGAGGCCTTATTAGACTAATTTTTTTGGTCTTACATGCTACTGTTATGTTATTTTGCTAACTAACTTCGTTTCTAGGCGTTTGACACGAGATGGTCAACTGGAGGTCACTTATTTTTTAGCTCGATCAATTTTATCAGGTGTCTAGTTTTGATATTTTGTCATACTTTTTTTAAAGATAGCCGAGTAACATCCCTTGCCTGTTTGTAAGGCCAACTCCAATGCTTGACCCCAAAAAAATGTCTGTTCTTATCCATTTAGGGTGCGACTTGGGCGGACCTCTCATGAGCGAACAGGCACTCAGAGCATCTGCGCCCAATGTGCAGTAGGCACCCGAACCAAGGTTTTAATTACCGGTCGAAATTTCAAGATTTCCCATGGTTACCACGTATTTCCGTACCTCTCGGTAAATCGCCATACCGAGCAAAAAATACCAGTTTTTTGAAATTTTTGAATTTAAACACTCGATTTACAGTAAAGTACATAGGATCTAATTAATCCCATGAGAGTTGGTTCTGGCATGTTGGTATCAACCTAGTTTCTATTTTGAGAGGTCTCTGGTTCAAATATTCGTTCATTCACTTATTTGAATTCAAAATTCAATTATAAAATTCGCTTGAAATATTTTCGGTATTTCTCGGTAACCATGATAACCACATTTGTCCGTGCCCCTCGGTAAAATTGCCTTATTCGGTAACCAAAACCTTGACCCGAACCCCAAACGGACGAGCCCCACCCCGCCCGAGCCCCTCCGCCTCACCGGAGCCCCGCCCCGACCAGTAACGGCGCCGCCCCGCCCTGACCAGCAGCAACGACCCCGAGTGGCTGGCGCAGACACTGCATGTGTTGCACGCGGTGAGCCAAGTTTCACCCACTCGTCCATTGCCAATGGGCGGTCCGTAGCGTCTGTCGGGGTGGGGAGTAGCCACATGGTGACTGGTGAGGACGCTGCACCTGATAACCGGAGCCGTGAACCAAGCCTCTTGGTGCAGGCGTTATCCCGGCGGCTAGTGTCCCGCAACCTCTGTTGGTGGTCATCATGACGACGGAGACAGGCTACGGTGGCGCGCGCGACGACAGGATGCGGTTGCGCGCGGGACGGCCTGCGCTGACGGTGGCGTATGCGGGTGACAAGCCTTGGTAATGCGCGTACTCGGCACGCGAGGACGACATGCCGCCGGCTTCGTGGTGAAGGAGATGGGCGCGCTGGGGCACCTCGACCTGGAGATGAGCATGACGGTGGAGGTCACGGCCGCCCCGCCTTGCCGGATGGCGTACCTGCACGACTGTACTCCGCCGTCATGGAGCTGCTGCTAGACGAGTCGAGCGCCGGTTCTCTGAGCTCGCCGTGGAGCTGGTGCTAGCACGCGCTAGTAGCTAGCTAGCACCCAGCTATTGCGGCACGTGGCGGCGGACGCGAGGGGCGCCATGGTGGACGTGGCGGCGGGCGTGGGGGTGCGGCGGCGGGCATGGGGAGCGACTGAGGTCGCGAGGGGCTTGATGCGTCTGTCGTTGATACGTGGGCCAGGGGCGGACATGAGGGAACGATAGAGGATGAGGAGAGCGTCCGTCTTTGTCCGTGCAGACGTATTAATGGCCCAACTTTGGTGTACATTTGAGGTTGGACCGGACTGAAAAGAACACCAACGAACAACTTTGTTTGTTTAGGTACTTCATTTGAGCCATGCTTCGACTCAAATGGATGTCCGCCGATAATTTAGAGCCGAGCGTTGGAGTTGGCCTGAAGACATTGGCCAACATGCTAAATGATGGGCAGAAGAATATAGTGGGACACATTAATTTTAAAAATAGTTCACTGCAAAACTAAACCTTACTAGAAGAACGTCCGTGCGTTGCAATGGGGCCACGTTAACTTTAAAAGTTCAATATCAATTATGTTAATATTCTCATACATATTAAGTGACATTGACGACCTTTTTTTACCATCAAATTCTCACACACGCACCCTCTTCCTCCCTCTTCCCCTCTCCCTCACTCGAGAGGTGGGACGAAAATAAACCCGGAATGGAGACTACCAACTGAGACATTAGGAGTGAAGATCATTTAGTTGATAAGAATTAATAGATAATTGTGTTAAACAGGAGAAACGGATTAGAATACATTGAAAAACCAAAAGGACGATGTCAAAGGGGATTCGCCCTGCCCCCTGGGCCTTGCCACTGAACCGGCTCAGCGGTCCAGTCCCCGCGCGGTCGTCTTCTCCTGTTTCCCGAGCCGCGTCGCTACAGAGCCGGGCTCCCGCCCGACCACCTCGCTGGCATCGAAGGGGAATGGATAAGGGTGACGCCCTTCCTTCTCTGCCCCCATGGCCTCACTCCTCCTTGACGCCCCCTCCCAAATCCACTTCTCCTCCTCGCTCGTTCGATCCCGTCGATCTGGACGAAGTCAGACGCCACGACCACCATGACCGACCCCGTCCACATGGTCACTGCCCTGCCTCCAGGCTAGGAGCTTGTCGAGAAGCTCCGAACGCCTTTGCTACTTTGTCTGCGCCAATGAGATCAAGTCCAGCACCCCTGCATCGACGTCGCTGCCGTCTTCCTCAACCTTGGGCCACCGCGACATTGCCGTTCGATCCGCGCCGCCCCGAGCTCACATGTCTCCCCCTAGGGCGCCATTGACACCGTCATGATCTCCTCTTGCCTTTCCCCTATTTCCCCTCTCATTTGCTCTCGTTAGGTATTTC
This sequence comes from Triticum monococcum, assembly GCA_034509565.1. NCBI lineage: Eukaryota > Viridiplantae > Streptophyta > Magnoliopsida > Poales > Poaceae > Triticum > Triticum monococcum. Next base: position 740,925,374 of record CM067847.1, on the reverse strand, counting down.
GCCGTGGCCGAGAACCGTTGTCCGCCATGGCCATTGCAGGGGTAGCCACTGAGCTCCTCGGATTGACCCCATGGCACATGCCCGCTCCTATGCACGCCCATGCCCGAGCATGCCGCTCTTCTTCCTTGCCCCCGGGGCCACTCCCTCTCCATGCCCACGCCCGTGCTACACCGCGTCAGTCGCGCCCGCCCTGCCGTCGCGCTCGCCGCAGCCACCGCACCACTGTGCCCCGCGCGACACACACCCTGGCCGTGCGCCACACTCTCGCTGGCTGCGCTCACCCCATCTGCTGCCGCCTATCCCTTCGCTCGCCCGCTGTCGCGCACCTGCCTCGCGCCGCCTCCATTCGTGGCAATCTTCTGCCGGCCGCCCCCTCAGCCACGCCGGCCGCATCTCCTCCCTCCACCATCGGCCACTCGCCTCGCCTGCTGCGTGTTGCTTCCTGCTGCTATGCGCTGCTGCGCCATGCCCTCGACACCGCCGTGGACAAATGTGGTGGAGGGATTGTTAATGAAGTACGAGAAGGAGGTGGCGGAGAAGGTGTGGAGAGGCAGGAGGTCTGGGGCGGTGTTTATGCGAGAAGGAGCCGGAGTGGAAGGAGAGATCACAATTGAAAAGAATCGCAAAAAAATATCATAACCCGGAGATCTCAGTTTAAGAAAAATGCTAATATCGATGGAGGGGTGATTTCCTTCAATAGGTGGAAAACATAGGAAATATTGGTTGTTCTCAAGGAAAGGTAAAAATTTAGGAAAATTAGAATTTTTGATATGATTTCTATGCAAATGGGGTTTCATTGTTTGGTAACCTGATATCAGTACCTGCCCGTTTGTAACGTGTCTGATTAGGAAAGTTTGTAAATGTCAAGAAACTATTTGTTGGGAGGAAAGTTGTGACGTGTCTGTTATTTGTTTCCTAAAACAAATTTCACTAATAAGAGAAATCGATTGATTTAGATAAGTTAGGAAAGTTAGATTAAAATGTATTATTTGTTTTCTGAAAATCTGTTATTTGTTTCCTAAGACAAATTCAACCAATAAAAGGAATCGATTGATTTGCATAATTTAAGGAAGTTAGATTAAAATGTATTATTTGTTTTCTAAAAATTTGTTATTTGTTTCCTAAGACAAATTGAACCAATAAAAGAAATCGATTGATTTACATAATTTAAAAAAGTTAGATCCGTGATTTGTTATACGTTAGGAAAGTTCTGGTTGTAATAAAGAGTGGAAAGAAAAATAAACCGATGTACCATGGTGGGAGGGGGTGATGGGAGGAGAGACGAAAAAAACCCAGCAAAAATAAACCGCGGACCAGGATGGGAGGGGGTGGTGAGAGAAGAGACGAAAAAAAACCAACAAAAATAAACCGTGGTTGTGATTTATTAACTCGTCCATTAAAAATATAGATAAGTTACAAATGTGCTAAATGACAGGCTTAAACTCGGGCGTGGCGTGGCGCCGCTCCTCCTACAGCTAGTCCATTTGAAATGACTAGTAGGGCCGCCGCCTCGTCTGACACGGCAATGCGCCGCTTTATTAATTCATGTAGTAGAAAACAACATTAGTATAATCAAGCTTGTCAGACCGACATTATTATCTTGTCTACTGGTTTGCAATCATACACGACACACCTTAACTCGTATTGCAGACCCTTATCATCTATGCATATGTTTATCATGTTTCCCGCCGCAACATGCAGGATATCATCTAATTATAATAGTATAAGGCACCGTAAAAATACTCTACTCTGATCAGCGAAATCGAACCAAAGCCCCAACAGAGATATGTAGTGGTGAAACTTAATTATCATGATCTTAATTACAAATCGTCGGTATCGACCGGATGTGACAAAAAAGAAGTACCGCTAATATTTGTGGTGTTATTTACTTATTGATCAAGGACAAGAACAATGCGGAATGCAATAAGCAAGAGCAGAGGTGGATTGATGCACACCATTAAGGCCTTAACCACTGCGGTGAGTAAATACTCCGCTCTATTAATACTCATGAAGACATGCTAATTACTCCCGTGAGATCACGCAGAAGATCTTCTGCCCTGATATATTTGCATGCTTGTCGGATATATAGAGGGTGTTTGGTACAGAAGTCTTAAGACTTTTTCTAGTCTCAGGGACTAATAAAAAAAGACTCTTTAGTAAAGTCTTTTTCTAATCCCTGTAGAAAAAGTTTCTCCCGTTTGATTCCTAAGAACTTTTTAGTTACTTTTTTTAGTCTATGGGACTAAAAAGTTCGTGAAACAAACACCCCCATAGGTAGCTGCTGCACTGGGTCAGTACGTACGTCGTGGAGCCAATTTACAGGCAGGGGAATATATTCAATCTATCAATCAATATACACACACGTACGCATCATTAGCATAGGGAAATCCCTGGGAGTATTTGTATCCTAGCCTGCCAGTCGCAGGATAATTGCCATTTGTCAACATGTACGTGCCTGCATGCGTACCAGATTTTCCTGTAGATGGATCATGCGTCTTAAATCCACAATATATATGTGTGTGCTGGTTAATTAACCTAGCATTCAATAAGGATGGATCGATCGACGCTTGCGTTTTGTTCATGTGTCAAACAAATTAAAGGCCCCGGTGCACAGTCAAATAAATTAGCCGTGAGGTAATTGTTTGTTGGATCTACTACCTGCTGAGCACTGACTGGCTCCAAATGGTTTCACAGAGTCGACTTCACTGCAGTGTATGTACGTATGGTTGTTCTTGCAAGGGTGCATGCACTGATACACACATGGTATACCGTAAAAGATTCTTTTCTTCCACAGTTCTTACTCCTATACTCAATGCGTACCCCGTTGATGGAGTACGATCGAACACACGTACGGTTTACCCAAACACACTGTCGAAATACATCAGTAAAAATAAGTGAGCCATGGATGGAGAAACTCCTGCTGATATCAAGTGAGAGGATTTACCAACCAACTACAGTATTGCATCCCCTCCCAACTCCCTCCCGACCCCGTGTGGCCACCACCGGGCCGCACCAGGCGGCCACCACCCAACCTCCCCTTAACTCACCGCGCATTCCCCTCCTTCCGTCGCCGTCGGCAACGTCGCTGGGCGAAGGCCCCGTGGCGCGGCGGCGGCGGACCTACTCTGGCGTCCCAAGATATGAGGCGGCGGCGGCTTGATTTCGATCTTCCTTCCGACGAGGTTGGCGGGCTGCGGCAGCCGGGGAGCGACAAGGGGCTTGGTTGCAGCCGTCGGGATTAGTAGGAGATGGCGGCAGCAGTGGTCAGGGCATGTCCCGGGCTCGATCTAGGACCTTCGTGTCTAGGCGGGCGGCTGTCGTTATGTCCTGAAACTGCTGCATCTCATTGGATTCGGCGACGGCTTGATGAAGCACGCCAGGTCTGCATCGCATCACGAGGATTATGGTGGTGGTGGTCATCTCCTACGACGGAGGTGGTCGACGTGAGGCTGAGTGATCGGAACTCGGGATCTGTAATCTAGTCCCTGCTGCGAGTCGGGGAGACATAGTTGCCGGTGAAAACCGAGCCGACGGCGAACGATGGAGACGTTCTGCGCCGTTACCTTGATGAAGACATCGTCCTGTAACTACTGTCGACCCAATCATGCTGGTCCAGGGGAAACCCTAGGATCTGGTTTTCCAGATCGGACGATGGCGGCACTACGGTGTCATTTCTCTCTTGGGAGCATCATTTGTGGAGCAGCGCTGAAAGTCAGAGGTAGGAGGTGGAGCGGCTTCGTCTTGCACGGAGCTTCGGTGGGGATATCAAGTCATGCCTAGCCGACAGGTGCTACGCTTTGTCATGCCTGGTCGGCGGGTGATACGCACCACAGATCTTCCAGAGACTTCAGGTTGTGTCGGCTGGTGGTACTTGGCGTCATGGTGCTGAGGTGTACCGGCGGCGACCGCGACGTGCTCAACAATTCGCGCGCAGGGAGGTGATGACGTTGGGCGCCGTGGTGGTGTCGACGGCAGCTAGACCGGGCGAGGATGTTGCGTTGGTACAACTCTGAAGATCGAGTGGTGGCAGTTGGCGGCGACGGCCTCTGAGTGCGCGTCGAACCGGTGTGTGCCCCATACCTGGCAAGTGGCTTGGTTAGACCCTCAGGTCTTAGATATTAGGTTTGGTTGCGAGGTATGTGGTATTGAGCCCGGACTATCATGATCCCTTCATCAATTGGATAGGAGTAGCGACAGATGTTGCCTACACGGTGGCTTCAGACTTACTGATGTATTTTTTTATAAGGTCTTTTGTGAATAATTAATAAAATGGTTGCATGTATTGCTCAGATGCAATGGCCCGGATCTTCCTCCTTTAAAAAAAACATGTGAGAGGAGGGCTTAAATTACGACAAGTACGCACTAGTACATAGGATCGTGTATTCGTGCGCATACATGTCTTGCCATCATGCCATGCACATTAAGGCGTATCCATGCTCACATGCACCTGCCTACGTTCTAATTAACGGTTCCCACGCGCCGGCCGGCCGGCCCGTACGTGCGCCAATACAAACTTGTCACGTACACGTACGCGTAAGTAAGTGCATATCGATCTGTACGCCGCGTTACGGCCACGCCCGGCTGCGTGCGTGCTGACGTACACCACGCATGCACGCGTGATGCGATCATGCGAACGCGTATCTTGGGCTTGCTAGCTCGCTCTTGATGGGTCCATCGACGTAATGCGCGCACGTACAGCCGACATGTATATACTCGTATAAAACAGTGGGCGTAGCTAGCACTGGGCCAAGCCCCGGGCCAACGTGAAAACAGTGCAAAAACAGTGTGAAATGGTCCACGTAAATCATTACCACGGGCTCGCGTATAAATACAGGATCTATGCGTATATAGCACACTGTAGATCCACGTATGGCCCCTAGCTTGCTAGAGGTACCCCATGGCTACATACTCATTCAAGTTTGCATAACTGCTCCAGTATTTATGGTCGATGAAGTTCATATGCATCCTTGCGAAGTATTCCTATCTTAACGTAGTTTTTTTCTTTTGAACTATCTTAACGTTGTCCCATGCCTATTGTCAAAAGCGAAAAACAACAATGTCGTTAGATACATATGTATCTGTGAACATTGGACTTGGTTGCGCTAGGGCAAAGGACGCAGTACTCCCCACCACCTAGCTAGACTAGGTCTCCATAACTACCGCCTCTGGGGCCAAATCTCTGGGAGGAGGATCCTGCCCCCACGGAATTCAATGGTAATGTAACTAATGCATGGTGCATGTCAGCATGTGGATCCAGTTAATAATGCCGTAATGATATCTACCGTCGATCTTTGTTTCCCTGTCCTTGTTTTCTTCCCGTTGTGTTCTTGCATAAAAATGCCAGGAGAGACAGTTAGGGTCGGCCAATGTAAATCAAGAGAGATTGTGTGTGTGTAAGAGAGAAGGGAGGAGGGTTACATCGTGCGTACTCCGATGCCATACGTTTTTTTTTTGCGGGGACATGGATGCCATACGTGGTGTACAAACTAGTACTAGTAGGATCGAACGCGTAGCTAGCTGCCTACGTACCCGTTCGACACTCAAAGCGGGCAACATGCATGCGCAGCCGATGACATGCAAGTCAACGAGCAGCTAAGATTCGTGCACGTTTGCACGAAAGATCCATCGGTGGCGGACGACATGAATAGCCAATTAATCATCGAGTTATGACGCCTACACCACGTACGTACGCGATCATTCCTTATTAACCACAAGCAAGCACGTAATACTACAAATTTCCGTACATATACATAGCTGCTAGAACCAACTTGTGGTTGGATGGTTAGAGAGACAATGATATTGCCAGCCCACCAGGGTTCAAGTCCTGGTGCTGGCATTATTTTTGAATTTATTTCAAGATTTTTGGCGATGCGCTTTTTTTTGCGGTGTAAAGGGAGATTTTCATTACTCAAGGAGGCATATCAGCCTCCGAAAGATTTACAACAAAATCCAGCCTCGAGCGCAGCCAAACTACAGTGCGGGGTGTAGCATGTCCATACGGGGCAAGTGCATAACTAATCTTATTCTGTGAACGACTAATCAGAGTAAAAGAAATCTCCCTACGAGCATCTTGTGCTAGTTTTCGAATCTCCTCAACGAGCACACGGTACTGCGATCTATCTCCAGTACGTGCTAGCAGCATAGACACCACTTCGGCATAGTCAAGCTCAACCATAATGGGTAGGTTCATACGGTAAAGCGCAAGCTCCAGGACCTCTCTGCACGTAGCTAACTCTGCCTCAAGGCCATTATCGCATGTAAGGAGCTGTCTACAAGAAGTATAGATGATGTTGCCTCTATCATCACGAAGAATCATACCACCCCCTGCCTCTCCGGTTGGAGGGACATGGCTGCCATCTGTATTGAGCTTAGCCCACCCCAGTGGAGGAGGGGTCCAGCGCAACTCCGGCTTGGGCACTTCCCTTGTGTGTGTAACCGGGAGGCTATCATGCACCACCATTTTCCCTTTCTCCAAGTCGCCATGAGGGTGTTGATGGATACAAAGCAGAGAGGTGATGTACCCATGTGTGATCTTGTTCGGCACATACCAAGCTCTCCACATGGTCATAAGGACAACCATACACGTTGTTTCAGACAACAGCTCAAGGAAGGAGAATAGCCACTCCGGACCATTGTTGCATATAGTATCCACCTCTGGGTTGGCCAATCCAAGGCCATGGCATGCCATAGTTCGCGAGCCAACGGGCGATGCACTTTCAGTGGGAGGAGACGTTTCTGTCGACGACGAGGCGCCTACGATGACTTCATAAATTTCAAGATGACATGCCGGCTCAGTCTCTCGAAGGTGCTCATAGGGATATGATGTGCGTGTGTGCGTCCCTAGAGGTGAATGTATGCACGCATGTATGAGCGCTTGTGTCTGTACTGATGTTCAAAAAAAAATGGTCCTGTCCTGCCGTATTATATCCCCGTGTGTGTTTTCTAAGATTCGAAATGCCATGCTCAATTTTTTTTGGGATGCACGAACAGCATGCATGCTACGCCAAGTAGTACTCCCTCTGTGTAACACCCTGGTTTTTGCAACTTTCCCTTTTTCTTTTGATTATTTTCAAGTTTTGCCATATGATTTGGTTTTTCTGTCAACTATTTGGACTTAACACTTGAGAATATTTTTGAATTCCTTTCCAAGTGAATCCTTATGCTCAAGACCTTCTCAAAACCCTGCCTCCCACTTTTCATCTCTAACCTTAATTTTATTTTTCACTAAATACTCCTTTTCTTGGTGAGGAATATTCATTTCTTCCACCTTTAGTGAAGGGAACATCATTCTAAGGGAGTTCATGACGGTAAAGAGAGAACTAAGGATGGACACCCTTGTGATAATCTCCATAAGGAAGAGCAGTCAGATGATGGTTTTCATTGACCATGTTTAGATGAACTATTAGTTAATCACCATAAGTCATGCATATATCAACCAATGAACTATTAGTTAATTAATTACTATGTTAAGATGGATGTGATACATTGATGTTTGTTTCTTAAGCCGTACAATTTTGAAGTGTCACTGAATTATTTGATCGTTTCTTTCCAAAATGAATTCAGTCTGCTTCAGTTATATATCAGTACGCCTGTTGCGTGTGATGCCAACAGTTCGTGCTCTTCCGCTTTCCCTCTAGTGGCGGGCACTACGGCAGAACCGCCACTACTAACATGTCATCTGTGGCGGGGAAGAAAAGCAAGCTGTGGCGGGCAGGTACGAGCGCCCACCATTAATGCGATTATAGCAGTGACGAGAGGTCAGTGATGGGCGCCACTGGGAGGCTGGCCCGCCACTGCTGGCCTTTTTGCGCCCGCCACTTCTAGGCGTGCCTGCAATAGTGTGGCGTCCGGATCATCTTCATAAACCTGTGTGTGGAAATCTCCGGGACGTCTTATTGTTCCCCCATGTGTCCCCTTGCCTGCAAAGCCCTTTCCATAGCCGCCCTGACCTTTCTTTCTTCCTTGACCCGGACCAGGACCGGCTCCTGCATCCCAAGAGGCTCTGAGATATTTAAACACCATCGCTACAGGGGAATGGATGTCGCTGCCATGTTCTTTATAGTGATGCCCAAGATGGCCACAGACTACTCACTGCTACTTGTGAGCTGCGTTATGATTTCCTCGAAGAGGAGAGGATAATGATGTACATTAGAGATAAGTATTTCCCCCAGTTAAGAACCAAGGTTATTAATCTAGTAGGAGAACCACGCGAAACCTCATTGATGTCTACTACACAACTTATTCTTGTAGACTCGTGTTGGGCCTCCAAGCACAGAGTTTTGTAGGACACTAGCAATTTTCCCTCAAGTGGATGACGTAAGGTTTATCAATCCGTGTGAGACGTAGGAAGGAGATGGTCTCTCTCAAACAACCTTGCAATCAAATACAAGAAATCTCTTGTGTCCCCAACACACCAAATACAATGATAAATTGTATTGGTGCACTAGTTCAGCAAAGAGCTGGTGATACAAGTGTAGTATGGATAGTAGATATAGGTTTTCTAATATGAAATTATAAAAACAGCAAGGTAGGAAGTGATAAAATGGAGCACAAACAGTATTGCAATGCTTGAAAACAAGGCCTAGGGTTTATACTTTCACTAGTGCAATCACTCAATAGTGGTAACATAATTGAATCATATAATAATACCTCAACGTGCGACGAAGAATCACTCCAAATTTCTTATCTAGCTGAGAACATAAGATGAATTTTTTTGTAGGGTACGAAACCACCTCAAAGTTATCCTTTCCGATCAATCTATCGAGTTGTTCCTATAAGTGTCACAAACAGCCCAAGAGTGCATACCAAAATAACAACATAAGATACACACCAACCAACTCTAATGTCACCTAGATACTCCAATGTCACCACAAGTATCTGTGATTTGATTATACGATATGCATCAAACAACTTCAGGTTCGTAATATTTAATCCAACACAAAGAACTTCAAAGAGTTCCCCAAGATTTCTACCGGAGTAACAAAGACGAAAACGTGCATCAACCCCTATGCATAGATTACCCCAATGTTACCTCGGGAATACGTGAGTTGAGTGCCAAAACATACATCAAGTGAATTAATATGATACCCCATTGTCACCACATGTAAGAAATACATCAAGTGTTCTCAAATCCATAAACTTATTCAATCCGAAAATAATGAAATCTCAAAGGTAAAGCTCAATTCATCACAACAAGATAGAGAGGGAGAAACACCATATGATCCAACTATATTAACAGAACTCATGGTACATCAAGATCGTGTCAAATCAAAAAAACGAGAGAGACATAGAACTAACACATAGCTACTGGTACAAACCCTCAGCCCCGAGTGTGGACTACTCCCTCCTCATCATGGTGGCCACCGGGTTGATGAAGGTGGCCCCCGATGATGATTGCCCCCTCCGACAGGGTGCCGAAATGGGGTCCCGATTGAGTTTTCGTGGGTACAGAGGCTTGCGGCAGGGGAACTTCTCATCTAGGTTTATTTCTGGTGGTTTCTCTATTTATAGGATTTTTGGCGTCGGTCTCACGTCAAGATGGGTTACGAGGGGCCTACTACCCACCAGAGTGCGCCCTGGTGCCTAGTGGCCACCTCCTTCACTTTCCGGTCCTCCCACAAAGCTTCTAGTGCCTCTTTTGTTCCAAAAACATTTGTCAAAATGTTTAGCTGCATTTGGAGAACTTTTATTTGTGCACAAAAAACAACACCACGGCAGTTCTGCTGAAAACAACGTTATTCCGTGTTACTTCCATTCAAATCGCATCAAAACCACATAGAACTATTGTAAACATGGCATGAATACTTCATAAATTGTATATATGTTGGAGACGTATCAGCATCCCCTAGCTTAATTCCTGCTCATCCTCGAGTAGGTAAATGATAAAAGAAAAAAATTATGAAGTGTGAATGCTATCATAGTGCATAAGTTTGATCAATGATAATTTCAATCACTTTCCCTAGCTCATAACAGAAAATCTTTCTCATTAAACTCATGACGACAAAGTAGCAATCAATTCACATGTTATGGTTCAAACAATGCACTCTCTTGAAACTTGAGAACCTATATTCTTAGTCACCAAACAATTGCAATTCAACTTATTGAACAAAGTCTAAGTAAGAGCTCCACATACTCAATCATTGTATAGTCTTCTATGATTGCTAGTGCTCAAATCATATTTTTAGAACAAATGGCATCCGTCGAACACAAAGAAAGATAGGGGCTTAATGTTTTGCCTCCCAACTCATCTATCATAGAGATAATTGTCAATAATAATAATCCATGATCAAATATATTTGAATGGCCATATGTGTTCCTAGCACTTTTCCCACCACACGATGCTTGCCAACTAGAGAATAATTGAGGTTAAAATGAGAATGCATACTATTGACTCTTGCATAAAAGTAAATACTGAAAGGTAAAAGATAGGCCCTTCGCAGAGGGAAGTGGAGGTTGTCATGCGCTTTTTATTTTGGATGCGCAAGCTCTTAATGCAAAGGAACGTCATGTTATATTGCCCCGTATGATAACAAGATTTATTATGTAGTCCGTCACTTTTATTTCTTTGCCATCACAAGTTCGTACAACGCTTATATTCCCTTGCAATAAAAGATCACATATATTTTAGCAGCAATTTTTATTGCTTTTTACACTGATGACAACTTACTTGAAGGATCTTATTCAATCCATAGGTAGATATGGTGGATAGTCATGGCAAGAAACTGGGTTTAAGGGTTTTTGGATGCACAAGTAGTATCTCTACTTATACATCTCCAACGTATCTATAATTGTTGATTGTTCCATGCTATTATATTATGTGTTTTGGATATTTTATATGCATTAATATGCTATTTTATATTATTTTTGGGTCTAACCTATTAACCTAGAGCCCAGTGCCAGTTTCTGTTTTTCCTTGTTTTAGAGTTTCGCAGAAAAGGAATACCAAATGGAATGAAACTTTTGCGATGATTTTTCTTGGACCAGAAGACATCCAGAGGACTTGGAGTGCAAGTCAAGGAAGCCACGAGGCAGCCACAAGGATGGAGGACATGCCCAGGGGGTAGGGCGCGACCCCCACCCTTGTTGGCCCCTCATGACTCCACTGACCTATTTCTTTTGCCTATATATTCTCAAATATCCCAAAACCAATCAGGAGAGCCACGAAAACACTTTTCCACCGCCACAACCTTCCGTACCCGTGAGATCCCATCTAGGGGCCTTTTTCGGCGTCCTGCCGGAGGGGGGTTCGATCACGGAGGGCTTCTACATCAACACCATTGCCTCTCTGATGAATCATGAGTAATTTACCTCAGACCTACGGGTCCATAGCTAGATGGCTTCTTCTCTCTCTTTGATTCTCGATACCATGTTCTCCTCGATGTTTTTGGAGATCTATTCGATGTAATACCTTTTTGCGGTGTGTTTGCCGAGATCCGATGAAATGTGGATTTATGATCAACTTATCTATGATTATTATTTGAATCTTCTCTGAATTCTTATATGCATGATTTGATATCTTTGCAAGTATCTTCGAACTATCGATTTGGTTTGGCCAACTAGATTGGTTTTTCTTGCAATGGGAGAAGTGCTTAGCTTTGGGTTCAATCTTGCGTGCTTGATCCCAATGACAGAAGGGGACCCGGCATGTATTGAATTGTTGCCATCGAGGATAACAAGATGGGTTTTTTGTCATATTGATTGAGTTTATCCTGCTACATCATGTCATCTTACTTAATGTGTTACTCTATTCTATGAACTGAATACTCTAGATGTAGGCAGGAGTCGGTTGATGTGTGGAGTAATAGTAGTAGATGCAGGCAGGAGTCGGTCTACTTGACACGGACGTGATGCCTATATTCATGATCATTGCCTTAGATATCGTCATAACTTTGTGCATTTCTATCAATTGCTCGGCAGTAATTTGTTCACCCACCAAAATATTTTCTATCTTGAGAGCAGCCTCTAGTGAAACCTATGGCCCCGGGGTCTATTTTCAATCATATAATCTTCTATTTTCCATCATATTATTTTCCAATTTACGTCCTTTGCAATCTTTTACTTTCCGATCTATAAACCAAAAATATAAAAAATATTTACTTTACCATTTATCTATCTCTATCAGATCGTACTTTTGCAAATAACCGTGAAGGGAATGACAACCCATTTATCGGGTTGGGTGCAAGTTGTCGATTGTTTGTGCATGTATTCAGTGACTTGTTCATTGTCTCCTACTGGTTTGATACCTTGGTTCTCAAACTGAGGGAAATACTTACTCTACTTTGCTGCATCACCCTTTTCTCTTCAAGGGAAAAACCAACGCAAGCTCAAGAGGTAGCGTCTACTTAGTACAAATTTTTGGCAAGAAAAATGTCCTAAGAAAACACCACATGTTGGAGGATTCATAACAATATAACTTCTATGCAAATATACACAACCATAACTCATTATGTTGTCTTCCTTGTCCAACTTCAACTAATTTGCTCTAGTTTGAAAATAATTAATGGGTATTCACAATCATAGAATATGTCCAAGATAATATATTTGTATGTGAAAGTTCTCTTCCTTATACTAATCATTCATCAATTTCGTGTATGACCAATATTGCGATTGTTAAACTTCAATAGATTTCACTTTCTAAACCCAATGTGAAGCTACTACTAGGCATGATATGAACATATAATTTCAACTTCATGATATTCAACTTATTCAACAATTTACTCATAGGATATAAGTTAAGCACATAAGCACAAGAGTAAATGACAAACTACTCCAAAAATATATAAGTGAAGATCAAGCGAGTAGTTAAGTGAATGGGTAGCTATTTGAGGACTCTCTCTCATTTAAAAACTTTCAGATCTTAAGTATTTTATTAAATCATCAAACTAAAAAAAATAAAATGACATTTCAAGAATAGCACACACTAGTAGAAAAAGGGCCTTTAGTCCCGGTTCATAAGGGCCTTTAGTCCCGGTTCAATCCATAACCGGGACTAAAGGGCGCGACCACGTGTAGCTCCACCTTTAGTCCCGGTTACCAACCGGGACTAAAGGAAATTTTATGATTTTTTTAATTTTTTTTGAATTTTTTTTGAATTTTTTTGAATTTTTTTTATTTTCAAATTTCTGAATTATTTTAACCTCTAGTCTGTAATCACCACCCCTCATCACTTCTCAATTTATCCTCTAATCATCCCTCATCATTCCAAATCATCTAACTTCCCGAACGGTCACCCATCCTCCCACTCCCCCAGCCTGAGCACGCTTAACTTCCGGGTTCTATTCTCCCTCGTTCCAAGTCTGCACTTGTTGTTTTCCTGACAATACTAAGATGTCAATCCTATTAACCTTCAGGAATTTTGCTTGAGCATGAAGTGACATATTTCATAGTTTTATTTTGAAACTATTGTTTTAAAAAACAATAATTATTTAGTAACATTAATATTTCTTGAATAATTAGTTTGACCATTGTTTGACCACAGTTTGACCATAGTTTGACCAGATTTGACCAAAATTGAAATAACTGAAATAATTATTTAGTAACACTAATATTCTAGAATAATTAGTTTGACCACAGTTTGCCCATTGTTTGAATTTTTTTCGATTTTTTCACTCTAGATCTTAAAAGCCCCGTAACTTTTTTCTATTAGGTTTTTGAGGATTTTGAAAATTTTTAACGGGGTTCCCCCAGTTAAATTTGGATGTAACTTTTCGAGTAGATGATTTTTCATATAAAAAACTTTTTCATCCGAGTTAGTATGCAAAAGTTATGCCCATTTTTACAAATTTCAAAGAGATTTTGCAAATAAAGTCAAAATTCACATTTGCAAATTTTCCCAACAACTAGACCACATATCACATGGGAAACTTATTTTCTTTTATTTTTTTGAAATTTCCATCATTTTCTTTTATTTTTTAAAAAGCTGAAAAGGCGATCCACTGGGGGGGGGGGGTATAGTTTGAAAATGGGACCTTTATTACCGGTTCGTGGCACGAACCGGGACTAAAGGTCTCATCCCCATTAGTCCCGGTTCGTGCCTCAAACCGGGACTAAAGGTCTAATCTTTAGTCCCGGTTTAAGGCACGAACCGGGACCAATAGTTGTGGGCCAGGAGCGAGGCCTATTGGTCCCGGTTCATCCCACCAACCGGGACCAAAAGGTCTAGATGAACCGGGACCAAAGGCCCACGTGGCCCGGCCGGCCCCCTGGGCTCACGAACCGGGACCAATGGCCCCATTGGTCCCGGTTCTGGACTGAACCGGGACTAATGGGGTTACCCGGCCTGGACCAAAGCCCCCATTGGTCCCGGCTCTGGACTGAACCGGGACTAATGGGGTTACCCGGCCTGGACCAAAGCCCCCTTTTCTACTAGTGACACATCATCTGAAGAAGCAAAAACTTAGGCTCAACCGAGGCTAACCGATAATTGTTGATGAAGAAAGGTGGGATGCCTACCGGGGCATCCCCAACCTTAGATGCTTGAGACTTCTTGAAATAAATACTTGAGATGCCTTGGGAATCCCCAAGTATGAGCTCTTGTGTCTCCTTAGTTCTTGTCATATCATGGTTTCGATAAATCTAAAAGACTTCATCCACACAAAACTCAACAAGAACTAGTGAGATGAGTTAGTATAAATCAATGCAAAAACCTTATCGTTCTCTACTATAGCAAATCACTAAAATTATTATTAACATTCCATACTAAATGCCTCAGCATATTTAATAGTCCTATCCTCAAATAGAATCATTAAACAAGAAAACATATGCAAACAATGCAAACATAGCAGCAATCTGTCTAAACATGACAATCAGTAAAGAATGCAAGGAGATTCATACTTTTCTAACTCCAAAAATTCTGGCAAATTACCACACAGTAGAAAATTTATCGTAGCTTCATGTGTCAAAATTTCAAGATTTTGTCATGTTCTGAATTTTCTGAAGAATTTAGACAATTATATAAAACTTTATGTTTTCAAGCATCAACATATGGACTTGCAAAATAAGCATGGTAAAGGCTAATACTTGAAATTTTATTGAAATAAACGATACACAACACTATTCTAAATAAAATCAAGAAAATCAAAAAAAAAGAAATGATCCTCCAAGCAAAACTCATATCATGTGACGAATAAAAATATATCTTCAAGTAAGGTTATCGATAATGTTGAAGCCGAAAGAGGGGATGCCTTCCGGGGCATTCCCAAGCTTAGTTGCTTGGCTATTCCTTGATTATTACCTTGGGGTGCCTTGGGCATCCCCAATCATAGGGTCTTGCCACTCCTTATTCTCCTCATGTCGATATCTCACCAAAAACATGAAAACTTTAATTACACAAAACTTAATGGAACATTCACTTTGGTACGATTAAAGAAAAGATTCGTAATTGTTCCCACATAATTCCTATTGTACCCTGCAATTTCTGCAATTTATATTGATCAATATAAGCCATGGAAACTATAAAACAAGCAAACTATGCATTGAAAACAGAATCTGTTAAAAATAGAACAGTCTATAATGACCTGAACAATGACCATACTTCTGTAAATCCAAAAAATCTAAAAAAATAGGAAAACGCAGGAAATTTGTATACAATCATGTGTAAAAAATTAGAATTTTATCATGTTCCAGAGAATCTCAATAATTCTGCTACTGGACACAAAAGTTTATGTTTTTACATAGAATCAAGTCAACTATCATCCACACTATCCTGAAGGCTTTACTTGGTCCTATATTGAAACAAAAGCTATAAAACATGAATAATACAGTAGCTTAATCATGTGAACACACAAAAATAATAGGTATAAGTGTTGGGTTATCTCCCAACAAGCAGTTTTCTTTAATGCATGTTTAGCTAGGCATTATGATTTCAATGATGCTCACATAAAAGTAAAGATTGAATCATAGTGAGAGTATCATGAAACACATGGCAAGCGCATTTAAGCCGAACCTACTTATTATGCATAGGGATTTTGTGAGCAAACAATTTATGGGAGCAAGAACCAACTAGCATATGAATACAAAACAAGCATGACTTCAAAACTTTCAACAAATAAAGAGGAAACTTGATATTATTGATATATCTAAAAGCTTATCTTCCTCTCTCATAATAATTTCAGTTGCATCATGAATTAATTCAACAATATAGCTATCACATAAATTATTCTTTTCATGATCCACATGCATAATTTATTACTCTCAACGTAAGAAAATTTATTCTCATGAATAGTGGTGCGAGTATCATATGAAACTCGAATACTATAAATTGGTTCCACATTAAAAGAGTAATGTTCAGTAAAAGGGTAATCACAATTATGACAAGTTTCATAAATATAATCACCAGTACTTTTGTAACATAAGTATCGTCACAATAATCATCATAAGTAGCAACTTGGTTCTGATCATAATCAATTGAAACCTCTTCTGAAATAGTCGAATCATTACCAAATAAAGTCATGAACTCTCCAAATCCACTTTTATCATTATAATCATCAAAAATAGGAGACATGCAATCATCATAATAAATATTCTCATCAAAACTTGGGGGACTGAAAATATCATCTTCATCAAACATAGCATCCCCAAGCCTATGGCTTTGCATATCATTAGCATCAAGGATATTCAAAGAATTCATACTAGCAACATTGCAATCAGCACTAGTGCAGAACTGGGCTATAGTCCCGTTTTGTGAGGCCCTCTAGTGCCGGGTACCGTCACTAAAGGATGGGGACTAAGGTCCCCCCTTTAGTCCCAGTTCAACACGAATCGGGACCAAAGGCCCACCACGTGGCACGAGCACGCGCCGGGGGGCTGTGGGCTTTTAGTTACCGAGACTAAAAGGTTTAGGGGTTTTGATTTTATGATTTATTTTTCCTTTATTTTTTTCCATTTAATTTTTTTCATTTGCTGGTATTTTACGATACTACATATTGTACACATTATGCATATATATATAAATAGAATTTCTCGTAGAACTAATCATACACACACACACACACCATCGAATGTCTCGCACGACCATTCACATATACACATGTATATATACAATTTGGTATATACAATTTATCCTACAATTTGCAGATCATTACATGGAGGCATTACTGCGGTAGCGGCCGGTAATGGAATTCTCCTTTGGGATGTATGACTTGGTCAAGCAAAAATCCTGCTATTTCCTCTTGAATTGCTCGTATGCGATCCTCTGGTAGGAGCCGATCCCGCATCTCCTTCATCTTTAAAGGAGAGATCAAAATATGCATGTATTATTAGTTGTGTGTGTTCCTATATATATATATATATTAGATAATGATGTAAAAATTGCGAATAGTATTTTGGCAAACGTACCCATTGGTCTCTATCAGTTCTGGTCCTTTCGGACGTCATCATGCGAATGTTCTCGCAAACATAGTATGCACATAAATCAGTCATCGACGCCTGCTTCAGGGCCTTTACAAGAATATAATTCAATCAGATAATAATTAGTCAAGCATGATAATGGTATTGAAACTAGAATTAAAGACATGGTAGCTAGCTGGTACTAGCTACTTAATTAATTACCTTGGGTCGACACCATTTCAACTCTTTTTTCCATGGGCCATCAACCTGTTTGGTGAACTTTTCCCAAGCCCTGCCCGCCGGCAAAGAAAATGAATAAAGGAATTATTAATTAGTTGATGTCAGGAAATGACAGCCTAGAGAGGCCGACATATACTTCGATAATGATTGAAATTACCTATCGACCACCCCCCTCACGATTGAGTAGTCATTAACGTCTTTAAGTAGTGAGTCCAATACTTGAACTTTTCCCTCGTCAACTTCAACGATTAACAAGATCCAGTGAAAACTGCATGCACACACGTTTGCATGTATAATTGAGCCGGCATGTGCATAACTCATCAACTACCCTAAACCCTCTATACACTTATTAACATCTAGCTAGTAAGCAAAACAGAATTTGTAATACAAGATAGTGTGACTCACCCGAAGTTGTAATACCCTAGGAAGTAGTATTTCTGGACATGTATTTAGGCGCTTGAAGAACTCTAGCAAGATTTTCTCTGTGTATTTTCGATCCCATGCACGCGTCCATGTCTCTTGATTAATGGTATTTGGGTCAATGAACCCAATGCCATAGCGTCCAACCTTTTTCATTTCATAGATCTTCATTGTGCATAATATCACAGAAAAGAATATAGTGAGGATAATTACAGGTAATGATCAATAAGCACTACAGCTAGCTAGAGACTTTATGAAATCACTTATAGACAATAGCAACTGACGGTAGATTTGTTGAGTGTGTCTTGATTGAATAACTGAGACATTTCTATAAACACAACATACAGAGCATTTCCATGGTAGTAATGCTCTGGCCCGACTTTCACCATGAGGGACTCCCGATCGGTAGTCTTGGCTTCTTTCATGTACCATTTATGCAATTGATACATTCTTGTTGATAGAATATTGACCTCCTCAGGCTTCACCAGAGGCTGGCGGCGGGCATATTTCCGTTTTAGTTGCTGCTTTGTAAACTTTTCCATGGGCTCGATGCCTAGGCGTTGTTCTATAGTGCATCCGATCTCTGCAGCCTGCCTTCTATGATCTTCGGTTATTACTAGCTGATCAGCGCCAATACTCACATGTGTTGGTACAATGAGCGGGGTGTTCGATTGCACCAACTATTCTCCCAGCTAGGGAACAATTTTCCCACTTTTTTTGGCAGCTGTTTGGCTGGAGCTCGACCTTGACTCATTCTTTTGTGCTTGATATGCCTTCTTGATTTGGCGCTCATAGTCTGAGTCCCTCTTCTTGGGAGCCGGTGGTTCAGCCATATGAATAAAGTGGTCAATGGCATGCTCAGTTACTTTCTCCTTTGGCGGCGGTGGCGGTTTTGGTCCAAAATGGTCCCTCACTTGGTGATAGAGGCGAGGGTCCCGATCATTCGATGAGAAGATAACTATCGATTTGGTGGAGTCGACTTTGATGATCCGACTACAAACGTGCAAGACGTTGCGCCTTAGCAATCGCTAAACCAATCTCCTGAGGTTACTGACGATGCCAGAAGCACGATCAGCCTGACCACGAAGGTCTATTCCTGCAAGCAATCGAAGAACAAGCAAGAATATGATAAAGCAATCTGAATATTGCGAATATATATGAAGTATTGATAATGGTGGGGATCCGTAAGCGGTCTTAGTCTGGTCGTTGGACACGAACGAAGTACACAAAGTTGCAATGGCTAACTTTTAATTAAACAAATCCCCAGGAAAAAGCTACTAGATGGATCTACTTATATAGGAGCAAGGGGTGGCGGCCAAGTAGGTGGGAGGACGTCCCAAGGCAGCCTAAAACTAACCCTAGGTCGTACAAGGCTCATGAGCCCAAGTGGAGGTGGTGCAACACCTTTGAACTTGTTGTTTGACTCAGATTCTGCTGCAGTGTCAGATTGTTTCGTCGATATCTCAATGCTCCAGACGAATTTGAAGGTGATTCCAATTGGGTTGGAAAGGGCACCAAATCTACTTTCCAACAAAAAAAGAATCACCCAATTTGGAGTCCGTATGAAAAAGTTGTTGACGTTTTGAGTCAGTTATGTCTGTGTAGTCCGAATCTGAATCCAGAACGTGAGAGACTTGGACTCTATCTTCTCTTGGCCCAAAAGTGACGTGATAAAACTTTTTGAACAGAACCTAAACTTATCCTTTTCCCTTATCTTCATATGTGGATTGTACAAATGTCCCATACACCTACAATTAGACAAAACACAAAAGTGTGTGAAGTATTTTTGTTCTGGATAACATAAATAGATTATTGAATAGTTTGCACTAGAAATCACCTGACAAATATGCATGTATGCAATATTTTTTGTCATATCCAAGGTAGTCATGTCCTCATCATCCTCCCCTTTTTGAAAACAAAGCCGTCCTCGGCGTTGCTTAATCTGAAATGTGGCTAACAAAAGAGACAAGGTGTACATGTTGTATATGTATATGTCATCCATTTTTACTTCCCTTGATTTTTGCACATATGACACATGTATGCATGAGTAACTTTCATAGTTCATAAAATCTAAAGCCAAAAAAAGTCAACAAGGCGACGGATTGACGACGTCGATCTCAGGAATCAATACCATTTAGCATTCTTGCTTATCAGTTTGATTGACCTCTATTTCTTGTAAAGTGGTTGTGGCAGGAACAAGGGAATGATTTCTGTGGATACTACGTTTGCGAGTCCATCCGCCACACGACCTGTGAGCGGGGCGGGTACTCTGACGAACAATATGAAGTGCGTAAATAACAATATTCACAATTTTATTTTATTACCATCATTTGTGTTGAGTTTCATTCATTCATATATATATATATATGTATTGACCCCCTTCTTCAAATTAGATGTTTTGGAAGCGGGATGAACTCCTAGCACCAGCTCGCATGCGAGCAATTCAAGAGGAATTGGCGGCATTCTTTCTTGACCACGTGAAGGCTGAAGACGGAGAATACTATGTGGACCATGCGTCCGTATGATTATATTTGTAAGAGATAATTATTGTATATATGTAGTCGGTAGTGTCGGGTAGATATACGAGAACTTGTTGTTCGACCAATCCCTCGGAGAAGGAGAGGTGGTCGATATCACTTCTCTCTGTATGCATATATGTTCATGCATGACGATCTTCTGTTTTCTTCGTTTGCTTACTAGCTAGCTAGCGTGTCTAGTCCTCTCTATACGTATGTATAGTACGTAGCGTCGACCAAGCACGGACATAAGAGAGGGCACTTCTCTCTATTAATTATAGCTAGCTAACACAATATATGAAACACCTAAATTAACCCCCCAAAACACCCAACCCCCCCCCCCTTCAAAAAAAAAAACAAAAACCCCAGCCACAGAAATGCTGACGCGTGGAGGCCTATTGGTCCCGGTTGGTGGAACCAACCGGGACCAAAGGCCCTCTTGCCTGGGCTCAGCGCGCAGGTCACGTGGAGGCCCATCTATCCCGGTTCTGGTTAGAACCGGGACTAAAGGGTCAGGGCAAGGGTAACGACCCTTTAGACCCGGTTTTGGAACCGGGACAAAAGGCCCTTATGAACCGGGACAATAGGCCCGTTTTCTACTAGTGTATACAACAACTATCTCTCTCCAACTTTCCTCTAGAAAAGTTTGAGCCAATTTTCTGATTACTTTTTTTCAAGAATGGTATTGACTCAAGCTTTCAAATGAAAAAGGAATATCTCAATTCCGAGTTGATATGAGGAGTCAAAAAAATTCTAAAACTGGCTTGAAAAACTGGAATAAGCTATGTTCATGCACTTCGGAGGGCAAAAAGTCCTATTTAGAAGCCGATTTTGAGGTGCCAAATATTGAACTTGCTTCTGCAACTATTTAGAGCGGCACGTCGCTAGCTTTCATTTGAGTACTCACGGAGCCAAACCGGAATTAGTATGAGGAAGTTATGCCTGTTTTAGATTCTATTCCGAATTCAACTATGAGATTGAGTCTAGATAGATCCGAATTTTGTTTTTTTCTTCTCTCTTTTTTTTCCTCACACTTTTTTCCTTTTCTTTTCTTTTTTTTTCTCTGACTTTTTTTTACTTTTTTTCTCTCGTGTTTTTTTCTGTCTTTTTTTCTCTCCCCCTCTTTCAAAAACAAACTAGATAAGATGTAGATTTGATCAAGCGAAGATGGGAACGATCTCAACTATGATTATGACAATGAATGGTGGGTAGCACGTGGAGGAAATTGGTGGATGGGTGGTCAACAGCGGAAGGGATAACGATG
The DNA here is from genome assembly GCA_034509565.1 of Triticum monococcum. Taxonomy (NCBI): domain Eukaryota; kingdom Viridiplantae; phylum Streptophyta; class Magnoliopsida; order Poales; family Poaceae; genus Triticum; species Triticum monococcum. The sequence goes on along the minus strand of CM067847.1, from coordinate 740,903,609 downwards.
CAGTGGCGGCGTGACTAATTTGATCAGAACTCGAAACTCTAAATGACCTAGACACTAAGACCAGCAACTCGACACGATGATGCAACCGATAATTCAACTATGCAAGCAATGAAAAGAAAATTGCAAAGGCTCAGACTACCTTGGACAAAAGATGAATAGATCTAACTTATTTTTGTGGCTTTTTCATGGACAATAGGTAAGAAAATAAATCTAATCTAGAAAAAACTGGAAATTCTCACCGAGCAACCTAAGAACTGATACCACTTGATAGAGGCGAGGGTGTCCCAATCTTTTGATGAGATGATAACTATCGATTTGGTGGAGATAACTTTGATGATCCGACTACAAACGTGCAAGACGTTGCGCCTTAGCAATCACTAAACCAATCTCCTGAGGTTACTGACGATGCCAGAAGCACGATCAGCCTGACCATGAAGGTCTATTCCTGCAAGCAATCGAAGAACAAGCAAGAATATATTAAAGCAATATAAATATTGCGAATATATATGAAGTATTTATAGTGGTGGGGATCTGTAAGCGGTCTTGGTATGGTCGTTGGGCACAAACGAAATACACGAAGTTGCAATGGCTAACTTTTAACTAAACAAATCCTCAGAAAAAAGCTACTAGATGGATCTACTTATATAAGAGCAAGGGGTGGCGGCCAAGGAGGTGGGAGGACGTCCCAAGGCAGCCTAAAACTAACCCTAGGTCGTACAAGGCTCATGGGCCCAAGTGAAGGTGGTGCAACACCTTTGGACTTGTTGTTTGACTCGGATTCTGCTGCACCGTCAGATTGTTTCGTCGATATCTCCATGCTCCGGACGAATTTGAAGATGATTCCAATTGGGTTGGAAAGGGCACGAAATCTACTTTCCAACAAAAAAAGAATCACCCAATTTGGAGTTCGTATGAAAAAGTTGTTGACGTTTTGAGTCAGTTATGTCTGTGCAGTCCGAATCTGAATCCAGGACGTGAGAGACTTGGACTCTATCTTCTCTTGGCCCAAAAGTGACGTGAGAAAACTTTTTGAACAGAACCTAAACTTCTCCTTTTCCCTTATCTTCATATGTGGATTGTACAAATGTCCCATACACCTACAATTAGACAAAACACAAAAGTGTGTGAAGTATTTTTGTTCTGGATAACATAAATAGATTATTGAATAGTTTGCACTAGAAATCACCTGACAAATATGCATGTATGCAATATTTTTTGTCGTATCCTAGGTAGTCATGTCCTCATCACTTGGGCTTGCACTTCAGCTTCACTTTCCTCTGGAGTCAGTTCGTAAGGCCTCTTCGAAAGAGGATTGAGGCTTGGACCAAATTGGTATATCTTGCCTCCTGTACTTGTACCGCTAGCCGCCGGAGCTGCGGCGTCTCTCTTCCGCTGTTGCTTAGGCGGCGGAGACAGCTGATGTGGTGCTTGACTTGGAGGAGGAGGAGTGGGCTGACGCGGTGCTAGACTTGGAGGAGGAGGTGCGGGCTGACGCGGTGCTATACTTGGAGGTGGAGGAGTGGCCTAGCGCATTGGAGGACTTGGAGGAGCAGGACTCTACTGAGGCGGTGGCTGACTTGGAGAAGTGGGAGTCTACTGAAGCGGTGGCGGACTTGGCGGAGGAGCCGGCTGACATGGTGTCGGTGGCCTTGGAAAGATGATGCAATCCTTTCTCCATAGAATGATACGATGTATGGCATCTCTGAGTGTGTGCTCGTCGTCACCTCCAGGAATGTCAAGCTCTAGCCCCGAATATTGTGCCTCCACTTCATCAACCGTGACACGAGCATAGCTAGACAGAATCGGATTGCAATGAAAGGTTGCTTCAGGGGGATTGTATAAGCAACGCCATATGCCTCCTTCATGGATATGTTCTTCATTTTGAAGTGTAGCTCACAATTATGTTATCCATGATGTTATCCTTAGGGTATCTATCCAGGAGTGCCTCATCGCCTGGGCCAGAACCCACGCTGCTTCTCGGCATGGATGGGATGGTGCTATCCAATTCTAGATACGCTAGCTGTTGCCGCTGCTGAGACCCCCTTTCCTGGCGAAGTGAGTCGATCTACTGATGCTACCACCGGAAAGCGAGTGCCAACTCTGTGTGCTTTGATATTACTATGCAAAGGCATTCTGCTTCCTGCTTCCTCTCCTCCTCCTCCAGCTTCCTCTTCTTCTCCTCCGACATCCTCTTTCTCGCACGACTTCTATAGTCGGCGTTCTAGTCCGCAAACCCCTCATACCACGGAACAACGCCTTTGCATCATGTTCATCCCGGGTGTTCAGGATTTCCCATTGCACGCGTAAGCTCGTCGTTCTCTCTGTTGGGCGTGAACACCCCCGTTGGAGCCTCTTCTATTGCAACAAGTATATTGAGGTAGGCTCCTTTAAAACTTGGCCTGTCTTTGGGTCCAACTGGAAGAAATATGCCCTAGATGCAATAATAAAGTTGTTATTTTTTATTTCCTTATATCATGATAAATGTTTATGATTCATGCTAGAATTGCATTAACCGGAAACTTGATGCATGTGTGAATACATAGACAAAATAGAGTGTCCCTAGTATGCCTCTACTTGACTAGCTTGTTAATCAAAGATGGTTAAGTTTCCTAACCATAGACATGTGTTGTCATTCGATGAACGAGATCACATCATTAGCGAATGATGTGACGGAAAAGACCCATCTGTTAGCTTAGCATAATGATCGTTAAGTTTTATTTCTATTGCTTTCATCATGACTTATACATATTCCTTTGACTATGAGATTATGCAATTCCCGAATACCGGAGGAACACCTTGTGTTCTATCAAACATCACAACATAACTGGGTGATCATAAAGATGCTCTACAGGTCTCTCCAAAGGTGTTTGTTGGGTTGGCATAGATCAAGATTAGGATTTGTCAATCCGAGTATCAGAGAGGTATCTCTGGGCCCTCTCGGCAATGCACATCACTATTAGTCCTGCAAGCAATGTGACTGATGAGTTAGTTACAGGATGATACTTTATGAAACGAGTAAAGAGACTTGCCGATAACGAGATTGAACTAGGTATGATGATACTGACGATCGAATATCAGGCAAGTAACATACGGATGACAAAGGGAATAACATATGTTGTTTATGCGGTTTGACCGATAAAGATCCTTGTAGAATATGTAGGAACCAATATGAGCATCCAAGTTCCGCTATTGGTTATTGACCGGAGATGTGTCTCGGTCATGTCTATATAGTTCTCGAACCCGTAGGGTCCGCACGCTTAACATTCGATGACGATTTGTATTATGAGTTATGTGTTTTTGTGACCGAAGTTTGTTCAGAGTCCCGGATGAGATCACGGACATGATGAGGAGTCTCGAAATTGTCGAGAGGTAAAGATTGATATATTGGAAGGTAGTATTCGTACACCGAAAGGGTTCCAGAGTGTATCGGGTATATATCGGAGTACCGGAGGGGTTACCGGAACCTCCCGGGGAAAGATATGGGCCATATGGGCCATAGGAGGGAGGCTAACCTGCCCACAAGGGGCTGGTGCGCCCCCACAAGGGGTTGGTGCGCCCCTACATGGGAGGAGGCTGAATTGGTTTAGGGAAGGAGGCGTCACTCCCCCTTTCCTTCTCCGACTCCCTCTCCTTCCCCCTTTCCACCTCCATGAGATGGAAAAGAGGGGTGGCCGAATCCTACTAGCACTAGGAGTCCAAGTATGACTCCCCCGTTATGGCGCGCCCCCGAGAGCCATCCTCCTTCTCCCTCCTTTATATACATGGGCAGGGCACCCCTTGGAGACACACAAATTGTTCCAAGCCATGTGCAGCGTCTCTCTCCAAAGTTTACTCCTCCGGCCATATTCACGTAGTGCTTAGGAGAAGCCCTGCGCGGATCACATCACCATCACCATCGTGCTGACAAAACTTTCCCTCGATCCTCTGCTGGATCAAGAGCTCGAGGGACGTCATGGAGATGAACGTGTGCTGAACTCGGAGGTGCCGTATGTTCGGTACTAGATCGGTTGGATCGTGAAGACATTTGACTACATCAACCACATTAACCTAACGTTCTGCATTCGGTCTACGAGGGTACGTGGACACACTCTCCCCCTCTCATTGCTCTGCATCTCCTAGATAGATCTTGCGTGATCGTAGGAAACTTTTTAAATTACATGCTACGTTGCCCTACACCAATGTCCCCCCATGCGCATGGAACCAAGTCATGTACGTGGGGGCCAGCTCAATGTAACTAGAATGACCCTTGCATCCTTGATTTGTCGCTGAGCCTTATCCCACTTAGGCCGGGCCACCGCGTAGCCACCTGGCCCCAGCTTATGGTGCGAATCCTTTTTCGCGGCATTGATCTTGTTTATTCTCGACCGTTCCTGAGGTAATTCCGATTCCTTGAATTTCAGGAAAGTGGGCCAGTGATCTCTTTGCTTCTCCATTGTTGCCTTGAATTCTAGAGTCTTCTTTCCTCCTTCAACGTACTTGGCCCATATACTTTTCTTGTGGTTGTTGAATGCTACCGCCATTTTCCTAAGAGCAGCGTTCTTGACTTTCTCCACATCAGCATCTGTGAAATGATCTGGTAGGGTGGAATGTGACATGAGAGATTCCCAAAGCAGATCTTTTGCTCTTTGGTCAACAAAAATAAGATTTGGACGTTCTTTTGTTGCCTTTTCCATTCTTGAATGGAGATTGGGATTTGGTCCTTCACAAGAACTCCGCGCTAATGAACGAACTTGCCCGCATTCTTCTTAGGCTCGCTTGGTTCGCCATTAGGTTTGATGGCATCGATGTTGGCCGGGCCTCGCATTGTCCTGCTGCTTGTAGAAGATTTGCTCAATCCGGAGGGCTGAAAGTAGAAAGATCCACTACTAGGAAAATGGCTACTAATGGCGCACCAGTTTTGCCTACTAATGGCGCATCACTGGTGCGCCATTAGTATCATGCCACTAGTATTTTTTACTAATGGCGCACCACTGGTGCGCCATTAGTATAGGCCACTGGTGTGCCATTAGTATAGGCCACTGGTGCGCCATTAGTATTTTTGAATTTTGAAGGCGGGAAAATAGTAGTGGCGCACCGTCTAACCCCCACCGTGCGCCATTGCTATTTTTGAATTTTGATTTTGGATCTGGATCGCGATTTTTTGCCCATTTTTTCTCGTTTTTTGGCACGATATTATTTCAAATTTTGTTCCTGTTTTTGAATCTTGTACGTTCTTTTGCCGTGTTCTTTTGCCGGAGAGGAGTTCGCCGGAGAGGAGGGGGAGGTCACCGAAGAGGTGCTCGCCTACATCGCTGGAGAGGAGGAGGAGGAGTTCGCCGGAGAGGAGGAGGAGGAGGTCACCGGAGAGGAGGAGGAGGAGGTCGCCGGAGAGGAGTTCACCGGAGCATCGGAGAGGAGGAAGGAGAAACCATGAGGGGATGGGAGGAGAGGAGGGAGGAGGAGCTCACCGGAGAGGAGGGAGGAGGAGCTCACCGGAGAGGAGGGACGAGAAACCGTGAGGGGAGGGGAGGGGAGGAGAGGAGGGAGGAGGAGGTCGCCGGAGAGGAGGAGGAGGAGGTCGCCGGAAAGGAGGAGGAGGAGGTCACCGGAGAGGAGGAGGAGGAGGTCGCCGAAAAGGAGTAGGAGGAGGTCGTTGGAGAGGAGGAGGGTAGTATGGTGGAGGAGAGAAGGGAAGATGGAGTGGAGGAGAGGAGGAGATGGAGTGGAGGAGAGGTGGAGTGGAGGAGAAAAATGAAGGAGGAGAGGACCACGCCCAGCCATATATATGGCATAGTAATGGCGCACCGCGGGCAGGTGCGCCATTACTAACTTTTTTTTTGATTTATTTTGAATTTTGAAGGCGGGAAGATACTAATGGCGCCCCATGGGCAGGTGCGCCATTAGTAACTTTTTTATTATTTTTTGACTTATTTTGAATTTTGAAGGCGGGAAGATAGTAATGGCGCACCATGGGTAGGTGCGCCATTAGTAAGTTTGATTTTTTTTTAATTTTTTTGCCTCTCCAGATCTTAAAAGCCCCGTATCTTTTTTCTGTTAGGTTTTTGAGGATTTTGAAAATGTTTAACGGGGTTCCCCCGATTAAATTCAGATGTAACTTTTCGAGTAGATGATTTTTCATATAAAAAACTTGTTCATCCAAGTTCGTACACAAAAGTTATGCCCATTTTACAAATTCTCGAGAGATTTTGCAAATAAAGTCGAAATTCATATTTGTAAATTGTCACAACAACTAGACCACATATCACATGGGAAACTTATTTTCTTTTATTTTTTTTGACATTTCCATCATTTTTGTTTATTTTTTTAAACTGAAAAGGCGGTCCACGGGGGGGTTGCATTCGGTGGAAGTGGTGGCCAAGTTACTAATGGCGCACCGTGGGGCTGGTGCGCCATTTCTAGTTCAACTAGTAATGGCGCACCGTGGGGCTGGTGCGCCATTTCTAGTTCAACTAGTAATGGCGCACCACTCCCACGGTGCGCCATTAGTAGTTTTGAAAAAAAATTAAAAAATCTTTTTTTACTAATGGCGCACTGTGGGAGTGGTGCGCCATTAATAGTTCAACTAGTAATGGCGCACCACTCCCACCGTGCGCCATTAGTAGTTTTGATGAAATTTTTAAATTTTTTTTACTAATGGCGCACCGTGGATGTGGTGCGCCATTAGTATTTGCACACTAATGGCGCACCAACACATGGTGCGCCATTAGTATATAGTAATGGCGCACCACATGTCTGGTGCGCCATTAGTGTCAATTCCATCTATAGCCCTTTTCCTAGTAGTGATCGATTCGTTAATATACACAAAATCAATTAAAACTTGTGATGATCACGAGATGCCTGCTTCTATAAATATACCTCGCCGGTATTCGTTATTTCAAGATCATCATAGTTCTGGACTTCATTTATTTATTCATCTTCATCGAATACCATATCACCCTCCCCGGTATTGTTCAGATATTGTGAGCCGTTATCTTCTTCATTCTCATCTGGCCGACTCAGGGAGCATATGATCTCGAACATGGCCTCTTCTCCTTCTCTGTCAGTATTGTCCGCCGTACCTTTTATTTAACTAATCCAGGAGAAATATAAAACAATTTAGTATTCAAATTAGAATGCATGCATGCAATCAATAAGGAAAAACCTGATTCATAGTACAAAATATGCATCTCGAATAATCCAGATAATTAATATGTGAGTCATCGAATATAATCTCGAATACATCATCTCGAATATTATCAAATAATATAATCTCGAATACATCATCTCAAATATCTCGAATACACATCACCAGCTAGCTAATACAGACCGAATACTATCGAATAATCTAGTTCACTAGTGGTTCCTGAGGCGCGGGCGGTGGACACCCAAAGAGAAGGAACCATCACAAGATCATAGCTCGGGTGAGATCCCCGAAGAAACTGCCAGGTATTGGAGAACCTGACGTCCAACGCAGCCATGTAGCCACGAACATGCTCGTCCTCCTCCCGGACACGGCGACGTACCACCTCCGGCGGGGCCGGCTCCATCCGCACCGAAAGTGGCCCACGCGAATGCCACCAAAGTAGCTCCGGGTCGACAACGGGAACTGGGGCTGGGTACCTCACCAAGAGACGTGCCCCTGAAGGTAGCACCTCCTAGTGACACCCTGACGGAGCCCAGCCCATGAAGGTAGCACCTCCCAGTGCCAGCCTGACGAAGCCCAGTCCAGTGCCAGCCCGATGGAGCCCCAAGTAGGACGTCGTCACGAACGGGTCGACGACGAGGATGTGGGCCGGACATCGTTGACGTCGATAAAAAATTCTATATGCAAATGTAACATTTTTTAAATGATTGGATTGTGATTTATTATATACAAGGAAAACATTTAGTCCCTAGCTATAGGAACATGATTCAGAATCATAATGGATTCTCTAACCTTTAAGGGATTTAACAAAATGTCGCCATTCTAGATGTACAGAAAATGGTCCATATTTTTCATGATCTCATCTACCCTTCTATATGTCACGTTGTCTAGTGTCAAAGGATTCAAGAAAACCATGGCTTCATCATTAGCCGAAGTAACAGGCGCATAATGTTATGAAGCTCTTCAAAATTGTTTTGGAACAGAGTCCTAGATAGGATAATTAGCTTTTTGGTACGAAGTTCAGCAAGAGCCTTCTGAATATCACTATTTGGAAGGCCTTTCCTGAAATTCGTACGAAAAATCGAATTATTCAATCCGGAACTCCGTTCCAAAACAACTTTGAAGAGCTTCGTAGCATCATACGCCTATTACTTCCGGCTAATGATGAAGCCATGAATTTCTTCAATACTTTAACACACAACGTGACATATAGAAGGACCCCCTATATATATGGATTTCTTCAACTCTTGTAACCCTCAGACTCAACAATATCAATCAAGCAGGACATAGGGTATTACCTCCATCAAGAGGGCCCAAACCTGGGTAAAACTTTGTGTCCCCTGTCTCCTGTTACCATCAACCTTAGACGCACAGTTCAGGACACCCTACCCGAGATCCGTCAGTTTTGACACGGACATTGGTGCTTTCATTGAGAGTTCCACTGTGTCGCCGTCAGAAAGTTCGATGGCTCCATCCATCATCTGCGACGATTCTACCCTAGGGGAGGTTTCTCTCCCCGTTCAGATCTTCATATTCGGCGGCTTCGCACTGCAGGCCAACTCGCTTGGCCATCTAGAGTAGATAGACAGCTACGCCCCAGGTCACCAGATTAGTTTTGGAAATCTGGGCTATGTCACTGATATCCGAGGAGACTTGATCTTCCAAGGATTCGTGCCCCCAACCTCCGCTCTGGCCTTAGATCCGGAGCGTATTGCCAGTTCCAAAGACGGGCTCCCTGAGCTCGCCGGACTATTTGTGGCCACTAGGCCTAGTACTGGAGAGCCGGAGGAAGCAGTGTCGCCGGCAATCATCACAAAGCCGGACTCTTCCCCGGACACTGGCTCCGAACTCGCGGAGTTAGCATCATGTGAGCTTGGCCGAGGAATTCCCTTCCCGCCATACTCCACAGATTCTCTTCTCCCTCGAGAAACCTAGCCTTGAAGTGCGGCTCTGGACTTGATGCGATCCCTCATGATTACAGAGGAGCAACATCCGAACTACGCCCAGCCCGGAATAGGGGCTGAGAATGGGGAATTTTACGTCCCACCTACCACCCACTTAATCACCATAGTTGAGGACTTAACTGACATGCTCGATTACGACCCGAAGATATCGACAGTATGGACGACGATGCCGGAGAGGAGCAAGCCAAAAACCGGCCATTTACCGAACGCTAGACGTCCACCTCTTTGTATGACGTGTACATGGTGGATACACCCAAAGAAGCTAACGATGATGACAAAGAAGACACAACCGAGGATAAACCTCCTAAGATAAAGCCAAAGTGCCGACGGCGCCGCTCTAAATCACGCTGCAGCAAAGACAACAATACCTGCACGAGAGACAACAATACTCCGGATGACGCCGAAGACAAATAAAACCCCATCGAGCAAAACTCTAAACAAGACAATCGGGAGGATGGGCAAACGAAGACTCGGAGGATAGTAATTACCTTCCACCCTCCGAGGATGAGGTGAGCCTCCGCGATGAAGACTTTATCATGCACGAGGAAACTCTCGAGGAGGAGCATTTTAAGCAACGGCTAATAGCAGCGGTAGCTTCAAGCTGATCAAGATCTGCTCAACGATCGATGGATTAATGTACTGGAAGCCGAGGAATACGGCCTTGAGCACCCAAACAAAAGTTACCCAAAGCGCAAATTGCCACCCCAATTCGATGACGAGGCACTGGAGCCCATACCATCAGCGTGTAATGCGGCTGATCGACCACCACGTGGACGGGTCAAAGCGGCAATTCAAGCCGAACACCAGTTCGTCCTACCTCGCCGTAAAGGCAGAGATAAAACAGCTGGGGAATATACACATGACCTACGGCAGGACCTGAAGAATAAAGCAGTCTCGGCCAGATCGATCTACGGATCACGGGGGCGTGCCCCGACGCGAGACGACGGCTATCAAGCCGAACATGACAAGCACAATCACGTCCAAGCCAAAAACCGTAGACGGACTCCATCCAAACTACGTCGTGATCTGGCCAGATATAGAGGCGCCACACACCCCCTTGCTTCACCGATGAAGTAATGGAGCACGAATTCCCAGAAGGGTTTAAACCCATGAAAATCGAATCATATGATGGTACAACAGACCCCGCGGTATGGATTGAGAATTTCCTTCTCCTTATTCATATGGCCCGCGGTGATGATCTTCACGCCATCAAATACCTCGTACTAAAATTAAAGGGACCAGCGCGGCACTGGCTAAATAGCCTCCCAGCGAACTCCATTGGCAGCTGGGAGGACTTGGAAGACGCCTTCCGCGATAACTTCCAAGGTACATATGTCCGGCCTCCAGATGCCGATGACCTAAGTCACATTATCCAGCAGCCCGGGGAGCCAGCCAGGAAGCTCTAGACTAGTTTCTTAATTAAAAAGAACTAAATTGTCGATTCTCCGGATGCCGAAGCCCTTGCGGCCTTTAAACATAGCGTCCGAGACGAGTGGCTCGGCTGCCACCTCGGTCAAGAAAAACTAAAATCAATGGCAGCCCTTACCGCTCTAATGACCCGCTTTTGCGCGGGAGAAGACAGCTGGCTCGCTCGTAGAAGCAACAACACCAGTGATCCGGGCACTTCCGAAGTTCGAGATGGCAACCGCAAGCCATGACGCAATAAACACAAGCGTCGAAATAATAATGAAGGAACGCAAGACACTGCGGTCAATGGCGGACTCAGCGGCTCCAAAGCCGGTCAACAGAAAAAGTAATTCAAGGCAAACAGAGATGGACCATCCAATTTAGACAAGATACTAGATCGGCCCTGCCAAATTTCATGGCGCCCCTGATAAACTAGCCAATCATACCAACATAAGCTGTTGGGTCTTCAAACAAGCCGGCAAGCTTAATGCCGAACACAAGGGGAAGGGGCCGCCTGGTGACAGAGACGACGAAGGACTCGCCAGCCGAACACTTGGGGTGAGAAGCAATTTCCCCCCGAAGTAAAAACAGTAAACATGGTATACGCGACGCACATCCCTACAGGGAAGCGCCAACATGCACTACGGGATGCCTACGCCATAGAGCCGGTCGCCCCAAAATTTAGCTAATGGGCGGCCTCCCGATCACTTTTGATCGCAAAGACCACCCAGCCTGTATTCATCACGAAGGTTCGGCAGCTCTGGTCCTTGACCCTATTATCGACGTGTTCCATCTCACGAAAGTCCTTATGGACGGGGAAGTAGCCTTAATCTACTCTCACAAGACACTTTTCGCAAAATGGGCATTGATCCTTCAAGAATCAAGCCCACCACAATTACCTTCAAGGGAGCAGTACCTGGCATAGAAGCTCACTGCATGGGTTCAATTACATTGGAAGCCATTTTCGGCTCGCCGAACAACTTCCGAAGTGAAGGCTTGACCTTTGATATTGTCCCGTTCCGCAGTAGCTACCATGCACTCCTCGGGCATACCGCTTTTGCTCGTTTTAATGCAGCCCCACACTATGCTTATCTAAAGCTTAAGATGCTCGGTCGATGTGGCGTCATCACGATAAACAGAAACACGGAAATCTCCCTCCGTAGAGAGGAGCATACTACGTCTACTACAACCGAAGTACAAAGCGGCCTCATCAAGCCACCCGTCTCTATTAAACAGGACCGATCAATCTCAAAGCTGGATTAGCAGTTCGTCCTCCGTCGTTCGCCTCATATAGCCGCGAAGTTTGTACCACGCATACATAATTATGCACTTAAAATACGGACAGGCCTACAATGCGGTCCGCACTCCCATAGTCTTTTTCCTTTTTCTAACTATTTTTTATCTTTTACCACAGGTGACTCAAAGCCTAGTCATCTTGCGGACTCTTTATGAGTTCGGCTTCGTATGGATAACCAAATGCTACTCCTGCCAAGGAGTCCTTTCACCGAGGCAAGGCAACACAGACATGCGACAGGAGGTCCAAATGATTGTTTGTAGATGGCACTCCTTATTTCAAACCTGTAAAGTGCCTTTTTCCTCAGCCTTCGACCCCTCGCATGTTAAATAGCCCGGGTAGTGGCGCTATAATCTGCAATATTGCGTTTGACGTGTCAACCAGATTCCAGTGAACATAGTCCGCATTTAGTATTTGCTTTTTCAAAGATCTGAATTCTACTTCGGTTGATTCACGCACGCGCCTCGGCACAAATCGCCAGGGGCTCGATATGGCAACATATGAGTTGCCGACAAGTTTGAACAGCTTTATAGCACACTTTGGCGTCACGAGTTTCGCCTTATATGCATCAGCTCCGAATCATGTCTTTGGTTAATAGTTCGGTTGCTCGGCTCCTCTGCTTGCTACCTTATGTTCCGCTCTATCGGCTAAGGTTGTAGAGGGAGAACAACTGTGATTGTGTTTCCGGTTCATCTGGTCAAGCACCTCAGTAGAGAAAGCCGAAAACTGACTGTCATGTTGCGGCGAGAGCTAGTGAACCGCTCGATGACTTATCAGAATCTTTCGTGATTCCTTCCGTATTACACGAAGGACCATTCTTCTGGTCACCTATGTAGCGCACCGTATCCGGAAAAACGCGTACATACCAGGGGCTATATCGTAGACCCACCGTCAAACTCCTATGGCTAAGTGACAGCGTTAAAGCCCTATAGTCCGATTGCCTAGTTCGCCGCATTGACAACTCCTTCATGGACCAAGACGTTGGGTCAAGAGTGATCAGGCGCTTTTCCGAACATCCCCGTATTATATGCGAGGGGGCCGAAGCCGACAACTGGTAACCTTTCAGATTATACAAAAGTAACGGCCGCACAGGAGGAACCAAAACTTTCAGGAAAAAAGCATAGCGTCTAATATATCATAATCTTCTTTCTACAATTTCGGTACAATCACTCGAATATCATATCCTTCGAGCACTGACCCTGTATCAAGCGGGCGCCCTCAAGGACATCCTCAACATAATGCTCCAGCGTGTGATGGTCCTTGCCCCCGGGTGGACTCCTTGCTGCAATATTGGTGGCCTTCATCTTCGCCCAGTACATCTTGACGTGGGCAAGGGCGATCCGTGCACCTTCAATGCACGTTGACCACTTAACTGCGTCGATACACGGCACCGCATCAACAAGTCACTGCACCAAAACGAAATAACTATTCGTAATTGGCTCAGTCGGCCACAGCCGGACCACGAAGTCCTTCATGGCAGATCCAGATATTTTGTGGAGCTCGGCCCACTGGGCCATCTGTTCGTTCAGCAACAGCGGACGCATTGGCATGCTGAATTGCGACCAAAAAAGCTTCTCCATTGCATGTCCTTCTTGCGCTTGGTAAAACTGCGCCGCATCAGAGACACTCTTCGGCAAGTCCAAGAATGCGTCTGAAGAACTCCACATTTGATTAAGCGGGGCATACTTCGGATCACCGAATTTAGTCTGTAATAAGAATGGCTTACCGACTGCTATCTCCCTAGCTTGCCGGATCTCTTCCCGAGCCGCTCTAGACTCGGACCGTGCTTCTCTCGCCTCTTGTAAGGCCTTGTCGAGATCGGTCGTTTTGACTTTGCTATCCTTTTCGAGGAATTCACATCAGACAGTGGAATCCTTTGGCTCGCACGCCATGGTAGATATTCTCTCCTCGCACTGGCGCCGAGTAGCCTGTTCGGCTTTTAACTCAGCAGCTGCCTTCTTGGCAACCGGATCACTCATCCTGGATTGCTCCTTGGCCTGGATGAGCTCAGCCTGCAGGGTCACAACCGTAGCAGCACCATCTGCAAAACATACCTTGCGCCTTGTCTAGCCGCCTATTAATAAGCGTGATGTCGTCATCCGCCAGATCAAGTTTCTGCTTCAGACATGCAACCTCTGTAGCATGGGCAGCCGCCATGGATGTAAGAGCCTGTGTTCCAATTAATTACATTAGTTCCTGGGCATATGTTTTTGGTCCTCTGATCACCTCCCTTTGGACGCCAACCAGAGTCTCAGGGGTTACTACCTATACACAGGTGCATTTGGCACATAGAAGTGCAATTCAAGATATTACATTGCATACCTCGAAGCCTCTTAGCAGGCTCATGAAGGCTTCATTCAATCCGCTTCTCTCGGACAGAATCCTTTCAACTACCGTACCCATTAAGGTACGATGTTCCTCTGAGATGGACGCATGTTGCAACATGTCCATCAAATATCCGGCGCCTCTCGATTCCTGGAAGCGGTCGTGGGAGTACGGACTCCCTTCGAAGGGATATGTTTACTCGACCCCAGAGTCGTCTCCAGCTATAAACCGGATAGTCTGGGGCCTTTATCGTTGGCCCCCGAAGGGGCCGCACGCCCCGGACCCTGGACCACCGAAGTATCACCTTCGGGCGTGGTCTTCATTGTGCCTTGCACCATGTTGATAGGGAGAGATCCTCTGGGACGACACCTCGAAGTCGTCTGCCCTATTAGGCGAAAAGGTTTGTGGAGGCGTCTCGCTTTCCATCATCTCCGGAAGAAGATCCCCCGAGGAGGAGGACTGTTGAGGAAGACTGTGTGTCAGACTGCAAACATATATTTTAGATGTTACTCTTGTAACCAGAAAGGAACAGGATATGTTTAAGACACCCTTGTTCACTTATGATTCGGCTAAGGGTTGTCGTTACGAAGGAACTACGTGACAACATCGTCTTCCGAACCCGAACCGCCTGGCAGGGACATCTTCCCTTGCTTAGGAGCCTTTACTTCCAAATCTTCGGAGGCAGTCCTTTGCTTCCCATGGGGGGAAGGGATGTCAGTTTCTCCTTCTCTTTTGTCTTTGGAAGATGGAGCTCCAACCTCCCCGGACATAATGTCCGGTGTGCTTTTAGCACGGAGGATACCTTTGGCCTTCTTGCTCTCCTGCTTGCCCTCCTTCGCCGGCACTTGATATGGCGCCGGAGTCAGCATCCTTGTTAACACAGGATCAACTGAGTCTTCGGGAAGAGGGGTCGAACACCTAATTCGTTCCGCCTTCTTTATCCATCTTGTTCAAAGACTGTTTTCTTAGTATTACGGGATATTTAACTAAGCTGTGTTCGGGAGTCGAGTGCTTACCGAGGTATCCTGATGGTTGCAGTCGAGACCGATGTCTTCGAAGGTATCCGGCCACTGTTTTCGTGTCCCGAAGAATAACTTCCACATACCTCTGTGTGTCGTGCTGAAGGGTCCATGGTGCTTCCACATTGAACTCCCACATGCGGAGGGGCCGTCGCTGGCACGGTAGGACCCGACGGACTAGCATTACCTGGATTACATTGATGAGGCGGGTGCCCTTTTTGAGGAGGATCCGGATGCGGCTCTGTAGCGTCTACACTTCGTCAATTGATCCCCAGTCCAGCCCATTATTAATCCATGATGCGAGCTATAATGGAGGGCCAGATCGTAACGCATGTGTAGCTGCCCACTTGGTACCTGATACATCTCCAACGTATCTATAATTTTTGATTGTTCCATGCTATTATATTATCTGTTTTGGATGCTAATGGGCTTTATTTTAAACCTTTATATTATTTTTGGGACTAACCTACTAACCCAAGGCCCAGTGCGAATTGCTGTATTTTTCCTATTTCAGTGTTTTGCAGAAAAGGAATATCAAAAGGAATCTGTCGGGGGTGCTAATCCCACGAACACCTATGGGACCGGCGGACCGAGTCCCTTTTTGGTTCGGCAGGGGGGCGGAGATTGCACGAAGAGCAGATCGAGGCGAAGCACACGAGCACGCGATCAGTTTACCCAGGTTCGGGCCGCACGGATGCGTAAAACCCTACTCCTGCTTTGATTTGTATTGTGTTCTTGCTCGGGAGCGCCGAGTGCTATAGTACACGCAGGCAGCTAGCGAGACCGAGCGTGAGAATGATCGTACCACCTCTACGTTGCGCATGGGCCTCCTTTTATATGCTCAAGGGGTCACCGACAGGTGGCAACATAGACGAGGGTAAAAATGGAAAAGGCGTGGCGGTTGGCACCGCCGCCTACTATAGTGTATCATACCTAACCCTGACGGCAGGGGACAAGGGCATTAAATGCCTGTCTGCATTGCCTAGACGGTGCAGAAAAGGACCGCCAGGGACGCCACCGCTCGCCACGATGGCGATCTTGTCAGCGCCGCTTCCCACCGTGTACCTCTGGCTGCACAGCCTCCCTCCACGTATGCCTAGAAGGGTCCCAGAGCGACACGTTGGTGGATGTGCTGGAGCGCAGGTACAGAGTGGGGGCTTGCCGCGGCAAGCGCCTTGCCGCGGTTGTTGTCTTGTCGCGTCCAGGAGCTTGTCGCTCACCGGGCCTTGCCGGGACGCGTGGTGCGTTGCGGCAAGTTCCTTGAGATGCCTTGGCTGGCTTTCCCGGCAAGCTCCTCTTGCCGGGGTCTTGTCCTTCTTGGCTTGGACACTTTGTTCTTGAATGGCTCCAAAGGAACCACGGAGGATCTTGGCGGTCACCCGGCAAGCCTTGCCGCGGGGTGCTGCGACTGCCCGTGCACAAGTTAGGGATACTAGGGTACCCTTACTCTAGTACACCGACAGGAGCCCCCGGGACTGGGCCATAAACGGTGCCCAGCGCTGTTGGGCCAGGCCCAAAACAGTGCACGGGCACGCGCGGCCTGGGTTACGCCGTATCTCACTCCGCATCCACCGCGCCCTCCCCGAACGGCACGCGTCGAACGCGGCGTCGTGGGAGAGATCGTGGGTGGTTTCTTTATTCGGAAAGGCGGAACGTCCGCCCCGTCTCCCTTTATAAGCAGGGGAAGTAGGGGTAGTGCGCCCGCTCGCCCCCTTGCTACTTCAATCTCGGAAACCTCCACCGCTCCCCCGTCTTCGCAAAGCAGAGAGAGAGAGAACAGCGCCCTGCCCCCCATCGCCACCAGCACCACCAACGCCGTCGACCTCCTCTGCCACTTCCGCCATGGCTCCGAAAGCCGACAAGGGGAAGGCTGTGAAGTCGACCGAGGCGCAGCGGCTTGCGGCGCTGCGGAAGGAGCGGGCAATATTCCCCCCCAAGCTTGCCGCGAAGGAGCTGAGGGAGTACTACTACCTCTTCCGGTCGACGGAGACGCGAGCGCATCCGGGCACGAAGGTACTTCCAGCCGCCGCTCATAAAATGGCTCCAAATGGATATCCCTTCTTCGCCGTGTTCTTCTACTGCGGGCTCTGCCCGCCCTTCTCTGAATTTTTCTGTGACATCATGAACACCTACGGGCTCTGCCTCCTTGATTTCACCCCCAATGTTGTTCTGACCATGGCAGTTTTCGCACACCTTTGCGAAAACTTTGTCGGATTCCACCTAAATGTAGCCCTTTTCCGCCACTTTTTTATGCCCCGAGTAGAGAGAGGAGAGCCTCTATCCGGCGGAATCGCCTGGGTCTCAAGGACCGGCAAGAAGGACTCTTATCTGGAGGGAGAGTTCCATGGCAAGTGGGAGGAGTGGAGAGCAGACTGGTGGTGGGTTGTCGAGGAGAACCCGCAGCCATTTACCGCCCGGCGCCAAACCGCAGGAGTACGCGGCAGCGATTGGAGTGACGTGGCCCCGGAAGACGACATGCTGAGGATTGCCGTCACCAGGATCCAACGCCTCACGCTTGCCGGACTCACTGTAGGCGCCGTTGGCGCAGATTTCCTTCGCCGCTGCATCGCCCCCCTGCAGGAACGGAGGAGGCCCGCCTGGGAGTTCAAGAATGCGGCGGATATCATGACGCTGCGTTCGGGCCTCAATTACAACTTCACTGTCCTGGAGCTCAACGCGATGCTCCAGGAGCTCTTCAAGTATGATCCTGATCATCCCGAAGTATTTAGGTTGCCGCAGGGCGTCGTTCCGTTGTGCAACAATTTCGCGCTTGACCGCATCCGGGCAATGATGCCGCTGTGCGACTCGCCTGGACTTGTGCCAACTTGGCAAGAGCCTGCAGACGAGGTCGTGCAGGAATTCTCCGACAACCTGGTAGAAGTGCCGATCCGCCCTGACGAGAAGAATGGCCTCACTCGCGACACCACCAATGCGGAGTTGAAGCACATCGCCACCAGGCTGGAAGAGGCGGCGGCAGCCGCAGCTGCGGGCGAGTTTGGATTCACCTTGGAGGAGGCAGAGGCAGCAGAGGCGGCAAACCGTGCTGAGCAAGAGGATCTTGCCGGCAAGAAAGAGCTTGCCCGGCAAGAAAGATCTTGCCGGGCGTGACGCTGAGCCGAGCGAGCCTGCCGAAGATACGAGCGGCTCGTTGGAGATCAACTCCTCTTCCTCCTCATCCTTAGACAGCTCGCCGCAAGCAGAGCCTCCATCTCCACCAAGAAGGCGTCTTCGCAAGGCCGGGGACGTAGCGAGGCGGCAGGCGAGTCGACAGTCGCCGCGCCGCGCGACACGCTCCACCGCGGCAAGCACTGTTGCCGCGGGAGCGCCCCATGCTGCTGCGGCAACTGGAGCGGGGTCTTCCCGGACCACTGTTTCTGCTCCCACCAAGCGGCCAAGGGAACCTACTCCTCCGCCTTCCCGCGCCGGACGCGAGCCGGACTTCGACTTCTCCGCGTTCAGCTCCGACGAGGAAGAAGAAGAAGAGTAAGATTTTCTTGTTGTACTTGCAGTGCTTCAATCCTTGCTGTTCTGTCTTGTATCTCACTTGCTTTACTATGAATTTATTCCTTTTTTGGACTCTGGCCCAGAGAGCGGCGAAGAGAGCCAAGGCCCCGGTGATTGTCATCGAGGACGAACCCACCGCGACGGCAGGGGATGCACCCGAGACAACCTTGCCGAACCCAGCGACTGTTCTCTGGAGCAGCGTAAGTATATGGCTTGCTTTCCGCTATTGGGCGCGCATGGAGATTCTTCCTTTGCTGACATCTGACTGTTGACTTGTGCAGGAGCAGAGCAGACCCACCAGGAGCGCCCGGAGGCCGCCCCCGAAACGCCAAGGGAGAGTCCTCCGGCAAGGTAGAGGTCCCCGGCAAGGGAGAGCTCTCCAGCAAGGGAGACGTCTCCCGCAAGGGAGGGTTCCCCGGCAAGGGACAGCACCAGTGCCCCCCCGGCGGCAGAGACCACAACTGCAGAACCTGGCACAGGTACTCTCCTTGCCTCAGAACTTCCCTTGGGTTCTTCTTCTTTTGATCTTCTTTTTTGGATATTTGCTTGACTCTTCTCCCCTTTCCGGCTGTCAGATCCATCTACAGCAGAGCCAATGGAGAACGAGGTTGCCGCCGACGACGCCGTTGCCGCCGAGGAAGCAGCCAGCGCTGACGAGCCCGCCGGCGAAGAGGCCGCTAGGGCTGCCGCTGAAGAAGCAGGCGGGGGATCTGGCGATCGCACTGACGACCCTGAGGCCGCAGGAGCGCCAGGCGCTGCACCGACCGCCGATCCCTCCGCCGCTGCCGCGGCGCCAGGCTCCGAAGAGCCCCAGCCTGGCGTCTAGCTACTTGAAGGCCGGCGATGACTTCTTCATCAACCTCCCCTGGACGTCAAGCTCCAGGGCGCCGGTCGAAGGAGAGAGCTTCGACGGAGAAGTGCTTGCTTCCACCGGGCTGGCGCTGGTTGACGCGCCAAGCAGCAGCAGCGGCGAGCCTGGGGAGGAGCGGCTGCTGCGGAAACTGGTGTCACTCTACCGCGCCCGGCAAGCCAAGCTGGAATCCCGCGAGGCGCTTGTCGCGAAGGCGGGAGTCGACATCGAGAAGCGCGCGGAGGAGCTCCGGGGTCACAATCAAGAAGCTCTCTGGTCTCTGGCAGTGGAGCGGGCGCGACTTGCCGAGGAGCGGGAGGCCTTCCTCCTCGAGAAGGCCGAAGCCGAAGAGCAACAGCGGCTTGCCGCTGAGAAGTTGTCGGTGCAGGAAGGCGAGCTGGTGCAGCGGAAGGTCCATCTTGACAGCCAAGAGGAGGAGCTTGCCGCGCGCGAGCGAACGTTTGGCAGAGCCCTCAAACAAGCAGAAGACGCTGCCGCAGCTGCCGAGGCCGCCAAGAAGGAGGTGGAGACGAAGGTGGCACAGCTAGAGGCCGATCTCAAGGCGAGCGGTGACGAGCTTGCCGCGCTCAAAATTGAGCGGGAGAAGGACGCCCACAACCATTCGGAGCTGCAGACCCGCCTCGCCGAGAAGGACAAGGAGCTTGACGCTGCCAAGGATTCCAATGCAGATCTTGAGTCGAAGCTGATCGCTTTGACCAAGACGCTGGACGGCGCCAAGGATTAGGAGACGGCCCTGAAGGAGGAGGTCAAGGCCGGCAAGGCGCTGCTGGCGAGTGCCGCTGCCGCCCAGAGCACTTTCCGGGAGAACGTGGAGCACTGGACGGAGGGTCTTGTGGATGTTGCCGCAGACATCGACAGGGAGCTAGAGCAGCTGGGAATGGAGGATCTCAGGTATCCCTCCGACGAGAACCTCCAACCCAGCGCCAAGCTCACCTCGTTCTTCAAAGGCGTGGCGACGGCCCTCCGGCGACTCCGGGAGAGGATCCCAAAGCAGCTGGCCGACGAGTCACGCAAGATCTGCGCACGAGCTCTTTAGAAGGTGATGGTGAAGGTGGCTTTCCGCAACCCGGGCCTCAACCTCACCAACGTCCTCAGGTCCTTGCCGCCGGATGCTGATCTGGAGGCGCTCAAGACCCTTGTCGCACCCATTGTGGACAAGGTGAGCGGGATCAAGAGGGTCGAGGGCGACCGCGTAGACTAGGCCGCCTGTTTTCTTCTCTTCTTGTCGCTGCTGGTCATGTCATGAGAACAATCCATTAGAGCCGCGACAAGTTATCTTGTAATATAACTTTATTTTGGGTAATGATTGCAATGTTATTTCCTTTACTTGACTCCTTCCTTTGTATGTTTTTACCCTACGCTGTTAGGGAACTTGCCGGTGCAGGCACCTTTGCCGCGAGCGCTGAGTGCGGGACGTCAGCAGCCTGCTGGCGGTGCTGCTGCCGACAAGAAACCTTGTCGCAGCTAGTCGCAGCTCACTTAAGTTGTTGAGCGGACTCGAAACAACATTAAGGGCGCAACTAGCTACGAGTTGGTTCCTCCGCGCACAGGTTTTCCATACAAAGTACGGTCGTTCAAGGAAGATAACTTAAAAATTTAAAGGAAATCTGATTGCTCAAGCTTTGGCAACTTATCTTTTCTGTCATTTGCTTTCCGGCAAGGCGAAACTTTCTTGAACGACGCCTGGTCCATACCATATCTTCTAATTCCCCCCTGGCAAACTTGTGCGCGAGGGAACCTTCCTTTCCTTGAGAGAAAAAAAAGAGGAGAAAAAGATATGGAGCCTTATGGCTCGTTGTTGCTTACCGGGGGTAAGTGCTGCACAAAGTGTCAGATAACACATGCAAAAAATATAAAGCATGAAATTGACAAGGTGTGCGGAGCACATGATCTTTATGCACGGGGTCTGCGCCCGGCTTTGTACAAAGGATTACATGCAACAGCGGCAAGACTTGTACAAAAGGTGGTTGCCGGAACGGGTTCCGACAATCGCGCCCTACGGGTAAAACTTACGAAGATGCTCAATATTCCAGGAGTTGCTCACTGGAGTGCCATCTTCGGTTTCAAGGCGGACAGCGCCATGCCTAGTTTCTCGTTTCACCCGGTAAGGGCCTTCCCACTTTGGCGTCAACTTGTTGGAATTCTTGGCGGACTGAACACGCCGAAGAACAAGGTCACCTTCCTCGAGACTTCTGGCGTTAACTTTGTGGCTATGGTAGCGGCGCAAAGCTTGCTGGTAGCGAGCAGCTCGCACAGCAGCCTGAAGACGGTCTTCCTCAAGGAGCAGTGCGTCATCTTGTCGCAGCTGCTCTTGCTCGAGCTCATCATAAGCGAGCACTCAAGGTGACCCGTATACGAGTTCCGTGGGGAGAACTGCCTCTGCTCCATAGACTAGGGCGAAAGGTGTCTGGCCAGTGGCTCGATTTGGCGTCGTCCTGGTCGACCAAAGAACCACCGGCTGCTCCTCGATCCAGTTTCTTCCGCACTTGTGCAGCCTGTCGAAAGTTCTGGTCTTGAGCCCACGCAGCACTTCAGCATTTGCCCTCTCCGCTTGACCGTTGCTTCTCGGGTGAGCAACAGAAGCGAAGCAGACCTTGGCGCCAAGATCTTGGATGTACTGCATGAAGGTGTGGCTCGTAAATTGTGTACCATTGTCGGTGATTATCCTGTTAGGGATCCCAAAACGGCAAACAATCGACCTGAAGAACTTGACTGCTGACGGCGCTGTCACCTTCCTCACTGGTTCCACTTCCGGCCACTTTGTGAACTTGTCGATTGCAACGTACAAGTACTCAAAGCCCCCGACTGCTCGGGGAAAGGGGTCGAGGATATCGAGCCCCCAGACCGAAAATGGCCAGGATAAAGGGATCGTCTGGAGAGCTTGAGCTGGCTGGTGTATCTGCTTGGAATGGAACTGGCACGCTTCACTTGGTTACTTGTGCAGTTGCATCCTAGAGGGCTGTCGGCCAGAAGAAACCTTGCCGGAATGCTTTGCCGACAAGTGCTCTTGCGCCAATGTGGTGACCACATATGCCTCCATGTATCTCTGCCAACAGCTTTTGTCCATCTTCCCGGTGAATACACTTCAATTTCACAGCGTTGAGTCTTCTTCTGTACAGTGTGCTGTCGACAAACTGGTACATACTTGACTGCCAGGTTACTCTTTCCGCTTCTTCTTGCTCTTCGGGAAGTTCTCCTGTCTGAAGGAAATGGACAATTTGCTATGCCCATGCTGGAGCTAGCGGCTCGACAACAAGGACTAAAGGCGTATCTGCTGCTGCGGGAACATCCGCTTCTACGGCAAGAGCCTGCGGCTCTGCCGGAGCTTGACGGAGCAAAACTTGTCGGGAGCGTCTGCTTCAACGGAACAAACCCTAGGGCTTGCCGGAGCAGACTGCTCCTCAGTACTCTTGGTGTTGATCTTGGGGACCTTCTTGGCGGCGGCTTCGGGAAGCTCTGCCGGAAAATAGTCACCAGAAATCAACTTCCTCTTCTTTCTCTGTCCAGTTGACGGTGTTACGGACGGTTGAGTCAGCTTGAGCACAAAGATCCCTGGTTCCACAGGTAACTTAAGTGCGGCGCAATTTGACAGGCCATCGGCAATGTCGTTCTGAGCTCTTGGGACATGCTCCATCTGTAGGCCGTCAAAGTGCTCTTCTAGCTTTCTCACTTCGTCAACGTAAGCTTCCATCAACGGACTCTGATAATTCTTGTTCACTTGGCGGACGACAAGCTGCGAATCACCCCTGACAATGAGCTTCTTAATCCCAAGGTCTGCCGCGATCTTGAGACCGGCAAGCAAGCCTTCATACTCTGCAGTATTGTTTGTCGCTTGCTCCTTGGGAAAGTGCATCTGGACTACGTACTTGAGGTGCTCTCCGGTGGGTGCAACAAGCAGCACGCCAGCGCCGGCGCCTTGCAACGAAAAGGCACCGTCAAAGTACATGAGCCACTCTTTGCTTACTTCCTTGATAGGGATGCTTGTTTCTGGAATTTCTTCATCTGGTGTTGGCGTCCACTCTGCTATGAATTCTGCCAATGCTCTGCTTTGGATAGTTGAAGTACTCTCAAATTTGAGGCCAAAGCTTGACAGTTCCAGTGCCCACTCGACAATCCTGCCTGTCGCTTCTGGATTCCGCAGTATTCTCTTCAGCGGAAAGCGAGTGACAACTGTGATCTCATGTGCTTGGAAGTAATGGCGCAGCTTTCTCGAGGCCATGAGAAGGCCGAAAAGCAATTTCTACACACCAGAGTACCTTGATCTAGCCCCCTGCAGAAGGGAACTGACAAAGTAAACTGGGCGCTGCACCATTCTCTTCTGTACCTCCTCGCGCACCTGCGCAGAAACGTCTTTGTCGGGACCAGAGCTTGTCGGGGAAGCCCCCTGCTTGTCGCTGGATGCGCTTGCCGCAGTTGCTGGCTCATCATCTGCCTCCCTCTCTGCCACTAACGCAGCACTAACCACTTGATTGGTTGCCGCTATATACAGCAGCAACTTCTCTTGTGGCTTAGGTGCGACAAGTGTTGGACTGGAGGACAGGTATCTCTTCAAGTCCTGCAGCGCAGCCTCCGCTTCCGGAGTCCATTTCATTGGTCCTGCCTTTTCAAAATTTTGAAAAACGGCAGGGCGCGCTCAGCAGACCAAGAGATAAACCTGCTGAGAGCAGCCACGCAACCGGCAAGTCTTCGTACATCCTTGACGCGCTTTGGTGCTTCGATCTGCTCAATGGCCCTGATCTTGTCGGGATTGGCTTCAATTCCTCGTTGAGACACAAAGAACCCGAGAAGCTGCCGGAAGGGATTCCGAATACGCACTTCTCGGGGTTAAGCTTGAGGTTGATCTTGCGCAGATTTGCAAAGGTCTCGTCTAAATCTTGAATTAGGGTTGCCCTGTCCTTGCTCTTGACCACTATATCATCCATGTAGGCTTCCACATTTCTGTGCATTTGCGGCTCAAGAGCGACATGGACTACCCTTGCAAATGTTTAACCAGCATTCTTTAAACTGTAAGGCATCCGTATGAAACAGTACATGCCACATGGAGTAATGAATGCGGTCTTCTCCTCATCTTCTTCTGCCATGAAGATTTGATGGTATCCTGAGTATGCGTCAAGAAATAAAAGCAAGTCACATCCGGCTGTGGAGTCAACAATCTGGTCAATGCACGGCAAGGGAAATGGGTCTTTGGGACAAGGTTTATTAACATCGGTAAAGTCGATACAAAGCCTCCATTTCCCGTTTGCCTTGCGCACAACTACAGGATTGGCCAACCACGTAGGATGGAGCACTCCTCTGACAAGGCCTGCTGCTTCCAATTTCTTGATTTCTTCTGTGATGAACTCTTGGCGCTCCACTGCTTGCTTCCTGACCTTCTGCTTGACGGGCCGCGCATGAGGACAAACGGCAAGATGGTGCTCAATTACTTTCCTGGGAACACCGGGGATGTCATACGGTTGCCACGCAAACACGTCGACATTCGCCCGCAGGAAAGCAATGAGTGCGCTTTCCTATTTAGGGTCAAGAGTGGCACTGATGGTGAAGGTACCACTAGTGCCGTCCTCCTTGGCGGACACTTTCTTGGTCTCTGGCGGAGCTGCCATTGCCTTCTTACACTTGCCGGTGGAGCTCGATGCTGCGTCCTCGACGGTAGCGCAGCACTCCGAAGAGGTGCGCTTGCCGGAGTGGGCATCAGAACTCTTGCCGGACTTGGCCTTCTTCTTCCCCCGGGAGCTTCAGCGACAAGTGACTTGCGATCTGTTGCGGCTGTTGCTTCCCGGTAGATCTTGTCGGCGCAGATAAGAGCATCTTTCTTGTCGCCAGGGAAAGAGATGTCGCTTATCGGGCCTGGCATCTTCATCATGTTGTATGCGTAGTGAGAGGCTGCCATGAACTTGGCGAGTGCTGGACGGCCGAGTATTCCATTGTAAGGCAATGGAAAATCGACAACGTCAAAAGTGACCCTCTCAGTCCTGAAGTTCAACTCGCTGCCAAATGTCACCGGCAACATGACCTTCCGTTTCGGCTTGCTCCTCCCCGGGTTGATTCCTTGGAATGTGCCGGTCTCTTCGAGCTCGCTGTCAGGGATCTGGAGTTTCTAGAGTACAGCGGAGGAGATCAGGTTCAAGCCGGCCCCGCCGTCAACTAGCATCTTAGTGAACTTAAGGTTGCGGATAGTTGGTGAAACCAACATCGGCAAGCACCCGACCGCAGTTGTGCGATCAGGGTGGTCCTCAATATCAAAGATGATGGGCGTGTTGGACCATTTCAGAAGCTTGCGCGATTCGACAGGTGGTTCTGCCGCATTAACTTCCCGCACCCACTGCTTGAGTTGGCGGTGCGAAGTATGCAGAGAAGCACCACCGTCAATGCACAAAACCTCTGTGGCTTTCTGGAACTCCTGCTCACTGGTCTCGACATCCTCCATGTCTTCGTCGTCGTCGTCGTCTTCATCCTTGTCGCGGCCGCGGGGAGGTCTGTCTCCTTGCCGCTGCTTGGCCTTGCCGCGGCGTCCTCCCCGGCCAGCGCGCTTCTTGCCGGATTCTCCAGCGCCTCCTTGGGCCCTCTCCTTGTCGCGCCGCTCGTACTCAGCTTTTTGGTGCTAGACAAGCTGCTCGACCTTCTTGCAACTCTGGAGGTCATGGCCCTTGGTGCGGTGGATCTTGCAGTACTGCTTGTCGGTGCCGTCCTGCTTGTCGGTGACCGCCATAGCCTGGCAGTTCGTGCATGCGGCAATCTCCTTGCCAGAGCTACCAACTTTGGCTTTCTTGGCGCCACCGTCATTGCCGGACAGCTCAACGACTAGCACATCTTTTCCTTTCTTCTTCCTGTTGTTCCGCCGCCGGTTTTTCTTTGCCGGGGCAGCATCTTCGCTGTCAGATCCTCCTGCTCCTGTATTCTCTCCGGGGAGTTTCCTCCCTTCCTCAGCACGTGCGCACTTGTCGGCCAGGGCATACAGCTCACTGACACCTCTGATCTTGCACATTGCCATCTCCTCCCGCATCCTGTGGTTACGCACATTCTGATGGAATGCGCTGATGACCGCGGCAAGGTGGACATCTGGGATGTTGTGCTGTACACGGATGAACCTCTGAATATACTTGCGCAGAGGCTCTCCTTCCTTCTGGGCGAGCAGGTGAAGGTCACTCTCTTGGCCATGAGGTTTGTGGCCGCCGGTAAAGGCGCCGACAAACTGATGGCATAGATCTGCCCAGGAGGATATGGAGTTTTCCGGCAAATTCACGAGCCAGGATCTGACGTTGGGCTTGAGCACCAGCGGGAAGTAGTTGGCAAGGATCTTGTCGTCTCGCCCCCCGGTAGCTTGCACCGCGATGGTGTAGATGCTGAGGAACTCCGACGGATGCGACTTGCCGGCGTACTTCTCTGGTACGTCTGGCTTGAAATTCTTCTTGTTGGGCCACTGGACTTGCCGCAGCTCACAAGTAAACGCAGGACAACCTACCGCATACGGCAAGTCGCCTGGTTCCCCCGGCGCATGCATGTCAACAGAGGGCCCAGCGCGCTGGTCTGATTGACGCCGCGCTTCTCTTCGGCGCTCGATGCGAGTACGGGCGTCTTCTTGCTGTCGTTCGTGAAGAACTTGGCACTGATCGCGACAAGCTCGTGGATCCGATGACGCAGTGGAGTCGCTGTCGGGGTGGATCCAGCGAGTCGGCGATCTTGGCCTTCGGGGCAGAGAGTGCACAGTGGTTGCACCCTCACTGGTCTTGTCGCCACCGGCTCGTGCCTGGCTGACTTGCCGCGGCTGCGAAGTACTCGGCTGCTGTGGGTTGTCGCCGTTGGCGAAGCCGATGAGACTCTCAATGGTGGCCCTCTACTCGTCGATCTTGTCCGCCGCTGGAGGGTAGTCTAGGAGCAGTTGAGCTCGCGCCAAAGCTTCTGCTGAAGTGGAGGGCGGCGGCAGCGAACGGTGCAAGGAACGAGATATGCTCAGACTTCTAACCATGTTAGAAGGAGCAGTATCTCGTCCAGGCGACCGTGCCCCGCTCGCGCCAGCATGTTGGCGTGCACGCTGGTCTTGAGCACTCCGAAATCCACCAGCTCGATCTTGATCCAGCAAACGTATGGCACCGTGAGTGCCATGACGCTGCTGGTCCCGCGCCTCCTGGGACGGGCGCGGTGCATGTACGGATGCCGAGGTCTTGGAGTGCGCCCGGTCGTTGTGGGAGCCGACTGCGCCGCCGATGTGCAGCACAGCCTTGTCCTTGGACCTGCCAGCACCGTGAGCTCCCTCGTCGACGTCCATTCTTCCGCCGGCGTCTACCCCACCAGCCGTTTGCTCCGGCGATGGTGGGTTCGGCGCGGACGGAGCAGCAGCCTCCGAAGCCTTCTTCTTCGGCGGCATGTCGATGAAGATGATGAAGATCTAGGTCGTGCGAATGCCGAATCAGGTTCACACAACCTCGACGCACCCCCTACCTGGCGCGCCAAAGATGTCGGGGGTGCTAATCCCATGAACACCTATGGGACCGGCGGACCGAGTCCCTTTTTGGTTCGGCAGGGCGGCGGAGATTGCACGAAGAGCAGATCGAGGCGAAGCACACGAGCACGCGATCAGTTTACCCAGGTTCGGGCCGCACGGATGCGTAAAACCCTACTCCTGCTTTGATTTGTATTGTGTTCTTGCTCGGGAGCGCCGAGTGCTACAGTACACGCAGGCAGCTAGCAAGACCGAGCGTGAGAATGATCGTCCCACCTCTACGTTGCGCATGGGCCTCCTTTTATATGCTCAAGGGGTCACCGACAGGTGGCAACATAGACGAGGGTAAAAATGGAAAAGGCGTGGCGGTTGGCACCGCCACCTACTATAGTGTATCATACCTAACCCTGATGGCAGGGGAAAAGGGTATTAAATGCATGTCTGCATCGCCTAGATGGTGCAGAAAGGGACCGCCAGGGACGCCACTGCTCGCCACGATGGCGATCTTGTCAGCGCCGCTTGCCACCGTGTACCTTTGGCTGCACAGCCTCCCGCCACGTACGCCTGGAAGGGTCCCAGAGCGACACGTTGGTGGATGTGCTGGAGCGCAGGTACAGAGTGGGGGCTTGCCGCGGCAAGCGCCTTGCCGCGGTTGTTGTCTTGTCGCGTCCGGGAGCCTGTCGCTCACCGGGCCTTGCCGGGACGCGTGGTGCGTTGTGGCAAGTTCCTTGAGATGCCTTGGTTGGCTTTCCCGGCAAGCTCCTCTTGCCGGGGTCTTGTCCTTCTTGGCTTGGACACTTTTTTCTTGAATGGCTCCAAAGGAACCACGGAGGATCTTGGCGGTCACCTGGCAATCCTTGCCGCGGGGTGCTGCGACTGCCCGTGCACAAGTTCGGGATACTAGGGTACCCCTACTCTAGTACACCGACAGAATCCATATGGAATGAAACGTTCGGGAGAGTTATTTTTGGAACAAACGTGATCCAGAGGACTTGGAGTAGACGTCAAGCAACCAACGAGGTGGCCACGAGGTAGGGGGGCACGCCTACCCCCCTGGGCAGGCCCTCCCCCTCGTTGGCCCCTCGTGGCTCCACTGACCTACTTCTTCCTCCTATATATATTCATATACCCCAAAAACATCCAACAGCACCACGAAACCCTATTTCCACCGTCACAACCTTCTGTACCTAAGAGATCCCATCTTGGGGCCCTTTCCGGAGCTCCACCGGAGGGGGCATCGATCACGGAGGGCCTCTACATCAATTCCATGGCCTCTCTGATGATGTGTGAGTAGTTTAGTTCAGACCTTCGGGTCCATATCTATTAGCTAGATGGCTTCTTCTCTCTCTTTGAATCTCAATAGAATGTTCTCCTCGATCTTCTAGGAGATCTATTTGATGTAACTCTTTTTGCGGTGTATTTGTCGAGATCCGATGAATTGTGGGGTTATGATCAAGTCTATCTATGAACAATATTTGATTCTTCTCTGAAATATTTTATGTATGATTGGTTATCTTTGCACGTCTCTTCGAATTATCGGTTTGGTTTGGCCTACTAGATTGATCTTTCTTGCAATGGGAGAAGTGCTTAGCTTTGGGTTCAATCTTGTGGTGCTCGATCCCAGTGACAAAAAGGGAAATGACACGTATTGTATTGTTGCCATCAAGGATAAAAAATGGGGTTTATATCATATTGCTTGAGTTTATCCCTCTACATCATGTTATCTTACCTAATGCGTTACTCTGTTCTTATGAACTTAATACTCTAGATGCATGTTGGATAGTGGTCGATGTGTGGAGTAATAGTAGTAGATGCAGGCAGGAGTCCGTCTACTTGTCACGGACGTGATGCCTATATACATGATCATGCCTATATATTCTCATAATTATTCGCTTTTCTATCAATTGCTCGACAGTAATTTGTTAACCCATCGTAATACTTATGGTATCTTGAGAGAAGCCACTAGTGAAACCTATGGCCCCGGGTTTAATCTCCATTATATTAATCTCCCGTCAACAAGTTATTTCTGGCACCATTTATTTTGCAATCTTTACTTTCAATCTATATCATAAAAATACCAAAAATACTTATCTTATCATTATTATCTCTATCAGATCTCACTTTCGTAAGTGAACATGAAGGGATTGACAACCCCTTTATCTCATTGGTTGTGAGGTTCTTATTTGTTTGTGTAGGTATGAGGGACTTGCGTGTAGTCTCCTATTGGATTGATACCTTGGTTCTCAAAAACTGAGGGAAATACTTACGCTACTTTGCTGCATCACCCTTTCCTCTTCAAGGGAAAATCAACGCAGTGCTCAAGAGGTAGCAAGAAGAATTTCTGGCGCCGTTGCCGGGGAGATCTACCACAAGTCAAGACATACCAAGTACCCATCACAAACTTTTATCCCTCGCATTACATTATTTGCCATTTGCCTCTCGTTTTCCTGTCCCCCACTTCACCCTTGCCGTTTTATTCGCCCTCTTTTTCTGTCTCCTTCTCTTTTCCATTCGTCTCTTTTCGCTTGCCTCTTGTGTGATTGTGTGTTGGATTGTTTACCGCGGTGGCTTTACCAAAAGGTGTTGATCCTCACCTTAGAAGGTTGGAAGAAATCGAAAACAATGTTAGAAGTTTTATGTCCTTACAATTTGAGCATAATAATTTCTTGAGAAACGAGCTTAAAGAGAAAAAGGTTTTATAGGTTACATGAATAAAGAGCTCGATGACATGTCTAAGAATTTTAGTTTGAAATCTCAGTTTGCTCATCTTGAAAAATTAATTGCCCAAATTTTGGATAAGCAGGCCACCTTAGTTAATAAGATGGCCGCTAAACTGGAAGAGTTAAATAATAATAAGGGTCAAGATCTAAAAGTGGTTGATGTGTCTCCTATTAAATCTTTGTTTTGCAATATGAATCTTGATAATGTTGGGGCTGGAGATGAGTCAACTTTAGTTAGAAGGCATCCCAATGATTCGGAGATTTTAGATCTTGATGCAAAAGTTGATAAAAGTGGGACGGGAGAGGTCAAAAATTTACATAGCAATGAACCCACTATCTTGGATTTCAAGGAATTTAATTATGATAATTGTTCTTTAATAGATTGTATTTCCTTATTGCAATCCATGCTAAATTCTCCGCATGCTTATAATCAAAATAAAGCTTTTACTAAACATATCGTTGATGCTTTAATGCACTCTTATGCAGAAAAGCTTAAATTGGAAGTTTCTATCCCTAGAAAACTTTGTGATGAGTGGGAACCTACTATTAAAATTAAAATTAAAGATCAAGAATGCTATGCGCTGTGTGATTTGGGTGCTAGTGTTTCCACGATTCCTAAAATGTTGTGTGATTTGCTAGGTTTCCGTGAATTTGATGGTTGTTCTTTAAACTTACATCTTGCGAATTCCACCATTAAGAAACCTATGGGAAGAATTAATGATGTTCTTATTGTAGCAAATAGGAATATGTGCCCGTCGATTTCATTGTTCTTGATATTGATTGCAATCCTACATGTCCTATTATTCTAGGTAGACCTTTCCTTAGAATGATTGGTGCAATTATTGATATGAAGGAAGGGAATATTAGATTCCAATTTCTGTTAAGGAAGGGCATGGAACACTTTCCTAGAAAGAAAATTAAATTACCTTATGAATCTATTATGAGAGTCAATTATGGATTGCATACCAAAGATGATAATACCTAGATCTATCCTTGCTTTTATGCCTAGCTAGGGGCGCTAAACGATAGCGCTTGTTGGGAGGCAACCCAATTTTATTTTCGTTCCTTGCTTTTTTATTCTGTTTAGTAATATTAATTCATCTAGCCTCTGTTTAGATGTGGTTTTATGCTTTTAATTAGTGTTTGTGCCAAGTAGAACCTTTGGGAAGACTTGGGGAAGGTCTTTGCAATCTTGCTGTAAAAAACAGAAACTTTAGCGCTCACGAGGTTTGCTGCCATTTTTTACTGGAGAGTGCTATTAAGTTAATTATTTTTGAAGATAATTAATAGATAAATGCCTCACGTCCAGCAATTTATTTTATAATTTTTGGGGTTACATAAGTATTCGAAACCTAGAGATTACTACAGACTGTTCTGTTTTTGACATATTCTGTTTTTCGTGTGTTGTTTGCTTCTTTTGATGAATCTATGGCTAGTATTTGAGTGTATGAACCATATAGAAGTTGGAATACAGTAGGTTTAACACCAATACAAATAAATAATGAGTTAATTACAGTACCTTAAGTGGTGGTTTGTTTTCTTTTACTAACGTAGCTCATGAGATTTTCTGTTTAAGTTTTGTGTTGTGAAGTTTTCAAGTTTTGGGTAAAGATTTGATGGATTATGGAACAAGGAGCGGCAAGAGCCTAAGCTTGGGGATGCCCAAGGCACCCCAAGGTAAAATTCAAGGACAACCAAAAGCCTAAGCTTGGGGATGCCCCGGAAGGCATCCCCTCTTTTGTCTTCTTCTATCGGTAACTTTACTTAGGGCTATATTTTTATTCACCACATGATACTTGTTTTGCTTGGAGCGTCTTGTATGATTTGAGTATTGGCTTTTTAGTTTACCACAATCATCCTTGCTGTAAACACCTTTTGGGAGAGACACACATGAATTGGAATTTATTAGAATACTCTATGTGCTTCACTAATATCTTTTGAGCTAGATAATTTGGCTCTAGTGCTTCGCTTATATCCTTTAGAGCACGGCGGTGGTTCTATTTTATAGAAATTATGGATCTCTCATGCTTAACTTATATTATTTTGAGAGACCTTTAGAACAACATGGTAATTTGCTTTGGTTATGAATTTAGTCCTAATATGATAGGCATGCAAGATCGGTATAATAAGAACTCATAAAAGTGCATTGAGTCCTAGGAGAAGTTTGATACTTGATAATTGTTTTGAGATATAAAGGTGGTAATATTAGAGTGTGCTAGTTGAGTAGTTGTGAATTTGAGAAATACTTGTGTTGAAGTTTGGAAGTCCCATAGCATGCACGTATGGTGACCGTTGTGTAACAAATTTGAAACATGAGGTATTATTTGATTGTCTTCCTTATGAGTGGCGGTCGGGGACGAGCGATGGTCTTTTCCTACCAATCTATCCCCCTAGGAGCATGCGTGTAATGCTAGGTTTCTGATGACTTGTAGATTTTTGCAATAAGTATGTGAGTTCTTTATGACTAATGTTGAGTCCATGGATTATACGCACTCTCACCCATCATTGCTAGCCTCTTCGGTACCGTGCATTGCCCTTTCTCACCTTGAGATTTGGTGCAAACTTCGCCGGTGCATCCAAACCCCGTGATATGATACACTCTGTCACACATAAACCTCCTTATATCTTCCTCAAAACAGCCACCATACCTACCTATTATGGCATTTCTATAGCCATTCCGAGATATATTGCCATGCAACTTTCCACCGTTTCGTTTATCATGACACACATCATCATTATCATATTGCTTTGCATGATCATGTAGTTGACATCGTATTTGTGGCAAAGCCACCGTTCATGATGTTTCATACATGTCACTCTTGATTCATTGCCCTTCTCGGTACACCGCCGGAGGCATTCATATAGAGCCATACTTTGTTCTAGTATCGAGTTATAATCATTGAGTTGTAAACAAATAGAAGTGTGATGATCATCATTAATAGAGCATTGTCCCAAATATAAAAAATGAAGAAAGGCCAAATAAAAAAAGGAAAGGCCCAAAAAAAGAAAAAAAAGAAATAAGAAGGGGCAACGCTACTATCCTTTTTTTCCACACTTGTGCTTCAAAGTAGCACCATGATCTTTATGATAGAGAGTCTCTTGTTTTGTCACTTTCATATACTAGTGGGAATTTTTCATTATAGAACTTGGTTTGTATATTCCAACAATGGGCTTCCTCAAATGCCCTAGGTCTTCGTGAGCAAGCAAGTTGGATGCACACCCACTTAATTTCTTTTGTTGAGCTTTCA
Source organism: Triticum monococcum (assembly GCA_034509565.1). Lineage (NCBI taxonomy): Eukaryota > Viridiplantae > Streptophyta > Magnoliopsida > Poales > Poaceae > Triticum > Triticum monococcum. The sequence continues at coordinate 740,869,697 of CM067847.1, read as the reverse complement.
TACATTTATAGCTCTAGTGCATCTGTAGCATGGCAATCCCTACTCCTTGCATTGACATCAATTGATGGGCATCTCCCTAGCCCATTGATTAGCCGCGTCGTTGTAAGACTTTCTCCTTTTTTGTCTTATCCACATAACCCCTATCATCATATTCTATTCCACCCATAGTGCTATATCCATGGCTCACGCTCATGTATTGCGTGAAAGTTGAAAAAAGTTTGAGATTACTAAAGTGTGAAACAATTGCTTGGCTTGTCATCGGGGTTGTGCATAATGAGAGCATTCTTGTGTGACGAAAATGGAGCATGACCAAACTATATGATTTTGTAGGGATGAATATTCTTTTGCCATGTTATTTTGAGAAGACATAATTGCTTAGTTAGTATTCTTGAAGTATTATTATTTTTATGTCAATATTAAACTTTTGTCTTGAATCTCTCGGATCTAAATATTCATGCCACAATAGAGAGAATTACATTGAGAATTATGCTAGGTAGCATTCCACATCAAAAATTCTGTTTTTATCATTTACCTACTGAAGGACGAGCAGGAATTAAGCTTGGGGATGCTTGATAAGTCTCCAACGTATCTATAATTTTGATTGTTCCATGCTATTATATTATCAGTTTTGGATGTTAATGGGCTTTATTTTACACTTTTATATTATTTTTGGGACTAACCTACTAACCCAAGGCCCAGTGCAAATTGTTGTTTTTTTGCCTATTTCAGTGTTCCGCAGAAAAGGAATATCAAAAGGAATCCTAACGGAATGAAACCTTCTGGAGAGTTAATTTCGGAACAAATGTGATCTAGAGGACTTGGAGTAGACGTCAAGCAACCAACGAGGTGGCCACGAGGCAGGGGGGCGCGCCTACCCCCCCGGGCGCACCCTCCCCCCTGTGGGCCCCTCGTGGCTCCACCGACCTACTTCTTCCTCCTATATATATCCGTATACCCCGAAAACATCTAGGAGCACCACGAAACCCTATTTCCACCGCCGCAACCTTTTGTACCCCAGAGATCTCATCTTGGGGCCTTTTCCGGAGCTCCGACGGAGGGGGCATTGATCACGAAGGGCCTCTACATCAACTCCATGGCCTTTCCGATGATGTGTGAGTAGTTTACTTCAGACCTTCGGGTCCATATCTACTAGTTAGATGGCTTCTTCTCTCTCTTTGAATCTCAATACAAAGTTCGTCTCGATCTTCTTGGAGATCTATTTGATGAACTCTTTTTGCGGTGTGTTTGTCGAGATCCGATGAATTGTGGGTTTATGATCAAGTCTATCTATGAACAATATTTGATTCTTCTCTGAAATCTTTTATGTATGATTGGTTATCTTTGCAAGTCTCTTCGAATTATCGGTTTGGTTTGGCCGACTAGGTTGATCTTTCTTGCAATGGGATAAGTTCTTAGCTTTGGGTTCAATCTTGCGTTGCTCGATCCCAGTGACAGAAAGGGAAACGACACGTATTGTGTTGTTGCCATCGAGGATAAAAAGATGGGGTATATATCATGTTGCTTGAGTTTATCCCTCTACATCATGTCATCTTACCTAATGTGTTACTCTGTTCTTATGAACTTAATACTCTAGATGCATGCTGGATAGCGGTCGATGTGTGGAGTAATAGTAGTAGATGCAGGCAGGAGTCGGTCTACTTGTCACGGACGTGATGCCTATATACATGATCATGCCTAGATATTCTCATAAGTATTCGCTTTTCTATCAATTGCTCGACAGTAATTTGTTCACCCACCGTAATACTTATGCTATCTTGAGAGAAGCCACTAGTGAAACCTATGGCCCCCGGGTCTAATCTCAATTATATTAATCTCCCGTCAACAAGTTATTTCTGGCACCGTTTATTTTGCAATCTTTACTTTCAATATATATCATAAAAATACCAAAAATATTTATCTTATCATTATTATCTCTATCGGATCTCATTCTCGTAAGTGACCGTGAAGGGATTGACAACCCCTTTATCGCGTTGGTTGCGAGGTTCTTATTCATTTGTGTAGGGACGAGGGACTTGCGTGTAGTCTCCTACTGGATTGATACATTGGTTCTCAAGAACTAAGGGAAGTACTTACGCTACTTTGCTGCATCACCCTTTCCTCCTTAAGGGAAAACCAATGCAGTGCTCAAGAGGTAGAAGTACCACGGGGTTCAGTGATGTAAAACCACTCCCGCTACCATAGGTTGGAAGCTTCCGTGAAAGAGCCTTTTGGCCAAAGAGCATTGGTGAGCTTGTTCACCATAGCACTGGCACACTCTACTTGCTTCCCCTCGATTACCTTCAGCTTCACATTAAAGGTCTTGAGCCATAAGTCAAAGTGTGGGGGAATGCAGAGAAAGGCCTTACACATGACAATGAATGCCGAGATGTGAAGAAAGGAGTCCAGAGCCAGATCGTGAAAATCTAGCCCGTAATTGAACATGAGACCGCGAACGAAGGGATGGAGAGTGAACCCTAGCCCCCCGAGGAAGTGGGGGATGAATACAATCCTCTCGCTAGATCTGGGAGTAGGAATAACCTGTCCTTTAGCAAGGAGCCTGTGGAGGATTTCCGCGGTCAGTTATCTTGCCGCCCGAAGCTTCGTGATAACCTCCTCTGTGACAGAGGAGGACACCCACCTGCCTTGAAGGCTGGGCCCGGACATGACTGGGGGCTCGGAGCAATTAAGTAGAAACCTAGGTGCTGGAACTCAAGGTTGGAAAGGTTGAGGAAGAGGTAGGCGCAGAGGAGAAAGACAAGTTTGTGCCCCTTTATAAAGGCAATGAATATCAAACACCTCCTCATAGGCCTTAAAGCATGCCTATTCCCAAGGGATCATGCCAACGGAACGGTTGGGTTATCCACGCCTGTATTAATGAGAATCCCGTAATAAGGGGACACGATCTCTACTTTGAAAGGACGTGCCAGTAGAACCGCTTCTTAAAACATGGAGTGGGAGGCTAAAAATGGTTCAAAATAATGACCGAGCAGGGACATGATGTCACGCTACAAAAATTGTCAGCAGGTTGGACTTGTAAAGTATTATACTTTCTGCGTGTGTGTGTGGCACTTGTTTTGTAGAGCCGGACACATTTTCTGTGTTTGAAGGGTGCTCTGGGGTATTCGGAGAAGGAACCCGCCTTGCAATGTCAAAGACAATCTGCATGCCAGACACCTCGTCATTGAAGATGGGTTCAGGGGCTACTGAGGGAGTCCTCGATAAAGGGGTCCTCGGGCGTCTGACCTGTCGGACATGGGCCGGACTGATGGGCCGTGAAGATACAGGACAGAAGATTCTCTCCCATGTCCGGATGGGACTCTCCTTGGCGTGGATGGCAAGCCTGGCATTCGCACATGAAGATTCCTTTCTCTATAACCGACTTTGTACAACCCTAGCTCCCTCCGGTGTCTATATAAACCAGTGGGTTTAGTCCGTAGTGGCAATCATAATCATACAGGCTAGACTTCTAGGGTTTTAGCCATTATGATCTTGTGGTAGATCAACTCTTGTAACCCTCATACTCATCAATATCAATCAAGTAGAACATAGGGTATTACCTCCATCAAGAGGGCCCGAACCTGGGTAAAACTTCGTGTCCCCTGTCTCCTGTTACCATCAACCTTAGACACACACTTTGGGACCCCCTACCCGAGATCCGCCGGTTTTGACACTGACAATGATACCATGCCAACTTTCAACCTTTTCAGAGTTCATTTGTAGTGCTTTTCAATTTCAGGGTCATTTAGCTCAAAAAAAATCAGTAAATGCATGAAAAATAGCAAATGGAGTCAGAAAGGGTTGGAAATTGATGGTGTGGTTTTGAATGGTGCATACTGAACGCACAAAAAGTCTAGATTTGAAATAATTAAAAAAATGAAATGCCTTTGTAACAGCTATGTTTTCTTTTGAAACCCTGATACTTCGAAAGATATTGTCCATTTTGTACACGAAGTGCATCCAGTTTTTCCCGTAACCCTCTCAACTTTTTAGCACATGCTATGTGGGTGAAATGCTGATACCATGCCAACTTTCAACCTTTTCAGAGTTCATTTGTAGTGCTTTTCAATTTCAGGGCCATTTAGTTCAAAAATCAGTAAATGCATGAAAAATAGAAAATGAAGTCAGAAAGGGCTCAAAATTGATAAAGTGGCTTTGAATGGTGCATATTGAATGCTTGATACGCCGAAAGAGATTGTCCATTTTGTACATGAAGTGCATCCAGTTTTGCCGTAACCCTCTCAACTTTTTAGCACATGCGATGTGGGTGAAATGATGATACCATGTTGACTTTCAACCTTTTTAGAGTTCTTTTTGTAGTGCTTTTCAATTTCAGGGTCATTTAGCTCAAAAAAATCAGTAAATGAGCTGAAAAATAGCAAATGAAGTCAGAAAGGGTTGGAAATTGATGAGGTTTGTCTGAAGCACAAAAGTACATGTTTCAAATGCGAAAACACATAAGAACCCTAACTATTACAAAGCTTTTTCCAAAGTGGGACTTTCCAGATATATAAGTCCGGAAACTCACTAGAGAAGAAAGTGATGACAGTGAAGCCGGTCACATCCTAGAGTGGGATCTTTGGGTGTGAAACTTTTTCTTCGCGTGTGTACCTTTGCGTCATAACCATGGACAATCTTCATCATTTAACTGGATGCTCAGTTCAATATCCGCTGTGATGGGATCAATCTCATGAAACTTTTCATAATCTTCTGACATGTCTATCTTGTCATCCACTCCCACGATGTTTCTTTTCCCTGAAAGAACAATGTGGCGCTTTGGCTCATCATATGATGTATTTGCTTCCTTATCTTTTCTTTTTCTCGTCTTGGTAGACATGTCCTTCACATAGAAAACCTATGCCACATCATTGGCTAGGACGAATGGTTCGTCTGCGTGCATAAGATTGTTGAGATCCATAGTTGTCATTCCGTACTGCGGGTCTTCCGTTACCCCGCCTCGTGTCATATTGAACCATTTGCACCGAAACAAAGGGACCTTCAAACCACGTCCATAGTCAAGTTCCCATGTCTCCTCTATGTAACCATAATATGTGTCCTTTCCCCTCTTGGTTGCTGCATCAAAGCGGACACCACTGTTTTGGTTGGTGCTCTTCTTATCTTGGGCGATCGTGTAAAATGTATTCTCATTTATCTCGTACCCTTTGAAAGTCATTATATTCGAACATGGTAACTGGGATAGCAAGTACAGGTCATCTTCAACACCGTTGTCATGCATGGCACAAGTCTTCAACCAACCGGCGAAAGTCCCCGTTTGTTCTCGTGTAATCCAGTCGTCAGACTGCTCCGGGTGTTTGGGGCATAGAATATTCTTGTGTTCCTCCATATATGGAGCCAACAAGGCAGAATTTTGTAGAATTGTGTAGTGTGCTTGACTGAGAGAATGCCTGTCCACACACATTATTTGTTCCGGTCCTAGCATGCCATTTCCACCTAGTCTACCCTTATATATGCCACGATTCAGGAACACCAATCAGCTTAAGGTCAGGAGTATAGTCAATACAAAACTCAATGACCTCCTCCTTTACCTGGCCCTTGGAGATGCTTCCTTCTGGCCTAGCACGGTCATGAACATATTTCTTTAAGACTCCCATGAACCTCTCAAAGGGGAACATATTGTGTAGAAACACAGGACCGAGAATGTTAATCTCTTCTCATAGGTGAACTAGGACGTGTGTCATGATGTTGAAGAAGGATGGTGGGAACACCAAGTCGAAACTAACAAGACATTGCACCAAATCATTCTCTAACCTTGGTATGATTTCTGGATCGATTACCTTTTGAGAGATTGCATAGACGAATGCACGTAGCTTCACAATGGCTAATCGAACATTTTCCGGTAGAATCCCCCTCAATGCAACCAGAAGCAGTTGCGTCAATATCATGTAGCAGTCATGAGACCTTAGGTTTTGAAACTTTTTCTCTGCCATATTTATTTTTCCCTTTATATGAAATGAGAAGCCAGACGGGACCATCATACTAAGCAGGCATTCAAAGAAGATTTCCTTCTCTTCTTTGGTAAGAGTGTAGCTGGCATGACCCTGATGTATGTCGTCTTTTCCATGCATACATTGCTGGTCCTCCCATGCCTCTGGTGTATCTTTTATATTCCCATACACACCCAAGAAGCCAAGCAGGGTCACGCAAAGATTCTTCGTCACGTGCATCACGTTGATTGCAGAGCATGAAGGAAATATGCCCTAGAGGAAATAATAAAGTTGTTATTTATATTTCCTTATATCATGATAAATGTTTATTATTCGTGCTAGAATTGTATTAACCGGAAACTTAGTGCATGTGTGAATACATAGACAAACAAAGTGTCCCTAGTATGCCTCTACTTGACTAGCTCGTTAATCAAAGATGGTTAAGTTTCCTAGCCATACACATGTGTTGTCATTTGATGAACGGGATCACATCATTAGAGAATGATGTAATGGACAAGACCCATCCGTTAGCTTAGCACAATGATCGTTTAGTTTATTGATATTACTTTCTTCATGACTTATACATGTTCCTCAGACTATGAGATTATGTAACTCCCGAATACCGGAGGAGCACCTTGTGTGCTATCAAATGTCACAACGTAACAGGGTGACTATAAAGATGCACTGGTACAACGACGTGCTAAACAAACGGTTTCTAACCCCTTTCCGGGATGGCATTTGGAACCGTCGCTGAGGGAGTCCTGGATTAGGGGGTGTTCGGGTAGCCGGACTATACCTTCAGCCGAACTCCTGGACTATGAAGATACAAGATTGAAGACTTCGTCCTGTGTCCGGATGGGACTTTCCTTGGCGTGGAAGGCAAGCTTGGCGATGCGGATATTCAAGATCTCCTACCGTTGTAACCGACTCTATGTAACCCTAACCCTATCCGGTGTCCATATAAACCGGAGGGTTGTAGTCCGTAGGCAATCAACTCCATATACAACAATCATACCATAGGCTGGCTTCTAGGGTTGAGCCTCCTTGATCTCGTGGTAGATCTACTCTTGTACTACCAATACCATCAATATTAATCAAGCAGGACGTAGGGTTTTACCTCCATCAAGAGGGCCCGAACCTGGGTAAAACATCGTGTTCCCTTCCTCCTGTTACCATCCGACCTAGACGTACAGTTCGGGACCCCCTACCCGAGATCCGCCGGTTTTGACACCGACATTGGTGCTTTCATTGAGAGTTCCTCTGTGTCGTCGCCTTTAGGCCAGATGGCTCCTTTGATCATCAACAACGATGCGGTCAAGGGTGAGACTTTTCTCCCCGGACAGATCTTCGTCTTCGGCGGCTTCGCTCTGCGGGCCAATTCGCTTGGCCACCTGGAGCAGATCGAAAGCTATGCCCCTGGCCATCAAGTTAGGTCTGGAATCTTAAACTACACGGCTGACATCCGCGGAGACTTGATCTTCGACGGGTTCGAGCCACGGCCAAGCGCGCCGCACTATCTCGAGGGGCATGATCTAGCTCTGCCTCCGGACAGTGCCCTGGAGGCCGCACACGCATCGGTTCCGACCCCTAACTCGGAGCCTATTGCGCCAATCGAGGATGAGCGGTTGGACGTCACCTCGAGGGCTGCGATCTCAAAGGCGATCGAGCCGAACGCTAGCCCCGCACTCTGCATGACCCGTGACTCCGAGGATCCGGACTCCTTCCCGGACTCCGAACCCCCCGCGCCCCTGCCGATCGAATCCGATTGGGCGCCGATAATGGAGTTCGCCGCCGCAGACATCTTTCAGCACTCGCCTTTTGGCATCATCCTGAATTCTCTTAAGTCTCTCTCTTTATCAAGAGAGCCCTGGCTGGATTACGGTCAGCGAGGATGGGATACGGACGATGAAGAAATTCAAAGCCCACCCACCACCCACTTTGTAGCCACTGTCGACGATTTAACCGACATGCTTGACTTCGGCTTCGAAGACATCGACGGTATGGACAACGATGTAGGAGACGAACAGGAACCAGCACCTGTAGGGCGTTGGAAGGCCACCTCGTCATATGACATATATATGGTGGATACTCCAAAAGATGGAGATGGCAATGGAACAGTGGGGGATGACACCCCCAAGAAACAGCCAAAGCGCCGGTGACAGCGCCGCCACTCTAAGTCACGCCAAAGCAAAAACGGTGCTTCCGGCACGGGAGATAATACTACCCCGGATAGCGCCGAAGAACACCCACCTCAGCAAGATTCGGCACAGGAAGATGGAGAAGCCATCCCTCATGAGAGAGCGGCAGACCGAGAGGTCGAGGATGATAACTATATGCCTCCCTCCGAAGACGAGGCAAGCCTCGATGACGACGAATTCGTCATACCATCAGACCCCGCCGAGCAAGAGCATTTCAAACACAGGCTTTTAGCCACGGCAAGCAGCCTCAAGAAAAAGCAGCAACAGCTTAGAGCTGCCCAAGATTTGCTAGCTGATAGATGGACTGAAGTCCTTGCGGCCGAAGAGTATGAACTCGAACGCCCTTCCAAGAGTTACCCAAAGCGCAGGCCGCTACCCCGATCAGAGGAGGAAGCACCTACATCACCAGCGCACGACATGGCAGACCGGCCACCTCGCGGCCGCGACAGAGAGGCCTCTCGGCCCTCCACCCAAGCCATGCCCCGACGCCGCTCAACTAAGGCACGGGAAAATGCGCCAGACCTGCGAGACGTACTGGAGGATAAGGCAAGACAAACAAGATCGATCTATGGATCGCACAGGCGCCCTACGGCACATGACGATGATCTTCACTCCGGATACTACATATCCGGTCGGGCCGAACACAACAGACATAGCTCTTCCGAGCTGCGTCGTGATATATCCTAGTACAGAGGCGCCGCACACCCGCTATGCTTCACGAAATCATACGATCATAAAATCCCAGAGGGTTTCAAACCCGTAAACATCGAATCATATGATGGCACAACAGATCCGGCGGTATGGATCGAGGATTATCTCCTTCACATCCACATGGCACGTGGCGATGATCTACACGCCATCAAATACCTCGCGCTCAAAATTAAAGGACCGGCCCGGCATTAGCTTAACAGCTTGCCAGCAGACTCAATCGGTTCTTGGGACGACCTGGAAGCCGCATTCCTCGACAACTTCCAGGGCACTTACGTGCGACCACCGGAAGCCGACGACTTAAGCCACATAATTCAGCAGCCAGAGAAATCAGCCAGACAATTCTGGACATGGTTCCTAACAAAGAAAAACCAAATAGTCGACTGTCCGGACACAGAGGCCCTAGCAGCCCTCAAGCATAACATCCGCGACGAATGGCTCGCCCGGCACCTGGGACAGGAAAAGCCGAAATCTATGGCAGCCCTCACGACACTCATGACCCGCTTTTGCGCGGGAGAAGACAGCTGGCTCGCTCGCAGTAACAACTTATCAAAGAACCCTGGTAATTTGGATACCAAGGACAAAAGTGGCAGGACACGTCGGAATAAGCAAAAATGCCGCGTTCTTAGCGACAGCAATGAAGACACGACAGTCAATGCCGGATTCAAAGGCTATAAATCCGGTCAGCGGAAAAAGCCATTCAAAAAGAATACTCACGGCCCGTCCAGTTTGGACCGAATACTCGACCGCTTGTGCCAGATACATGGCACCCCCGAAAGGCCAGCCAATCACACTAACAGGGATTCTTGGGTGTTCAAGCAGGCAGGCAAGTTAAGGGCCGAAAATAGAGACAAGGGGCTGCACAGCGACGACGAGGAGGAGCCCAAGCCGCCGAACAACAATGGACAGAAGGACTTTCCCCCACAAGTGCGGACGGTGAACATGATATACGCAACCCACATTCCCAAGCGGGAGCGGAAGCGTGCGCTACGGGACGTATACACGATGGAGCCAGTCACCCTAAAGTTCAACCCATGGTCCTCCTGCCCGATCACTTTTGATCGAAGGGTCCATCCCACGAGCATCTGTCATGGCGGCTTCGCCGCATTGGTTCTCGACCCAATCATCGACGGATTTCATCTCACAAGAGTCCTCATGGACGGCGGCAGTAGCCTGAACCTGCTTTATCAGGATACAGTGCGGAAAATGGGCATAGATCCCTCAAGGATTAAGCCTACAAAAACGACCTTTAAAGGCGTTATACCAGGTGTAGAAGCCAACTGTACAGGCTCAGTAACACTTGACGTGGTCTTCGGATCCCCGGACAATTTCCGAAGCGAAGAGTTAATCTTCGATATAGTCCCGTTTCGCAGTGGCTATCATGCCCTGCTCGGACGAACCGCATTTGCAAAGTTCAATGCAGTGCCGCACTATGCATATCTCAAGCTCAAGATGCCAGGCCCTCGAGGAGTAATCACGGTCAACGGAAACACAGAACGCTCCCTCCGTACGGAGGAGCACACGGTGGCTCTCGCAGCGGAGGTACAAAGTAGCCTTCTTAGGTAATTCTCTAGTCCGGCCGTTAAAAATCCAGACACTGCCAAGCGCGCCCAAAGTAACCCACAGCAGGACCGCCCGGCACACTCTGAGCAAGCGTAGCAATGCGTCTCCAACCCCAGCTCTCGCGACATAGCGAAACCAGTACCTCGCGTACATAAGTACGCCCTTGAAATACCATGGGCACAGGGGAAGGGGCACAATAACGGCATGCCCAAAATACGGCTTAAAACGTACAAGGGGCTGCCGGATTCCTTATTTAAATTTTTCTTACTTTCAGGACTCCATACTTCGGACGACCTGTTCGGCAATTCGACTGCCGCACAAACGATGCATGATCCAGGGAGGCAGACAAGCCATGCCGCATTATGGAAGTCCCAGGTGGTCTCTGTTACGAGCGGTATACCTGTTTTAAATACAATTCCGCGGCCCACCCCTGGTCAGGACATACTAAATAGTCCAATATCTTTTGCTTACCGCACTATTTATATCGTTCGGCTTTGATAAATAGCCTCTCTATAAACAATGCACAGCTTTCTGTCTATTTTTTGCATTATCTTCTTTTCACATATATGTTTATTAAATGACATGATTGCACCCGTACACCATGGTACGGCAAACACGCCAGGGGCTTCAGTACCCCTCATAATGGTGTGAGAAGTCCGTACACTTTCACAAGTGCGGCACCCCGAACTTATAGCACTATATGAATCGGCTCCGAATCATGATTTGGGTCAATAGTTGGGTTTGCCCGGCTCCTATGTTTTGGTGCCTTACGTTCCGCTATATCGCCTAAGGTAGCACTAGGAGAACCACTGCGATTGTGCCCCGGTTGAGCTAGGTTAAGCACCTTAGTGGAGAAAGCTAAAACTGACTGTCATGATGTGGCGAGAGACCGGTCGTTGTTCGAGAGGTTTTTCGAGTACCTAAAGGCTTATGCCGCTTCGAGCGAGGAGCTGGCTTTGTCCGACCAAGGCGTGGATAGCACCCCGAACTCGGTCTTCCGAACTAGGGGCTTCGCCGAAATTTAAAATTATAGAGTTCTATGGCTAAGTGAGAGTGTTCAAGCATTATAGTCTAATTGCTTGGTTCGTTGTGCTGAGCGCCTCCCTCGAAGGACCCAACTATGGGAAAAAGAGCGCTCAGGTTTATCCCGAACACCCCGGCACTAGTGGCAAGGGGGCAGAAGCCGACGACTGGCCATCTCCCAATTTTTTGATAAACGACCACGCAGAAAGTAATATTTTAAATTCAACAAGCATTGCTTGGCGCATATGAACAACTTTTCAGCGCACAGGATAAACACGAGCGAGTTCATTCAAAAATTACATCCCTGGTACATTCATCCGCCACAAGGCGGGCACCCGCAAGAACATCCTTATAGTAGTTCACGGGCTTGCGATTCTCCTTCCCCGGCAGCGGCCCGTCCCTCACAAGCCTCTCACCGTCTAGCTTACCCCAGTGCACCTTTGCACGGGCAAGGGCCCTACGGGCACCTTCGATGTAGATGGAGCGCTTGATAACCTCGAGCCTTGGACAGGACTCCACCAGTCGCCGCACTAGCCCGAAGTAGCTCCCAGGCAGGGCCTCTCCGGGCCACAGCCGAACTATGAAGCCCTTCATGGCCTGTTCGACCGCCTTGTGGAGCTCGACCAGCTGTTTCAGCTGGTCGCTTAAGGGCACAGGGTGTCTGGCCTCAGCATACTGAGACTAGAACACCTTCCGCGTCGAGCTGCCCTCTTCGGCTCGGTAGAATGCGGCGGCGTCGGATACGTTGCGGGGAAGATCTGCGAATGCCCCTGGAGAGCTCCGGATTCGGGTAAGTAACAAGTACTTTACTTTTATACTTCTGCTTTGCATAAAGAATGCCTTACCCGCCGCTATCTTTTTCATCTCCTCCAACTCTTGGAGGGCCTTTTGGGCTTCGGCCTTGGCAGACTTGGCAGTCTCAAGGGCCGCCGTGAGCTCGGACGCTTGCGTCTTGGACTCAAGCTCCAAACTCTCATATTTTTTCATGAGAGCCTAAAGCTCCTGCTGCACCTCGCCGACCTGGGCCTCAAGTTTCTCTCACTCGGTGCACTCCGCGACCGTTTTCTCTTTGGCCTCGGACACCTTAGTCGTGGCCCCTACAATAAGCAGTACAATCCTGTTATTTTTTGCAATCACGTCTTTTTATAGGCACTTTTTCTGTAAGGTATTTCTTACCTTCTTTCTCCTTGAGCTGTTGTTTGGCAAGGCCGAGTTCTTGCTCGGTCCACTCGAGGCCCTGTTTCAGGGCACCCACCTCCACAGTCAGTGCAGCGGTGGCTAGAAGCGAAGCCTACATACGCATATTGACTCTTTGTTGTTAGACTCCTGCAAAATTTAATAGATCCTCTATTCGGCTTTTCTTTCCGAACGCCAAACAGAGCATCAGGGGCTACTGTCTATGCGGTTATATTTTTACATATTTTTTACTTACCTCGAAGCCTGTTAGAAGGCTAGTGAGGGAGTCCTGGATTAGGGGGTGTTCGGGTAGCCGGACTATACCTTCAGCCCGACTCCTGGACTATGAAGATACAAGATTGAAGACTTCGTCCCGTGTCCGGATGGGACTTTCCTTGGCGTGGAAGGCAAGCTTGGCGATGCGGATATTCGAGATCTCCTACCATTGTAACCAACTCTATGTAACCCTAACCCTATCCGGTGTCTATATAAACCGGAGGGTTCTAGTCCGTAGGACAACTTCATGAACTCCATAGACAACAATCATACCACAGGCTAGCTTCTAGGGTTTAGCCTCCTTGATCTCATGGTAGATCTACTCTTGTACTACCAATATCATCAATATTAATCAAGCAGGACATAGGGTTTTACCTCCATCGAGAGGGCCCGAACCTGGGTAAAACATTGTGTTCCCTGCCTCCTGTTACCATCCGGCCTAGACGCACAGTTCGGGACCCCCTACCCGAGATCTGTCGGTTTTGACACCGACATTGGTGCTTTCATTGAGAGTTCCTCTGTGCTGTCGCAATCTGGAAGGATGCCTCCTCCGGTTAGGTGGTTTCCTCATGACCGCCTGTTCGGCTGTTGCACCGATGGTGACCTCTAGGGTCATCAAAAGCAACATACATTCAGCTCGGAGTTCATCGAGCAGTTAGATCCAGTGGAGCTCTCTTCCGTAAACAAGCTCTTGGATCGCATCGCCGCCCTGGGGGTCGCTACGGATTACGACCAGGTTGGGCTTGAACCCGATCTAAGAGAAATTAACTCTCCCCAAGTCACCCACCACGTTGCCGTGGTAGAGGCGCAGCGCGGCGACCCTTCATCTATTCTAAGGACTAGCTACGTCCGAATTCCCGACCCCTCCAAGCCGGATACCCGTGGAGGGGAGGATGTAACTCAAGACCTGAGCTTAGGATCAGGCAATGGGCCAAATTCATTGGACAACACCCAAGAATCCGAACTTGAGAGTTCGGAAACTCTTCGGCCTCCGAATCCTGGATTGCGTGAGGTTTCAGATTCAACGACATCCGCCCACCCGATCATAAGCGATCTCTCCCAAATCAGGCAGAAGCCCGAGGAAACAGTACATCATTACTGGGCCAGATTCCTCCTGGTTATGAACAGGATAAAGGATTGCCGCGAGGGAGACGCAATCTCAATTTTTTGCAGTAATTGCACGGACAAGGGAATCCTCAACGCCATAAGTTGTCATGATATTACACGCTTCGCTGACTTGGCGTCCATAGTACAAAAATACTGTGCGACGGAAAGCGCTTGGAAAACCGAAACAAAATTTTGGGATAATCCGGCCTTAAGTAGTAATCTCGTCCGAACTAAGAGGGTGCATCATCGTAGGACACCCGGGATAAACACCAAAAAGCCAAAACCCTCTACAGGGCATGGAACCGTACTGGAAAGATGGCTTGATGGACCCTGTAGAATTCACAGTACAGAGGACGCCACACCAACTCACAGCCTTAGAGCATGTTGGATACTCCGGCAGGTGGCCAAAATCGGTGAGGACCTCTTAATTCCGGAGGCCGCAGAAGGCCAGCCCAAGGACACCAGTACCGTTCTCACAGTCTTCGAGACTTTCGCATCAAACAATGTGCGAAAAAGAACACTCCGCAGCCTCGCTGAAGTCTATCAAGTTGCAACAATAAATCCATGGAGCGACACTGCCATTACCTTTAACGCAAGTGATGAACCTAGATTCCGAACAGCCCGAGCACCAGCCGCATTGGTCCTCAGTCCCATAGTGGACGGCTTTTGCCTCACCAAGGTGCTCATGGATGGAGGCAGCGGACTGAACCTAATTTATGAGGACACCCTTCAAAAAATGGAAATAGACTGGAACCGCGTCGAACGAACAGCACATCCTTTAGAGGAATAATCCCCAGTCGGGAAGCACGCTGCACAGGAAAAATCACACTAGATGTGGTGTTCGGCATGCTGGATAATTACAAGTCGGAAGAAGTCACGTTCCAGGTGGCCCTGTTTAAGAGCGGATATCACGCTTTACTAGGGCGGGAAGCATTCGCAATCTTCTAAGCAAAACCCCATTGTGGGTACATGAAGCTTAAGATGCCCGGGCCAAACGGAATCATCACTCTAGCAAGTGATCCGGACATAGCACTCCGCGCCGAAAACAAGACGGCCGCATTAGCCCTTGAGGCGCTATCCGAAGCCTTAGCGGTCGAGGAACTGACTGCGCTGTGCTCTACGGTTAACAGGGATGATGTGATACTCGACAAGAGATCTAAATCCACATCCTTCAAGCCAGCTGACGAAATAGTAAAATTTCAGGTCCATCCAACGGACCCCAATAAAACAGCTTCCATCGGGGCTCGATTGAACCCTGATGTAGACGCCGCATTGCGAGAGTTCCTACAAGAGAACTGGGACATTTTCGCCTGGCACCCTTCAGACATGCCAGGGACCCCACGCAGGCTGGCCGAACACAGCTTAAATATCCTAAAAGGATTTAAACCTGTCAAACAAGCCCTTCGGCGTTTTTCCGAACCCAAGAGATAGGCTATGGGAGAGGAGCTAGCCAAGCTATTGGAGGCCGGATTCATCAGAGACATAAAACATCCGGACTGGCTAGCAAACCTAGTGATGGTACCAAAGAAGGACAAATCCTGGCGCCTGTGTGTCGATTTTAAAGACCTTAACAAGGCTTGCCCAAAGGATCCCTTCCCCCTCCCCCGTATCGATCAAATTATCGATGCCTCCACAGGACACGATTCGTTGTGTTTCCTCGATGCATACTCCGGTTACCATCAAATCAAGATGGCAGAATCAGACCAAGCTGCAACAGCATTCATCACACCATACGGCCCATTCTGCTTCAACACAATGCCCTTCGGGCTGAAAAACACCGGCGCAACATATCAGCGCATGATCCAGACATGTCTGGCAAACCAAATCGGCAAAACAGTGGAGGCATACATGGATGATGTGGTCGTCAAATCAAGACATGTTGAATCTCTAGTAGACGACTTGAGGCTTACATTCGATAACCTCCGAAAATATGACATCAAGCTCAATCCGGAAAAATGTGTCTTCGGTGTTCCAGCCGGAAAGCTCTTGGGCTTCATTGTATCCAGTAGAGGAATCGAAGCAAATCCAGCCAAGATCCGAGCTTTGTCACAATTGGATGTCCCGAAGGACCTTAAACAAATACAAAAATTAACCGGACACGTGGCGGCTTTAAGCCGCTTCATCTCCCGCTTGGGAGAAAAGGCACTACCCCTCTATCGCCTACTTCGGCGCACCGAACACTTCGAGTGGACGCATGCCGCCACGGCCGGACTTGATGAAATAAAAGCCATATTGGAAACAAACCCAGTCCTGGCCGCGCCAAACACCGGTGAACCAATTTTATTGTACATTGCAGTAACACACCAAGTTGTCAGCGCAGTGCTCGCTGTCGAGCGGGAAACGGACGGACACAAATTCCCCCTTCAAAGGCCGGTCTACTACGTGTCCACTGTCCTCACTCCATGCAAATCACGGTACCCGCATTACCAAAAGATAGCATACGCAGTATTCATGGCATCCCGGAAGCTACGACACTACTTTCAAGAGTGTTCCATAACAGTAGCCTCGGAAGTACCACTCAACGATATTATCAACAACCGCGACGCAATGGGCCGGATTGCAAAATGGGCCATCGAGCTTCTCCCGTTTGATATATCCTAGAAACCACGTTGAGCTATTAAATCGCAAGTTTTGGCCGACTTCATCGCAGAATGGACGGAGGCCGAGCTCCCTAAAGAGTACGACACATATTCAAACTGGATTATGCATTTCGACGGCTCCAAAATGTTGGCTGGACTAGGGGCCGGCGTCGTCCCGACGTCCCCCACAGGAGACACAGTCCAATATGTGTTCCAGATCATGTACACGGATTCCAACAATGCAGCCGAATATGAGGCCCTCCTACATGGCCTCCGGATAGCAGTATCCAGCGCCTAGAGGTACGCGGGGATTAAAACCTCACGATATCCCAAATAAACGGAGACTTCGACGCCAAGGACCCGAAAATGGCAGCTTACCGCAATGCCGTCCTAAAAATGTCAGCTCGGTTCGAAGGGCTGGAGTTTCACCATATAGCCCGAGAAAACAATCAAGCGGCGGACGTCCGAGCACGCATCAGAGCAAAACGCGATGCAGTCCCCCCCAACATCTTTTTGGAAAGATTGTTCTAGCCTTCCGTAGCATGGGAGGGGGAACCCGCAAATAACAGCCCGAACCCAGCCGCACCACTCGACGCCAAACAATCTAACACAATTGGAGGCTCTGCCAACGAAATTACACCTTCAGCCCACGTAATAATGGCGGTTATCGCCCCGTGGATAGAACATTCCTTGCCTACCTTACTAGGCAGGAACTCCCGGAGGACCAAAACGAGGCCCGCTGCATAGTGTGGCGATCTAAAGCCTACAGAGTCCATGAGGGAGAGCTTTATAAGAAAAGCACTACCGGAGTCCTTCAAAGGTACATCTTCGAAGAGGAAGGGCGGAACCTTCTGGCTGAAATTCATGCCGGACTCGGTGGTCACCACGCCGCTGCTCGGTCCCTTGTTAGCAAGGCTTTACGTACTGGTTTTTATTGGCCGACGGCCCAGGCAGACGCTCAGGACTTAGTCCAACGATGCGCTGGTTGCCAACTTTTTGCCAACCAAAGCCATATGCCACCCACCGCACTCCAAACTATACCCATCACCTGGCCTTTTGCGGTCTGGGGCTTGACATGGTCGGACCCCTTAAAGGTGGGACCCATAAGACAAAATACTTACTGGTCATGGTGGACAAGTTCACCAAATGGATAGAAGCCAAGCCTGTTAACACGGCCGAATCCGGACCTGTGATAGACTTCATATCCGGGGTCGTACACCGTTATTGCGTCCCCCACAGCATCATAACCGATAACGGCACAAACTTTACCGCCGACGAGGTAAAACTCTGGTGCAAAAACATGGGCATCAAGCTCGATTATGCTTCCGTCTATCACCCACAAACCAACGGCCAGGTCGAACGTGCAAATGGTCTTATCATGAGCGGCATTAAACCCAGACTAGTGCGGCCCCTCAAGGAATCTAACACGCACTGGGTAGAGGAGCTTGACTCCGTGCTATGGGGGCTGCGGACCACGCCAAATCGCACCACCGGATACACACCATTTTTTATGGTGTACGGCGCAGAAGCAGTTCTGCCCTGCGACATAATTCATGACTCACCTAGAGTGCGCATGTACGAAGAAAGAGAAGCCGAGCTCGATCGGCAGGACAACTTGGACGCTTTGGAGGAGGAGCGTGACATGGCAAAACCCCGTTCCGCATTTTATCAACAGCAGGCCCGAAGATATCAAAGCAGAGAAGTACGGGCCAAAAATTACAATGTTGGCGAACTAGTTCTACGCCTGCCGGATAAGAGAAAGGACAAACTCAAGCCCAAGTGGGAAGGTCCATTCATAATCGACCAAGTCCTGACCGGCAGGGCGTACCGCCTGCGAGATGCATCAAACAACCGACTCGAGCCGAACCCGTGGAACGCCGCCCATCTCCGAAGATTCTATGCCTAGCGCCGGGCTCTGTGTTCGTCTCCTTCCTCTGTCCATTCCTTGTTGAATTTTTCTGTATTACATTTCTCTCCTTCCCATTTCTTCTTTCATAGCCCTTAAAGGCTAATATAGTGATGCGGCACCCGCGCTCATTAAACCCGGGGGCTTCTTTAACAGAAGCTTATTTATACGGGCTTCACGCCCAGCACATGCATCAAACTTCCGCATGTACCTTTTTCTTCACCATTATATGCCTCGATATGACTTAAGTTTTGGCCAAGCTGGGTTGCCTGGCTCCTGTGCTTACCCCTACATTCCCGATTATTCAGCTAGGCGGTAAAGGGAGCACCTCTGCGATTGTTACTGCAGGGTCAGCCGGACGTGTACCTCAGACTGGGTGAAGCCGAAAGCTAGCGTTCTTAAGGGAATATTCGGTCGGTGAAATAAAATATGATCTTTTTTACTCATTTTATGCGCCCCCAGATGCTTTTTCTGCGTCTCTTCACGTAGTCCGGACAAGCACATCAGGGCAGGCCTCCCAGCGAAAGGAACCCTTAACAGAACTATTCTCTCTGGAAGATGTTTCTTACTAACCATGTAATATAACATAACTAGTTGGGCACTTGTCTGATAAAGAACTGATGACCCCTACGCCTGGTCTCCACGCATACCCTGGTTCTTATATAACCGCTAGGGTATTCGGACACACTCCGGACTGTCAGGTCCCGAGGTTGAAGTGAAAAGGTCGGCAACGACAAACGATCTACAATCCGGCTAGAAGGCATTACACATGTTAATTCAAAATTACACAGTCATTCTGACTGATTGTATTCCTCTTCTATACCGTCTAACAGGCTGTCTAATTTACAATCCTGTTGGGAATACTTCGCGGCCAACTCTACTTGGCCGTACACTAAGCTTACAGGGATCTCCTTCCCGTCAGGCCCCACTGGTCCGACCTCGGCCATGTGGTTTGGGTCAGACTTCGTAAAACGGGTCTTCACCATGGCCCAGGCCTCCCTAGCGCCTTGTCGGCAGGCTGATATCTTCCATAATCGGAAGCGCCGCCGAGCTCCCTTCAGCTTCTCCGCAAGCTCTCCAAGGCCCTCGGGCACGGAGTGGGCAGGCCATAAGGCTTGGGCAACACCTCGCATTGCTGCCGAATTCGCTCGTGCAGTTGCAAGAGTTCGGGAAGAGGGTCACCCGTAGAACCGGGCATCTCCTCTGCAGGACAACCTGTGAGCATACCTATAGACATTACTCTGTTAGTCGACATCCTCGCCAAACTTTTTTTTCAAAGCTCGTTCAAGCACTTACTAAATATGCTGCGTCGAAGCCGCTGATTCTCCTTCGTGGAGTCCGACAACTGGCCACGAACATCTTTAAGTTCGACGTCCAGCTTGGTGTTGGCATCCTGAAGATCATTCTTCTCCAGCCTCACCCTTGTCAACATACTCTCACCGGCCTTTAACCGGCGTAAGAGTTGTTGTTTGTCTGGATTTAGTCCGGCGCCATCTGCAATATGATATGTCAGATTTGCACCCACATTGCACAGTACTAATCTTTCGAAGTGTATCTTACCTGAGGGGGTCCCTTTGGGCTCCCCTGCTGCGGCTAGTGCGGCCTCTAGTTGGGCCTGGCACTTTTCCAGCTCCTGGGACAGTACGGTATTCTTCTCTGTAAGAACCTGCATATTAAATGATCCTTAAATCGGTTTCTTTAACTGCTTCAAGTCTCGGGGGCTACTAGCATATATATATATATATATATATATATATATATATATATATATATATATAAACAAAATTTTCTTACCCGTATGTCTTTTACATACTGCTCCGTTGCTCTGGCTAAACCATTTTGAGCGGCACGGAGGTACGCATCTCCCGAATTAAAGGCATCTAAAGCCTCTTGGGAGAAACAACCGTCGCGTAGAACTGTCCGGCGACGCCTGTGGTTCATGGCACTCTCCACTTCAGAATTTGTGGCAGACAGCCTGTCCTCATCCTCTGTCGGAGGAGCGTTCGGTGCGCGCCTAGTGCTCGCCTCCGCTTCCTGGCCAGATGTTGGAGCCTGGCTGGTGGAGGCGCGATTTGCAACCTCTCCAGATGTAGTCCGGCGAGGTCTCTTCGTTCTGAAGATAGCACGAACGTTAATATGCCCTGACAGAATACCTCCAGGGAAACAGAGGGTGCGCTATACCTTTGCGCCGGCATCTCAGTCTGGAAAACGTTCCTTTTTGCCCCACGGGGCCCTGCGTCCCCTCGTTGGCTAGCCGCCGCAGGTTCGGCCTCCTGCCTCGGAAATCTCCCCTGCAAAACACGGTTGTCGTTAGAAACACCGAAATACGTGAGAATGGAATCTCTTTCAAAGGAATGGGACTCTAGTTTCCTTCACCTGGGAGGCCGGGATTAACCCTGGGTAATCCACCGTAATGGCCACCAAGGTATCGTCCTTACTTAGCTGATAGAACACCCCGTCAATAAGCTCCACCGATATGTCCAGATCTTCTTCGGAGTCCGGATTGAGGGACCGTTTTGGGTCCTCGGGCTGTGGAGGACGGTTGTTTATATCCTTTACCTCCTGTCGTAGTTCCTGCATTGAAATCATTAGACTACCTATCTAACCGTGGGAGTATAAAGCAAACGGGCAAGCGCAATTGTTCACTTACCCAACATGGAGGATCGTACATACTGAATCCGGCCTACGGATTGACGCGGAGGAATTCCTCCTTTTCTCCCTTGTACAAAGAGGATAAGATCTTTACTAAGGCGGCGGCTGAGGCCGGCCCCTTATGACCGTAACGGGTGGCGTCATCCTCCCTGTTGAAATCCCATATGGGGTGGCCTCTATATTGAAGTGGCTGCACCCCCCGCATAATGCATGCGGCCACGACTCCAATCATGGTTAGTCCGGAATGAGCCAACAGTCTTATCCGGCCCATCAGGTAAAGTACGTCTGTCGCTTTCTCTCTGAGAGCTCCGTGGATCCCAGCTCAAGCGTTTCTTCAATGGGGCATTGTTGAACTCAGGGAGACCGACCCGGATAGGGTCCGGTAGCGGGACGTCATCTATGTAAAACCATTCCGAAGGCCAGTACTCTCACGCCTTCTTCGGGGTTCCGGATAGGTATCCGGTCCTGGCGATGCGCCATAGTTCGGCTCCGCCCACTTGATAGATAGACCCCTCTTGAGAACAGGGCACCAGGCAGAATAACCTCTTCCATAGTGCGAAATGAGCTGCAATGCCTAAAAATAGCTCACAAAGGGCGACGGAACCCGCGATATGTAATATGGAAGCGGGCGTGAGATTGTGCAGCTGGAGAGCGTAAAACTTCAGAAGCCCGTGGAGAAATGGATGAATTGGAAATCCCAGTCCCCTTATTAGATAGGGGATGAGGCACACCCGCTCTCCTTTAGAAGGATTGGGGGTGCTTTCCGCCTGTTTTCCGCCATTGTAGGTGGCGAGACCGGCTCGGGCCGAGACCATGTATGCCGGGGGAAGAAATCCCTTGGACTGAAGTGACACTAACTCGCTGTGCGGGATGGTGCAACTCTCCCAGGCCCCGGGTTTGGGACCGGAGGGGCGAGGGGAGGAGCTGCGACGGCTGGACATGTTGGAATGGACCTTTGCTGGAAGCGCTCTGATGATAACTCGCGGAGAGGAGAAGATGTGGTTTGAACCTGAATTCCCATCCGGTTAAATAGGCGGCTCGTTTATATGGCGAGGGTTGCGGATGTAAAAATGCCCCGGCTTTTCGCATTCGTTTGACACGTGGAAGACGGCCATTATTGGGCGTAGAAGCCAAGGAGTGCGACATTTACAAGAAACCAGACTTTATTCAACAGGTACATGGAATTTGGAGGAGAACCCGCCTTGCAATGCCGAACACAATTTGCGCGCCGGACTCATCGTCATTAAAGCCTGGTTCGGGGGCTACTGAGGGAGTCCTGGATTAGGGGGTGTTCGGGTAGCCGGACTATACCTTCAGCCGGACTCCTGGACTATGAAGATACAAGATTGAAGACTTCGTCCCGTGTCCGGATGGGACTATCCTTGGCGTGGAAGGCAAGCTTGGCGATGCGGATATTCGAGATCTCCTACCATTGTAACCGACTCTATGTAACCCTAACCCTATTCGGTGTCTATATAAACCGGAGGGTTCTAGTCCGTAGGACAACTTTATCAACTCCATAGACAACAATCATACCATAGGCTAGCTTCTAGGGTTTAGCCTCCTTGATCTCGTGGTAGATCTACTCTTGTACTACCCATATCATCAATATTAATCAAGCAGGACATAGGGTTTTACCTCCATTGAGAGGGCCCGAACCTGGGTAAAACATCGTGTTCCCTGCCTCCTGTTACCATCCGGCCTAGACGCACAGTTCGGGACCCCCTACCTGAGATATGCCGGTTTTGACACCGACACCTAGCGCAAGCTTCACTCAGTCCGCTCTTGGCGGACTGAACCTTCTGGATGACCGTACTCATAATAGTACGGTGCTCCTCATCGATGGAGGCGCCGTCAAGCACCTCCAGCAGATTGTCCGGCACCTCCGGTTGGACGGAGGCTGCCGGCTCAAAAGGCTTACTCCTCTTGGAAGGAGTTCGCCTACCGCGGTCCGGAACTGTTGTAGATTCCGGTGCGGTGTCCGGCTCAAAGCCGGACTTGGAGCCCTAGGGGATCTTGTCCCGTTCACTCCTGGAGTCCGGGAGGTTGCCTTGCGGCTCCTCCGGGACCACCTCCTCCTGCCCCGGGGCTTGTCGCGACGCCACTTCGGCGTCGTCCGCAGTGCGGGGGGAGACAACGGGCGGAACTGAGTTCATGTCCGATGAGTCCAGGGAGCCGCCCGACGATTCGTCGACTTCGGCCTGGGCGGACTGTATAATTACATTCGACATTAGGGAAAGCTGTGCAACAAGGGAACATCATGAGTTACTCTGATATTCGAACTTATGATTTCGCCGGACGCTTGGCCCTGTTTGGCCACTCCTCTTCGCCCTCTTCGGCATCGGGGGCGTAGTCCGGCGGAGGGGTCTTCCTTTTCCTAGACCCCTCGGCCTCCCCCGTTGGGGCAGCCTTCCTCTTCTCTCCTCTCTCTGCTAGGGGGGAGAGTCTTCTTCTTCCTCCTCCTCGTTTTCACGAGAGGACGGCATCTCGGACTCGTCAGATGACGAGTCCGACACCACCATGTTGCGGGCATTCTTTCGAGTCCCCGTGGTCTTCTTCTTCTTGGCCTTCTTCTCCGGCACCACATAAGGCGCCGGAGCCAGCAGCTTCACTAGTAGAGCTGGAGCTGGGTCTTCGGGCAGCGGAGCCGGACAGTTAATCGGTCCGGACATCGCCCGCCAAGCCTGTCAAAGGTAAGGGAGTTTAGATCCCGCATAGAGTCAAACTATGAAAAAAGCTTAACATCCTGTAAAAGGTGTAGATGGCTTACCTCGCTAGCGTGACGCTGCGAGCTGTATCTGCGGTCCTTGGAAGCGGATGCGGGAGCCTCGGCGCCCTTGAATAGCATCTTCCAGTCGTATTCGTATGTCGTGTCAAAGAGCCTGCTAAGGGTTTGATGCTGCGCTGGGTCAAACTCCCATAGATTAAAATCCCGTTGTTGGCACGGGAGGATCCGGCGGACGAGCATAACCTGGATTACATTAACAAGCCGGAATGGCTTGATCACCAGGGACTGGATGCATGTTTGCAATCCGGTCACCTCTTTTTCGTCACCCCACGACAGGCCCGTCTCTTTCCAGGACACAAGCCGCGTGGGGGGTCCGGATCGGAACTCGGGGGCTGCGGTCCATTTCGGATCGCGCGGCTCGGTGATGTAAAACCACCTGGATTGTCATCCCTTTAGGATCTCCACAAAAGAGCCCTCGAACCATAGGATGTTGGCCATCTTGCCCGCCATGGCGCCTCCGCACTCCGCCTGGCTGCCGTGCACCACCTTGGGCTTGACATTGAAGGTCTTGAGCCAGAGGCCGAAATGGGGGCGGACGTGGAGAAAAGCCTCGCACATGACGATAAACGTCGAGATGTTGAGGATGAAGTTCAGGGCCAGATCGTGGAAATCCAGGCCGTAGTAGAACATGAGCCCCCGGACAAATGGGTGGAGTGGAAAACCCAGTCCGTGGAGGAAGTGGGGGAGAAATACTACACTCTCATGGGGCCTTGGGGTGGGGAGAAGCTGCCCCTTTTCGGGAAGCCGGTGCGCGATGTCCTTGGACAGGTATCCGGCCTTCCTTAGCTTCTTGACTTGGCCCTCCGTGGTGGAGGAGACCATCCACTTGCCTCCCGCTCCGGACATTGCTGGAGAAGGTTGAGGTGGGAAGTGCGGGCTTGGGCGCTGGAGCTCGAGTGCGCAGGAGATGGATAGGCAAAGGAGGAAGAAGGCGTAGGTAAAAAGGTGGATCATTATCCCCTTATATGGGCGGATGCGGATGTGCGTCCCCACCAGCCTAGTAAAACTCACTTGCCTCCCAAGCGCCCTGATAACAGGCACGATTGGGTTGCCCACGTCTGTATTGATGAGAATCCCGTAAAAGGGGGGTACACGATCTCTGCTTTGACAAGACGTGCCAGGGAAACCGCCTCGCAAAACACACTGAGGTGGAAAAGTGAAAACAATTCGAGTAAAGGACTTGGCCGTAGTGTGATGACGCACTGCGGAATACGTCAGCAGATTTGATTTGTGTTAATATTATTCTCTCTATGGAAATATGTGGAAGCTTATTTTGCAGAGCCGGACACTACTCTTGCTGTTTACAATCTTCTATGAAGGACTTGGAGGAGGAACCCGCCTTGCAATGCCGAAGACAATTTGCGCGCCGGACTCGTCGTCGTTGAAGCCTGGTTCAGGGGCTACTAAGGGAGTCCTGGATTAGGGGGTGTTCGGGTAGCCGGACTATACCTTCAGCCGGACTCCTGGACTATGAAGATACAATATTGAAGACTTCGTCCCGTGTCTGGATGGGACTTTCCTTGGCGTGGAAGGCAAGCTTGGCGATGCGGATATTCAAGATCTCCTACCGTTGTAACTGACTCTATGTAACCCTAACCCTATCCGGTGTCTATATAAACCGGAGGGTTGTAGTCCGTAGGCAATCAACTCCATATACAACAATCATACCATAGGCTAGCTTCTAGGGTTTAGCCTCCTTGATCTCGTGGTAGATCTACTCTTGTACTACCCATATCATCAATATTAATCAAGCAGGACGTAGGGTTTTACCTCCATCAAGAGGGCCCGAACCTGGGTAAAACATCGTGTTCCCTGCCTCCTGTTACCATCCGACCTAGACGCACAATTCGGGACCCCCTACCCGAGATCCGCCGGTTTTGACACCGACAGTCACCAAGTGTGTGTGCGATTGGGTGTCCTTCCCACACGACCCAGAAATCGTCAGGGATAGGCCCCCCTGGGACCCAGGCTGGCGCCGTGTACGATCGGGCAAGGCATCAAAACCCAATCATTTCCGTAGGTATGTACATCCCACACGGCAATCCGGGAAAATCATTTCTGTAGGTATGTACATCCCACACGGTGAATCCCAGAAAAACATTTCCATAGGTATGTATATCACACGGTCAATCCAAGGAATTCGTTTAGGTTCTTATGTACATCCCACACAGTCAACCCAGGGAAAATGTTTCCGTTCGTATGTATATCACACACAGTTCTTTGTGTGGAAATGTTTGTGCAAGGTGGCCTAACGCAAATAGTTCGCTACCGGAAGCCGTGTGTGATTGTTAGTTGATCAAACACGCCTACTTTCTAGAAACCGTGCGGGTTGTTTGAGTTCATCTCCCACGATGATGTCTGAGTAACCGTCTGCAATAGAAAACCCCAATAAGGATGGTAATTAGCCTATTATTGACAATCCATGTACTAATCAAACTGATATTTCTTATAAAACAAGCCAGATATTTCATGCCCGTATAAAAGCAAGCAAGATTTCATAATCGAATTACATCAGATAGCTTCGGCACTCAGTTAAGCCATTATACAATAGCACCAAGTTTCACATGCATCATACATGGTAAATAGACAGATGAATCTCATCTGGGAAACTGCAAAAGAGGAAGGCAAATATTGAGCCTTTAGTGATGTTGAATTTCCTTGCAACTTTAGGCCAGTGGCTATGGATAATTGCCCGTCCAACCTTCGTCCTCTTTAGGAAGACTTAAATATTATACCGTGGGTGTTGAATGAATACCTTCCTCACCTCTTAACCATGCAGGTGGTTTGACAGGTAATCATTGGTGAACTACTTTGAAAAGTACTGAAAACAAAGCTATGCATAAATCATTGTTGTAAATTTTGAAATGGCCAAGGGGTAAAATCAAGGTAAAAGAGTTGGTACCATCCTATAGTTGACTGATGTCTTGTTCATTGTGCAAACAAAGATCTTGTTGTTATTCGTCGCAAATTTCTTCATCCTAACCATCTTTCTCAGTTTCTTGACTTGACTGATATTCATGGACATCTCATTTTCCCATATGCAAAATGGGTCGAACAGTGGGTCTAAGCCTTTGACAGCATGACCTACATGTGCAAGACCAAATTGTAAGAAACCTAAATATTAGAATGATTCCTGCAACTGCAGAATAATGTGCTATTAGCCAAAGGACCCTGCTTGAACAAACCTCGATGGTAAACAATTGTGTCTCCCATTGTTTGCCTACAACTCACATAAGGAAGATCTTGATCACGTTAACTAAGAGTTGCCATACTATCAGTAGAATATGTATTGAGTACAGCCAAATTCGATTGGTGTCACATGCATAACAATACGAAATTGTACCCACAACAAATGAAATCAAATTTCAGAACTGAACCAAACAGTTAAATGGACAACAGACCAAATGAACCAAAATAGTTAACTGAGCACGACATTGCGGAATAGAAACATGTACTAGAAGATAAGATAGTTAACAAAACAAAGAATGCTTGAGAACAGTACTACGAAATGTAGCAATTGTTGGACCAAAGTGTTAACTAAACATTACATTTCAGAGGACCAAAATATTAACTGAACATCAGATTGCATATTAACATTACAGAGGACAAATCACTAGAAGGCACTAGCGGTGGCCTTGAGAAAACATCACGAACTATATTGTAAAGTAGAAAACCGTGTGGCGGTGTCGATGGTGGCCTCGAAGACGAGGTGCTCCTCCAAGATTTGGCGGTCGACACGCATGGCAGCCATAGCGACCTCATTCGTGCGTGCGGCCGCATGCTACTCAGCTCCATGTTATACTGCATGTAAAATGGCTGTGGGTGGCACTTAATTGGAGGAGGGGGCCAGTGATTTCAGTGGAAGGTGTCGCTCCGTCGGTCGGGGCATGTGGGACAGAAAAGGTGGAGGATGGTGTGGGTGGGGCGTGGATTACCTGACCATATTGACGAGGCCGCGCAGTAAGAAGAAGGGTCGGTGGTGACGAGGTTGCGCAGCAAGAAGAAGGGTCCCCGACGAGGAGGCGGCGTTGCAAGAAGAAGGATTGCCGGTGAGGAGGCGGCGCTGCAAGAAGAAGGGTAGCCGGTGAGGAGGTGGAGCTGCAAGAAGAAGGGTCGCCGGTGAGGAGGCTGAGCTGCAAGAAGAAGGGTCGCCGGCGAGGAGGCGGCGCTGCAAGAAGAAGGGTAGCTGGCGACGAGGCGGCGCTGCAAGAAGAAGGGTCGCCGACGAGGAGGCTGAGCTACCAGTAAGCAGCAACGAAGGTTTGAACTTGGAGATCAATGAGGAACAGTGGAAATGTGGCTTTTGGTAGGAGGGAGGGGCGGGGAGATTGATATTTCCGCGGTGGCCAAATTTTTTCGCTCAGTGCCGCGAGAGACTAGTGCGCAAGTGTGGTTCAAGCAGGGGTGGTGGACTGTAGACGACGAAGCTTCCTGCGTAAGCCAGACAAGACGGTGCGCCAAGATATTTTATATCGTATCCCACACGATTCTTTATAGTAAACTATTTGTGGTATACCTGATTTTTTTCATTATGTTTTGAAAGAAAAAATGGTGTTACGAAGGGAAAGGATGGTGTTTGAATTGCTAGAACATTTCTTGGGTGCACCAAAGTCTTTTGAAAAATCACATGTGTGTCCATGGGTGAATTTCTAGGTCCCATGCAAGAGATGGGAGTGAAATTCAAATATCTGGGCGTCGTGGCTTGGCCGAAAAGATTGAGAAACTTGGTTTTTTTAATTCCTGTTAATCCAAAACACGCTTGAAAATCATGAAACTTGGCATGGTGTCATGACATGGCACCAACATGTTGCAGTAATTTTTTTGGCCGAATTGGGGCAAGCTTTGGTGTAAGATTCTTGCACACCGGAGCTACCCTAAAGAAGGCTCGTGGTTCCGGGAGGGAACGTGTCACCTCCGTGTGCGAAACGACATACATATACTGCCTTCTCCTGCCTTAATTTTTTTACACAAGTAGATTAGACCAAATAGAAGTATCGTGCTAAATTTTGAAATTATTCCGGGTTCATTTGGCCTTTTTTAAACATTAGTTGAGTTTCTGCACATTTAATGTGCATAATTCAAATTTGAACTACAAGCACATGCTCCGGTGCACCATAGTTGTTTGAAAAATCACATGTGTGTCCTTGGGTGAATTTCTAGGTCCCATGCAAGAGATGGGAGTGAAGTTCAAACATCTAGGTGTCGTGGCTCGGCCGGAAAGATTGAGAAACTTGGTTTTTTTAATCCTGTAAATCAAAAACAAGCCTGAAAATCATAAAACTTGGCATGGTGTCATGACATGGCACCAACATGTTGCCGTACTTTTTCTGTCCGATTTGCGAAGGCGCACACATTAACAATCCACAAAGTAATTTTGGAACAAGTGTTGTCACATTACAAATCGGAAACACAAGTATTATTGAAACCGTGGGCGTTCTACTTACCAATTACGTGCGGCCACGCGTCCCCTTTTTTTATTGGCAGTGGATAATAATTGTCTTACAAATTTAGAAACGTAATTAAAAAAAGCCACATGCAGCAATGCCCGAACTACACAAGGGCAAAAGAAGAAGGAAGACAACGGTCTGTCTTGTTGACCTCTACTTTCTTGATGCGTTGCCGCAGGCCGCGGGAACTAGTCTTCGCGGCGAGCGGCGACGAGCTCTTTCATGTCCTCTAGATGCTGTTTGAGAGCATCCACGGATTCCTCGACCAGCCTTCTGCGCTCGATGTGCAGCATGACATTCTCATCCATAAGTTTCTCAACGATGACGCTGGTCTTCTTTAATAAGGCAGTGGTCTGCTCCGGCTGCTCCGCACTTCCGACGATCTTCGCCCTCAGCAGGTCACGCTCGGCCCGGAGCTTTGCATTTCTCTCATTTAGTTGCCGGATGACGTCGGTAGACTGTTCAAACGAGGCTTTCAGGTCATCCTGCAACCTCGCCCACCTGGAAATCTGATCCATCTGCCTAAGGACGAGGGCACGCATGCGCCTGTAAGATTCCTCGTCTGCCCGCGAGACATTTTCCCAGGCCACTGCGGCGCGGGAGGACATCTCTGCTGCATTCGCGGCGCGGCGGGACATCTCTTCTGCTTCCGCGGCACGGCCGGACCAGTCTGCTGCATCGACGGCGCAGCGGGACCTCCGTGCTGCTTCGGCGGCACGGCGGGACCTCTCTGATACTACGGCCGTGCAGCGGGACATGTTGGCCGCTTTCGTGGCGAGGCGGGACATCTCTCGTGCTTCCGCTTCCAGGCTCGCCTCTCCCTGGTGGCAACCTCTCGACGCAGAACTCACGCTGGCCATGGCGGACACAAGGGAACGATGATGAATGAATTGTT
Source organism: Triticum monococcum (assembly GCA_034509565.1). Taxonomy (NCBI): domain Eukaryota; kingdom Viridiplantae; phylum Streptophyta; class Magnoliopsida; order Poales; family Poaceae; genus Triticum; species Triticum monococcum. The sequence continues at coordinate 740,839,437 of CM067847.1, read as the reverse complement.
TGTTTTTGACTTTTTGTGGATGAGGAGTTGAGGAGGAATGTGCATTCATCTTGGAGTAGTAGTATTTATAACCACGTAGTAATACACTCCTAAGTGGGAAACCGTTTAGGTTGTGATTGGTTTGAACAGGTTTGCCATTTGGAATGTGACGAGACGCGGCCTCCCCGTTCTTCCAAAAAAATTGTGACGGGACGCATCCTCAAAATTTACTGATGGTTATAAGTGCGACACTATTCCAGGAAGGCGTAACGTGGGCACGTACGCCTTCTCGGCCGCGTACATGGCGTTTGCACCATAGGGTGCACCGCAATAGGCAATGTCAGCACACGTCTTGTTCCAACAATCGTGTGCGCTCGTTATTACCATCGCGCATGCTTCTTTAATTTAGAATGTGTGGGCCCGTCTCGCGCACACCCGTTGATCTATCTAACTATTTCATTTTGTTGTGGCTAATCGCAAACAGTTCATCCATGTGAAGTGTATGCCATCAATCACAAACACTTTGATCTGGCTGACCCATTTCTGTTCTGTTGCCTAATCACAAACAGTTAATCCTTATGAAGTGTATGCCCTCAATCACACACACCTTGATATGGCTGACCATTTCTTTTGTGTTGTCTAATCACAAACAGTTCATCCGAGTGAACCGTGTGCTCTATATCACACATGCCTTCATCAGGCTGCCCGTTTCTTTTGTTCCGCCTCAACACAAACCGTTCATTGGACTGAACCGTATGCCCTGGATCGCGCACGCAACTAAATTCTGAAACATGTTTGATGGCTCCGTCATCGCAAAAGTTTTGCACCTTTTTTTACGGTTCTTTTACACCATCGTTTGCGATTATTGCATCACACACAGTTTCGCCGAAGGGTCTCTGGTCATAGTGTCGTGTTAGTAGCATCATGCAGTAGTGATGGTCTACAGGTGTCTCCGATTGTGTTTGTTGAGTTGGCATAGATCGGCATTAGGATTTGTCACTCCGTGTATCGGAGAGGTATCTCTGGGCCCTCTCGGTAATGCACATCACTATGAGCCTTGCAAGCAATGTGACTAATGAGTTAGTCATGGGATGATGCATTACGGAACGAGTAAAGAGACTTGCCAGTAACGAGATTGTACTAGGTATGATGATACCGACGATCGAATCTCGAGCAAGTAACATACCGATGACAAAGGAAACAACGTATGTTGTTATGCGGTTTGACCGATAAAGATCTTCGTTGAATATGTAGGAACCAATATGAGCATCCTGGTTCCGCTATTGGTTATTGACCGGAGATATGTCTCGGTCATGTCTACATAGTTCTGGAACCCGTAGGGTCTGCACACTTAACATTCGACGACAATTTGTATTATGAGTTATGTGATTTGATGTACCGAAGTTTCTTCGGAGTTCCTGATGAGATCACGGACATGAAGAGGAGTCTCGAAATGGTCAAGAGGTAAATATTCATATATTGGAAGGTTGCATTTGGACATCGGAATGGTTCCGAGTGGTTCGGGCATTCTTCCGGAGTACCGGGAGGTTACCGAAACCCCCCGGGGAAAGATATGGGCCTTATGGGCCATAGGAGGGAGGCTAACCAGCCCACAAGGGGCTGGTGCACCCCCCAAAAGGGAGAGGCCGAATTGGACTTGGGAAGGGGGCGCCACCCCCCTTTCCTTCTCCTACTCCCTCTCCTTCCCCTTTTTCTAGTAGGAAAAAGGGTGGGGCCGAATCCAAATAGGACTGGAGTCCTAGTAGGACTCCCATCTCCCTGGCGCGTCACTTGTTGGCTGGCCTCCTCCTCCCTCCTTTATATACAGTGGGAGGGGGCACCCTAGAACACACAAGTTGATCTTTAGCCGTGTGCGGTGCCCCCCTCCATAGTTTTACACCTTGGTCATATTGTCATAGTGCTTAGGCAAAGCCCTACATCGGTAACTTCATCATCACCGTCAACACGTCGTCATGCTGACGGAACTAACCCTCGGCCTCAGCTGGATCAAGAGTATGAGGGACGTCACCGAGCTGAACGTGTGCAGATCGTGGACCTGCCGTGCGATCGGTTGGATCACGAAGACGTTTGACTACATCAACCGCGTTACTAAACGCTTCCGCTTTTGGCCTACGAGGGAACGTAGACACACTCTCCCCTCTCATTTCTATGCATCTCCTAGATAGATCTTGCGTGATCGCAGGTAAAATTTTGAAATACTGCGTTCCCCAACAGTGGCATCTGATCCAGGTCTATGCGTAGATGCTATATGCACGAGTAGAACACAAAGAGTTTTGGACGATAATAGTCATACTGCTTACCAGCATGTCATACTTTGATTCAGCCGTATTGTTGGATGAAGCGGCCCAGACCGACATTACATAACTGCGTTCATGAGACTGGTTCTACCGCCGTGCTTCGCACACAGGTGGCTAGTGGGTATCTATTTCTCCAGCTTTAGTTGAATCGTGTTTGACTACGCCCGGTTCTTGTTGAAGGTCAAAACAGCACACTTGACGAAAAATCGTTGTGGTTTTGATGCGTAGGTAAGAACAGTTCTTGCTAGAGGCCCGTAGAAGCCACGTAAAACTTGCAACAACAAAGTAGAGGACGTCTAACTTGTTTTTGCAGGCCATGTTGTGATGTGATATGGTCAAGACGTGATGAGATATAAATTGTTCTATGAGATGATCATGTTTTCTTGAAGTTATCGGCAACTGGCAGGAGCCTTATGGTTGTCTCGTTATTGCATAGGATGCAAGCGCCATATAATTGCTTTACTTTATTGCTATGTGATAGCAATAGTTGCCAAAGCAATAGTTGGTGAGACGACCATGTGATGACATGTTGATAAAGATCAAGATGATGGAGATCATGCTGCCATGCCGGTGACGATGGAGATCATGACGGTACTTTGGAGATGGAGATCAAAGGCACAAGATGATGATGGTCATATCATGTCACATATTTTGATTGCATGTGATGTTTATCTTTTATGCATCTTATTTTGCTTAGTATGACGGTAGCATTATGAGATGATCCCTTACTAAAATTTCAAGGTATAAGTGTTCTCCCTGAGTATGCATCGTTGCGACAGTTCTTCATGCTCAGACACCACATGATCATCGGGTGTGATAAGCTCTACATTCACATACAACGGGTGCAAGCCAGTTTTGCACATGCAAAATAGTCGGGTTAAACTTGACGAGCCTAGCATATGCAGATATGGCCTCCGAACACTGAGACCAAAAGGTCAAGCGTGAATCATATAGAAGATATGATCAACATAGTGATGTTCAACATTGAAAACTACTCCATCTCACGTGATGATCGGGCATGGTTTAGTAGATATGGATCACGTGATCACTTAGATGATTAGAGGGATGTCTATCTAAGTGGGAGTTCTTAAGTAATATGATTAATTGAACTTAAATTTATCATGAACTTAGTCCTGGTTGTATTTGCATATCTATGTTGTAGATCAATTGCTCGCATATAGCTTCCCTGTTTTATTTATGATATGTTACTAAAGCAAACTAAGTTGAAAGTTGATAATAGGCTAGGTCCGTGATGTCAGGATTATCCTCATTGCTGCATCGAAGAATTATGTCCTTGATGCACCGCTAGGTGACAAAACTATTGTAGGAGCAAATGCAGACGTTATGAACGTTTGACAAGCTCGGTATGATGACTACTTGATAGTTTAGTGCACCATGCTTTACGGCTAAGAACCGGGAATTAAAAAAACTGAAATGTCATGGAGCATATGGGATGTTCCAAGAGTTGAAATTGGTATTTCAGACTCATGCCCTAGTCGAGAGGTATGAGACCTCTGACAAGTACTTTGCCTACAATATGGAGGAGAATAGCTCAACCAGTGAGCATGTGCTCAGAATGTCTGAGTACTACAATGGCTTGAATCAAGTGGGAGTTAGTCTTCCAGATAAGATAGTGATTGACAGAGTTCTCTAGTTACTATCGCCAAGTTACTAGAATTTCGTGATGAACTATAATATGCAAGGGGCGATGAAAATGATTCTTGAGCTCTTCGTGATGCTGAAATCAACGAAGGTAGAAATCAAGAAAAGCATCAAATGTTTATGGTTGACAAGACCACTAGTTTCAAGTAAAAGGGCAAGGGAAAGAAAGAGAAATTTAAGAAGAATGGCAAGCAAGTTGTCACTACCATGAAGAAGCCCAAAGCTAGACCCAAGCCTGAAACTGAGTGCTTCTACTGCAAAAGAAATGGTCACTAGAAGCAGAACTGCCCCAAATACTTGGCGGATAAGAAGGATGGCAAAGTGAACAAAAGTATATATGATATACATGTTATTGATGTGTATTTACTAGTATTCATAGTAGCCCCTGGGTATTTGATACTGGTTCAGTTGCTATGATTAGTAACTCGAAACAGGAGTTACAAAATGAACAAAGACTAGTTGAGGGCAAGGTGACGATGTGTGTTGGAAATGATTCCAAAGGTTGATAAGATCACCATCGCACACTCCCTTTACCTTCAGGATTAGTGTTGAACCTAAAATAAATGCTATTTGGGGTTTGCGTTGAGCATAATATGATTGGTTCATGTTTATTGCAACACGGCTATTCATTTAAGTTAAAGAATAATTGTTATTCTGTTCACATGAATAAAGCATTCCATGGTCATACACGCAAGGTGAATGGTTTATTGAATCTCGATTGTAGTGATATACATATTCATGATATTGATGCCAAAAGATGCAAAGTTGATAATGATAGTTCAAAATACTAGTGGCACTGCCGTTTAGGTCATATTGGTGTAAAGCGCATGAAGAAACTCCATGTTGATGGGCTTTCGGAATCACTTCATTATGAATCACTTGATGCTTGCGAACCATGCCTCATGGGCAAGATGACTAAGACTCCGTTCTCTAGAACAATGGAGCGAGCAACATACTTATTAGAAATAATACATACTGATGTATGCAATCCAATGAGTGTTGAGGCTCGCGGCGGATATCGTTATTTTCTGACCTTCACAGATGATTTGAGAAGATATGAGTATATCTACATAATGAAACACAAGTCTGAAACATTTGAAAAGTTCAAAGAATTTCAGAGTGAAGTGGAGAATCATCATAACAAGAAAATAAAGTTTCTACAATGTGATCGCGGAGACTGATACGTCTCCGTCGTATCTGTAATTTTTGATTGTTCCATGCCAATATTCTACAACTTCCATATACTTTTTGGCAACTTTTTATACTATTTTTGGGACTAACATATTGATCCAGTGCCCAGTGCAAGTTTCTGTCTATTGCATGTTTTTGGTTTCGGGACGGAGAATTATTTGGAATATTTGTGATTTTTTGGGAAGAAAATCAACGCGAGACGGTGCCCGAGGTGGCCACGAAGGTGGGGCCCACGACCACTACAGGCAGGCGCGCCCCCCACCCTCCTGGGCCCCTCGTAAGGCGGTTGATGCTCTACTTTGGCTGCAAGAAAGCTAATTTTTGGAAAAAGATCTGGGCGAAGGTTTCAACCCAAATCGGAGTTACGAATCTCCGGATATAAAAGAAACGGTGAAAGGGTAGCAGAGGAGAACACAGAAACAAAGAGACGGAGAGACAGATCCAATCTCGGAGGGGCTCTCGCCCCTCCCATGCCATGGAGGCCATGGACCAGAGGGGAAACCCTTCTCCCATCTAGGGAGGACGTCAAGGAAGAAGAAGAAGAGGGAGGGGGCTCTCTCCCCCTCGCTTCCAGTGGCGTCGGAGTGCCACCGGGGGCATCATCATCACAGCAATCTTCACCAACAACTTCACCGCCATCATCACCAACTCTCCCCCCCCCCTCTATGCAGTGGTGTAACCTCTCTCTTACCCGCTATAATCTCTACTTAAACATGGTGCTCAATGCTATATATTATTTCCCAATGATGTATGGCTATCCTATGATGTTTGAGTAGATCTGTTTTGTCCTATGGGCTATTTGATGATCATGATTGGTTTGAGTTGCATGTTTTATTATCGATGTTGTCCTATGGTGCTCTCTGTGTCGCGCAAGCGCGAGGGATCCCCGATATAGGGTGTTGCAATACGTTCATGATTCACTTATAGTGGGTTGCGTGAGTGACTGAAACACAAACCCGAGTAAGGGGGTTGTTGCGTATGGGATAAAGAGGACTTGATACTATAATGCTATGGTTGGGTTTTACCTTAATGATCTTTAGTAGTTGCGGATGCTTGCTAGAGTTCCAATCATAAGTGCATATGATCCAAGTACAGAAAGTATGTTAGCTTATGCCTCTCCCTCAAATAAAACTGCAATAATGATTACCGGTCTAGTTATTGATTGCCTAGGGACAAATAACTTTCTCGTAACAAAAAGCTCTCTACTAAAACTAACTTAGTTATTTCTTTATCTAAACAGCCCCTACTTTTTATTTACGTAATCCTTATTATCTTGCAAACCTATCCAACAACACCTACAAAGTACTTCTAGTTTCATACTTGTTCTAGGTAAAGCGAACGTCAAGCGTGTGTAGAGTTGTATCGGTGGTCGATAGAACTTGAGGGAATATTTGTTCTGCCGTTAGCTCCTCGTTGGGTTTGACACTCTTACTTATCAAAAACTATTGCAATCCCCTATACTTGTGGGTTATTAGAGACGAAATATTTGAGTTACGAGTTTGGCCTTCAGTTAAAACAATGTCGAATAGTTTCGCAACTCACGCCACCTAGAACACCACAGTGTAATGGTGTGTCCGAACATCATAACCGTACTTTATTAGATATGGTGCGATCTATGATGTCTCTTACCGATTTAACACCATCGTTTTGGGGTTATGCCTTAGAGACAGCTGCATTCACGTTAAATAGGGCACCGTCTAAAAATCCATTGTGATGACACCGTATGAACTGTGGTTTAGCAAGAAACCTAAGCTGTCATTTCTTAAAGTTTGGGGTTGCGATGCTTATGTGAAAAAAATTCAGCTTGATAAGCTCAAACCCAAATCGGAGAAGTGCATCTTCATAGGATACCCAAAAGAAACTATTGGGTACACCTTCTATCACAGATCCGAAGGCAAGATCTTTGTTGCTAAGAGTGGATCCTTTCTAGAGAAGGAGTTTCTCTCGAAATAAGTGAGTGGGAGGAAAGTAGAACTTGATGAGGTAATTGTACCTTCTCCCGAATTGGAAAGTAGGTCATCACAGAAATCAGTTCCAGTGATGCCTACACCAATTAGTGAGGAAGTTAATGATGATGAACATGAAACTTCAGGTCAAGTTACTACCGAACCTCGTAGGTCAACCATAGTACGTTCCGCACCAGAGTGGTATGGTAATCCTGTTCTGGAAGTCATGTTACTAGACCATGATGAACCTACGAACTATGAAGAAGCACTGATGAGCCCAGATTCCGCAAAATGTCTTAAGGCCATGATATCTGAGATGGGATCCATGTATGAGAACAAAGTATGGAATTTGATTGACTTGCTCGATGATCGGTGAGCCGTTTAGAATAAATGGATCTTCAAGAGGAATACGGCCGTTGACAGTAGTGTTACTATCTAAAAAGCTCGAATTGTCTTAAAAGGTTTTCGACAAGTTCAAGGTGTTGACTATGATGAGATTTTATCACTCGTACCGATGGTTAAAACTCTGTCCGAATCATGTTAGCAGTTGCGGCATTTTATGAAATCTGGCAAATGGATATCAAAACTACATTCCCTAATGGATTTATTAAAGAATAGTTGTATATGATGCAACCAGAAGGTTTTGTCAACCCTAAAGGTGCTAACAAAGTGTGCAAGCTCTAGTGATCCATCTATGGACTGGTGCAAGCATCTCGGAGTTGAAATATACGCTTTGATGAGTTGATCAAAGCATATAGTTTTATACATACTTTTGGAGAAGCCTGTATTTACAAGAAAGTGAGTGGGAGCTCTGTAGCATTTCTGATATTACATGTGGATGACATATTATTGGTCAGAAATGATAACTAATTTCTGGATAACATAAAAGGATACTTGAATAAGAATTTTTCAATGAAAGACCTTGGTGAAGCTGCTTACATATTGGGCATCAAGATCTATAGAGATAGATCAAGACACTTGATAAATTTTTCAATAAGTACATACCTTGACAAGTTTTTGAAGTAGTTCAAAATGGAATAGTCAAAGAAGGAGTTCTTGCCTGTGTTGCAAGGTGTGAAGTTGAGTAAAGACTCAAAACCCGACCACGGCAGAAAATAGAAAGAGAATGAAAAGTCATTCCCTATGCCTCAGTCACAGGCTCTATAAAGTATGTTATGCTGTGTACCAAACCTATTGCATACCTTAGCATGATTTTGGCAAGGGAGCAAAATAGTGATCTAGGAGTAGATCACTAGACAGCGGTCAAAATTATCCTTAGAGGACTAAGGAAATATTTCTTGGTTATGGAGGTGATAAAAGAGTTTGCCGTGAAGAGCTACGTTAATGCAAGCTTTTGGCACCGATCTAGATAACCCTAAGTCTCGATCTAGATACAGATTGAAAGTGGGAGCAATTAGCTAGAGTAACTCTGTGCCGAGTATTGTAGACATAGAAATTTGCAAAGTACATATGGATCTGAATGTTGCAGATGTATAGACTAAAATTCTCTCACAAGCAAAACATGATCACTCTTAGGTTGTTAATCACATATCGATGTTAACTAGATTATTGACTCTAGTAAACCCTTTAGGTATTAGTCACATGAAGATGTGAACTAATCACATAAAGATGTGAACTATTGGTGTGAAATCACATGACAATGTGAACTAGATTATTGACTCTAGTGCAAGTGGGAGACTAAAGGAAATATGCCCTAGAGGCAATAATAAAGTTGTTATTTATATTTCCTTATATCATGATAAATGTTTATTATTCATGCTAGAATTGTATTAACCAGAAACTTAGTGCATCTGTGAATACATAGACAAACAAAGTGTCCCTAGTATGCCTCTACTTGACTAGCTCGTTAATCAAAGATGGTTAAGTTTCCTAGCCATAGACATGTGTTGTCATTTAATGAACGGGATCACATCATTAGAGAATGATGAGATGGACAAGACCCATCCGTTAGCTTAGCACAGTGATTGTTTAGTTTATTGCTATTGCTTTCTTCATGACTTATACATGCTGCTCAGACTATGAGATTATGCAACTCCCGAATATAGGAGGAACACCTTGTGTGCTATCAAATGTCACAACGTAACTGGGTGATTATAAATATGCTCTACAGGTGTATCCAATTGTGTTTGTTGAGTTGGCATAGATCAAGATTAGGATTTGTCACTCAGTGTATCGGAGAGGTATCTGTGGGCCCTCTCGGTAATGCACATCACTATGAGCCTTGCAAGCAATGTGACTAATGAGTTAGTCATGGGATCATGCATTACAGAACGACTAAAGAGACTTGCCGGTAACAAGATTGAACTAGATATGATGATACCGACGATCGAATCTCGGGCAAGTAACATACCGGTGACAAAGGGAACACCGTATGTTGTTATTCGGTTTGACCAACCAAGATCTTCATAGAATATGTAGGAACCAATATGATCATCCAGGTTCCGCTATTGGTTATTGATCGGAGATGTGTCTCGGTCATCTCTACATAGTTCTCAAACCCGTAGGGTCCGCACGCTTAAAGTTCGATGACGATTTGTATTATGAGTTATGTGATTTGATGTACCGAAGTTTCTTTGGAGTCCCGGATGAGATCATAGATATAACGAGGAGTCTCGAAATGGTCAAGAGGTAAAGATTCATATATTGGAAGGTTGCACTTGGACATCGGAATGGTTCCGAGTGGTTCGGGTATTTTTCTAGAGTACCGGGAGGTTACCGGAACCCCCCGAGGAAAGACATGGGCCTTATGGGCCATAGGAGGGAGGCTAACCAGCCCATTTTTTTCTCCCACAAGGGAGGAAGCTGAATTGGACTTGGGAACGGGGCACCACCCCCTTTCCTTCTCCTACTCCCTCTCCTTCCCCTTTTTCCCCTCCGATAGAAGAAAAAAAGGTGGGGCCGAATCCTACTAGGACTAGAGTCCTAGTAGGACTCCCCTCTCCCTGGCGCGCCCCTTGTTGGCCGGCCTCCTACAACACACAAGTTGATCTTTAGCCGTGTGCGGTGCCCCCCTCCACAGTTTTACACCTCGGTCATATTGTCGTAGTGCTTAGGCGAAGCCCTGCGTCGGTAACTTCATCATCACCATCAACACGCTGTCGTGCTGACAGAACTCACCCTCGGCATCAGCTGGATCAAGAGTACGAGGGACGTCACCGAGCTAAACGTTTGTAGATCGCGGAGGTGCCGTGCGTTCGGTAGTTGATCGGTTAGATCGCGAAGATGTTCGACTACATCAACTGCGTTACTAAACGCTTCCGCTTTCGGTCTCGAGGGTATGTAGACACACTCTCCCCTTTCATTGCTATGCATCTCCTAGATAGATCTTGCGTGATCGTAGGTAAAATTTTGAAATACTGTGTTCCCCAACAAAGCAGACCTCTAGGTCTCTGCAATATGGTAGGTCCCATAATATAGATTTCTTCTTCCACATGGGTGCGCGTCCATCAGCGTCATTCAGAACAGATTGTCCGCCAGGACCCTTTCCAAAGATTACCTTCAAATCCTTGACCATATCATGTACATCATCACTAGTACAATGGCGAGGCTTCGTCTGGTGATCTTTCTCACCTTTGAAATGCTTGCCTTTCTTTCTTATGGGATACCTGCTCAGAAGAAATCGATGATGTCCCAGGTACACATTCTTCTTACAATTATCCAAATATATACCATCGGTATCATCCAAACAGTGCGTGCATGCGCGGTATCCCTTGTTTGTCTATCCTGAAAGGTTACTGAGAGCAGGCCAATCATTGATGGTCACAAACAGCAACACATGTAGGTCAAATTCTTCCTGATCGAGCTCATCCCACACACGTACACCTTTTCCATTCCACAGCTATAAGACTTCTTCAACTAATGGCCTTATGTACACATCAATGTCGTTGCCGGGTTGCTTAGGGCCACTGGCATCATAATGAACTTCCGCTTCATGCACAACCAAGGAGGAAGGTTATACATACATAAAGTCACAGGCTAGGTGTTGTGATTGTTGCTCAGCTCCCCAAAAGGATTAATGCCATCTGCACTTAGACCAAACCATACATTCCTTGCATCACCTGCAAAGTCCAACCACTTCCTCTCAATTTTTCTCCACTACAACCCGTCAGCGGGTACTCTCAACTTCCCGTCTTTCTTACGGTATTCTCTGTGCCATCGCATCAACTTGGCATGCTCTTTGTTTTGGAACAAACGTTTCAACCATGTTATTATAGGAGCATACCGCACCACCTTGGCACGAATCTTCTTCCTGGGGCGCTCGCCCTCGACATCATCAGGGTCATCGCGGCTGATCTTATAGCACAGTGCACCGCATATCGGGCACGCGTTCAAATCCTCGTACACACCGCAGTAGAGGATGCAGTCATTAGGGCATGCATGTATCTTCTGCACCTCTAATCCTAGAGGGTGCACAACCTTCTTTGCATTGTATGTACTCATGGGCAATTCGTTGTCCTTTGGAAGCATCTTCTTTAACATTATCAGCAAGTTTCCAAATCCCTTGTTAGATACACCATTCTCTGCCTTCCATTGCAGCAATTCCAGTATGGTACCCAGCTTTTTCTTGTTAGCTTCGCTATTTGGGTACAACAATTTCTTAGGTTCTAACATGCGCTGCAACTTCAGCCTCTCCTTTTCACTTGCGCAGTTTCTCTTTGCATCGGCAATGGTCTGACCTAGATCATTAGCGGGCTCATCTGATGCCTCTTGATTTAGAGTAATTGTGATCATTCTTACAGCCAGCACATGGACAAGATATAAAACCATCCGCCCACTTTTTTGCCTCAGAGGCAAGCAGAAAAGTACGCACACCATTAATGAACTAGGGAGAGCATCAGTCATCGTACATCCATTGCCGGCTCATCTTCATTACACAGCACCAAAAAGACCAAATTAATACAAGTTCATACACACTTATTCTCATAAAAAACATACAAACTCTCTAGCTAAAGCATGTAAATGCAGCAACAAATGCAATCAAGATTGCAACTAAGGTAACAATTGATCCAACAACATAATGATAGCAAGCCACACTATCAATGGCATATTTTCTAATCTTTCTAATCATCAAGCGCATTTTCTTCCTCTTGATCTTGTGATCATCGGCGACATCGGCAACATGCAACTCAAATTCCATCTTCTCCTCCTCAATTCTTTTCAATTTTTCTTTCAGATACTCGCTTTCATTTCCAACTAAATTGTCGATGGGAACAACACCTATGGGATCACCGGGATACCTTCGACGGTCGGCGGGCGCGGGGTTGTGAGGAGAGCAGGTTTAGGAGCTAGCACGCATCTCGTTTACCCAGGTTCAGGCCGCGAGGATGCGTAAAACCCTAGTCCTGCTTTGGTGGATGTATTGAGTGTTCTTGAGCTTTCTGAACTAGCTACGGTGGTTGTGCCGTTCCAAAAAGCCGGATCCCCCTCCTCGTCGCCTCGGGCCTCCTTTTATAGGAAAAAGGGGTTGCCACAGTGGCACACAGGAGGTGGGAAGGCCTAAAGTGTGTGATCTTACCGCACGGCATTACGGGAGAAAGTGCATTAAATGTGCTACGTAGGTGTCCATTAGCTTTATCGAGGACAGGAACGAGGCTGCGTAGGTGTCCATTAGCTTTATCGAGGACAGGAACGAGGCACGTCTCGTCCGTCGTCGCTCCGCCTCGCTTCGACACACGCCCAGGCCAGCGATGCATGCAGCGCCATGTAGGCAGGCAAGCAGCTGAGGTGGCGCGGTGGTAGGGCCTTCATGAAGATCTGCGTGCCGCCACGCGGGTGCTTGCTGATTTGGCCTGGAAGCTGCATGTTTCCACGCAGGTGCCTGCCTAGCTGGTTGGGCTGGCAGCTGCATGTGAACAGTGGCGGAGTCTTGGCTGGGGTGGGCTTGGCAGTGGCCCTGCTGGCGTCCTCGGCAAGGGCCTTGCCGGGGGCCCGACAAGGGTCTTGCCGTGGTGTCGCAGTCCTCCCCAGCAAGACGCTTGCCGGGGGTCCTGTGGATTTCCCTGGCGAGGATCCCACCAAGGGTTGTTGAGGGAGTCCTGGATTAGGGGGTGTTCGGGTAGCCGGACTATACCTCCAGCCGGACTCCAGGACTATGAAGATACAAGATTGAAGACTACGTCACGTGTCCGGATGGGACTTTCCTTGGCGTGGAAGGCAAGCTTGGCGATGCGGATATTCAAGATCTCCTACCATTGTAACCGACTCTATGTAACCCTAACCCTATCTGGTGTCTATATAAACCGGAGGGTTCTAGTCCGTAGGACAACTTCATCAACTCCATAGACAACAATCATACCATAGGCTAGCTTCTAGGGTTTAGCCTCCTTGATCTCGTGGTAGATCTACTCTTGTACTACCCATATCATCAATATTAATCAAGCAAGACGTAGGGTTTTACCTCCATCGAGAGGGCCCGAACCTGGGTAAACATCGTGTTCCCTGCCTCCTGTTACCATCCGGCCTAGACGCACAGTTCGGGACCCCCTACCCGAGATCCGCCGGTTTTGACACCGACATTGGTGCTTTCATTGAGAGTTCCTCTGTGTCGTCGCCGTTAGGTCCGATGGCTCCTTTGATCATCAACAAGGATGCGGTCCATGGTGAGACTTTTCTCCCCGGACAGATCTTCGTCTTCGGCGGCTTCGCTCTGCGGGCCAATTCTCTTGGCCACTTGGAGCAGATCGAAAACTACGCCCCTGGCCATCAAGTTAGGTTTGGAAGCTTAAACTACACGGCTGACATCCGCGGAGACATGATCTTCGACGGGTTCGAGCTACAGCCAAGCGCATCGCACCATCTCGAGGGGCATGATCTAGCTCTGCCTCCGGATAGTGTCCTGGAGGCCGCACACACATCGGTTCTGACCTCTAACTCGGAGCCTATTGCTCCAATCGAGGACGAGCGGTTGGACGCCACCTCGGGGGCCGCGATCTCAAAGGCGATCGAGCCAAACGCTAGCCCCGCACTCTGCATAACCCGTGACTCCGACGATCCAGACTCCTCCCCGGACTCCGAACCCCCCACACCCTTGCCAATCAAATCCGATTGGGCGCCGATAATGGAGTTCACCGCCGCAGACATCTTTCAGCACTCGCCTTTTGGCAACATCCTGAATTCTCTTAAGTCTCTCTCTTTATCAGGAGAGCCTTGGCCCGATTACGGTCAGCGAGGATGGGATACGGACGACGAAGAAATTCAAAGCCCACCCACCACCCACTTGGTAGCCACTGTCGACAATTTAAACGACGTGCTCAACTTCGACTCTGGAGACATTGACAGCATGGATGACGATGCAGGAGATACCGACGAACCAACGCCCATAGGGCATTGGACAGCCACCTCATCTCACGATGTGTACATGGTGGATACCCCTAAAGGAAGCGACAACGAGGAAAAAGGGGATGGAACGGGAGATAGACCCCCCAAAAAGCAATCAAAGCGTCGGCGTAAACGCCGACCCAAGCCCCGCCTTGATAAAAACCCAGCCATAGAGCAGGACGAGCAGGCCTTAGAGCAACCGTCCGAACATGGCAACGCGGATGGAGAAACCGAACATCCCTCCTCTGGCGAAAACGGCATTCCGTACGACCTCACGCCGGATAAACCCATGGAGCAGAAGAATCTCCACGAGAGGCTCATTGCAACTGCACGCAGCCTGAAAAAGCAGAAGCGGAAGCTAAAAACAGCGGAAGATGCACTCCGGATTAGATGGAGCAAAGTAATCAATACCACAGATAAATACGGCGATAGTCGCCGCACTAAAAGCTATCCGAAAAGAAAGCTACTGCCTGAATTCGACGAAGAGGCCCTAGAGCCCTCGCCTTCAAAAAATGAGAAAGCCACATGGTCAGATAGACGACCCCATAAAGCGGCAAGCGGCACCGCACTTAAATCAGCATGCGACCCACTTAAGGATTCGCATCATGGCCCAGTCAGGTCCATTTACGGGCCAAGAAAGCAAGCTCTCGTAAGCAATGCTATGAAGCCATCATTAGAATCCGGCACACCCAAATACAGGGGCGCCGCACACCCTCTATGTTTCACCGATGAGGTCCTGGACCATGAATTTCCAGAGGGATTCAAACCCGTAAAAATAGAGGCATACGATGGAACAACAGACCCTGGAGTCTGGATAGAGGATTATATCCTCCACATACACATGGCTAGAGGAGATGATCTCCATGCCAGAAAATATTTACCCCTTAAGCTTAAAGGGCCAGCCCGGCATTGGCTTAAAAGCCTTCCCGAAAACACAATTTGAAGCTGGGAAGAGCTCGAGGATGCTTTCCGAGCAAACTTTCAAGGGACCTATGTCCGCCCTCCAGATGCAGACGATCTTAGTCACATAACTCAACAACCCGGAGAATCAGCTCGGCAGTTCTGGAATAGATTCCTCACTAAAAAGAATCCGATAGTCGACTATCCGGGCGCCGAAGCCTTAGCAGCTTTCAGGCATAACATCCGAGACGAATGGCTCGCCAGACACCTCGGCCAAGAAAAGCCAAGAACAATGGCCGCACTAACAAACCTCATGACCCGCTTTTGTGCAGGGGAGGACAGCTGGTTGGCAAGGTGCAGCCCCAGCGACCCAAGTACATCCGAAACTAGGGATGGAAATGGAAAACCGTGACGCAACAAGGACCGTCGCCGGACTAAGGACAAAAGTCCAAAGAGCACGGCAATCAATGCCAGATTCAAAGGTTCACGACAAAATCAGGCAAAATCGCCCCCCCCCCAGGATAACAGGGACGATCCATCCAACCTAAATAAAATCCTGGACAGGATATGTCAGATACACAGTACTCCCGGGAAGCCTGCTAACCATACCCACAGAGACTGTTGGGTTTTCAAACAATCTGGCAGACTCAATACCGAACACAAGGGGCTCGACACACCAAGCGAAGAGGAGGATGAACCCCAAAAGCATAGTACCAAGAAACAAAAGAACTTCCCACAAGAATTAAGAACAGTGAACTCACTTCACATAACAAAACGTGCGGTGCCCGTAAAGGTACGCACCACACGGCCCATCCCCAAAGGATCCGGCCACTGGTTGTCAAAACCGGTCATCTTCGATCAGCTAGATTATTCTAGAAATGTCAAGAATGCAGGTTAGACTGCCTTGATACTCGATCCAATAATTGGCGTACTCCAGTTTTCAAATGTCCTTATGGACGGCGGCAGTGGACTAAACCTGATATATCATGATACAATCCAGCACGTGGGGATAAACCCAGCAAGAATCCGCCGCAGCAAAACCTCCTTTCAACGGGTAATACCTGGTCCGGACACCCGTTGTATGGGTTTTCTCCGGCACAAAGTCATATTCGGCTCTGCCGATAACTTCCACCGCGAAAAGCTGACCTTCCATATCGTCCCGTTCTCAAGTCGCTATCAAGCGCTACTGGGACGCGAAGCTTTCGCTCGCTTTAACGCAATACCGCATTATGCATCTCTTACGCTTAAGATGCCCGGTCCACGAGGCATCATCTCTTTGAAGGGGAAGCACTAAAGTGCGCCTCCCCAAGCGGAGGACTGTGCGGCCGCTTTGACAGCCCCACAGCAAAATGGCCTCACCGGCCAGAAAACTTCGAAATAGGTCATTAAAGACCACGAACGCGGATAGACGAGTTCGGTACAAAATCATCATTGATGCAGGCTTAGTGGCCATATACCCCCGCACTTGGGGCTCCATGCATATACAATAAGAGAAAATAAAGCTCAATTTTATATATTTTACTTTACACCTTGTTTATTTTAATCTTTTTTGGCACGACCTGTTTTCAACTCAGTTCCTCTCTTTTACAGATGAACGTCGTGCGGCGCCCGTCCAGGATACGGCACAACGGAGACACAGGCGCAGACGTGAAGTAGGGACCCCTCCTAAAGGATTCTTTTTAGATTAAGACCCTGCGTAAATCTTTTTTACTATCTCTTGTTGCTACACATCCCCTGGTTTTTTTAATATAACCAAGGAGGAGGCTGTCGTCTTGGCATGTGGCCACGTCAGAATTTTTGCACGTACCTGGACACTAGGGGCTTTTTTAATAAAGAGTGTTGTTTCGCCCGCACTCATAAAGACCGAATACCTTAGGGAGTGTTCGGCGTCGCGAGTTTTGGCATTATATGCATCAGCTCGAATCATGTCTTTGGTCAAACGTTGGGTTGCCCGGCTCCTGAGTTCGGCTACCTTATGTTCCGCTCTATCAGCTAAGATAGCACCAGGAGAACTACTGCGATTGTGCCCTGGTTCGGCCGGGCGAGCACCTCAGTAGAGAAAGCCGAAAACTGACTGTCATGATGTAGCGTGAGACTGGTCAGCCACTCGATGACCTATCGGAATCTATCGGATTCCTCCGTTTTAACGAAGGGCCGCTTCCCGGTCAGGCACATACGCGCCCCGAACTCGGATGAGCGCAGTCGCCACCAAAGAGCTACCTAAATAGTCTCACTATCAAGCTCCTATGGCTAAGTGAAAGTGTTAAAGCATTATAGTCCGGTTGCCTGGCCCGCTGCGCTATCACCTCCTTTGTAGGACCAAGACGTTGGGTTAAGTGTGAAAATGCGTCTTCTGTGAGCACCCCCGCACTATGTGTGTGGGGGCTGAAGCCAACGACTGCCATCTTTCAGATTATATATATATATATATATATATATATATATATTAAAACGGCGGCACAGGAGGTGTTCCCAATACTTGAAGGCACAAGTATAAAAAGGCCACTACAATTTATCAAAATATTACTTTATAATTACATATGAAATCATAACATAGCACCTTTCGAGCACTGCGTCTCTATTACACGAGCGCCTTCAAGGACTTCCTGAAAATAGTGCTCGGAGGGTACTCGGCTTTTGTCCGAATCTCGGGACGCAACAACGGTTGTCTCCATCTCCGCCCAGTATGTCTTAACACGGGCAAGAGCCATCCTTGCGCCCTCTATGCATGCTGACCTCTTCATTGCATTTATACGCGGCACCGCGTCAAGGAATTGCTGCACCAAGCTGAAATAACTCTTCTTCTCCGATCTCCCCGGCCACAGATAACCCATGACGTACTTCATGACGAGTCCGGATAACCAATTCAGTTTGGCCCATTGAGCCAAACGATTGTCCACTGCCAGTGGACACTCTGGATTGTGAAACTGCCACCAGAAAAGCTTTTCCACTTCGCGATCCTTCTGATCTCAAAAGTGTTCGGTCGCTGAAAGTGCAACTATCCCTAGGTGCTTTTGGTAATTCATAACAACATATAGCTCATTGAGCTAATGCTATTCCAAGATGATTATTTCAGGAAAGCTCAATGATTGGCATGGCATGGATGTGAAAGTGGAACCCTCAAAATGCTAAGGACAAAGGATTGGCTCAAGCTCAAAAGCTCAAGACTCTTCATTTTATATTTTGGTGATCCAAGATCACATTGAGTCTTTAGGAAAAGCCAATACTATCAAGGAGGGATGAGGTGTTGCTTAATGAGCCTCTTGCTTCATGTGCTTAGTGACATGCTCCAAAAACCGTCAACTACTTTCCCATATCCACATTTGACCTAAACCCTAAGCCAAACTCGGTCCTACCGATTCTTTCGATCCAGCGTCACCGAGTTTCACTTGTCATAAGCCACTGCCAAACCCTAGAAATTCGGTTCTACCGATAGGGATCTCGGTCTCACCGAGATGGGATTGCAAACTCTATGTTTCCCTTTCATAACTTTTCGGTCTCACCGAAAGAGCGGATTGGTCCCACCGAGATTGCAATGTAAACTCTCTGTTTCCCTTTTGTAACTTTTCGGTCTCACCGAAAGAGCAAATCGGTCCCACCGAGTTTGCCTGACCAACTCTCTGGTTAGCTAATTACCAAAATTGGTCTCACCGAGTTTGTGTAATCGGTCTCACCGAGATTACGTTATGCCCAAACCCTAACCATATCGGTCCTACCGAGTTGCATGTCAGTCCCACCAAAAATCTCTAACGGTCACTAGGTTTACCTTTTCGGTCCGACCGAGTTTGTTGATTCGGTCCCACCGACATTGGTAAATTGTGTGTAACGGTTGGATTTTGTGAGGAGGCTATATATACCCCTCCACCTCCTTTTCATTCGTGGAGAGAGCCATCAGAACACATATACACTTCCAACTCATATGTTCTGAGAGAGAATCACCTACTCATGTGTTGAGACCAAGATATTCCATTCCTACCATATGAATCTTGATCTCTAGCCTTCCCCAAGTTGCTTTCCACTCAAACCTTCTTTCCACCAGATCCAAATCCTATGAGAGAGAGTTGAGTGTTGGGGAGACTATCATTTGAAGCACAAGAGCAAGGAGTTCATCATCAACACACCATTTGTTACTTCTTGGAGAGTGGTGTCTCCTAGATTGGCTAGGTGTCACTTGGGAGCCTCTGACAAGATTGTGGAGTTGAACCAAGGAGTTTGTAAGGGCAAGGAGATCGCCTACTTCGTGAAGATCTACCGCTAGTGAGGCAAGTCCTTCGTGGGCGATGGCCATGGTGGGATAGACAAGGTTGCTACTTCGTGGACCCTTCGTGGGTGGAGCCCTCCGTGGACTCGCGCAACCGTTACCCTTCGTGGGTTGAAGTCTCCATCAACGTGGATGTAGGATAGCACCACCTATCCGAACCACGGGAAAAACATCCGTGTCTCCAATTGTGTTTGAATTCTCCAAACCCTTCCCTTTACATTCTTGCAAGTTGCATGCTTTACTTTCCGCTGCCAATATACTCTTTGCATGCTTGCTTGAATTGTGTGATGATTGCTTGACTTGTCCTAAAATAGCTAAAATCTGCCAAGACCTAAAATTGGGAAAAGGTTAAGTTTTTATTTGGTCAAGTAGTCTAATCACCCCCCCCCCCTCTAGACATACTTTCGATCCCACAAGTGGTATCAGAGCTTTGGTCTCCATTTTCTTTGATTTCCATAGCTTTTGGTGGTCATAGCCTTGGTTTCACAACCTAGGAGAGTATGGCATCTAGCGAGGGAAATTATCACCGTAGAGGTCCTAACTTTGATGGTACTAATTTTGCTAGTTGGAAGCATAAAATGAAAATGCATATTCTTGGACATAACCCCGCCGTTTGGGCCATTGTGTGTGTTGGTTTGCAAGGTGACTTCTTTGATGGGAAAGAACCAAACCGTGAAGCTACCGCGGATGGGTTGAAGATGTTGCAATACAATGCTCAAGCTTGTGATATTCTCTTCAACGGATTGTGCCCCGAAGAATTCAACAAAATCAGCCGTCTTGAGAATGCAAAGGAAATTTGGGACACTTTGATTGATATGCACGAAGGTACCGACTCCGTCAAGGAATCCAAGTTGGATGTGCTTCAAAGTCAACTTGACAAGTTCAAAATGAAGGATGGTGAAGGTGTCGCTGAAATGTACTCTAGGCTTGCTCTCATCACAAATGAGATTGCCGGCTTAGGGAGTGAAGAGATGACCGATAGATTCATCATCAAGAAGATTCTAAGAGCCTTGGATGGAAAATATGATACCGTGTGCACATTGATCCAAATGATGCCCAATTACAAAGATCTCAAGCCAACGGAGGTGATTGGAAGAATTGTTGCTCATGAGATGTCACTTAAGGATAAATAGGAACTTCACAACAAATCAAGTGGTGCCTACAAAGCCTCATGTGAAGCTCCTACATCATCAAGTGAGAAACAAAACTTCAATGAAGAATTGAGCTTAATGGTGAAGAACTTCAACAAGTTCTACAAGAGTAGAAGCAAAGATAGAAGCTCCAAGTCAAGGTCCTACAATGACAAAAGATCTTCTAGTCGAGAGTGAAACTCCTACAATTGTGGAAGACCCGGACACTATTCTAATGAGTGTACGGCTCCTTACAAGAGAAGAGAAGACTCTCCAAAAGGAAGAAGCAAAGAATCACCACCAAGAGAGAGAAGGAGTAGAGATGATCGTTATGAACGAAGATACTCATGGAGAAGCAAGGATTCGGAAAGGAAGGAAAAATCATCAAGGAGCTACACAAAACGAAGACATCAAGCTCATGTTGGTGAATGGGTATCCGGCTCCGACTCCGACAGCCACTCCGAGAGAAGTTATCACTCCGACTCCGAAGATACTCAAGATGAAGGTGTTGCCGGTCTAGCACTTGGGTCAACCAACTCCTACGACATATTTGACTCACCAAATGAAGGAATTGGAAGATGCTTCATGGCCAAAGGTCCTAAGGTAAGACACCCCGAGTATGTTGATTTTAATAGTGATGAAGATGACCTGTTAGGTGATGATGATTTGCTTGTTGACAACTCTAGTGATTAATACTACGATGAAACGTCAATTAATCATGCTAATCAAGATAAAACGAATGACAATGATAAGGAGAAGATTGAGGCTCTAACTAAAGAACTAAACACTCTTAAGTTAGCTCATGAAACTATCTTCGAAGATCATCGAGAACTTTTAAGAGCTCATGAGAAGTTACGCTTTGAAAAGCTCAATCTTGAGCAAGAGCATGAGTTTTTAAAAGCAATCAATGATGATCTCCGCAAGAAAAGTTTTTCTTACATTGCCAAGCGTTTACTCTTATCCACTTACATGCCTCAAGTCAAGTCTAGTAACAAGAATAAGAAAGATTCTTCCTCTAGTAGTAACACTGATCATGCTAAACCAAATATTGTTGCTTCTAGTAGTTCTCTTGATTCCACTAATGATTCTCTTAGCCAAGTTACACTTGAGCAAGAAAATAGCTTATTGAAGGGAATTATAGAGAAAGGAGTGTACAAAAGCCTTGCCGGGAGTAAGCAATTCGAGGGAATTGTGCGCAAGCAAGGAATGCACCGGAAGAATCAAGGTGTTGGTTTTGAACGAAAGTTCAATGCCAGTGGAGTTGAGTGGGAAGAAGATCAATACCCCAAGACAAAGTTTGTTCCTCAACAAGAGAAGTATGATACTTCCTTCAAGGGAACACAAGCCCAAGATGATCTTCCACCACAAGGCTGCAAGCAAAAAGGCAAGGACAAGCTTCAAGAGGAAATTGATGCATTTGAAGAAGCTCCTAAGACCTTAGTCAAGTGGATTTCCAAGACCACGTCAAGTTCCACTTCATCAAGTACGACTACAACTCCAAGGATTCCCATCAAGATGGTGTGGATCCAAAAGAAGAAGAACTAGAGAGTTCTTGAGGGTGACTCCGCCAACATACTTCACTCTTATCATTTTGGCAAGAACAAGTGCAATCAACTTCCACATCTTGCACTAGTTCAAGGAGTCACAAACCCTATTGTTGGTAAGACAAGGGACAAGGTAACCTAAAAGTTTTCATGGACATCATCTTGTGTGTGCATCACTCTATGTCTATGGATATCCTTGTTTGTTCCTTGTGGGACTAACCCATGTAGGTATTGAAAGTGCAATTCACTCAAATGGATAGCTCCAAGTGATCTACATCAACATTGAGCATCCACATCTTCAACATCTACATGAAGTCATCATCGACAACACCCAAGGTTAGTTCATCCCTCTTAGGGGGGATATCACATCTAGGGGGAGCTTTACTCTAAGACTTGAGCTAAAGCAACTCTAAAGATGTGAACACAACAATGCTTTATGTAAAAGTGGTAACCCCACTTGAGCTTAAACGATGAGTATGACCTATGATCAAGTGTTCTCACTTGACTCCTAAGTCAATATACTCATATATAGATGACCTAGTCATCGCAAATTGCTTGATAGATGCTAGAATTGGTTGTGCATGCTTTGTCACATATTTTATTTGCCATCTTATTGTGTGAGCATATTGGTTGCATATTTTACTCATTCGAGGACATCCACTTGTTATTTTGATTGTTTGGTTTTATTTCCTTTTGCCAAGTGGATGGACAAGAATGCCTAAGAACCTCCTCTAGCTATCTATGCTTTTCTCGTCACAAACTCTATTCATGCTACATCACAAAATTTGATCAAGTCAGATTTGAACCACTCTGTGTGAGGAGCTCTCGGAGTCCCCGATTCGTCATAGACTTAAACTTCCAAAACCTCCTTGTGATTCTCGGTCTGACCGATATCCTACTTTCGGTCCTACCGAGATCATTAAGTTGATCTAGGTTTTCTATCTCTGTGCAACCGATTTGAACCATTCGGTCACACCGAGTTGCAACAACTGTATACAGTTTTGCATCTCGGTGCCATCGAGTTGTTCCACTCGGTCACACCGACAGGGTCGGACTATATATAGTCACGGGAAAAAATTTGGAAATTTCTCTGAACCCCTTCGCCCGCGCGATAGCCTGCTCTGCCAACGTGGTCTCCGGATCGTCTCCTCACCGCCAGCCGCCTCCAGTCACTGGTCTCCGCCGCCGTCGACGGGAATCAACCCCACCGTTGCCGCCGTAGCGAGTCTTCGCCGAACTAGGGTATGGACTCAATCTCTGTGCTATTCCCCAATCCGATTCTTAGCACATTGTGATCATCATGATTCTTGCCATGTTTGAAACACTTCTATCCAGTCAATGAACTTGTAGATTAGGTTTAATTCGAAAATTTTAGGGTTAGGTTTCCGCTGAAACCATCTCGGACCCACCGAGTTGAAAAACTCGGTCCCACCGATTTCGCTTATGCCATTGCACAAGTGAGACTCGGTCTGACCGAGTATTACTAATCGGTGTGACCGATTTTGGAACTTTGTGAAACCCTAGCAGTCTCGGTGCCACCGAACTATGACTCGGTCTGACCGAGTTCACTAGTTTAGGTTCCAAAAACTGCTTCGGTATCACCGAGTTTAAAAATCGGTAGATCCAAGATGATTTCAGTGGGAAACTAAAACTAAGTTTTTGAATTATTCTTTTGCAAAAATCTCTGCATTTGGTGATGCTCATCCACTCTATCTCATCTATAACCTATTCACAGGGTCAGCAGTCAGAGTTTGCAACATGTCTGATCAAAGTGATAGCCAGAATTTGTCAGAGCAGCAAGTGCAGATGAGTGAGGGCACTAGTCCCTCAAGTTCTTCAGATGATGGCAGCAGAAGTACTCCTAGCAACCTGCCAAAAGCTGCCACAAGACAGAGAAAGAAGAGAACCTCAGAATCAGAGGATGAGGATTATGTGGCAGAAGAGGAAGCAACTTCCAAGAGAGTTGAGCCAGCACAGGGCACAAAGCCATGGTTCAAGATCAAAAGGCTAGCAGGCAGGAAGCCTATGTCAAAGGCCAGAGCTTCAACTGAGAAGCCCACTCCCATTGAGCCAGTTGCTGATGAAGGCAAGAAAAGAAAGGAAAGGGTCAAGAAGACCGTAGCCAGAGTGCTTGGAAAGGCTTCCATCATGGAAGATGAGGAGGAGGAAGAAGAAGAGGTAGCTACACCAGCACCAAAGGCACCCAAGCTGATGGGTGATGCCATAAGATCAGGGGCAGCTGCTTCCAAGGCCAAGCCAGCTCCAAAGCCAAAGCCCAAGAGGAATACAAGAAGCATCCCAGCTGCTGAGAAGAACAAGGCCCCAGTGCCTGACACTGCAGAAGATGATGAAGAGCAAGTTCTCAGAAAACTTAAGCCCAAGATCCCAGATCACAACGATGCTCATCCTGTGGCTGAGGACATGAAGCTCAGGAGAGATTCAGGGCTCCGGAAGTGGAGAGAAGCAGATCCGTATGCTTCAAGGAGGAGGACTGCTGTGGACTACAGATTTCATACTAAGGAACAGCAGGACTTCTATGAGACCGTGCTACTAGATAAGAAGCCAATTGTATGTGATATGAGATGGGTTGATTGGCAATACATCAAGGACAATGAAGAGTACTACCCTGGAGTGCAGGACAGCTTCAAGGCATGTGGAGTAGAGGACTTTGTTGGGCAGAAGCTCACAAAGTGGAACGAGGAACTCATCATGCAGTTCTACTCCACCGCACATTTTTTATTCAGATGGGAGAATTGTTTGGATGTCTGAGGGTACGAGGTACCAGTCTACAGTTGCTGAATGGGCTCAGCTGATCAATGCCCCACATGAGCATGAGGATGACTTGGATATCTATGCCAAGAAGAAGATGGACCACAACTCAATGTCAAACATGTACAAGGAGATTCCAAATGAAGCACTTGACACTTTAAATTTTGGCTCAGTACACTATCTTCTGTCAGGGCTACCAACCATCAATTGGATACTGAGGCACACCATGTTTCCCAAGTCAGGTGATCACAAGATGATCAGAGGCCATGCGATCAATTTGCTACATATCGTTGATGTGCCACAGAAGTTCAAGGTGATGAGCCTCATGGTAGAGACCATCAAGAGGACGGCAGCAGACCAGAAGAGGAGCTGTGGGTATGCCCCACAAATTCAGGAGCTCATTAACTCCAAGATGGGCACGGGCATATACTTATTGGACAAGGAACACCTGCCCATCCGTCCAGATTTTGAAGATAATCAAGTTGTCATGACTGAGAATGAACCATCATCTGCCCAAGCACAAGCCAAGAAGGAGAAGGCAAGGAAGGAGAAAGCTGCCAAGATGCCAACTCAAGAGGAGGCATCTGAATATTTCTTGAAAACCAAACAAGAGTAGCTTGGTTACCTGATTGCATCCACCCTGCGGATTGAGAGAGGATTAGCCACCCTAACTCAGAACCAGGCAAGCCTAGAGAGGATCGTAGAACAACGGTTCTATGACTTGGATATCAAGGTGACAGAGATTCAGACTACAGTGGAGCAGCTCCAAGATGACATGCAGGAGAGGAGAGGCAAGACTACAACTGATGCCTTTGACAGAGTGCCACGAGGTCTGAGGTCGTCTGTAGTGCCAGTTGCTGACACCAGAGCCACCACTTCTGCACCAGCTACAGCCTCAGTTCCACCAGCTCCAGCGTCTACTTCAGCCTCGACTCCGACCACGTCTACAGAAGGCTTCGTCCTTGGAGTGCTCCGGACTCCACCACCACCTGAAGATCAAGCCTGAGTGTCGATTTAGCACTATGCATTTTCTAGGAACTTTTTGGTAACTTGTTGCCAAAGGGGGAGAAAATGTATAGATCATAGGCTTCGAGAGAGAGTGTGTTGCTTTTCTCTCTTGCTTTATTTGGTGGTTTTTCGAACTTTGTTTGCTTTTGAGTGCTTGAGTACTATGTTACTATGTCATTATCTGTGAGACATTGATGATCATGTGTTTGATCATAAGCTACACTTAATGCTTGCTTAATGCTATTATCCTATCTATCTTATGTGATCATTCACTATTCTTGGTGATGGGTGCATGTATTTCATTCTTATCTTTTTAAGCGCTCCACCAAGATGTATGTGACATGGAAGAGTAACCCATGACTCTAACTCTTTGTGCATTTGCATTCCAAAGCAAATCTTAAATATGCACAAATTTAGGGGGAGCTCTTACTTATCACATACTTCTCAAAGCGACGATATATTTCATGCCTATTATCATTTGTCGAAGCTTTGATTTATATGTTGTCATCAATTACCAAAAAGGGGGATTTTGAAAGTGCAACTATCCCTAGGTGGTTTTGGTAATTCATAACAACATATAGCTCATTGAGCTAATGCTATTCCAAGATGATTATTTCAGGAAAGCTCAATCATTGGCATGCCATGGATGAGAAAGTGGAACCCTCAAAATGCTAAGGACAAAGGATTGGCTCAAGCTCAAAAGCTCAAGACTCTTCATTTTATATTTTAGTGATCCAAGATCACATTGAGTCTTTAGGAAAAGCCAATACTATCAAGGAGGGATGAGGTGTTGCTTAATGAGCCTCTTGCTTCATGTGCTTAGTGATATGCTCCAAAAACCCTCAACTACTTTCCCATATCCACATTTGACCTAAACCCTAAGCCAAACTCGGTCCTACCGATTCTTTCTATCCGGCGCCACCGAGTTTCACTTGTCATAAGCCACTGCCAAACCCTAGCAATTCGGTTCTACCGATAGGGATCTCGGTCTCACCGAGATGGGATTGCAAACTCTTTGTTTCCCTTTCGTAACTTTTCGGTCTCACCGAAAGAGCGGATTGGTCCCACCGAGATTGCAATGTAAACTCTCTGTTTCCCTTTTGTAACTTTTCGGTCTCACCGAAAGAGCAAATCGGTCCCACCGAGTTTGCCTGACCAACTCTCTGGTTAGCTAATTACCAAAATCGGTCTCACCGAGTTTGTGTAATCGGTCTCACCAAGATTACGTTATGCCCAAACCCTAACCATATCGGTCCTACCGAGTTGCATGTCAGTCCCACCGAAAATCTCTAACGGTCACTACGTTTACCTTTTTCGTCCGACCGAGTTTGTTGATTCGGTCCCACCGACATTGGTAAATTGTGTGTAACGGTTGGATTTTGTGTGGAGGCTATATATACCCCTCCACCTCCTCTTCATTCGTGGAGAGAGCCGTCAGAACACATATACACTTCCAACTCATATGTTCTGAGAGAGAATCACCTACTCATGTGTTGAGACCAAGATATTCCATTCCTACCATATGAATCTTGATCTCTAGCCTTCCCCAAGTTGCTTTCCACTCAAACCTTCTTTCCACCAGATCCAAATCCTATGAGAGAGAGTTGAGTGTTGGGGAGACTATCATTTGAAGCACAAGAGCAAGGAGTTCATCATCAACACACCATTTGTTACTTCTTGGAGAGTGGTGTCTCCTAGATTGGCTAGGTGTCACTTGGGAGCCTCCGACAAGATTGTGCAGTTGAACCAAGGAGTTTGTAAGGGCAAGGAGATCGCCTACTTCGTGAAGATCTACCGCTAGTGAGGCAAGTCCTTCGTGGGCGATGGCCATGGTGGGATAGACAAGGTTGCTACTTCGTGGACCCTTTGTGGGTGGAGCCCTCCGTGGACTCGCGCAACCGTTACCCTTCGTGGGTTGAAGTCTCCATCAACGTGGATGTAGGATAGCACCACCTATCCGAACCACGGGAAAAACATCCATGTCTCCAATTGCGTTTGAATTCTCCAAACCCTTCCCTTTACATTCTTGCAAGTTGCATGCTTTACTTTCCGCTGCCAATATACTCTTTGCATGCTTGCTTGAATTGTGTGATGATTGCTTGACTTGTCCTAAAATAGCTAAAATCTGCCAAGAACTAAAATTGGGAAAAGGTTAAGTTTTTATTTGGTCAAGTAGTCTAATCACCCCCCCCCCCTCTAGACATACTTTCGATCCCACAGTCGCTTCAGCAGCACTCACTGCCAAGTCTAGATAGGTATCCTCCACACTCCACATTCGGTCCAATGGAGCAAACTTCGGATCACAAAATTTCCTTCGCAGCATAAAGGGATTTCCAGCCGCAATCTGTTTGGCCTGACGCAGCTCCTCCTTTGCAGCTCTCATTGTAGAGCGCGCGTCCTTGGCATTGGCAGCGGCCTTCTCTAAGTCCGTCTGTTTCGTCTGGTCTTCTTTTTCAAGAAGTTTGCAACGGTCTGTAGCGCTTTTTAACTTTTCGGCCATCTCGGCCATCTCTTCCTTGCTTCGGCAATGGGCAGCCTGTTCGGCTCTGAGCTCTTCAAGGGCTTTCTTGGTGGCCGCATCACTTTCTCTGGCTTGTTCTTTAGCTCGGGCAAGTTCTGCCCTAAGACTCTCCACGGCGGCCGCACCATCTGCGTCAAGCACACACATTGTAAGACAAAGGCCTCAAACTGTTCTTACCTCATGCCGCCCGGGGAATTGCATACCTTGAGCCTCCTCAAGCCGCTTGTTGACAAGCGCGATGTCGACTTCTGCCACGTCTAGTTGCCGCTTTAGTTCGTCAAAATCGTCAGTTCGGCTCGATTCCGGACACCCTGCCGCCTACATTCAAAGGCGACATCTTAGACCTGGGATTATGATCCTCCGCGTGCCGTCATTTCTTGACGACGCGCAGAGTCTCAGGGGCTACTATCTACACAGGGCGCATCTTATTCATGCACAACTGCCAAAAGTGTACATTATCTAATTTACCTCAAAACCCGTCAGTAAATTTTTGACGGCCTCATGCAGTCCGCTGTCTGCGGATGAGATCCTTTCAATCACCGTGCCCATCAATGCACGGTGCTCCTCTGAGATACAAGCTCGCCCCAGCAGAATCTTTAGCTCCTCCGACCGAGCACCAAACGGTGCAGGGCTCGTCCCATGACCTCTTTCGAAGGCCGGATGCGGAGAACCTCAGGGGGGCACATAGCCATCTTCCGCCCCTGCCGGATTCGGAGAAACTCTCCGCGACGACACCTCAGGGTCGCCCGCCTCACTAGGTGGCACGGCAGGGGGAGGCGTCCCGCTCTCCATCATCTCCGGAAGAAGATCCCCCGAAGACGAGCTCTGCTGAGAAGGGCTGAGGTCCGAGCTACAAGGTAAAAGTTTGGTTAATCTTCTCAGACATAAATCAAGGATTTCCCTCATCCCTCAAAAGGAAAATCTTTCTCTACTTACGGCTCGCTGGAGGGCTGATCCCCTTGAGGGCGTAGTCCGGCCAAGGAACTCCCCGGCGTCGGACCCTCTGACGAGGATTTTCTCCCCCGCTTCGCGGCCATGGTTTCCGGGTCGTCAGAGGCAGCTCTCTTCTTCCCCTTAGGAGAGGAATCGTCGGTTCCTCCCTTCGGAGCAGCCTCCTTCGAGGAGGCCATAGCTTCCTTGTCCTCCCCCTCCGAAGGCATTATCTCCAGCAACCTGACTAGCACGGGATCCGGCCTGGTTTCAGGAAGGGGAGCCGGACACCTGATCAGCTTTGCCTTCGCTATCCACTCATGTTTAAAAGGACGGCTCTTTTAGGGGCAAGTTTATGACAATTATACGGATAGAAGGTCCGGGCACAAGGTTGCTTACTTGAGTATCCAGGCGATTGCGGCTTAGGCCTGCGTCATCGGTCGAATCCGGACACATCTCTTGTGATCCGAAGAACAGTTTATACATCTCCGCGGGCGTTGCGCCCATAAAGTTCTGGAGAGCTCGCGGTCCCTCTGGATTAAATTCCCACAGGCGAAGGGGGCGACATTTGCCTGGCAATATTCGGCGAATCAGCATGACCTGCGTCACCTTGACTAGGCTGAGGTCTCCTTCCAAGAGATCTTTAATGCGGCCCTGTAACAAGGGCACGTCTTTGGGCAAACCCCAATCCAACCCTCTGTTGACCCATGACGCCAGACGTGGTGGGGGACCCGAGCGAAAGGCAGGAGGGGCCACCCATTTGGTGCTCCGGGGAGCGGTGATATAAAACCACTCTCATTGCCACAAGCCTAGTTCCTCTTGAAAAGAGCCCTCGGGCCATGGAGCATCAGCATTTTTGCTTATAACAGCGCCTCCGCACTTTGTGTGCCGTCCCTCGATCATCTTCGGTACCACTTTGAAGGTTTTGAGCCATAGTCCGAAGTGAGGGCTAACACGGAGGAACGCTTCGCACACAACGATAAACGAGGAGATATGGAGGATGGACTCCGGAGCTAAGTCGTGGAATTCTAGCCCGTAATAAAACAGCAGTCCCCTCACAAAGGGATCCATTGGGAAGCCCAACCCCCGAAGGAAGTGAGACATGAACACCACGCTCTCACCGGG
Source organism: Triticum monococcum (assembly GCA_034509565.1). Classification (NCBI taxonomy): domain Eukaryota; kingdom Viridiplantae; phylum Streptophyta; class Magnoliopsida; order Poales; family Poaceae; genus Triticum; species Triticum monococcum. The sequence continues at coordinate 740,808,815 of CM067847.1, read as the reverse complement.
CTGGGGACTGGGGATGACCTGCCCTTGAGCAGGCAACCTATGCCAAATTTCGCCGGTCAGGAATTTAGCCTCTCTCAACTTTAGCACGTCCTCCTCCGTGACGGAGGAGGGCACCCATCAGCCTTGAAGGTCGGAACCGGACATTGTCGAAGGTCCGAGGTGCCCGGAATCTAGAGCCTAGGGTGTTGGAACTCGAGGCGACGGGCGACTTGTTGGAGAAAAGATAAGGCCCTGGTCTCTTTATAAGAGGCTGAATACCAGGAGCCCTCCCTGTAACCGTTTGGAACTCACCTTTAATCAAGAAAACATGCTAACGGGCACGATTGGGTTACCCACGTTCGTATTGATGAGAATGCCGTAATAGGGGGGTACACGATCTCTGCTTTGACAAGACATGCCAAGGAAACCGCCTCGCAAAACACGCTGAGGTGAAAAAGTAAGAACGATTCGAGTAAAGGACTTGGCCATAGTGTGATGGCGCACTGCGGAATACGTCAGCAGATTTGATTTGTGTTAATATTATTCTCCCTATGGCAATATGTGGAAGCTTATTTTGCAGAGCCGGACACTACACTTGGTGTTTACGATCTTCTATGAAGGACTTGGAGGAGGAACCCGCCTTGCAATGCCGAAGACAATTTGTGCGCCGGACTCATCGTCATTGAAGCCTGGTTCAGGGGCTACTGAGGGAGTCCTGGATTAGGGGGTGTTCGGGTAGCCGGACTATACCTTCAGCCGGACTCCAGGACTATGAAGATACAAGATTGAAGACTATGTCACGTGTACGGATGGGACTTTCCTTGGCGTGGAAGGCAAGCTTGACGATGCGGATATTCAAGATCTCCTACCATTGTAACCGACTCTATGTAACCCTGACCCTATCCGGTGTCTATATAAACCAGAGGGTTCTAGTTCGTAGGACAACTTCATCAACTCCATAAACAACAATCATACCATAGGCTAGCTTCTAGGGTTTAGCCTCCTTGATCTCGTGGTAGATCTACTCTTGTACTACCCATATCATCAATATTAATCAAGCAGGACGTAGGGTTTTACCTCCATCGAGAGGGCCCGAACCTGGGTAAAACATCGTGTTTCCTGCCTCCTGTTACCATCCGGCCTAGACGCACAGTTCGGGACCCCCTACCCGAGATCCGCCGGTTTTGACACCGATAGTCATCGTCTTCTAATCCTCATCTGATCTTGTGTGTTTATGATCTTGACAAAGATCTGCATGCCACCACAGAGGTGCCTCCCAAGCCCTGTCTCCAATGTACTTGATTGGGTCAGAGCCTGTGGGCTCAAGGGTGGCTCGCTCTGCTGGAGTTGGGCAAATTTACCCCGGCAAGGCTCTTGCCGGGGCTGCGGGGGGCCGCCGTGGAAAGGATCTTGCCGGGGGAGTCCACCTCGCCCTCTTGCCCTCCTACGCTTCTGGTCTTGGCATCGCCCTGGTTGTATTGTGCTTTGGCTTCTCTCCGGCTTCCCTCCTCTGCCCTGCTAAGCGTGGCCGCAACGCGTGGCTCTAACTGCCCATGCACAAGTAAAGGGGTCAAAAGGAGAGCCCCTACTTTTGTACACCGACATAAATTTAACCTCTCGACAATAGGTTTGGTTGGAATTTCCGGTTCACATACCTCCTAGATAAAAATATCTATGTCAACTTGATGGGCATAATTTTTCATCAACATGAAATGCAACAAATAGTTATAGAAGAGAATATACCACATCCGATTCATAAACCGGACAAGGGCCGACAGAGACGGATATCAAAATCATGGCACTGTGTATAACAAACAACGTACGGGTAAGATAATTATACAAGTAACTATATATCTAAATCACAAAAACATGATTTTTTTTATATAAAAAGATAAGAACAAGAGGCTCACCATAAGGTGGTGCCAGCGACGGGACGGTGCCGGCAATCGACGTTGGTTAGGACAGAGACGGGAAGGCACTAAGTAAACCACACCTACATATGCAAACTAAAATTTATTTTGACCTCAAATTGCATTCAAATCAAATACTACCACATATAATTCCTCCCAAACTAAAACCCACAAATCACTATACTTATAAATCATTGCAAGAGCTAATCTAGCAATGAGAAATGAAAGGACAAAGTTGCTAACCTTTGTGATCACTTGGATGGAAGGGTTGCCTTCAAATCTTGACAAATTTTGGCAAAAATGGAGGATGAACTCGAGAGGAAGAGGAAGAAAACAGAGGAGAGGAAGGGGAAAGAACAGAGAGCTCGGGCTCGACGAAGAATTTATATAGGATGATCTTTAGTCGCGGGTGGTTATACGAACCGGGACTAAGGTGCATCTCTAGTCCCGGTTTGTGGTTCGTGGCACGAACTTGTACTAAAGGTTCGCCACGAACCAGGACTAATGAGCGCCGCCCGCCTAGCCATCGGAACGAGCACTAATGGTCACATTAGTGCCGGTTTCATTACAAACCGGGACAAATGAGGTGAACATTAGGCCCTTTTTCTACTAGTGCATGCTCATCATTCAAAGATTTTATGCGAAACATTTTATTGAATCCTTCTTCTATCAGTTGAGTACAAGTTTCCTTTCCATCATTTTCAAGAAAGACATGATAAAGATGAATAATATGAGGCAACTCAATTTCATTATTTGTAGTTTTTTTATAAACCGAATTACTGATAAAACAATAAACTAAAAGATTCAGTGCAAGATCTAAAGATATACCTTCAAGCACTCACCTCCTCGGCAATGGCACCCGAAAAGAGCTTGATGTCTACTACGCAACTTATTCTTGTAGAGTCGTGTTGGGCCTCCAAGCGCGGAGTTTTGTAGGACAGTAGCAATATTCCCTCAAGTGGATGCCCTAAGGTTTATCAATCCCTCGGAGGCATAGGATGAAGATGGTCTCTCTCAAACAACCCTCCAATCAAATACAAGAAATATGTTGTGTCCCAACACACCAAATACAATGGTAAATTGTATAGGTGCACTAGTTCGGCGAAGAGATGGTAATACAAGTGTAGTATAGATAGTAGATATAGGTGTTCTAATCTGAAATTATAAAAACAGCAAGGTAGCAAGTGATAACTCAGAGCACAAACGTTATTGCAATGCATGAAAATAAGGCCTAGGGTTCATACTTTCACTAGTGCAATCTCTCAACAGTGGTAACATAATTGAATCATATAATAATCCATCAACGTGCGACGAAGAATCACTCCGAAGTTCTTATCTAGCGGAGAACATAAGATGAAATTGTTTGTCGGGTACGAAACCACCTCAAAGTTATCATTTCCGATCAATCTATCGAGCTATTCCTATAAGTGTCACAAACAGCCCAAGAATTCATTCAAAAATAACACCATATGATACACACCAACCAACTCTAATGTCACATAGATACTACAATGTCACCACAAGTATCAGTGAGTTGATTATATGATATTCAATCCAACACAAAGAACTTCAAAGAGTGCCCCAAGATTTCGACCACACAAACAAAGACAAAAAAGTGCATCAACCCCTATGCATATATTACCCCAATGCCACCTCGGGAATCCGCGAGCTGAGTGCCAAAACATACATCAAGTGAATCAATATTATACCCCATTGTCACCACGGGAATTCATATGCAAGACATACATCAAGTGTCTCAAAACCATAAAAGTATTCAATCCGATAATAATGAAATCTCCAAGGTAAAACACAATTCAACTTTATGATTGTATTCCAGGCAGAGCACAACATCCTTATGCATCCATTCCACATGTTAGGTGTAGCTGGTGTATTCGGCGGTAGCAGTGGGAGGGGAAAGTGATCTCTGACCGCGTGCCTGTTGAAGAATGAGCCGGCGACTCATAGGCAGTGGCTTGGTTAAGGGAACGGAACCCACCGGAGCCGTAGCGAAAGCGAGTCTTAATAGGGCGTTATAGGTTTAAGGACACAAGGTGACCCTGCTTTTTCAGGGTAAGAAGGGGTAGAGAAAATGCCTCGAGCCGAGGTCTGAGTACCAAGCGCTGCAGCGCTGAAGTATGAGCCCCGTGGACTAGCGATTGCTTCAAAAGGTAACGGAGGCATGCAAAGGTTTCCTCGGGCCAGACGGACATTGGTCCTCGAGTGCAAAGGCAGAAGGGAGCTTGACTGCAAGACTCACCCGTCGAGCAGAGACGAAAGTCGGCCTTAGTGATCCGACGGTGCCGAGTGGAAGGGCCCTTATTTTTGCAACATTAGCCGCAACCTATATAGGTGAATCCATGGAGGGTCATCATTGAATTGACTCTTTTTGGAAATAGTATTTTTTTGCAGCTCGGCTCAATCTTTTTTAGAAAAAAAAGATTGAGCCAAGTTTAATTACAATCAATTAGAAGAATAAAGAAGAATTACTGCATTTCATAACTGATTTTTTCTCTTTTTATTTGTTTCTTTTTTATTTATACCTTCATCACAACAAGATAGAGAGGGAGAAACACCATATGATCCAACCATATTAGCAAAGCTCGCGGTACATCAAGATCGTCCCAAATCAAGAACGAGAGAGAGAGAGAGAGAGAGAGAGAGAGAGAGATCAAACACATAGCTACTGGTACAAACCCTCAGCCCTGAGGGTGGAGTACTCCCTCCTCATGATGGTGGCCGCCCGGATGATGAATATGGCCTCCGGTGATGATTTCCCTTTCTGACAGGGTGCTGGAACAGGGTCCCGATTGAGTTTTTTGTGGGTACAAAGGCTTGCGGCGGTGGAACTTCTCATCTAGGGTTATTTCTCGGGGTTTCTGTATTTATTAGATTTTTGGGCGTCAGTCTCACGTCAAGATGGGCTACGAGGAGCCCACTACCCACCAGGGCGCGCCCTGGTGCCTAGTAGCCACCTCCTTCACCTTCTGGTCCTTCCATGAAGCTTATACATCCTCTTTTGTTCCAGAAAAAACGGCAAACAGTTTTGCTACATTTGGAGAACTTTTATTTCTGCACAAAAAACAACACCACGGTAGTTCGGCTGAAAACATCGTCAGTCCGGGTTAGTTCTATTCAAATCATACCAAAACCACATAGAATTGTTGTAAACATGGCATGAATACTTCATAAATTATAGATACGTTGGAGATGTATCACTCGTGAACAGGACCTACAAAAAAAAAGAGCAAATACTTGCATCCAACATGACCAAGGGGTTTGTCAATCCCCATGGTGGTTATTTCAAGGATCAAATGTGATAGTGATGGATAGATAATATAAAGCACAAAATAAAGGTAAGGTAAATAAATCGTAGCACGATATTTTTGGATTTAATATATGGTAGAGGTAGACCTGGGGCCATGGTTTTCACTAGAGGCTTCTCTCTCAAACAAAAAGCATAAACCGGGTAAATAAATTACTGTTGGGCAATTGATAGAAAAGCGCATAGTTGTGAAGATATTCAAGGCAATGATCATGTATATAGGCATCATGACTGAGACAAGTAGACCGACTCCTGCCTACATCTACTACTATTACTCCACCCATTGACCATCTAGAGTATTAAGTTCGTAAGAAATGGAGTAATGCCTTAAGCAAGATGACATGATGTAGACAAAGTAAACTCAATAAATATGAATAAAACCCGTCATTTTTTCCTTAATGCCAACAATACAAATACGTTTCTTGTCCCTTCTGTCACTGGGATATAGATCACTACAACATTGAACCCATTATAAAGCACCTCTCCCATTGCAAGATAAATCAAACTAGTTTGCCAAACGAAATGGATTGATCGGAGAGAAATACAAAGTTGTAATAATCATGCATACAAGAATTCCGAGAAGACTCAATTAATATTCATGAATAATCTGATCATAGATCCACAATTTATTAGATCCCATCAGACACACTGCAAAAGAATATTACATCAAATAGATCTCAAGAACATTGAGGAGAACATTGTATTGAAGATCAAAAAGAAAGAAGAAGCCATCTAGCTACTATCTATGACCCGTTGGTCTATGTTAAACTACTCACACATTATCGAAAGGGTAACAAGGTTGATGTGGAAACCCTCCGTTATCAAATACCTCTCTGGTAGAGTGCCAAAAAAGGCCTCCAGATGGGATCATGAAAGAAAACAAATTTGCGGCGGCAGAAAAAGTATTTTGGGTGGCTCTATGTTGGTTTCTCGGTTTTAGAAAATTTATAGAGCTGGAATTAGGTCAGACGGAGCCCTGAGGGACCCAGGAGGTACTAGGGCTCGCCATAGTGTCTTGTCGTCTACTTGTCTGCCTTCTGGTCTCCTCCTGAAGCTTCTAAGGTCTCTCTTGTCCAGAAAAAAAGTCGTCAAAAAGTTTCGTAGCATTTGAACTTCGTTTGGTAATCATTTCCTGAGAAACCAAAAACAGGCAAAAAACAGCAACTGGCAGTAGGCACTGGGTTAATGGGTTAGTCCCAAAAAAATATATAATTGCATATAAAACATCCAAGATTTATACCGTGGTAGCATGGAACAATAAAAAATTATAGATCCCTTGGAGACGTATCAAGCATCCCCAAGTTTAATTCCTACTCGTCCTCGACTAGGTAAATGATAAAAATGGAATTTTGTATCTGGAATGCTACCTAACATGTTGAACATGTGATTTTTCTTTGATCGTATGAATATTTAGATTCGTATGATTCAAAGCAATAGTCCATAATTTTGCATAGAGACATCAATACTCAGGAATACCAACAAACAATCATGCCTTTCAAAATAAAAATGCTAAAGAACGTTATCCCTACAAAATCATATAGCCTTGTCATCCTCCATCTTCTTAACACAAAGTATAAATCATGCACTGCCCCGATGTCAGCCAACCAATTGGTTCATACTTTTTAATGCGCTTCAACTTTTTTAACCCCCACGCAATACATGAGCGCAAGCCACGGATATAGCACTATGGTGGCATAGAGTATGGTGCTAAAGGTTATATGGAGAAGACAAAAAGGTGAAGATCTGACATCGACAAGGCTAATAACCGGGCTATGGAGATGCCCATCAGTTCATGTCAATGCAAGGAGTAGGGATTGCCATGCAACTGATGCACTAAGAGCTATAAGTTTATGGAAGATCAAAATGAAAACTAAGTGGGTGTGCACCCAACTTGCTTGCTCTAGAAGACCTCGGGCATTTGAGGAATCCCATCATCGGAATATACAAGCTAAATTCTATAATGAAAAATTCCGACTAGTATATGAAAGTGACTACATAGGAGACTCTTTATATGAAAAATATGGTGCTACTTGGAAACACAAGTATGGAAAAGATAGTAACATTGCCCTTCTCTTTTTTTCTCTCATTTCTTTTGTGGGATCATTTTGGCCTCATTTTTCTAGGCTCTTTTTGCCTCTCTTTTTATTTCCTCACTGGGACAGTGCTCTAATAATGAATAAAGATGATCATCACGCTTCTATTTACTTACAACTCAAAAATACAAGACGATATTAGAACAAAATATGACTCTATATGAATGCCTCTGACAGTGTACTAGGATGTGCAGTGATCTAGTGTAACATGTATAAAAAAACTGATGAACGGTGGCTGAGCCACATATACTATATCAGCTACATGATCATGCAAAGCAATATGACAATCATGATGTGTGTCATAATAACGGAACGGTGGAAGTTGTATCGCAATATATATTAGAATGGCTATGGAAATGCCATAATAGGTAGGTATGATGGCTGTTTTGAGGAAGATATAAATAGGCTTATATGTGATAGAGCGTGTCATATCATTGGGTTTGGATGCACTAGCGAAGTTTGCACCACATCTCGTGGTGAGAAAGGGCAATGCATGGTACCAAAGAGGCTAGCAAATTGCGGAAAGGTGAGAGTGCATATAACCCATGGAATCAAATTAGTCATAATAACTCACATGCTTAATGTGAAAGTTTATTAGTCCTTGAAGAAAAGTACTACTATGCATGCCCCTTGGGGGGAGTTGGTAGGAGTTAACCATCGCATCCCCCCCCCCCCGACATTCATGCAAAGGAAGACACTCAATAATAAATCGTGCTCCAACTTCTTAGCATTACGAGAGACTATACATGCATCCTTCGGGAATCATAAACATTAACACCAATATTCTTAGTAAACCACAATCATTCACTAGTACCTCCCACATATTACCATCATTATATCATTAAACTATTGCAAGGAATCAAAGTTATAATGTTCAGTGATCTATATGAAAGTTTTTATGATATCCTTATTTAATACTTATCATAATAGGACTAATTTCATACCCATGCATATTGCCATTACTATTATCAAACTCTCAAAATGATATAAGTGAAGCATGAGAGTATAATTATTTATTTAAAATATAACCACAGTCATGCTCTAAAATATATAAGTGAAGTACTATAGCAACTACCTAGCTCAAAAGATAAAAGTGAAGCACATAGAGTATTTTAACAAATCACGAATAAATGTGGGTCCCTCTAAAAGGTGTTTCCAGCAAAGTTGATTGTGTCAAACTAAAAAGCAAACAAAGCAAAGACTCGTATAATATAAGACACTCCAAGCAAACCTCATATCATGTGATGAATAAAAATATAGCTCCAAGTAATTTATCGACCGTTGGTATAAGAAAGAGGGGATGCCATCTGGGCAACCCAAAGCTTAGAGTCTTGGGTGTCCTTCAATATTACATTGTGGTGCCTTGCAAATCCTCAAGCTTAGGGTCTTGCCACTCCTTATTCCTTCATCCATCGCGACCTCACTTAAACTCAAAAACTTCAACACACAAAACTCAGTAGAAAACTCATGAGATCCGATAGTATAACAAGCAAATCACAAACTTTAGGTGCTGTTTTAAACCCATTCTTATTTATTATTGCATAATACCTATTGTATTATAACTTCACCATGACTTATACCCCCCGATACAATCCATAGATTCATTAAAACAGGCAAACAATGCAACGAAAACAGAATCCGTCAAAAATAGAATAGTCTGTAATGATATGTACTAACGTAATACTTTTGTAACTCCAAATTTTTTGAAAAATTAGGATAGTGTGGGAATTTTTTATACCAGTCACGTGTAAAACATTAAGAATTTTATCACATTCTAGTGAATTTAAACAATTCTTCTACGAGCGCAAAAGTTTCTGTTTTTGCACAGAATCAAATCAACTATAAACCAAATCATCCCAAAGGCTTTACTTGGCACACACACTAATTTAAACACAACAAAACAACCATAATAGTAGCATAATTGTGTGCATACTCAAAGAAACAGAAAAACAAAAAGGTATTGGGTTGTCTCCCAACAAGCTCTTTCTTTATAGCCATTAAGGCAGGCTTGAGATTTTATTGATGCTCACTTGGAAGATAATAATTGAAACACAAAGAGAGCATCATAAAACTTGCGACAAACACATTTAACTCTAACATATTTCCTATGCATAGGCATTTTATAAGCAAACACATTATCAACACAAGCAATATCTGGCATATGCAAGAAAGAAGAATAGAACATTGACAATCTCAATATAACGAGTGGTAATTTAGTAACATGAAAATTTATACAACCATATTTTCCTCTCTCATAATAATTACATGTAGTATCATAGTCAAATTCTAAAATATATCTATCATATTAAATATTCTCTTCATGATCCATACGCATAGAAATGTTATACTCTTCCAAGACATTGGGATTAACCTCAACTAAAGTCATGACCTCTCCAAACCCACTTTTAGCAAAAAAAAACTCATAAGACCAAACACTCACCGAATATGTGGGATTATGTTTACCTAAAGTTGACACTCTTCCAAACCCACTTTCAATATTTGCAAACATTATTATCAATGACATATTCATCATGAGGCTTAAATAATTTTTCAATATCATAAGAAGCATCATCATAATCATGATCATTGCAATAAGTAGTGGACATAACAAGATTATCATCCCCAAGCTTGTAGCTTTGCATATCATTAGCACAATTGAAAATAATAGAATTTATAATAATGTCATTGCAATCATGCTTTTCATTCAAGGAGTTATCATGAATCACTTTATAGATTTCCTCTTCTAACACTTCATCACAATTTTTAGATTCATGATTTTCAAGAGAAAATTCATAGAGATAATCAAGTTCAACTCACTAGCAATTGGTTCAACATAATTTGATCTTTTGCAAATATTGGCAAGTGGATGAGGATCCATAGTTATCTTTAACTTCTCCTTTTCCTTTCTATTTTTGACTCATGACATGAAAGCAAGCAAGCAAACGAGCAAATAAAAATATTTTTGTGTTTTGGTAAATTTGTTTTAGAAGTTGGGAGATTAAAACGAGAGGCCAATGGCAAATGAAAGTAAGAACAAGTAGATGATAGTTTATGCGAAGGTACTTGATAGGTTTTGGTGATGTCTCCCCGGCAACACCGCCAGAAATTATTCTTACTACTTGTGAGCTGCGTTGGGATTTCCTCGAAGAGGAGAGGATAATGCAGTATAGTAGTATAAGTATTTCCCTCAGTTAAGAACCAATGTTATCAATCCAGTAGGAGAACCACATGAAACCTCGTTTACATTGTAAAAAAATATACGGCCATGACTTCTTTGTAACAAAAGATTTACAAGATCAAAGGCTGGTATTTTTTATTATTGTGGAATTTTCTAGAATATCCCTTATATTTCACTCATATTTTTCTTTTAGTATATAATAGATAGATAGATTTGTTGTCTTCATGAAACTGAATTTAGATTTTTTTATGAATAGACCAAGACCTCGGAAAGCTTAATCAACTGATACTAAGGAAAACTCAATAGTTGAGACTTAGGAAAACATTAAAATTCAGTGAGACTCGTGTAATTATTCTAGACCCCTTCTTTTGTGGGAATTGTTCTAGATCCCTATTTTGGAACGGAGGGAGTATATGTGTAATGTGTTTGTGTGTGGGGCGTGGGGCGTACGTGCACTGTCGTGATGTGTGTGTGTGGCCTTGTTCCATGTAAAAGAGACTAGCTGAGTGCCCGTGCGTTGCCACGGAACAATAAACTTAGACATGAGACATTGCTAAAAAATCAAATAAATTTTCATTCATATATGTTTTGAGAATAGAGTTGTATGTTCCATACATGTATTTCTTGCAATCAATTCAAAGCGAATCAAACATATATCCCTTCCATGTAGTTCTTTGGGAAGTCAATTCGCTGCATGCAAGAAAATTAGAAAGTAGGTAGTTGGCTAAGGTTTAAAATGTAGAACCGGCAAACTTGATGATATGCATGCTCATAGTTTCCTATCGATCGAGTGTTGCTCCTCTAGTTATTGAACATCCGATCTTGGTGCCAGCCTCTTGGATAAGTAGATTCATTTGCAAAAGCTTAGCTTCTTAGTGTCTGAATTCAGGAGGAACTGTACATAAGTACTTGGGCTGGTGTCGTAGCACTACACACGTAGCACGTTTTCCCCTCATATCTAGACACGACATAATGCTTGCTATCTTTGAACATTGTCCATTCTGCAAGGCTATTTGAATGTCGTCAATATGACTGCACTTGGTGGCATTGGTATTGGTACCAACAAAGGAAAGAGATTTTTACCAATTCATTATCCCATCCTGAAATAAACCATGTGGCAAACAACTGAAAAAGCACATCTCACTTCAAAATGCTTAAACTATATTTGTTCATGATTTAAAAAAATACAAATTTTATATATGATAATTCAAATATAAAAATTAGCCCATTTGATACACTTCAATCGCAGCCCTAATATTACACATCAACTTTCAGTTACTCTGATCCAGAAGACTGGTTACAAACTCGTCAAAGAAGCAAACAAAAGAAAAACTCATCACTGAAACAAACAAATGAATATGATTTAAACTTCATTATGCAGTTACTCTCTTTCACTCCAAGGATGTTTAGAATCATATAAAATATGGTTATGGTTTATCTATATTAGCAAGACCACAAAAGACCCCTCACTTGAGAGTACCACAAAAGTCCAAAACAATTGTTCTCGGAGGGCTCTTCTCGGGGTGAATTAAACTTTTTCCTCCTGCACTATGCAATAAATTAAAATTTCTCAACAGTTTTTCAATGGCACGAGAGTTTTAGTACTATCCTCCTAGAACTAATTTTGGTGCTATCATGTTTGTTACTAAAGGAAAGTTAAGAGGAGGTCATAATATACTCCCTCCGTTAGATATTAGTTGTCGTTGATTTAGTACTTAAACTAAATCAGCAATAACTAAAAAGGAGTACCGAAGGCTTCATGTAACATCAGTATACACTCAAAGTTTGAAACTAGATTTATCTTCTATTTCTACATGCAATTGAATACATTTCGCAATCACCAAAAATAATATGGGCTTAAAATAGACTATGACAACCATAGAAGTAAAAAAATGGGAAATATTTTTGTCCTTACCTTGATACCTCAGGAGCCAAGTTACTACTCCATTGCCAAACACAACCTAAAGAATGAATCACATTACTGCTATAGTTGGTCAGATGTTGTCAACCTTAGTGACAAACAAAAAGATTCGAATGTACCATACCTTCAGCTGGTGACCTCTTGGAGTTAAATAAAGATAATTTCCAAAACGAAAAGTGAGATGTTGTATCTAGTGCCTCACCCAAATACACTTATGTTCGTTCTGTTGCAAGAACTATATATATTCAGTAGCTTGCAATAGAAAATGGTGTCAAGAAACCCCAACTTAATAAAATGGGTTGCAGCGTATAATCAATAACCTTCTAGGTGTGTGTCATATTAATTTTATGAAAACCGGAACAAAGTTATTTATATGCATCTCTAATTAGAACCCAACCGAAATTAAGAAAATCTCTGAGGCGAAGAACACATACAAATTAATGGACTAAAAAATAGCAGGATTGAGCAGAACAACCCCACTATTGCTTGTTGGAAAGGGTAATCATTAAGACTTTAAGGTCGATCCATCACGAACCAAAGCCTGCACAAATGGTCAAATTCTGTACAAAAAAATAAATACAGACTACCGTTAACTAATACCTCAGGAAGCACTTTGAAGAAGGGAAAATATCATGACAACTTTATTAACATGATTCTCGGCAAGTCAGGTATTATACATTTTTCAAGCTTGACCTCCTATATGGAGTATCTTATATAGCAGAGCAAGGTAGAAATAACAATTGGGATAATAAAAGGAATTACTACTCAAGTCGACTGACCAAAAGCTAATTCAAATATGTGATTTCAGAATCCGCTCTATTTGCTAAAAATGGAAAAGCAAAACATGGATTATATCGATAACCTTTAAAATAGTTATGTTACATTTACATGATAGCTTAGAACTACTTAAATTAGCACGGTGAATCTAGATAAAATAGTGAAAGAGAACTCACCAGCCTTGCTAGTTCTCTCTTTTGGTTGCCCACAGATCTCACAGATTGTTAGGGCATGTTTGGTTGCCTGCATGCAGCCCAAGCAGGCCCGCGCGGGATGTGCGCAGCCTATTTGGTTGGCTGGGCTGCATGCGGTTTGAGGCCCGCATGAACCTGAAAGCAGCCCGCAGCTTGGACCAGCAGAAACAGCTGAATCGACAGTTTCTCGCGAGTCTGGCCAGGCGCGGCCGCGTGTGCAGGGCAGTTGCACGCATCAGGCAGTGCGGGAGACGGAGGCGACGTCTCATTACTCGCCACCCACTCTCCTGTCACTGCCCAGGCGCACTATTCCCATCGCTCCCTCTCTCTCCCTCACCGCCCCTCCCTCTCCTCTCCTCTGCTCCGATAACTCCGCCACGCCCACCGCCGCGCCGCCCTCTGACCCCGGTCGACCAGCGCATCGCCAGCATCCAGGAGCGCTGGCTGGACAGGCTCCAGAACTCGGGCCGTGACCTGGCGTCGGTGCAGCGGGCGCCGTCCCCCATCTGTTGCAGGCCTCCACAAGCGTCGGCCAATGTAGTGCCGGCCGCTCCTGCTCCGCCGCCGATTCCAGACCTTGTGGTCCTGGGCTCGGCGACGACGCCGTCGACGGAGCCGCCCCTTCTTGGGACACCATTGGGCAGGGGGGTTTCTTGACCCCCGTCCAAGGGTTTTCTCCAGTCGGCGGGCCGTCCTTCTCGACCTCCGACGTGGCGTTCAGCACGGGGCCGATGCCGCAGGCCGTAGCCGGGGCCGGCTCGTCCTCTGCTCCACCACCTCTATTGTTCCCGCCGGGGTTTTCACCCCGGCCTTGGTTCGTCGCGGCTGCGCGTGCTTCGGTGTGTCAAATCCCCTCAAATCTTGCTCCTAGATGTAGATGTAACATCCCAAATTTTCAATTTGGAATGTTATACATAGATCCTTCTTGCATATCATATTTTATTGCATTTCGTCTCGCGATCCTCGAAATCCTAAGCAACTCAAGGACCCTCAGAGAGAGTTGGGGATTTCCCCGGTTTTCAAATTTGATTTTTATCAAATTTTGAAACGAGGATATTTGGTTTTAATTATTTTTCTCTCCGAAAATATTTCAGATTAAAGTATATGAGAGGAGACAATATGACTTGTCCAAAATAATTGAAATATTAGAGGAAAAATATTAAAATCAAATATTTGTTTTTTATTTGGATTTTATTGCAATTTTGTTTGCATTAGAAAAATTGCACGTTTTCAAAATTGCATTTTAGGGCCAAGAAAATGTTCATCTCATTCCAAATATTTTATTTAGACGGTGAAAATTTGTTATGACATTTTTAGATTTTTATTTTATTTTCTAGGATTTTCTTTCTGTTTGGCGGAATTGTTTAAAAAAAGTCTTCGGGCGCCGACTGGGCCGAAACCCGACCGACTCGACACATATGAGCTTTACCAATGTACTCACGGGAGTTGTTCAGGAGGAAGTGCCAATAGTAAAGGATTACCTGGATGTTTTCCCAGAGGAGTTACCAGGCATGCCACCGGATCAAGATATCGAGTTTTTCATAGAGCTATTGCCAGGCACAGGGCCAATATCCAAGAGACCCTATCGGATGCCCGCGAATGATCTGGAGGATATTAAGAAACAGATCAAGGAGTTATTGGAGAAAGGTTACATTCGACGGAGTTCATCACCATGGGGAGCCCCAGTGCTTTTGGTTGAGGAGAAGGATAAGTCCCTAAGAATGGTTGTTGATTATCGGGCCTTGAACGAAGTAACGATTAAGAACAAGTACCCATTGCCGATGATCAATGATCTATTTGATCAGCTGCAAGGAGCTAAGGTGTTTTCGAAGATCGATCTGCGATCGGGATACCATCAGTTGAAGATACGAGAGAAGGATATACCAAAGACAACATTCACCACACGGTACGGGTTATACGAATATACGGTCATGTCATTTGGACTAACTAACGCCCCTGCCTATTTCATGAGCATGATGAACAAGGTGTTCATGGAATATTTGGATAAGTTTGTTGTGGTGTTCATTGATGATATAATGGTATGTTCGAAGAATGAAGAGGAGCACGAGGAGCATTTGCGTTTAGTTCTCGAGAAACTCAGGGGACATCAGTTGTATGCCAAGTTCAGCAAATGCGAATTTTGGTTGAAGGAAGTCGGATTCCTTAGACATGTTATATCAGGATAAGGTATAGAGGTAGACCCCACCAAGGTTCTGTCAGTCACTGAATGGTTGGCACCCACTTCAGTTAGCGAGATCCGCAGTTTTCTTGGACTCGCAGGATACTATCGGAGATTCATTGAGAATTTTTCAAAGATCGCGAAGCCAATGACAGAATTATTGAAGAAGGATACCAAGTTTAAATGGATGGAAGATTGCGAGGCAAGTTTCCAGGAGCTGAAGAAACGTTTGACTACAGCCCCAGTGCTGACACTGCCGGATATAAGTAAGGATTTCCAAGTGTATTGCGATGCCTCTCGCCTAGGACTTGGAAGTGTGCTTATGTAGGACGGAAGAGTTATTTCGTATGCCTAACGACAACTAAAACCACATGAGTTGAATTATGCCACGCATGATTTGGAGCTAGCAGCCGTAGTGCATGCGTTGAAGACTTGGATGCATTACCTTATTGGAAACCATTGTGATGTGTACACGGATCATAAGAGTTTGAAGTACATTTTCACATAGAAGGAACTGAACCTTAGGCAGAGGAGATCGTTGGAGCTCATAAAGGATTATGACATGAAGCTTCACTATCACCCAGGAAAGGCCAATGTCGTAGCAGACGCTTTGGGCCAGAAGAGTTATGCTAATACCCTAGAGAGCACGAGATTGCCGAAGGAGTTAGCAGAGGATCTCCGGGAACTTCAATTGGAGATTGTTCCTAGAGGTTTTGTTGCAACAATGGAGGTTCAGTCTACATTGTTGGGAAAGATTCAAGAAGCTCAGAAGGATGACAAAGAGATTGCGGAGATAAAAGAGAGAATGAGTGAAGGAAAGGCCAAAGGTTTTCGTGAGGATGAGCACGACACCTTATGGTTTGAGGACCGTGTTTATGTGCCCAATAACACAGAGATCAGGAAATTAATACTTCAGGAGGCTCATGACTCACCATACTCGATACACCCTGGAAACACCAAGATGTATTTGGATTTGAAGGAACGTTTCTGGTGGACAGGGATGAAGAAGGATATCGCCGAGTATGTAGCCGTATGTGATGTATGTAAGAGAGTGAAGGCAGAGCATCAAAAGCCAGCAGGATTGCTACAGCCTATGCCGATACCCGATTGGAAGTGGGGTAAACTTGGCATGGATTTTATCACCGGATTACCAAGGACCAAATCATGTTATGATTCTATATGGGTAGTAGTTGACCGCTTGACCAAAGTGGCACACTTTATCCTAGTGAAAACAACTTATACCAGTGCAAAGTTGGCCAAGATATATATGACCAAGATCGTATGTCTGCATGGAGTTCCGAGGACCATCGTATCAGATAGAGGAACGCAGTTTACCTCAAAGTTTTGGCATCAGCTGCACCAGACTTTGGGAACGAGATTGGAGTTCATTACAACATTTCACCCGCAGACAGATGGACAAACCGAGAGAGTCAACCAGATTCTGAAGGACATGTTGAGGGCCTGTGCGCTAGATTATGTATCTAGTTGGGATGACAATCTGCCTTACGCAGAGTTCTCATACAACAATAGTTATCAAGCCAGTCTGAAGATGGCACCGTTCGAAGCCCTGTATGGACGAAGGTGCAGAACACTGTTGATGTGGGATGAAGTTGGAGACCAACAGTTGTTTGGACCAGACTTGATCAAAGAGTCTGAGGAGAAGGTTAAACTGATTCAACATAGACTGAAGATAGCTCAGTCCAAACAGAAGAGTTATGCAGATTCGAAACGCAAGGAGGTAACCTATGAAATCGGAGACAGAGCATATCTGCGAGTATCACCTTTGCGAGGAGTGAAACGTTTTGGAGTTAAGGGAAAGTTAGCCCCGAGATTTGTAGGACCGTATCGTGTTTTGGAATGGATGGGAGAAGTTTCCTACAAGTTGGAGTTACCTGGAGGACTGTCAGGAGTTCATGATGTGTTTCACGTTTCCCAGTTGAAGAAGTGCCATGCTGAGATGGCCGATATACTGCTAAGAGATACCGTACCCTTGGAGGTGTTTCAGTTGGACAATGATTTCACTCATGAGGAGAATCCAGTCAAGATTTTGGAGTTTGCCAATCGAGTCACTCACAACAAGGTTATTAAGTTTTGCAAAGTTCAGTGGAGCCACCATACCGAGGATGAAGCCACCTGGGAACGAGAGGATGATCTTCGCAAAGACCACCCACACCTATTCTCTAGCCAACCCGAATCTCGAGGGCGAGATTCATCTTAAGGGGGTAGGTTTGTAACATCCCAAATTTTCAATTTGGAATGTTATACATAGATCATTCTTGCATATCATATTTTATTGCATTTCGTCTCGCGATCCTCGAAATCCTAAGCAACTCAAGGACCCTCGGAGAGAGTTGGGGATTTCCCCGGTTTTCAAATTTCATTTTTATCAAATTTTGAAACGAGGATTTTTGGTTTTAATTACTTTTCTCTCCGAAAATATTTCATATTAAAGTATATGAGAGGAGATAATATGACTTCTCCAAAATAATTGAAATATTGGAGGAAAAATATTAAAAATCAAATATTTGTTTTTTATTTGGATTTTATTACAATTTTGTTTGCATTAGAAAAATTGCACGTTTCCAAAATTGCATTTTAGGGCCAAGAAAATGTTCGTCTCGTTCTAAATATTTTATTTAGACGGTGAAAATTTGTTTTGGCATTTTTAGATTTTTATTTTATTTTCTAGGATTTTCTTTCTGTTCGGCGGAATTGTTTAAAAAGAAGTCTTCGGGCGCCGACTGGGCCGAAACCCAGTCGGGCCGGCCCATCTTCTCCGCCGCCGACTCAAACGGAGTCCGAGCCAGACTCCGCCTCCCCGCCGCCTTGCCCCCTCCCCTAAGCCACCTCCCCCTCCCCTCTTTAAATACCCAACCCCCCCACCACCACCACCACCCACCCCACCGCCCGCAGCCCCGCCACCGCTGCCGTGCCACTGCCTCTACCGCGCCTCGCCGCCGCCGCTGCAAGCCGCTCCGCCACCTCGCCGCCTTGCCCCGCCGCCGCTTCCGCATCTCGCCGGACCCGACGAGGTAGCTGTTTGCCGCCGGTTTTTTTTAAGAAAACCGTTTCGGTTTTTTTTTTGAAAAAGCTAGTCCGTTTTTTTAGATCAATTCGCCAGTTTTTTCCGGTTCTTCTCTTTAGTGGACGTTCGTTCATACGTTAGTTTTAACGAACGGTTTTCGCTCGTTAGTTACAAACAACGAACGCTCGTTCGTTAGCCTGTTCGTCAGCTTTCTTTTATCGAATTTTTCCGCGACTATTTCTGATCGATTTCCGTTTCAGTTTATCTTTTTGCTCGTTTATCAGAATCAGGTGATTCAAGCGCCTAGATCTTCGTCTCGAGACCCTCTTTCTATTTAATCAACTTAAACAAGATTTTTCTACTGTAAAATTTGACCTTAGTTCAGATTAGTAAATGGATCTTGTTTTTTCGCCGTTTGAGTTTCGTTGCTCCATTTGATTTGATTCTTTTCGCAAACCGGAGTTCTTAAGTTGAACTTTCTTGTTAGATCTTCTTATTTGAGATTTACCCATGTTTGTTTGCTTGATTGCTTATGTATGCTATTGTTTGTTTGCGATCAAATTCCCGGAGTGCGAAGTATGTTATTTGGAGTCCCTAGGTTTCGCGGATCATCAGCAAGGCAAGTAACACTTTGATCATATCCCTTTATCACTCAGTTTTTATGCATTAGTTCCAATCCTCAAACATTGCATGGTTAGGATGTGATTAACATGTGGGTTGGGAAGTAGTTGACGAGGTAGAACCTATTGCCCTGCTATATTCAAACCTTGGGAGTTACTTATACGAATTGCTTATATTGCTATGCTATGCTCGTAGACGTGGTTTGGGTGAGTGAAATCCATGAAAGATGTGAGATTGTTAATTAATGGTTTAACTTAAGGTGGCAACTTGTATACACATCTGGGTGGATTGAGGCACCTGGAGAACCCAGTGTTGCCTGTATTTTTGGAAATCCCGAGGTTCCGTATGATTTTCCTATGGACTGCCACCCAGGCTCAAAGGGAATTGAGATGATTCATGCTAGAAACTTCCGTGTGCAGCCACAAGCTATTATGGGCTCTAGCATAGTTGAGTAAGTTACGTGAAGCTCTTGAAGAGGTGGATCAGCAGGTAGTGGGTTGTAGGTTTGGTATGGTCTGCCCGGAGTAGAGACTTAATGTTCCTGAAAGACTGTGTCTCGGTTATCTGTTTCTCAAACACCAT
The DNA here is from genome assembly GCA_034509565.1 of Triticum monococcum. Taxonomy (NCBI): domain Eukaryota; kingdom Viridiplantae; phylum Streptophyta; class Magnoliopsida; order Poales; family Poaceae; genus Triticum; species Triticum monococcum. The sequence continues at coordinate 740,789,034 of CM067847.1, read as the reverse complement.
GTAGTGCGAGAAATCCAACGGAGGTGATCGAGTCTTGTGGGGAAAAGTACGCAAACCTCTGTAGAGTGTACAACCTAATCATGGTTAGCCGTGTCCCTGGTTATGGACATCTTGAGTATCTAGTACTTGGAGTATCTTAAGTATCTCATCACTTTTTAACTTAATATTGTTGGGTTGATAATTACTTTAATTGGGATTGAGTTGGAGGAACCTTCTCAATGATGTTTCAACTACCATGATAGTTAAATTAAAATATATTCCTTTGTTGTAAGGAAAATTGGCTTTTCGCAAAAACAATAACCATAGAGCTTTCCACCAGCCAAATATGCATGTAGTGATAGCATTATTCTGTTCTTGCTCTACTGTGTTATTTTGCCAGCATATTCCATGTGCTGACCCGTTTCGGGCTGCAACGTATTATGTTGCAGACTTTTCAGACGAGGAGTAAGGTTCGTTAGGTCGTTGCTATGCAGCTCAGCTATGCCGTTGGAGTTGATGGACTCACTTTATCTTCCAAGCCTTCCGTTGTTATCATCTTAGATGGCCTTAAGCCATATTTATTGTAATAAGTTCTCTTTGCAGACATTCGATGTAATAAGTGTGTGATTGCTACTCTGTTATAAATCCTTCGAGTACTGTGTGTGTCAGCATTACCGATCCAGGGATGACACTGAAGCACAGAGACTTGACCGTTTGAGGTCGGGTCGCTACAGTAGATTTGCGGTTAATTTCTTAGGCATGTGCTAGGATTGATAAGATTCTAGCAGATCCGATTGCGTGCGATCTCAATCGAATCCAATCGGACTGATATGTTCTTGTTTTGTACAGTGCGTGTGCTACTTCTTGTGTTCATGCTAGAATGCTAGTAGCTGTGTTACATGCTTGATTCATGTTCATGCTAGAATCCTAGAATCATGCTAGTCCGAGTCCTACTACATGCTAGGTTTGTGCTACATGCTAGTAGTTGTGTTCATGCTAGAATCATGTTCTTGTTGAGTGATGAATGCTAGAATCATGTTGACTGATGGCATGTTCATGTTAGGATCATGTCCTTGTTTCATGTTGCATGTTGAAGCTAGGGTTTATGCCATGAGTGGATGTTATACGTGCATGTAGTAGGACCATTTTAGGATGGTCCCAAATCTGCATGGCTGCACATGGGTGCTATTGGCACTTGCCATTACTATTTTTAGATATTTCCTTATTTAGGATAATGCAGTGATCAGTGCCAGTTGCAGCACAGAAGATGCCACTGATCAGTGACTTGCCCAACAACAAGTGTCATTGATAGGCAAATGCCACTTACCAATGGCATTTGTTGTTGGGCAAAATGGCACTTATCAATGGCACATGCTATTGGGCAAGTCACTGATCAATGCCATTGATCAATGCCATTTGCACTACAACAAGAGATTAGTGCTCTTGCCCGACACCAAATGCCACTGGTCATTGCCATTTGGCCATGAGCACTTGCCACTGATCAGTGGCACTTGCTGTTGGGCAAATGCCACTGATCAGTGGCACTTGCTGTTGGGCATTCTAGCATTCATCACTGATCAGTGGAGCTTGCTATTGGGCAAGTCCACTGATCAGTGGCATTTGCTTGCTTGCTTGCTTGCTTGCTTTGATACTAATACTTGTCATGTTTCCTGACAAGATACTGAAGAATAACTGGGATGTGTCGGGTGGAGGAGCTCAGGTCGTGGCCGGAGCTGAGCGCGCCGAGGATTTCATCCCCACGAACAGGTGGCTCGGGACGGTGGACCTGCCTGGCAGGATCGCCTTCATGAGCATGCCTCGTTCAAGGGGATGATCTCCGAGGCAGGGCCACGAGGAGGGAGCCAGGGAGCCGATGAGATTCTACCAGCAGATCAAGGACGACGAGGACCTCGCCATGCTCGTCGTCCCTCCCAAGTTCGTGGAGGTGATGAACACCTGGCTGGTCATCAAGTGACTCTCGCGCGTGGTCAGGCTCTCAGCCAACAAGCGGTGTGTGTTCTGGGTGCAGGTCCACAACTTCGAGGGCCACATGGTGCTTGGCCGGGGGTGAAACTACTTCTGCCACTGCCACCGCATCGTCCCCGGCGACCTCGTCGTTGTGCGCATCTCCGGACTCAGACCGAAGGTTCAGATCTACAACCACGACTCGTCGGTGATGTGCAGGTATCGTTGCAACAGGCACAACTGCCTTGGTAGCATCGAGGAGGCTATGTAGTTAAGTTAAGTCAGGTGTTAGTGGAGAACTTTTAGGGTGTCTGGCGAGACTTGTGCTAGGAACTTGTTCACATTTTGGCCAGGAGCAGCATCCTGGCACAGCAAGGAAGGAGGATGCCCCTGCTCTTAATCTAGACTTATGTTATCTAGTTAAGTAGTTTGCTGTGTTAAGTTTGCTGTCATTACATTGCTTGCTTTGTTTGATCTTAGCTGTTGTGATGTTGCTATTGTGCTAATCATGTGTGGTGGTAAGGCCACCATATTTGAATGGGGTGAGCAGAACACAAACGCTGTTTGCAACCAAACAGCTGAAGTTTGCATCTTCTCACACCCTAAGCACAAATGCGGGTAACCAAACAGCAGGGGGGTAAGTGCCTCTCGATGTGATGCAGGCAACCAAACAGGTTGCATCTGCTCCATATGAGGCTCAACAACCAGGCTGGCTAGAGATGGACATGCAATGCAACTACTGTTGCAAACTGCAACCAAACACCCCCTTAAAGTTCAACAACGATTGCTTGTCCAAGTAGTATAGAAATCATAACTCTACTTTTCTTTGAGCAGTAATCGTAATTCTACCTAGCCAGGTGATACATGTAGCTCCTAGGCTGTATCAACGTGAGTTGAAGAAGTATAAACAACAAATATCGTTACATGCCTGTGTGTGTGTTGCTAGCTGGTCCATCAACAGAATCCACCTGCTAGTCGACCAATCAATCCATCGACTGGATCCATCTCAAGGCAAAGCTAGCTAGCTATGCTGTTAGCTGATTCAGTCCATTCCAAGGCAAGCCAGGTTTGCTCTGTGTTCGTTTTGCCATCGGTCGAAAGCGCCGGCCATGAGGAATATTGGTTCACGGGCACTTAATTAACCGACCAGAACGAAGGAAAGGATCGAGATGCACGCACCTGTGACAGAGTCCTGACGGGGGCAAATGGCTTAAGTCTGAGCTGTTTGCCTTCTACACGTCCTCGTACCCCATCTGCTCTGCCACATGTGTCCTCCCCATGGCCGCCTGCGATGAAGACGACCCGTCGAATTCACATAGACGACGCACACCCAAATCGTGGAAGCTGACGGCCGCGGAAGACGTCTTGGAGCAAGTGGATGGAGGGCGGAGGCGGAACAGGGCTCAACAGCGAGAAAGCCAGACGGCGAGCCGTCGGCCATCTTCGCCACGGCTGAGTCGAGTGAAGTTTCTCGGGAGAGATTAGATTGGAATCAAGGGGGGGGGGGTGTGGAGGGAATTGAGACGGAGAATAGATGATCCTCATGTAGATGGGAGTGCGGGGCCGGCGGCGACGTCCACAGCCAGGACCACAGCCATGACGACCAGGAGAGGACGATGAGGGGAGCAGCGGCGGTGAATTTCTCGAGAGCGGAGAGATTGGTTGGGCTGTTTCTCTTTTCTTTGGGGTGAGGGGAGATGGAGGATGGGACGTGTGTTCGTGGGTGGGTCGTGGGCTCTGTTTTTCTTTCCTTTCTCTGCGCTGTTTTTTCGAAGCGGTGGATAGTTTTCTTGATTTTTTTTAACGTACGAAGGGTGGGGAAAGGGGTATCGATAGGGTAGGAGGTCGAACCATCGTGGAGGTCGAAACATCACGACGTTCAATTCTTTTTTAATAGTAGAGATTTGCTTCCGGCATCCCAAGTACTAAAACACATATACATCCCACGTAACTGTGTACCAAGGCATGGATTAAGAAAAACATCTGCTGTGTGCAGCTTGACATGTGCACGTGCATTTACCCGGCCTCGAGGTAACTACGTACGCACGCTCAGTACGTGCAAATGTGCTAGCTTCGCGCGGCTGCTTGCTGCTATAATTTTACCGTGCACCACGCACGTGCGTACACGAGAAATGCGTCGGTGTGCACGTAGGACCGGAGCACTGTGCACGCATGTTTTATTTACCGTCTGGTTATTTAAGTCGTCCGTCCAAGACTGAGAAGGCACAGTACACGATACGGTAAAAAATGGCAGGGGGGAGTGTATATCGCTCCGGTCCCGAGCTTGTCAGTTCTCTGAAAAGGGAAAGAACCGTTAAGGCGGAATCGTCTCTGCGTTCTGTAAACTGCTACAGGTTGCGTTTTTCATGTACACAAGGCGATGGCATGGCATTAGTCAGGGTCGTACTGGTAGTACTGTTGCATGCTCACCATTTCGTCTACTGATACTTATTACCAAGCCGGTGCACCGCTTGTATGGATTATGATGGATGTGTGGGGGCTAGCATGCATGTTAGCTGAGCAAACCTTTATGTGCACCAGATCAATGAGGTGTGTGTATTTAGTTTGGTGGCATAACAGGGCTGCGAGCTTAGAGCATTCAAGGGCGATGGGCAAAATTCAGCCCCATATGCTACTAATACATTCAATAATTCTACAGACGACATTCGATAGTTCACCATTCGACAAATGAAAACATAGTTAAGCATATGACAAGACATACCATGACATTGAACCTAAGGGCTGGACAAATTGCGCCAGACATAGTTTAACCCGCAGTAGTTCCCCAGGCGTTGCACCCACCCCACAGCAACCTGAGATGAAGCAGACAAGGACAAACTGGCCTAACCGCGGCTCCACCTGCGCTGCGTTGACAACTCGCTTCCGGTGAACCCACATTGTGGTGGTCGGGACGCCGTCCAGCTACTGCTAGATCTGCCCCGGGCTCACAGGGGTGACGCCCCGCCACCGATCTTCATCCAGTACCGGCAGAGTGCGAGGCAGAGGTGCGAGTCTCTGCTCTACCACAGCCTCAAGGAGCTCCCACTCCACCTTGTCAGAGCCCCATTCAGATCCAAAGCTGGACATGGCAGGGAAAGAAGGGAAGAGGGATGAAGAGGAGATGAGAGACGAGGAGAGTGAGAGTGAGAGCCAGGGTTAGGGTTTTTGGCGCATCGGTGAAAGGGGGTTTGTGGGGTCCAGATGGGCCACGCCAATGCATATCGACAGGGCAGACATGTGTAAACGTACCCTGACAGCCCGATACCCACCCCACAATTTGACCCGTGTGTTTTGTTCCTGAGAAATAGCGTAGCTATAAGGGGAGTTACCTTAGAGATGCTCTTACTCTTATTATTAGCCTCCAGGGTTAGAATGTTGGTTAGTGCAAGCATATATTCCCGGTTGTCTATGTACCAACTACCAACAAGTAAGGTGCCTCTTTTTCTGTCCTCTGCCACTTTTCACTAAAAAAAAGTCTCAAGTTTGACGCCCTTGTGTGGGTCACTACAATGGATTCTTTCAATGGTGATTGTAAGTGATATATATTGATCGCGGACGGCCTTTACACCGATACACGTTGAAGCACAAATATATACTCATAACTCATATCACCTTACTCACACAGTTGAACTCAAATCACAACATTGACAAGTATATCCCATAGAAATAAGCATTTGTACACGCCACATCACATTCCATTGCAAATAGCATACATGTATGAACAATATTAAAAAAAAAACTTGCTGATATTTCACTGTTCCGAAACGTGTTGTTGAGCTGTGACAAGGGGTGAAAGTCTACCTAGTAGGTAGTTTTTCTTCATGGACTCATCAATTGTCATTCATTGACTATAATTAAATTATGAGCATCAATTGCAATTATATGAGGTGATGTGCATGTTTGTTGTTATGGATATGTGCTAAATTATGTACCGTCAACGAGAAATTCAACATTGTTGCCAACTACATGAATAATGCAAAGGACTATTGCTATGAGGCTGGCCGTGCTTTCTTGAAACATCATTGCATTATATGTACAAAACATTATGTACGCATGAATTCACCTACAGTACAACGCATTTGCTTCCCCAAATATAGCTTTGCAGTATAGAAATATATCTAGCAGAATCAGCGATTGCATTAGTAGCCTGATTTGCGCTTATTAAGCAAGCTTATGCAATTGCCAACTGCCACCTGTTAGTTCCGTAAAAAAAATTAGTTAAGCCATCCCGTGATTTTGCTACTTTATTGAGAAGCATGCCATCAAAGGGTTGCCATCCATAACCCAATTATTCCAAACGCTCCAACCTCGTATAAGATGGGGTAACCTAAACGTCTGATTTTCTTTGTCAAAGAAAACAGCTCATGTTGGCTAGCTGCTGGTGTGTTAGCAAAGAAAAGCCAGGCCCTTGTGGGAAAGTAAGAAACCAACCCCATACCAGACTGCAGCCGAGCGAACCCTGGCTGCTTGGTAGGTGTCGTCTGTGCACATGAAACAAACAGAAAAAGATCGTATCACAATGTAGCAGTAGTGGTCTTTGTTTTTAGTCCTCTCCGCTTCCCTTCCCTTGGTCTTTCTGCCTGTCTGCTTCGTTTTTCTACAGCACGCAGGCATGCACACATGATCAATTGGATGTGCATTCTGTGGCTCGCCTCATGCAGAGACCAAACAATATGGAAAATCCTCTTGGAAAAAAAATGAAAAAGAAAGATCACAGTTCCTCCCACGGTTCCTCCTCCACGCGACCTACCCAACCCTAACCGCATGGCTCCGCTCCCCGCGGTAAGCTGGCGCTGCCGCACGCCGCGTTGCCGCCCTGGCCTTCCCTTGACCTCCCACCACCGTCGTGTTGGTCTCCGCCATGAACATCCCTCTAGAGCCCCCCAACCCCAAACTGCAGCAATTCCCATGATCCCTGCAACCCCTGACCCGCACCCGTCAAGATTTGAACTCGCTCCGGCTAGCTCATGCTCGTTCACAGTTCGGCGTGGCCGTGGCCAAAGATCGTCGCTGCCACTCCTCACGTCGTCACCACCCTTGGCCTCGTGTGAAGCAGAAAAATGTTGAGTATCATTGTTATTATGAAAACATAGGATAGCGTGGGATTTATTCCACCTTGCCTTGTATTCCAAAATACCTTGTATTTCTATATATATACCCACGAGACTCAAGCAATACATCGACCAAGTCTCCTCTGTCCCTTCTAACAAAAAAAGACTAACGCATAGATCAGGTACCTGTTGGTTAGCAAACGCTCTGATAAAAAGGAAATCCTATAAACCTGCGGTACACGTTACAATGTACAATTTGTGGACTGCACAAGTAGTGTAAGAGCGACCCCGATGCATTTTGATGAGAGAAATGTTGAGTAAAGGACACAAAAGGTCGAGGACACGTCCGGGCCAAAGGAGATCACGTGAGTGCATGCTCGAATCAGCCTCGTATTTTGATTTCGCAAGCACAAGAAGAACAGTGAGAAATGATCAAATCGACATATAGCGGTATAGGAGCCCACACAACACAAGCGTCCATGCATGTCCTCCCTGTGAGGGGCATATGTTTCTCTCTCCACAACAACCACGGCGACTTGTTGCACCGGAACAGCAAGGAGAAGGCCCGGCCATCTTCGTCCGGTGAGGCCGCTGACACATGCATGCCAATCCCGGACAAGCTACGCGCCAAGAGTTATTGCCAACGGACACGCACACACTCATCACTCTCCTCCCTCCTCCTCCTCCACTCCCCCTCACTCTCTCTCTACACCACAGTACGCTGCCCGCATCGCTCTCTCCCGATCTCTTCTCTCTCCTGGCTGCCTTTTTAACCACCTCTGCGCCCTCCACCACCTTACACAGCACAGCACAGCCACACTGATTCAGCCAGCCAGCTAGCGAGCGAGCGAGCGAGCTTGGCCAACCACAAGCCACCTAGCTAGCTAGCTAGCTCCCCCGGCCTTCTTGCAAGGCGACCGACCACTCGCTCGCTCGGGCCATGATGAGCGGCGGCAGGATGAACGCGGCGGCGAGCGACGACTTCCCGTTCGGTGCAATGCAGCCGCCGCCCTACGTCGGCTTCGAGCACGCCGGCATGGTCCAGGCCGGCGGCGGAGGGGGAGGCCAGCGCCACCAGGGCGCCATGATGTACGACAACTTCGACTTCGCGGCGGCCGCGGCCGCCTTCGGCCAGTTCCAGGACGCGCCGCACCACCAGATGCTGGCGCTGCCGCCGAACGGGAGCGGCGCCGGCGGGCTGCTCCCCATGGCCCCGCCGCCCATGCCCGGGATGCAGCTGCAGATGCCGCCCATGGGCATGCACGGCCACGGCGACGTGTACCCGGCGCTCGGGATGGTGAAGCGCGAGGGCGGCGGCGCGGGTGACGCGGGGAGGATCGGGCTCAACCTCGGCCGGCGGACCTACTTCTCCCCCGGCGACATGATGGCCGTGGACCGGCTGCTGATGCGTTCCCGCCTGGGCGGCGTGTTCGGGCTCGGGTTCGGCGGCGCGCACCACCAGCCGCCTCGGTGCCAGGCGGAGGGCTGCAAGGCGGACCTCTCCGGCGCCAAGCACTACCACCGGCGACACAAGGTGTGCGAGTACCACGCCAAGGCCTCCCTCGTCGCCGCCGCCGGCAAGCAGCAGCGCTTCTGCCAGCAGTGCAGCAGGTCAGACCCCCACTCCGTCCCCCCCTCTCTCTCTCCCCAGAAATGGAACAGTAGTTCTCGCGCATCGGGGGAGGCGATGTTCTTGCAGAGGCCTAGTATAGCTAGAGCTAGGTTGCAGCAAGTCTAGGGCAGTAGGGCCGCTGGAAGCTGTCTGCCTTTTCAGTTCGCGCTCTGATCCGGCTCATGTCCATTGTCCTTCGCGGCCATGGAAAAGCTCTCCCTTGTGCAAAAGCCGGCCGAGATGAGATGACCACTCATGTCAACCAAAAAAAGACAAGAGAAAACACTGCTCCATGGCATGGCATGGTGGAGTACTAGGTCATGCATGCACCTGCGCGCATCTGCCCATGGCGTTTTCTTTCCTTGGTGGTTTTCCGGGGATCGATCGATGGGCGGACCGGAGAAAGGATCGTGGAAAGGGGGAGAATCAAATGCGAGAGGGAAAAGGCTGCGTGCTTCGGGATGCCGCTGCAGAGAGCAGGCTAGGGTGAGAGGAGAGGAGGGAGACGCTGGCTGATCCGGTGCCAGGCTTTTGCCCTGACCATATCTCTTCCCCGGCCTTTTCTCTTTATGCTCCTATTGACCAATGTTGCAGCGGAGGGTGCCAGTGGCGACTAGACTTTTGCATGCCAATTATAGTTTTCTTCACCCTCCATGCTCGTCATCTCGTGTATCGATCAACATTATTTGGTTGAACTGTAGATGCTATTTACTGCTAGTGTATTTTGTTGGCTAAAGATTGACTAGCTAGTTAGTTTGGTTTTTTACAGAGGAAAATATTGAGTTAAGTTTGTTGGTCGTGTAGGTTCCACGTGCTCACCGAGTTCGACGAGGCCAAGAGGAGCTGCCGGAAGAGGCTGGCCGAGCACAACCGCCGCCGGAGGAAGCCGGCGAGCAGCAGCACGATGGCGACGTCCAAGGACTCGGCGCCGCCTTCCAAGAAACACAACGCCGGTGCCATCTCCAGCTCCTATGCCGCCGACAACAACAGTAAGCTAGCTAGCGTGCATTTACCTTTCCTTTATTTGCATCCAACCTAGTGCCATTGATCACCGTTAACCACTACGGGTACTAATTAGTTTCCTTTTCTACGTACGATGAAGCGGCTTTGAGCGCCGCCAAGTCGACCATCTCGTCGAACACGAGCGCCATCAGTTGCCTGCAGCAGCACGACCAGAGCAAAGCGGCGGCCGCGGCGAGGCCGATGACACTCACCCTCGGCGAGCCGCGGGAGAAGGACGACCACCAGCAGCAGCTCAACAGCGCCATGCAGCTCCATCACCACCACCAGGAGCAGCAACACTTCATCACCTCCCTGCTTCAGCAGAACAACAACAACGGCAACGGCAACAGCAACATCCTGTCGTGCTCCTCGGTGTGCTCCAGCGGGTTGCCGTCCGCCGGGGCGGCCAACGGCGAGGTCTCCGACCAGAACAACACCAGCAACCATGGCGGCGGCGGCAACAACAACAATAACATGCATCTGTTTGAGGTGGACTTCATGTAGACCGATCGATGCAGGTGAGCTTGTAGGTCCATGCATGGAGCCATGGAGTGGTCACCAGCCTAAGCCTAGCACTGTCTCAACAGTGTCCTTTAATTAATTTGTGTGTAGGTAAAAAAAAGGAGAGCAAAAAACCTTAAGGGTATAGTCCATAGTCTCAAAGTGGTGAGATCAGCTAGGAAAGGCTGTGCAACCTACTAGCATGCATGCCTTTCTCCCAACTTTCTTTCCCGCAGTGCTAGCTCCTGTAGTGCTGCAAGCAAGCATGCCTTTCTGCCATTTTCTGTTTCAGTGAGGAAATAATGTTTGTGTCATTATTTTAGCCCTGTTAATTGTTTTTACTCACTGTCCACCTTGCATTCAAGTTTCTGTGTTACTACATTATATATCTCCCACAGCTAGCTAGTCAACAAATAGATGGGGGTGTGTGACTAGCTCCAAGAGGATAATTCAAAAATTTAACATTTACCGCCTGCCCAATCCAAGAGGTCCCAACTCACATTACTCGAGAATCTTTGCGAATCTGCCATTGCCCAAGCTATTAACCGCGGCCGTTTTTACCGGGATGCAACGCATGGAGTATCAGGAGTAATTCCAAGGGTTGGACCATGCATGCAAATGCTTGCCGTTAGTATTAACTGCATGTCAAGATGGAGCCCTCCCTCCACCCCACAGATCCTGCCTGGGCACGTACGTACGTACGTACGTACGCGAGAGGCTTAATTCACGACAAGGCTGGCTACCCAGCTAGAGTGACTAGTACGTAGTACGTACGTGCGTGCTCATCCACAGTAGTGGAGTGCTGCCCGCACCATCATTCATTCATTCATGCATGCATGCGCATGGAGTTCATTAACTAAAGCCACGGATGGATGTGCATGTGGCCGCTAATTTTGCGTCGGATCTTTGCTTGCATGCTGGGCGTCTTGCTGCCCCCGGATGCGACGTGGGGCTGTAGCGGCCCGTCCTGGGATCTGGGGCGTTCATCCCGTCGTACGTGTGTATTTGGAGGGCCGTACGTGCATGCATGCATGCATGCGGCAGAAGATTGAATGCTGCCTGCGCGCAGGAGGGGGTGGTTAATGCGGCCGGGCCCGTCGCTTGCTTGCTTGCATGCATGCGGCGCAGGGCGAGGCAAATCGTGTCTGCTCGCTCGCCATCGCTCATCGTGTCTGATCGTAATGCATGCATGCATGGATGAGACGGCCATTCATGGCGTATTTGCTTGCCGATTCGGTTGCCTCCGAGGGCCTGGACCGCGCATTGAAGCGTTAGCGGGGCGCACTAATTTCGAGCGCCTACATTCGTAGATGATGTAGATGCACATAGTACATGTGCTCAAGGGAACGGATGTCCAGGGGAATGCCCCACTTCGTCGTGAAAAAGGAAATGAAACGCTGACGCCTGAAAAAAAATATGCGTTAGCTGAATTTTCCGACCGTAGATCACCATACAACGGGCACTATTCCTCTACATCCTCTGTTTTCTTCTTCCAATAATGCTGTTTACAAGACCTTACGTAAATCCACTTCACGCTGACTAAACTGCCCCCCTGATTTTCAGGGTGGGCCCACGTCCCAAATTCGGCCCAATATAGAACCACCACGTGTAGCATCGCTCTTCTTCTTCCGGCGCACGGCTTTGATTCCGTCGTCGATGCTTGTTGCTGAGGCAAATGATTCTTTTTTTTTAGAAGCTGAGGCAAATAATTCTTGGTACTTGATGTTTGGCAAAATCCAGTCTTGTTCTTCCGCCAAGATTCAGTGAGCCGTTAATGAATCCACTACGCTAATCTGATCCGGGGCCGTGCCTAGCTCGTCGGTGCTGCCACGGACCGACCCCTCCGGCGACTTCGCATGCACGCCAAATCTGTGCGTGCCAGTGCGTGTTTATCCGCAAGCGCCGAATCTGCGGGCAGCGTCGAGCAGTCCTGCCTGCTCGCTGCAGCTCGCAGAGGGGCTCAAGTCAGGCCGCCCATGTCATGTAGGAGCCGGACCTGATCCGTCGCAGTGGCTGCCGGGAGACGCTCGTGGCCGCCCTTCCCCGGTCAGCCTGGGCTCTGCAGAGTGGGCCTGGGGAAGAAGTGGGTGCGGGATAAGACCGGTAGGACACCCCCAGCGGTACCAGGCCACGGCCCAGTTACTTTTTTTTAATTCGTACGTTTGGAATAATCCCTCCGTCCCGTAATATAAGAGCATTTTTGACATTAGTATCGTAGAAAAATTCTACCCACTGTTAAAATATCTGTCATGCATTTGAAACACATTCATCTCGTAATTAAAAGATGTTTTGTGTATTGTAAGGATTCATCTTATGTCAAAAAATGCACATTGTATCTTCAAATAATGTCTTCTCATATTTTAACAAGATTACTCCCGGATTTGAAAAAACATATATTAAAAATCATATATTTTGGGTAGAAATGTAGATTAAAATAATAAAACCGTGCATGCGTGAAAATATATAGAAAAGTGAAAGTGTTCAATTTATAAGAGAAAAAATCAAGAAAAAAGGGAATAAAAATAACAAGAAATATATGCATGAAAAAAGTAACAAAAAAATAAAATGGGGATTAGAAAATAACAAAAAGAGAAAGAGAAACAAAAACTCTAGAGGGCCTTGCCCATCTAAAAGAATCTAAAGAATACAAATTGGCTTGGAAATGAAAAGAAAACCACTAGAAAAAAATAGAGATAGAAATAAAATTATCGCCTCTCCTCGCATGCACATATAGCGTTGAGGGTGATATGTGTGTTTTTGTCAATCAACTAACTTAGAGCATCTCCAATAGCAGCCCAATAATAGGGCATAAATGTTTTACAGGACATTTTCGTAAAAGAAATGTTACTCCAACAGTTGCTCTTGATGTCAAGTTTGCTTCAATTATTTTATGTCTGTCAAAAACAACACCAAGTGCTGCAAATATACAACACTTGGGTTGCTGTCGCAATACCAAAACAGTTGCAAAGAACCCACAACTACTAGACCGCAAAGCAAATTTGGATGACACATTTTTCATAGATAACAAAACCCAGTTGAACCAAAGCTTCGCATATGATTGGGTTGAGCATCAGAGAATCAAAAGCTTCACGCACTATACCCTTTTTAATAGTACGATGGTCCTATGAATCAATAAAGAGAAAGAAGAACAACGAAATAAATTCTACATCTTCACTTCATCTTCGACTTATATCAGCTGCAATCAATTCCTTCGGATGCCACCGAACCACTTGTTTCACGTCAACAATTTTTAGGGGTCGCTCTCGAAAGCATAATCTTCGTTGATAATACTCGCTGCCATGCGGGATATTATCTTCGGAGTTTATATCAAACTTCTCATGACATGAGGGACCTGTTACTCTGTGTGCACTGGCAAACACATTAGTCCCTTACTGTTTATGTCAACAATCTTCAAAACATAAGGAGGCAAAAACATTTCACCAACCATCACACATGTTGGTGAGAACAAAACTTCATAACCCACACTAGATCAGGTCAACAAAAAATATTCAGTTGAGATGAAATTTTATTAGTATATGTTGCAAACTCACCAGTCTAATAATCTCCCAAATTTTGTGCCATCTAGTTCAATGGTTTGAGAGCATCTCATAGGTTATTAGAGGGGATAGAACCTGCGTTAACTCTGTTTTGTTGTTGTCCTACCACTTGTAGTTACTGTTGTTGCGGATGCTGGTTGGCAAGGTTCTGAGAGTATTGTAGATCGATGGAGTTTCTAAGGAAGACTATGTACACTTTTCCTATATACATAAAAAGTTGATCACCACTATCCTATTTATCTGAACATGCACATATGCCACCTCACCACACATGCCACCTCATGAATTATTATTCTCTCTTTCTTAGTTGCATGCTCCACCTAACTAGCATACCTAATGCACATGCATGCATGCATGGAAAAATGTTTACCTCAATTCACAACCACGCATAAAAAAGTTTTACACTATACAATAATCACATACTCCATAGAACCAACCTCATTAGAATATATTGCAACCAGTTCCCGCCGCAACGCGCGGGGTATCATCTAGTTCTCATAGTGAAAGTTGTGTGGGCTGGTTCGTATGTGTCTGTGTTTGTACTCCTGTTGTGTGGAGGTTCTTCCACGTGAAATTATTGTGTGATCTGTGCTTATTGTTCTGTTATTCGGTTGCTTCGTGTTGGCTAAAACCATCCCAAAGTTCATTGTAAACTAGGCTGCCAAGGCGATGATATTATGGACATTGATTGTGTCGATGAATTGGTACATTGCTTTGCGTTGGAATTTCTAGGATCGATCACATTAGAGTAGTTGAACACACGCGAACAAAAACTTTTGCCAAAGGCACATGACATGCCTTCTTGTGTACATGGCTTAGTGTGTCATCGCAACCTCATGTTGTAAAACTTCCCTTCTATCAATGAAAAGATATGCATCATTAATGAATTCGCAAACAAAAAAAGACACGTGACATGACTCCTCTTTTTATTTATTTCTCTGGAAATCACGCGTTAGAAAACCATGGGCTAGTTGTGCTTATATACACGACACACCCATCCTAAGCCTGCATGACTCAACACCATCTAGGACTACTACTACACTACTACTCCAAATACCAGTGCTTATACAATTTCCAAGCCGTGTAGTACTACTCCCTCCGTTTCTTTTTAGTCCACATATAAAGTTTTGTCAAAGTCAAGCTTTGTAGAGTTTGACTAACTTTATATTAAAAAATATAAACATTTACAATATGAAATCAACATTATCAGATGCACCATGAAACGTATGTTCATACTATATAGTTTTAGTATTGTAGATGTTCATATTTTTTTATATAAATTTGGTGAAACTTTATGCAGTTTGACTTTGATCAAATCTTATATGCGGATTAAAAAAAAACGGATGGAGTACTATCTTCATCTGGATTTATTAGGCCCCCTTGTATTGCGTGCCAGATTTTGACAATCTATATTACTAAAAATATATAATATATATGATACAGAAAGTACACCATTGGATTTGTATTTAAAAGAGCTTTCTAGCAATATAATTTTTGTGGCATACAGTTTATATTTTATTAATTGAATTTGCAGGTCAAACTAAAGCACAAAATAAGATGAGGCTATTAAACCCGGACGGTGGGTGTATGAGGACTCGGCCAAGAATACAAGATTACCTAACACTTTGTTCCTGTTTAGCCCCAATACACCAAAGCACTACACCTCTGCACCTTGCCCTATAACCGGTGGAAACAAAGCACTTCTGCTTACTTCAAATGTCGTGCTTAAACTGTGGTTAGATCATAATTATGTTATAAGCCTAATGCTCAAGATCCAACATCTACATGAAGTCCACCTCAAACATATGCATGCCGTTGTTGACGTTGTTGCTGCCATTGTTGTTGGTGATGTCGTTGTTCTGGTCGGAGACCTCGCCGTTGGCCGCCGCCGCCGATGGCATCGTGCTGGAGCTAACCGAGGAACACGACAGGATGTTGCTGTTATTGATGTTGTTGTGCAAGAGGGAAGTGATGAAGTGCTGCTGCTCCTGATGGTGGTGGAGCTGCATGGCGTTCCTGAGCTGCTGCTGGTGGTCGTCCTTCTCCGGCGCCGCACCGAGGGTGAGCACCGTCGGCCTCGTCGCCGCTGCCGCCCTGCCCTCGCCGTGCTGGAGGCAGCTGATGGCGCTCGTGTTGGAGGAGATGGTCGACTTCGTCGTGCTCAGTGCTGATCGATAGATTGTACGTAAGGACGAATTAGCCCTGATAAATGATGATTATTGCACTAGGTAGGTAGGATGCAATTAGATAAAAAGAACTTGTCGGCTTACTGTTGTTGTCGGCGGTGTAGGAGCTCGAGATGGCTCCGGCGTTGGGTTTCTTGGTAGGCGGAGCCGAATCCTTGGACGACGCCGCCGTACTGCCGGCCGCTGGCTTCCTCCGGCGACGGTTGTGCTCCGCGAGCCGCCTACGGCAGCTCCTCTTGGCCTCGTCGAACTCCGTGAGCACGTGGAACCTAAGGCCAATCCGAAGTACAAGAACAGTTTAGGCTAAGCTAACCTTGAGCACCAAAATCCTTTAAGTCGTACGTACGTATTACACTCAACAAAATTAAAATTCTAGCTAGCTCAACAAGTGATGCATGCATGCATGTGAGCCCATATGCAAATGTCTAGTCGCCACTGGCACCGCCACACAACATTGGTCAATGCGAGAAAAGCAGAGATATGCCCAGCGCAAAAGCCTGCCAGAGGATCAGCCGCTCGTCGCAGCACGCAGCAGTCTGGACTCTGGAGTGCGCAGCTAGCCCAAAGAACGCTGCCTTTTCGGTCTCTTTTTCTTTTCGTGATCGTGTCTCCATCGATCGCGATCCACAGGAAAACGGCCATGGAAAAGCTCATGTGTGTGCTACATGCATTGAGTAGTGTTTTGTGCTGTCTTTTTTATTTGACATGACGGGTCGTCTCTGAGACTGAGACTTGGTATTGCACCATGGCCGCCGCAACGGACAAGTGACATGAACCAAAAACAGAGTGAAGACTGAAAAGGCAAGCAGTTCCCACTCGCCAAGCTGCAACCTAGCTAAGCTATACGGAGTATACTTGTGCAAGAACATGAATAGAACGAAGGATACTGTTGAGAGAGAGAGAGAGAGAGAGAGAGAGAGAGAGAGAGAGAGAGAGAGTTGATGGAGAGTGGAGTGGGGTGTGGGGTATAGACTCTGACCTGCTGCATTGCTGGCAGAAGCGCTGCTGCTTGCCGGCGGCGGCGACGAGGGGGGCCTTGGCATGGTACTCGCACACCTTGTGGCGCCGGTGGTAGTGCTTGGCGCCGGAGAGGTCGGCCTTGCAGTCCTCCACCTGGCACCGAGGCGCCTGGTGGTGGGCGCGGCCGAATCCCAGCCCGAACACGCCGCCGAGACGGGACCGCATCAGCATCCGGTCCACGGCCATCATGTCGCCGGGGGAGAAGTAGGTCCGGCGGCCGAGGTTCAGCCCGATCCTCCCCGCGTCCCCGGCGCCGCCGCCCTCGCGCTTCATCATCCCGGGCGCCGGGTACACGTCGCCGTGGCCGTGCATGGCCATGGGCGGCATCTGCAGCTGCATCCCGGGCATGGGCGGCGGCGCCATGGGCACCAGCCCGCCGGCGCCGCTCCCGCTCCGCGGCAGCGCAAGCATCTGGTGGTGCGGCGCGTCCTGGAACTGGCCGAATGCGGCGGCGGCGGCCGCGAAGTCGAAGTTGTCGTACATCATCGCGCCCTGGTGGCGCTGGCCTCCTCCGCCGGCGTGCTCGAAGCCGACGTAGGGCGGCGGCTGCATTGCCGCGAAGGGGAATTCGTCGCTCGCCGCCGCGTTCATCCTGCCGCCGCTCATCATGGCCCGAGTGAGTGGTCGGTCGGAGCTCAAGAAGAGAAGGCGTGTGCTTGGCTAAGCTCACTCGCTAGCTGTATGAATCAGTGTGGTTGTGCTGTGGTGTGTGAGGTGGTGGACGGCGCAGAGGTGGTTAAAAAGGCAACCATGAGAGAGAGTAGAGAGTGGAGGATAGTGGGAGTGTGTGCGTCTCCGTTGGCAATAACTCTTGGCGCGTGGCTTGTCCGGGAGTGGCATGTGTGTGTCAGCTGCCTCACTGGACGAAGATGGCCGGGCCTTCTCCTTGCTGTTTTGGTGCAACAAGTCAGCCGTGGTTGTTTTGGAGAGAGAAGGGTATAGCCCCCGCAGAGAAGACATGCATGGAGACTTGTATGGGCCATATACTTATTTCTCACAGTTTTTCTTGGGCTTGCAAAATCTAGATATGACATGTACTCACGTGATGTTCTTTGAGCCTGAAATGTCCAACATACTGTGTTCTTACGGCAACTCCAAGGTGAATCACCAAACCAACCTCAACTGTTTTGACGAAACAACTGGAAAACCTTTTGCCATCTAACAACAGTTACATACATTGTCCAAACCAGTCTGAACGATTCGCATTGAAGCTTTGACAGCCCTTCCCCACGAATGATATGAATACTACTGTTGCTTTATTTTTACTCACGTCAGTGGCATATTTTTATATTGATGTTAGCAAAATCCTCATTTCGACTGATGTCAAGGTAGAGGCCATCTCCTCAGGCAAGGAAGACCAGAAGAACTATTCATGTAGTTGGCAACAATGTTATATATGCATTATATAACATTATTCATGTAGTTGGCAACAACGTTGAATTTCTTGACAGTACAAGTGAGCACATATCTATAACAACAAACATGCACATCACCTCATATAATGGCAGTTGATGCTCATAATTTAATTATGTCAATGAATGGCAGTTGATGAGTCCATGAAGAAAAAACACCTACCGCGTAGACTTTCAGCTCTTGTCACACCTTAACAAAGACATTTCGGAGCAGTGAAAATATCAATATTATTGATACATGTATGCATATTGCAATAGATTAAGATGGGTGTATAAATACTTAGTTTTTATGGGATATACTTGTGAATGTTGTGATTTGAGTTCAACTACGTGAATAAGGTGATGTGGGTTATGAGTTTGTATTTGTGCTTCATCATATAGTCGGCCTATTTGAATGGACAAAACACACTGGCCCAACAGGGCTTCACAAACCATCCCCATTTGCCCGAACAGATGACACCGCCCCAAACCTTGCCCAAATGTGGGGCCAGTATGCAGCTATCGAACACATTTCGACATGTCCTTCACACTTCCCGCACAGGCCAGGCCCACCCTGATCCCATAAGATCCTTCTCCGACTGATGTACCGAAAACCCTAACCCTAGCTCTCACTTCCACTCATGTATCCTGTCTGCCCTTCACCTCTCTTCCCCTTGCCATCTCCAGTTACGAATCCGGATTGAACTTCGATAGGGTCGACTTGGAGCTCCTCCAGGCCAAGGAAGGGTAGAAGCTTGCCCTCGGATCGTGCTCCACTGGTCATGGGTGGAGACCCATGGTTGCGTATCATCCCCACCAGCCTGACGCGCATCCAGCAGTCAGGCATCCTCCCGGTCACCCCGACGCTGGGCGAGCCACAATGGGCCATCATTACAGTTTGTGTGGAGCAGCGGATCTCAGGCAGCCCAAAGTGCGGGTGCAGGAGCCTGCGGCACCTACTGTTAGTTAAACTATGGCCCGCACAATTTGTCATGTCCTTATGTTCAATGTCATAGTATGTCATGTCCTATGTTGATCTATGCTAACATGTTCTCTGTGTTTTTTACTTAGTGGTTATGTTTTTTAATGTATGTTGAACTATGAGGCCGCGAACCAGTACATACCTGAGCTCCCGCGAAACAGGAGGCGATCTAGGTCTCGCACGCGGCCGCCTCCGGTCGCCACTTCGGGGTAGGTTCTCCTAACCCTACCCTGCTCCCGTGCGGCGCCGCCTCGCCGCACCGGAGCGCCCCTGCCTGCCGCCTCCCGTTTCACTCCAGCGCATCTCCCCCCCCCACCGCCGCCGTCGAGGGCGTCGCAGGCAAAGTCTGTGTGCCACAGCGGCGGCGACGATGTTTCTCCTCGGCCAACGGTTCTGTCAGGACGGAGGCGGCCCGCGATGGCCGGATCTACGACAGTGTTGCGGGGCGGTGGTGGCCAGGCAGTTGGCGGCGGGTGACGACGGGTGCAGCGACGGCTGCTAGGGCACCCGATCTGGGCCTAGATGGGCTTCAGCGGGCCGCACTTGCTGATCTCGTGTACCATCTCGTTAATGGCTTGCTGCGTCCGGGATCGACCCGCAACTCGAGGACGTCGGGGTCTCCGGTCCTAGGCGTGGCGGTGGTGGCCACCTCCTTCGCCGGAGATTGTCGGCCTGAGGCTGGGTGGTCGGAGTTTCAGATCCGTCATCTAGTCCCGACTGCGAGTTGGGGAGACAGAGTTGTCGGTGAAAACCGAGCCGATGGCGGCGTTTTGAGTTGTTACCTTGATGAAGGCATCGTTGTGTAACTTCTGTCGACCCACTCGTGCTGCTTCGGGAGAAACCCTAGGATCTAGTCTTCTAGATTGGACAATGGCGGTACTACGGTGCCGTTTCTCTCTTGGGAGCATCGTTTGTGGAGCAGCGCTGGAAGACAGAGGTAGGAGGTGGAGGAATTTCGTCTTGCACGGAGCTTCGGTGGAGCTATCGAGTCATGCCTAGCCGACAGGTGATACGTTGAGTCATGCCTGGTTGGCTGGTGCTACACAGGACAGATCTTCCTGATTCTTCGCGTCTGGGCGGACGAGCACGGAACGGTGGCACCGTTGAGCGCAGTGGTGGCGTCGATGGATGTCCGGCCTGGTAGTGATGATGCGGATCTCTCTCCTGAAGATGGGTCAGTGGCCCGATAATGATGGCAACTTCTAAAACGTGTGCATGTGATGTGCGCTTTAGGTAGGCTGTGTTGGGGATCGTAGCAGAAATTTAAAATTTTCTACGCATCACCAAGATCAATCTATGGAGTAATCTAGCAACGAGGGGAAGGAGAGTGCATCTACATACCCTTGTAGATCGCTAAGCGGAAGCGTTGCAAGAACGCGGATGAAGGAGTCGTACTCGTAGCGATTCAGATCGCGGTTGATTCCGATCTAAGCGCCGAACCACGGCGCCTCCGCGTTCAACA
This sequence comes from Triticum monococcum, assembly GCA_034509565.1. Lineage (NCBI taxonomy): Eukaryota > Viridiplantae > Streptophyta > Magnoliopsida > Poales > Poaceae > Triticum > Triticum monococcum. The sequence goes on along the minus strand of CM067847.1, from coordinate 740,768,326 downwards.
CACGTGCAGCCCGGTGACGTCTCCCACGCCTTGATCCAACAAGGGGAGAATGAGAGATTGGGAATACTCCGTCCAGCAGCAGCACGACGGCATGGTGGTGGTGGAGGAGCGCGGGACTCCAGCAGGGCTTCGCCAAGCACTACGAGAGACGAGGAGGGAGAGAGGTAGGGCTGCGCCAAGAGAGAGATCAAATCGTGTGTTGGGCAGCCCCATACCTCAAATATATATAGGGGGAGGGGAGGGGGCTGCGCCCCCTCTAGGGTTCCCACCCCAAGGGGTGCGTCAGTCCTAGATCCCATCTAGGCTGGCGGCCACAAGGGGGAGAGGTGGAGGCGCACCTGGGGTGGGCCTTAGGGCCCATCTGCCCTAGGGTTTGCCCCTTCCCCTCTTGGAGGCGCCTTGGGCCTTGGTGGGAGGCGCCCCAGCCCACCTAGGGGCTGGTCCCTTCCCACTACTTGCCCATGTATGCCTCCGGGGCTGGTGGCCCCTCCCGGTGGACTCCGGGACCCCTCCTGTGGTCCCGGTACACTACCGGTGATGCCCGGAACACTTTCGGTGGCCAAAACCATACTTCCTGTATATCAATCTTTACCTCCGGACCATTCCGGAACTCCTCGTGACGTCCGGGATCTCATCCGAGACCCCGAACAATATTCGGTAACCGCGTATATACTTTCCCTATAACCCTAGCGTCATCGAACCTTAAGTGTGTAGACCCTACGGGTTCGGGAGTCATGCAGACATGGCCGAGACAACTCTCCGGTCAATAACCAACAACGGGATCTGGATACCCATGTTGGCTCCCACATGCTCCACGATGATCTCATCGGATGAACCACAATGTCAAGGATTCAATCAATCACGTATACAATTCCCTTTGTCTATTGGTACGATACTTGCCTGAGATTCGATCGTCGGTATCCCCATACCTTGTTCAATCTCATTACCGGCAAGTCTCTTTACTCATTCCGTAACACATCATCCCGTGATCAACTCCTTGGTCACATTGTGCACATTATGATGATGTCCTACTGAGTGGGCCCAGAGATACCTCTCCGTTTACACGGAGTGACAAATCCCAGTCTCGATTCGTGCCAACCCAACAGACACTTTCGGAGATACCCGTAGTGCACCTTTATAGCCACCCAGTTACGTTGTGACGTTTGGCACACCCAAAGCACTCCTACAGTATCCGGGAGTTGCACAATCTCATGGTCTAAGGAAATGATACTTGACATTAGAAAAGCTTTAGCATACGACTACACGATCTTGTGCTAGGCTTAGGATTGGGTCTTGTCCATCACATCATTCTCCTAATGATGTGATCCCGTTATCAACGACATCCAATGTCCATGGTTAAGAAACCGTAACCATCTATTGATCAACGAGCCAGTCAACTAGAGGCTTACTAGGGACATGGTGTTGTCTATGTATCCACACATGTATCTGAGTTTCCTATCAATACAATTCTAGCATGGATAATAAACGATTATCATGAACAAGGAAATATAATAATAACCAATTTATCATTGCCTCTAGGGCATATTTCCAACAGTCTCCCAGTTGCACTAGAGTCAATAATCTAGTTCACTTCACCATGTGATTAACACTCACAGGTCACATCGCCATGTGACCAACATCCAAAGAGTTTACTAGACTCAATAATCTAGTTCACATCACTATGTGATTAACACTCAATGAGTTCTGGGTTTGATCATGTTATGCTTGTGAGAGAGGTTGTAGTCAACGGGTCTGCCATATTCAGATCCCTATGTATTTCGCAAAACTTTATGTCATATCGTAGATGCTGCTACCACGTTCCACTTGGAGCTATTCCAAATTGTTGCTCCATTATACATATCCGGTATATCTACTCAGAGATATCCGGATAGGTGTCAAGCTTGCATCGACGTAACTCTTTACGTCGAACTTTTTATCACCTCCATAACCAAGAAACATTTCCTTATTCCTCTAAGGATAATTTTGACCGCTATCTGGTGATCCACTCCTAGATCACCTTTGTACCCTCTTGCCAGACATGTGGCAAGGCACACATCTGGTGCGGTACTCAGCATGGCATACCGTATAGAGCCAGTGACAAAAGCATAGGGTACAACCTTCGTCCTTCCTCTTTTTTCTGCCGTGGTCAATCTTCGAGTCTTACTCAACTTCACACCTTACAACTCAGGTAAGAACCCCTTCTTTGACTGATCTATTTTGAACTCCTTCAAAAACATGTCAAGGTGTGCGTTCTTTGAAAGTATCATCAGGCGTCTTGATCTATCTCTATAGATCTTGATGCCCAATATGTAAGCAGCTTTATCCAGGTCTTCCTTTTAAAATCACTCTTCAAACAACCGTTTATGCTTTCCTGAAATTCTACATTATTTCAGATCAACAATATGTCATCCACATATACTTATCAGAAATGTTGTAGTGCTCCCACTCACTTTCTTGTAAATACAAGTTTCTAGCAAACATTGTATAAACCTAAAAGCTTTGATCACTCCATCAAAGCATATATTCCGACTCCGAGACACTTGCTCTAGTCCATAGAAGGATTGCTGGAGCCAGCATACCTTTTCAGCATCCTTAGGATCGACAAAACCTTTTATTGTATCACATACAACTTTTCTAACGAAAACTGGTAAGAAAACTTGTTTTGACATCCATCTGTCAGATTTCATAATCGACAGCTAATACTAACATGATTCCGACGGACTTAAGCATCGCTACGAGTGAGAAATTCTCATCGTAGTTAACTCCTTGAACTTGTGAAAAGACTCTTTGCCACAAGTCAAGCTTCATAGATGGTGACATTACTGTCCACGTCCGTCTTCTTCTTAAAGAACCATTTATCTCAATGACTTGCCGATCATTGGGCAAGTCCACCAAAGTCCATGCTTTGTTCTGATACATGGATCCTATCTCGGATTTCATGGCTTCTAACCATTTGTCGGAATACGGGCCTACCATCACTTCTGCATAACTCGTAGGTTCATTGTTGTCCAACAACATGATATCTAAGACAGGATTACCGTACCACTCAGGAGTAGTACATACCTTGTTGACCTATGAGGTTCGATAACAACTTGATTCGAAGCTTCATGATCACTATCATTAACTTCCTCTTCAACAGACGTAGGCGCCACAGAAAACATCTTTCTGTGTTGCATCACTCTCTGGTTGAAGTAAAGGTTCGACAACCTCATCAAGTTCTATCTTCCTCCCACTCAATTCTTTCGAGAGAAACTCCTTCTCGAGAAAGGACCCGTTCTTAGCGACAAACAATTTACCCTCGGATCTGAGATAGAAGGTATACCCAACTGTCACCTTTGGGTATCCTATGAAGATGTGTTCGTCCGCTTTGGGTTCAAGCTTCTCCGTCTGAAGCCTTAAGCATCGCAGCCCCAAACATTAAGAACCGACAACTTTGGTTTCTTGCCAAACCAATGTTCATACGACGTCTTCTCAACGGACTTATATGGTGTCCTATCTAAAGTGAATGCAGCTGTCTCTAATGCATAACCTCAAAATAATAGCGGTAGATCGGTAAGAGACATTATAGATCGCACCATATCTCATAAGGTTTGATTACGACGTCCGGACACACCATTACGCTGTGGTGTTCCAGGTGGCTTCAACTGTGAAACAATTCCACAATGTCTTAAGTGATTGCCAAACTCATAACTCAGAAAATCCCCTTTGATCAGATCATAGGAACATGATCTTCTTGTTATGATGATTCTTAACTTCACTCTGAAAATCGCTTGAACTTTTCAAACGTTTCAGACTTGTGCTTCATTAAGTAAATATACCTATATCTACCCAAATCCTCAGTGAAGATGAGAAAATAGCGATATCCACCGCAAGCTTCAATTCTCATTGGATCACACGCATCAGCATGCATGATTTCCAACAAGTCACTTGCCCGTTTCCTTGTACCTGAAAACGGGGTCTTAGTCATCTTGCCCATGAGGCATGGTTCGCATGTGTCAAGCGATTCAAAATCAAGTGACTCCAAACATCCATCGATATGGAGTTTCTTCATGCATCTTACGCCAATATGACCTAAGCGGCAATGCCACAAGAAAGTGGTACTATCATTATTAACTCTACATCTTTTGGCGTGAACATGTGTATTACCACGACCGAGATTCAATGAACCATTCACATAGGGTGCATGACCATGAAAGGTATTATTCATGTAAACAGAATAACCATTATTCTCTAACTTAAATGAATAACCGTATTGCAATGAACATGACCTAATCGTATTCATGCTCAACGTAGACACCTGATAACATTTATCTAGGTTCAATACTAATCCCGAAGGTAGATGGAGCGTGCGATGGTGATCTCATCAACTTTGGAAACACTTCCAACACACATCGTCACCTCGCCCTTAGCCAGTCTCCGTTTAGTCCGTAGCTTTTGCTTCAAGTCACCAATAATAGCAACTGAACCGGTATCCAATACCCAGGTGCTACCAGGAGTACTAGTGAGGTACACATTAATAACACGTATATACTTTGTTGAAGTTGCCAGCCTTCTTATCTACCATGCATTTGGGGTAATTCCGCTAACAGTGACCGTTCCCCTTAAAATAGAAGCACTTAGTCTCGGGTTTGGGTTCAACCTTGGGTTCCTTCACTGGAGCGGCAACTGGTTTGCCATCCATGAAGTTTCCCTTCTAGCCCTTGCCCTTCTTGAAACCAGTGGTCTTGTTGAACCATCAACACTTGATGCTCCTTCTTGATATCTACCTTTTGCGGTCTTAAGCACCGCGAACAGCTCCGGGATCAACTCCATCCCTTGCATGTCATAGTTCATCACGAAGATCTAGTAGCTTAGTGATAGTGGCTAGAGAACTCTATCAATCACTATCTTATCTGGAAGTTTAACTCCCACTTGATTTAAGTGATTGTAGCACCCAGACATTCTGAGCACATGCTCACTAGCTGATCTATTCTCCTCCATCTTGTTGGCAAAAGAACTTGTCAGAGGTCTCATACCTCTCAACACGGGCATGAGCCTGAAATCCCCATTTAAGCTCTTGGAACATCTCATATGTCTTATGGCGTTCAAAACGTCATTGGAATCCGGATTCTAAGTCGTAAAGTATGGTGCACTAAACTATCAAGTAGTCATCAGAATGTGTCTGTCAGGTGTTCACAACATCCACAGACGACGCTGTAGGGGTTTGCACATCGCGCGGTGCATCAAAAGACGTAAGCCTTCTGTGTAGCAGTGAGGACACTCCTCGGACTACGGACCCAGTCCGCATCATTGCTTACAGTATCTTTCAGCTTAGTCTTTCTCTAGGAACGTATTGAAACAGGGAGCTACAACGTGAGCTATTTATCTACAACATATTTTCAAAGACAATTTAGACTATGTTCATGATAATTAGGTTCATCTAATCAAATTATTCAATGAACTCCCACTCAGATAGACAACCCTCTAGTCATCTAAGTGATACATGATCCGAATCGACTAGGCCGTGTCCGATCATCTCGTGATACGGACTAGTCATCAACGGTGAACATCTCATGTTGATCGTATCTTCTATACGACCCATGTTCGACCTTTCGGTCTTCCGTGTTCCGAGGCCATGTCTGTACATGCTAGGCTCGTCAAGTCAACCTAAGTGTTTCGCATGTGTTTCGAGGCCATGTCTGTACATGCTAGGCTCGTCAACACCCGTTGTATTCGAACATTAGAATCTATCACACCCGATCATCACGTGGTGCTTCGAAACAGCGAACCTTCGCAAGGGTGCACAGTTAGGGGGAACACTTTTCTTGAAATTTTAGTGAGGGATCATCTTATTTAAGCTACCATCGTTCTAAGCAAATAAGATGTAAAACATGATAAACATCACATGCAATCAAATAGTGACATGATACGGCCAATATCATTTTGCTCCTTTTGATCTCCATCTTCGGGGCTCCATGATCATCGTTGTCACCGGCATGACACCATGATCTCCATCATCATGATCTCCATCATCGTGTCTTCTTGAAGTTGTCTCGTCATCTATTACTTCTACTACTATGGCTAACGCTTTAGCAATAAAGTAAAGTAATTACATGAAGTTTATGTTGACACGCAGGTCATAAATAAATTAAGACAACTCCTATGGCTCCTGCCGGTTGTCATACTCATCGACATGCAAGTCGTGATTCCTATTACAAGAACATGATCAATCTCATACATCACATATATCATTCATCACATCCTTTTGGCCATATCACATCACACGGCACATGCTGCAAAAACAAGTTAGACGTCCTCTAATTGTTGTTGCAAGTTTTTACGTGGCTGCTATAGGTTTCTAACAAGAACGTTTCTTACCTATGCTAAAACCACAACGTGATATGCCAATTTCTATTTACCCTTCATAAGGACCATTTTCATCGAATCCGATCCGACTAAAGTGGGAGAGACAGACACCCGCTAGCCACCTTATGCAACTAGTGCATGTCAGTTGGTGGAACCAGTCTCACGTAAGCATACGTGTAAGGACGGTCCGGGCCTCTTCATCCCGCGATGCCGCCAAATCAAGATAAGACTAGTAACGGCAAGTAAATTGACAAAATCGACGCCCACAACAACTTGTGTTCTACTCGTGCATAGAAACTACGAATAGACCTAGCTCATGATGCCACTGTTGGGGATTGTAGCAGAAATTTAAAATTTTCTACGCATCACCAAGATCAATCTATGGAGTAATCTAGCAACAAGGGGAAGGAGAGTGCATCTACATACCCTTGTAGATCGCTAAGCGGAAGCGTTACAAGAACGCGGATGAAGGAGTCGTACTCGTAGCGATTCAGATCGCAGTTGATTCCGATCTAAGCGCCGAACCACGGCGCCTCCATGTTCAACACACGTGCAGCCCGGTGACATCTCCCACGCCCTGATCCAGCAAGGGGAGAAGGAGAGGTTGGGAATAGTCCGTCCAGCAGCAGCACGGCGGCGTGGTGGTGGTGGAGGAGCGCGGGACTCCAGCAGGGCTTTGAAGGAAATATGCCCTAGAGGCAATAATAAAGTTATTATTTATTTCCTTATATCATGATAAATGTTTATTATTCATGCTAGAATTGTATTAACCGGAAACATAATAAATGTGTGAATACATAGACAAACAGAGTGTCACTAGTATGCCTCTATTTGACTAGCTCGTTGATCAAAGATGGTTATGTTTCCTAACCATAGACATGAGTTGTCATTTGATTAATGGGATCACATCATTAGGAGAATGATGTGATTAACTTGACCCATTCCATTAGCATAGCACTTGATCGTTTAGTTTGTTGCTATTGCTTTCTTCATGACTTATACATGTTCCTATGACTATGAGATTATGCAACTCCCGTTTATTGGAGGAACACTTTGTGTGCCACCAAACGTCACAACGTAACTGGGTGATTATAAAGGTGCTCTACAGGTGTCTCCAAAGGTACTTGTTGGGTTGGCGTATTTCGAGATTAGGATTTTTCACTCCGATTGTCGGAGAGGTATCTCTGGGCCCTCTCGGTAATTCACATCACTTAAGCCTTGCAAGCAATGCAACTAATGAGTTAGTTGCGAGATGATGCATTACGGAACGAGTAAAGAGACTTGCCGATAACGAGATTGAACTAGGTATTGAGATACCGACGATCGAATCTCGGGCAAGTAACATACCGATGACAAAGGGAACAACGTATGCTGTTATGCGGTCTGACCGATAAAGATCTTCGTAGAATATGTGGGAGCCAATATGAGCATCCAGGTTCCGCTATTGGTTATTGACCGGAGACGTGTCTCGGTCATGTCTACATTGTTCTCGAACCCGTAGGGTCCGCACGCTTAAGGTTTCGATGACAGTTATATTATGACTTTATGAGTTTTGATGTACTGAAGGAGTTCGGAGTCCCGGATGATATCGGGGACATGACGAGGAGTCTCGAAATGGTCGAGACGTAAAGATCGATATATTGGACGTCTATATTCGGACATCGGAAAGGTTCCGAGTGATTCGGCTATTTTTCGGAGTACCGGAGAGTTACAGAATACGTATTGGGCCTTATTGGGCCATACGGGAAAGAAGAAAAAGGGCCTCAAGGGTGGCCGCACCCCTCCCCATGGTCTGGTCCGAATTGGACTAGGGAAGGGGGGCGCCCCCTTCCTTCCTTCTCCTTTTCCCTTCCCTTTCCTTCCCTCCTACTCCCACTACTTGGAAGGGCTCCTATTTCTACTAGGAAAGGGGGAATCCTACTCCCGGTGGGAGTAGGACTCCCCGAGGGCGCGCCATAGAGAGGGCCGGCCCCTCCCCTCCTCCACTCCTTTATATATGTGGCCAGGGGGCACCCCATAGACACACAAGTTGATCTTCGTGATCGTTCTCTTAGCCGTGTGCGGTGCCCCCCTCCACCATAATCCTCGATAATATTGTAGCGGTGCTTAGGCGAAGCCCTGCGGCGGTAGAACATCAAGATAGTCACCACGCCATCATGCTGACAGAACTCTTCCCTGACACTTTGCTGGATCGGAGTCCGGGGATCGTCATCGAGCTGAACATGTGCTAGAACTCGGAGGTGCCGTAGTTTCGGTGCTTGATCGGTCGGGCCGTGAAGACGTACGACTACATCAACCGCGTTGTGCTAACGCTTCCGCTTCTAGTCTACGAGGGTACGTAGACAACACTCTCCCCTCTCGTTGCTATGCATCACCATGATCTTGCGTGTGCGTAGGAATTTTTTTGAAATTACTACGTTCCCCAACAGTGGCATCCGAGCCAGGTTTTGTGCGTTGATGTAATATGCACGAGTAGAACACAAGTGAGTTGTGGGTGATATAAGTCATACTGCTTACCAGCATGTCACACTTTGGTTCGGCGGTATTGTTGGATGAAGCGGCCCGGACCGACATTACGCGTACGCTTACGCGAGACTGGTTTTACCGCCGTGCTATGCACATAGGTGACTAGCGGGTGTCAGTTTCTCCAATTTTAGTTGAACCGGGTGTGGCTACGCCCGGTCTTTGCGAAGGTTAAAACAGCACCAACTTGACAAACTATCGTTGTGGTTTTGATGCGTAAGTAAGAACGGTCCTTGCTAAGCCCATAGCAGCCACGTAAAACTTGCAACAACAAAGTAGAGGACGTCTAACTTGTTTTTGCAGCGCATGTTGTGATGTGATATGGCCAAGACATGATGCTAAATTTTATTGTATCAGATGATCATGTTTTGTAACCGAGTTATCGGCAACTGGGAGGAGCCATATGGTTTTCGCTTTATTGTATGCATCGCAATCGCGCTGTAATGCTTTACTTTATCACTAAGTGGTAGCGATAGTCGTGGAAGCATAAGATTGGCGAGACGACAACGATGCTACGATGGAGATCAAGGTGTCACGCCGGTGACGATGGTGATCATGATGGTACTTCGTAGATGGAGATCACAAGTACAAGATGATGATAGCCATATCATATCACTTATATTGATTGCATGTGATATTTATCTTTTATGCATCTTATCTTGCTTTGATTGACGGTAGCATTATAAGATGATCCCTCACTAAATTATCAAAGTATAAGTGTTCTCCCTGAGTATGCACCGTTGAGAAAGTTCTTCGTGTTGAGACACCACGTGATGATCGGGTGTGATAGGCTCTACATTCAAATACAACGGGTGCAAAATAGTTGCACACACGGAATACTCAGGTTAAACTTGACGAGCCTAGCATATAACAGATATGGCCTCGGAACACGGAGACCGAAAGGTCGAGCGTGAATCATATAGTAGATATGATCAACATAGTGATGTTCATCATTGAAACTACTCCATCTCACGTGATGAGCGGACATGGTTTAGTTGATTTGGATCACGTGATCACTTAGAGGATTAGAGGGATGTCTATCTAAGTGGGAGTTCTTAAGTAATATGATTAATTGAACTTTAATTTATCATGAACTTAGTCCTGGTAGTATTAGTGTATCTATGTTGTAGATAAAATAGCTCGCGTTTAGCTCCCCTGTTTTATTTTTGATATGTTCCTAGAGAAAACTAAGTTGAAAGATGTTAGTAGCAATGATGCGGATTGGATCCGTGATCTGAGGTTTATCCTCATTGCTGCACAGAAGAATTATGTCTTTGATGCACCGCTAGGTGACAAACCTATTGCAGGAGCAGATGCAGATGTTATGAACATTTGGCTAGCTCAATATGATGACTACATGATAGTTTAGTGCACCATGCTTAAACGGCTTAGAATCGGGACTTCAAAGACGTTTTGAACGTCATGGACCATATGAGATGTTCCAGGAGTTGAAGTTAATATTTCATGCAAATACCCGAGTTGAGAGATATGAAGTCTCCAACAAGTTCTATAGCTAAAAGATGGAGGAGAATAGCTCAAGCAGTGAGCATGTGCTCAGATTGTCTGGGTACTACAATCACTTGAATCAAGTGGGAGTTAATGTTCCAGATAAAATAGTGATTGACAGAATTCTCTAGTCACCATCACCAAGTTAGTAGAACTTCGTGATGAACTATGATATGCAAGGGATAACGGAAACGATTCCTAAGCTCTTCGTAATGCTGAAATCGACGAAGGTAGAAATCAAGAAAAATATCAAGTGTTGATGGTAGACAAGACCACTAGTTTCAAGAAAAGGGCAAATGGAAGAAGGGGAACTTCAAGAAGAACGGCAAGCAAGTTGCTGCTCAAGTGAAGAAGCCCAAGTCTGGTCCTAAGCCTGAGACTAAGTGCTTCTACTGCAAAGGGACTGGTCACTGGAAGCGGAACTACCCCAAGTATTTGGCGGATAAGAAGGATGGTAAAGTGAACAAAGGTATATTTGATATACAGATTATTGATGTGTATTTTACTAGTGTTCGTAGCAACCCCTCAGTATTTGATACTGGTTCAGTTGCTAAGAGTAGTAACTCGAAACAGGAGTTGCAGAATGAACATAGACTAGTTAAGGGTGAAGTGACGATGTGTGTTGGAAGTGGTTCCAAGATTGATATGATCATCATCGCACACTCCCTATACTTTTGGGATTAGTGTTGAACCTAAATAAGTGTTATTTGGTGTTTGCGTTGAGCATGAATATGATTTGATCATGTTTATTGCAATACAGTTATTCATTTAAGTAAGAGAATAAATTGTTGTTCTGTTTACATGAATAAAACCTTATATGGTTACACACCCAATGAAAATGGTTCGTTGGATCTCGATCGTAGTGATACACATATTCATAATATTGAAACCAAAAGATGCAAAGTTAATAATGATGGTGCAATTTATTTGTGGCACAGCCGTTTAGGTCATATTGGTGTAAAGCGCATGAAGAAAATCTATGCTGATGGGCTTTTGGAATCACTTGATTATGAATCAGTTGATGCTTGCGAACCATGCCTCATGGGCAAGATGACTAAGACTCTGTTCTCCAGAACAATGGAGCGAGCAACAGATTTGTTGGAAATCATATATACTAATGTATGTGGTCCGATGAATATTGAGGCTCGTGGCAGGTATCATTATTTTCTGATCTTCACAGATGATTTGAGCAGATATGAGTATATCTACTTGATGAAACACAAGTCTGAAACATTTGAAAAGTTCAAAGAATTTCAGAGTGAAGTGGAGAATCATCATAACAAAAATGAAAAGTTCTATGATATGATCGCAGAAGTAAAATATTTGAGTTACAAGTTTGTCCTTCAGTTAAAAACAATGTAAAATAGTTTCACTACTCACGCCACCTGGAACACCACAGCATAATGGTGTGTCCGAACGTCATAACTGTACTTTATTAGATATGGTGCGATCTATGATGTCTCTTACAGATCTACCACTATCGTTTTGGGGTTATGCATTAGAGACAGCTGCATTCACGTTAAATAGGGCACCATCCAAATCCGTTGAGACGATACCGTATGAACTATGGTTTGGCAAGAAACCTTATCTGTCGTTTCTTAAAGTTTGAGGTTGCAATGCTTATGTGAAAAAGTTTCAACCTGATAAGCTCTAACCCAAATCGGAGAAGTGCGTCTTCATAGGATACCCAAAAGAAAATGTTGGGTACACCTTCTATCACAGATCCGAAGGCAATATATTTGTTGCTTTGAATGAATCCTTTCTAGAAAAGGAGTTTCTCTCGAAAGAAGTGAGTGGGAGGAAAGTAGAACTTGATGAGGTAACTGTACCTGCTCCCTTATTGGAAAGTAGTTCATCACAGAAATCTGTTCCTGTGATTACTACACCAATTAGTGAGGAAGCTAATGATGATGATCATGTAACTTCAGATCAAGTTACTACCGAACCTCGTAGGTAAACCAGAGTGAGATCCACACCAGAGTGGTACGGTAATCCTGTTCTGGGGGTCATGTTACTTGACCATGACGAGCCTACGAACTATGAGGAAGCGATGATGAGCCCAGATTCCGCGAAATGGCTTGAGGCCATGAAATCTGAGATGAGATCCATGTATAAGAACAAAGTATGGACTTTGATTGACTTGCCCAAAGATCAGCGAGCCATTGAGATTAAATGGATCTTCAAGAGGAAGACGGACGCTGATAGTAGTGTTACTATCTACAAAGCTAGAATTGTCGCAAAAAGGTTTTCGACAAGTTCAAGGTGTTGACTACGATGAGAGTTTCTCACTCGTATCTATGCTTAAGTCTGTCCGAATCATGTTAGCAATTGCCACATTTTATGAAATTTGACAAATGGATAAACAAAACTACATTCCTTAATGGGTTTATTAAAGAAGAGTTGTATATGATGCAACAAGAAAGTTTTGTCAATCCTAAAGGTGCTAACAAAATATGCAAGCTCTAGCGATCCATCTATGGACTGGTGCAAGCATCTCGGAGTTGGAATATACGCTTTGATAAATTGATCAAAGCATATAGTTTTTATACAGACTTGTGGTGAAGCCTGTATTTACAAGAAAGTGAGTGGGAGCACTACAACATTTCTGATAAGTATATGTATGACATATTGTTGATCGGAGATAATGTAGAATTATTCTGCAAAGCATAAAGGAATGTTTGAAAGGAGTTCTTTCAAAGAAAGACCTCGGTGAAGCTGCTTACATAATGAGGATCAAGATCTATAGAGATAGATCAAGACGCTTGATAAGTTTTTTCAACGAGTACATACCTTGACAAGATTTTGAAGTAGTTCAAAATGGAACAGTCAAAGAAGGAGTTCTTGAAGGAAATATGCCCTAGAGGCAATAATAATGTTAAAATTTTATTTCCTTATATCATGATAAATGTTTATTATTCATGCTAGAATTGTATTATCCGGAAACATAATACTTGTGTGAATACATAGACAAACAAAACGTCACTAGTATGCCTCTACTTGACTAGCTCGTTAATCGAAGATGGTTATGTTTCCTAACCATAGACATGTGTTTTCATTTGATTAATGGGATCACATCATTAGAAGAATGATGTGATTGACATGACCCATTCCATTAGCTTAGCACCCGATCGTTTAGTATGTTGCTATTGCTTTCTTCATGACTTATACATGTTCCTATGACTATGAGATTATGCAACTCCCGTTTACCGAAGGAACACTTTGTTGAAGGAAATATGCCCTAGAGGCAATAATAAAGTTATTATTTATTTCCTTATATCATGATAAATGTTTATTATTCATGCTAGAATTGTATTAACCGGAAACATAATACATGTGTGAATACATAGACAAACTTAGTGTCACTAGTATGCCTCTACTAGACTAGCTCGTTAATCAAAGATGGTTATGTTTCCTAACCATGAACAATGTGTTGTTATTTGATTAACGAGGTCACATCATTAGTTGAATGATCTGATTGACATGACCCATTTCATTAGCTTAGCACCCGATCGTTTAGTATGTTGCTATTACTTTCTTCATGACTTATACATGTTCCTATGACTATGAGATTATGCAACTCCCGTTTGCCGGAGGAACACTTTGGGTGCTACCAAACGTCACAACGTAACTGGGTGATTGTAAAGGAGTACTACAGGTGTCTCTAATGGTAGATGTTGGGTTGGCGTATTTCGAGATTAGGATTTGTCACTCAGATTGTCGGAGAGGTATCTCTCGGCCCTCTCGGTAATGCACATTACACAAGCCTTGCAAGCATTGCAACTAATGAGTTAGTTGCGGGATGATGTATTATAGAACGAGTAAAGAGACTTGCCGGTAACGAGATTGAACTAGGTATTGGATACCGACGATCGAATCTCGGGCAAGTAACATACCGATGACAAAGGGAACAACGTATGTTGTTATGCGGTCTGACCGATAAAGATCTTCGTAGAATATGTAGGAGCCAATATGGGCGTCTAGGTCCCGCTATTGGTTATTGACCGGAGACGTGTCTCGGTCATGTCTACATTGTTCTCGAACCGTAGGGTCCGCACGCTTAACATTATGATGACAGTTATTATGAGTTTATGCATTTTGATGTACCGAAGGTAGTTCGGAGTCCTGGATGTGATCACGGACATGACGAGGAGTCTCGAAATGGTCGAGACATAAAGATTGATATATTGGAAGCCTATATTTGGATATCGGAAGTGTTCCGGGTAAAATCGGGATTTTACCGGATTACCGGGAGGTTACCGGAACCCCCCAGGAGCCATATGGGCCTTATTGGGCTTTAGTGGAAAGGTGAAAGGGGCTGCCATGGTGGGCTGCGCGCCTCCCCCCTCCCCTAGTCCTATTAGGACTAGGAGAGGTGGCCGGCCACCTCTCTCTCTCTTTCCCCCTTGGGAGTCCTATTTGGAATAGGATTGGGGGGGGGAGTCCTACTCCCGGTAGGAGTAGGACTCCTCCTGCGCCCTCCTCTTGGCCGGCCAGCCCCTTCCCCTTGGATCCTTTATATACGGGGGCAGGGGCACCTCTAAACACACAAGTTGATCATTGAGATCGTTCCTTAGCCGTGTGCGGTGCCCCCTGCCACCATATTCCACCTCGATCATATCGTTGTAGTGCTTAGGCGAAGCGCTGCGTCGGTAGAACATCAAGATCGTCACCACGCCGTCGTGCTGACGGAACTCCTCCCCGAAGCTTTGCTGGATCGGAGCCCGGAGATCGTCATCGAGCTGTACGTGTGCTAAGAACTCGGAGGTGCCGGAGTAACGGTGCTTGGATCGGTCGGATCGGGAAGAAGACGTACGACTACTTCCTCTACGTTGTGTCAACGCTTCTGTTGCGATCTACAAGGGTACGTAGATCAGACTCTCCCCCTCGTTGCTATGCATCACCATGATCTTGCGTGTGCGTAGGAATTTTTTTGAAATTACTACGTTCCCCAACATTTGTGTGCTACCAAATGTCACAACATAACTGGGTGATTATAAAGGAGCCCTACAGGTGTCTCCAAAGGTAAATGTTGGGTTGGCGTATTTTGAGATTAGGATTTATCACTCCGATTGTCGGAGAGGTATCTATGGGCCCTCTCGGTAATGCACATCACATAAGCCTTGCAAGCATTACAACTAATGAGTTAGTTGCGAGATGATGTATTACGAAACGAGTAAAGAGACTTGCCGGTAACGAGATTGAACTAGGTATTGAGATACCGATGATCGAATCTCGGGCAAGTAACATACCAATGACAAAGGGAACAACATATGTTGTTATGCGGTCTGACCGATAAAGATCTTCGTAGAATATGTAGGAGCCAATATGAGCATCCAGGTTCCGCTATTGGTTATTGACCGGAGACCTGTCTCGGTCATGTCTACATTGTTCTCGAACCCGTAGGGTCCGCACACTTAAGGTTTCGATGACAGTTATATTATGAGTTTATGCATTTTGATGTACCGAAGTTTGTTCGGAGTCCCGGATGTGATCATGGACATGACGAGGAGTCTCAAAATGGTTGAGACATAAAGATTGATATATTGGAAGCCTATATTTGGATATCGGAAGTGTTCCGGGTGAAATCGGGATTTTACCGGAGTACCGGGAGGTTACCGGAACCCCCCGGGAGGTATATGGGCCTTAGTGGGCTTTAGTGGAAGAGAGGAGAGGTGGCCAGGGCTGGGCCGCGTGCCCCTCCCCCCTTAGTCCGAATAGGACAAGGAGAGGGGGGCGGCGCCCCTCCTTCCTTCTCTCTCTTCTCTTTCCCCCTTCCCGAATCCTATTCCAACTAGGAAAGGGGGGGAATCCTACTCCCGGTGGGACTAGGACTCCTCCTGGCGCGCCCTCCTCCTGGCCGGCCGCACCTCCCATTGCTCCTGTATATACGGGGGCAGGGGCACCCCTAGACACACAAGTTGATCCACGTGATCATATTCTTAGCCGTGTGCGGTGCCCCCTTCCACCATAATCCTCGATAATATTGTAGCGGTGCTTAGGCGAAGCCCTTCGACGGTAGAACATCAAGATCGTCACCACACCGTCGTGCTGACGGAACTCTTCCCCGCACTTTGCTGGATCGAAGTCCGGGGATTGTCATCGAGCTGAACGTGTGCTAGAACTCGGAGGTGCCGTAGTTTCGGTGCTTGATCGGTTGGGCCGTGAAGACGTACGACTACATCAACCGCGTTGTGCTAACGCTTCTGCTGTCAGTCTACAAGGGTACATAGATCACACTCTCCCCTCTCATTGCTATGCATCACCATGATCTTGCGTGTGCGTAGGAAATTTTTGAAATTACTACGTTCCCCAACAGTGGTATCAGAGCCTAGGTTTTATGTGATGATGTTATATGCACGAGTAGAACACAAGTGAGTTGTGGGCGATATAAGTCATACTGCTTACCAGCATGTCATACTTTGGTTCGGCGGTATTGTTGGACGAAGCGGCCCGGACCGACATTACGCGTACGCTTACGCGAGACCGGTTCTCCCGACGTGCTTTGCACAAAGGTGGCTAGCGGGTGACAGTTTCACCAACTTTAGTTGAACCGAGTGTGGCTACGCCCGGTCCTTGCGAAGGTTAAAACATCACCAACT
Source organism: Triticum monococcum (assembly GCA_034509565.1). Taxonomy (NCBI): domain Eukaryota; kingdom Viridiplantae; phylum Streptophyta; class Magnoliopsida; order Poales; family Poaceae; genus Triticum; species Triticum monococcum. Next base: position 740,751,353 of record CM067847.1, on the reverse strand, counting down.
TGACAAACTATCATTGTGGTTTTGATGCGTAGGTAAGATTGGTTCTTGCTTAAGCCCATAGCAGCCACGTGAAACTTGCAACAACAAAGTAGAGGACGTCTAACTTGTTTTTGAAGGGAATGTTGTGATGTGATATGGTCAAGACATGATGCTAAATTTTATTGTATGAGATGATCATGTTTTGTAACCGAGTTATCGGCAACTGGCAGGAGCCATATGGTTGTCGCTTTATTGTATGCAATGCAATCGCACTGTGATGCTTTACTTTATCACTAAGCGGTAGCGATAGTCGTGGAAGCATAAGAATGGCGAGACGACAACGATGCTACGATGAAGATCAAGGTGTCGCGCCGGTGACGATGGTGATCACGACGGTGCTTCGAAGATGGAGATCACAAGCACAAGATGATGATGGTCATATCATATCACTTATATTGATTGCATGTGATGTTTATCTTTTATGCATCTTATCTTGCTTTGATTGACGGTAGCATTATAAGATGATCTCTCACTAATTATCAAGAAGTGTTCTCCCTGAGTATGCACTGTTGCGAAAGTTCTTCGTGCTGAGACACCACGTGATGATCGGGTGTGATAGGCTCTACGTTCAAATACAACGGGTGCAAAACAGTTGCACACGCGGAATACTCAGGTTATACATGACGAGCCAAGCATATACATATATGGCCTCGGAACACGGAGACCTAAAGGTCGAGCGTGAATCATATAGTAGATATGATTAACATAGTGATGTCCACCAATGAAACTACTCCATCTCACGTGATGGTCGGACATGGTTTAGTTGATTTGGATCACGTAATCACTTAGAGGATTAGAGGGGTGTCTATCTAAGTAGGAGTTCTTTTAGCAATATGATTAATTGAACCTAAATTTATCATGAACTTAGTACCTGATAGTATCTTGCTTGTTTATGTTTGATTGTAGATAGATGGCCCGTGTTGTTGTTCCGTTGAATTTTAATGCGTTCCTTGAGAAAGCAAAGTTGAAAGATGATGGTAGCAATTACACGGACTGGGTCCGTAACTTGAGGATTATCCTCATTGCTACACAGAAGAATTACGTCCTGGAAGCACCGCTGGGTGCCAGGCCTGCTGCTGGAGCAACACCAGATGTTATGAACGTCTAGCAGAGCAAAGCTGATGACTACTCGATAGTTTAGTGTGCCATGCTTTACGGCTTAGAATCGGGACTTCAACGACGTTTTGAACGCCATGGAGCATATGAGATGTTCCAGGAGTTGAAGTTAATATTTCAAGCAAATGCCCGGATTGAGAGATATGAAGTCTCCAATAAGTTCTATAGCTGCAAGATGGAGGAGAACAGTTCTGTCAGTGAGCATATACTCAAAATGTGTGGGTATAATAATCTCTTGATTCAATTGGGAGTTAATCTTCCAGATGATTGCGTCATTGACAGAATTCTCCAATCACTGCCACCAAGATACAAGAGCTTCGTGATGAACTATAATATGCAAGGGATGAATAAGACTATTCCTGAGCTCTTCGCAATGCTGAAAGCTGCGGAGGTAGAAATCAAGAAGGAGCATCAACTGTTGATGGTCAACAAGACCACTAGTTTCAAGAAAAAGGGCAAAGGGAAGAAGAAGGGGAACTTCAAAAAGAACAGCAAGCAAGTTGCTACTCAAGAGAAGAAACCCAAACCTGGACCTAAGCCTGAAACTGAGTGCTTCTACTGCAAGCAGGCTGGTCACTAGAAGCGGAACTGCCCCAAGTATTTGGCGGATAAGAAGGATGGCAAGGTGAACAAAGGTATATGTGATATACATGTTATTGATGTGTACCTTACTAATGCTCGAAGTAGCACCTGGGTATTTGATACTGGTTCTGTTGCTAATATTTGCAACTCGAAACAAGGAGTACGGATTAAGCAAAGATTGGCTAAGGACAAGGTGATGATGCGTGTGGGAAATGGTTCCAAAGTCGATGTGATCGCAGTCGGCATGCTACATCTACATCTACCTTCGGGATTAGTATTAGACCTAAATAATTGTTATTTGGTGCCAGCGTTAAGCATGAACATTATATCTGGATCTTGTTTTATGCGAGACGGTTATTCATTTAAATTAGAGAATAATGGTTGTTCTATTTACATGAGTAATATCTTTTACGGTCAAGCACCCTTAAAGAGTGGTCTATTCTTATTAAATCTCGATAGTAGTGACACACATATTCATAGTGTTGAAGCCAAAAGATGCAGAGTTGATAATGATAGTGCAACTTATTTGTGGCACTGCCGTTTGGGTCATATCGGTATAAAGCGCATGAAGAAACTCCATACTGATGGGCTTTTGGAACCACTTGATTATGAATCACTTGGTACTTGCGAACCGTGCCTTATGGGTAAGATGACAAAAACACCATTCTCCGGCACTATGGAGAGAGCAACAGATTTATTGGAAATCATACATACAGATGTATGTGGTCCGATGAATGTTGAGGCTCATGGCGGATATCGTTATTTTCTCACCTTCACAGATGACTTAAGCAGATATGGGTATATCTACTTAATGAAATATAAGTCTGAAACATTTGAAAAGTTCAAAGAATTTTAGAGTGAAGTTGAAAATCATCGTAACAAGAAATTAAAATTCCTACGATCTGATCATGGAGGAGAGTATTTGAGTTACGAGTTTGGTGTACATTTGAAACAATGTGGAATAGTTTCGCAACTCACGCCACCCGGAACACCACAGCGTAATGGTGTGTCCGAACGTCGTAATCGTACTTTACTAGATATGGTGCGATCTATGATGTCTCTTACTGATTTACCGCTATCGTTTTGGGGATATGCTCTAGAGACGGCCGCATTCACGTTAAATAGGGCACCATCAAAATCCGTTGAGACGACGCCTTATGAACTGTGGTTTGGCAAGAAACCAAAGTTGTCGTTTCTGAAAGTTTAGGGCTGCGATGCTTATGTGAAAAAGCTTCAACCTGATAAGCTCGAACCCAAATCGGAGAAATGTGTCTTCATAGGATATCCAAAGGAACTATTGGATACACCTTCTATCATAGATCCGAAGGCAAGACTTTTGTTGCTAAATTCGGAAACTTTCTGGAGAAGGAGTTTCTCTCGAAAGAAGTGAGTGGGAGGAAAGTAGAACTTGACAAGGTAACAGTACCTGCTCCCTTATTGGAAAGTAGTACAGCACAGAAACCTGTTTCTGTGACACCTACACCAATTAGTGAGGAAGCTAATGATAATGATCATGAAACTTCAGAACAAGATACTATTGAACCTCGTAGATCAACCAGAGTAAGATCCGCGCCATAGTGGTACGGTAATCCTGTTTTGGAAGTCATGCTACTAGATCATGATGAACCTACGAACTATGAAGAAGTGATGGTGAGCCCAGATTCCGCAAAATGGCTTGAAGCCATGAAATCTGAGATGGGATCCATGTATGAGAACAAAGTATGGACTTTGGTTGACTTGCCCAATGATCGGCGAGCAATTGAGAATAAATGGATCTTCAAGAAGAAGACTGACGCTGACGGTAATATTACTGTCTACAAAGCTCGATTTGTCGCAAAAGGTTTTCGGCAAGTTCAAGGGATTGACTACGATGAGACCTTCTCACCCGTAGCGATGCTTAAGTCTGTCCGAATCATGTTAGCAATTGCCGCATTTTATGATTATGAAATTTGGAAAATGGATGTCAAAACTGCATTCCTGAATGGATTTCTGCAAGAAGAGTTGTATATGATGCAGCCGGAAGGTTTTGTCGATCCAAAGGGAGCTAACAAAGTGTGCAAGCTCCAGCGATCCATTTATGGACTGGTGCAAGCCTCTCGGAGTTGGAATAAACGCTTTGATAGCGTGATCAAAGCATTTGGTTTTGTACAGACTTTTGGAGAAGCCTGTATTTACAAGAAAGTGAGTGGGAGCTCTGTAGCAATTCTGATATTATATGTAGATGACATATTGCTAATCGGAAATGATATAGAATTTCTGGATAGCATAAAAGGATACTTGAATAAGAGTTTTTCAATGAAAGACCTCGGTGAAGCTTCTTACATATTGGGCATTAAGATCTATAGAGATAGATCAAGACGCTTAATTGGACTTTCACAAAGCACGTACCTTGACAAAATTTTGAAGAAGTTCAAAATGGATCAAGCAAAGAAAGGATTCTTGCCTGTGTTACAAGGTGTGAAATTGAGTAAGACTCAATCCCCGACCAATGCAGAAGAAAGAGAGAAAATGAAAGATGTTCCCTATGCTTCAGCCATAGGCTCTATCATGTATGCAATGATGTGTACCAGACCTGATGTGTGTCTTGCTATAAGTCTAGCAAGGAGGTACCAAAGTAATCCAGGAGTGGATCACTGGACAGCGGTCAAGAACATCCTGAAATACCTGAAAAGCACTAAGGATATGTTTCTCATATATGGAGGTGACAAAGAGCTCATCGTAAATGGTTACATTGATGCAAGCTTTGACACTGATCCGGACGATTCTAAATCGCAAACCGGATACGTGTTTACATTAAACGGTGGAGCTGTCAGTTGGAGTAGTTCTACACAAAGCGTTATGGCGGGATCTACATGTGAAGCGGAGTACATAGCTGCTTCGGAAGCAGCAAACGAAGGAGTCTGCATGAAGGAGTTCATATCCGATCTAGGTGTCATACCTAGTGCATCGGGTCCAATGAAAATCTTTTGTGACAATACTGGTGCAATTGCCTTGGCAAAGGAATCCAGATTTCACAAGAGAACCAAGCACATCAAGAGACGCTTCAATTCCATCCGGGATCTAGTCCAGGTGGGAGACATCGAGATTTGCAAGATACATACGGATCTGAATATAGCAGACCCGTTGACTAAGCCTCTTCCACAAGCAAAACATGATCAGCACCAAAGCTCCATGGGTGTTAGAATCATTACTGTGTAATCTAGATTATTGACTCTAGTGCAAGTGGGAGACTGAAGGAAATATGCCCTAGAGGCAATAATAATGTTATTATTTTATTTCCTTATATCATGATAAATGTTTATTATTCATGCTAGAATTGTATTATCCGGAAACATAATACTTGTGTGAATACATAGACAAACCAAACGTCACTAGTATGCCTCTACTTGACTAGCTCGTTAATCGAAGATGGTTATGTTTCCTAACCATAGACATGTGTTGTCATTTGATTAATGGGATCACATCATTAGGAGAATGATGTGATTGACATGACCCATTCCATTAGCTTAGCACCCGATTGTTTAGTATGTTGCTATTGCTTTCTTCATGACTTATACATGTTCCTATGACTATGAGATTATGCAACTCCCGTTTACCGGAGGAACACTTTGTGTGCTACCAAACGTCACAACGTAACTGGGTGATTATAAAGGAGCTCTACAGGTGTCTCCAAAGGTAAACGTTGGGTTGGCGTATTTCGAGATTAGGATTTGTCACTCCGATTGTCGGAGAGGTATCTCTGGGCCCTCTTGGTAATGCACATCACATAAGACTTGCAAGCATTACAACTAATGAGTTAGTTGCGAGATGATGTATTACGAAACGAGTAAAGAGACTTGCCGGTAACGAGATTGAACTAGGTATTGAGATACCGACGATCGAATCTCGGGCAAGTAACATACCGATGACAAAGGGAACAACGTATGTTGTTATGCGGTCTGACCGATAAAGATCTTCGTAGAATATGTAGCGGCCAATATGAGCATCCAGGTTCCGCTATTGGTTATTGACCGGAGACGTGTCTCGGTCATGTCTACATTGTTCTCGAACCCGTAGGGTCCGCACGCTTAAGGTTTCGATGACAGTTATATTATGAGTTTATGCATTTTGATGTACCGAATTTTGTTCGGAGTCCTAGATGTGATCACGGACATGACGAGGAGTCTCAAAATGGTCGAGACATAAAGATTGATATATTGGAAGCCTATATTTGGATATCGGAAGTGTTCCGGGTGAAATCGGGATTTTACCGGAGTACCGGGAGGTTACCGGAACCCCCCGGGAGGTATATGGGCCTTAGTGGGCTTTAGTGGAAGAGAGGAGAGGTGGCGAGGGCTGGGCCACGCGCCCCTCCCCCCTTAGTCCGAATAGGACAAGGAGAGAGGGCGGCACCCCCCTTCCTTCTCTCTCTCCTCTTTCCCCCCTCCCGAATCCTATTCCAACTAGGAAAGGGGGGAATCCTACTCCCGGTGGGAGTAGGACTCCTCCTGGCGCGCCCTCCTCCTGGCCGGCCGCACCTGCACTTGCTCCTTTATATACGGGGGCAGGGGGCACCCCTAGACATACAAGTTGATCCACGTGATCATATTCTTAGCCGTGTGCGGTGCCCCCTTCCACCATAATCCTCGATAATATTGTAGCGGTGCTTAGGCGAAGCCCTGCGACGGTAGAACATCAAGATCGTCACCACACCGTCGTGCTGATGGAACTCTTCCCCGATACTTTGCTGGATTGAATTCTGGGGATCGTCATCGAGCTGAATGTGTGCTAGAACTCGGAGGTGCCGTAGTTTCGGTGCTTGATCGGCCGGGCTGTGAAGACGTATGACTACATCAACCGGGTTGTGCTAATGCTTCCGCTGTCGGTCTACAAGGGTACGTAGATCACACTCTCCCCTCTTGTTGCTATGCATCACCATGATCTTGCGTGTGCGTAGGAAAATTTTGAAATTACTACGTTCCCCAACAGTTCTTGCCTGTGTTACAAAGGTGTGAAGTTGAGTAAGACTCAAAACCCGACCACGGCAGAAGATAGAGAGAGAATGAAAGTCATTCTCTATGCCTCAGCCATAGGTTCTATAAAGTATGCCATGCTGTGTACTAGACCTATTGTATACCCTACCCTGAGTTTGGCAAGGGAGTACAATAGTGATCTAGGAGTAGATCACTGGACATTGGTCAAAATTATCCTTAGTGGAATAAGGATATGTTTCTCGATTATGGAGGTGACAAAAGGTTCGTCGTAAAGGGTTACATCGATGCAAGTTTTGACACTGATCCAGATGGCTCTAAGTCTCAATCTGGATACATATTGAAAGTGGGAGCAATTAGCTAGAGTAGCTCCACGTAGAGCATTGTTGACATAGAAATTTGTAAAATACTTACGGATCTGAATGTGGCAGACCCGTTGACTAAACTTCTCTCACAAGCAAAACATGATCACGCCTCAGTACTCTTTGGGTGTTAATCACATAGCGATGTGAACTAGATTATTGACTCTAGTAAACCCTTTGGGTGTTGGCCACATGTCGATGTGAACTATGGGTGTTAATCACATGGTGATGTGAACTATTGATGTTAAATCACATGGCGATGTGAACTAGATTATTGACTCTAGTGCAAGTGGGAGACTGAAGGAAAAATGTCCTAGAGGCAATAATAAAATTATTATTTATTTCCTTATATCATGATAAATGTTTGTTATTCAAGCTAGAATTGTATTAACCAGAAACATAATACATGTGTGAATACATAGACAAATAGAGTGTCACTAGTATGCCTCTACTTGACTAGCTAGTTGATCAAAGATTGTTATGTTTCCTAACCATGGACATGGGTTGTCATTTGATTAACGGGATCAGATCATTAGGATAATGATGTGATTGACTTGACCCATTCCGTTAGCATAGCACTTGATCGTTTAGTTTGTTGCTATTGCTTTATTCATGACTTATACATGTTCCTATGACTATGAGATTATGCAACTCCCGTTTACCGGAGGAACACTTTGTGTGCCACCAAACGTCACAACGTAACTAGGTGATTATAAAGGTTCTCTACAGGTCTCTCCGAAGGTACTTGTTGGGTTGGCGTATTTCGAGATTAGGATTTGTCACTCCGATTGTCGGAGAGGTATCTCTGGGCCCCCTCGGTAATGCACATCACTTAAGCCTTGCAAGCAATGCAACTAATGAGTTAGTTGCGAGATGATGTATTACGGAACGAGTAAAGAGACTTGCCGATAATGAGGTTGAACTAGGTATTGAGATACCGACGATCGAATCTCGGGCAAGTAACATACCGATGACAAAGGGAACAACGTATGTTGTTATGCGGTCTGACCGATAAAGATCTTCGTAGAATATGTGGGAGCCAATATGAGCATCCAGGTTCCGCTATTTGTTATTGACCGGAGACGTGTCTCGGTCATGTCTACATTGTTCTCGAACCCGTAGGGCCCGCACGCTTAAGGTTTCGATGACAGTTATATTATGAGTTTATGAGTTTTGATGTACCGAAGGAGTTCGGATTCCCGGATGAGATCGGGGACATGACAAGGAGTCTCGAAATGGTCGAGACGTAAAGATCGATATATTGGACGACTATATTCGGACATCGAAAAGGTTCCGAGTGATTCGGGTATTTTTCGGAGTACCGGAGAGTTACGAGAATACGTATGGGCCTTATTGGGCCATACGGAAAAGAAGGAAAAGGGCCTCAAGGGTGGCCGCACCCCTCCCCTTGGTTTGGTCCAAATTGGACTAGGGAAGGTGGGCGCCCCCTTCCTTCCTTCTCCTTTTCCCTTCCCTTTCCTTCCCTCCTACTCCTACTACTTGGAAGGGCTCCTAGTTCTACTAGGAAAGGGGGAATCCTCACTAGTAGAAAAAGGGTCAAACGTGAAGGACATTAGTGCCGGTTTGTATTTGAGCCGGCACTAATGTATACATTAGTGCCGGTTCCAAGGCTAGCCGGGCCGCTTTCATTAGTACCGATTTGTGGCGAACCTTTAGCACCGGTTCGTGCCATGAACCGGTACTAATGAGAGTGGTGGCAGGATGTTGTCAGACTGGGGCCCCTCCAGCCCCTTTAGTACCGGTTCTTGGCACGAACCGGTACTAAAGGTCGTCCTACATAAACCCTTCGTCCACCCGAGCTCGCTCTGTTCTTCCCCTTCCCTCTCTCCTCTCTCTGTTCTTCCCCTCTTCCTCTCGAGCTCATCACACATTTTGCCCAAAATTTGTCAAGATTTGAAGGCCCCCATCCATTCAAATGATCACAAAGGTTAGCAACTTTGTCCTTTCATCTCTCATTGCTAGATTAGCTCTTGCAATGCTTTATATAGTGATTAATTTGGGAGTTTAGTAATTTGGGAGGATATATATATATATGTGTGTGTGTGTGTGCTAGTATTTGATTTATATGCAATTTGAGGTAAAAAATAACACTTAGTTTGCATATCACTAGTGAAGAACCGGGCAATAGCACCGGTTCGTAAGGCCCTTTAGTGCCGGTTTAGGAACCGGCACTAAAGTTTTGGCACTAAAGGCCCCCCCCCTTTAGTACCGGTCCAGCACGAACCGGTGCTAAAGGGGAACCACGTGGCACGAGCCAGCTCCGGGGGGCGGGAGCCCTTTAGTACCGGTTGGTAACACCAACCGGTACTAAATGGTTGTGGGTTTTTGTTTTATTTTGTATTTTTCAATTAAATTTGTGTTATCAATTTAATTTAGGATTGTTTTACGTTATAATGAGTTGTAGTCGTCGTCATCATCATCATCATCGCATATTAATAAATTAATAAACTCTAGCTAGCTAAAAATCATCATAGTCGTCTAATTACCACTATTTAATCATCATAGTCATTACCGCTAGCTATCTAATCATCATCAACGCTGGCTAGCTTAAAGAGGAAACATTCACTTTGTAACAGAAGCAAAGATATCATCAAGTTCAACATAATCATCACCAACATCGAAGTTCAGGACACGGACATGAGACAAGTACTAATTAAGAGCATGAACTAGTAGCTACTGATGCTGCTGCTCCCTCTCAGGTAGAATAGCATAGAACATGTATAGCTCTCCCGATTCATCATACTGGAGCATGCAGATGAATCTGTCTCCTAATCTTGGGTTGCGCTTCTCCTTGCTGCCCCTAGTACTTCTCTGCGATCGTTAACAATTTTGCTCCAATCTTTCACTATTAAGCATTCTTCGCTTTCAGAAATCCTGAATGCACTCATGTGCAATGTAGGAAATCTTGGTCGTAAGCTAACCATTGACATGCGACCTTTTGTCTCGATCCACTGAGGCACAACTGTCATCGGAAGTCCCTGTTGAAGAACATCGTATAGTAATTAATATACTAAGCAATGAAAGTTTAGCTTCAAAAATAATGTATGCAAAAGATGCACTAATTAAGGACAAATATTTAAAATCTTACCATCTTTCGATTATAGATGTGACTGTAGTTCAATACGATCACCATTGGTCGCACGTTTTGAGTACTAACATTTCTAAGTTTAGCAAAAAATTTTGTCTTGACAGTATTAAGATCCTCAAGCCATGAAACATAATGACTTATCTCCTTGCAGTTTAGTTGAGCCCCGGGGCAGTAGTAGGTCCTGTCTACCAAGCGCCGGACATGTTTGCTTGAACCGAAATAAGCTGACAATACAAATTAGTTGTCAACTATTTTTGAATAAACTGTATCAAAGACATAAACATATGCATGCATGGTTGAGAAAAACTCACCAAATGGTAGAACTGGAGGCGTTTGCACATCGACCCAGATGTCTATATTACCTTCAATATCATCTTCCGGATGAATATCAAAGGTGATAACCATATCAGGCTCAAATGCATAAGCCTTGCATAGTGCTTGCCAAGTTTTGCATTCAAAATGGGTGTATGTGTCTCCATTATATAATTTGACGTTGAAAGTATACCCATGCTCCGTCTTCAAGTAAACTCTCTTTACCTTCATATCATCTATAGCACTAAAACCTATCTTATCCAAGACAAAAATTCTTGCATGGCAGGGGATGCGCTAGTAGAATAGTGAAAATTTAAAATTATAAGTTGAAGCAAATAAAGCATAAGTTTTGCATTCAAATAATAATTGACAAAGTCACTTACTGTATCAACTTCGAATGTCTCATCCAGCTTGATGCTGAAGCGCCTACCATCAACAAGGAAATTTTGGTCCCCGCGCTGGTCTTCACAGTGTTCGCACATAATGAAATCTTTTTCGTCGTCAGATGACATTTCCTATGTTCATATAGGTGAAACATTAAACACCTATATCTAGCCAAATATATATTCATCTAACATTTGACATTAATATATCTAACTATATTCATCTCTAACAATTGACTAGTTCTATTAATTCAACTAAGCATTTACTAAAAATAAACTAGTTCTATTAATTTCTTACTAAAATAAAGTAGGTAGTTCTATATAGTAATATTTTGATTAGATCATCAAATCTCATATACCTAAATTTTCTTACTAAAAATAAACTTGTTCTATTAATTTTCATACTAAAAATAAACTAGTTATATTAATTCAACTAGTTCAAATAATCTCATATATATACCTAATTAATATCTAGCTATACTAATTCAAATAGTTCAACTTGTTCTAATTCATGTAAAATATATTTGACATTAATATTTAACATCTTTTCCATATAATTCATCTAACCATTAACAGTCTAACATTATTATCTACGTAATTTATCTAACATTAATCTAAACAACAGAAAATAGTAAATAAGTAAAAATTAACAATGTGTGTGTGTATGTGTGTGTGTACGTACGACCGGGGGACGGCAGCGTACGGGCGGCGGCGGGCAGCGACGGGGGGACGGGCGCAGCGGGCTAGAGGCGGCGGCGACGTACGGGCGCGGCGGGGGTGACGGGTCGGGCGGTGACGGCGGCGGGGGCGGCGAGGGCGGCGCGCGATGGGGCGACGGGCGCGCGGCGAAGAAGTTTGGATCGAGAAGAACTACTGGTGGTCGATGAACTGATTTTTTCGTAGGTGCCATATATATAGGAGGGGTCTTTAGTACCGGTTGGAGCCATCAACCGGTACTAAAGGCCTGTTTTGGCCAGGCCAAGCGGCGGGAAGCGACCCCCTTTAGTACCGGTTGGAGCCACCAACCGGTACTAAAGGCCTGTTTTGGCCAGGCCAAGCGGCGGGAAGCGACCCCCTTTAGTACCGGTTGGTGGCTCCAACCGGTACTAAAGGCCCCCCCTTTAGTACCGGTTGGTGCCACGAACCGGTACTAAAGGGCGGTGCGCTGCCAGGCGAGGGGCACAAAGTTTAGTCCCACCTCGCCTAGCGAAGGGCAGCCGCACTGGTTTATAAACTCAGCCGCGGCTGCTCCTTCGAGCTCCTCTCAAATGCAGGCCTTCTGGGCCTACCCGTGCTGTGCTACCCCGTGGGCCTATCGGGCCTTTGCGGGCCTGCATCCTGGCCCAACAACGGGTTGGGTTTCTAGTCGTATGCAGGCCGCTCTAGCCTAGTAGGCGGGCTTTTTTTTTTATTTTTCTGCTTTATTTATTTTTGAGTTGTTTTTTTGTGTATTCAGAGTTTATTGTGAATATTTTTGCTTTAGGTACAAAAAAATACAAATTTTCTGTTAGTGCCCGTAGTTTTCAAATTTGTAGGAGGAGAGATAGCTCTTATGTCACAAAAAAGAAGTTGTATCAAACCTTTTATGTCGGATCTAGAACAAACCAATCGGTATCACCATCATACAGCCCAACCGTGGCTCGTGATGCATATATATGCATATCAAATGCACAGTTGGACGTATGATGGCGAATCCGAATGATTCGTATTCAGTCGATGAACTGGTAGATGTATGCAGTCGATGAACTGGTAGATGTATGTAGTCAATGAACTGAAAGACTTATGCAGGGAAGGCGAGAGGTGGGCTATATATAGGGTCGTCTGGCTCACAAAGTGATTGTGGTAGTTTCGATCCAATGACTCGCAAGAGCTAGAAAGAAACACACGATCCGTGTGATTCTTCCTGATTGGTGGGATGCACATTAGCACCCTCTCTACTCTTTCGCGCATGCTATGCGGGTGATATGATGATACCATGCCAAGTTTCAACATTTTCAGGATTCCTTTTGTAGTGATTTTCAATTTCACGGTCATTTAGCTCTCTAAACAATTAGGTAAATGACCAAAAAACAATAAATGATGTCAGAACATGTTGGAAATTGATGACGTCGCTTTAAATGCTGCATACTGAACACAAAAGAAGTCCGGAGTTTAAATAAGTTATTAAAAATAAAAAAGAGGTGCAATGCCGGTTAATTTGCCTGAAGCCATTCGGAATAGTGTAGACTGCACTGCACATAGCTCAGTGCAATCTATGCTATTCCGCAAGGCTTGAAGCTAATCAACATGTAGGTGAGCATTGCAACTCTTCGTCATTGTCTGTGCACTCGCGGCTTATAAACCGCTCATACTGCCTCTCTCTTGGCGAGGTGGGACTAAAAACAGCTTGCCATAACCTCATTAGTACCGGTTCGTGGTACGATCCGGCACTAAATGGTGATGGTGGGGCCATAGCCTGACCGCAGGCTGACACAGCCTCTTTAGTACCGATTCGTGGCATGAACCGGTACTAAAGGTTCGCCACGAACCGGTACTATTGATCGCCGCCACGAACGGGCACTCATGTACACATTAGTGCCGGCTCTAATTCAAACCGGCACTAATGTGCTTCACGTTTGACCCTTTTTCTACTAGTGTATGTAGGTGTGGTTTACTTAGTGCCTTCTATATCTCCGTCGTAACCACCATCGATCGCCCGCACCGTCCCGTCGCCAGCACCACCTTGTGGTGAACCTCTTGTTCATGAAATTTTATATGAAAATTGATGTTTGTGTGATTTGGATATATAGTTACTCGTATAATTATCTTACCCGTACGTTGTTTGTTATACATATAGTGCCATGGTTTTGATATCCGTCCCCGTCGGCCCTCGTCCTTGTTATGATTCAGATGTGGTATATATATTCTCTTTTAAAACTAGTTGCATTTCGTGTTTATGACAAATTATGCCCATCAAGTTGACATAGAAATTTTTTCTAGGAGGTATGTGAACCGGAAATTCCAACCGACCCTATTGTCGAGAGGTTAAATTTAGTTGAAAGAGAAAACGAGTACTTGAAAGAAAAATTGAAAAGAATTGAGGGGGAGAAGATGGAATTGGAGTTGCATGTTTCCGATGTCGTCGATGATCACAAGATCAAGATGGAGAAAATGCGCTTGAAGATTAGAAAGATTAGAAAATATGCCATCGATAGTGAGGCTTGGTATCATTATGCTGTTGGATCCATTGTTACCTTAGTTGCGATCTTGATCGCATTTGTTGTTGCATTTAAATGCTTTAGCTAGAGAGTTATTTGTTTGTTGCATTTAAGTGTTGTATGAACTTGTATTAATTTGGTCTATTCAGTGTTGTGTAATGAAGATGAGCCGGCAATGGATGTACCATGACCGATGCTCTCCCTAGTTCGTTGAGGGCGTGCATACTTTTCTGGTTGCGGCTGAGGCAAACAAGCGGCCGGATGGTTTTATGCCTTGTCCATGTGCTGGCTGTAAGAATGGTCACAAGTACTCTACGTCAAGAACCATTCACGTCCACCTATTTAAGTCCGGTTTCATGCCCCACTATAATGTTTGGACCAAGCACGGAGAAAGAGGGGTTATGATGGAAGACAATGAAGAAGAAGAGGACGACGACAGCTATCCTGGCCATGGGTTCCCTGAATACGATGATACAACAATGGGGGAAGAAGCTGATCCGGTAATGCGGGAAGAAGCTGAGCCGGCAATGCGGGAAGAAGCTGAAGAAGAGGCATCTGATGAGCCCGTTGATGATCTAGGTCGGGCCATTGCCGATGCAAAGAGAAACTGCGCAAGTGATTTGGAGAAGAAGAAGTTGCAGCGCATGTTAGAGGATCACAAAAATTGTTGTACCCGAATTGCATAGGTGACAAGAAAAAGCTGGGCACCACACTGGAATTGCCGCAATGGAAGGCAGAGAATGGTGTATCTGACAAGGGATTTGGAAAGTTGCTATTAATGATAAAGGATATGCTTCCAAAGGACAACGAATTGCCCGAGAGTACGTACGAAGCAAAGAAGGCTGTCTGCCCTCTAGGGTTAGAGGTGTAGAAGATACATGCATGCCCTAATGATTGCATCCTCTACCGCGTTGAGTATGAGGATTTGAACGCTTGCCCGGTATGTGGTGCATTGCGCTATAAGATCAGCCGCGATGACCCTGGTGATGTCGAGGACGAGCGCCCCAGGAAGAAGATTCCTGCCAAGGTGATGTGGTATGCTCCTATAATACCACGGTTGAAACGTTTGTTCCAAAACAAAGAGCATGCCAAGTTGATGTGATGGCACAGTGAGAACCGAAAAAAAGATGGGAAGTTGAGAGCACCGGCTGACGGGTCGCAGTGGAGAAAAATCGAGAGAAAGTACGGAAAGGAGTTTGCAGATGACACAAGGAGCGTATGGTTTGGTCTAAGCGCAGATGGCATTAATCCTTTTGGGGAGCAGAGCAGCAACCATAGCACCTGGCCCGTGACTCTACGTTTGTATAACCTTTCTCCTTGGTTGTGCATGAAGCGGAAGTTCATTATGATGCCAGTGCTCATCCAAGGCCCTAAGCAACCCGGCAATGACATTGATGTGTACCTAAGGCCATTAGTTGAAGAACTCTTACAACTGTGGAATGGAACATGTGTACGTGCGTGGGATGAGCACATGGGGGAAGAATTTGACCTAAAGGCGTTGCTGTTCGTGACCATCAATGATTGGCCTGCTCTCAGTAACCTTTCAGGACAGACAAACAAGGGATACCGCGCATGCACGCACTGTTTGGACGATACCGACAATATATATTTGGCTAATTGTAAGAAGAATGTGTGCCTAGGACATCGTCGATTTCTTCTGAGCAGGCATCCCGTAAGAAAGAAAGGCAAGCATTTCAAAGGTGAGGCGGATCACCGGACGAAGCCTCGCCACCGAACTGGTGCTGATGTACATGATATGGTCAAGGATTTGAAGGTTGTCTTTGGAAAGGGTCCTGGTGGACAACCTGTTCCGAATGACGCTGACGGACGCGCACCCATGTGGAAGAAGAAATCTATATTTTGGGACCTTCCCTATTGGAAAGACCTAGAGGTCCGCTCCGCAATCGACGTGATGCACGTGACGAAGAATCTTTGTGTGACCCTGCTTGGCTTCTTGGGCATGTATGGGAAGACAAAATATACACCTAAGGCACGAGAGGACCAGCAACGTATGCACGGAAAAGACGGCATACATCAGGGTCATGCAAGCTATGCTCTTACCAAAGAAGAGAAGGAAATCTTCTTTGAATGCCTGCTCAGTATTAAGGTACTGTCTGGCTTCTCGTCAAATATAAAGGGAATAATAAACATGGCAGAGAAAAAGTTCCAGAACCTAAAGTCTCATGACTGCCACGTGATTATGACGCAACTGCTTCCGGTTGCACTGAGGGGGCTTCTACCGGAAAATGCAATCTCTCAGAAGGTAATCGATCCATAAATCATACCAAGGTTAGAGAATGATTTGGTGCAATGTCTTGTCAGCTTCGAGTTGGTGTTCCCACCATCCGTCTTCAACATCATGACGCACGTCCTAGTTCACCTATGCAAAGAGATTAACGTTTTGGGTCCTGTATTTCTACACAATATGTTCCCCTTTGAGAGGTTCATGGGAGTCTTAAAGAAATATGTTCATAACCGTGCTAGGGTAGAAGGAAGCATCTCCAAGGGCCGTCAAAATGAGGAGGTCATTGAGTTTTGTATTGACTTTATTCCTGACCTTAAGCCGATTGGTGTTCCTGAATCGCAGCATAAGGGCAGACTGGATGGAAAAGGCACGCTAGGAGGGGAACAAATAATATGTATGGACGGACATTCTCTCACTGAAGCACACTACACAGTTCTATAGAATTCCGCCTTGGTGGCTCCGTATATGGATGAACACAAGAATTTTCTACGCTCCAAACACCCGGAGCGGTCTGATGACTGGATTACACGTGAACAAACCAGGAGTTTCGCCAACTGGTTGCAGACACGTACCGTGCATGACACCTCTATTGAAGATGACCTGTACTTGCTGTCCCAGTTACCATCTTCGAATATAATGACTTTTAAAGGGTACGAGATAAATGGTAATACATTTTACACGATCGCCCAAGATAAGAAGAGCACCAACCAAAACAGTGGTGTCCGCTTTGATGCAGAAACCAAGACGGGAAAGGAAATATATTATGGTTATATACAGGACATATGGGAACTTGACTATCGACGTGGTTTGAAGCTCCCTTTGTTTCGGTGCAAATGGGTCACTATGACACGAGGTGGGGTAACGGAAGACCCGCAGTACGGAATGACAACAGTGGATCTCAACAATCTTGCATATGCAGATGAACCATTCGTCCTAGCGAATGATGTGGCACATGTTTTCTATGTGAAGGACATGTCTACCAAGCCAAGAAAAAGAAAAGATAAGGAAGCGAATGCATCGTACGATGAGCCAAAGCGGCACATAGTTCTTTCTGGGAAGAGAAACATCATGGGAGTGGATGACAAGACAGACAAGTCAGAAGATTATGAAAAGTTTGATGAAATTGCTCCATTCACAGTGAATATTGACCCGAGCATCCCGTTAAATAATGAAGATTTTCCATGGTTACGGCGCAAAGGGACACACGCAAAGAAAAAGTTTCACACCCAAAGATCTGGTATGTGATCGGCTTCACTATCATCACTTTCTTCTGTGTTTCACACCCAGAAGGGAATCTCTGTAATAGTTAGGGTAGTTAATAATGTGTTTTGGCATTTGAAACGCGAAGAAATTTTATGTGCAAACAAATTCTTTCGTGCCTTTACTGATTTTTAAAGTTAAGTTATTCACAAACTAGTGATTCACACTAATTTCAAATAATTCAAAATTTAAACTATTCAAATTTGAAAACTACGGGCACTAACAGAAAGTTTGTAATTTTTTGTACCTAAAGCAAAAATATTCACAAAGAAATTCTAAATACACAAAAAAAACAACTCAAAAATAAATAAAGCAAAAAAATAAAAAAAAGCCAGCCTACTAGGCCAGAGCGGCCTGCATACGACTAGAAACCCAACCTGTTGTTGGGCCAGGATGCAGGCCCGCAAAGGCCCAGTAGGCCAACAGGGCAGCACAGAACATGTACGCCCAGTAGACCTGCTTTGGAGAGGAGCTCGAGAGAGCTACCGCACGGGGGTTTATAAACCAGTGCGGTCGCCCCTCGGCTAGCGAGGTGGGACTAAACTTGCGCACCACACATGCGCCAGCGCACCCCGTTTAGTACCGGTTCGTGGCACCAACCGGTACTAAAGGGGGGCCTTTAGTACCGGTTGGAGCCACCAACCGGTAATAAAGGGGTGCGGTTCCCGCCGCTTGGCCTGGCCAAAACAGGCCTTTATTATCGGTTGGTGGCTCCAACCGGTACTAAAGGTGCCTTCTATATATACAACACTTACAAAAATTTCATTTTCCCTCTGTTTCTTCCTCTGTTTCCCTATTGAAGCACTGCCCGCGCGCCCCGATCAATCGACGCCGTCGCCGCCGCCGTCCCCGTCGCCGCCCGGGCCCGTCCCCGTCGCGCCGTCCCCGCGTCGCCGCCCCCGCGTCACGCCCCGTCCCGTCGCCGCCCCCGGCCGTCGCCTAGCCGTCGTCGTCGCCCCGCTGTGAGCTCTCCCCCTCTAACCCCTCTCCCTCGCCCCTGGCGGCCACCATGGGCGCCGCCCCTCCCCGAGCCCACACACACACACAAGCATGATGAACACACACACACACACACGTACATATGTATGAATTAATGCATGTATATATTAGTATATACGTATTTTGTATGTTTAATTAGTTTAGATTTTTAGATTATTATTTTTTCACTAGTATATATGTATGAATGCATGTGAAAGTGCATTATATCGACTAGAGGGGGGTGAATTGGCGATTTTTATGAAAGTCTTCAAAACGTGGAAGTTATGAAGACAAACAGTAGAGATATGCCTATTACTATGCAGCGGAAGGTAGACTACACTAGGCAAGCCATGGTCAAGTATTCAATAGAGTGAAAGCACAATGACAAATAGCTGCAGTGTAATAAGGATCAGGTAAGAAGATATTATGAAGCCAAATAGATCATACATTCGCGTTGTGAAACAAAAGATAGAGCAAACATGCAATGACTTCACAATGAGTAACAATAAGTAAATGGAAGTGAAGATGAAACCAGTGACTCGTTGAAGACAATGATTTGTTGGACCAGTTCCAGTTGCTGTGACAACTGTACGTCTGGTTGGAGTGGCTAGATATTTAAACCTTAGGACACACAGTCCCGGACACCCAGTCCTGAACACGCAGCTCAGGACACCCAGTCCTCGCCGTATTCTCCTTGAGCTAAGGTCACACAGACCTCGCCCAATCACTCTGGTAAGTCTTCAAGGTAGACTCCCAAACCTTCACAGACTTCGTTCACCGGCAATCCGCAATGTCTCTTGGATGCTCAGAACGCGACGCCTAACCGGCTGGAGAATGCACAGTCCTCAAGTGTAATAAGTCTTCAGATCACTCAGACAAGAAGACTTAAGTGATGCCCAATTCTCTCTGGCTCTGGGTGGTTAGGGCTTTATCCTCGCTAGGTATTCTCTCTCTCAAAGGCTTCAAGGTGGGTTGCTCTCAAACGACAAAAGCCGTGCACTGAATCTGAGCAGCCAACCATTTATGGTTGTAGGGGGTGGACTATTTATAGTCACTAGGCAACCCGACCTGATTTGTCCGAAATGACCCTGGGTCACTAAGGAACTGACACCTGTTCCAACGGTCAGATTTCAAACCCACACGGCAACTTTACTTGGGCTACAAGCAAAGCTAACTTGTCCGACTCTGGACAAGATTAGCTCTCATAGTCTTCACTCGAAGACATAGATTTTTAATTAGGCATCACTTCAGTCATTCTGACTAGTTCTCTTGGACCCCACTTAACAGTACGGTGGTTCCTATGACTCAACACAAATGAAAGAGAACTACGAAAGATCTAAGTCTTCGAGCTCCATAGGCTTCACGTGGTGTCTTCTCTTGTCATAGTCTTCAATGTGAATATCTTCATATACCACCATTAACTTCATTGTCTTCGTACATTTTTAGGGGCCATCTCTGGTAGGAAAACCGAATCAATGAGGGACTTCTACCTGTGTTATCCTGCAATTCTCACAAACACATTAGTCCCTCAATTAGGTTTGTCGTCAATACTCCAAAACCAACTAGGGGTGGCACTAGATGCACTTACAATCTCCCCCTTTTTGGTGATTGATGACAAACTAGTTGAAGTTTTCAACGGGGAATATAATATGTGAAATTGTAAAGGATAAGGAATTGTCTTCATAAGTTGCAAGGGCTCCCCCTGAAGATGTGCATATAAGTAATTTGCTTTTGGAATGCAAATGCACATGGCAGGTTGTACTTGTGGAGATCCACTTCACCTTATGATGACATTCCACTATGCATGTGAAAGTATATGAAGATAATGACATGCATAATGAAAAATGGACGTCTGCAGAATGATCTAAGTGCGGAATTTATTGTCGCACATGCGGAATTTATCTTCGCAAAACAAGGTTGTAAACAAGTAGCAGACGACCATCGAGTTTTAGTGTTACAACTCAAAGAACCAAATGAAGTAAAACGAGAGTTGTAAGCACAAAGCAAAATATAACAAAATATAAAACACCCGCCCATATGGACCCCGCTTGAAGACTATCAACCCCATATGCCTCTCCCCCTTTTGTCAGTAAGGACCAAAAAGGTTTGAAGACATAGAGCATCTACTCGTTCCCATGAGCAGCAGAGTCGTTGGTGGTGTTTGGCGGTGCTGAAGAAGGTGGCGGTGAGGTAGCATCGTCTTCATCCTCGATAACTCTGGCAGTTACTGTTGCAGCAGAGGAAGAGAACTCAGAGTCTTCAAGTGATGGAGTTCCTCACAGCACAGCCCTTCGAGGAGGTGTGGAGTCAAACTTGAATCGCTCTGTGAAGCCATCCTCTTGAAGATCAGCTTCAGAACACATCATCGTGAGTCCTTTCCATGTGCGGCGACAGGTTTCATGGGCAACGAAAGCATTCTTGGTGGCAAGATTGCGAATGCAATTAACATCCACCAAGAGGTTTTTCATCTGACGCTTCAGCCAGTCATGATGGTTATCCTATTTCTGATGTAGAGCCACAAGAAGCTCTCGGTCGTTGAGAACACGAGTGCGCTTCTTGGGTCTTGGAGCAGTTGTGCTGTCAGTGGCTTCAGTGGAAGCAGGGCGTGGTGCACGTGTAGTGCCAGCCAACGGATACACCTGCGAGACTGCTTCAACTCCTTCAATGTTTTGAGTGAAGCTCTGGTGTTCTGCATTCTGAAGACTTAGAGGTTGCTTGGCAGGCTCAGGATAGATGGCTTCAGCAGAGGTATCCACATCAGGCAAGAAGATACGGTGGTTACGGGCTGAGGGCTGATACGAGATAGTAGAGTGAAGTTTGATCAGCCGCATTACCCAAGGGGCGTAGAACTTCAAACCAAACAGATTAGAGCCTGATGCAGCAAGTTGGCGTATGAAGAAGTCCTGTGCATTGAAGCATTTGCCATGAAGGATACAGAATATCAAAGTCTTCATTGCACCCTCAATCTTGGCATTTGGAGAGTGTCCTTTAATGGGCCAGAGAGTCCGCCTGATGATGTGATAGATGGTTCTTGGTAGATACTCAAGGTCTTCAATGAAGAACTCTGTGGGATAAGCAGCATCTTGGGGCAATGGCTTCATCATGCTGAGCATCTGACTCATATCAGGTTCAGGCCTCTGAAAGATGCTCTCAATAGCGTCAGTATGCAGCTGACAGCCTTGCTCAAAGAGATCGCCAGGAGTGGGCAAGCCAGTGAGCTCAATGATGTCAAATGCATTGGCTTCGTGATGAACATTGCCGGTCATCCACTCCAGGACCCAAGTCTTCGGATCTCTGTTGTACCCACGGATGTGGAGTGTGGCATAGAATTGGAGCAGCAGCTCTTCATTCCAATGCTCTTGGTCAGTTATGAATGGCAGTAGTCCAACTTGCTTGAAGCAATCCAAAGCTTCTTCTAGGCAGGGCACACCAACTATAGCTTCAACGTCAAGGCGCTTGTGTGGGAAGATGCGACCTTGGTTGTACAGTATGCATGAGTAATAACTTCGCTGAGGATAGCTCCAGAACCGATCTGATGAAATCCTTTCCCTTGAGTAGGGGTTCTTGGAGCTATTGAAGAATGTATTGTCTGCCCTGAAGCCATTGATGTTGAAGGAGCCAGGTGCTGATGCAGGACCTGGGAACCTTGGCAGTCTTGGGATTGGCTTCTGTACCTGAGGCCTGTGCTGAACATGATAGTCGAACTGGGGACCGGCAGCAGACTCAGGAACAGAAGTGTCAGGATCAGTGGCTTCGCTGTCTTCTGATGCTTTTGGTGGGGAGGGCTCCACATTAGCTTCATTGTTAGTTGTGGCAGCCTCATGATTTTCATCCTCCACTTGACGAGCCGGAGGGTCGAACACAAGCACGTTCTCTGTAAGAACTGCTTCTTGGTGAGACGAGGGGACTTGTGGTACTTCTTCTTCTTCGGCTGATGCAGGCGGAATGTCTTCAGCAGAGACGTGAGGCCTTGGACCTTTGCGAAGCCTGCGCAACACGGGCGACGCCTGTGGAGTTTGAGTGGGCTGGGCCTCATTGTCGTCTTCCTCTTGTGGGCGATCCGCCCATGAGGCATCCTGGGCAATTGGCGTCAATGGACGACCAATGCTGATGAGTTCGCTGTTGTCTTGCTGAGGAAGGACTGCATCATCTTCTACATTGTCATGTTAACCAATGTCTTCAGCAGCGATGGGATCAGCTGCTAGAATGTCTTCAGCTCCACGAGCCTCTGTGAAAGCAGGCACATGGATGGTCAGTTGGCGTTCTTGTGGATTGGCGTTGGGGTGAACCATGAAAATGGGTTCAACAACAAAGGGCTCTGTGGGAGCAGCCCTATCGTTCTTGGTCTTTCTCTTTTTCATGGAGGGGGCAGTAGGAGAGGCTTCAGGATATTTCCTTTTCCTCGCTTCGGCCTCAGCAGTCCTCGTCTTCTTGAGCTCTGAAGCTGTTGACCGGCTTTTCGGCTTCGAGCCAGTCATTGTTGTGGGGAAGACAATCGGAACTGCTTCCTGCCTTGGTGCATCGGGTTCAACTGTAACAGGCTTCTTCTTCTTCTTGGCGGCCATCCTGGGGTCAATGCCAGGACGCCCAAGTGCCTTGCGCTTCTCAGCCTCATTGTAGGCTTGCACACATCTGTCAGCCAGAGTCTTCATGCACTCACGCGAACCCTGAGCTTCTGCACGTTTCTTCAGAAAGGCTTCCTTGAGCTCGTGCAGCATGATCTTGAAGTTCTTCACATCTTGCACGATGAGCTTGGCCATATGCTTCTTGAACCGAGCCTTTTCATAGTCAATCTTCTGCTTCAGCTCAACAACGCGCTGGGCGATGGCTAGTTCTGAAGCAATGGCGCCATGGAAGGCGACACTTAGGCCAATGGGTAGCTGCAGATCATCAAAGCTGATGTTGGGCATGTCAAACCACTCGTCAATGAAGTTGTGGATGATGGTTACATCAAAGAGTGGCAGATCATTGAAGATTTCTGCTTCTTCTTTGCTCTTGATGAGTTGCTCAAGAGCGTCATCTGCTAGGTCTTCATCACTTGACAGGTCAATGTCATCATTGCGCAGAATGGCGGCAGCTGTGAGCTCTTGGCCGTTGTGTGGCAGAGGCACCTTGGCCTTCTGGGGCTTTGAGATGCGTGATAAGTCTTCAGACGGCACACTGTCTTCAGGAGGTGCAGTTGCCAGTGGCTTCGCCCTTGAAATTTTGGGTGAAGGGGCAGGCTTTGAAGCTTTAGGCTTATTCATCTTCTTTGGCTTCAGCACTGCAGGAGCTTCTTCTGATTCAGAGTCAGCTGGAGGCTCATTCACTGCAGTCCCTTGAACTAAGATGCGGGTGATGAGGCCTTCAAGGTTGGCATAAGGACCGATGACATTGGGTTCTGCTTCTCGTGTGCCATCTGCCCTTGGTGCTGAGGGACCAGGGTTGAAGTCTAACCCAAATTTCTTCTTGTTCTGCTTCGCTGAGTTTTAAGCAAACTAGAAGTTGCGCTTGAACAGATGGTCGTCACGACACCAGAGTAGTGACGACGGATGTGCATCATCAGGCTGTGGCCCACGGACCATGCATGGATAGAAGCTTTGGGCAATGGCTTCATCTCTGGACCTAGGTAGAAGATTCTTGTATAGGATGTCTCCCCACGGTCTTTTGATGGCACTTTTCTCAGCATACTCTTGGGTTGTGAAGCGGTATTTGAACCATTGTTCTGCCCAATATCGTCGAATCCATTGGATTCAGGTCTTGCGCTGACTGTAATCCTCTTCAGGATCTGTCTTGTACATTTCTGCGAGTTCATCTGGTAGATCTCTGGATGTTCCGCCATGACGTTGTCTGCCCCCCTTCCTTGCTGCTTTCTCTGAAGCCATAAACTTTAACTTGAAAGGCTTCACTAGTAGAAAACAGGGCTATGGTCACGGGGCAATATTCACATTAGTCCCAGTTCAGTCACGAACCGGGACTAATGTGAGCATTGGTCCCGGTTCGTGCGGCTAAGGCATTAGTCCCAGTTCACTCGGGCCCTTTAGTCCCGGTTTAAGACATGAACCGAGACTAAAGGGTGCGATGACCTTTAGTCCCGGTTCGTACCTCAAACCGGGACTAAAGATTAGACCTTTAGTCCCGATTTGAGGCACGAACCGGAACTAATGGGGTTGAGACCTTTAGTCCCGGTTCGTGCCACGAACCGGTACTAAAGGTCCCGTTTTCAAACTCTCCCCCCCAGTGGATCGCCTTTTTAGTTTTTAAAAAAATAAAAGAAAATGATGGAAATGTCAAAAAATAAAAGAAAATAAGTTTCTCATGTGATATGTGGTCTAGTTGTTGGGAAAATTTGCAAATGTGAATTTTGACTTTATTTGCAAAATCTCTCTGAAATTTGTAAAAATGGGCATAAATTTTGCATACTAACTCGGATGAAAAAGTTTTTTATATGAAAAATCATCTACTCGAAAAGTTACATCCGAATTTAACTGGGGAACCGCGTTAAACATTTGCAAAATCCTCAAAAACCTAATAGAAAAAAGTTATGGGGCTTTTAAGATCTAGAGTGGAAAAAATCAAAAAATATTCAAACAGTGGGCAAACTGTGGTCAAACAATGGTCAAACTAATTATTCTAGAATATTAGTGTTACTAAATAATTATTTTAGTTATTTCAATTTTGGTCAAATCTGGTCAAACTGTGGTCAAACAATGGTCAAACTAATTATTCAAGAAATATTAGTGTTACTAAATAATTATTGTTTTTTAAAACAATAGTTTCAAACTCAAACAGTGAAATGTGTCACTTCATGCTCAAGCAAAATTCCTGAAGGTTAATAGGATTGACATCTTACTATTGTCAGGAAAACAATAAGTGCAGACTTGGAGCGAGGGAGAATAGAACCCGGAAGTTAAGCGTGCTCAGGCTGGGGGACTGGGAGGATGGGTGACCGTTTAGGAAGTTAGATGATTTGGAATGACGAGGGGTGATTAGAGGATAAATTGAGAAGTGATGAGGGGTGGTGATTACAAACTAGAGGTTAAAATAATTCAGAAATTTGAAAATCAAAAAGAAATTCAAAAAAAAATCATAAAATTTCCTTTAGTCCCGGTTGGTGTTACCAACCGGGACTAAAGGTGGAGCTCCACGTGGCCGCGCCCTTTAGTCCCGGTTCTGGATTGAACCGGGACTAAAGGGTCAGGGCATTAGTACCGACCCTTTAGTCCCGGTTCATGAACCGGGACTAAAGGCCCTCACCAACCGGGACAATAGGCCCCTTTTCTACTAGTGCTTCAAGACGTTCAAAGGCTTCAAAGACTTTCTCTTCCTGGACCAACAGGAACTGGCTTCAGGAGAATTTATGTGATGCTGTAAGAATTCTGCAAATGAATGCAGACTATGAGAACCGAAGGATTCTCCCACGGACATGTACCTGTGACAGCATTAAGGTGCGAGGGAAGGGCAAGAGGTCATATGCATTCTCAGAAGATTTTGAAGATAAATCAGTTTAGAAGACATTGACCTCATCATGCGAAGACATTCACTCATAGATAAGAAGTTGGTTCCAGATTTGTACGAACCCATAGATCTGTACAAGTGAGGAATCTAACTACTTTGTGAAGCACAAGTGAATATACTAGGCATGTTATGAGATGTAGTATGAGAGAGATCTAACTTGTGTGAATAGAAACTTCTTATGGTAGAAAGTGACAAAGCCATAGGATCAAAAGGGGCCGTAAAAAGAAGTTTTATTTACCACACTGGGAACAGCTAGATGGAGTGGGAGATGAGGCCGAACAGTTCAATCTTCCGTGCCCTAACTTGGCAACGGAGGACACCTATGGCGACGGCGGAGAGGACGATGACCGCGATCGGCGTGAAGACGGCGTCGGAGAGGTTGCGGCAGCGAAGCGCTTTGTCGCCGGCGTCGTCGAGGGCTAGCGGTGGCGCTAGGGTTCGTGCGAGGGTGGAAGAAGGGATAATGACCGCTGTGAGTGTCTATTTATAGGTACAGGGGCGGCACTGCGCTATTACACAGGTGCCCCTGGCGATTCGCATCTGAGTAACACGTGGCCATCATGCGGAATTTTGGGGTTTGTTCCACGTCCCACGCATGCCTGGATTGTCGGGTGGTCGTTCCTACTTCTCCGGATTTCATGTGGATGAATGAGCATTTAAAACGTACTTAAAGGTTGTCTCTATGTCTTCTGCTGACAAGGGCGCAGAGAAGACATATGACAGTTTCAATAGAATGCATATGACTTGGAGAGATAGAATTTGAGATAGAAAGCATAGAGAGGTTAGGGTCCGATCACATTCACTTAGTTCAAAAGATTCAAGGAAGACATAGCTATAAGTGAATGTTGTAGAGGACAGAACACTAGTATATAAATATCTATATAATCAATGTAGTGAAGATAATCATGAAGACATGTAGAGATTGAAGCCAAACCAAATGTGAAGACATTGCAAGGTAACGCCATGAGTGAAACACTTCAAAATAGAACGTTTGGTGGTGGAGTTACCCACCGTATAGGAAGTATTAGACCCAGACACGGCGCACAATTATCATGGCGCTCCGAAGTCAAATTCCACATTAATGTATTCACACTTAGAATGTATGTCTTCATTGATTGAAGATATACGTTACTTCGTGTGTTGCACATCTAAGTCATCAATATGCATAAGTGTTAGGATGTGTGCCTGATCACAGGACATTTGAGGATTCCAGGATATTTAGCTCACACCATAACTTGCAAAATCTCTTCTCATCCAAGGGCTTGGTGAAGATATCTGCCAATTTCTCTTCAGTGTTGACGTGTATGATATCAATATCTTCCTTCACAACATGATCTCTGAGAAAGTGATGACGAATTTCTATGTGCTTTGTCTTCGAGTGCTGAACTGGGTTGTTGGCAATCTTGATGTCGCTTTCGTTATCGCAGTAAAGTGGCACTTGCTTCAGATGAATGCCATAGTCCTTGAGAGTTTGCTTCATCCACAGAAGCTGAGTGCAGCAAGATCCAGCAGCAATGTATTCAGATTCAGCAGTGGAGAGGGATACACAGTTCTGCTTCTTTGAAGACCAACATACAAGTGATCATCCCAGAAAGTGACATGTGCCTGATGTAGACTTCCGATCAACCTTGTCACCAGCATAATCAGCATCCAAGAATCCAACCAGATCAAACTCTAAGCCCTTTGGATACCATAATCCTAGAGTTGGGGTGTGAGCCAAATATCGAAGAATGAAGAATTCGCTTCACAGCTAAGTGATGCGACTCCTTTGGTGCCGCTTGAAATCGAGCACACATGCAAACACTAAGCATAATATCTGGCCTAGATGCACATAAATAAAGCAAAGAACCAATCATGGAGCGGTATACCTTTTGATGGAACTCTTTACCATTGTCGTCGGGACCCAGATGATGTTTGGCTGGCATTGGTGTTGTGAAGTTGCAGTCTTGCATACCAAACTTCTTTAGGCACTCTTTGAGATACTTCTCTTGAGATATGAAGATGTCGTTGTGTTGTTGTCGTATTTGAAGACCGAGGAAGAACTTCAGCTCCCCCATCATAGACATTTGATATTGCTCTTGCATCATATAGCCAAACTCTTCACTGTACTTCTGATTGGTGCAGCCGAAGATAATGTCATCCACATATATTTAGCACACAAATAGTTCACCATCATATGTCTTCGTGAAGAGAGTGGGGTCTAGGGAACCAGGTATGAAGCCTTTGCTCTTCAGGAAATATTTGAGTGTGTCATAGCAGGCCCGAGGGGCTTGTTTGAGGCCATACAGTGCCTTGTTGAGCTTGTATACCATGTCAGGATGTTTTGGATCTTCAAACCCAGGCGGTTGTGCAACATACACTTCTTCTTCAATCTTGCCATTGAGAAAGGCACTCTTCACATCCATTTGATATAGAAGTATGTTATGATGATTTGCATAGGCCAGCAGTATACGTATGGCTTAAAGTCTAGCCACAGGAGCAAATGTTTCATCAAAATCAATGCCTTCCACTTGAGTATATCCTTGAGCAACGAGACGAGCTTTGTTTCTGACAACTTGACCATGCTCATCTTGCTTGTTGCGGTATATCCATTTGGTGCCTATTATATTGTGCTTCCGTGGATCAGGACGCTTAACCAGTTCCCATACATTGTTCAGCTCAAACTGTTGAAGCTCTTCTTGCATAGCTTGAATCCATTCAGGTTCCATGAAGGCTTCTTCAACTTTCTTGGGTTCTGTAATTGAGACGAATGTGAAGTGCCCACAGAAATTTGCCAGCTGAGTTGCCCTTGAACGAGTGAGTGGACCGGGTGCATTGATGATGTCAATTATTCTTTCAATCTGCACTTCATTGGCAACGCGTGGATGTACAGGGCGAAGACTTTGCTCTTGCTGATCATTGTCGTTGTTGGAGGGATTGTCTTCAGGTTGAGCATTGTCTTCAGGTTGATCTGGTGCGGAGATAATGAGTTCCTCTTCAGGATGAGCTTCAGAAGGTATGATTTCTCCAGTTCCCATTAGCTTGATTGATTCACTGGATGGAACTTCATCTAGCACATTTGGCAGGTGCTCTCTTTGTGAACCATTGGTCTCATCGAACCGCACATCCACTGTTTCAACCACTTTGTAATGAAAGAGATTGAAGACTCTGTAGGAGTGCGAATCCTTTCCATATCCAAGCATAAAACCCTCATGTGCTTTTGGTGCAAACTTTGAGGTGTGATGTGGGTCCTTAATCCAGCACCTTGCGCCAAATACTCTGAAGTAACTGACATTTGGCTTCTTGCCAGTTAGGAGTTCATAAGATGTCTTGTTAAGAAGCTTGTGAAGATAAACACGGTTGATTGTATGGCATGCATTGTCAATGGCTTCAGGACAAAATTTTCTTGGAGTCTTGTATTCATCTAGCATCGTTCTGCCCATCTCAATGAGTGTTCTGTTCTTGCGTTCGATGACGCCATTTTGTTGTGGCATGTACGGGGCTGAGAATTCATGTGTGATGCCCAAGGTATCAAGATATGTATCAAGGCCAGTGTTCTTGAATTCAGTGCCATTGTCACTTCTGATGTGCTTTATCTTGCCGCCATAGTTGTTCATTGCTCGATTGGCGAAGCGTCTGAAGACATCCTGCACTTCAGTCTTGTAAAGGATTATGTGCACCCATGTATATCTAGAGTAATCATCAACAATGCCAAAGCCATATAGGCAAGCAGTAGTGGTAAAAGTTGAGTGGTGAGTGGGACCAAAAAGATCCATGTGAAGCAGTTCGAAGGGTCGAGTAGTGGTCATGATTGTCTTCAAGGGATGTTTGGCCCTCGTCATCTTCCCTGCTTCACAGGCACCGCATAAGTGATCTTTCTTGAACTTGATGCCCTCGATGCCTATGACATGCTTCTTCTTTGCAAGGGTGTGGAGGTTCCTTATGCCAGCATGCCCAAGCCTCCGATGCCAAAGCCAGCATTCTGAAGCTTTTGCTAGAAGACATACTGCAAGCTATGGCCCTGCTGAGAAATCTACCACGTACAAATCATCTTTCAACACTAGAGACTTGTCAGATTCCATCAGTACCAGGCAATGATATTTTCCAAATATTACGATCATGTTCAAATCGCAAAGCATTGAGACAGACATTAAGTTGAAGCCAAGGGATTCAACAAGCATGACTTTATCCATGTGTTGATCCCTTGAGATTGCAACTCTACCTAGACCCAATACCTTACTTTTACCAGTGTCAGCGAATGTGATGTGGCTCTTGTCGGATGGACGTAAGGTTGAGTCCATAAGAAGGCTTCTTTTGCCGGTCATGTGATTTGTACACCCACTATCAATAATCCATTTTGAAGACGCCGGTGTCGTACCCTACAGTGCAGTTAGGGGGATAGGCTTCACGAAGAGAATTGTGAAGCAAAAACATTTGGCAAACCAGTGGGTTATAAAAACTTAGATCCAGATTAGGACTAATAGGGAGAGTAGCATGCGATTCAGGAACGAAGTACATAGTGATGCCATTCGGGCATTTGATCTTGCGCCCTACAAGATGTTTAAGGTCCCCAGCAACAGCGTCAGAAGATTTGGGTTTTCTGCTGGACACCTTTCCCTGCAAAAGAGAGTTAAGCTTTCTTAGCCACCCACATCTTCATGGGTGGCTTAGAAGCAATAAGTCTAAGTGCAGCATCTGAGAATTTTGGCTTTGGAGCCCTAGCAAACAGTCTAGCAGGCGGACAATAGTACTCATAAGAATAGGCAGAATAGTTCTTGGTCATATGAACATGGCGGTTTGATGAACCGCTCTCATATTCATATGCCTGAGTATGGTTTCCCTGCAAAACATTTGCGTTAGTGCGACTCAGGTGAGTCCTCTGTCTATATGAAGCCTTTGGACCGTATGAAGCCTTTGGTCTGAGGTTTGTCTTCTTCATGTGAGGTGTCATGAAGACATTCACAGGAAGATTTTCCAGACACCTTTTCGGAACCCAGATCTTCTTCATAGGCGGTCCATTCCTGCAGTTAGTACAAATGTACCTGGCAAACACTTCACCATTCTGATTCTTAAACAGTACATAGTTTGCATCAAAGGATTCATCAATGATAATGGGGTTAGCACAAGTGAAGCCAAATAGATTGGATGGATCTGCTGAAGGTTCCTTTGTAGCAACCCACGTGGTTTTGGGGTACTGCTCAGGTTTCCAGTAAGAGCCATCTGCATTCATTTTCCTTACGAACCCAACACCCTCTTTCCTAGGGTTTCGGTTCAGAATCTTCTTCTTGAGGACATCACATAATGTCTGATGCCCTTTAAGACTTTTGTACATCCCTGTTTCAAGCAATGTCTTCAACCTAGCATTCTCATCAGCAATAGCGGTGGTATCCTCAGCAGAGGGGTTAGTTAGCACATCAACATTTGAAGATATTGCAACAGCAGTAGCAGTGGAACATTCAGCAACAGAAGTAGCATTATCACGCTCAATGCATTTAAGACATGGTGGTTCAAACCCTTCCTGAGCGGAACTGATCTGTTTGGCGCGAAGTGACTCATTTTCCTTTTGAAGATCTTCATGAGCCGCTCTCAATTTCTCAAGATCTTGCTTCCTTTGAAGATAATCATAGGAAAGCTTTTCATGAGTTGTTGAGAGAGTATCATGACGACTTTCAAGTTCTTGATACTTAACGTGAAGATTTTTTATGTCTTCAATTAAGGATTCAGATCGAGTCATTTCAGCACCCAACAGATCATCGCTTCTGTCTAACAGTTTTTGAATATGTTCCATGGCTTTCTGTTGTTTAGTTGCAATTTTAGCAAGTGTTTTGTAGCTGGGTTTTGAATCACAATCAGAGTCATCGTTACTAGATGTTTGATAGTGAGTAGTGCGTGTGTTTACCTTGGCACCGCGTGCCATGAAGTAGTAGGTAGGAGCGGAGTAGTCCTTGTCATTTGCATCGGTGTCGGTGATGAAGTCATTGTATTCAGTGTTGAAGATGGACTTGGCAACGTATGCTGTAGCCAGACTTGCAATGCCAAAATCAGACTCCTCCTCAGACTCCACATCTGCCTCCTCAGAAGAGGACTCCCCCTCTGAATCCATTTCCTTGCCAACAAACGCACGTGCCTTGCCAGATGAGCTCTTCTTGTGTGATGAAGACTTTGAGGAAGACTTGGAAGAAGACTTTGAGTATTTCTTCTTCTTCTTGTCGTTAGAGTCATATTCCTTGCTCTTCTTCTTCTTTCTGTTTTCATTGTCCCACTGTGGACACTCAGAGATGAAGTGTCCAGTTTTCTTGCACTTGTGGCATGTTTTCTTCTTGTAGTCATGAGAAGAAGCTTCATCATTCCTTGAGCTTGATCGTGAAGATTTTCTGAAGCCTTTCTTCTTGGTGAATTTTTGGAACTTCTTCACAAGCATTGCAAGTTCCCTTCCAATGTCTTCAGGATCATCAGAACTGCTGTCAGATTCTTCTTCAGATGAGGAAACAGCTTTTGCCTTCAAGGCACGAGTTCGCCCATAGTTTGGACCGTAGATATCTCTTTTCTCATAAAGCTGAAACTCATGTGTGTTGAGCCTCTCAAGTATGTCAGACGGATCGAGTGTCTTTAAATCAGGACGTTCTTGAATCATCAGGGCTAGGATGTCAAACGAACTATCAAGTGATCTCAGCAGCATCTTGACGACTTCATGTTTGGTGATCTCAGTGGCGCCGAGGGCTTGAAGCTCATTTGTGATGTCAGTTCGCCGGTCAAATGTGTGCTGGACATTCTCATTGTCATTTCGCTTGAAGCGGTTGAAGAGATTGCGAAGAACACTGATTCTCTGATCTCTCTGGGTTGAGATGCCTTCATTGACTTTGGAGAGCCAGTCCCAGACTAGCTTGGATATCTTCAAGGCACTCACACGGCCGTACTGTCCCTTGGTCAGATGACCACAGATGATATTCTTGGCAGTAGAGTCCAGTTGAGTGAACTTCTTGACATCAGCAGCAGTGACACCTTCTCCAGCCTTGGGAATGCCGTTTTCGATGACATACCATAGGTCGACGTCAATGGCTTCAAGATGCATGCGCATCTTATTCTTCCAGTAGGGATATTCAGTTCCATCGAAGACGGGGCACACAACGGAGACTTTAATTATCCCTGCAGTCGACATAGCTAAAACTCCAGGTGGTTAAACCGAATCACACAGAACAAGGGAGCACCTTGCTCTGATACCAATTGAAAGTGCGTTATATCGACTAGAGGGGGGGTGAATAGGCGATTTTTATGAAAGTCTTCAAAACGTGAAAGTTATGAAGACAAATAGTATAGATATGTCTATCACTTAAGCAGCGGAAGTTAGATTACACTAGGCAAGCCATGGTCAAGTATTCAATAGAGTGAAAGCACAAGACAAGTAGCTGCAGTGTAATAAGGATCAGATAGGAAGAAGTTATGAAGCCAAACAAATCATACAGTTATGATGTGAAAACAGAAGATACAGCAAGCATGCAATGGCTTCACAATGTGTAACAGTAAGTAAAAGGAAGTGAAGATGAAACCAGTGGCACGTTGAAGACAATGATTTGTTGGACCAGTTCCAGTTGCTGTGACAACTGTACGTCTGGTTGGAGCGGCTAGGTATTTAAACCAAAAGGACACACAGTCCCGGACACCCAGTCCTGAACACGCAGCTCAGGACACCCAGTCCTCACCGTTTTCTCCTTGAGCTAAGGTCACACAGACCTCGCCAAATCACTCTGGTAAGTCTTCAAGGTAGACTCCCAAACCTTCACAGACTTCGTTCACTGGCAATCCACAATGTCTCTTGGATGCTCAGAACGCGACGCCTAACCGGCTGGAGGATGCACAGTCCTCAAGTGTAATAAGTCTTTAGATCACTCAGACAAGAAGACTTAAATGATGCCCAATTCTCTCTGGCTCTGGGTGGTTAGGGCTTTATCCTCGCTAGGTATTCTCTCTCTCAAAGGCTTCGAGGTGGGTTGCTCTCAAACGACAAAAGCCGTGCACTGAATCTGAGCAGCCAACCATTTATGGTTGTAGGGGGTGGACTATTTATAGTCACTAGGCAACCCGGCCTGATTTGTCCGAAATGACCCTGGGTCACTAAGGAACTGACACGTGTTCCAACGGTCAGATTTCAAACCCACACGACAACTTTACTTGGGCTACAAGAAAAGTTGACTTGTCCGACTCTGGACAAGGTTAGCTCTCATAGTCTTCACTCGAAGACATAGGTTTTTAATTAGGCATCACTTCAGTCATTCTGACTGGTTCTCTTGGATACCACTTAACAGTATGGTGGTTCCTATGACTCAATAGAAATGAAAGAGAACTACGAAAGATCTAAGTCTTCGAGCTCCATAGGCTTCACGTGGTGTCTTCTCTTGTCATAGTCTTCAATGTGAATATCTTCATATACCACCATTGACTTCAATGTCTTCGTACATTTTTAGGGGCCATATCTGGTAGGAAAACCGAATCAATGAGGGACTTCTACCTGTGTTATCCTGCAATTCTCACAAACACATTAGTCCCTCAACTAGGTTTGTCGTCAATACTCCAAAACCAACTAGGGGTGGCACTAGATGCACTTACAGCATGTTAGATGGATATAATTAGTGTTTAATTAGTATGGAAATTTTTTATATAATGTTGTTTTCCAGTTTTTTAATGGATGTATAAAAGTTGTGTTTTCTGTTTTTAGTGTTAGATGCTTAATTAGTATGAAATAGCATATAGAATTTTGACATATGCGATGATAGCATAATTAGTGTTATATAGAAATGTTAGAAATTTTAGTTATCAAAATCCAATCATTAAAAAAATGTTACTTTTTGCGGGCATATAGCTAGTATTTGTTCTCGACGATGCCCGGCCCGCATCCTCGTCGTCGACCCGTCCGCGACGACGTCCAACTGACCCATGTCCGGGACTGGGCTCCGCCGGGCTGGCACTGGGAGGTGCTTCCTGGAGGGGCACGCCGCTTGATGAGGAACCCGGCCCCGGGTCCCGTCGTCGACCCTGATCTCGTTTGGTGGCGTTCGCGTGGGCCAGTTTCGGTGCGAAGGGAGCCGGCCCCGCCGGAGGTGGTACGTCGCCGTGTCAGGGAGGAGGACGAGCACGTCCATCGCTACATGGTTGCGTTAGAGGGCGGCAGGTTCTCCAATACCTGGCAGTTTTTTCAGGGATCTCACTTCAGCTATGATCCTGAGAGGGTTCATTCTCTTTGGGTGTCCACCGCCCGCGCCGCAGGAACCGCGAGTGTCCTAGATTCTTCTGTAGTATTCGATCTTTAATTAGCTACCTAGCCAGTGATGTACTATTCAATATTATATATTATTCGAGACGATGTATTCGAGATTATATCTATTATTCGAGACGATGTATTCGAGATTATATCTATTATTCGAGACGATGTATTCGAGATTATATCTATTATTCGATATTATAATATCGAGGCAATCAAACCTAATGGCGAACCATTAGTGCCTAAGAAGATTGCGGACAAGTTTGTTCGTCAGTGCGGAGTTCTTGTGAAGGGCCAAGTACCGATCTCCCTTCAAGAATGGAGAGAGCCAGCAAAGCCACGTCCAGATCTTACTTTTGTCGACGACAGACAAAAAAGTCTGCTTTGGGATACTCTCATGGAACATTTCACCCTACTAGATCATTTCACAGAAGCAGATGTGCAGAAAGTCAAGGACGCTGCTCTTAGGAAGATGGCGGTTGCATTCAAGAAGCACAAGAATCGTGAATGGGACAAGTACGTCAAGGGAGGAAGGAAGACTCCGGTATTCGAGGGAACACTAGAGAATCAAAGTGCTCATTGGGACGATTTCGTGAAATTCAAGGATTCAGAATTAGCTAAGGAACGGTCGAGAATAAACAAGAAGAATTCCAAAAAAAGGATAAGTTCCATAAGCTGGGGCTAGGTGGCTACGCGGTGGCAATGCATAAGTGGGATAAGTCTGAGAAAGAGATGGAGGATGCAGGTGTCACTCCGGTTACTAAGAGCTGGCCCCCCAGGTGCAGGACTTGGTTCTATGCGCATGGGGGGAGTTGGACCCGAAGACAGGCAATGTTTTGATGAAGGCATGTCTGAACGGAGCCGACGATAATATACTTGTTGCAATAGAAGAGGCTCGAACGGGGGTGTTCCAGCCCAACAGAGAGAACGACGAGCTTACGCGTGCCCTGGGAAATCCTGAACACCCGGGAAGAACACGAGGCAAGGGCGCTATTCCGTGGTATGAGGGGTTTTCGGACTGGAACGCCGACTACAGAACCCGTGCGAGAAGGAAGATTGCGGAGGAGAAGCAGAGGAAGATGGAGGAGGAGAAGAGGAAGCTGGACTATGAACGCCTTCAAGGCCTAGAATCAGCGCACGCGGACTTGGTAGTCAAATTCCAGCAGCAGTAGGAGCAGATCGACTCACTTAGCCAGCAAAGGGGGTCTCAGCAGCTGCAGCAGCTAGCGGATGATCCAACATTGGATACCACCGCCCCATCCATGCCGAGAAGCAGCGTGGGTTCCGCCCCGTTTGACGCAATGCTGGATAGATACCCCGTGGATGACATCGCGGAGAACACTAACTGCGAGCTACACTTCAAAATTAATAACATATCCTTGAAGGTGGCGGACGGCGTTGCTTATACAAATTCCCCCGATGCAACCTTCCATTGCAACCCGATTCCAGCAGGCTATGCTCGTGTCGTGGTTGATGAGGTGGTGGACCAATATTCGGGGCTAGAGCTTGACATTCCTGGAGGTGACGAGGAGCACACACTCAGAGAAGCCAAACATCGTATCATCCTATGGAGAAAGGATTACATCATCTTTCGAAGGCCACCAACACCGCGTCACCCGACTCCTCGTCGAAGTCCACCACCGAGTTAGCTCCCGCTCCTCCAAGTCCACCAACGCGTGAGGCCACTCCTCCTCCTCCAAGTCCAGCAAAGTGTAAGGCCACTCCTCCTCCAAGTCCGACACAGCGTCAGACGTCCACTCCTCCTTCAAGTCCGGCACAACCTCAGGCCACTCATCCTCCAAGTCCGGCACAGCTTCAGGCCACTCCTCCTCGTCCAACTCAGCCCCGCCAGCCGTCTCCGCCGCCTCAGCAATCGTAGAAGAGACACCCCGCAGCTATGGTGCGTAGCGGTACGAGTCGAGGTCATACAACAGGAAGTACAGGCAGAGGCAAGCGATATAAATATGGTCCAAACCTCACTACTCCTCTTCCTGAGAGGGCCTACGACAGGACCGAGGAGCAAACCAATGCCATAGTGCGGGCAGAAGTCGACGCCCATTTTGGACCAAAACCGCCACCGCCCCCAAGGGAGAAAGTGCCTGTGGAAGTAGTTGACCACTTCATTCGTATGGCTCAACCACCAGCTCCTAAGCCTATTGACACAGACTATGAGCGCCACATAAGGAAGTTACATCGACAACGTCTATAAAAGGAGGCGAGCTCGAGCTCGAGCAAACAACAAGCAGCTGCCAAAAAATGCGGGAAAACCGTTGCCCAGCTGGGAGAACAAGCGGCGCAATCGATCCCCCCGCTTATTGTGCCGCCAACAACACGTGATAGTACGCGCGCCCAATATTATTGTGGGCAAACAGTTTACGTTCCCGAGGTGGGCGATGTGGTAATAACCCAGGAGCATATAATGCAGGCTGAAACTCTCAACATCACTGTTGGACAACTCCTCGAGATCGAGGACATGTCTATGCTTATAGAGGAGGAAATAAAACGGAAATATGCCCGGGGCCAACCTTTGGTCAAGCCAGAAGAGGTCAAGAAGCTCCCAACGAGAATGTATGAATTGCATCAATGGTACATGGACATTACCAAGAGATCCGATCGAGAGTCCCTCATGGTGCAAGTCAAGAAGGATCATTACTACCATCAGAAACCTGTGATCGTTGAGTATTCTAAACTGTTTCAGTTATACAATCAAGACGCACTCGACAAATCTATCGTCAGTTGCTATTGTCTGTAAGTGATTTCTTTCTGTAATTTAAGTCTCAAGCTAGCTGTAGTGATCCTTTTGATCAATCATTACCTGTAATTATCCTCACTATATTCTTTTCTGTGGTATTATGCAGGATGAAGATGTATGAAATGAGAAAAGGTGGACGCTATGGCATTGGGTTCATTGACCCAAACACCGTTAATGAATACACATGGAAAATAAACAAGCATCATGAAAAGCAGGTAGAGGACAGCATGCTAGAGTTCTTGAAGCGCCTCAAATACAATGAAGATATACTACTTCCTTACAACTTCCAGTGAGTCACACTTTCTTGTACTACAAATTCTCTGTTTTTGCCTACTAGCTAGCTACATGTTTTTGCTTACATATTCCCGCTTAATTAAGACATGCAAACATGTGTGCATGCAGATTTCACTGGATCTTGTGTATCATTAAAGTTGACGCCGGAACAGTTGAAATACTGGACTCACTACTCAAAGCAAATAGTGACTATAACATCTTGTTTGAGATAGTCAACAGGTAATTTCAATCATTATTAACTATATATCTCGGCCTATTTAGTTCGTCATTTCATGATATGAACTATTTAATAACCCCTTTATTCATTTTATTTGTCGACGGGCAGGGCTTGCGCAAGGTTCATCAGCGTCACGGAAGGCGAATGGAAACGACAGCTGAAATGGTTTCGAACCAAGGTAAGTAATGAAGTAGTACTAGCTAGCAAGCTAGCTGCCATCTCTTTAATTATCATGCTTGATTAATTATTATCTGATCAAATTAAATTCCATTCTCGTAATGAAGGCCCTGAAGCAGGTGCAGGGGACTAATCTATGTGCATTCTGTGTTTGCGAGAACATTCGCATGATGGCGTCCAAAAGGAGTAGATCTCAAAGACAGGAATGGGTACGCTTGTCAGAACACTATTCACAATTTTTACACCATTATCGATATCTAGTCACACAATTAATACACATGCATATTGATCTCCTTCTTAACAGTTCACAGAGGTGCGGGACAAGCTCCTAGAAACGGAGCACGTAGAAGCACTTCAGGAGGAAATAGCGGGATTTTTGCTCGACTAGGTCATAAATCCGAAGGGATAATACTATTACCCGCTACCGCCCCCATCGACCAGGTCATGAACCACTTCCAATTGTCATCGTGCTCCGAAGGCACCAATTAGGCTAGTGCCACTGGCTCCGAAGGCAACATGCATATGTAGAAGAAATTGTATATAGCTATACATGTGTGTATGTGTGAATTAATATGGTGGTTTGTGAGACATTGATGATATATATATGATTGGTTCTACTAAAAATTCTATATATATATATATATATATATATATATATATATATATATATATATATATGCATAACGTGTACAATGTGTAGTATCGTAAAATACCAGCAAACGAAAAAGAATTAAAATGGAAAACACAAAATTAAATGAAAAAGAAATCATAAAACCAAAAACCCCCCAAACATTTTAGTACCGGTTGGTGTTACCAACCGGTACTAAAGGGCTCCCGGCCCCCGGAGCTGGCTCGTGCCACGTGGTTGCCCTTTAGCACCGGTTCGTGCTGAGCCGGTACTAAAGGGGGGGGGGTTTAGTGCCCACACTTTAGTGCCGGTAACCGGCACTAAAGGGCCTTACGAACCGGTGCTATTGCCCGGTTCTGCACTAGTGCCTACTCCCGGTGGGAGTAGGACTCCCCTAGGGCGCGCCATAGAGAGGGTTGGCCCCGCCCCTCCTCCACTCCTTTATATACGTGGCCAGGGGGCACCCCATAGACACACAAGTTGATCTTCGTGATCGTTCTCTTAGCCGTGTGCAGTGCCCCCCTCCACCATAATCCTCGATAATATTGTAGCGGTGCTTAGGCGAAGCCCTGCGACAGTAGAACATAAAGATCGTCACCACGCCGTCGTGCTGACGGAACTCTTCCCCGACACTTTGCTGGATCGGAGTCCGGGGATCGTCATCGAGCTGAACGTGTGCTAGAACTCGGAGGTGCCGTAGTTTCGGTGCTTGATCGGTCGGGCCATGAAGACGTACGACTACATCAACCGCGTTGTGCTAACGCTTCCGCTTTTGGTCTACGAGGATATGTAGACAACACTCTCCCCTCTCATTGCTATGCATCACCATGATCTTGCGTGTGCGTAGGAAATTTTTTGAAATTGCTACGTTCCCCAATAGGCTTCACCAAGCACTACGAGAGACGAGGAGGGAGAGAGGTAGGGCTGCGCCAAGAGAGAGAGATCAAATCGTGTGTTGGGCAGCCCCCATACCTCAAATATATATAGGGGGAGGGGAGGGGGCTGCGCCCCCTCTAGGGTTCCCACCCCAAGGGGTGCGGCAGCCCTAGATCCCATCTAGGGTGGTGGCCACAAGGGGGAGAGGGGGAGGCACACCTGGGGTGGGCCTTAGGGCCCATCTGCCCTAGGGTTTGCCCCTTCCCCTCTTGCAGGCGCCTTGGGCCTTGGTGGGAGGCGCCTCAGCCCACCTAGGGGCTGGTCCCTTCCCACTATTTGCCCATGTATGCCTCCGGGGCTGGTGGCCCCTCCCTGTGGACCCCCGGACCCCTCCGGTGGTCCCGGTACACTACCGGTGACGCCCGGAACACTTCCGGTGGCCAAAATCATACTTCCTATATATCAATCTTTACCTCCGGACCATTCCGGAACTCCTCGTGATATCCAGGATCTCATCCGGGACTCTGAACAACATTCGGTAACCGCGTACATACTTTCCCTATAACCCTAGCGTCATCGAACCTTAAGTGTGTAGACCCTACGGGTTCGGGAGTCATGCAGACATGGCCGAGACAACTCTCCGGTCAATAACCAACAGCGGGATCTGGACACCCATGTTGGCTCTCACATGCTCCGCGATGATCTTATCGGATGAACCATGATGTCATGGATTCAATCAATCCCGTATACAATTCCCTTTGTCTATCGGTACGATACTTGCCCGAGATTCGATCGTCGGTATCCCCATACCTTGTTCAATCTCGTTACCGGCAAGTCTCTTTACTCGTTCCGTAACAGATCATCCTGTGATCAACTCCTTGGTCACATTGTGCACATTATGATGATGTCCTACCGAGTGGGCCCAAAGATACCTCTCCGTTTACACGGAGTGACAAATCCCAGTCTCGATTCGTGCCAACCCAACAGACACTTTCGGATATACCCGTAGTGCACCTTTATAGCCACCCAGTTACGTTGTGACGTTTGGCACACCCAAAGCACTCCTACGGTATCCGGGAGTTGCACAATCTCATGGTCTAAGAAAATGATACTTGACATTAGAAAAGCTTTAGCATACGAACTACACGATCTTGTGCTAGGCTTAGGATTGGGTCTTGTCCATCACATCATTCTCCTAATGATGTGATCCCGTTATCAACGACATCCAATGCCCATGGTTAGGAAAGCGTAAGCATCTATTGATCAACGAGCTAGTCAACTAGAGGCTTACTAGGGACAAGGTGTTGTCTATGTATCCACACATGTATCTGAGTTTCCTATCAATACAATTCTAGCATGGATAATAAACTATTATCATGAACAAGGAAATATAATAATAACCAATTTATCATTGCCTCTAGGGCATATTTCCAACAGGCTGCACCAGCTGTTTTTTCCGATACGTTACGTGGATGGATCGGCGATGACACCGGTTTTAGATATGTGGAATGAGAGCACTCCACATTATGGAGTTTGTAGGTGTGAGTGGTGGCTTCGGGTGGATTGATGTATGTTCTTGTCAGACCTTTGTGAAATAATTAATAAAGATGGTTGCATGCATCGATTGATGCAGATGCAGGGGTTTAACCTCCTTTTCCAAAAAAATGTTAAACTATGAAATGTCGTATAGTGAACTATTGAATGTCGAACATGTATCCTATCGGATGATCTACGTTGCATAAGTTCTATGGATTTGAGGAGTGGAAATGAAACGCGCTGTTACAGGGGTGGACAAATGAGACTCGATCCCTGCAGTCCACGGACATGCGAGGGCTCAAATTTGTCCATTGCCACTCGAAATGCACACAGCTCATTGATCTGGTGCGCATTATCAGTTGCTCAGCTAATTTGCATTCTAGCCCAACACATCCATCGCATCCATAGACGCAGTGCACCGGTGCCGTAATCAGAATCGGTAGACGAATTGGTGAGCATGCAGCAGTACCAGTACTACCCCTGACCCATACATTGCCTTGCATACATGTAAAACACAACCTGTAGCAGTTCACAGAACGCAGAGACGATATCGCCTTACCCGTTCTTTCCCTTTTCAGAGAAGTGACAAGTCCCTTTGCCTGCCATTTGTTAGCTATGGTGTACAGTGCCTTCTGCCTACTGCATGTGATGGCACGGAGTGATAAATAGCTAGCGGGTAAGAAAACATGTTCCCATGGTGTGCTCCGGCCCTACGCGCACACCGACGCATTTCCGTGGTGCACGGTGAAATTACAGCAGCAACCGGCTGCGCGAAGCTAAGCACATTTGCACGTACTGAGCGTACGTACGTAGTTACTAGTTATCAGTGGCGGAGCTTTATGGGGGCCAACCTAAGCTCACAGGAAAATACATGTATATATCTTAGTTTTAGGCCTATTTTTGCACCAAAAATCAACCTATAGTGATTTTGTCCCCCGCCACTGCTAGTTACCACGCGGCCGGGTAAATACACGTGTACATGGCAAGCTGCACGTCGTACACAGTTACTTGAGTATGTGTTTTACTTGAACTCTTCTTTTTTAAATAGAACAAGGCCACGCACGCACATCACTACACTGCACGTACACCCCACGCGCAAACAGATTACACATATACATTTGTCCTTTAGTCACGTCTGGATGACAGAGATGAATAATCATGCGAGTCTCACCAAATTCTTAGGGTTTTGCTAAGTCTCAACTATTGAGTTTTCCTTAGTCTCGGCTGATTGAGATTTCTGATGTCTCGGTCTATTCACAAAAATCCAGCTTCAGTCTCGTGAAAACCGCAAATTACAAATGAATTTTCAATGGGGGTTAATGAGACTCATGTTTGGTTCCGCGTTGTGGAAGATTTCTTTGGTGCACTCCTACGATACATAGGAACATGAAAGGAGTTCTTATTCTTAGGATTGTAGTCCCCATTTTTGGTTCTCCAAATTAATTTCTTCACAAAGAGCCTCGTAAATGTGACCATTAGGATTTGAATCCCGAATGAACGATGAAGTCATTCCCACATAGCTCCACCACACCAAGAGTCGCTTCTTTTGAACATCATCTTATGACAAGTGTTTACCGCAAAAAGTAGTGCAAACATATGACTGTGTAATACACATTAGAAAAATAATGTTTGCAATTTGAATAGCACCTTTGGAAAATGTAAATCTCCACTCTTCAGGTAGGAACCCTAATGCACACGGTTATATACGTATGGACATTTGTTTGCAATTTGAATAGCACCTTTGAAAAATGGAAAAATTAACATGGCATTTCGAAGCTTAATTAGAAAACACACACTTGAATGCATACGGTTATATATGTACGGACATTTGTAGTACTACGTGCTCGCGTGTAGCTACCACGTACACGCGCAGAAGGAATGATCGTGCACGTACGGCGTGACATTGCTCGATGGTTAATTGGCTATTCATGTCGTCCGCCACCCGTGGATCATTCGTGCAAACGTGCACGAATCTTTCGCTATCGATGCATGCTAGCTACGGTACGTCCAAATTCATGTATCCAACGACGTGTGGTATTTAAGCTTGCATGCATGCATGGCTGGCTAGCTAGCCGCCCTTTGACTTGCATGTCATCGCGTGCGCGCGCATGTTACCCGCTTTGAGTGTGATACGGGCACGTAGGTACACCGTATACGATCCATCGATCCTAGTTTGTACGCAATGCAGGGCTTCCATGTAGTAGTCTGCATACAAAATTTGCTTAAAATCAAACTTTGTAAAATTTGACTAACTTTGTAGGAAAATATATCAACATGTACAATACTAAAGCTACATGGTATGGAAATTAATTTTCATGATGCATTCTTTGCGACTAATTTCTTGATGCATCTAATAACATTGATTTCATATTGTCAATCATGATTTTTTATATACTTAATTTTGACCAAATTTTATGCAGACTAAAATAAACGAAAGGAGTACGTATGGTCTCTCTCACACAAGCACACACTCTCTCTCTCTCTCACGCAGACATACAAACACACAAATAGTATCTCTCTGATTCAGATCGGCCCGATCTCTCCTGGCATTTGTATGCAAGAGACAAAGGGAAGAAATGAGGACAAGGAAACAAAGCCCAACGGGTCGACGATAGATATCATCACGGCATTATTAACTGGATCCACATGGTGACATGCGTGCATGCATGCATTAGTTGCACTAGCATTGAAGTCCGTGTAAGCAGGATCCTGCTCCCAGAGATTTGGCCACAGAGGCAATAGTAAAGGAGGCCATGGGCTAGGCTCGCTAGGCGCGGCGGTACGTCCTTTGCCCTAGCTAGTTAGCGCAAGCAAGGCCACTGTTTCACCGATCTACGTATGTCGTTGGATACGCCGGTGCAGATCAATCGATGGATCCATC
Source organism: Triticum monococcum (assembly GCA_034509565.1). Taxonomy (NCBI): domain Eukaryota; kingdom Viridiplantae; phylum Streptophyta; class Magnoliopsida; order Poales; family Poaceae; genus Triticum; species Triticum monococcum. Next base: position 740,706,707 of record CM067847.1, on the reverse strand, counting down.
ATAGGCATGGCGTCGACATTGATGTTTTTCGCCCTTGACAATAGGCATGGGACAATGTTATGACAAACACACGCAAGCACATAGTGCGAGCTTCATCGACCATAAATAGTGGAGTAACTATGTGGCCATGGGCTAGCTCTAGGTAGCTAGGGGTTACATGCCGATCTACAGTGTGCGATATACGCATAGATCCTATATTTATACGACTGTATACATGCCGACTGTACTCCCTTCGGTCCTTTTTACTCCGCGTATTAGGTTTTGGTCAAGTCAAACTTTATAAACTTTGACCAAATATATATTAAAAAATATTAACATTTACCATACCAAATATATATTCCGTGAAACTACAGTTCGTAATGAATCAAACTATATTGATTTGACATTGTAAATGTTGATACTTTTTTCTATAAGTTTAGTCAAAATAAAGATGCTTTAACTTGAGACAAAACTTATATACAGATTAAAAAGAACCGGAGGGAGTACGCTAAGCCAGTACGTGCATCACATTGATCATCGACCGATCAAGAGCTCGCTAGCTAGCTATAGCTAGCCCAAGATACGCGTTGGCACGATCGCGTCACGTGCATGCATGCCTGGCGTACGAGCGCACGCAGCCGGCCGTCCGTAACGCGGCATACAGATCGATGCGCACTTACTTAAGTGTACGTGTACGTGCCAAGTTAGGATCGACCAGCGCACGTACGGGCCGGCCGGCACGTACGTACTTGTCGTAGGTTTACTCTACTCACTGGATATCAGCAGGTGCCTCACTTGTTTACTGATATGTCGCCAGTGTGTCAGTGGCGGAGGCAGGAACCATCGGCATGGTATTCAATGAAATTTGTTTTGAACTAAATACCAGCAACATACAGTAAATATAGCTACAATACAGACACACATCACCAAATCATTGGTATTCATGTGAAAACCCAAGAAGACCCCTGGCGCCGAGTGTGTGTGTGTGTCAGTCCGGTAAACCGTATTCGATAGTTACACGGTGTGCATGGTCGGTAGTGACATACTGTTGATAGAACCTTTTACAGTATATTACCATGTGTGTCTCAGTGCAGGCGCCAATGCACGCACAACCACATGGGACACGGCCTTCAACTCGTTCTTACTCTGGAGTGAGCCCTCTCTGAAACCATTTGACGTCAGCCAGTGCTCAGCAGGTAGTAGGTCCAACTAACAATTACTTCACGTCTGGTTTATATTTACTTGGCACCCCTTTGTTTGACACAGGAACAAAACACAAGCGTCGATCCATCCAGCCTTAATAGATACTCCCAGCCAAAGTTGTACTAAGTAAATGACAGATAATATGAATCGGAGGGAGTATTAGTATTGCTAGCTGAATTAACTAACAAATATAAGTGGATTTAGGGCATCTTCTAAGAAGACCCGCAAAGCTCTGGCATACGTTGGACTAGACACATTTGTTTATTTTTCGTAATTCAAGTGGGTCTTGTATCAGTACGTGAAAAGGTCCGGTAGTCCGTTTTCCGGCAAACTAGAGACAAAAGTAGGGAATATATATCGATGCCCGGGCATTCACTTGACCAACCAAAAGCCTGCGCATGGACCTTCTCTTTTTTCTCTCTCTTCACATGCATTATCCATCTCTCCTCTCTCTACTCTCAACCAGACATTACACCGCAAATAGCCACCCTATTTATGGTCCTCATCTATTTTCTCTCCTTTCAATCAGATACTTTGTAATTAGCGTTGCTTGGCTTCCTTCTGTATCATGTCCACAAACTACATTCAGATATAAAACCGGACATATATTGAAGGAATTTGCGGATCGGCGTTAGATATACTCTTACTACGCCTGTTCACGAAAATCTGGTGCCACATGGTGGCAAATGGAAAGTAGTCTGCGGCTGGCAGGCTAGGATACAAATTTCTCGCGAGGATTTCACTGGGCTAATGATGCGTACGTGTATGTATATTGATTGATAGACTGAATATATTCCCGGGCGTGTAAATTGGCTCCAGGACGTACGTACTGAGCCAGTGCAGCAGCTAGCTATATATCCGACAGGCATGCAGGATCGACGCATGCATGCAAATATATCACGGCAGAAGATCTTCGCCGTGATCCCACAGTAATTAGGATGTCTTCATGAGTACTATTAATAGTGCAGGGCTGCAAAAATAATAATTACTCACCGCAGTGGTTAAGGCCTTAATGATACATCAATGGACCTCTGCTCTTGTTTATTGCATTCCTTATTGTTCTTGTGCTTGCTCCATAAGTAAATAACACGACAAATTACACTACCGTAGTTTTTTTACGGTACCCGGTCAATGCCGAATTCAGTTGTTAATTATGATCACGATAATTAAGTTTCACCACCTATATGCCCGTTAGGGATTTGGTTCGGTTCCACAAATCATAGTATCCATGTGTGAGTGATGTATGATCGCACAGCAATGAATGTCACGGTTAATTTTGCGTGGATACATTTGGTGCACCCCGTACGACTTAGACAGGATACTGAGTAATGTCGATCTGACAAGCTTGATTATACTACTAGATGAATCAATAATGGGAGGCCCTGTCATTTCACACCAGGCGGCTGCCCTGCTAGTCATTGCGATGGATTAGGGTCAAGTCTACGTTAATGCCGTGTTCCTTTATGCTAAGAAATTAACAGTGTTAGTATCATACACTGCAGACCGGCAGGTCTTAAATCATAAGTCTGGTTCTAGTATACTAGTATTATGCATATGATACTAGTATACGATATTGTATTTGTAGTGCATAGTATCATACTTATTTAATATGATACAGTATTATGCTATCATACTCAACCCTTTCTTTATTTATTTAATTCTATGCCAGCTTATTAAAATTGTCTATTTGACATGCATAATACTAGCTATAATATTCACATTACAGGCAGCCTAATAATATGCACACAATATTGGGAATACATATCTTGAAAGAGTGCAGGTTGCTAAAGCCGCGCATAACACATTCGCAAAATAAAAGTAAAAATGGAAGGGCACAGTTTGCCAAAACTGTCTATAACATTCGCAAAATAAAAACAAAAATGGAACCGTGTGGTTTGGTAAAATTATCATTAGAGGCCTTGCGCTATGAAGAACATATGATTTGACCCCGTTTGGTTTATGTACGGGTCAGAGAAGCCAATTGAAGTGCCACCAATTAATGGATTGTATGTAACATATGATGAATTTGGATTTAGTGTGACATAGGCAGGAAGCAACCACGGGTTGAATACTAACCGGGTCCAAACTCCTACGGCTGCTGAATGGGGCATGCGGATAGGGCCATCGATCGGGAGAAGCTTCGACGGTGGCAGATGTGAAAGCTCCAATCTTGGCAGTTGGCCACGGCAGGCGAAGACGACGTCATGAGTGCCACTTTGTTCTTAGAGATGTCGTCCTGGTGTGATGCTCGCCTTCTACTCGGACCATTATGAGGGAAACCTTAGATCTCCTAGTTTTCTTTTCGTAAATCGGGCCCTGCACCCTGGTCCCGTTTCATCGAAACACGACCACACACAACATCCTAGGCTTAAATATCCAATCAGTCAAGTTCACCGCAAGTAGTTAAGAAAGGCAAAACAAAAAGAAAGTGGAGAGCGGCTTTTCTGCATCCAGGCTCATCTACACCCTGACATGAATACTAAATTAAAAAAGAATCTGAAAATTTTAGGCATCCAAGATGCTCATGGGCACAAGGTACGTGCAAAATTTCGTGTGTTTAATTAGACATCAGAGGAGCTTGTGCAAAAATACAAAATTCAAACCTCCAAACACCACACAATTTTGCACATATCTCGCGCACATGATCATCTTGGATTCCTAAAAAAAATAGATTTTTTTAGAAAAATTAGCATTGTTTTTATAATTTACTATTCACCAGATATAGATGGCTTGGGCACCGTTTTTAATTATCAAAGAAGATGACACTATCTAACTAGTCATCTAGCATGCAGGCCAAGCCAGCACCCCAAAATAGAAAGCAGATGGCACACATGAAGCGTAGCGCTCAACCAGAAAAAACATCGCGCTTTGATGTGGATTTGCAGCAGGAACTCCCATCGTTCCGGGAGTGGTCACTAGCTGAATGGGCCAGCGGATGCGTGAGGTTAGTGGGGGCTGTCGTGGTGGTCATGGCGATGACTTGCGGAACATGCGGGTGATGGTGTCCGGGCGTGCATGGCTATAAGCCGACGACAGTCACGTCAAGCTGTTAGGTTTGTGACATACCGGAGCCCGGCCCAAGTGTTAAGGTTACAGTAGGCTCCTAACACAACGTGTGTCTGTCTGTGGGATTATTTCTCTTTCGTGGCGTGGCGGGTGGTCTGTTCGTCGGTTATCTTCGGTCGCGAGCCTGGTTTTGGCTTGTGTCTCTTGTGTTCCTCTCTTTGGCACGCAGATGCAGTGGAGCCAGTGATCTACGTCCCGCATGCACAGTGCCACATATAGTGGTGGATGTACGTGCGCGAGCAGTGGATCCACGTTCCACGACGACGCACGTACGCTCGCGCCGTGGTTATGCTGCGCTCACGCGCCGGTGCAACAGCAGACTACTGCTACGTACAGTACCCATTCACACAACTGCGAGCTACTGGTAGTACTACCCACGTACTTACACCTACGTACAGTGCTCATGTAGCCATGTAGGACGCCACTGTTGCGCTCTCGCGCGCAGTCGCCGTGACGGCGGGCCGGCGAAACCATCCATGATTACGTAAATGATGGGTTGGCGGCCGGACCGGCGGCGCTGGGGCGGCGGTTGTTTAAGCCACGGGCGCCGCCCCGCCGTGGGGATCGGCTGCCGGCCGGCGCGCGGACAGGAGTAATTCAGCTGTCCATCTCGCGCCGAGGTCTGTTTATTGAGCTCGCGCGGCCCACTGGGGGCCCGGGATGCCTTTGCCTTGGTTTTTATAGTGACTCGCTGGAACCCGCTTGGCCCACTATGGATTAACTCCCTCTCCGTGCATGCGCATGCGAAACAGTGAAAGGCTCTCATCTCCATCAGACCGTGTCCGAGGAAAAAAAGGGACATCATCCAAGAACTGGGTCCATGTCTTCTACCCCTCTCTGAAGAAATATAAGAGCAGTAGAGAGGATATCCCTACGTACATCTCCAGGTCTTCGTCTCGTGCGCTCGCGCGAGGGCGACCATGAATCGACGCCTCCCGTTGGCACCGCCGTAGATCGCTTTGTCTTCCGTGGTGTCAGGCTACGGAGATGTAGTGGATCTTAGTACTTGTCGGCGGAAGGGCTCCTACATCGTTTTTAGATGTTTTCTCGTGTCCGTTTAGGGTTTTTGTTCTGTTCATGAAGACAAGACGACGGCGGCTTTATGTTGTTGGAATAAGATTCTCTCCGCCTATGCCCTATGATGGTGATGCGTCTACCATTATCAGAGGGCGTGTGAGATTTGTCTCCTACGGATCTTGCGCGATTCAGTTGGCGTTTGTCTTCGATGGATCCACTTGAATCCAGTGTTCATTCGTATGCGTTCGTGTGTCTTCAGGTTATATCTTTCCGGTCTATATTTTTCTTCATCGGCGGCAGCTGCCGTTCTGGTGCGTTGGTCCTCTTGGCCTTTAACACAACGACTTCTCGACTGTCTACGATAAGAAGGTTTGCCCGGCTCCGATGATGGAGGGGCGATGACGGCGACGTGCCTTCGGCTCGCTCTAGTGATTGTAGTCGTCGCCAGGTGGTCTACGGACCAAGATATAATTTTTATCTCTAGTGTTCTTTGTACTGCCTTGGCAGTTGATGAATAGATCGAAAATATTCTCGCAAAAAAAGAAAGAAATATAAGAGCGTTTAGTTCAGCAGTGATTCAAACGCTCTTACATTTCTTTATGGAGGAAGTAGTTTGTGACATAATTTATTTCATTTCATGGTGTTACATAATGTTTCGTCGAGTCTTTTCCTTGTTTTAAAGTATATATCATCATGTTTTGTTATGTCTTTTAGAGTGCATTTATTTCAAAGCGGAATTGCCGTTACACAATGATACATTACGATACAATTTGAAACAAGAAAAGTAAACCAATGAAACATAATTATAATGCTTAATTTTTGAACCAAACAAAATTTCCAAAAATCATGGCACAAATCTCAAAGCAAAGACTATCTCAAACATGTGGGCATTGGATCTTGATCCCAGGAGCCGTACCGTATGTACACTGTGTACGTACATCTATGGTCTCTCTCCCCCTCGAAATGGAAAACTCAATAGCAGAGTGGCATGGCGGATTTGTAAAATAGGTTGGAAGCGTTGAACCCTTTGTCTCGGGCCGCATTGATATATATTGGGCATAAGCCTTGGCGTACAAGTTTAGGAGAGATCGATCTGGAAGATCGTTACAGGAGACAGATGAGAATTGCTACGGGAGAGAGAAGAAGAGATAGAATAGGATTACATGTTTAAACACAAGTCTTATCTCTATTCAGCTATTCTAACACTCCCCCTCAATTTGAACCTCAAGGAGCTTTGCCAAGGTTAAGATTGTATGTGAATTTTTTCAATCCTCTCATAGTAAGCGATTTTGTAAACCCATCTACGAGCTGATCTCCTGTGGGAATGAACTTGATCTCAAGTAGCTTCCGAGCCACCCTTTTCTCTGACAAAATGAAAGTCGACCTCAATGTGTTTTGTTCGTGCATGAAAAACGGGATTGGCTGAGAGATATGTTGCTCCAATGTTAACACACCACAATCTCGCAGCCTGAGAAGCTTTAATATCAAGCTCATAATGAAGTGTCTGAATCCACATTACTTCAGCTGTAGCATTAGCCAAGATTTTATATTCAGCCTCTGTACTTGACCTTGAAACAGTGGCCTGTTTTCTTGCGCTCCATGACACAAGATTGGATCCCAAGAATACAGCAAAACCAGCTGTAGATCTTCTATAATCAGCACATCCTGCCCAGTCTGCATCTGAACAAACAGTTACAAGAAGAGAGGGGGACTTGGTAATCTGAAGTCCAACACCTCCTGAGTACTTAAGATACCTTAGAATTCTCTTAACTGCAGTCCAATGAGTAGTTCTAGGTGCATGCAAATATTGACATACCTTGTTCACTGAGTAGGAAATATTAGGACGTGTAAGAGTTAAATATTGCAAGGCACCTACAATACTTCTATAGTTTGTTGCATCTGCTGGTGAAAGAGCATCCTCACTTTCTACTATGAGTATTTCTGAGGTAGAAATTGGTGTACTAACCGGCTTGCAATTCTCCAAACCCACTCTTCTGAGAATATCAGTGGTATATTTTTCCTGTGAGAGAAGTATGCCATCTTTAGTTTTCTTCACTTCTATTCCAAGGAAATAATGGAGATCACCCAAATCTTTGAGAGAAAACTCCAACTTTAAATCCTTAAGCAAGCAGGTAGTAGCTTCTGCACTTGAACTAGCAACAATTATATCATCAACATAGACAAGCACAAAGATAGTAACACTGCCTTTCCTAAAGAAGAACAATGATGTATCTGCCTTGGATGGTATGAACCCAAGGTGTTGTAATTGCATGCTCAACCTGGAATACCAAGCCCTTGGTGCTTGTTTCAGACCATATAATGATTTATCCAACTTATAGACATACTGTGGTGTGATGTGATCCTCATAACCTGGTGGTTGCCTCATGAACACTTCTTCCTCAAGAACACCATGAAGAAACGCGTTCTGAACATCTAGCTGTCTTAAGCTCCAACCTCTCGAAATAGCAATAGACAAGACAAGCCGAATAGTGGCATACTTAACAACAGGACTAAAGGTATCTTCGTAATCAATTCCAAACCTTTGTTTAAATCCTTTAGCAACTAATTTGGCCTTATACTTGTCTATGCTTCCATCAGACTTTCTTTTTATCTTGTACACCCACTTACAATCAATAATATTGTCTCCATGTTTTGGTGGTACCAAGTGCCAAGTTTTGTTTTTCATAAGTGCATTATATTCACTATCCATAGCTTCTTTCCAATCCTTATTAGTAAGGGCATCATGCAAATGAATTGGTTCACCAGTGGTGGTAAGAAACACACGTTTGATTTTGTCATACCTAATTGTACAATCATTGTACTGTTTTTCCTTCACAATACCTGACCGTGCCCTTGTTTGCCGACGAGGGGGCGTAGAATGCACAGGAACAACTGCTGTAGATGGTGGTACAGAAGATCCTGGTGAAGCCTCATCTGCCACAGAAAATCCCGCCGGCTCCCGATCCGATGCAGGAAACGAATCGGCCAGTTCCTGATCCGAGGCGGATCCTGGCGCGGATCCTGGCGACTGGTCGGCCGCTGAGAGGGCCCGTGCTGAGGTGTTACCAGCCACGCGCCTGCGGGCGGCCGCTGCTGAGGCCTGCGGCGACGTGGCAATAGGGGACTCGCCCTCTCCCGCGCATGCGCTGGCGTGCGAATCGAAGCGTGGAGGCGTGGCATGAGGCGATACGGCGAGGCCAGTGGGCTCCACCATGGCAACGTGGCCGGCCATAGGCCCACGCGAGAACAGGCCCACGGGCGAATTAGCCTGGGATCGTGCGCCGACAGCAGCAGCAGGCTGAGCGCGCGGATCTGCCTGGGATCGCGTGCTGTCAGCCAGATCAGCAGCGTATTCCGTGCCTGTTTTGTCTGCTTCTTCACACATAAAATGACGATTCAAATTAGCACAAATATCACCTGAATCAGAATTTCCTTGGGATTTTTGCACATGATCAGCCTTAGTTAATTCGCCCCCGTGATCACAAGGTGCAGAAAGATCAGGACGAAGTGCTATTTCAGCATGAAGTAAGGCTCCCGCATTTGGATGTAGTTTGGCAAAAGGAAAAAGGGTCTCATCAAAAACAACATCCCGTGAAATATAGATGCGTCCAGTGGATATTTCAAGACATTTATACCCTTTATGGAGGTTGCTATAACCAAGAAAAACACACTGAGTGGATCGAAATTCAAGCTTGTGATGATTGTATGGACGCAAATTTGGGTAGCAAGCACACCCAAAAATTTTGAGGTAGCTGTAGTCAGGTTTTTGATGATACAAATGTTCTAATTGAGTGGAATTGCCAATGACTTTGCTGGGAAGCCTATTGATGAGATAAGTGGCAGTGATGAAAGCTTCATCTCAATATTTGAGAGGCATAGATGCATGAACTAAGAGAGAAAGGCCAGCTTCAACTATGTGGCGATGTTTGTGTTCAGCAGAGCCATTCTGCTGGTGGGCATGAGGACATGACACATGATGCTCAATTCCAATGCTACGGAAGAAAGAGTTGAGTTTCTCATACTCCCCTCCCCAGTCACTTTGGACTAACAGAATCTTTCGAGCAAATTGTCGTTCAACGAGTTTTTGAAACTCTTGGAAGATAGGAAAAACTTCAGATTTATATTTAAACAAATAAATCCAGTAAACTTGCTGTAATCATCAATGAAACTGACATAATATTTTTTTTCGTCCAATGGAATCACGGGCATGGCCCCAAACATCACTAAAAATAAGCTCTAAAGGAGCATGAGAAACACCATAAGACTTAGGACAGGGAAGCTGATGACTCTTGGCACATTGGCAATCTTCACAAATAGACTCACTAATGGAACTATGTGACAAAGGAAGATTATCTTTATTGACTACTTGTTTCACAATGACCGATGATGGATGTCCTAATCGTTGATGCCATCTTTCCAGAGAGGGTTTGATGGCGGAGTAGACTTGACGACGCCGGCGACTAAGTGCTCCGGATGTGATGGGGTAGAGGCCCCCAATGCATCTACCGTGATGGAGAAGTTCCCTCGTTGCCCGATCCTTAATGAAAAAATAACGAGGGTGAGTTTCAAAGAAGACATTATTATCGGTGGCTAAACGAGACATGGATGCAAGATTTTTGTCAGCTTGTGGAACATGAAGGACATCATTAAGAACTAGATCACATTTAAGGTTAGGGGAATTAATGGAGGCTTGACCAATGTGGCAAATATCCATACCTCCTCCGCTTGCGGTGTGGATCTGATCAGCGCCATGGTACCTCTCGCGAAGAGCTAGTTGCTCGAGTTCATTTGTAACGTGGTCGGTGGCGCCAGAATCAACATACCAGATGCCATCGCCTCCCTGTTCATGCATGGCAGCAGCAACATGGTGTTGGAACCGTGGCTATGCCTTGCCCTAGCACGGCTCTACCTCTCTCTCTCTGCTAAGTGAACCGAGGAAGAAGAAGACCGGCGCAACAACGCCTCCACGAGCTCGTACTCGCCACACCACACTCGATCTGTTACAACGCACACGAGTCTTTATACCGGAGACACTATAGGGCACGCACCCACGATCTCCCCTACGCGGAGCACTTGGTCCTGCCCGCTCTACCCGCACCCATGACATGCACGAAAAAGTCCAGGCCGCGGTGAGCCCGCAACGAACCCAACTCATCACGCTCCCTCGCTCGCCAACAGATTGACCAAACACATACCCACGTACACCTATGCCTACGACATGGAGCCGGCCGCGCCTGACTCGCCCGACACGCGCCCATGCACGCGCCTGGTGCACCCGACGCGGACGCTGCCATCACGGGCATGGCTTGCTGCTAACATTCACGCCCCAAGCCATGATACTTGCACATGTCAAGCTCGTCGTCGACGTCGCGCCATGGCCGTCGCACCGCGCCGCTGCGGCCTCCGCCGCGCAGCACCCCACGTCCCGCGCTCCCAAGCTCGTGTACACGACGCGCACGCACGCAGTTGCCACGGCCCGAGCCCAGCGCCCGATGCGGTCAGTCCTCCGCTGCCTTCGCCACGCCGTCGTCGTCGTAGCCGCACTCCCCACGTCCCCGCGCCCCCGCCGCGCACGTACGCGATCTGCGCAACCAGGTCCAGCGCCTCGACGCGGTCCACTCCCGCGGTCCCGACACGCCCGACACGTCCGGTGCGCACCCATAACACGCACCGGTCACGCCCGGCTCGCCGCCGCGCTTATTGCCCTGCACAGCTGCGCCATCAACCGCAGCGCAGCGCCTCCACGGTCGTCTCGCCGAGCCGCCGCGGCCTCTGCGACACCACGCAGGTCCTCCGTGACCTCCTCGTCTCCGCGACTGCCACTGCTCGTCGCACGCACGGCATCATGCCACACCGCCGTGGACTCGCCGCGCGTTGCCGACGCCACGCGCTCGCCGCGCGCCGTTGCCAAGACCTTCATGTCCGCCGCGCACCGCGCGCACCGCGGACGCCGCCGCGCACCACGGCCGCCCCTCGAACCTGGTGGCTCTGTATACCAATTGTTGGAACCGTGGCTATGCCTTGCCCTAGCACGACTCTACCACTCTCTCTCTCTGCTAAGTGAACCGAGGAAGAAGAAGACCGAAGGAGGAAGAATGGCACAGGGACAGGGTGGTATTTCCTGGCGCAACAACACCTCCACGAGCTCGAACTCGTCACACCACACTCAATCTGTTACAACGCACACGCGTCTTTATACGGGAGACACTACAGGGCACACACCCACGATCTCCCCTACGCGGACCACTTGGTCCTGCCCGCTCTACCTGCACCCATGACATGCACGAACAAGTCCAGGCCGCGGTGAGCCCGCAACGAACCCAACTCATCACGCCCCCTCGCTCGCCAACAGATTGACCAAACACATACCCACGTACACCTACGCCTACGACATGGAGCCGGCCGCGCCCGACTCACCCGACACGCGCCCATGCACGCGCCTGGTGCACCCGACGTGGACGCCGCCATCACGGGCATGGCTTGCTGCTAACACATGGCGGGCATCAGGGACGAAGTTCTCGTCGAAGCGATGTCAGCAATCCATAACCTCATGGCCAGACTTCTTGCAGAGCTGGCAGCGTGGGCGAGGACGGGCGGCAGGGGGACGACGGCCATTGTTGGAGTTGAAGCCGCCGCCGTTGGTGAAGTTGCCGCCGTTGTTGTTGGTGTAGCCGCCCCCGTTGTTGTAGCCGTAGGTGCCACCAGAGCGAGCGCCGTCGCCCTAAGGAGCACCACGTCCGCGGCCACCGCCACGACTCTGTCCCTGGTGACCGCGCCCACGGCCGCGGCCACGGGACGCGGAGTTAGCAGACGACTGCCGAAGATCGCCACCATGGAGGAGGGTGAGGCGGGCATCAAAACTCAGAAGCTGATTGTACAACTCCTGGACGGTGATGGGTTCCACACGAGCGGCGAGTGCAGAAACCACCGGATGGTACTCCATGTCCAAACCAGCGAGGATCTTGGAGACGATTTCTGGATCGGAGAGGGCCGCGGCAGTACACGCGACTTCATCAGTAAGGCTCTTGATCCTGCCAAGATAGTCAGCCATGGTCATGTTACCTTTTTTGAGATTGGTGAGCTCGATGCGGGTGTTGATGGCCTGGTCTTGACTCTGGGCAGCGAACATAGCATGGATGGCGCTCCAAACTTCGGCCGGCGTCTGTAGCGTCACGACTTGAGCGAGGATATCGCGGGAAAGAGATCCCATCAAATACCCTTGAAGCTGTTGTTGTTGTGCGTACCAAAGGGATCGGGCATGACGACTTGTTCTTCCTTGCCGTCCTTGGTAACGGTGAGGGTGGCCGACGGTGGTAGGCTCGTCCCGTCGAGGTGGTGTTCCATCTGAGCGCGTTTGATTTGAGGCAGCACAATGGCCTTCCATAGAAGGAAGTTTCCCCTCGTAAGCTTCTCCTGTGGTGGCGATCCGAGAGACCCCAAGGTGGTGGTGGAGGAAGACGGCGCGAAGGCGGAAGATGACGAGGTGATGAGCGCGCCAGCGGTGCTTTACAACGATGCGGCAGCGGTGGTCGACATGCTCTCGGTCGAAGGAGGAAGATTGATATATTTTTAGGAGGTAGCTAGATGCGATCTATGATCTTTGAGGAAGAGGTTCTGACTACCATGTAAAATAGGTTGGAAGCGTTCAACCCTTTGTATCGGGCCGCATTGATATATATATTGGACATAAGCCTTGGCGTACAAGTTTAGGAGAGATCGATCTGAAAGATCGTTACAGGAGACATATGAGAATTGCTACGCGAGAGAGAAGAAGAGATAGAATAGGATTACATGTTTAAACACAAGTCCTATCTCTATTCAGCTATTCTAACAGGATTTGCATGCCGACTGTGTCCTCTCCTCGCTGGCGGCCACAGGAGGAGTGGCCAGGCCGGCCAACGGCCGTGTCCTCGCACCTGAACGATGACTTCACCTAGCAGCAGCAGCTGGAAATGCATGCATGTCACACACTGGCACGCACATGCTCCTCCATGGAGGTCCCTGCGCCGGCAGTATCAGCCTCGACGACATGGCGCAGATCCTGTAGGCCCGTGCAGTGCACCACCTTATCAGCGAGCGAATGATCGACACGGCCGGTAATAGTCAATAAAAACTCCTCCGCGTGCTACTACGGGCCAAGCTACATTACATGGTTCGCCGTGCATTCACAGTGGACGGGGGCCGTTCGTGTATACGAACGGTGCAACGGAGGCCGTCGCCGTCGACACAACGGGGGTTCCTAGCAGTAGCAGATCACTAGTTATCAAACGAAACAACCGTGGTTCCTGGCACATCGATCATATTTCTGCTCAGAAGAGAATAGTACGTGCCGACGGGAAGTCAAGGTGCAGATGGAATGCATTGGGAGGGTTGGTTGATATGTTAGCTGTTGGCCAATGGGCATTCTTCAAGAGGATTTTATTGGGCGCCGTCCGTGGCCATTCGATTTTCAAACGGATTTGCACAGCTTTACTCCGGCACTCAAGTTCTTCCGTGGCGTTGTTTGTCATCACCTCGCCGGAGGAATGAGCCGGTACTCCATGCCAGGCACCTTGTCAACCGCCATGCATTCGGAGGTGACTGCGGACGTACATCCTCGTTAAAATTTCTGGTAGGACCGCGCGTACTGCCCAAGGCCACCTTGCCAATTAATCCCTCGACTATTGATGTCATGTGCTCGTCCGCGTGCTCCTTCTTGTACAGCTGGAGCCGCCGGCACTCCTCGGCGACGACCTCCGAATACATCCGGTGACCGGTGGAGCTCGGCCATGTAATCTTTATGGATGCGTGCCGCCTTGAGTCGCTCGAAGGCCTCCCGGTTCTCCCACACCCCATGGCCTGTTAGAGATACGACAGACAAATCAAATGAGAAATGATCACGCGCTTATTGATACATGGAAAGAATGGCTACTAGACCTACCCGTTACCTGTGGACAGTATGAGCGGAACTGCATCATTATGCTAGTCTGGAGGATTTGGTGATTGCAAACGGACAATACATATGAGAAAGATGTCCCATCAGCTCAAGTATCTGCAGATTATCTTCAAAGTTATATGTTATCACTTGATCTGTGCAGGAGGTACAGTACAGAGGAGCTTATGAAGGGAAAGATGCCGGTGATGGAAGTGAGACCGGAAATAGAAAGAAAGGAAGCAGCAAATATTTTGCCGTGGCCTCCGCCTCCGGCGGACCGTGTTGCCCAGTCCATGGACGATTCTTTCTTAGGAGCGGACGCCATGGCGGCGGCCGGCATTATTTTGAGACGACATGATGGTAGGGTTGTCTTCGTCGCATATCGATATATTTTTAACTGCAGCGACACTCTGGAGGCGGAGTTGCATGCCCTCATACAGGGTATGGCACTGGCGTCGCAACATAGTGAAGCTCTTGTTATTGTCCAACCGGACTCCTCGGAAGCAATGCTAGCATTGTCTCGGGAAGGCCTTTCGAAATCGGCTTATGGTCACTTGGTAGCGGAGATAAAGTTTTTTATGGAAGGGAGAGAGTTTATTCCCATGAACGTCAAACATGAGCAAAATATGGTGGCAGATCGGTTGGCGTCGTATAGTCAAGTAGAAAGTAGTACCGCTCTTTGGCCTCGTAGCGCACCACCATGTATAGAGGATCTTCTGCTTCTCGATTGTAACCCTATTATAATGGAATATAACTCATTTTAGATCGCAAAAAAATGACGAAGAACAAAATCAACACGGGAGATACGAGATTTTAACGTGGAAAGCCCCACCAACACAATTGGGGGGGGGGGGACCACGGGCGCTAGCCAAGAAATTTTCACTATACCAAGGGAGTTTACGATGCCGGGGATTTAGAACTGGTCAACTTATCCTGTGCGACGACTTAGAAGAGGTATATAACATCGAAGACCTAGGTCAAACTTCACTACGCTCCACTTCAGCCCGAGCCTACTTGCGACAGGTCTCGTTCCACTCTCGCTCCTCAGAAGTTAGCCTTTATCTTTTTACTTGAATTGGATCTTAACATAACATGGCGGCACAACACCTGGGGGTCGATGTCGACGACCATCGTGATCTCGCTGTAGTCGATAGGGAAGTTAGGCTTCACCTGATTGCCATAATTAAAGGGTCACTACCTTTTTTTCATACGCACTCGCCGCCGGCTCTGCCAACTGGAAGGAGCCAAGCAAATACCCGGTGGCGGAGTCATTATCCTTTATTCCGGACACCCATGAGACCATGTTCCCCCATAGTCGCTGCCAGAGGCCATCATAGTTCTTCTTCTTCGGCCGCGATGGCAGGTCGGTGAAGGAGTAGGAGGGGGCATTGTCACGGCCTCGGATCGGTTGCACGCCGCAATGTGGATCCGTGCTTCGAATCGGTGGTGATGACCTCCGATGGCTAGATGTCACCATTTACGGGTGGCGCCGACTGACTGAAAGTGTTGGAGGAGGTGTCCGATGACTGCGGTATTTCCAGGAGGGCCAGCAAGGGATTTGGGTGTCGCCATTGTGTGAGCGAGCGAGTGGGGAGGTGCGGGGGAGGGGATATATCACTAGTAGAAAACAGGGCTTTGGTCCAGGCCGGGCCAGTCCATTAGTCCCGGTTCAGTCCAGAACCAGGACCAATGTGGGCATTGGTCCCGGTTCGTGAGCCCAGGGGGCCGGCCGGGGCACGTGGGCCATTGGTCCCGGTTCATCTGGACCTTTTGGTCCCGGTTGGTGGGATGAACCGGGACCAATGGGCCTCGCTCCGAGCCCACCACCATTGGTCCCGGTTGGTGGCTTGAACCGGGACCAAAGGCTCCCCTTTAGTCCCTGCTCATGCCACCAACCGGGACCAATGAGGTGCCTATATATACCCCTCGCTCGCGAGCAGAGCACCCCAATGCTTTGTTTTTCTCTGGCCGAGGAGGAGAGGCTTGGTGGTGCTCTAGCTCACCTCCTATGCACACAAGGTGTTCGATGGAATGCACGAGCTGCACTACTTAAGCTTTCTCCTCTCCAAGCTCGACCTCCAAACTCCATTTTCCATAATATTTGTCTAGGTTTAGCGGTCCGTCACGCCCCGTCCCCGTCTTCACCGCCGTCGATCACCCGCGCCGAGCTCATCACCGGCACCACCGTGGTGAGCCTCATGTTTTATCTTCTTTCTGAAAGGAAAAATATTCTTACTTGTATGTTTACATAGATACTTGTATTATTTTCTTACTTTTATTATTGCATCTTATATAGTGCGATGGTTTTGGTATCCGCCCCCGTCGGCCCTCGTCCTGTCTATGATTCGGATGTGGTATATATATTATCTTTATAACTATTGGTTCATTTATTGTTTATGAAAATTATGCCGACCAACGTGACATAGATTTTATTTATGTAGGATGTATGTGAATCGAAAATGCCAACCGACCCTATTGTCGAGAGGTTAAATTTAGTTGAAGAAGAAAACAATTTGTTGAAGGAAAAAATAAAAAAAATTGAGGAGGAGAAGATGATATTGGAGTTGCATGTTGCGGATGTCGTCGATGATCACAAGATCAAGATGGATGCAATGCGCTTGAAGATTAGAGAGATTAGAAAATATGCCATTCATACCGAGGCTTGGTATCATTATGCCGTTGGATCAATTGTTACCTTGGTTGCGATTATGATCGCATTTGTTTTCGCATTGAAATGTTTTACATAGTTTCAATGTATGGTTTAATTAATTAGATGCTTTGGAGAGCTATATGTTGTTAGATGAGAACTATGTATGCACTTTATTTTTAATGTGATGATGAACTTTTATTAATTTGGACACTTAATTATATATAACGCACGCAGATGAACCGGCAATGGATGTACGGTGACAGACACACCCGCGAGTACATTAATGGCGTGCATGAGTTTCTCGATGCGGCTGAGGCAAACAAGCAGAATGGTTTTATGTGTTGTCCATGCACTGAATGTGGGAATACGAAGTCTTACTCTAACCAGAAAATCCTTCACTCCCACCTGCTTTACAAGGGTTTCATGCCACACTATAATGTTTGGACGAGGCACGGAGAAATAGGGGTTATGATGGAAGACGGCGAAGAAGAAGAGTACGATGACAACTATGTGCCCCCTGAATACGGTGATGCTGCAACGGGGGGAGCTGGTGAAGCTCAAGAGGAACCAGACGATGTGCCCAATGATGCTGCAACGGGTGAAGCTGCTGAAGATCAAGAGGAACCAGACGATGTGCCCGATGATGATGATCTCCGCCGGGTCATTGTCGATGCAAGGACGCAATGTGAAAGTCAAAAGGAGAAGCTGAAGTTCGATCGCATGTTAGAGTATCACAAAAAAGGGTCATACCCCAATTGTGAAGATGGCAACACAAAGCTCGGTACCGTACTGGAATTGCTGCAGTGGAAGGTAGAGAATGTTGTGGCTGACAAAGGATTTGAGAAGCTACTGAAAATATTGAAGAAGAAGCTTCCAAAGGATAACAAATTGCCCGATAGTACATACGCAGCAAAGAAGATCGTATGCCCTCTAGGATTGGAGGTGGAGAAGATACATGCATACCCTAATGATTGCATCCTCTACCGCGGTGCATACAAGGATCTGAACGCATGCCCGGTATGCGGTGCATTGCGGTATAAGATCAGACGAGATGACCCTGGTGATGTTGACGGCGAGCCCCCCAGGAAGAGAGTTCCTGCGAAGGTGATGTGGTATGCTCCTATAATACCACGGTTGAAACGTCTGTGCAGAAACGAAGAGCATGCCAAGTTGATGCGATGGCACAGTGAGAACCGAAAGAAAGATGGGAAGTTGAGAGCACCCGCTGACGGGTCGCAGTGGAGAAAAATCGAGAGAAAGTACTGGGATGAGTTTGCAAAGGACCCAAGGAATGTATGGTTTGCTTTAAGCGCGGATGGCATTAATCCTTTCGGGGAGCAGAGCGGCAATCACAGCACCTGGCCCGTGACTCTATGTATGTATAACCTTCCTCCTTGGATGTGCATGAAGCGGAAGTTCATTATGATGCCAGTTCTCATCCAAGGCCCTAAGAAACCCGGCAACGAAATTGATGTGTACCTAAGGCCATTAGTTGAAGAACTTTTATAGCTATGGAATGGAAACGGTGTACGTACGTGGGATGAGCAAAGACAGGAGGAATTTAACCTTAAGGCATTGCTGTTCGTGACCATCAATGATTGGCCCGCTCTCAGTAACCTTTCAGGACAGACAAACAAAGGATACCACGCATACACGCACTGTTTAGATGACACTAAAAGTATATACCTGGACAAATGCAGGAAGAATGTGTACCTGGGCCATCGTCGATTTCTTCCGACCAACCATCAATGTCGAAGGAAAGGCAAGCATTTCAAAGGCGAGGCAGATCACCGGAAGAAGCCCGCCATGCGCACCGGTGATCACGTGCTTGCTATGGTCAATGATTTACACTACCTAATCTTTGGAAAGGGTCCCGGTGGACTAGCTGTTCCGAATGACGCTGAGGGACACACACCCATGTGGAAGAAGAAATCTATATTTTGGGACCTACCCTACTGGAAAGACCTAGAGGTCCGCTCCTCAATCGACGTGACGCACGTGACGAAGAACCTTTGCGTGAACCTGCTAGGCTTCTTGGGCGTGTATGGGAAGACAAAAGATACACCTAAGGCACGGGAGGACCTGCAATGTTTGCACGAAAAAGACGGCATGCCTCCGAAGCAGTATAAAGGTCCTGCCAGCTACGCTCTTACAAAAGAAGAGAAATAAATCTTCTTTGAATGCCTGCTCAATATGAAGGTCACGACTGGCTTCTCGTCGAATATAAAGGGAATAATAAATATGCCAGAGAAAAAGTTTGAGAACCTAAAGTCTCATGACTGCCACGTGATTATGACGCAACTGCTTCCGGTTGCATTGAGGGGGCTTCTACCGAAAAACGTCCGATTAGCCATTGTGAAGCTATGTGCATTCCTCAATGCAATCTCTCAGAAGGTGATCGATCCAGAAATCGTACAAAGGCTAAGGAGTGATGTGGCGCAGTATCTTGTCAGTTTCGAGCTGGTGTTCCCACCATCCTTCTTCAATATCATGACACACGTCCTAGTTCATCTAGTCGACGAGATTATCATCCTGGGGCCCGTATTTCTAAACAATATGTTCCCCTTTGAGAGGTTCATGGGAGTCCTAAAGAAATATGTCCGTAACCGCGCTAGGCCAGAAGGAAGCATCTCCATGGGCCATCAAACAGAGCATGTTATCGGGTTTTGTGTTGACTTCATTCCTGGCCTTAAGAAGATAGGTCTCCCTAAATCGCGGTATGAGGGGAGACTGACTGGAAAAGGCACTCTTGGAAGAGACTCAATAATATGCAGGGACGGATATTCTTGGTCTCAAGCACACTACATAGTTCTACAGAACTCTACCTTGGTGACCCCGTATGTCGATGAACACAAGAACAGTCTGCGCTCAAAACACCCGGAGCAGTGCGACGACTGGATTACATGAGAACACATCAGGACTTTCAGCAGTTGGTTGGAAACACGTCTCAGAGGTGACAACACTGTTTGTGATGAGTTGTACTTGTTGTCCAGGGGACCATCTTTGACTGTATTGACTTACAAAGGATACGAGATAAATGTGAATACATTTTACACGATCGCCCAAGATCAAAAGAGCACCAACCAAAACAGAAGTGTCCGCTTTGATGCAGCAACCGAGAGCGGAAAGGACACATATTATGGTTACATAGTGGACATATGGGAACTTGACTACGGACCTGATTTTAAGGTCCCTTTGTTTAAGTGCAAATGGGTCAATCTGTTGGGTTGCGGGGTATAGGTAGACCCACAGTACGGAATGACAACAGTGGATCTGAAAAATCTTGGGTATACTGACGAACCGTTCGTCCTAGCCAATGATGTGGCACAGGTTATCTATGTGAAGGACATGTCTACCAAACCGAGAAAAAGAAAAGATAAGGAAGCGAATACATCATACGATAAGCCAAAGCGCCACATAGTTCTTTCAGGAAAAAGGGGCATCCTGGGAGTGGACGGCAAGACAGACATGTCTGAAGATTATGAAAAGTTTCATGAAATTCCTCCCTTTAATGTCAAGGCTGACCCAAGCATCCTGATAAACAATGAAGATTATCCATGGTTACGGTGCAATAAGCAAATGACACAAGCGAAGAAAAAGTGAAGACTTTCCCCCGCAACTTTGTAACACACGAACATGCTACCATTGTCCATTTTGTACATGCACATGCTATGTGGGTGAAATTATGATACCATCCCAACTTTCAACTTTTTCAGAGTTCATTTGAAATGCTTTCATGTCTTATGGTTCGGCCCTCGTAATACCATGACCATTAGTCCCTGGCCCATGCCAACTTTCAACTTTCAACTTTCTAAAACTAATGGCACTAACAGAAAGTTTATAATTTTGCTCCTCGCCCCTGGCCCATGACCATTAGTCCCGGTTTGTGCCACCTCGCCAACCAAAGGGGGCTCACACCGGTTTATAAGCCCTTCCCTCTCTGCCTTGTTGAGCTCCTCTCAAAGTGAAAATAGATGCCCTAATAGAGAAAAGTTTAACCTAAATTCATAGTGAATTTCTCTGAAATTCATAGAAATTTACTAGGAATTTAGGTTGAATTTTCTCTATAAGCGCATCTATTCTCATTTTTTAGTAAGTTAATCACAAACTTGTGATTCAAACAATTTTCAAAGAATTCAAATTTTAACTATTCAAATTTAAAAACTAATGGCACTAACAGAAAATTTATAATTTTTCTAAAACTAATGGCACTAACAGAAAGTTTATAATTTTGCTAACCTAAAAGCAAACAGAATTAAAAATTAAAGCAAAAATAAAATAAAATAAATATTGCAAAAAACAAATCAAAAAAACAGGAAAAAACTATTTTATAGTAAAGTTAATCACAAAATAAAATAAATAAAGCAACAAAGAAAACAAAAAACTAAAAAGTGTTTTCAAATTTGAAAACTAATGGCACTAACAGAAAGTTTATAATTTTTCTAAAACTAATGGCACTAACAGAAAGTTTATAATTTTGCTAACCTAAAAGCAAACAGAATTAAAAATTAAAGAAAAAAACAAAAGAAATTAAATAATGCAAAAAACAAATCAAAAAAACAGGAAAAAACTATTTTTATAGTAAAGTTAATCACAAAATAAAATAAATAAAGCAATAAAGAAAACAAAAAAACTAAAAAAATGTTTTCAAATTTGAAAACTAATGGCATTAACAAAAAGTTTATAATTTTTCTAAAACTAAAAGCATAAAGAATTAAAAAATAAAGCAAAAAACAAAAGAAAATAAATAAAGCAACAAAAAAAACAAAAAAATGCCACCTACTGGGCCACCACGGCCTGAATACGACTAGAAGCCCTACCATGGGCCAGGATTCAGGCCCGCAGCAGGCCCAGTAGGCCCACAGGCATTGCAGTGACAGATTAGGCCCGAAAGCCTGCAGTTGAGAGGAGCTCGGGAGGGTGGGCGCAGCAGCGCTTATAAACCACTCCCGAGCCCTCTCAACTAGCGAGGTGGGACTAAACTTTTGGGCGCGGGGCAGCACAAGGCCATTGGTCCCGGTTGGTGGCACCAACCGAGACTAAAGGGGGGCATTGGTCACGGTTGGTCAACCGTGACCAATGCCCCCCTTTAGTCCCGGTTGGTGCCACCAACCGGGACCATAGGCCTCTGCTTCCAGCCCTTTCGGCTGCTGAAAAGAGACCTATGGTCCCGGTTGATGGCACGAACCGGGACCATAGGTGTGCATTGGTATCGGTTCGTGCCACGAACCGGGACCATTGCTCTGGGTATATAAGGTAGCACTTGTGAAAATTTCGCCAACCGCTCCCATTCCCCCCCGACGCCTCCAGGCCGTTCGTCGTCGTCGTCGCCGCCCCGAGCCCGTCGTCGCCCGCTCCCCGTCGCCGTCGCCCCGCGCCGCCGCAGGCCTTCTCCCCGTCGCTGTGTGCGCCGTCGCCGGCCTCCTCCTCGTCACTGCGTGCGCCATCTCCGGCCCCCTCCCCGTTGCCCCACGCCGCGTCGCCGGCCTCCCCCGCGCCGTCGCCGGCTTCCTCCCCGTCCCCGTCCTCCTCCCCGTCGCGCCCCCAGTGAGCTCCCCCCTTCCCATCGAGCCCTGTCGCTCTGACCATCGCCGCCGCCGCCGCTGCTCTCTGTGTGTGATAAATTTTTTCATATGTGTATGTATATGCTCATATGTATTTGGATTTGGCTATGTATGTATGTATATGCTCATATGTATGTATGTATATGCTCTCTGTATATGGATTTGGCTATGTATATGCTCATATGTATGTATGTTCATATAGCATTTTTTCTATATATGAATTATTTTTTTGTTCATGGATATATGCCAAGGAAAACGAGGGGCGTGATATATGATGATGAGGGGTCGAGAGGGGGACGAGAGGTCGAGAGGGGTCGAGGGGAGAAAAAAAATGTTATCAGGGACGAGGGTCGTCGAGGGGTCGAGAGAGGGACGAGGGGTCGAGAGGGGTACGAGGGGTCGAGGATCGCCGAGGGGTCGAGGGTTCCAGGGTCGTCGAGGGTTCGAGGGGTCGAGGATCGCCGAGGGGTCGAGAGAGAGATTTCCTAGTGTCAAAGTATTGAAGAAATCCATGGCTTCATCATTAGCCAGAAGTAACCAGGGCATGACGAAGTCCTCCAAAGTTATTTTGGAATGGTGTCCCGGATAGGATAATTTGCCTTTTTGTATGAATTTCAGCAAAGGCCTTCCAAGCTGAACTTTGTACCAAAAAGCGAATTATCCTATCTAGGACTCCGTTCCAAAATAACTTTGGAGAGCTTCGTACCATCATGCACCTGTTACTTTCGCCTAATGATGAAGACATGGTTTTGTTGAATCCTTTGACACTAGGCAACCTCCCGACCCCTCGGCGATCCTCTCGAACATGAGAGGAAGAAGAGGATAAAAAAAGAAGAGGAGGAAGAATAGAGGAGTTCTTCTCCTCTATTCTTTCTTCTCCTCTTTTTTTCTTCTTCTTCCTCTTTTTTTATCGGAAAGAGGGTCGTCGAGGGACATAGATGTAGTGTCGTCGTTGTCGATATATACCCCCTCCTTGAAGCGTTCTCGAGGCCACCCCAAACCCTTGAAGCGTTGTTGAGGCCACCCCAAACCCTAGAGAAGCAGCGTCGAGGCCACTAATTAATATATATGATTCCTTACTATGATTAGGTAGCTAGTTCTACGTTTGCCACTAATATATCCATCTGCCATGTTTGAATAATAATTGCCATGTTGTAAATATTTGTAGAAACTATGGACACCGCCCGAGAAGAAGCAAAAGAAGTGTTGTTGAGGGACATAATCGCAGAAGGAAGTGATGCCGTCTCGTTGTTTCTCAACGACACCGATGGTCCGGAAGGAGAGGGTGAAGAAGCTGGCTACGGTGACCTAATGCTGGTGTAAGAAGAAGAACATGAGGACGGCTCTGGTGACCCAATGCCGGTGCAAGAAGGAGACCGTGATGACGGCTCTGGTGACCGAACCGAGTCCGGCCAGGTATATATATTAGTTAAGCCTGTGCTGACTAGCTGATTGATGCATTCATTGTTTTGGTATGTACACATATTGATTAAGTCTTTGTTCTTTTTTCTAGCCCTCCGGATCGAGCACAACTTCGGTAAAGAGACGAGGCCCGAAGAAAAAGTTGAGCTCGGATGAAAGGTTTGAGATCATAGCAATCGCGCCCGACGGCCAACCGATTGAACCCATCCGAACAAAGAACGCATTTGGTGCTCAGTGCGGGGTTCTGGTTAGGGACAAGATCCCGATAATCATCCAGCAATGGTTTAAGCCGGCTATAGAAGACCCTGAGGTGTCTTATGTCAATGATATACAGAAAAATGATCTTTGGACTGAGCTGAAGTCAAATTTCACACTACCGCCAGAGGATAATCCAGAGAACCCAGTTAAAGAGCAATTAATCAAGTCTTTTGCTCTTAAGAGGATGGCAGAACTATTCAGGAGGTGGAAGAAAGAGCTGAATAAGTTTGTCGAAAATAATGAGACACCAGAATTCAAGGGCAGATATGAGAAGATCAGAGATCACTGGCCCGCATTTGTGGCCCACAAGACATCGGAAAAAAGTAAGAAGATGTCGGCGACAAACAAGCAAAATGCTGCGAAGAAGAAGCATCACCATCACACGGGGTCAGGTGGCTACCTCGTAGCCCGGCCTAAGTGGGCCAAGACTGAGAATGATCTGGTTGATAAAGGGATCGAACCAGAGACAATCAACTGGCCAGACCGTTATCGGACTTGGTTCTTCGGGGCTGGCGGAACCTTGGACCCTGTAAAAGGGAAGTGCATTTGGATGAACGATCAAATGGACATACCAGTCAGAAAGCTTAAGCAGTATATCGAAGCAGTGCAGCAAGGGACGTTCTTTCCAGACAGAGAGAACGGCGAGCTCACAATGGCCCTCGGGAATCTTGAGCACCCTGGACGGACACGAGGCACACCAGGCTCCATTCCGTGAAAGGTTGGGTTTCCGGACACAGGCGGTTACAAATCCCATGAGAGGAGGAAAAAAGTGCAGCAGACCCAAATGCAGGTGCTGCAAGCAAGGGTAGACGCGATAGAGGAACGAGAAGCAAATCGCAGCAATCGTACTGCCGAAGCTTCCCCCGAAGCTACCCCGCCATCTCAGCGCAGAAGCAGCGTGGCTTCCACCGAGCTGCTTCAGCCGGAGCATGCCTTGACGGCTCCTTCCAGCTATCCTGTGGATGCTATCACGGAGTCTCAAAATTGCCACCTTATGACGCAATCGATGAATTTGAAGGTCAAGGCGGCTGTTGGCTCTGTTTATCCTACTGAACCCGGTGCAACTTTTCACTGCCGGCTGATTCCAGAAGGATATGCTAGGGTGATGGTCGATGAAATAACTGAGGGATTTGAGGACCTCCAGCTTGACCACCCTACTGGTGAAGGGGAGACTCGGCTGGGGTCTGCTCTGAAGACTGCATGCCTATGGCGGAAGGAGCTCATCAACCTTCCGAACTGGACGCCTCCGCCGCCTCCTCCTCCTCCTCCTCCTCCAGCGAGTCAAGGCACTCCGCCTCCTCCACCGCCTCCTCCTCCGGCGAGTGACGATCAGGGCCCTCGGCCGGCTCCTTCTCCGGCGCGTGGCGGCACTCCGCCTCCTTCTCCGCCTGCGCCGGCGCGCCCGAGCAGCCAGCCTCCTCCTTCTCCGCCTCGCCAGCAAGGGCGGAAGAGACCCGCCGCCGCTCCGACAGCTGCTCCGGCGCGTCGTAGTCCTTCTCCTCCGCCTCGTAAGCAAGTAAAGAAGACAACCGCTCCGTCTGCTCGGCCGGCGTCTAGCAGTACAACCAGAGGCGGGAGGACATACAGATTCGGTCCTTCTCTGAAGAGTCCACAGAAGTTACCATATGAGAGGACCCCGGAGGAGAACGCGAAGATCGCACGAACCGAAGTGGATGACTGGTTTCAAGGGTTGAAAGCAAAGGTAGATCCGGTGAAAGTGAAGCACACTCTGGCTGCCCTGGCAAAACCACCCAAGTCTCCGCCGAAAGGAAACTATGAGCGCGTTATTGCAAAGTCAGTGATCAAAGGCTGAAAGAACGACGAGCAGCTGGGAAACAAATTGCCCAGCTCAGCGAACAAGCGAAGCAATCGTGCCCGCCGCTCAAGGTGCCTAGCGACATCGTCGATCCGAGGATGGTGCCCGGTTATTGCAATGTTGACGATTACCTGCCCGACGATGTACATTATGATCCCATGGAGGTGCAGATACACAGATACGAGTACGGGAAGCCTCTCGTCAAAGATGAAAAATCTTTAACAACGATGATGCGAAGATTACATGATTGGTACTTGAAAATCTATAGAGAGTCTGGGGGGAGGAGTACTTTGTATGCGAGAGTTAAACCGGAGCATGACCTCGTTGGAATTGAACTGTTGCCTATTCCATTTGAGGAGTTCTATCAGTTTTTCAATCAATTGGCCCTCGATAAAACAAAGGTCACCTGCTACTGTCTGTAAGTACTACTACTTCTATCATTAAGTCTCTCTATATAGCCCATCTCTTTCATTGCATGTATTTATAATTATCCTCACTATATTATGCAGATTGAAGATCGCCGAATTGAAGAAAAGACAAATCAGTGATATTGGGTTCGTTAACACATATCTCATAGATGCAACTGAGGTTGAACATCGTCCCGAAGATACCGAGGCCAACTTGCTACGATCATTCAAAAAAAATGAAAACAAAGATATAATACTCTTTCCTTACAACTTCAAGTGAGTGTTACTGTCTTGTGCATATTCGGTTTCCCTTATATATTAGTCCAGGTTATAGTAATGTAATTGATGAGTTATGCATGCGTGCGCAGGTACCACTATATTCCCCTAGAGATTAGGCTTGAGCAGGGAGTAGTAACTGTCTTGGACTCTAAACGAAAAGATCCCACGGAGTATGCGGACATGACTGAAATCCTCAAGAAGTAAGTTAAATCGATCATTATCCACCATATCAGCAACTTTGTTCATTTCCTGATATCAAGTAATGGTTTTCTTTGTCCGGTAGGGTTTGGAGAAAATTCACCAGAAAAATTCCGGGACCGCCGAAGGAGCTGAAATTTAGACACCCGAAAGTAAGTACTATAGTAGCATGTTCCGCGCATCTCCTAGTGATTCAAGCGCTAGTTTCATCAATACCATTTAGCATTCTTGCTTATCAGTTTGATTGACCTCTATTTCTTCTAAAGTGGTTGTGGCAGGAACAAGGGAATGATTTCTGTGGATACTATGTCTGCGAGTCCATCCGCCACACGACCTGTGAGCGGGGCGGGTACTCTGACCAACCAACAATATGAAGTACGTAAATAACAACATTCACAATTTTATTTTATTACCATCATTTGTGTTGAGTTTGATTCATTCATATATATATGTATTGACCCCCTTCTTCAAATTAGATGTTTCGGAAGCGGGATGAACTCCTAGCACCAGCTCGCATGTGAGCAATTCAAGTGGAATTGGCGGCATTCTTTCTTGACCACGTGATCGCTGAAGAGGGAGAATACTATGTGGACCATGAGTCCGTATGATTATATTTGTAAGAGATAATTATTGTATATATGTAGCCCGTAGTGTCGGATAGATATACGAGAACTTGTTGTTCGACCAATCTCTTGGAGAAGGAGAGGTGGTCGATATCACTTCTCTCTGTATGCATATATGTTCATGACGATCTTCTGTTTCCTTCGTTTGCTTACTAGCTAGCTAGCGTGTCTAGTCCTCTCTATACGTATGTATAGTAAATAGCGTCGACCAAGCATAGACATAAGAGAGGACACTTCTCTCTATTAATTGTAGGTAGCTAACACAATATATGAAACACCTAAATTAACCCCCCAAAATCCCCAAAACCCCCAAACCCCCCCCCCCCTTTCAAAAATAAAATAAAAACGCCAGCCACAGAAATGCTGACGCGTGGATGCCTATTGGTCCCGGTTGGTGCCACCAACCGGGACCAAAGGGTCTCCTGCCTGGGCTCCGCGCACAGGCGACGTGGAGGCCCATCTGTCCCGGTTCTGGATTGAACCGGGACTAAAGGGACAGGGCATTAGTACCGACCCTTTAGTCCCGGTTCCAGAACCGGGACAAAAGGCCCTTACGAACCGGGACTACAGGCCCTTTTTCTACCAGTGTATTTTCCCCGAGAAGCGGCACCGCTCAATTAAATAGGGGTGGCCGTAGCGACGGGTCAAATTGTTTCTCCTCTAATGTGGATAAGGGATCGGCTAGGTTCGGTTTAACCCCTCAAAGCCGAACTTTTAGTCCTCTAACCAATTTTGAGGGATCGGCTAGAGATGCCCTGAGTTTGGTACAAGCTTGAGTAGATACAAAAGAGTTGCCTCACATTGTAATGCTAAAGCTACATAGAAGGTAAAAATCTACGATAACAAGATATGTAATCTAAGTTGACTTCCATAAATATTTATCAATAATAGGAGAAAGAGAAGGTTTCTACAAATCACTAGAGAGGGTAGCCTCGATGTAACGAATGCAAAACTAAACATAATACTTGTATTGATTAGGTTGGCAAAGATGAATTACTTAAAAAGTTGTAAATCTAATGATGGGCATTGTTGATTGAATCTACGATATGTGAGGTGAACTTTAAGTTTTATCAAGGATCATCTTATTCTTATTTTATCTTCAACAATCTGGTTAATTTTATTGATAAATTCAAAGCTCTTACTTAAAATGGTGTACTCTACAAATTACAATCCTACCCTATTGGTATTGGAACACTATGGGCCAGCTGAAGTGGCGACAAAACTTGCGCAGAAGTGTAAATCACCAATGCAAGAATAAGTCTCTTACCAAAATAGTAATGTGTACGTATGATTAACCTTGTTTTGACCTAATCTAACACTTAAAGATTGAATTCCGAAAACATTTGGTAAGCATGTGGGCCCCACCTGTCAAGACATCTAACTTAACGATTCAGATAAATGGAGTTAACTTTTGAGTCACGTCAGCCATGATGACTAGACCACAGCTGCCATAAACAGGGTCAAATTTAACCAGTCATTAGTGTTTTTAGCAAGAAAAATGGGAACAATACTGGTAGAAAATTTCTAGACTGGTGGTTTCTCGGAATACTACGACATATAGTGATTTTATGATATTTACTCATAGCCATCATTCACCATTCATTTGATGGGTCAGTGGTGATGGTCTTTTGAACTAAGAGCATCTACAGCCGGATATCCCAAATCTGCCTTAAACATCCGGGCGGACGGCTTGGTCACTGGCCGATCACAAAAAACCGACCCAGACGGGCGCCTCAAATGGGACTCAAACGTCCGGACTAGCCGACACCGCTCATATCAAGGCCAGATATAGGGCGAATAAGGGATTGCCCGGGCGTGTCCGCCATGTTGGACCCGACAGCCCTACCCCACCACAAATTGCACCAATTCCACCAAATCCTTCCCCTCCTACCACCCTCTTTCAATCTTTGCCGTGTCTGAGCCCTCGCCGTCAGCTACCCTTGCTCCCCATCCTCACCGCCAGCCCAGATGTCATCCAGCCTCGTGGATGAGCATGCCAAGAAGTGGCTTGCGGAGAAGAAAAAAGAGAACAAGGAGTGTAGGGAGTAAAAGGCGGCAAGGGCGGCTATGGCAGTAGCGGAGCATGCGGTAAGGATGCAGGCGGTGCATGCGGAGCAGGAGGCAAGGATGGTGGAGGAGCATGCATCATGGATGGCGTCCACGCGAGTGATCCGGCCAGCCAACGACTACGCTCGGACATTGATTTCATTTGGCATGTCCGGATTGTTGAACTATTGATTTGTTTTGCTTTGCCGTAGTTGTTTTGAACGGTTGAATTAAGATGATTTGTATCAGTATGATCGACATGCATGGATTACATGAATTGGAGGATCCAGATTTGAGGTTTGTGGATGTGCGGCAACCTAAATGAGGGGTCCCCGGTGCTTCCGCATATGTGATTGGACGCTCCCGCGGGCGTATTGGGTGCCGGATTTGCCATGTCCGATTGTAAATACTCTAAGGGATCTTGTGGATGGATTAGATGGCCGTAAGTCTCAAAAGTGGCAGTTTTGCTCTAAGGGTATACTCCAAACTCCAAACTTTCAAGTACCCATTGAGATAAGCTCTCAAGCGAGTGAAAAAAGATGATGTACAATGCTAGCTAGAAACGTACACATGCATTGGCGAGGTGATTATAGACGGGGACACTCACATACATCCATGCACACTAACCTCTATGGACATACACATGCACCTTTTATCCCTACGAGCATCTATGAAAAAATGATCGAACAAATCTTGAGATTCACAAAGTCGCCACAAATATCTCATAGTCGACGGGCATGCTATAACATTGACCGAGTAACGCTGGAAAGTGAAATAAATCCATCAAAATGCGACCATTCATGCAAGTCTAGGACTTCTACTGGGGTAGGCTGATTCCACCACAAGGAACCTAGCCGTCCGTGGTAAGCTTAGTTCTCATACAAGCCTCTCCTATATAAATAAGCAATGGCGATTAGAAAAACAGTCTATTTTATTAATTACCTCTCGAAGTGCCTTGCTTTGGACATAGTTTAAGCATGTAAGCCCGAAATTTTGCAGGGGCACTGACTTGCCAAGCCCTGTGCGACTGCTTGATTGCCTCGCGCTTCGTGAAGTAGTTGAATCACGCATGAGGACACAACATGGTTTAAGTTTCAGTTGTTGAAACTTATAGTTTTTCATCCGAAACTTGTGATTTCTTGCCCGCTCTTACCAAGTTTCATATATAGAAATCAAAGACATTTTTTTGGTCGGTTGTAGGCGCAGAAATCATGATTTTATCGGTCACTCGTACTAAGTTTTAAGAGTTCAAACATAACATATATTCTCTAAATTCGTCAAAACATATTCAAAATGGATCTTATAAGAAAGACCTCGTCACGAGAAACACGAATATGAAAACATCACTTAATCTGACAGTTTGTTCAAAAGATATAAAATTTCAAAAATCAGAAGCCAAAAATAAAGGCATGCGCGAGGATCTGCGTGCACTGAGACTTGCATGCCACAAATCCGCTCCCATGTAAGCCTTTCTTCCATCTTTCTTTCCTGTGTGGTCTTGTTTTTTTTTCCTTTTCTTAATTTAGTTTCTCATTATTTTGTTGGTCCTTTTTATCTCCCACAATTAGCTAGATGTGACTGGCTACTCTATCTACAATTCACTGCATGCCCAAGAGGTCCAAACTCACATTACTCCACAATCTTTGCGGATCTGGCATTGCCTCACTTGCAAATTTTGGACATTTTTACTTACACGGAGTAGTAGTAAATTAGAATGATAACTACTCGTGAAAGTGGAGCCCACCTTGCACAGAGATCATGCCTGGATAGACATCAACATATTCAAAATCATGTTTTTTTAGAAACCACAATATTCTAAGAAAACTTAAAAAAAAACTTTACTGCCAAACGCAGCCTAAAGCTTAAATTGACAAGAAGACTACTCGCGCTACGTACTTTCCCATGTATATACCACTAGAAACATACACGCGCCTTGCTGCGCCGTTCTCTGCCAAACGCAGCCTAAAGCTTATATTGACAAGAAGCCTACTCGCGCTACGTACTTGCCCATGTATATACCACTAGAAACATACACGCGCTTTGCTGCGCCATTCTGCTTTTCTATCGTTTATTCTTTTGTTTGTTAATTCACGAATAGAGTCTTTGTTGCTCTATTTCTGGGTCGGGGTTGTTCATTTCATGGGCGTTCTGTGTTTTGCCTTCCATAATAATTTTGGAGTGTGATCACCCATTATTGCATTGTAGCATATGTCTAGATGCTAAGGCACATCATCATTTACTTGGTGGGATATTAGTCAGTTTTTTTACAACTATTGTTCTTCACAAAAATGATATGTTAGCAGCACTGCCAAAAACATATCCAGAGTAGTGGTTGGCGTCACACATGTCATAGACCTGCACGGTTAAACCATACTACTAGATGTACATGATAATATTCATAAGCAGAACTAACAAAATTATGATATGCGTAACTGAGGCTTCTGATTGTTGTATTCATCTAAAACAATCAAACAACTCTATGATTTGACCAACCAATATTTCATAACTTACCTTGGTCACATACAAACAATACAAAACAGCAACGACAATGGTCTGCAATAATGGTGAAAGCGTAGTGGAAGTGAGAAATACTTGGAAGCTACAACACTACACCCAAGTATATGCCTTTTGGTTTTCCATATTGCTCATCCAGATGCATAGTTAGAATCAAAAATAGAAAGAACATATTTGAAATAAAAGGAATGCTTTGCAATGACTAACAATAGGAAAGGCACACTACTAGGGAAAAGCCTAGCAGCAGCGCGGGTTTTAGGCCTATCAGTAGCGCGGGGCGATGCGCTACTGATAAGGCGCTACAGCTAACGTATAGCCGTAGTGTGCCTCCGCCCACGCTACTGCTAAATCTACCAAGTAGTAGCGACTTCCCGAAGGAGCGCTACTAGTAATTAGTAGTAGCGCTTCTACCTGCCCGCGCTGCTACTATTATTTCGTATTTTATTTCTTTTTTATTTCATGTTGTATTCGTACACCTTTACACAAGTTTTCATACAACAGGAATTTAAAAATTGTTTTTACATCATAATGAGT
Organism: Triticum monococcum; assembly: GCA_034509565.1. Classification (NCBI taxonomy): domain Eukaryota; kingdom Viridiplantae; phylum Streptophyta; class Magnoliopsida; order Poales; family Poaceae; genus Triticum; species Triticum monococcum. The sequence continues at coordinate 740,674,217 of CM067847.1, read as the reverse complement.
TATTACATCACGGGGTGAAAGAACCGTGGACTAACAATATCCGCGGTTCTTTCACCCAATGATATAATAAATATCATCATCATCATCATCATCATATCATTAACAACTTATTATCATAATACATCATTGTCATATAACACCTCCTCAAGATCATCGTTTTCATCAATGAGACATCACATAGCAAATTGGTCACTAGTCGTAATCACAAGTACTCCTCATCATCAACTCTAACACATTGTATCACATAATAAACATATTGTACCTCATAGGAACTACTACATTCTCTTAGGACCTACTATATTCTCTAAGGTAAAATAGCAAAAAAACTAGATAGCCCCTGACTCTCCATTATGGAGAATGGAGATTATCCTGTCTCCAATTCTTGCCTTTCGCTTAATGTTAATTCCAAGAACTTCCTTGCGAATGTCCAAATATTTTTTCCATTATTTGATTAGCATGTGTTCACCGGTTTTAGAAATCTGATATGCACAGGTGAGCTCCTTAGATTGACCTGGCTGTATGTTCAGAACTGCAAGGCGACCATTCTGATACATCAGATGAGGCACACAACCCATCGGGATTTTCTGTTGAAAAACATAGTAATAACTTCGTAGTTAGCAATGATGTATTAGTTTTAGAAGTATGCAAAAGATGCACGGATGTCGTAATAGTAAAAAAATCTTACCAGGGTATCTCCATAGAAGTTACCGTGGTTCAACACGTGCACTAGTGGCACGTATTCACCATAATTTGGAGGAGTTCGATAATAGGTATTGTAATTCTCAAGATAAGTACAATAAGCAATCAGATGACTTTTCTCCTTATAAGTTAATTCGGAGCCATCAGTGTTGTGGGTTTTGTCTACCATCTTCTGCACATTCTTTGAAGATTCAAAATAAGCAGTCAATGGAAATAAGCTGTCAACTATTTTGAAATAAACAATATAAATTAGTTAATAACTATGTTTGAGAAACTCACATTGCGGTGAATCGGAAGCGTATCAACAAGGACCTAAATGTCCATATTGTCTTGCTCGATGTCAGAATCACCAAGATCCATGGTGACAATCATACCCTCATAAAAACCATACATTTTGCAAAGTGCTTCCCAATTTTGGCAACCAAAATGGGTTACGCTTTGAGAATTGTACAGGTTTACTTCAAAATCGATATCATGATGGGTCCTTAGGTGTATTTTATTTGTTTGAAAATTTTCATGGTCTTCAAAACCCATCCTCTCCAAGACATAGCGTCTTGCATGGCATGAGATAAGCTAGTCGAATTGTAAAAGATGGAAATTAGACGTTGAAATAGTTGAAGTCATGTTTAATTACGTAAAAAATACTTGTCGTTGTTGCGTACCGTTTCAACATCGAAGGTCTCCTCGAGCTTAATGCTGAAGCGCCGATCTTCGTCCAGATCAACGAACCTGTCGCACATACCTCGATCATCGTGGCACCGGCTGCACTCCCCCGGGAGACTGTCGTCATCCGAGTACGACATTTCCTACGTTCATAATTCAAAGATTAAACTTGTACAATTAAATATATATACTAAAAACCTAAATTAGATCATTATTTTTCGAGAAAATCCAGGCCACTCGATATTTCCTACATATTCTAGCACAAGTCATGCCAGAATTCACGGAAAAATCCGACATGATCTTTGCTAAAAAAAGGACATATCGAGCGCCTGAAATTTGCCGGAACGAAAATTAATCAACACTCCGGCAAAACATAGGCCACTCGGAGGTGTAAACTGAACATGAACGGCCACTTGGGCAACCACATATCCTATTTGAGCAACACAAGATATACATGGATATTTGGCTGGTCTCACCTCGATGTCGGAGGGGGTCGGTGATGGGGACGACGGCGGGGATGATGGAGGGGCTCCTTGATTTCTGCAAACGCAAGAACCGTATAAGTTATCACTAATACATCCTGAATAATTGCTTAAACTAAAAAATAACAACAAATATGACATGTTCAACTAGTTTTATTAATTCAACTAGTTCTTACTAAATATAAACTTACTATAAATAGAAAAAAACTAGTTCTTTCTAAAAATAAAGTAGTTCAACTAGTTATATTAATTATCTTACTAAAAATACATTAGTTCTATTAATTCAACTAGTTCAACTAGTTTATTAATTTACTTACTAAACTAGTTCAACTACAACTAAAGTAGTTTAACTAGTTTATTAATTTACTTACTAATTATTTTAAGCACTTACTAAAAACAGTAAATATAAACTACATTATACAATAGTTAACTAGTACCATCACTACTACTAATTAACATCTACTACTGCTAAAAATCATTATCTATGAACCCTAAATTAACATCTACTACTACTAAAAAACATCTAGTACTAACTAAGCAGAGAGAACGAGGGTGGGTGAGGGGTGGGGGGCCTACAAAGAGGGGAGAGACGGTGGCGGGGAGGTGCTCGGCGACGGAGAGGTAGGGGCGGCGAGGGCGAGCTCGGGATCGGGAGGCAGCGGCGGGGTTGGGGGAGGCGGCGGCGACGGTGAGGTCGAGAGCGGCGGTGAGGTCGAGAGCGGAGGGGGTGGGGGAGGCGGCGGCGACGGTGAGGTCGAGAGCGGAGGGGGTGGGGGAGGCGGCGGCGACGGTGAGGTCGAGAGCAGCGGCGGGCGGCGGCGGTGAGGTTGACGGCGGCCTCGGGCGGCAGCGGTGAGGGCAGGCTCGGGCTCGGGCGGCGGCGACAGATGAGTAGGGGAACAGTGGGGGGAAGGAGGATTTAGCGAAATTTTGAGCGGGCGGGTGGTTAAGTCGAACTAGCAGTAGCGCACTTCAGGAAACCCTAGCTATAGCGCATTTTCAAGAAAAACGCTACTGCTAAGTCTAAGCACGCATCAAAAATATACGTTGGTCATCATTGATCTTTTTGTATAGAATCTAAATAGTCAACATATTTAAGATGGTAAACACCTTGTTCACTTAGTAGTATGGGACTAAACTTAATTAGGTGCAACACTTAGCAGCAACGAGTTTTACAGAAACACGCTGCTACTAAGTACTTTAGCAGCAGCGCGTCCAGGGAAGGGCGCTACTACTATATCTAGCCTGGGGGCAAATCCGTGGCAATTATAGTAGTAGCGCTTGTTTCACCCAGAGCGCTACTGCTATCTAGTTATTAGTAGCGCGGTTCCTTTAAACTCGCTAGTGCTAGTTAGCAGTAGCACCTGTTTTCAAACCGCATTGCTGCTAAGATTCTGTGTATAACGTTTTCCCTAGTAGTGGCAATGAGGCATGTTTATAGCAGCCTCTAAGAGGAAACGATGGAAATGGGAGGATCAAGAGATAATAATACAAGTGATTGATCTCAGTTTTCATTTGAATGTAACATTACTGATGCATTAAGGCCTAATCAGCTGTGTACATAAGCAACCCGGTGACAATTAACCAAATTATCTTCACAGGAAAGCTTAGTTATCATCTTGCCTTATTGTTCTAGTGCCAATTAAGTTCAGTTAGAGACCGCGCTCCATACGCGGGGAACCATATGCTAATTAATACTTTCTCCGTTCCAAAATATAGTACGTGCTTTGTTTTGAAAAGTCAATTATCTCCATGTGTACTTTTATAGTTTATTTATTTAGTACAAGCATGGACATGGTACTTAAGCAGTGTAGCATGAGGCTCTCAGATTGAAATGTTACACAGTGAGATAAAATCCTGGTAAAATATGCTACTTGTTTAGCCCCGAATTGAGCAAGATTTCATTTGAATCAGGCTACAAAAAAAAGATGACAATGGGAGAGGAAGGAGATACCAGGACTTGTAAGGCAGACCTTGTGATCCATGGCGTGTTAATGAAGGCGGCCAAGTTCCCTGTCCAGCGTCGTGGCTAGCCGTGACGGCCTGCCCCATCGCCTTCTCCTCCAGGCTCCGAGCGTCGTCATCGTTGGACGTTAATTACCACACAAAGAAGGGGAGAAAGATGGAGTGATGGGCTGGGTGTGCAGCGAGGTGGTGGTCGTGCAAAGCCCGTGCAACCTTGTGGTGCAGAGGAGGCGGTATGGACCGAGCGCTCGTGCAACCGTGTGGTGTGGAGAAGCCGGTGATGGGCCAGGCACACCACCACAAGAGCAGGGGAGAAAGTTGGAGAGACGGGTGGGGCGTGCAAAGCGGTGATGGACTGGCGGCGTCCATGCAACCATGTGATGCGGAGGAGCTGATGATGGGTTGGGTGCCCGTGCAACTGTGTGGTGCGGAGGAGGCGGTGATGGCTCGTCCGTACGATCATATGAGCAAGGGAGAAACATGAAGAGATGGGCGGGGCATACGGTGTGGTGGTGGACTGACGGCGCATGTGCAGCTATGTCACGCAGAGAAGGCGGTGATGAGCCAAGCTGGCGGTGCCCGTGTGGCTGTCTGATGGTACATCACTTTAACGTGTGTGGATATAGTTGGCCTCATCATTAATTTCATCAGATGTTTTTCTTCGCACAAAAAGTAGTACCTCTGATATAAAATAAATGTCGTGGTTTTAGTTGAGGAAGTAAGTGACACATAATCCATCAAGCACTAGACATATGTAGTTGGATGGTGGATCCAAACATTAAACAATGTCTGCTCACCCACTAAGAGACCATGGTTCTTAATAAATAAAATAATTTTTCTTTTAGAAGGATAAATAAAGTGGTCACCCTCCCAGCCCCGAATGCTCACGGCGCATACATTCTAGGGAGCTTAGATATTGTAAGTATGTTGCATGCATGGATGCATGTTCCTGAAGTTCATTAGCCGACTCGATTGACACCAATATATACTATATGTACGCACAGATGCAGATCGGTCCTCGCTAGCTACCTCCAGAACGCACAAACACCGTAAATAAACCTTAGCCGTAACTAGCTCTCGTTCGTACCACGTACAATTTGTGGCATTAATTTCATCGTACCTGCTATTGCCCATGCGCCAGAAGTTTGAATGCGGGCAGGGTTAATCAGTGTGGCCCTGCATGCATACATACACACTGTTTTGCATTATTGGTTTAAGCCATTCATGGCAAATGCTTTGGCCGATTGCCCGATTCGGCTGCCTCCAAATGGAGGACAATGCTTTCAAGTTTAGTATAAACTTGGTTATTTTTCACGTACTTTTGTACTTTATGAAAATAGTGGGTGATTTTTTTTAATCAAAAATGAGGTTATCCCCCAACCTCTACATTAAAACGATGCATGCGGCCAATTTATTAATAAGCAAATAGTTCAACAGAGTCTTCAAGTCTCAAAAAATAAAAACGCTTACTTAGAGCTAGAAACAGGGAATCGGCAATAGGTGTGTGATTGTATCACTGGTAGAAAAAGGGCCTATAGTCCCAGTTCGTAAGGGCCTTTAGTCCCGGTTCCTGAACCCGGATTAAAGTATCGGTACTAATGCCCCGACCCTTTAGTCCCGGTTCAATCCAGAACCGGGACTGATGGGCCTCCACGTGGGCAATGCGCAGAGCCCAGGCAGGAGACCCTTTGGTCCCGGTTGGTGGCACCAACCGTGACCAATAGGCATCCACGCGTCAGCATTTCTGTGGCTGGGGTTTTTGTTTTTTTAAAGGGGGGGGGGGGGGGGGTTGGGGGTTTTGGGGGGTTAATTAGGTGTTTCATATATTGTGTTAGCTAGCTATAATTAATAGAGAGAAGTGTCCTCTCTTACGTCCGTGCTTGGTCGACGCTACGTACTATACATACGTATAGAGAGGACTAGACACGCTAGTTAGCTAGTAAGCAAATGAAGGAAACAGATGATCGTCATGAACATATATGCATACAGAGAGAAGTGATATCGACCACCTCTCCTTCTCCGAGAGATTGGTCGAACAACAAGTTCTCGTATATCTATCCGACACTACGGGCTACATATATACAATAATTATCTCTTACAAATATAATCATACGGACTCATGGTCCACATAGTATTCTCCGTCTTCAGCGATCACTTGGTCAAGAAAGAATGCCGCCAATTCCTCTTGAATTGCTCGCATGCGAGCTGGTGCTAGGAGTTCATCCCGCTTCCGAAACATCTAATTTGAAGAAGGGGGTCAATACATATATATATATATGAATGAATGAAACTCAATACAAATGATGGCAATAAAATAAAATTGTGAATGTTGTTATATACGTACTTCATATTGTTCGTCAGAGTACCCGCCCCGCTCACAGGTCGTGTGGCGGATGGACTCGCAGACGTAGTATCCACAGAAATCATTCCCTTGTTCCTGCCATAACCACTTTACAAGAAATAGAGGTCAATCAAACTGATAAGCAAGAATGCTAAATGGTATTGATGAAACTAGCGCTTGAATCACTAGGAGATGCGCGGAACATGCTACTATAGTACTTACTTTCGGGTGTCTAAATTATAGCTCCTTCGGCAGTCCCGGAACTTTTCTGGTGAATTTTCTCCAGACCCTGCCGGATAAAGAAAACAATTACTTGATATCAGGAAATGGACAAAGTTGCTGATATGATGGATAATGATCGATTTAACTTACTTCTTGAGGATTTCAGTCATGTCCGCATACTCCTGGGGATCTTTTCGTTTAGAGTCCAAGACGGTTACTACTCCCTGCTCAAGCCTAATCTCTAGGAGAATATAGTGGAAAGTGCACACGCATGCATAACTCATCAATTACATTACTATAACCTGGACTAATATATAAGGGAAACCGATTATGCACAAGCCAGTAACACTCACTTGAAGTTGTAAGGAAAGAGTATTATATCTTTGTTTTCATTTTTTTTGAATGATCGTAGCAAGTTGGCCTCGGTACCTTCGGGACGATGTTCAACCTCAGTTGCATCTATGAGATATGTGTTAACGAACCCAATATCACCGATTTGTCTTTTCTTCAATTCGGCGATCTTCAATCTGCAGAATATAGTGAGGATAATTATAAATACATGCGATGGAAGAGATGAGCTATATAGAGAGACTTAATGATAGAAGTGGTAGTACTTACAGACAGTAGCAGGTGACCTTTGTTTTATCGAGGGCCAATTGATTGAAAAACTGATAGAACTCCTCAAATGGAATAGGCAACAGTTCAATTCCAACGAGGTCATGCTCCGGTTTAACTCTCGCATACAAAGTACTCCTTCCCCCAGACTCTCTACAGATTTTCAAGTACCAATCATGTAATCTTCGCATCATCGTTGTTAAAGATTTTTCATCTTTGACGAGAGGCTTCCCGTACTCGTATCTGTGTATCTGCACCTCCATGGGATCATAATGTACATCGTCGGGCAGGTAATCGTCAACATTGCAATAACCGGGCACCATCCTCGGATCGACGATGTCGCTAGGCACCTTGAGCGGGGGGCACGATTGCTTCGCTTGTTCGCCGAGCTGGGCAATTTGTTTCCCAGCTGCTCGTCGTTCTTTCAGCCTTTGATCACTGACTGTACTTCCCGACCGTTCTGCTTCGGCCCATGTCTTTGCAATAATGCGCTCATAGTTGCCTTTCGGCGGAGACTTGGGTGGTTTTGCCAGGGCAGCCAGAGTGCGCTTCACTTTCACCGGATCTACCTTCTCCTCCGGAGGTGGATGTCTCTTTGCTTTCAACCCTTGAAACCAGTCATCCACTTCGGTTCGCGTGATCTCCGCGTTCTCCTCTGGGGTCGTCTCGTATGGTAACTTCTGTGGACTCTTCAGAGAAGGACCGAATCTGTATGTCCTCCCGCCTCTGGTTGTACTGCTAGAAGCCGGCCGAGCAGACGGAGCGGTTGTCTTCTTTACTTGCTTACGAGGCGGAGGAGAAGGACTACGACGCGCCAGAGCAGCTGCCGGAGCGGCGGCGGGTCTCTTCCGCCCTTGCTGACGAGGCGGAGAAGGAGGAGGCTGGCTGCTCGGGCGCGTCGGCGCAGGCGGAGAAGGAGGCGGAGTGTCGCCACGCGCTGGAGAAGGAGCCGTCCGAGGGCTCTGATCGTCACTCACCGGAGGAGGAGGCGGTGGAGGAGGCGGAGTGCCCTGACTCACCGGAGGAGGAGGAGGAGGCGGAGGCGTCCAGTTCGGAAGGTTGATGAGCTCCTTCCGCCATAGGCATGGAGTCTTCAGAGCAGACCCCAGCCGAGTCTCCCCTTCACCGGTAGGGTGGTTAAGCTGGAGGTCCTCAAATCCCTCCATTATTTCATCGACCATCACCCTAGCATATCCTTCTGGAATCAGCCGGCAGTGAAAAGTTGCGCCAGGTTCAGTAGGATAAACTGAGCCAACAGCCGCCTTGACCTTCAAATTCATCCATTGCGTCATAACGTGGCAATTTTGAGACTCCGTGATAGCATCCACGGGATAGCTGGCAGGAGCCGTCAAGGCATGCTCCGGCTGAAGCAGCTCGGTGGAAGCCATGCTGCTTCTGCGCTGAGATGGCGGGGTAGCTTCGGGGGAGGCTTCGGCAGTACGTTTGCTGCGATTTGCTTCTCGTTCCTCTATCGCGTCTACCCTTACTTGCAGCGCCTGCATTTGGGTCTGCTGCACTTTTTCCTCCTCTCATGGGATTTGTAACCGCCCGCGTCCGGAAACCCAACCTTCCACGGAATGGAGCCTGGCGTGCCTCGTGTCCGTCCAGGGTGCTCAGGATTCCGGAGGGCCATTGTGAGCTCGTCGTTCTCTCTGTCTGGAAAGAACGTCCCTTCCTGCGCTGCTTCGATATACTGCTTAAGCTTCCTGACTGGTATGTCCATTTGATCGTTCGTCCAAATGCACTTCCCTGTTACAGGGTCCATGGTTCCGCCAGCCCCGAAGAACCAAGTCCGGCAACGGTCTGGCCAGTTAATTGTCTCTGGTTCGATCCCTTTATCAACTAGATCATTCTCAGTCTTGGACCACTTAGGCCGGGCTACGAGGTAGCCACCTGACCCCGTGCGATGGTGAAGCTTCTTCTTCGCAGCATTTTGCTTGTTTGTCGCCGACATCTTCTTACTCTTTTCCGATGTCTTGTGGGCCACAAATGTGGGCCAGTGATCTCTGATCTTCTCATATATACCCTTGAATTCTGGTGTCTCATTATTTTCGACAAACTTATTCAGCTCTTTCTTCCACCTCCGGAATAGTCCTGCCATCCTCTTAAGAGCAAAAGACTTGATTAATTTCTCTTTAACTGGGTTCTCTGGATTATCCTCTGGCGGTAGGGTGAAATTTGACTTCAGTTCAGTCCGAAGATCATTTTTCTGCATATCATTGACATAAGACACCTCAGGGTCTTCTGTAGCCGGCTTAAACCATTGCTGGATGCTTATCGGGATCTTGTCCCTAACCAGAACCCCGTACTGAGCAACACATGCGCTCTTTGTCCTGAGGGGTTCAATCGGTTGGCCGTCGGGCGCGATTGCTATGATCTCAAACTTTTCATCCGAGGTCAACTTTTTCTTCGGGCCTCGTCTCTTTACCGAAGTTGTGCTCGATCCGGAGGGCTAGAAAAAAGAACAAAGACTTAATTAATATGTGTACATACCAAAACAATGAATGCATCAATCAGCTAGTCAGCACAGGCTTAACTAATATATATACCTGGCCGGACTTGGTTCGGTCACCGGAGCCGTCATCACAGTCTCCTTCTTGCACCGACATTGGGTCACCGGAGCCGTCCTCATGTTCTTCTTCTTGCACCGGCATTAGGTCATCGTAGCCAGCTTGTTCACCCTCTCCTTCCAGACCATCGGTTTCATTGAGAAACAACGAGATGGCATCACTTCCTTCTGCGATTATGTCCATCAACAACGCTTCTTTTGCTTCGTCTAGGGCGTTGTCCATAGTTTCTACAAATATTCACAACATGGCAATTATTATTCAAACATGACAGATGGATATATTAGTGCCAAACGTAGGACTAGCTACCTAATCATAGTCAGCTATCGGGAGGGGGTATATATCGACAACGACGACACTACATCTATGTCCCTCGACGACCCTCGTTCCCGATAAAAAAAAGAGGAAGAAGAAGAAAAAAAAGAGGAGAAGAAAGAATAGAGGAGAAGATCTCCTCTATTCTTTCTTCTCCTCTTTTTTTCTTCTTCCTCTTCTTTTTTTATCCTCTTCTTCCTCTCATGTTCGAGAGGATCGCCGAGGGGTCGGGAGGTTGCCTAGTGTCAAAGGATTCAACAAAACCATGTCTTCATCATTAGGCGAAAGTAACATGTGCATGATGGTACGAAACTCTTCAAAGTTGTTCTGGAACGGAGTTCCAGATAGGATAATTCGCTTTTTGGTACAAAGTTCAGCAAAAGCCTTCCAAATATCGCTATTTGGAAGGCCTTTGCTGAATTCGTACCAAAAGGCGGATTATTCTATCCGGGACTCCATTCCAGAACAACTTTGCAGAACTTCGTACCAACATGCCCTGGTTAATTCCGGCTAATGATCAAGGCATGGATTTCTTCAATACTTTGACACTAGGAAACCTCTCTTGACCCCTCGGCGATCCTCGACCCCTCGAACCCTCGATGACCCTGGAACCCTCGACCCCTAGATGACCCTCTTCTTCCTCTCATGTTCGAGAGGATCGCCGAGGGGTCGGGAGGTTGCCTAGTGTCAAATGATTCAACAAAACCATGTCTTCATCATTAGGCGAAAGTAACATGTGCATGATGATACGAAGATCTTCAAAGTTGTTCTGGAATGGAGTCCCGGATAGGATAATTCGCTTTTTGGTACAAAGTTTAGCAAGAGCCTTCCGAATATCGCTATTTGGAAGGCCTTTGCTGAATTCGTACCAAAAGGCGGATTATTCTATCCGGGACTCCATTCCAGAACAACTTTGCAGAACTTCGTACCAACATGCCCTGGTTACTTCCGGCTAATAAAGAAGAAGAAGAAGAAGAAGAAGAAGAAGAAGAAGAAGAAAAAAGAGGAGAAGAAGAAAGGAATAGCTAGAGGAGAAGAAGAACTGACAAAGTCTTCTCCTCTATTCCTTCTTCTTCTCCTCTTTTTTTTCTTCTTCTTCCTCTTTTTTCCTTTTCTTTTTTCTCTCCTCTTCTCTTCTTCTCCTTCTTCGGGTAAGCCCTAGTTTCCCGACCCTCGACCGCTCGACGACACTCTCGACATGCCCTCGTTCCCGATAAAAAAAAGAAGAAGAAAAAAGAAGAGAAGAAAGAATAGAGGAGAAGATTCCTCTTCTTCTCCCTCTTCTTCCCCTTCTTCCCCGCCTCTCTCATGAATGTCCGACGTTCTTGACCCTCGACCCCCTAAACTACTTCTCGACCCTCGACCCCCTAAACTAGTTCTCGACCCTCGACCCCCTAAATATCCATATATGAACAAAAATTTCTACAAATGAAAATAACCTAAAAAAATCATATGATCATCTATGAACAAAAAAAACATCATTTGATCATCTATCATCTATGAACAAAAAAATCATCATTTGATCATCTATCATCTATGAACAAAAATATTCCTAGATACATAAAAAATTTCTACAAATGAAAATAACCTAAAAAATCATATATATTTTGCAAATTCTAGCCACATACATCACATACACATATACATTATAGCCACATACACATATACATCACATATGAACAAAAAAATAAACTAATAAAAATAAAAAACATATTGCAACATATGAAGAAAAACATGGTGGCGCCGGCGGGGCAGAGGGGCATGGCGGCAGGTGCTCACAGAGGGGAGAGGCGCCGGCGTCGGGGCAGATGGCGTCGAGGGCGGCGGCGACGGCGTCGGGGCGGCGCGGGGCAGCGACGGCGTCGGGGCGACGCGGGGCGCGGGCGGCGACGGGGCGACGACGACGAGGAGCAGGGCGTCGGGGTAGATGGCGTCGAGGGCGGCGGCGACGGCGTCGGGGCAACGCTGGGCGCGGGCGGCGACGGGGCGACGACGACGGGCGCGGGCGACGGCGACGAGGAGCAGGGCGTCGAGGCAGATGGCGTCGAGGGCGGTGGCGACAGTGTCGGGGCGACGCGGGGCGCGGGCGGCGACGGGGCGACGATGACGAGGAGCAGGGCGTCGGGGCAGAGGGTGGCGTCGGCGGTGGGGAGTTGAGGAACTGAATGAAAATTTTGACAAGTGTTGTATATATAGCCAGGCCTTTGGTCCCGGTTGGTAGCACCAACCGTGACCAATGCCCCCCTTTAGACCCGGTTGGTGCCACGAACCGGGACCAAAGGCCTCTTTTTAGCAGCCCAAAGGGCGGGAAGCGGCGGCCTTGTGCTGCCCCGCGCCCAAAAGTTTAGTCCCACCTCGCTAGTTGACAGCGCCCAACACCTGGTTATAAGCTCTGCTGCCTCCTCCCTCTTGAACTCCTCTGAACTGCAGGCCTATGGGCCTAATCTGACACTGCTTTGCCTGTGGGCCTATTGGGCCTTCTGCGGGCCTGAATCCTGGCCCATGTTGGGCTTCTAGTCGTATTCAGGCCGTGGTGGCCCAATAGGTGGCATTTTTTTTATTTTTTTCCAGTTTTTTGTTTTGTTTTTTGCATTATTTATTTCCTTTTGTTTTTTGCTTTATTTTTTAATTCTTTTTGCTTTTAGGTCAGAAAAATTATAAACTTTCTGTTAGTGCCATCACTTTTGAAATTTAAATATTTAAAATTTGAATTCTTTGAAATTTGTGTGAATCACAAGTCTGTGATTAACTTTACTATAAAAATATTTTTTTCTAGTTTTTTGTTTTGTTTTTTGCATTAACTATTTACTTTTGTTTTTTGCTTTATTTTTTAATTCTTTTTGCTTTTAGTTTTAGAAAAAATTATAAACTTTCTGTTATTGCCATTAGTTTTCAAATTTGAAAACACTTTTTTGTTTTTTGTTTTCTTTGTTGCTTTATTTATTTTATTTTGTTTCTACTTACAACAAAATACTTATTGTTGCTATTTTTATTGTTATTTCCAATTTTTTGTTTTGTTTTCTGAATTATTTGTTTTCTTTTGTTTTTGCTTTATTTTTAATTCTTTTTGCTTTTAGTTTTAGAAAAATTATAAACTATCTGTTAGTGCCATTTTTTCAAATTTGAAAACACTTTTTTTGTTTTTTGTTTTCTTTGTTTGTTTCTTTATTTTATTTTGTTTCTACTTACAACAAAATACTTATTGTTGCTATTTTTATTTTTTTTCCACTTTTTTGTTTTGTTTTTTGCATTATTTGTTTCCTTTTGTTTTTGCTTTATTTTTTAATTCTTTTTGATTTTAGGTCAGCAAAATTATAAACTTTCTGTTAGTGCCATTAGTTTTAGAAAAATTATAAACTTTCTGTTAGTGCCATTAGTTTTCAAATTTGAATAGTTACAATTTGAATTCTTTGAAAATTGTTTGAATCACAAGTTTGTGAGTAACTTACTAAAAAAATGAGAATAGATGAAAGTTGAAAGTTTCTGTTAGTGCCATTAGTTTAAGAAAGTTGAAAGTTGAAAGTTAAAAGTTGGCATGGGCCAGGGACCAATGGTCATGGTATTACGAGGGCCGAACCATTAGACATGAAAGCATTTCAAATGAACTCTGAAAAAGTTGAAAGTTAGGATGGTATCATAATTTCACCCACATAACATGTGCATGTACAAAACGGACAATGGTAGCATGTTCGTGTGTTGCAAAGTTGCGGGAGAAAGTCTTCACTTTTTCTTCGCTTGTGTCATTTTCTTATTGCGCCGTAACCATGGATAATCTTCATTGTTTATCAGGATGCTTGGGTCAGCCTTGACATTGAAGGGAGGAATTTCATGAAACTTTTCATAATCTTCAGACATGTCTGTCTTGCCGTCCACTCCCAGGATGTCCCTTTTTCCTGAAACAACTATGTGGCGCTTTGGCTCATCGTATGATGTATTCGCTTCCTTATCTTTTCTTTTTCTCGGTTTGGTAGACATGTCCTTCACATAGATAACCTGTGCAACATCATTGGCTAGGACGAACGATTCATCAGTGTACCCAAGATTTTTCAGATCCACTGTTGTCATTCCGTACTGTGGGTCTACCTGTACCCCGCCGCCTAACAGATTGACCCATTTGCACTTAAACAAAGGGACCTTAAAATCAGGTCCGTAGTCAAGTTCCCATATGTCCACTATGTAACCATAATATGTATCCTTTCCGCTCTCGGTTGCTGCCTCAAAGCGGACACCGCTGTTTTGGTTGGTGCTCTTTTGATCTTGGGCGATCGTGTAAAATGTATTCCCATTTATCTCGTATCCTTTGTAAGTCAATACAGTCAAAGATGGTCCCCTGGACAACAAGTACAACTCATAACAAACAGTGTTTTCATCTCCGAGACGTGTTTCCAACCAACTGCTGAAAGTGCGGATGTGTTCACATGTAATCCAGTCGTCGCATTGCTCTGGGTGTTTGGAGCGCAGACTATTCTTGTGTTCATCGACATACGGGGTCACCAAGGTAGAGTTCTGTAGAACTGTGCAGTGTGCTTGAGACCAAGAATATCCGTCCCTGCATATTATTGAGTCTCTTTCAAGAGTGCCTTTTCTAGTCAGTCTCCCCTCATACCGCGATTTAGGGAGACCTATCTTGTTAAGGCCAGGAATGAAGTCAACACAAAACCCGATAACATCCTCTGTTTGATGGCCCATGGAGATGCTTCCTTCTGGCCTAGCGCGGTTACGGACATATTTCTTTAGGACTCCCATGAACCTCTCAAAGGGGAACATATTGTGTAGAAATACGGGCCCCAGGATGACAATCTCGTCGACTAGATGAACTAGGACGTGCGTCATGATATTGAAGAAGGATGGTGGGAACACCAGCTCGAAACTGACAAGACATTGCGCCACATCACTCCTTAGCCTTGGTACGATTTCTGGATCGATCACCTTCTGAGTGATTGCATTGAGGAATGCACATAGCTTCACAATGGCTAATCGGACGTTTTCCGGTAGAAGCCCCATCAATGCAACCAGAAGCAGTTGCGTCATAATCACGTGGCAGTCATGAGACTTTAGGTTCTGAAACTTTTTCTCTGGCATATTTATTATTTCCTTTATATTCGACGAGAAGCCAGTCGTGACCTTCATACTGAGCAGGCATTCAAAGAAGATTTATTTCTCTTCTTTCGTAAGAGCGTAGCTAGCAGGACCTTTATACTGCTTCGGTGGCATGCCGTCTTTTTCATGCAAACGTTGCAGGTCCTCCCATGCCTCAGGTGTATCTTTTGTCTTCCCATACACGCCCAAGAAGCCTAGCAGGTTCACGCAAAGGTTCTTCGTCACGTGCATCACGTCGATTGAGGAGCGGACCTCTAGGTCTTTTCAGTAGGGTAGGTCCCAAAATATAGATTTCTTCTTCCACATGGGTGCGTGTCCCTCAGCGTCATTCGGAACAGCTAGTCCACCGGGACCCTTTCCAAAGATTACGTAGTGTAAATCATTGACCATAGCAAGCACGTGATCACCGGCGCGCATGGCGGGCTTCTTCCGGTGATCTGCCTCGCCTTTGAAATGCTTGCCTTTTTTCGACATTGATGGTTGGTCGGAAGAAATCGACGATGGCCCAGGTACATATTCTTCCTGCATTTGTCCAAGTATATACTTTCAATGTCATCTAAACAGTGCGTGCATGCGTGGTATCCTTTGTTTGTCTGTCCTGAAAAGTTACTGAGAACGGGCCAATCGTTGATGGTCACGAACAGCAACGCCTTAAGGTTAAATTCCTCCTGTCTGTGCTCATCCCACATACGTACACCGTTTCCATTCCAAAGCTGTAAAAGTTCTTCAACTAATGGCCTTAGCTACACGTCAATGTCGTTGCCGGGTTGCTTAGGGCCTTGGATGAGAACTGGCATCATAATGAACTTCCGCTTCATGCACATCCAAGGAGGAAGGTTATACATACATAGAGTCACGGGCCAGGTGCTGTGATTGCTGCTCTGCTCCCCGAAAGGATTAATGCCATCCGCGCTTAATGCAAACCATACATTCCTTGGGTCCTTTGCAAACTCATCCCAGTACTTTCTCTTGATTTTTCTCCACTGCGACCCGTCAGCGGGTGCTCTCAACTTCCCATCTTTCTTTCGGTTCTCACTGTGCCAGCGCATCAACTTGGCATGCTCTTCGTTTTTGAACAGACATTTCAACCGTGGTATTATAGTAGCATACCACATCAACTTCGCAGGAACCCTCTTCCTGGGGGGCTCGCCGTCAACATCACCAGGGTCATCTCGTCTGATCTTATACCACAATGCACCGCATACCGGGCATGCGTTCAGATCCTTGTATGCACCGCGGTAGAGGATGCAGTCATTAGGGCATGCATGTATCTTCTCCACCTCCAATCCTAGAGGGCATACGACCTTGTTTGCTGCGTATGTACTGTCGGGCAATTCATTATCCTTTGGAAGCTTCTTCTTCAATATTTTCAGTAGCTTCTCAAATCCTTTGTCAGTCACAGCATTCTCTGCCTTCCACTGCAGCAATTCCAGTACGGTACCGAGCTTTGTGTTGCCATCTTCGCAATTGGGGTATAACCCTTTTTTGTGATCCTCTAACATGCGATCGAACTTCAGCTTCTCCTTTTGACTAATGCATTGCGTCCTTGCATCGACAATGACCCGGCGGAGATCATCATCATCGGGCACATCGTTTGGTTCCTCTTGATCTTCAGCAGCTTCACCCGTGGCAGCATCATTGGGCACATCGTCTGGTTCCTCTTGATCTTCACCAGCTCCCCCCGTTGCAGCATCACCGTATTCAGGGGGCACATAGTTGTCATCGTACTCTTCTTCTTCGCCGTCTTCCATCATAACCCCTATTTCTCCGTGCCTCGTCCAAACATTATAGTGTGGCATGAAACCCTTGTAAAGCAGGTGGGCGTGAAGGATTTTACGGTTAGAGTAAGACCTCGTATTCCCACATTCAGTGCATGGACAACACATAAAACCATTCTGCTTGTTTGCCTCAGCCGCATCGAGAAACTCATGCACGCCCTTAATGTACTCGCGGGTGTGTCTGTCACCGTACATCCATTGCCGGTTCATCTGCATGCATTACATATAACTAAGTGTCCAAATTAATAGAAGTTCATTATCACATTAAAACCAAAGTGCACACATAGTTCTCATCTAACAACATATAGCTCTCCAGAGCATCTAATTAATTAAACCATACATTGAAACTATGTAAAACATTTCAATGCAAAAACAAATGCGATCATAATCGCAACCAAGGTAACAATTGATCCAACGCCATAATGATACCAAGCCTCGTATGAATGGCATATTTTCTAATCTTTCTAATCTTCAAGCGCATTGCATCCATCTTGATCTTGTGATCATCGACGACATCCGCAACATGCAACTCCAATGTCATCTTCTCCTCCTCAATTTATTTTATTTTTTCCTTCAACAAATTATTTTCTTCTTCAACTAAATTTAACCTCTCGACAATAGGGTCGGTTGGCATTTCCGATTCACATACATCCTAGATAAATAAAATCTATGTTACGTTGGTCGGCATAATTTTCATAAACAATAAATGAACCAATAATTATAAGGATAATATACATACCACATCCGAATCATAGACAGGATGAGGGCCGACGGGGGCGGATACCAAAACCATCGCACTATATAAGATGCAATAATAAATGTAAGAAAATGATACAAGTATCTATGTAAACATACAAGTAAGAATATTTTTCCTTTCAGAAAGAAGATAAGAACAAGAGGCTCACCACGATGGTGTCGGTGATGAGATCGGCGCGGGTGATCGACGACGGTGAAGACGGGGACGGGGCGTGACGGACCGCTAAATCTAGACAAATCTCTAACCGGGACCAAAGGCTCCCCTTTAGTCCCGGCTCATGTCACCAATCGGGACCAAAAGGTCCAGATGAACCGGGACCAATGGCCCACGTGGCCCGGCCGGACCCCTGGGCTCACGAACCGGGACCAATGCCCACATTGGTCCCGGTTCTGGACTGAACCGAGACTAATGGGCTGACCCGGCCTGGACCAAAGCCCTGTTTTCTACTAGTGTATGCATGTTGTTTCGTAGGCGGTCCCACTATTTTTACATATCTCTTTTGTATAAGAAAAGAACCCCTACAACTGAGTGTGTCATCATCTTTTTTTAGGAAGAGTGTGCCATAATCTTATTGGACAACATTGTTACGAATGTTTAAAGAAACGTTGCACTTGGGAGTTTTATGGTGCAATGTTCTCGCGAAACAGGTTTTTGATCCGCTTTATAGATAAAGCATAATATACCAAAGTACATGATCAAACGACACAAGGTAGTGTGTAGGCCCTCCAACAAAGCAAATCTAAAGATAAAACATAAAGCAACCGACGAGCCTAACACATTGCCGCAACTTGACAAACAGTGCTTGAGCTCCACGACAACGCCCCCATGAGGATGACAATACAAAGCGTTGTCACTGCCAAGTCTGCAGAGATGGGTTTTCATCTAGAGCCCTTGTACGTGGAAGAAACCCGCAACGATGTCCTCAAATGGACAGTGGCACCAGCGGGCGTCACCGTTGCTGGCGCAAAGCATGGTGCTTTCACTCAGTAACACACTCGCACCATAGGAGACACCTAGGTCACACCGCAGCGAAGACCAGCCTGTCCAAACCAGATCTGGGTACTGACAGTCCTCCAGAAAGAGAACATACCAGAGCCCCTTGCCACAGCATCCTTGCCGCGTGCTTGATCAAGAGGTGAAGCCACAACCACAAGGTAGCCTGCTGGAGAGCCTAGCGGGTAGCCCACCTTCTGGGGCTGCTGCCACGACATCTCAAGACAAAGTCGTCGCCGGATGCCATACACATGAAGATGCCACCCCTAACAATTCCATGAAACTCCACCTTGACGTGGCCGAAACTGATGGAGAGTACGTACGAGGAGCAACCAGCCCCGGCCAGGAGGACCCGTGACCAACCCATGCATCCACGGCCAACCCGCACTGGGTGGGGGGAGGGAGGGGGTGACGAGTACCTCTGACCCCTGTGATAGCCGACACCTCTGGCCATCAAGCGCAACAACCTCCGCCGGCTCTCCACGGCCTGCTCCCCCACTGCCGCCTCACTGCCGAGGGTCACCATCCAAAGCTGCACACATGCACACTGCCAAATTCCCATGGAAGGAGAACACTACACTTCTTCCCATGAGCTATGCCGTTGTGCATCCCCGCTGGAGTCAGAACTAGCTGCTTGTTTGGAGGGTATCTGCCTTGCGTCCCATTGGCCTGTGTTGCCAATTGTGATTCAAATAGATTGCCACGACGTTGTAAGCTGATCAAGGAAGGAGTAGATGACCGGTCAGAGCTTATGATGGTGGTTAGAGTATCTATAGCCGAACGCCTTAAACCCGTCTCATATGTCTGGGCGGGCCTCCCGGTCACTGTCGGTCGCAAAAATTTGACCAAGACGGCCCCCTCAAATGTCCCTCAAACGCCCGGCCTGACTTGCACCCCTCACATCCAGCCCAAATATAGGGCGGTTATGGGGGCACTTTGGCATGTCCGTCACGTCGGACCCGACCAACGCTGGCCTACCGGAACCCCCTTATATTCCTTCCCATCCGCTAGCCGGATCAAACGCTAGCCACTTCACTACTCCCCTTCACACCCTCCGCCACCCAAGCTCATTTCCGGCGCCGCTACCGTCTCTGACATGGCGGATAGCGGATCCGAGTCCTTCAGCTCTTAGATCCGTTGACCCCGAGCTCATACCACGTGACCACGAGGAGGAGATGGCCGTACAGCTTGCGCTCCGCCGCGCCCATGAGGAGGCCTGTGCACGGCAGCACTCGGACTCCTTCCGTCGGGAATTCATTGCGTCCGCCCAAATGGCGCCTGCGCTAGGGTAGCCGTCGCTGCCTCACCGGAGGCGGTGCGGTCCGTCTGACGTCCCAAGGCGGTGGCAGACGCGCAACCCCTTGGTTGACTTGCTGAGGCCATGGACGCACCGTGGGGGTCGTCCGACACGAACATGGCGCGTCGTGCGCTGCCGCGGGACGCGACGACAGTGCTCCCCGCGGTGGATGTCGGCGAGGCGGAGTCGCATTCTCCGACGCCCCGTACGGTGCACCAGTCCGGGCGCCCCAACCACGTCGTGGTGGACGTCGCCGACTCGTCCCAAGACGGATCCATCGTCAATCTGACGTCCATCGACAACCAATGGGTTACGGGCTTAGACGAGGAAGAGTAGGGCATGGAAGACGGCGGCACCTTGAGTCCGGTGAGCCAGTTCGTGTCCCATGCCCTACACTATCTTGTCGGCGAGCGGACGAGCTCCGCTTAAAAATCGCTACGTTGCATGAAATAATATAGATTTGAGGTTCCTAATTTGAGGTATCCGGATGTGTATTTCATTATTTAAGGCATGACCAGTCATTGTCCACGGACACTCCACGGGCGTTTGAGGGGCCGTATTTGCAAAGCCCGGCTATAGATGCTCTTAGAGAGATTATTGTTGATCTTCTTCATGATCGTGATGAATTCTTAATCAAGCATGTTAGAAGACAACAAAATATTGTTAGTCACTTTTTAGCAAACTTTGGTCGAATTAAGAAGCGCACTGCAGTGTGGCTTGGATCAGGTCCGGACGAGGTCCAGGCACTATGTAATGCACACTTGGTTGTCGCTTGATAAATGAATTCTCTCCTTTTTTGTCGCCAAAAAAAAGAACAAAAAAAGAAGGAGAAGACCACACGCCCGCCTGTGCAATGGTTGAACGGGCAAGATTTCACAGTTAAGTGAGATCCCATGGGCTGGCAAGACATCAACGTGCCTGTCGGAAACGTACATCCGACAAGATTCCAACAAAACCGTTAACACGATTGGATCGACGTGACGTCGCGATGGCGGGTACTGATCGACGGATTATCCGTGGCATAGTTTCATTTGATCGCGTGAACAGTCCGCGGTTTCAATTGTGGCCAGCGCGCGGCATCACCCATCGTACGCGGCGTAGGGAGTACTATAGCTGGTTTTTGGATTGTGTGCGTTTCGATTCCAGTCGTTTTTCCTTTTTCGCTAGATCGAGCGGATCTGCGCGCGCGCGCCCGGCTGGCCGGTGGTGTTGATCCAGAAATGGCGAGCCGTGAACAGTGCGAGTACGTAGTGCATGGTCTTGGCGATGCGATACGGCAGTGATTCCAGGCTTCCAGCAATCGATGTATGTAGCGTGAGCAGTGCATGCGGCGTGGTTGCACGCACGGTTCCAACAGTGCACGCATGGCCGCCAAGCGCAACTGTCGGGTGCGTAGGCGTGCAGCCAGTCACCGACTCACCGTACCGTCACGGACGTGCCGGCCGCCGGCAACACACAGCGGTCCGCGGGCGCACCGGTTGCACCGAACCATGCACTCGGCACGTGTGCATGCATTGTAGACGGAATGTCAATAGCCCCGTGGGAAGGACTGTGCGTGCGTACTTCGTCGATTTGCACCGGGAAATAATTCGGTGCTCCTGCATTCTTTTTCGGGCAACGATACTCCTGCATATAGAGGGAGAGCAGAAACTCCTAGTACTTGCTTGGTTAGCTTTTTTGTAGACGGGAGCTTGGTTAGCTACTGAATTTGCCCCAGACCGGGGTACACACGCAATGATTTTATCAGACCGACGGGCGGCGCAGCCGGAAGCGGGTGCTTTAGGGCATCTCCAGCCGTTGGCCTTCTCAGGACGCATAAAAATCGTCCCTGGGGGCGAGCCGGCGATACACTCGGCGCTGGGGGCGGTTTTGCGCCCAGTCGTCGCCCCCAGCTCGCCCCCAGGCGTCGAAATTGGCCCACTTTGCAGCCCATTTTTGGCGAATAAACGGCCCATATGAGCGAGAATAGGCCCATATTCGGCGTGGTTTCGCCGTGTATCGGCGTTCAATTATCAACACAATTATTTTTTATCACATATTTCATCACAAAAAAATCAAATACTTCAACAAAATAGTACAACAACAAATAGTTTAATACAAATTATATAGTTCAACAAATAAAAACTCGTATTTCATCACACGGCGTCCCCCTTGAGCTTCCATAGGTGCTCAATCAGATCTTTCTGCAGTTGATGATGCACCTGTGGGTCTCGGATCTCCTGACGCATACTGAGATAAGCAGTCCAAGTTGCCGGTAGCTGGTGATCAACTTCGGCTAGAGGACCCTGCTTGTAGTATGGTTCAGTGTCAAACACTGGGTCTTCTTGCTCGCTCTCGATGATCATGTTGTGCAAGATGACACTGCAAGTCATGATCTCCCACATTTGATCTTTCGACCAGGTCTGAGCGGGGTACCGAACAACAACGAATCGAGATTGGAGCACACCAAATGCCCGCTCGACATCCTTCCGGCAAGCCTCCTGAACTTTCGCAAACCAGGCGTTCTTGCCTCCTGGCACAGGGTTTGAGATGGTCTTCACAAATGTCGACCATCTCGGATAGATGCCATCTGCTAGGTAGTACCCCTTGTTGTATTGGTGCCCATTGATCTCGAAGTTCACCGGAGTAGAATGGCCCTCAGCGAGCTTGGCAAAAAAAGGAGAGCACTGCAGCATGTTGATGTCATTGTGAGTTCCTGGCATACCAAAGAAGGAGTGCCAAATCCAGAGGTCCTGTGTGGCTACCGCCTCAAGCAACACACTGCAACCGCCTTTGGCGCCTTTGTACATCCCCTGCCAACCAAATGGGCAGTTCTTTCATTTCCAATGCATGCAGTCGATGCTTCCAAGCATCCCAGGAAATCCTCTTGCTGCATTCTGGGCTAGGATCCGAGCAGTGTCTTCCGCATTGGGTGTTCTCAAGTATTGTGGCCCAAACACTGCCACCACTGCCCGACAGAACTTGTAGAAACACTCTATGCTGGTGGACTCGGCCA
Source organism: Triticum monococcum (assembly GCA_034509565.1). Taxonomy (NCBI): domain Eukaryota; kingdom Viridiplantae; phylum Streptophyta; class Magnoliopsida; order Poales; family Poaceae; genus Triticum; species Triticum monococcum. The sequence continues at coordinate 740,651,428 of CM067847.1, read as the reverse complement.
TGCGCCCATAGTCGTCGAGTGAATCACTTGGAGCTCCATATGCAAGCATCCTCATCGCTGTCGTGCACTTCTGGATGGAGGTGAATCCAAGAGCGCCAGTGCAATCCATCTTGCACTTGAAGTAGTTGTCGAACTCCCGGATGGAATTCACAATCCTGAGGAAGAGCTTTCGGCTCATCCGATAACGGCGCCGAAATGTTCTCTCGCCATGAAGTGGAGCATCGGCGAAGTAGTCGGAGTAGAGCATGCAGTAGCCTTGCAGACGATGCCGGTTCTTTGCTTTCACCCGCCCCGGCGCCGAGCCACCTCGCCGCGGCTTTTCACTGCTCGCCAGCAGCTGGGCGAGGGCGGCGAGCACCATCAGATGCTCTTCTTCCTGGACGTCGGCCGCGGCTTCCTCTTCCAGCAGCACGGCGAGCTCTTCATCCTCATCCGAGTCCATCGCCGAGACGGGCAAAACACCGAACACCTTGCGCTCGGTGGCCGTGAACCCGCCGTTAAACCGCGCCTCCGCGGCCGGAAACTGCGACCGGAAACGCCCAGCTGTTGTGGGAGGGGCTGCCGCGGCGAAGCGCTGCTATTTTCCGGCGGGGAATGGCTATCTAGTGGAGTCGGGCGGCGGCCGTCGCCGGGATACAGCTAGTGGTGGACGAGGGCGCGGGTGGTGCGAGACGAGTCGGGGAAGAAAACCTTGACTTTTCCCCTGTCGGTGTGGGCCAGGCGTGCTTTTCCCTAGTGCCGGAGCTCCCAACGGCTCCCCAGCGCGCCGGGTTCGGCCTGTGACCGCCGGGCAGAAAAAAGGTCCGAACCGGCGATTTTCGGCATCCTGGGGGCGCGACTGGGCCGTTTTTTCGGCGCCGGCGCCGAAAAAGTGGCTTGGGGGGGCTTGTTGGGGTCGCGGCTGGAGATGCCCTTAAGTCGCCGCCACGATTCGGCGATCTGTTTTGCGAGCACCTGTTCACGGCGGTCTGGCGCCGTACAGCCGTGGGATCCCCTGTCGGCCGTCCCGTGGACAGCACTTAGAGCATCTCTAGCACACCACGTATAATGCCGACCCGTAAATTGCGTATACAGTTCACGAAAAAACGGCTTTGCGGGCCAGCGCGGGCGGCGGCCGAGCAAACCCCAATATCGGGGTCCGCTCGGCCGCCGCCCGCGTCGGCCCATAAATCAGTAATTTGCATTGTAATTTCCGTCATGAAAATACATTTTTTTGCTTATTTATTTTCTTCAAGGACATTTGGATACGTAATAATTCATCAAATCTTTGCTAGAATAGCAAGACCAAAGAAAACCAGAACCATAATTAGGCATTTTAGAGGATATCCAACTTTCATAACTACTCCCACTAATTGGACCAACATCTTCTCCATTCATTTCTTGTTGATCTGCAAATTCTTGGTCTTGCATTCTTCATTCATATCTTTTGATTCTAAAGAAGTAGATGTTAATTCCCCTTAGTTTAAGTAGAGATTACAACGGGAAGAAGAGGTGTTGCTTGGTTCTCCTACTGGTTCGATAACCTTGGTTTCATTCACTGAGGGAAATACCTACCGTTGCTATGCTGCATCATCCCTTCCTCTTTGGGGAAATACCGACGTAGTCCTAGTAGACAGGAGCTTTTCTGGCGCTATAGTCAGAGAGCAATCAAGGGCACCGTAGGACAACACCATAAATAAAATATACAATCATACCAACCAAGATCACAATTAACCCACAGGATAAAACGGATCTACTCAAACATCACAGGATAACCATAGATCATTGGGAAATAACATATGGAGTTGAGCACCATGTTTAAGTAGAGATTGTAAGAGATATGCCCTAGAGGCAATAATAAATGCTATTACTTATCTCCATGTTCATAATTATGTTTATGTTCCATGCTATAACTGCTATGGTTCTCGAGTCTGCAATAACACGAGGCTTGGAGGAAGACTCATATGCACGTGTGGAATAATAAACGGTAAGAAGTATTCCTAGTCTGGCCTCTAAGACTAGCTCAAGTGTTGCATGATGATTCTGTTTTCCTGGTCACGGGCATGTCTATGCCAGCAACTTTGAGAGCACAATGTTAAGAGAACATTTGTGTTGAATCGACCCGGATTGATGTTATGCTATGAGATTCGTTCGTCACAAATTAATGGTACATAACACAGAAATGGTTAACGTTTGCATAATTCCTTAAACCATGAGAGTATCGAGTTTCTTCATACTTGCTTCATGAACTTTGGGGTTTGTTAAACGTCATCGGTAAATGGGTGGCTATTACGGCGGCTTACGGGTTCATGCAAAAGTGTGTCAAGTAACTTGATAGCTCAAGATTGGGATTTGCTCCTTCGACAATGGAGAGATATTCTTGAGCCCTCTTGGTGTTACCGTATCCATCATCGTCTGGCCAGACACAGTGTGATTTGATCACCGGGATGCCGTGACACGGAAACAAGAAAAGAGAACAAAACCGGTAACGAGGTAACTAGCATAGTGGACAAGTCGTTGATCCACGGGGATGAAAGTAAATCTCACCTCGGGTACTTGTAACATATCACGAAGCAATAGGAATAGCACACGGCAACTGGAGGTTCACTCGAATATCCATTCGTGTGGGTATAGGGGTCAATATGGGTGTCCACGGCTCCGATGTTGATCATTGATCGGAAGGGGTTCCAGTTCATGTCTATACTTCACCGATCCTATAGGGTCACACGCTTAAGGGTTATCTATCTGCTGAATACTAGACACGGAGTTTGAGAGCGAGTCACCGGAAATGTTTCTGAGACAACGGAAGAGTTTCGAAGAGAGAACACCGAAAGAGTTTCGGTAAAATCAAAAAGTTGTTTCGGAATATATTATTAGGTCAAAATGGTTTCGGCACTCGCCTTGAAATTCTTAGAGGGCCCCAGAATTGGTCTGGGAACTTTTGGGAATTTTCCGAGAGAAAAAACCGAAAATGTTCCGGAGCTGCCGTAACCGCCGTTGTTGCTTTTCGCTGATAAAAATCACCACACCGGAAATGTTTTGAATCATGCCCAGAATAATTTTAGAGGGTGCCGGGAATGTTCTGGGACCTTCCGGTATTTTTCACAAAAAATGTTTCGCGGAAAACATCTTGTCTCATCACGAGGGGACAAGATCCCACGAATCGGGGGTTACATGTTTGGAGGCTTTTTGTCTAGAGAGCACCCATGTTTCTAGGAGACATGTTAGTGGCTTGTTGGCCCCCCCCCATGGGAGGGGGCAAGGTTGTGGCTGGCCAAGGGGGTGCCTCCATGGTGTCCCCTTGGTGCCCCACTTGAGTTACCATTTCACCCTTCATGTGGGACATGTAGCATGGGTGTTTTGGTATTTCCTCCACCACGCCACCCCTTGCCTTGGCCTATAAAAGGAGGAGAAGGGGCTGCCATTCTCCTCATCCTTTCTCACATACAAGTGCCATGCAATGATCTGGCTTCTCTCTCCCTCCCCGCGAAATAGTTTCGTAGAGCTGAAAGGTTGTCTGGGTTCCGGCAGGAACTAGTTCTGGACGACGAAGCCCTGCCGGATAGATGACACCGTATGTGTGCAACTCTGTAGACAGATCGTAGTTTCGGTCTTAGTTCGTGAGTGCCTCCCGAAGGGCTGTGAAAGGATCGATATGGTTGACTAGAGGGGGGTGAATAGGCAACTACCAATTTTTAACTTTTCTTTACCAAATTAAACTTTGCATCAAAGTAGGTTGTCTAGATGTGCAACTAGGTGAGCAACCTATATGATGCAATAACAACAAGCATACAAGCAAGCAAGGGAACAAACACTAAAGAGCTTGCACAAGTAAAGGTAAGAGATAACCAAGAGTGGATCCGGTGAAGACGAGGATGTGTTACCGAAGTTCCTTCCTTTTGAGGGGAAATACGTCTCCGTTGGAGCTGTGTGGAGGCACAATGCTCCCCAAGAAGCCACTAGGGCCACCGTATTCTCCTCACGCCCTCACACAATGCGAGATGCCGTGATTCCACTATTGGTGCCCTTGAAGGCGGCGACCGAACCTTTACAAACAAGGTTGGGGCAATCTCCACAACTTAATCGGAGGCTCCCAACAAGACCACGAAGCTTCACCACAATGGAATATGGCTCCGAGGTGACCTCAACCATCTAGGGTGCTCAATCACCCAAGAGTAACAAGATCCGCTAGGGATGAGTGGGGGAATCGCAAATCCCTTGGTGGAACTGTAGATCGGAGCCTTCTCAACCACTCCCGAGCAAATCAACAAGTTTGATTGGCTAGGGAGATTGATCGGGCAAAATGAACCTTGGAGTATTTAATGGAGCTTGAGCAATAAATGGAGCTTGTGGGAAGAAGAGGTGGGTGGAACGGAAGAAGGGGGGCTCCCTTTTATAGTGGGGGCAACAATCCCGTTGCCCCCCACCAACCAGCCCCGCACAGGGCGGTACTACCGCTGAGAAGAAGCTGTACTACCGCCAGGCGATAGTACTGCCGCGCCAGCCAGTGGTACTGCCGCACTGAGGGGACTAAGTAGGGAAAAACTCCAACTGCGGTACTACCGCGGTGGTAGGGTGGTACTACCGCTCCAGGAATGGTACTACCGCCTCTACAACCGTGACTAGTGCCGCAAAATCCGACACGAGAAAAAGGCCTCTCAAATCGAGGCGGTAGGAGCCCGACAGCCCAATAGTACTATGGCAGTGGGGTCAAGGGCGGTAGTACCGCTGTGGAGCGGTACTGCCGCTTGTGACCCTTCGGCCGTAGTACCGCAGGCGGTGCGGTACTACCGCTGGGGCGAGAGAGAGAGAGGGAGAAGGGATCTCTCAAAGAATCTGAGGACCAGGCGGAGGTGCCGGGCCCCCAGCGGTACTGCTGCTGTGGAGCCACGGCGGTACTACCGTTGCGGAGCGGTACTGCCGCCTGTGGCTTCTCAGCGGTACTACCGCTGGGTGCACGGTACTGCCGCTCAGATCCAGACAGGACAAGGAAGAGAGGAGAGATCTCTTCAATGGATAGGAAAAGCTTGGAGGGTGAGAAGCTTATGTGTACGTGATGATACCACCCATGCAAAACCCAGCGGACCCCCTCTTGATAGTACGGTGCCCTCTACGCAAGTAGTCCACCGAGAAAGAAACGAAAGAGCTACACCATCTTGAAATACACTCCGAGGGAAAGAAGGTGTCTCGTGCCAGGGAGAATCTGTGAATAATTGAAAGCACAAGATTAGTCCGCCAACCTGTTGTCATCAATCACCAAAACTACCTTGAGAGAGATATGCCGTAACAATCTCCCCCTTTTTGGTGGATTGATGACAACTAGGGATTTGCGCAAGGAAAGGAAATGAAACGAAGAAAACTAAGAACTACAAAATATAGACGGGCTCCCCCAGAATGTGTGCACCTAGAGATGGCACAACACACACATTCGGGTCAACACTCCCCCTATATTTTATAGTCCAACAATACTAAGCACAAGATCTATGAGAGAAATGAATAGACAGGAAAATCATGCATCTCATAATAACCTACAGTACTCTGAAATGACATAAGTAATAAGGTAGCGATAAGGAGCATATGTCTCACACCATATGTCTAGAACTTAGGTCTCACACCAAACCAAACCAAACGAAACACGCAAGAAACCACAAGACGACTCAAACACGACACAAGAAGCAAAGTCCCTACACTCTCTCCCCCTTTGTCATCGAGACACCAAACAAGGGCATAGAGTGACACTACAACTCCAGGTGATGGGAGGTGGAAGAGCTCGAACATCACATCTCTGCATCTTCGTCGTGGGTCGAAAACTGCTCGGCATCGGAGTCGGTCCAGTGGCAGTTCTGATGAATCCAGTCCTCCTCTTCGGTGATCTGACCCTCAGACCCACTGGCAACTGTAGCTCCCAACTGACGCATGAGCTCCTTGTGGCGCATCCTGGCATGCTTCTCCGCCACATGAGTCATGTACTGACCATGAGACTCCATGCAGAAAAGCTTCTTCATCTTACGCTTAAGCTTCTGTGCCCACGACGGTTCTGCACTAGAGGGGCCAAAGTTCTCCTCATGATCATTAGTAGCAGCCTCACCCTCGGTCCCCATGGCAGCAGCAGCAGCAGACGGACCCCCCATGGCAGCAGTAGCAGATGGACCCCCTATGTGAGGCGCTGTCCAGTTGTCCTTCTTCCTCAGACGCTTGATCTCATGAGACACCAAGTCTCTAGTCTCTAGCAGCACTCTGGGATAAGTCTGTGCCCATGCCCTCTCAATGAGCCTCATGATGAATGGACCATAGATAGGACACTTGCGCTCAGACACGGCAGATAGAAGTTCAGACCACATGACATGAGAGATATCCAAGCTCTCTCCAGTGCTTGCTTCCTTCTCATGCTGACAGAAAAGTAGCATGTCCATGAGGTAAGAATGGACCATATCCAGATTCTCGATCCGAGGGAAGAGAGTCTCACGGAATATGCGATGAAGAATGTCCAGATACAGAGACAGCTCATAGGTCTTCTTCTCAGTTACCGGGTGAATCTTCACAGTGCAGTAGGGCCAAAGGGCTTGCTTGTGGGTGGATGTAGCATTGCGGTGAGGACGGAAACCAACAGGAGTCTCAAGCTCGGTATCCACCACATCAAGTAACTCCATGAAAGCCTTCCACTTGACAGAAAGCAGCTTGCCATTGGTCATCCATGTTAGAGTCCTGTCGACATCCGTCCTAAGATGGACGGTGGCATAGAATTGAGCTACCAAATCCGCATCAAAATCCTTGTTGAATTGCATGATCCTGAGAATGTTTAGCTGAGTGCACATCTGAAGAGCTTCGCAAAAGTACTCTGGGTCCTTCTCCATAGCATCAGTATCAATGGAGCGAACATCAACAAAAAGATTCTTCTTGGCCTTGATCACATCGAAGTAAATGGCAAACTGAAAACGGTTCCAGAACGGGCGGTTGACCAAAGTGGGTTCTTGGGCCACCGCATAGGGGTTGCGGTGACGCTTCTCCCAAAACTCCTTGTTTGTCATCTCAGTCACAATCTTCCCTTTGGGTTTCTGGGCGGCCCGCTTCGAATGCTGAGGAGGTGGAGGAAAACTTGCAGATGCACTTGCTGGAGGCGGTTGGGTGCTCGAGGAACCACCGGCAGGCTCAGAGGTATGGTAGCGTTTTGATGTGGCACGCCCGGGGTTGATACGGCGACCTTGCTGCTCGGAAGGGTCATCACCTGGAGCCAAACACAAGAAAATGCAAAGCAACAAGAAAGAAAGAGCATAAGCCAACAAGCACAACAAAAAGATCAAGGCGACGTAGGAAACTGATGGAAATTGGCATACAGAAGTAGTACCGTGACCTGTCCGCGGTAGTACCTCCCCAAGCGGTAGTACCGCCCCAAAGGGAGCGGTAGTATCGCTCTAGGTCAAGCGGTAGTACCGCTCCAAAGGGAGCGGTAGTACTGCTTGAGGCGGATAAACAGAAGTTTCCTAGCGCGAGGCAATGAAACAGCGGTTTCCTACTTCCGTGGACAGATCCGGTACTACTGGCCTACCAAATTCAAAAATAATCCTACCGAACTCTAATCTAGATAGTCTAGTTGCCTTCTCCAACCAACTCAAGCCTAGATTTAGCCAAAAATCTAGAGATGCAACCACCATTGCCCCTAAAAAACAAGAACTGAAAAGGAGACAAAACGAAAGAAGGAACGGGGGCAATACCGGCATCCATGGCAAGAGGACGTGGTGGGGATCGACTCCACCAAAGGAAATGAAGAGGGATGCCCCGGAGACGGAGATCCGCCGGAGCCCTCCCGCGGCGAGTGGAGGTTGGAGAGACAGGAAGAGAAAAGAGGGGTGAAGTGAATGGGTATGGGGAGAAGAAACCTCCCCCTGCCCCCGACTTAACCCCCTGTCCTCGTCCCCCAGCGGTAGTACCGTGCTGGGGGGCGGTAGTACCGCTTATGGGCAGTAGTACCGCACACCACCAGCGGTAGTACCGCCCAGCACGCCATGGCAACTAAACAGACACGGCTTAGGCTCAACGAAACGACAAAAACGGCAAACACAACAGCAAACGAACAAGACACACCTCTTCACAAGAGGGCGGTGGCCGAGGCCACCTATGTTTGAGTCAAAAGGTATGGCACCGTGAAGATTTTAACCTTGGGCCCATGACCAAAACTCGTCTTTTAAGAACAAGTGCCATCAATAATGGCTAAAGTGAAAGACTTGATCAATTTATGCATAATGGGGGGAGGGAGAGTTCATTGAGAGAACAACACTCCCCCTATGTCCATGCCTACACCTAAACTAGACAACAAATTGAGCGTGGTAGGGTCTGCACGGGTTCAAGCCACATTGCTCGAATCAATGATATTTAGCTCATGCCTTAAATCGCGAAATCTTGCTTCATCCAAGGGCTTCGTGAAAATATCTGCAAGGTTGTCATGAGTGTTGACATAGTTGAGCTCGATCTCTCCTCGCCTAATGTGATCCCGGATGAAGTGATACCGAATCTCAATATGCTTCATCTTGAAGTGTTGCACCGGGTTGAGAGATCTTGATGGCACTTTCATTGTCACACCAAAGAGGCACTTTGTCACAAGTGACACCGTAATCCTTTAAAGTTTTCCTCATCCATAGAAGTTGTGCACAACAACTACCGGCGGCAACATACTCCGCCTCAGTGGATGAGAGAGACACACAACTTTGCTTTTTGGAAGACCAACTTACTAGAGAGCAACCAAGGAATTGGCACCCTCCGGAGGTGGACTTCCTATCCACTTTGTCTCCCGCCCAATCGGAATCCGAGTAACCTACAAGCTTGAAGTTTGATCCTCTTGGGTACCATAAGCCAAAGTTCGGGGTATGAGCCAAATATCGAAAGATTCGTTTGACCGCCACATAGTGACTTTCCTTAGGTGCAGCTTGAAAACATGCACAAATACCCACACTCAACATGATGTACGGTCTAGATGCACAAAGGTAAAGCAAGGATCCAATCATGGAACGATATACCTTTTGATCCACCACTTTACCATTGGGATCTAAGTCAAGTTGGCACTTGGTGGGCATTGGAGTGGAAGCCGGCTTGACGTCACTTAACTTGAATCTCTTGAGCATGTCTTGAGTGTATTTGGATTGATTGATGAAGGTTCCTTCTCTTCTTTGCTTCACATCGAACCCTAGAAAGAACTTCAACTCTCCCATGGAGGACATCTCGAACTTTGAGGTCATGAGAGCAGCAAATTCCTCATTGAAAGGTTTGTTAGGAGAACCAAAGATAATATCATCAACATATAATTGACACACAAACAACTCCCCTTTGACCTTCTTAGTAAAAAGAGTGGGGTCGATTATCCCAACTTCAAACCCATGGTCTTGTAACAACTCGGTAAGGTGGTCATACCACGCACGTGGGGCTTGTTTAAGGACATAGAGTGCCTTATTGAGTTGATACACATGATCAGGAAAGTAGAGATCCTCGAACCCGGGGGGTTGCTTGACGTACACCAATTCATTAATGGGACCATTAAGAAAAGAACTCTTCACATCCATTTGATGTAACTTAAAGTTATGATGAGAAGCATATGCAATCAACATGCGAATGGATTCAAGATGAGCAACGGGAGCAAAGGTTTCACCGTAGTCGATACCCTCGACTTGGGAGTAGCCTTGTGCTACCAAACGAGCCTTGTTGCGAATGATAATCCCACGGGCATTTTGCTTGTTCTTGAATATCCACTTGGTTCCAATGACATTGTGGTTCCCCATTGGCCTTGGCACCAATCTCCACACTTTGTTGCACTCGAAGTTGTTGAGTTCTTCGTACATGGCATTGAGCCAATCCGGATCTTCTAGCGCCTCATAGACCTTGAGGGGTTCCACACAAGAGACAAACGCGTGATGCTCACAATAATTTGCTAATTGTCTACGAGTGCTTACCCCCTTTCTTAAGCTTCCAAGCACATTCGTCATGAGATGACCCTTGGTGGAGAGCTTGGAAGCAACCTTGGCGGCACGACGCTCTAATTCCTCCCTGGTGGTGAGTTGAGGAGCGGTTACTTGATCATCTTGAGTGTCGTCATAACTTGTTCTTGATCTTGAACTTGCTCGGGGGAGAGAACTTGACCTCGGGCATCACTTGGTGTGTCCACACCATCTTGAGTATGATCTAGCCCTTGGTCTTGTTCATGAGGTTGAGGGCCTTCACTTTGTTCTTCGGAAGCGTGTGGGCCTTGGGTTGGTGATGGCTCCACCTGAGTGGAGCATTGTCCTTCTCCTTCGGCCACAAGGGGTTCCTCAATGGGTAGGATGAAACCAACACCCATTCTTCTTATGGCTTGAGGAGGAATTTCATCACATACAACACAAGTGCCACTTTGCTCCACTTGGGAGCCGTTATTCTCATCAAACTCCACGTTACACGTCTCCTCAATAAGTCCCGTGGATTTATTGAGGACACGGTAAGCATGAGAGTTTGTAGCATAACCAACAAATATGCCCTCATAAGCTCTAGCCTCAAATTTAGACAACCGAACACCTTTCTTGAGAATGAAACACTTACACTCAAATACCTGGAAGTACTTGAGGTTGGGCTTGTTACCGGTGAGTATCTCATATGGAGTCTTGTTCAAGCCCTTGAGGAGGTAGAGCCAATTGGATGCATGACACACAGTGTTGATGGCTTCGGCCCAAAAGTTGTACAGAGACTTGAACTCCGCCATCATGGTCCTTGCCGCATCCATCAACGTCCGGTTCTTCCTCTCCGCAACACCGTTTTGTTGAGGGGTGTACGGTGCGGAATATTGATGCTTGATTCCCTCATCACTAAGAAATTCATCCAAGGTGTAGTTCTTGAACTCGGTGCCATTGTCACTTCTTATTGTCAAGATCTTTGCATTGTGTTGACGTTGTGCTTCATTTGCAAAGTCGATGACGGTTTGTTGGGTCTCGCTCTTCCTCTTGAAGAAATACACCCACGTGTACCTTGAGTAGTCATCCACAATCACCAAGCAATACTTCCTACCTCCAAGACTATCAAAGGATGGAGGCCCAAAGAGATCCATGTGAAGGAGCTCCAAAGGCCTCTTTGAATAAATGATAGTCGTGGGAAGGTGAGCCTTCTCATGTAGCTTTCCTTTGATACAGGCACTGCAAGCACGATCTTTAGGAAACTAACATTCGTTAGTCCACGGACATGGTCCCCCTTTAGGAGACTTTGCAAAGATCTCATATTGACATGTGCTAAACGGTGATGCCAAAGCCATCCCACATCAACTTTAGCCATTAGGCATGTCGCGGTCTTAGTGGGTCACTCCGAAAAGTTAATCACATATAGAACGTTCTCGACATGCCCAACAAAGGCTACTTTAAGAGTCTTGCTCCACAAGAGGGCCACGGTATCGATATCAAAGAAAGTGGCAAAGCCCATGATTGCAAGTTGACGAACGGTAAGTAAATTGTATGCAAGGGACTCAACAAGCATGACCTTCTCGATCGTGAGATCATGAGAGATGACCACCTTGCCAAGTCCCAATACCTTAGAGGATGAGGCGTCACCCCACTCGACATTGGTGGGCACAGATGGAGCCTTGTGCACGCGCACCACCAAGTCCTTGCTTCCGGTCATATGATTTGTAGCTCCGCTATCGAGCAACCATGATCCACCACCGGAAGCAAACACCTACAAGAGATTAATGCTTGGTTTTAGGTACCCATTTTGTAATGGGTCCTTTGATGTTAGTAACAAGGGTCTTAGGAACCCAAATAGACCATTCAATGTACTCATGAAGAGAACCAACAAATTTGGCATAAACATGCCCATCACTAGCACGGCACAACACATAAGAAGGATTAAAATCGCCAGCTTTGTTGGGAGAGGTGACATTGCCCTTCTTGACATTGTTCTTCTTCTTCTCCTCGGGGACACTCTCTCCCGCCCTCACAAAGGTTTGCATGAGGGGAGGAGGTCGTTTGGTCTTGTCATTCTTCTTCTTGTTCTTGGAGTCGGGGACGTACCCAACCCCTTCCTTCGCTACACCTCCCTTTTGGTTGAACAAGAGATCATTGAGGTTCTTCTTGCCTTGTATGCAAGTCGCAAGACCTCTCTTAAGTTGGGCCTTCAACTTAACATTTTCCTCAACAAGATGCATATGCTCACAACACGGGTTAGTAGCATTTGCATTATCAATTAAAACCATATGAGGAAAAGTTGCTTTCTCCTTAGTTAGCTTCACTTGGAGTTGATCATGAGACTCCTTGAGACTAGCGTGAATACCTTTCAAGGCCTTGTGGGCCTTGTCAAGTATATCAAACTCCTCTTTGAGTCTAGCAAGATCGACCCCGAGTTTGGCCTTCTCGGAATTTAGCACACGAGAAACAACGAGGGCATGATCATAATCTTTCTCTAACTTAGCATGATCAACGTTGTGTGACTCCTCAAGAGCCAAACAAAGACCACGCTCTTCCTCAAGAGCATTGGAAAGATCCAAAATCTCATCGGCATAGTCACGACTATGCCCTTCCATCTTCGAGATGGTGTCTTCGTGAGCCTCGATCATGTCATTGGCCTCACCAAGTTGTTCCAATAGAGCAACAAAGTGCTTCTTGAATTTTCCATTGAGTTTGCCCATAAAGGCCTCAAACTCGTTAGCCTCCACATTAGCTCCCTCAACTTCATTAATGTTATCCGATGGGGAAGGATGATTAATGATGTTAGTTTTGATGTTGGAGGTTACCTTGTTGGTGGCTTTAGCCATGAGGCACTTGGCGGTGATTGTCAGGACCCCGATTCCAAGTCACATCGATCTAGACGGTAAAACCTCATATCACTTTACGGCCTCACGCACGGTATCCCACGGGGGTTGCCTTACCATGGCCCGGGACCGTTTGCGCCTTTTGGCTCACGTATATGATAGTGTCGCTAGCATCCATATGACAGAGAACCCGGGCCGACATGGCTAGTCGTGAAACCAAAGTGGCACTAACCTATGGGGACAGGCATACATGAATCATATCGAGCGTGTCGGTCAGCAACGTGTGAATCTGGGCTATAGCACTGGGCTAACAGGACTCCGGGAACCCGGGCTGTAGCAGGCTAGGCAGGACTCCGGATGTCACCGCGTGACATTTCCCCGAAGGGACAGACACATGAACGAAGTGAAACACATGCCGGCTAGTCAAGTGTCCTGAGCAGTAGTGCTGGGCTAGCAGGACTCCCGTGAATCGGGTTGTAGCGGACTACTATGGCTCATGGATGCACTAGACTACATTTCCCCATAAGGGGGGCTGCCAAGGATAAACAACTAGATTGTCGGATCCCACACATACCAAGCATTTCAATCATACACACAATATGCTCGATATGTGTAAATACAACATGGCATCACAACATAACTCTACAACTCAAGTATTTATTCATTAGGCTCCGAGGAGCGAGATATTACAAACATGCGTCTCATGACCCAACAATCATAGGATAGAAGTCAAAGCACATGTGGAAGCTTAACATGTCTGAGAACAGACATCTACAAATGAAAAAGGCTAAGAAGCCTGACTATCTACCAGATCCTACCGAGGGCACAAGATCGTAGCTGAGGTCTCAAGCTAAACGTCGAAGTCCACGCGAAACTACTAGCGAGACTGAAGCCTCTCTGCAAAACATAAATTAAGCAAACGTGAGTACAAAGGTACTCAACAAGACTTACATCAGAACTAGCTACATATGCATCGGTATCAACAAAAGGGGGGGTGGTGGAGTTTAACTGCAGCAAGCCAGCTTTGACTCGGTGGCTAACCTGAACTACGACTGCAAACAACTCTTTTAGGGTGGCGCACACGAGTCCACATATTCACCAATCAATACACCACTATGGATCCGCTCCCGTCTCCCTACGAGAAGGCCATCCATAGCACTCACGCTTATCTTGCGAGTTTTAGGGCATCCACTTTCACTTGTCTATGAACTATGCAAGGGGTCCAAGTTTCCATATCCGAGGAATCCGGCTATTCGAATAGATAATGATAACCCTGCAGGGGTGTACTTCTTCACACACGCTCCCACCACTTACCACCATATACACGTCATGTATCTCAGCAACCTTCAAGCGGAAGCCTGGCGAGGGTGTCGGCCACGGCCTACCTAAACACTTAAGTCTCTAGTCCAGGTTTATCGCCTATCCAGGTTCCATCCGCAGGGAGTCCGGCCGAGGTTTCCACATACGGCCCCGAATGATGTGAACAGGGTTCCCGAGACACCAAACGGGCGCCCGGTACACCGTGCCACGGTGTATCTACCGCAACATAGCTCACCCCTAGGATCAGCGCTTCGCACGGCCGCCAACAAATAACCTACAAACACCAGAAACTAGTTGCAACTCCTAGACAGAGTACTAGGGTGATTAAGAAGCCGAGAGGGTCAATTAAGGATCCCAATGAGTGGTAGTAGCTGTTCATGGATCACAGACACATTACTCAGTTCCTGAGGACGGTTTCAAGGAGACAACCCACCATGTACTCCTACATGGCCTCTCACCGCTACCTTTACCAAAACATGTTCACACACTTAGCTCACACACAGTAGGACATGTTTACACACCTCCGATCCATCCCCGATGTATCAGACGTGACTCAACTCTAAGCAGTAGCAGGCATGACAAACAAGCATGAATGAGTAGGCACATCAGGGCTCAAACAACTCCTACTCATGCTAGTGGGTTTCATCTATTTACTGTGGCAATGACAGGTCATGCAGAGGATAAGGGGTTCAACTACCGCAACAAGTAACAGATGAATCTTTGTTGTCCTAATGCAGTAAAAGAGAGCAGGAGCGAGAGAGTGGGCTTGTATCGGAATGAACAAGGGGGTTGTGCTTGCCTGGCACTTCTGAAGACAATATAGTTCTTCATCGGTGTCATCGCACTCATCGTCGGAAGCACGTCTATCGAGAGGGGATGAATACCGGTAACAGAGAGGAACACAATCAATGCAATGCAACAATTATGATGCATGATAATGTCATGGCAATATGCTGTTGATTGAGCTAATGCAACTAGCAACCATATTAAATAAAGTTGGTTTGAACCAAGAGTTCAAATTCAAACTCCATATGTGCTTATTTAAATGCCATTTATGCAAATTGCCCTGTACAGCAACCCTAGGTTGTTCAAACATGCATGCAATTGCCATAAACAGATTCCTTGAATTTTTCTGATAATTTTTCATATATAATTTATCTTATTTGGAGTTATAGATTAATTTCTATGATTTTCCGAAGTTTTGGATATTTTCTGAAAATAAATAAATCATTTAGATTTATTTAAAATCCAGAAAAGGTTTACTGTGTCAGCATGACATAAGGGTGACGTCATGAGGTCAACTGTCGCTGGCCAGGTCAAACCTGACCAGTAGGGCCCACTGGTCGGTGACACACCGCCGGCATGAGTCACTGACGTGTGGGGCCGGTCAAAGGCCACGTCAGCAAGGTCAAAGCTGACGCGTGGGTCCCGTGGGGTTGGATTAGTTCTAACTAATTTCGATAGCTGACTAACTAAACCGGTGGGGCCCGTGTGTAAGTGGGTCATGGGGGTTAATTAGTGGGCGATTAGTCCTAACTAGGTGGCCACATCAGCGCACCGGTGGCTAGCCGCCGACAACCAAATGGGGCGGCGGAGGCGCTCGGGATTCGCCGTCCGGCGACCGTTCGACTCACGGTTTGGCCCTACGGGCTGCTAGACGTGCACCACATCCAACGGAGGATGCGGCTAGGCGAGAGGAGGCCAGAAACGACGACTGCAACGACGGCTGGCGGCGGCCGGAGTTCGGCTTAGCACGGGCGAGGCGCTGCGCTAGTCTAACGAGTGAGCTAAGCGTCCGGGCGGATTCCTGGGAACTCCAGGAGCACGCTGGTGCTACTGGACCGAGCGGAGATGCTCAGGAGCGAGCACATCATCGGCCATGGCGGACGACGGCTTCGGTCATCAGTGAAGCAGGAGCTACGGCGTGAAAATGGGACAACGGAGAGGGGGGTTCGAGGGAGAGGCTTACGGCGGTTGCAGCGGTGTGGACGGCAAGCTCGGAGGAGGACAGGAGCGGTCGGGGCGGCGAGATGGATCTCTGGTGACCGAGGAGGAAGAAGGGGTCGGGGGCGGTGAGGCGAGGCACGTTCGCTCGCACAGCATGACGGAGACGATGTAGAGGTCGACGGAGGAGCTCCTTGGCGCGTCGGGGAGGCGAGGGGAGCACGGTGGCTGCGAGCTTCACGGTGGCGAGCGCTCGGTAGCGTCGGCCATGGCGATCAGAGGAGAGGGAGAGAGGGCAGAGGGGGAGAGTGAGACATCTAGGGGTTCGGGGCGGCACCGAAGAGAAGGCCCGAGGCGTCGCGGTGGCCTCGATGACGCAGGCCAGCAGGGAGGTGCGTGGCGCCGCGCGCGTGCGCTGTCTCCCTCCTCTGCCTACTGGCGGAGGTAGGTGATGACTGGCACGGGCCAGGTGGGCTGGGCAGCACAGCTGGGCCGCTGGGTTGTAGGTAAGCGCCAGGTAAGGTTTCCCTCTTTTCTGTTTTTTTATTTTGTTCTGTTTGTTTTGGATTTAGTTTAGGCACTAAATCATTTTAATGAATTCTGAAAATTATTGTGGATGTTAGATAAACTATTCCAGAGCTCCACAAATAACTTCAGAATATTTGGACCATATAAAATATATATAGCATTTAAATGGCTCCAACTCAAATACTTTTGTGTTAATTCAAAAATCCAAAAAATGACCTAAAAATATATTCATCATTTTTAGCAGAGGTTTGCACCTTAACCAGAAATCATGAACTTTTCTTAGAGCATTTTGGTTTCATTGAAAAAGATTTTATTTGAACCTATTTGAATTTCATGTGGTGCTAGGGTTTGATCATCCCCATTTCAGGTTTAACTGAAATTTAAACATGATGCAACACCAGATGCTAGCACTAGGCATTAATAGAACTAGGGATGTGACAACTCACCCCCACTAAACAAGAATCTCGGCCCGAGATTCAAGACGTGAGGTAAGAAAGGAAGGGGGGCCACAAGACTATCGCAGTCTTCTCGATCCAACTGCCCTTCCCGAGGATGTTGATTCATTTCGTCATCTTGATCTTAACGTCTTTGCTTTCGGGATCTTCATCCAGCATGATGACGGCAGAAAGAGAAAATTTAGAAGAATCGATCTTCTTGAGGTTCGAGCAACTTAGGATCATCTTGATGATCACAAGATCAACTCATGGGATGAGACATAGAAACATCTTGGGAGCTGAGAGGCAAAACTTGCATCAGGAGCAACAGAAGAAACAATTTGACGAGGGTTTCAAAGTAGCGAGGGAAATTGCCATGCTTCCGAAACGGGGCACCTCGGGGAAGGTGACTCGAAGAACTATTCCCTTAAGTGGCAAAAAGAATTACTTTTGATACAAAGATCATTGAAACTCTCTATACCAGCCTAAGGCAATCACAACGATCGTTTGGGATAGCTTGAAGAGATGGGATACTTGGACTAGGATGGATGATGTAGACTACCTTGTTGAAGACAACACAATGGATGATTTTTGCTTATCATCGGAAATGGATGGGACCTATGGTAAGTCTACTTTTGAAGATGATCATGAACAACAACTACTGAGGTGTAGGCTGGGAACAAAATGCAAATGTTGGGAATGATTCTAGTAACTGGGGAGAAGGTTCACCGGCAAAGGTGATTCCACCAATTGGATGGCTATCGAACAACTGAGAGAACGGAGGCACATTCCAGTTAACGACAACATCAGAACCTAGTGTCTGAGCGTGCTCTCAAGAACTTGAGCATTTCCATACTCATCAAGGTCTTACCAACATCTGTGCCGAGGATCCTGGGAACACATCTTACTACCATGATGAATAGTGATGGATGATGCGGGTGCAAAGGAAGATAACACTTTCTCATATTTCACCTTGGCGAGGCCAAGGGAAAGAAATCTGGATGATCGACTGAGAGGCATATAGCACTCCGCTTCTAATGTTCTCCTTGATGTGCTAGTGTATCCCATTTATTGATACGGTTTGGTATGTAGGACATCAAGTACAGGTCGGACTTCGGAAGCTCAAGAATCCGTAAGGATTAACTACGGAGGTAAATCCTACGAAATCCTCATGGGAAGGTGGCCAACTTTCTTCAATCGAGATACTACAATAATAGGCCTTCCGGCTGGATGTGTTGGCCACGACATCCACTTTACCGGTTATCGGGAGACCAATATTATAGTTCTTAGAAAATGCTCCAACCATCATATCTGCCTGAGATTCAGATCTGGTTGGTGACAGGATATTCCAGACTCATTGAGTCTAGAAAGGAAAATGAAGGTTTGCAACACAAATCGACGAGACGACGTTGCGAGATTCTCATGGAATGAACTACGGTAGTAAGCTCCAAAACATGAGCCGGTTCTGCTACAAGCATGTGAACACGTTGTCCTAGACAAGCATGGTCACCTGGTAGTCTTAAAATGAAACACTACCGAGTTCAGGGGGAACCATCAACGAGGATATTGAAGTCCTTGCGTAGATCTAACCCTTAAGAAGAAACTTCTTCTCCTTGAACAAATCAATCAGTGGCTTGGTGTGCTAGGGATACGTATAGAATGTAGATGATCAGTCTATCAGACCATAGAATACTTCGCACATGCATGACAGACTTGGGATGATTCCAGAGGAAGCAAAAACAAACTTTCTCGAATTCACGGCGGCAACTTACATCAGATGCACATGAATTAGAGGAAGTCACATCTTTCAACCGGACATATGCTTCATGATCGGGACATGAGGGCAATGCCTATAAAGTTTCCAACACTAGCTGGATGTTCAACACAATCATGGAGGAGACAAAATGCCGCTGATGGGCTCAACAGCAACTCATCGGAATTTCCATATCACTGGACTTCCACCACTATGTGAACAATGTGATAGTATTGGTCAGACGAAAGATATAATGGTGTATGCTCGAGGGACAATTGCAAGTAAGACAACATTATGAACATCGTTGGGTCTGATTTGATTTGACGATAGCCCACACTCAAATCAAGGTTTGGACAAGATAATAGATCCAACAACCGATCAGGAGGACCAATTGGTGAAGATATCATCTTTCTTCAACACACGCACAAACATAAAGATATCCCTTAACATGAACTAAGTCAGACAAGCTTTTATCTTCCAACTCTCCAAGTTGTTGTTAAGCTTAACCAACTAGCTCATGGGTATCCAACACAGACTCTTGGAGAATGGGTGGTTGGAGGAAAACCAACATGATCACGAACTCAACATAGCGGTCAGGTGTCAACTAGATAACACTTCCGAGAAGATAATCGGAACATCATGAACCACTGATATGATACTAAGTTCGAGATCAATCTTGCTTTTCAGGGCAAGACGATATGATCGATAGAGCAAGGGTTTGGCAAAATCCTAACTTGTTGATTGAAGAGTGCACCAGGAGATAAGGACTAGGTAGCACAATCTATCTTAGAATGATGATTCAATAACCAACACGCTAAGAAAGAGAATATTGTCCATTAACTACCAAGCAACGGAGTTGCTAGGGGTATTGATTTCACACATCACGACTCACTTGCCGGCATTCCGGTTGCAACAACACGAAAACCGAGAAATGAATAATGATGGAGAGAGTATCACTACGTCAAGAATTCATGAGAGATGCTGCATTTCCTATGACAATCCTGACATAAAGGGGGTAATACTCCGAGGTAGAACAGAACAAAAGCTAGATTGGCATTTTGATCTACGGAATACAACCACTTTGACCCTATCCCAGAAATGGATGAGGTACTGGAGTTTGTTTCTCCTAGTCATTCTGGAATAGAACAGCTTGACGAACCACAAGAATACTAGGCATCGATGAACACGAATGCATACATACTCCTCACTATCAATTGATAGACGAAGATCGGAATATAATGGAAGGGGAACAACTCAAAGGTAGATATAACTTTCTGAGTTGTGGATGCATAGATTAGTATGTCGAACGAGTTCAACATATTTCTTCCGGATAACCCATGCAGAAAGGTAGGGTTGGCAGAGTCACAACATAGAATGGAGGACTCATCAGGAGCACTCTGTCGTGACCTTTTGGTTCAAAAGAACTCCTGCCAATAATGGTTCATGATAATTGGAAGAAGGATGTACCACAAACCTCGAGGACTATCGCAAAGGTTACTAATATCTTAAAGGAACTAGCAACACTACCAACAAGAGGTAAAGTAGAGTGAATCTCGGGTTCAAGAACCCATGAATAGAATACCTACCACTACATGGCATCACAGGATGCTTTTGAGAATAATGGCCAGAATCACACACTGGGAATACAAAACATGGCTAGATCACTAGGTGACTCCCTAAAACACCTAGGGTCATAGTAATAGCTCCAACATATATGTCGAGGCAATAGAGTACCTCAACTCACCGATTAGTGTGATTAAAATGGCCTAAAAGGACATCGGGAACTGGGAGGAAGGATTTGCAAATGCATCCGATTGTTTAGAAACTTGGGTTGACTCGGACAGCATAACGGCTGTAAATGCTCAAAATGATTTGAGACATCCTGCAAAATGGTGGCTTAACCACTCAACATCACAATATCAAGGTTCCGAGATCAACTGACAACATACGGAAGTAGTAGAAATGGAACTGAGGCTTGAAACTATCAATTCTATAAGTCTCTGGATTAGAAACATGTCATCCTGCTAGATAGATGAGAAGGCCTAGTTCTTAATTCCCGTAGAAGAGAAGAGGATGACTCAGATCAGAGGGCATAAGGTAAAGGAGTAAAATGAGCCTTACGTTCCCTTCCACAATCAATTCCCTTATATAACTAAAGCATTTCTAGACTCAACTTCGACCAGTTTGGCTTGGTAATCCTACAGGTAGTCAGGCCCTGATACCAACGCTGTCAGGACCCCGATTCCAAGTCACATCGATCTAGCCGGTAACACCTCATATCACTTTGCGGCCTCACGCACGGTATCCCACGGGGGTCGGCTTACCATGGCCCGGGACCGTTTGCGCCTTTTGGCTCACGTATATGATAGTGTCGCTAGCATCCATATGACAGAGAACCCGGGCCGACATGGCTAGTCGTGAAACCAAAGCGGCACTAACCTATGGGGATAGGCATACATGAATCATATCGAGCGTGTCGGTCAGCAGCGTGTGAATCCGGGCTGTAGCACTGGGCTAACAGGACTCCGGGAACACCGGCTGTAGCAGGCTAGGCAGGACTCCGGATGTCACCACGTGACATTTCCCCGAAGGGACAGACACATGAATGAAGTGAAACACATGCCGGCCAATCAAGTGTCCTGAGCAGTAGTGCTGGGCTAGCAGGACTCCGGTGAACCGGGCTGTAGCGGACTACTATGGCTCATGGAAGCAATAGACTACATTTCCCCATAATGGGGGCTGCCGAGGATAAACAACTAGATTGTCGGATCCCACACATACCAAGCATTTCAATCATACACACAATATGCTCGATATGTGTAAATACAACATGGCATCACAACATAACTCTACAACTCAAGTATTTATTCATTAGGCTCCGAAGAGCGAGATATTACAAACATGGGTCTCATGACCCAACAATCATAGCATACAAGTCAAAGCACATGCGGAAGCTTAACATGTCTGAGAACAGACATCTACAAATGAAAAAGGCTAAGAAGCCTGACTATCTACCAGATCCTGCCGAGGGCACAAGATCGTAGCTGAGGTCTCAAGCTAAACGTCGAAGTCCACGCAGAACTACTAGCGAGACTGAAGTCTCTCTGCAAAACATAAATTAAGCAAACGTGAGTACAAAGGTACTCAGCAAGACTTACATCAGAACTAGCTACATATGCATCGGTATCAACAAAAGGGGGGGTGGTGGAGTTTAACTGCAGCAAGCCAGCTTTGACTCGGTGGCTAACCTGAACTACGACCGCAAACAACTCTTTTGGGGTGGCGCACACGAGTCCACATATTCACCACTCAATACACCACTATGGATCCACTCCCGTCTCCCTATGAGAAGGCCATCCATAGCACTCACGCTTATCTTGCGAGTTTTAGGGTATCCACTTTCACTTGTCTATGAACTATGCAAGGGGTCCAAGTTTCCATATCCGAGGAATCCGGCTATTCGAATAGATAATGATAACCCTGCAGGGGTGTAATTCTTCACACACGCTCCCACCACTTACCACCATATACACGTCATGTATCTCGGCAACCTTCAAGCGGAAGCCTGGCGAGGGTGTCGGCCACGGCCTACCTAAACACTTAAGTCTCTAGTCCAGGTTTATCGCCTATCCAGGTTCCATCCGCAGGGAGTCCGGCAGATGTTTCCACATACGGCCCCGAATGATGTGAACAGGGTTCCCGAGACACCAAACGGGCGACCGGTACACCGTGCCACGGTGTATCTACCGCAACATAGCCCACCCCTAGGGTCAGCGCTACGCACGGCCGCCAACACATAACCTACAAACACCAGAAACTAGTTGCAACTCCTGGACAGAGTACTAGGGTGATTAAGAAGCCGAGAGGGTCAATTAAGGATCCCAATGAGTGGTAGTAGCTGTTCATGGATCACAGACACAGAACTCAGTTCCTGAGGACAGTTTCAATGAGACAACCCACCATGTACTCCTACATGGCCTCTCACCGCTACCTTTACCAAAACGTGTTCACAAACTTAGCTCACACATAGTAGGACATGTTTACACACCTCGGATCCATCCCCGATGTATCAGACGTGACTCAACTCTAAGCAGTAGCAGGCATGACAAACAAGCATGAATGAGTAGGCACATCAGGGCTCAAACAACTCCTACTCATGCTAGTGGGTTTCATCTATTTACTGTGGCAATGACAGGTCATGCAGAGGACAAGGGGTTCAACTACCGCAACAAGTAATAGATGAATCTTTGTTGTCCTAATGCAGTAAAAGAGAGCAGGAGCGAGAGAGTGGGCTTGTATCGGAATGAACAAGGGGGTTGTGCTTGCCTGGCACTTCTGAAGACAATATAGTTCTTCATCGGTGTCATCGCACTCATCGTCGGAAGCACGTCTATCGAGAGGGGATGAATACCGGTAACAGAGAGGAACACAATCAATGCAATGCAACAATTATGATGCATGATAATGTCATGGCAATATGCTGTTGATTGAGCTAATGCAACTAGCAACCATATTAAATAAAGTTGGTTTGAACCAAGGGTTCAAATTCAAACTCCATATGTGCTTATTTAAGTGCCATTTATGCAAATTGCCCTGTACAGCAACCCTAGGCTGTTCAAACATACATGCAATTGCCATAAACAGATTCCTTGATTTTTTCTGATAATTTTTCATATATAATTTATCTTATTTGATGTTATAGATTAATTTCTATGATTTTCCAAAGTTTTGGATATTTTCTGAAAATAAATAAATCAGCATGACATAAGGGTGACGTCATCAGGTCAACTGTGGCTAGCCAGGTCAAACCTGACTAGTGGGGCCCACTGGTCAGTGACACATCGCTGGCATGAGTCTCTGACGTGTGGGGCCGGTCAAAGGCCACGTCAGCAAGGTCAAAGCTGACGCGTGGGTCCCACGGGGTTGGATTAGTTCTAACTAATTTCGTTAGCTGACTAACCAAACTGGTGGGGCCCGTGTGTAAGTGGGTCAGGGGGTTAATTAGTGGGCGATTAGCCCTAACTAGGTGGCCACGTCAGCGCACCAGCGGCTAGCTGCCGACGACCAAACGGGGCGGCGGAGGCGCTCTGAATTCCCCGTCTGGCGACCGTTCGACTCGTGGTTTGGCCCTACGGGCTGCTAGACGTGCGCCGCATCCAACGGAGCATGCGGCTAGGCGAGAGGAGGCCGGAAACGACGACAGCAACGACGGCTGGCGGCAGCCGGAGTTCGGCTTAGCACGGGCGAGGCGCTGCGCTAGTCTGACGAGCGAGCTAAGTGGCGGGGCGGATTCCTGGGAGCTCCCGGAGCACGCTGGTGCCACTGGACCGAGCGGAGATGCTCAGGAGTGAGGACATCGTCGACCATGGCGGATGGCGGCTTCGGTCGTCAGTGAAGCAGGAGCTACGGCGTGAAAACGGGACAACGGAGAGGGGGGTTCGAGGGAGAGGCTTACGGCGGTTGCAGCGGTGCAGACGGCAAGCTCGGAGGAGGCCAGGAGCAGTCGGGGCGGCGAGATGGATCTCCGGTGACCGAGGAGGAAGAAGGGGTCGGGGGCGGTGAGGCGAGGCACGTCCGGTCGCGCGGCTTGACGTAGACGATGTAGAGGTCGACGGAGGAGCTCCTTGGCGCGTCGGGGAGGCGAGGGGAGCACGGTGGCTGCGAGCTTCACGGTGGCGAGCGCTCGGCAGCGTCGGCCATGGCAATCAGAGGAGAGCGAGAGAGGGCAGAGGGGGAGAGTGAGACGTCCAGGGGTTCGGGGCGGCGCCAAAGAGAAGGCCCGAGGCGTCGCGGTGGCCTCGATGACGCAGGCGAGCAGGGAGGTGCGTGGCGCCGCGGGCGCGCGTGCGCTGTCTCCCTCCTCTGCCTACTGGCAGAGGTAGGTGATGACTGGCACGGGCCAGGTGGACTGGGCAGCACAGCTGGGCCGCTGGGTTGTAGGTAAGCGCCAGGTAAGGTTTCCCTCTTTTCTATTTTTTTTATTTTGTTCTGTTTGTTTTGGATTTAGTTTAGGCACTAAATCATTTTAATAAATTCTGAAAATTATTGTGGATGTTAGATAAACTATTCCAGAGATCCACAAATAACTTCAGAATATTTGGACCATTTAAAATATATATAGCATTTAAATGGCTCCAACTCAAATACTTTTGTGTTAATTCAAAAATCCAAAAAATGACCTAAAAATATATTCATCATTTTTAGCAGAGGTTTGCACCTTAACCAGAAATCATGAACTTTTCTTAGAGCATTTTTGGTTCATTGAAAAAGATTTTATTTGAACCTATTTGAATTTCATGTGGTGCTAGGGTTTGATCATCCCCATTTCAGGTTTAACTGAAACTTAAACATGATGCAACACCAGATGCTAGCACTAGGCATTAATAGAACTAGGGATGTGACAGTGATGCTCTCGTTGGGTGAGTCGAAGAGAGACACTCGTGACGTTGTTACAATGGCAACAGAGGCCATGGCAACCGACTCATCGTCTTCATCATCGTCATCATCCTCATTGTACTCTTCTTGCACAACCAAGGCCTTGGGAGGACTTTTCTTGGTGAAGTTGTTCTTGTTGGGGATCGACTTGGCCTTGTCCTTTCAGATGAGTTTGCCACCATTGTCTTCCCTCTTCTCATACGGGCATTCCGCAACGAAATGACTCACGTTGCCACAATTGTAGCAAGTCCTTACACGTTGCTTGGCCCTTGTGCCACTGAGTTGTTTTTGCTAAAGTTGGGCCTCGAGTTTCTCTTGCTCCAAAATTGCCTTGGAGCAAGTGCCATATGTTCATGATATGCATACTTCGTATCTTCGGGGTTGCTCTCCTCTTCTTCCTCTTCTTCTTCTTCCACGGTGAGCTTGGCCTTCAATGCAAGGTTAGGCTTCTTTGCCCGTTGAGAACGGAGCACCGCATTGTCGGCGGTCTTGTCCAAAATGTTCATGGCCATAAACTCATCCAACACTTCGCTTGAGGTCAAAGTGTGGAAGTCCGGTCTTTGGCGAATGACTGAGGACATGGCCTTGTGGTAGGGCATCATTGCCTTGAGGAATTTGCGCTTGATCCAATTGTCATCCGTGTCCTTGCTCCCGTGATCTCATAGTGAGACTGCGACTTTGGTGACTCTCCGATAAAGCTCACGAGGTTCTTCATCTTCCTTCATTGCAAACTCATCGGCCTCATCTTGTTCCACTTCATAGTTGGAGCGTTGAATGCTTGCGCTTTCTCGGTAGAGAGACACGACACAATGCCATGCATCTTTGGCCAAAGCGAAGGGATGAAGATGAGGTAGGTCTTCGGGTGGAATTGCATCTTGAATGATGAAGAGAGCATTCTCATTGAATTGATTGTCCGCGGCTTCTCGAGGAGTGAAGTTGCTTGGATCATGTGGATAGAAACCTTCTTCAATGATTCTCCAAAGGTTAGTGTTCACATGATTTAAATGACGTTTAAAGCGGTAAACCCAAGAATCAAAATCCTCATTTTCCACAATCTTAGGAGGAGGACCGGCATGATTCAAATGGGTAGAAGGAACTGGTCCACCATAGACAAGTGGTGGTTCCACATGGGCAAAGATGCCGGTGCCATTCTTGCCACTAGAAGAAGGAGCCTTTTCACTACTAGCTTCCCCCTTGTCGGGGATAGCATCCGACACCTTGTTGGCGGGATCCCCCACTTTCAACGGTGCGGTGGATAGTTTAAGCCCCTCAAGAAATTTAGTAAACATGCTTTCAACTTCAGTCGTCATGGAGGTTTTCAATGTCTCCAAGGCGACATTGAACTCCTCGCGAGAGACCGAAGTTCCCCCATCGCCCGTAGACGAGATAGGATTCACACCGGAGTGTTCCTCCGCTCCGTCTACGGTATCAACCATACTCTTCGGACGGTAAAGTCCTTAATAAAGAGACGAGGCTCTCATACCAATTGAAAGGATCGATATGGTTGACTAGAGGGGGGGGGTGAATAGGCAACTACCAATTTTTAGCTTTTCTTTACCAAATTAAACTTTGCATCAAAGTAGGTTGTCTAGATGTGCAACTAGGTGAGCAACCTATATGATGCAATAACAACAAGCATACAAGCAAGCAAGGGAACAAACACTAAAGAGCTTGCACAAGTAAAGGTAAGAGATAACCAAGAGTGGATCCGGTGAAGACGAGGATGTGTTACCGAAGTTCCTTCCTTTTGAGGGGAAGTACGTCTCCGTTGGAGCGGTGTGGAGGCACAATGCTCCCCAAGAAGCCACTAGGGCCACCGTATTCTCCTCACGCCCTCACACAATGCGAGATGCCGTGATTCCACTATTGGTGCCCTTGAAGGCGGCGACCGAACCTTTACAAACAAGGTTGGGGCAATCTCCACAACTTAATCGGAGGCTCCCAACAAGAACACGAAGCTTCACCACAATGGAATATGGCTCCGAGGTGACCTCAACCGTCTAGGGTGCTCAAACACCCAAGAGTAACAAGATCCGCTAGGGATGAGTGGGGGAATCGAAAATCCCTTGGTGGAAGTGTAGATCAGAGCCTTCTCAACCACTCCCGAGCAAATCAACAAGTTTGATTGGCTAGGGAGATAGATCGGGCAAAATGAAGCTTGGAGTATTTAATGGAGCTTGAGCAATAAATGGAGCTTGGGGGAAGAAGAGGTAGGTGGAAAGGAAGAAGGGGGGCTCCCTTTTATAGTGGGGGCAACAATCCCGTTGCCCCCCACCAACCAGCCCCGCATAGGGTGGTACTACCGCTGAGAAGAAGCGGTACTACTGCCAGGTGACGGTACTGCCGCGCCAGCCAGTGGTACTGCCGCACTGAGGAGACTAAGTATGGAAAAACTCCAACTGCGGTACTACTGCGGTGGTAGGGCGGTACTACCGCTCCAGGAACGGTACTACCGCCACTACAACCGTGACTAGTGCCGCAAAACCCAACACGAGAAAAAGGCCTCTCGAATCAAGGCGGTAGGAGCCCGACAGCCCAACGGTACTACGGAAGTGGGGTCAAGGGCGGTAGTACCACTGTGGAGTGATACTGCCGCTTGTGACCCTTCGGCCGTAGTACCGCAGGCGGTGCGGTACTACCGCTGGGGCGAGAGAGAGAGAGAGGGAGAAGGGATCTCTCAAAGAATCTGAGGACCAGGCGGAGGTGCCGGGCCCCCAACGGTACTACTGCTGTGGAGCCACGGCGGTACTACCGCTGCGGAGCGGTACTGCCGCTTGTGGCTTCTCAGCGGTACTACCGCTGGGTGCACGGTATTGCTGCTCAGACCCAAACAGGACAAGGAAGAGAGGAGAGATCTCTTCAATGGACAGGAAAAGCTCGGAGGGTGAGAAGCTGATGTGTACGTGATGATTCCACCCATGCAAAACCCAGCGAACCCCCTCTTGATAGTACGGTGCCCTCTATGCAACTAGTCCACCGAGAAAGAAACGAAAGAGCTACACCGTCTTGAAATACACTCCGAGGGAAAGAAGGCGTCTCGTGCCAGGGGAGAATCTGTGAATAATTCAAAGCACAAGATTAGTCCGCCAACCTGTTGTCATCAATCACCAAAACTACCTTGAGAGAGATATGCCGTAACAGGCTGTCCTTGTGGCCGTCCGAGTTTCAAAGGTCCTCCCGAAGGGCTGTCCGAGTGACCGTTCGAGTTTCGAAGGTCCTCCCGAAGGGCTGTCTGCGACACCGTCCGGGGGGCTATTCGACAGCCTCCCGGAGGGCTGTCTGAAGTGTAGATGAGGGTATACATCCTTGCGGATGGGAGGTTGTAAATCCTAGCTGCCAGGATCTGCACCACCGATCGTCATCGACTCTACTTCCCGCTGCGCTACTAGTCGGTAACGAAAAAGATCAAACCATGTATGCAGTCTCCATAGTGGGCCTGGGCTGGTGCGTAGGTCGGAAATTTTTTGTTTTCTGCTTTGTTATCCTATAGAGATTACCGCGGGGAGAAGAGGTGTTACAACGCTACATAGGGAGGGAGAAAGTTGGTGTTGACGGTAGTAAGATTGTTGATAGATCGCCGTCCCGATCGTTGCCCTGGCGGCACTCCGGCGCCACCGGAAGCGAGAGGAAGAGAGCCCCCTCCTCCTTCTTCTTCCTTGGCCTCCCCTAGATGGGAGGAGAGTTCCCCCTCTGGTCCATGGTCACCATAGCGGCGGAGGGGCTCCCGCCCCTCCGAGATTGGATCTCCCTCTCTGTTCTCTTCTATTTCGCGTTCGTCAGATCTAGCCCTTCACGGTTTCTTAAATTCCCAGAGATCCGTAACTCCGATTGCACTGAAATTTTTACACGATTTTTTCCATAAATTATTTTTCTTGCGCAGAAGAAGGGCCCCAACCGACCTTCGAGGAGGGCACAAGACACCTGGACACGCCAGGGGGTGCCTGGCACGCCCTGGTAGGTTGTGGGCACTGTGGGGCCCCGTTTGCGTTGATTCCACCTCCTGAAAATCACATATGTTCCAAAATAATTCTCCGTAAATTTTTATTGTGTTTTGACTTCGTTTGATATGGATTTTCTGTGAAACAAAAACATGCAACAAATAGGAACTGACACTGGGCACTGGATAAGTAAGTTAGTCCTAATAAATCATATAAAAAGTTGTCAAAAGTATGGAAAAGTTGTATAATATTGGCATGAAACAATCAAGAATTATAGATAAGACGGAGACGTATCAGAGACCTTCGAAGTGGATACAGTAAGTCACAACGACAAGTCTTTTTTCGTAATTAAGCATGACTTATGCTTCATTTTCTTTAACTTATAATTTTAACTTTTACTATTCTACTAGCATATCCCCTGCCATGTAAGAATTTTTGTCTTGTATAAGATTGGTTTCAGTCCTATGAAAACTATGGAGGTAAAGAGAGTTCACTTGAAGACCGAGCATGGTTATACTTTTGATGTAAAATTATACAATGCAGACACCTAGACCTATTTTAAATGCAAAACTTGGAGAGCACTTTACAAGGCTTATGCATTTGAGCCTGATATGCTTATCACCTTTGATATTCGTCCGGAAGATGATATTGAATGTAATATCGACATCTGGGTCGATGTGCAGACGCCTCCAGTTCTACCATTATGTGAGTTTCTAAACCATATTTATGTCTTCGATATTGTTTATTGAAAACTAGTTGACAACTAATTTCTATTTACAGCTTATTTCCATTCAAGCAAACATGTCCGACGCTTGGTAGACATGACCGTCCACTGTCCCGGGGCTGAACTAAACTACGAGGAGATAAGTCATTATGTTTCATGGCTTGAGGATCTGTCAAGAGAAATTATTTTCCTGGACTTAAAAATCTTAGTACTCAAAACGTGTGACCAATAGTGTTCGTATTGAACTACAGTCACATCAATTTTGGAAATATGGTAAAAAATTACTATTTGTCCTCAGTGCATCTTTTGCATACATTGTTTCTAAGCTAAACTTCATTGCTAAGTATGTTATTATACGATGCTCTTCAACAGGGGCTCCTGGTGATAGTTGTGCCTCATTGGATCGATACTAAAGGTCGCATGGCAATGGTTAGCTTACGACCAAGACATCCTACATTGCACATGAGTGCATTCAGCATTTCTAAAACTGGGCAGTGCTTAATAGTGAAAAACTGGAGCAAATTTGTGAACGATCGAAGAGAAGTACTAGGGGACAGCAATCAAAAGCGTAGCCCACAATTAGGAGTCAGGTTCATCTGCATGCTCCAATATGATGAATCAGGAGAGGTACACATGTTCTATACTATTTTACCTGAGAGAGAGCTGCAGGAGTGATTAGCTAGTTCTTGCTCTTAGTACTTGTCCTCTCATGTCCGTGTTCTTCGTCCTGAACTTAATCTCAAAGTGATTTGCTTTTGTGGTCTTATGAACGTTTATAATCTCATGACCATCTTGAACTCGATGATATCTTTGCTTCTGGTACAAGTGAATGTTTCTTCTTTAAGCTAGAATGAGTTTGAAGATGATGATGTGCTACACTATATGACTGTGATGATTAAATAGCTAGTGTTGGTGGTAATGACTATGATGATTATTATTAGCTAGTGTTGGTAGTGATTAGATAGCGGTAATGACAATGATGATTAAATAGTGGTAATGAAGACTATGATCATTATTAGCTAGTGTTGTTGGTGATGATATGATGCAAGAATTTTTACATTAATATGATGATGATGATGATGATGATGATGATGATGATGATGATCCATATTACTTGATCACTTAGGATCCATCCACTTGGAACTAATCAACGGTTTTTTCACATAGTGATATCAAATTATACAATATGTAGTATCGTAAAATACCAGCAACTGAAAAAAATTAAATGGAAAACACAAAATTAAAGAAAAAATGAAAAATAAAACCAGAGCCCCTAAACTTTTTAGTACCGGTTGGTGTACCAACCAATACTAATGGTCTCCCCGCCCCCGGCGCTGGCTCGTGCCACGTGTTGGCCCTTTAGCGGCGGTTGCTGAACCAGCACTAAAGGGCCTTACGAACCGGTGCTAAAGCTCGGTTCTACACTAGTGTGCAAACCAGTCTCCACACCCATTGACAGTAGCTCTAAGTTGTGTCCTGCCGTTGGTCATCTCTTGTCCAATCTCACTTACTACGGCAGCTTAGCAGGTGCCTTACAGTATCTCATTTTAACTCGGCCAGACATCTCCTATGCAGTTCAATAGGTGTGCTTGTTTATGCATGAGCCTCATGACACTCACATGCAACTCATCAAGGGGATCCTTCAGTATCTCCAAGGTACCTCGCATTACAGACTCCAGCTCTACATGTCCGCTTCCACGGACCTCATTATGGACTCCAATTTTACATGTCCGCTTCCACGGACCTCATTGCTGGTGTCCGGACACACGGAAATCCACATCTGGTTTGTGTGTTTTTCTTGGATCCAACCTCGTCTCTTAGTCCTCCAAACGGCAGGTCATCGTGTCCCATTCCAGTGCAGAGGCAGAGTACCGAGGCGTTGCTAACTGTGTTGCAGAGTCATGCTGGCTTCGATAACTCCTTCACGAGCTCCAGTGTCCACCGTAGTGTGCCATCATTGTCTATTGTGAGAATATCAATGCATCCTATCTTGCTTCCAACCCGATGCAGCATCAAAGCAACAAGCACATTGAGATTGATCTTCATTTTTGTGCGTGACCGGGTTTCCTTGGGAGAAGCTCGACTGTTACATGTTCTGTCTAGCTCCCAGTTTGCTGTTTTGTTCACCAAAGGACTACCATCACCGGTGTTTCACGAGTACAGATCCAGCCTTAATGTCCATGCCAATGGAGTTCTAGCTGAGGGGGAAGGGGGGGGGGGGGCTGTATATGGCATGTACTCTGTCAACCTATCCTACTACTCTCTTCGTTCCTAAATATTTGTCTTTCTAGAGATTTCAAATGGACTACCACATACGGATATATATAAACGTATTTTAGAGTGTAGATTCACTTATTTTGCTCCGTATGTAGTCACTTGTTAAAATCTCTAGAAAGACAAATATTTAAAAACGAAGGGAGTAGTTGCTATTAGGGGACTCTCACAAGATTATCTAACACTTCGATCCTGTTTAGCCCCAATTCACCAAACACTGGACCTCGGCACCTTGCCCTATAACCACTTACTTCAAATGTGGCGTTTAAACTAGCGTGGTGACAAAAAAACGTCTTAGATTATAGGACGGATGGAGTATGTTATAAGCCTAATGCTCAAGATCCAACATCTACATGAAGTCCACCTCAAACATATGCATGCCGCTGTTGACATTGCTGCTGACATTGTTGTTGCTGTCGTTGTTCTGGTCGGAGACCTCGCCGTTGGCCGCCACCGCCAATGGCACCGTGCTGGAGCTAACCGAGGAACACGACAGGATGTTGCTGTTACGGATGTTGTTCTGCAAGAGGGAGGTGATGAAGTGCTGCTGCTCCTGATGGTGGTGGAGCTGCATGGCGTTCCTGATCTGCTGCTGGTGGTCGTCCTTCTCCAGCGTCGCACCCAGGGTGAGCGCCGTCGGCCTCGTCGCCGCTACCTCCCTGGCCTGGCCCTGCTGGAGGCAGCTGATCGCGCTCGTGTTGGAGGAGATGGTCGACTTCGTCGTGCTCAGTGCTGATCAATAGATTGTACGTAAGGACAAATTAGCCCTGATAAATGATGATTATTGCACTAGGTAGGATGCAATTGGATAAAGAGAACTTGTGGACTTACTGTTGTTGTCGGCGGTGTAGGAGCTGGCGATGGCGCCGGTGTTGGGTTTCTTAGAAGGCGACGCCGAGTCCTTGGACGCCGCCATGGTGCTGCTGGCCGCCGGCTTCCTCCGGCGACGGTTGTGCTCTGCGAGCCGCCTCCGGCAGCTCCTCTTGGCCTCGTCGAACTCCGTGAGCACGTGGAACCTAAGGCCAATCCAAAGTACAAGAACAGTTTAGGCTAAGCTAACCTTGAGCACCAAAATCCTTTAAGTCGTACGTACGTATTACACTCAACAAAATTAAAATTCTAGCTAGCTCAACAAGTGATGCATGCATGCATGTGAACCCATATGCAAATGTCTAGTCGCCACTGGCACCGCCACACAACACTGGTCAATGCGAGAAAAGCAGGGATATGCCCAGGGCAAAAGCCTGCCAAGGATCAGCCACTCGTCGCAGCACGCAGCAGTCTGGACTCTGCAGCTAGCCCAAAGAAAGCGGATCACCTTTTCTTTTCCTGATCCTGTCTCCATCGATCCCCAGGACCGGAGAACGCCATTGAAAAGCTCATGTTTCTGCTATACATGCAAGGACTGGTCGTCTCTGAGACTGAGACCTCATGGCCGCTGCAACGGACAAGCGAGATGAACCAAAAACATAGTGAAGACTGGAAAGGCAAACAGTTCCCACTAGCCAAGCTGCAACCTAGCTAAGCTATACGGACTACGGAGTATACTTGTGCAAGAACATCAGTTCACAAGTTTATATATATATATATAATATATATATATATATATATATATATATATATATATATATATATATAGGGATTGACTATTCGTCATCCTGGGTGAGGAATAGTTATTCTTCACCCCCCTCTATTTTACCATCAATTCATCGTAATTTTACGTTCTGTAAGTTTTGTCTTATTTCCGACGTGAAAAAAGACTGTAAGAGAATATATAGTCGTCGTAAAAATATTTTATGTTATGTAAAATTACAAACATAAAAACATAGTATAAAATACACATAAATTGTAAATTTTCTTGTCTTATGATCTATATTTTTATTTTTTATGCCAAATTTTACGTAGTGAATCAATAGGAATGTAACTATTTAAATTTCAAACGTAATTTAATTATCAAATGATCGTAAGATTACCTCGGATGAAGAATAACTTATTCTACACCCTGGGTGATGAATAGTATCACTATATATATATATATATATATATAGAGAGAGAGAGAGAGAGTTGATGGAGGGTGGAGTGGGGTATGGGGTCTGACTCTGCTGACCTGCTGCATTGCTGGCAGAAGCGCTGCTGCTTGCCGGCGGCGGAGACAAGCGCCGCCTTGGCGTGGTACTCGCACACCTTGTGGCGCCGGTGGTAGTGCTTGGCGCTGGAGAGGTCGGCCTTGCAGTCCTCCACCTGGCACCGAGGCGCCTGGTGGTGGGCGCGCCCGAATCCCAGCCCGAACACGCCGCCGAGACGGGACCGCATCAGCATCCGGTCCACGGCCATCATGTCGCCGGGGGAGAAATAGGTCCGGCGCCCGAGGTTCAGCCCGATCCTCCCCGCGTCCCCGGCGCCGCCCTCGCGCTTCACCATCCCCATCGCCGAGTACACGTCGCCGTGGCTGTGCATCCTGTGGGGCATGGGCGGCGGCGCCATGGGGACGAGCCCGCCGGCGCCGTTGCCGTTCGGTGGCAGCGCCAGCATCTGGTGGTGCGGCGCGTCCTGGAACTGGCCGAATGCGGCGGCGGCCGCCGCGAAGTCGAAGTTGTCGTACATCATCGCGCCCTGGTTGCGCTGGCCTCCTCCTCCGCCGCCGGCGTGCTCGAAGCCGACGTAGGGCGGCTGCTGCATTGCCGCGAACGGGAAGTCGTCGCTCGCCGCCGCGTTCATCCTGCCGCCGCTCATCATGACCCTAGAAGGGGAGGCCGGGGGAGCTAGCAGCTGGGAGGCGTGCGGTTGGCTAAGCTCGCTCGCTAGCTGTATGAATCGAGGTTGTGCTGTGCTGTGCTGTGTAAGGTGGTGGAGGGCGGAGAGGTGGTTAAAAAGGAAGACAGGGAGGGAGGGCGGGAGGGAGAGTGATGAGTGTGTGCGTGTTCGTTGGCAACAACTCTTGGCGCGTAGGTTGTCCGGGAGTGGCATGTGGAAAAAGTCCAAAACAAACTTTAAATTTGTATACAAAAGCTAAATCGAACCTGAAGTTTTAATCCTATAAATTAGCACACCCAACTTGTCAATTTTAAACCTTGAAGGCCTTTAGCTGGTATTTGCTGACGTGGCAAAAGTTGTTGACTGGGCTGGCTGGACATTAGAACAAATCAGGCCGGCCCATTAACGTGGTCTCTCCCGCTGGTTTTTTGTTTGTTTTATATTTTCTTAATGATAATAAATTCATTTACATTTTCTTAATATAAATAAATATTTAAAAAAATACACAAACCCCATATTAGGAGCGACAAAAATAGAAGCAACAGTGAACTTGTGAGAGATCTCGAACTAGCTAGGGAACTGGAACTCGCGGCAGCCCGACATAGCCAATCGCCATGACAGCTGCTAGTCGTTATAAATTGCGCGTTACATATAAGAAAAGAGAGGAACAACTTTATATATGAACATATTTTGGAAAACCTTCAATATATTTCTTGAAAAAAATCTGAACAATTTTAAGTAATGAATATTTTTTAACAGAAATAATGTACAAAATGCCAAAAACATCTTTGAAAATGAGACAGGGTAACTTTTTCTAAATATACATTTTACATTTTATAAAACTATACGAACATTTTTTACATTGCTAAGAAAATTAAAATTTGTTCAGGTTTCAATATTTGTTGCATTTTTGCAAAAAATGTTTATGTTCCAACTAGTGTTTGCTTTTTCAAAATTAATTGTGTCTTTCAAAATAATCATTCATTTTTTAAAAGTATTCAGAATTTTCAGAAAGTGTTCGCACTTTAAAAAAACGGATATTTCAAATGCCGTTCGGGCCTGCATGTTTCTAATATACGTTTACCCATGAAAAATATTTTCAAATTTAGACGCGGATGGACTTGTGGCTAATAGCATCTCCAACAGGAGCACAAAAGCTGTTTCACGTGCTAAAATTTGGGTTTTTTGGCGCCGGACAGCTCTAACGTAAGCTGTAAAATAATGCATGCGCGAAAAAATTTGGGCACGCGCTAAAAAGTGCTATCAGAAGCTGCAAATTTTGGGCCCAAGATTGTGTGCGCTTCACAATGTGCACTGCGTGTTTTTTTGGGCGCACGTTTTTAGGCATCTGCTAAACCAATGTTGGGTCTGGCGCGCTAAAAGTGCTAAGGCACATGTTGGCTCAAGCTCAAGACTCTTCATTTTCATTTTAGTGATGCAAGATCACATTGAGTCCATAGGAAAAGCTAATACTATTAAAAGGGGATGAGGTGTTGCTTAATGACTTAGTTGCTCAAAATGCTTAGTGATATGTCCCAAAACCCTCAACCACTTTCTCATATCCACAAATGTCCCAAACCAAAAGTCAAACTCGGCCCCACCGAAATGTCCTATCCGGCGTCATCGAGTTCACTTGACATAGCCACTGCCAGAAACCCTAGTCATTTTGGTCTCACCGATAGGGATCTCGGTCTCACCGAGATAGGATTGCAAACTCTCTGTTTCCCTTCGTAACGTTTCGATCCAACTGAGATGAGCGATCGGTCCCATCGAATTCGCAATGCAAACTCTCTGTTTCCCTTTCATAACATTTCGGTCTCACCGAAATGAGTGAATTGGTCCCACCGAGTTTGCCTAACCAACTCTCTGGTTAGCTTATTACCAAAATTGGTCCCACCGAGTTTGTATAATCGGTCTAACCGAGATTACGTTATGCCCTAACCCTAATGAAATCGGTCCCACCAAGTTGACATGTTGGTCCCACCGAAAGGCCTAAGGTTCATATTTTGAACTGAATCGGTCTGACCGAGTTTTCTGATTCGGTCCCACCGAGTTTGGTAAATTGTGTGTAACGGTTAGATTTTGTGTGGAGGCCATATATACCCCTCCATCCTTCCTTCATTAGCAAGGAGAGCCATCAGAACGTGCCTACACATCTTGCATACATTTTCTGAGAGAGAACCACCTACTCATGTGTTGAGACCAAGATACTCCATTCCAACCATATGAATCTTGATCTCTAGCCTTCCCCAAGTTGCTTTCCACTCAAATCATCTTTCGACCAAATCCAAATCTGTGAAAGAGAGTTGAGTGTTGGGGAGACTATCATTTGAAGCACAAGAGCAAGGAGTTCATCATCAACACACCATCTATTACCTTTTGGAGAGTGGTGTCTCCTAGATTGATTAGGTGTCACTTGGGAGCCTCCGTCAAGATTGTGGAGTTAAACCGAGGAGTTTGTACAGGCAAGGAGATCGCCTACTTCGTGAAGATCTACCCTAGTGAGGCAAGTCCTTCGTGGGCGATGGCCATGGTGGGATAGACAAGGTTGCTTCTTTGTGGACCCTTCGTGGGTGGAGCCATCCGTGGACTCGCGCAATGATACGTCTACAATGTATCTACTTTTCCAAACAATTTTCCCCGTGTTTTGGACTCCAACTTGCATGATTTGAATAGAACTAACCCGGACTGACGCTGTTTTCAGCAGAATTGCCATGGTCTTATTTTTTGTGCAAAAATAAAAGTTCTCGGAATGACCTGAAAATCCACGGAGGCATGTTTTGGAATTAATAAAAACACTGGCAAAAGAATCAGCATCAGGGGGCCCACACCATGTCCGTGAGGGTATAGGGCGCGCCCCCTGCCTCATGGGCCCCCTAAGACTCCACCGACGTCAACTCCAACTCTATATATTCACTTTCGGGAGAAAAAATAAAAGAGAAGGATTCATCACGTTTTACAATATGGAGCCGCCGCCAAGCCCTAATCTTCATCGGGAGGGCTGATCTGGAGTCCGTTCGGTGTTGAACCAAGGAGTTTGTATGGGCAAGGAGATCGCCTACTTCGTGAAGATCTACCATAGTGAGGCAAGTCCTTTGTGGGTGATAGCCATGGTGGGATAGACAAGGTTGCTTTTTCGTGGACCCTTCATGGGCGGAGCCCTCCGTGGACTCGCGCAATGATACGTCTCCAACGTATCTACTTTTCCAAACACTTTTGCCCTTGTTTTGGACTCCAACTTGCATGATTTGAATGGAACTAAACCGGACTGATGCTGTTTTGAGCAGAATTGCCATCGTCTTATTTTTTTGCAGAAATAAAAGTTCTCCATCAAGTGGGTTATCACGCAGCCGTTACCCTTCATGGGTTGAAGTCTCCATCAATGTGGATGTACAGTAGCACCACCTATCGGAACCACGCCAAAAATCTCTACGTCTACATTGCGTTTGCTCCCTCGAAACTCCTCCCTTTACCTGCATATGCAAATGTTTTATATTCCACTGCTATACTCTTAGACTTGCATGTGTAGGTTGATTGCTTGACTTGTGCTAAGTTGCTAAAATCTGTCAAGACATAAAATTGGAAAAATGCTAGATTTTTATTTGGTCAAGTATTCTAATCACCCTCTCTAGACATACTTTCAATCCTACAAGTGGTATCAGAGCTTTGGTCTCCATTTGCTTCATTTCCATAACTTTTGGTGATCATAGCCTTGGTTTCACAACCTAGATGAGTATGGCGTCTAGAGAGGGACATTACCACCGTAGATGTCCTTATTTTGATGGTACTAATTTTGCTAGTTGGAAGAATAAGATGAAAATGCATATTCTTGGACATAACCCCGCCATTTGGGCTATTGTGCGTATTGGCTTGCAAGGTGAATTATTTGATGGGAGAGAACCGAACTGTGAAGCTAGCGCGGAAGAGTTGAAGATTCTACAATACGACGCTCAAGCTTGCAATATCCTCTCCAACAGATTGTGCCCCGAAGAACTCAGTAAAATCAGCTGTCTTGAGAATGCAAAGGAAATTTTGGATACTTTGATTGATATGCACAAGGGTACCGACTCCGTCAAGGAATCCAAATTGGATGTGCTTCAAAGTCAAGTTGATAAGTTCAAAATGAAGGAAGGTGAAGGTGTCACTGAAATGTACTCTAGGCTTGCTCTCATCACAAATGAGATTGTCGGCTTAGGAAGTGAAGAGATGACCGATAGATTCATCATCAAGAAGATCCTAAGAGC
This sequence comes from Triticum monococcum, assembly GCA_034509565.1. Taxonomy (NCBI): domain Eukaryota; kingdom Viridiplantae; phylum Streptophyta; class Magnoliopsida; order Poales; family Poaceae; genus Triticum; species Triticum monococcum. Next base: position 740,612,350 of record CM067847.1, on the reverse strand, counting down.
CTTGGATGGAAAGTATGATACCGTGTGCACATTGATCCAAATGATGCCCAACTACAAAGATCTCAAGCCAACGGAAGTCATTGGAAGAATTGTTGCTCATGAGATGTCACTCAAGGATAAGGTAGAGCTTCACAACAAGTCAAGTGGTGCTTACAAAGCCTCATGTGATGCTCCTACATCATCAAGTGAGAAACAAGCCTTCAATGAAGAATTGAGCCTAATGGTGAAGAACTTCAACAAGTTCTACAAGAGTAGAAGCAAGGAAAGAAGTTCCAAGTCAAGGTTATACATTCACAAAAGATATTCGAGTCGTGAACGAAATTGCTACAATTGTGGAAGACCCGGACACTACTCAAATGAGTGTACGGCCCCCTACAAAATAAGAGAAGATCCGCCCAAGAGGAGAAGTAGAAGAGGAGAATCACCACCAAGAGAGAGAAGGAGTAGAGATGATTTTTATGAATGAAGAACATCATGGAGAAGCAAGGATTCAGAAAGGAAGGACAAGTCATCAAGGAGCTACAAAAAACGAAGACACCAAGCTCATGTTGGTGAATGGGTATCCGGCTCCGACTCCGACAATCACTCTGAGAGAAGTTATCACTCCGACTCCGAATATACTCTAGATGAAGGTGTTGCCGGTCTAGCACTTGTGTCAACCAACTCCTATGACATATTTGACTCACCAAATGAACGAATTGGAAGATTCTTCATGGCTAAAGGCCCAAAGGTATCACACCCCGAGTATGTTGATTTCAAAAGTGATGAAGATGATTTTCTAGGTGATGATGACTTACTTGTTGACAACTCTAGTGAGGAAAACTATGATGAACTTGCTATTAATCATGCTAATCAAGATAAAATGAATGATGATGATGATGATAAGAAGGATATTGAGCGTCTAACTAAAGAACTAAACACTCTTAAGTTAGCTCATGAAACTACCTTGGAAAATCATCAAGAGCTTTTAAAGACTCATGAGAAGTTACGCTTTGAAAAGCTCAACCTTGAGAAAGAGCATGAGTTCTTAAAAGCAATCAATGATGATCTTCGCAAGAAAAGTTCTTTCTTACATTGCCAAGCATTTACTCTTGTCTACTTACATGCCACAAGTTAAATCTAGCAACAAGAGTAAGAAAGATTCTTCTTATAGTAGTAACAATAATCATGTTAAATCCAATGTTGTTGCTTCTAGTAGTTCTCTTGATTCCACTAACGATTCTCTTAGCCAAGTTACACTTGAGCAAGAAAATAGCTTATTGAAGGGAATTATAGAGAAAGGTCTTTACGAGAGCCTTGCCGGGAGTAAGCAATTTGAGGAAATTGTACGCAAGCAAGGAAGGAACCGGAAGAATCAAGGTATTGGTTTTGAACGAAAGTTCAATGCCAATGGAGTTGAGTGGGAAGAAGATCAATACCCCAAGACGAGGTTTGTTCCTCAACAAGAGAAGTATTATCCTACTTCCTTCCAAGGGACACAAGCTCAAGATGATCTTCTACCACAAGACCACAAACAAAAAGGCAAGGGCAAGCTTCAAGAGGAGATTGATGCATTTGAAGAAGATCCTAAGGCCTTGGTCAAGTGGGTTCCCAAGACTACATCAAGTTCTACTTCATCAAGTATGACAACAACTCCAATGATTCCCATCAAGATGATGTGGATCCATAAGAAGAAGAACTAGAGAGTTCTTGAGGGTGACTCCGCCAACATACTTCACTCATACCATTTTGGCGAGGACAAGTGTAAACAACTTACACATCTTGCACTAGTTCAAGGAGTCACAAACCCTCTTGTTGGTAAGACAAGGGACAAGGTAACCAATTTCCTTCATGGACATCATCTTGTGTGAACATCACTCTATGTCTATCGATATCCTTGTTTGTTCCTTGTGGGACTAACCCGTGTAGGTATTGAAAGTGCAACTCACTCCAATGGATTGCTCCAAATGATCTACACCAACATTGAGCATCCACATATTCAACATCTACATGAAGTCATCATCGACAAAACCCAAGGTTAGTTCATCCCTCTTAGGGGGGATATCACATCTAGGGGGATCTTTACTCTAATCAATTGAGCTAAAGCAACTCTAATGGTGTGAACACAACAATGCTTTATGTAAAAGTGGTAACCCCACTTGTGCTCAAACGATGAGTATGACCTACGATCAAATGTTCTCATTTGACTCCTAAGTCAATATACTCATATATAGATGATCTAATCATCGCCAATTGCTTGATAGATGCTAGAGTGTTTGGGCATGCTTTGCCACATATTTCATTTGCCATTTTATTGTGTGAGCATGTTGATTGCATATTTTACTCATTCGAGGACATCCACTTGTTGTTTTGATTGTTTGGCTTATTCTCTTTTGCCAAGTGGATGGACAAGAATGCCTAAGAACCTCCTCTAGCTATCTATGCTTTTCTTGTCTCAAACTCTATTCATGTTACATCACAAAGTTTGATCAAGTAAGATTCGAACCACTCTGTGTGAGGAGCACTCGAAGTCCCCGATTCGTCATAGACTTAAACTTCCAAAACCTCTCTATGCATTTCATCCACTTCGGTCACACCGAGTTCACTGAGTTGACCTAGGTTTTAAATCTCGGTGCAACCGATTTGAACTTTTCGGTCACACCGAGTTGTTCCACTCGGTCACACTGACAGGGTCAGGATATATATACCCATAGGTGAGATTTTGGAAATTTCTTCAAACCTCCTCAGTCCGCGCGTGTCCTGCTTTGTCGCCTTGGGTCTCCGGAGAGTCTCCTCGTCGCCAGAGACCTCCCGCCACTGGGTTCCATCACCGTCAACGGGATTCTGCCCCGCCGTTGTCGCCGTACGAACTCCCGCCAAACTAGGGTATGAGTTCGATTTTGTGTGCTAATTCCTTATTCCGATTCCTAGTGCATTACTTTTCCATGATTATTACTGAAAGTGCTAGTGATCGACTAGAGGGGGGGGGGGGGTGAATAGGCGATTTTTATGAAAGTCTTCATAACATGGAAGTTTCGAAGAAAAATGATAGAAATAAACCTATTACCATGCAGCGGAAGGTAGACTACACTAAGCAAGCCATAGTCAAATATTCAATGAAGTGAAAGCACAATGACTAATAGCAGCTAGGCAGTTTAGATCAGATAGGAAGATAGTGTGAAGCCAATCAGAACAAGCAGTCACTCAGTGAAGACAAAAGATAATGCAATCATACAATGACTTCACCAGGGCCAACCATAAGTAAAGGAGAGGGAAGGATGAAACCAGTGACTCGTTGAAGACAATGATTTGTTGGACCAGTTCCAGTTGCTGTGACAACTATACATCTGGTTAGGGAGGCCGAGATTCAACTCAGGAGACTACGTCTTCACCTTATTCCCCTTGAGCTAAGGACACCCAGTCCTCGCCCAATCACTCTGGTAAGTCTTCAAGGTAGACTACCAAACCTTCACATACTTCATTCACTGGTGATCCACAATGACTCTTGGATGCTCAGAACATGACGCCTAACCAGCTGGAGGATTCACAGTCCTCAAGTGTGATAAGTCTTCAGATCACACAGATAGGAAGACTTCAGTGATGCCTAACACTCTTTGGCTCTGGGTGGTTAGGGCTTTATCCTCTCAAGGAATTCTCTCTCAAAGGCTTCGAGGTGGGTTGCTCTCAAACGACAAAAGCCGTACACTAACTCTGAGCAGCCAACCGTTTATGTTGTAGGGGGTGGGCTATTTATAGCCACTAGGCAACCCGACCTGATTTGTCCAAAATGACCCTTGGTCACTAAGGAACTGACACGTGTTCCAACGGTTAGATTTCAAGCACACACGACAACTTTACTTGGGCTACAAGCAAAGCTGACTTATCCAACTTTGGATAAGATTTGCTCTCATTGTCTTCACTCGAATACATATGATTTTGTTTAAGCATCACTTTAGTCATTCTGACTGGTTCTCTTGGACCCCACTTAACAGTACGGTGGTTCCTATGACTCAACAAAGAAAAACACAGAACGACGAAACTGCTAAGTCTTCGCGCTCCATAGTCTTCACGCGGTGTCCTCTCTTGTCATAGTCTTCAATGTTAATGTCTTCACATACCACCTTTTACTTCAATGTCTTCATACATTTTTGGGGGTCATCTCTGGTAGGAAAACCGAATCAATGAGGGACTTCTACCTGTGTTATCCTGCAATTCTCACAAACACATTAGTCCCTCAACCAGGTTTGTCATCAATACTCCAAAACCAACTAGGGGTGGCACTAGATGCACTTACAGGTGGCACTAGATGCACTTACAATCTCCCCCTTTTTGGTGATGGATGACAAACTGGTTGAAGTTTTCAATGGGGAATAAAATATGTGAAATTGTAAAGGATAGGGTATTGTCTTCATAAGTTGCAATGGCTCCCCCTGAAGATGTGCATATAAGTAATTTTCTTTAGGAATGCAAATGCACATGGCAGGTTGTATTTGTGGAGATCCTCTTCAACCTATGATGACAATTCATTATGCAAGATATGATGTAACGAAGATAATGACATGCATAATGAAAAATGGACGTCTGCAACATGATCTAAGTGCGGAATTTATCGTCGCACATGCGGAATTTATCATCGCATCACAGAAAAGCAAATAAGTAGCAGACGACAATCGAGTTTGAGTGTTACAACTCAAAGAACCAAAGGTATCAAAATGCGAGAGTTGTAAACACTAGGCAAAATATAAAACCACCGCCCATATGGACCTGTTTGAAGACTATCAAACTCATATGCTTCTCCCCCTTTTGTCAGTAAGGACCAAAAAGGTTTGAAGACATAGAGCACCTACTCGTTCCCATGAGGAGTTGGTGAAGCAGTAGGGTCGTCGGAGTTGGTTGGCGGTGCAGACGAACTCGGTGCAGTGGTGATTCGCGCCTAAGGTGGTGAAGTAGCATCATCTTCATCATCGATGACACGTGCATTCACTGTTGCAGCAGAGGAGGAGAACTCAGAGTCTTCAAGAGACGGAGTACACCATAGCAAGGTCCTCCTCGGAGGTGTTGAGTCAAACTTGAAGCGTTCAGAGAAACCATCATCTTGAAGATCATCTTCAGAACACATAAGCGTCAGCCCTTTCCATGTACGCCGACAAGTTTCATGGGCGACAAAGGCATTCTTGCTGGCAAGGTTGCGAATCCTGTTTACGTCCACCAAGAGGCTTTGCATTTGGCGCTTCAGCCAGTCATGATGCTTATCATGTTTCTGATGAAGGGCAACCAAAAGCTCTCGGTCATTGAGAACACAAGATCGCTTCTTGGGCCATTGTGCAATGGTGCTTTCAGTGCCTTCAGTGAGGGCACGATGAGGTGCACGGGTAGTACCAGCTAGAGGATAAACACGAGTGACTGCTGGGTCGCCTTCAATGTGTTGAGAGAAACTTTGCTTATTAGCATTCTGAAGACTAAGGGGCTCCTTGGCAGGCTCTGGATAGATGGCTTCAACTGACATATCGACATCAGGCAAAAAAAATCCGATGATTGCGAGCAGAGGGCTGATAGGTGACAGCTGAGTGTAGTTTGATCAGACGCATAATCCATGGAGCGTAAAACTATAAGCCAAAGAGATCAGATCCATATGCAGCAAGTTGGCGGATGAAGAAGTCTTGTGCATTGAAGCTTTTGCCGTGAAGAATATGGAAGACCAAAGTCTTCATTGCACCTTCCAGCTTTGCATGTGGAGAATGTCCTTCGATGGGCCAGAGAGTTCGCCTTATGATGTGATAAATAGTGCGCGGCAGATACTCAAGGTCTTCAACAAAGAACTCCTTAGGATATTTAGCATCTGGAGGTAAAGGCTTCATCATGCTAAGCATCTGACTCGTGTTGGGTCCAGGCTTGTGAAAAATGCTTTCCATAGCAGCACTGTGAAGCTGACAACCAGGTTCATAAAGATCTCCTGGAGTGGGCAGGCCAGTGAGCTCAATGATATCAAAGGCTTTGGCTTCGTGATGATCATTGCCTGTATCCACTCAAGGACCCAAGTCTTCGGATCCCTGTTGTAGCCACGAATATGAAGAGTGGCATAGAATTGGAGCAACAATTCTTCGTTCCAGTGCTCCTTGTTAGTGACGAACTGCAACAAGCCAGATTCTCTGAAGCAATCCAACACTTCTTCCAAACAGGGCAGACCAGTTATGGCTTCAGTGTCAAGACGCATATGGGGAAAAATGCGACCTTGATTGTACAAGATGCATGAGTAGTAACTTCGCTGCTGATAGCTCCAGAACCGATCAGAAGATATTCTTGCCTTAGAGTAGGGGTTCTTGGCGCTATGTAAAAAGGTGTTGTGTGCTTTGAAGCCATTGATATTGAATGATCCGGGTGCAAATGCAGTGCCTGGAAACCTAAGCAGCCTTGGTATTGGCTTCTGAACCTGAGGCCTGCGCTCGAGGTGATCGTCAAATTGGGGACCAGCAGCAGGTGGATGAACAAGAAGAGGCCATTTGATAGTGATGAGCTGACCATAGTTGTATGCTTGCTCAATAGTATGTGGCCTTGGTGGCGGAACAGGAGCAGTGGCATCAATAGAGGCGTCAGGCTGCACATCTGTTGCAGGTGCATCATTGGCTTCTGGCACAGTGTTAGGTGCAGGCTCCACACTGTCTTTAGCCATGACCATGTCATTGGCTTCAGTGGTGTTAGTGGTGGCAGCCTCATGATTCTCAATCTCCACTTGAGGAGCTGGAGGGTCGGGCACTAACACGTTCACTTCAGGAACAGCTTCTTCAGTGATGGGGGAAGTAGGGACACGTTCTTCTTCTTGTTTCTCTTAGGCTGATGCAGCCGGATTGTCTTCAGCAACTTTAGCTTCAGACTCGGAGATGTTCACAGTAGGAGTGGCTTCAGGGAACACATGACGTGCAACAAATTGGTGGTGCACTTCTCCTTCTGAAACGCTTGAAAGAGGGACTTGGGACCTTGGTCCTTTGCGAAGCCTGCGTAACGCTGGGGACGCCTGTGAAGATGGAGTTGGCTGTGCCTCAAAGTCATCCTCTTCTTCTTGCACTGGTGGGGTGACTTGTTGTTGGGGAGTACTAGGGGTTTCTTGTTGTTGTGGGTGATCAGCCCATGATGCATCCTAGGCAATTGGCGTCAGAGGACGACCAATGCTGATGAGTTCGCTGTTCGTAAGAACAGGCGATGATACCAAGTTGTGCTCGATCTGAGGAAGAACTACATCATCTTCAACATTGTCATGGTGACCAATGTCTTCAGCAGTGGTGGGGTCAACTGCTGGAAAGTCTTCAGCTTCAGGAGCCTCTGTGGAAGCAGGCTCATGAACTATCGTCCGTTGTTCTTGATGTGAAGAGTTAGGACGAGCAACCGAGATGGGCTCGACAACAAGGGGCTCTGTGGGAGCAGCCCGATCTTTCTTGGTTTTCCGCTTCTTTTTGGAGGGAGCGACATCAGAAGCGTCAGGATTTTTCCTCTTTCTAGCTTTATCCTCGGCAGCCCTTGTCTTCTTCAGGTCTGAAGCGGTGGACGTGACCTTTGCCTTCGAGCCGGACATGCTGCTTGGGAAGACAATGCGGAGTTCTTCCTGCCTTGAAGGTGCAAATTTGTCAGTCGATGGCTTCTTCTGATTCTTTGCAGCCATTCCGGGGTCAATGCCAAGACGCCCAAGAGCCTTGCGCTTCTCAGCTTCATTGTAGGCTTGCATGCACTTGTCAGCCAGACTCTTCATGCGCTCACGAGAACCTTTGGCTTCTTCTCGTTTCTTGAGAAAGGCTTCCTTGAGATCGTGTAGCATAACATTGAAGTTTTCGACATCTTGCACGCTAAGCTTTGCGATGTGCTTCTTGAACTGAGCTTTCTCATAGTCGATCTTTTGCTTCAGTTCAACAATGCGCTGAGCTAGAGCTAGCTCAGAAGCAATGTCGCCAGTGAAAGAGACGCTGAGGCCAATTGGAAGTTGCAGATCATCAAAGTTGAGATTGGGGGTTTCAAACCACTCATCAATGAAGTTGTGGATGATTGCCATGTCAAAGAGAGGAAAATCATTGAAGATTTCTGCTTCTTCCTTGCTCTTAATCAGTTGCTCAAGAGCGTCATCTGCAAGATCTTCATCACTGGACAGGTCAACGTGTTCATCTCGCAAAATGGCCGCAGGAGTCAATGCCTGATCAGTATTCTTTTTCATCTCCGTCTTCTTGGAGATACGTGATAGATCTTCAGACTGCACACTGTCTTCAGGAGGTGCAGTAGCCAGTGGCTTCACACGTGAAGCTTTTGGAGGAGCACTTGACTTTGAAGCTCTAGCCTTATTTGGCTTCTGCGGCTTTGGAGCAGGAGCTGGGGCTTCATCAGTGTCGGCATCATCATCAGAATGATCTACTTTGGCACCTTGAACTGAAATGTGAGTGATAAGACCATCAAGGTTGTAGAAAGGTCCGATGATATTGGGTTTAGCATCGCGTGTGCCGTCAGCCCGTGGAGCAGAAGGACCAGGGTTGAAGTCTAGTCCCAATGACTTCTTGTTTTCCTTGGCCGATGCCTTTGCGTGCTGGAAGTTGCACTTGAAGAGATTATCATCATGACACTAGAGCAGTGATGATGGGTCGGCATTGTCAGGCTGTGGTCCACGGACCATACAGGGATAGAAACCCTGAGCAATGGCTTCAGCTCTGGTCTTGGGTTGAAGATTTCGGAAGAGAATTTCACCCCAAGGACTCTTGATGGCATTCTTCTCAGCATACTCCTGGGTCACAAACTTGTATTTAAACCATTGTTCAGCCCAATATCTTTGAATCCATTGGATTCGTGTCTTGCGCTGATTGTAATCCTCTTCTGGATCTGTCTTGTACAGCTGTGAGAGGTCATCAGGCAGATCTCTTGATGTCCCCCCTCGACGCTGTCTGCCACCCTTTCTTGCTGATTTCTTTGTAGCCATGAACTTCAAATTGAATGGCGTCAACACGTTCAAAGGCTTCCGCTTGCTGGTCAAACAGGAACTGGCTTCGGGAGAGTTAATGTGATGCTGTAAGAATTCTGCAAACGAATGCAGACTATGAGAACCAAGGGATTCTCCCACGGACATGTACCTGTGATAGTATTAGAGATGCGAGGGAAGGGGAGAGGTCATATGCATTCTCAGAAGATTTTGAAGGTAAATCAGTTTGAAGACATTGACCTCATAGTGCGAAGACATTCACTTATGTGTTTGGGGTTGGTTCCAGATTTGTACGAATCCAGGAATAGGTAAAAGTGAGGAATCTAACTCGTTATGAAGCTTAAGTGAATATACTAGGCATTATATGAGATACAGACATGATAGATCTAACATTGAGTAGGCAGAAACCACTTTCGGTGAACAGGATGAATCTCTTAGGATCAACAAGATGGTAAAAAGAGAGTTTTATTTACCACACGATGAACTGCTAGATGGGAAGAGTAGGAGACCGAGCAGTTCAATCCACTGTGCCCTAACTTGGTGACGGAGGACTCCTACGGCGGCGGCGGAGAGGACGAAGACCACGGCCAGCGTGAGGACGGCGTCGGTGAAGTCGTGGTAGCTAAGCGCTTCGTCGCCGGCGTCGTCGAGAGCTGGCGGTGGCGCTAGGGTCTTGTGTGAGAGTTGAAGAAAGGATAATGACCGTGGTGAGGCATGTATTTATAGGGATAGGGACGTCACAGTGTTATTACACAGGTGCCCCTGGCGATTCACATCTGAAGGACATGTGGCTACCATGCAACACATCGGAGGTTGTTCCACGTTCCCACGCACGCCTGGATTGTCGGGTGGTCGTTCCCACTTCTCGGGGTTTCAGGTGAAAGGATTTAGCATTGAAAACGGATTAATGTTTGTCTCTGTGTTTTCTGCTGACAAGGACGCAGAGAAGACATTCGACAGTTTCAATAGGATGCATATGACTTGGACAGATAGAGAGCATACAGAGATTAGGGTCCGATCACATTCACTTAGTTCAAAAAATTCAACAAGGAAGACATAGCTATAAGTGAATGCTTTAGAGGACAGAACACAAATATTTATATATCAGAAGACAATCAAATCAGCATAGTGAAGATAATCATGAAGACAAGTTGAAATTGAAGACAATCCAAATGTGAAGACATAGCAGATGTAATGCCATGAGTAAAACACTTCAAACAGAAGAATTTGGTGGTGGCGTTACCCACCGTATAGGAAGTATTAGACCCAGACACGGCGCACAATTATCGTGGCGCTCTGAAGTCAAGTTCCACATTAATGTATTCACACTCAGAATGTAAATCTTTATTGATTGAAGATATACTTTACTTCATGTGTTGCACATCTATGTCATCAACATGCTTAAGTGTTAGGATGTGTGCCTGATCATAGGACATTTGAGGATTCCAAGATATTTAGCTCACACCGTAACTTGCAAAACCTCTTCTCATCCAATGGCTCGGTGAAGATATTTGCCAATTGCTCTTCAGTGTTGACGTGTATGATATCAATATCTTCCTTCATTACATGATCTCTGAGAAAGGGATGACGAATTTCAATGTGCTTTGTCTTCGTGTGCTGAACTGGGTTGTTGGCAATCTTGATGGCGCTTTCGTTGTCGCAGTAGAGTGGCACTTGCTTCAGATGAATGCCATAGTCTATGAGTGTTTGCTTCATCCATAGAAGCTGGGCGCAGCAAGATCCAGCAGCAATGTATTCAGATTCAACAGTGGAGAGAGATACACAGTTCTGCTTCTTTGAAGAATAACATACAAGTGATCGTCCCAGAAAATGACATGTGCCTGATGTAGACTTGCGATCCACCTTGTCACCAGCATAATCGGCATCCGAGAATCCAACTAGATCAAACTCGGAGCTCATTGGATACCATAATCCTAGTGTTGGGTTGTGAGCTAGATATCTGAGAATTCGCTTCACAGCTAAGTGATGCGATTCCTTTGGTGCCGCTTGGAACCGGGCACACATGCAAACACTAAGCATGATATCTGGCCTAGATGCACATAAATAAAGCAAAGAACCAATCATGGAGCGGTATACATTTTGATCGAACTCTTTACCATTGTCGTCGGGACCCAGATGATGTTTGGCTGGCATTCGCGTCGTGAAGCCTTTGCAATCTTGCATCCCAAATTTCTTCAGGCAATCTTTGAGGTATTTCTCTTGAGATATAAAGATGCCGTTGCATTGCTGACGTATTTGAAGACCAAGGAAGAATTTCAGCTCACCCATCATGGACATCTGATATTGCTCTTGCATCATGTATCCAAACTCGTCAGTGTATTTCTGATTGGTGCAATCGAAGATAATGTCATCCACATATATTTGGCACACAAACAGTTCATCATCATATGTCTTTGTGAAGAGAGTGGGGTCGAGGGAACCAGGTTTGAAGCCTTTGCTCTTCAGGAAGTCTTTGAGTGTGTCATACCAAGCCCGAGGGGCTTGTTTGAGGCCATACAGTGCCTTGTTGAGCTTGTACACCATGTCAGGATGTTTTGGATCTTCAAGCCAGGTGGTTGTGCAACATACACTTCTTCTTCAATCTTGCCATTGAGAAAAGCGCTCTTCACATCCATTTGATGCAGAAGAATGTTATGATGGTTTGCATAGTCCAGCAGCATGCGTATGGCTTCAAGCCTAGCCACAGGAGCAAATGTTTCATCGAAGTCAATCCCTTCAACTTGAGTGTATCCTTGAGCAACGAGACGAGCTTTGTTTCTGACAACTTGACCATGCTCATCTTGTTTGTTGCGATATATCCATTTAGTGCCTATTATATTGTGCTTACGAGGATCAGGACGCTTCCACTACAAGAATCTTGTTAATCCATGACGGATTCAGCCTGTCATGGACCAATGCAAAACCGTCATGGAGGGAGGGCCGTGACGGATTTAGAATCCGTCATGTATATCGCATCATAATTTGACAACTATACCACCATGACGGCTCCTGGCCGTCATCAATCTGTCCCAAGCCCACCCAGGCCCGGTTCTCTATGACGGACTAGTACGTCTTGGATTGACTTGCCATTGTACCAATATTGACCTGACGTGGCATCTACATGGCACCAGCGTGGATTTTACGTGGCATCTCAAGTAGCCTTTGGCCCAATTATTTGTGGCGGTTTAGCCCATTTATTTTAACCCAGCACATGATATTCATCCAAACAGCTATGGCATGACACATTACACTATCAAACAAGTTTTCACAACACAATTAATTTCCACCGAATAAACCATATTTTGGCCCATTTCACAGATTTCTATTCAATTGTTTCACTAAGTAAATGCCTTTTAAAAGGTGCCCAAGAACACATCCAACATCAGTTCACAGGCTCTCAGTAACAATTACAACAGATTACAACAAATAAACAATATTGTGCAGACCCTCTTAATCATCAACTTCACCTCTACAGCTCAAACTTCCTTTGCTGCTCTCACCAAAGGAAACCTGTAACAAACAATATGCTTCTGTTACATAATGGAAAGTGGATTACAACAACAGCAATAGTAGTTATTATCATATGAACCATCATTTTTTTCCAGGTGATTTGAACGTCACTCATGAGGAATAGGTAAAGCAATATACTAAAGTATCAAGAACAGCTTGTTAAACCAATATACTACAATATCAAGAACAACCAAGCGGACACTGTTACAAAAAAGATATTTTATGGTGAATCTAATGAAACTAATTCTATAGTATAGATGTTACTATAAACTTGGTCAAATTCAGCTAATTTGGAAGTGAGGAAGCAAATTATAAATGATAGAGAAAGGAAATAATCCCCAAGTACAGCATGAGTACTAGAAATAGCAAACAACAAGAACTTTGGACACCACTTAGGAAATCAGAGCAAACATAATAATAATGCACTAATATATACACTTTGCATCAATAAAGAAATATGTCAGACAAGGAACACTGTTTCCACAATAGAGGAAGACAAAAATGCTACTGTGGAAATTAAAACGACATCCAGTAACACATAAAGTGTAACTCCCTTTTCCTGACATATAAATGAAACGCTACTACACTCCCTTTTATTAGCCAGTAAGAAGAGGTACAATTATCCTTCTCTTTTGGTTCTAGAAAGGTACAAAAATGGGTCAAAAACAATGGCATCACTAACAAACAATATCCATGATGCGGAGAACTACAAATTTAATTTATTACATGGCTTATGTAATTACTTAATGGTTATTAAGGTACACGCCGAATCAAAACACATGAACACCAGGAGACAGTTGAATCAAAACAGATAAGCAAATAGATTCATTATATTCAACATAGCAATTGTTATGCAAAGACTTAGATAACAAAATCTGAGGTTAATATAGCAACCTATCAGCCAGAAATGTTTTTTTTCGATGATAACAAAATTTGAGGCCAGGTGTAATTCTTAAGTACTTTAAGTAATCAGCCAGAAATGTTACATTCGCCAAAAAAAATCCCGTCCATCAGCTACAAAACTAAAACCTGAGAAATGACAAAATGTTAGGGAACAGTGCATGAAGTTCAGTACAGAATGGCTAACAGAGGTCGGAGATGTTGCGAACATGAGACTTGCTAAGATAAGTATGATAACAAAATAATTTATCAAACTTTTTGTAGGATCGAAAGTATGTCTAGAGGGGGGTGATTAGACTACTTGACCAAATAAAAACTTAACCTTTTCCCAATTTTAGTTCTTGTCAGATTTTAGCTATTTTAGGACAAGTCAAGCAATCATCACACAATTCAAGCAAGCATGCAAAGAGTATATTGGCAGCAGAAAGTAAAGCATGCAACTTGCAAGAATGTAAAGGGAAGGGTCTGGAGAATTCAAACGCAATTGGAGACACGAATGTTTTTCCCGTGGTTCAGATAGGTGGTGCTATCCTACATCCATGTTGATGGAGACTTCAACCCACGAAGGGTAACGGTTGCCCGAGTCCATGGAGGGCTCCACCCACGAATGGTCCACAAAGAAGCAACCTTGTCTATCCCACCATGGCCATCACCCACGAAGGACTTGCCTCACTAGCGATAGATCTTCACGAAGTAGGCGATCTCCTTGCCCTTACAAACTCCTTGGTTCAACTCCACAATCTTGTTGGAGGCTCCCAAGTGACACCTAGCCAATCTAGGAGACACCACTCTCCAAGAAGTAACAAATGGTGTGTTGATGATGAACTCCTTGCTCTTGTGCTTCAAATGATAGTCTCCCCAACACTCAATTCTCTCTCACATGATTTGGATTTGGTGGAACGAAGATTTGAGTGGAAAGCAACTTGGGGAAGGCTAGAGATTAAGATTCATGTGTTAGGAGTGGAATATGTTGGCCTCAACACATGAGTAGGTGGTTCTCTCTCAGAACATATGAGTTGGAAGTGTAGATGTGTTCTGATGGCTCTCTCCTCGAGTGAAGAGGAGGTGGAGGGGTATATATAGCCTCCACACAAAATCCAACTGTTACACACAATTTACCAATCTCGGTGGGACCGAATCAACAAACTCGGTCGGACCGAAATAGTAAACCTAGTGACCGTTAGAGATTTTCGGTGGGACTGACATGCAACTCGGTAGGACTGATATGGTTAGGGTTAGGGCATAACGTAATCTCGGTGAGACCGATTACACAAACTCGGTGAGACCGATTTGGTAATAAGCTGACCAGAGGGTTGGTCAGGCAAACTCGGTGGGACCGATTCACTCTTCTTGGTGAGACCGAAATGTTACGAAAAGGAAACAATGAGTTTACATTGCAATCTCGGTGGGACCGATCCGCTCTTTCGGTGGGACCGAAAAGTTATGAAAAGGAAACAGAGAAATTGCAATCCCATCTCGGTGAGACCGAGATCCCTATCGGTAGAACTGATTTGCTTAGGGTTTGGCAATGGCTATGACAAGTGAAACTCGGTGGCGCCGGGTTGAAAGAATCGGTAGTGCCGAGTTTCGCTTTGGGTTTAGGTCAAATGTGGATATGGGAAAGTAGCTGACGATTTTGGAGCATATCATTGAGCACATGAAGCAAGAGGCTCATTAAGCAACACCTCATCCCTCCTTGATAGTATTGGCTTTTCCTATGGACTCAATGTTATCTTGGACCACTAAAATGTAAAAATAAGAGTCTTGAGCATATGAGCTAGAGCCAATCCTTTGTCCTTAGCATTTTGAGGGTTCCACTTTCACCATCCATGCCATGCCAATCATTGAGCTTTCCTGAAATGATCATCTTGGAATAGCATTAGCTCAATGAGCTATATGTTGTTATGAATTACCAAAACCACCTAGGGATGGTTGCACTTTCAATCTCCCCCTTTTTGGTAATTGATGACAACATATAGATCAAAGCTTCGACAAATAATAATAAGAATGAAATATATTGTTGCTTTGAGAAGTATGTGATAAGTAAGAGCTCCCCCTAAATTTGTGCATATTTAAAATTTGCTTTGGACTGCAAATGCACAAAGAGTTAGAGTCATGGGTTACTCTTCCATGTCACATACATCTTGGTGGAGCGCTCAAAAAGATAAGAATGAAATACATGCACTCATCACCAAAGAAAGTGAATGATCACATAAGATATATAAGATATATCAAGCATGCATAAGTGTAGCTTATGATCAACCACATGATCATCAATGTCTCACAAGCCTATCAAAGTATCTCAACCAAAAGCAAACAAAGTTTAAAAAAACACCAAATAAAGCAAGAGAGAATAAAGGCAACACACACACTCTCTCGAAGCCTATGATCTATACATTTTTCTCCCCCTTTGGCAACAAGTTACCAAAAAGTTCCTAGAAAATGCATAGTGCTAGATCAACTCTCAGGCTTGATCTTCTGGTGGTGGTGGAGTCTGGATCACTCCAAGGACGAAGGCTTCTGTAGACGTGGTTGGAGCTGGAGCTGAAGTAGATGCTGGAGCTGGTTGGGCTGGTGCTGTGGCTGGAGCTGAGGTGGTGGCTCTGGTGTTAGGAACTGGCACTGCAGTCGACCTCTGAGCTCGTGGCACTCTGGCAAATGCATCAGTTGTAGTCTTCCCTCTCCTCTCCTGCATGTCATCTTGAAGTTGCTCCACTGCAGACCGAATCTCTATTACTTTGACATCCATGTCATAGAACTTTTGCTCTATGATCCTCTCTAAGCTCACCTGATTCTGAGTGAGGGTGGCCAGTCCTTTCTCAATCCTCAGTGTGGAAGCAATCAAGTAACTAAGCTGCTCTTGCTTGTTTTTCAGGAAGTACTCAGATGCCTCCTCTTGAGTTGGCATCTTGGCAGCTTTCTCCTTCCTTGCCTTCTCCTTCTGTGCTTGAGCATGAACTAATGATGGATCATCCTTGTTCATCACAACTTCATTATCTTCAAAATCTGGATGAATAGGCAAATGTTCCTTGTCCAATAGGTATATGCTTGTGCCCATCTTGGAGTTAATTAGCTCCTGGATCTGAGGGGCATAACCACAACTCCTCTTCTGATCTGTTGCAGTTCTTTTGATGGTCTCTACCATGAGGCTCATGACTTTGAATTTCTATGGCACATCAAAGATATGAAGCAAGTTGATTGCGTGGCCTCTGATCATCTTGTGATCACCTGACTTGGGAAACAGAGTGTGCCTCAAAATCCAATTGATAGTTGGCAACCCTGACAGAAGAAATGTACAGACCCAAACTTGAAAGTATCAAGTGCCTTGTTTGGAATTTCCTTGTACATGTTGGACATAGAGTTATGGTCCATCTTCTTCTTGGCATATATGTCTAAGTCATCCTCATGCTCCTCTGGGGCATTGATGAGCTGTGCCCACTTATCAACTGTTGATTGGCACCTCGTACCTTCAGACATCCACACAATCCTTCCATCTGGATAGAAGTGTGCTGTGGAGTAGAACTACATGATCAGCTCTTCATTCCACTTTGTGAGCTTCTGCCCAACAAAGTCTGCTACTCCACAAGCCTTGAAGCTGTCTTGCACTCCAGGATAGTGCTCTTCATTGTCCTTGATGAACTGCCAATCTACCCATCTCATGTCACAAACAATGGGCTTCTTATCCAACAAGACTGTGTCATAGAAGTACTGTTGTTCCTTAGTGTGGAACCTATAGTCAACAGTAGTTATTCTTCTTGTAGCATATGGATCTTCTGCTCTCCACTTTCTCGGCCCTGAGTCTCTTCTGATCTTCATGTCCTCAGCCATAGGATGAGCATCATTGTGGTCTGGGATCTTGGGCTTTAGCTTCTTGAGAACTTGGCCTTCCTCTTCTTCTGCAGTGTCAGGCACTGGGGCCTTGTTCTTTTCAGCAGCTGGTATGCTCCTTGTGTTGGGGAACGTAGTAATTTCGAAAATTTTCCTACGCACACGCAAGATCATGGTGATGCACAGCAACGAGAGGGGAGAGTGTTGTCTACGTACCAACGCAGACCGACTGCGGAAGCGATCACACAACGTAGAGGAAGTAGTCGTACGTCTTCTTCCTGATCCGACCGATCCAAGCACCGTTACTCCGGCACCTCCGAGTTCTTAGCACACGTTCAGCTCGATGACGATCCTCGGACTCCGATCCAGCAAAGCGTCGAGGAAGAGTTCCATCAGCACGACGGCGTGGTGACGATCTTGATGTACTACCGACGCAGGGCTTCGCCTAAGCACTACAACGGTATGATCGAGGTGGAATTTGGTGGCAGGGGGCACCGCACATGGCTAAGGAACGATCTCAAGGATCAACTTGTGTGTCTTGGGGTGTCCCCTGCCCCCGTATATAAAGGTTGGAGGGAGGGGGGCTGGCCGGCCAAAGAGGAGGAGGCGCAGGAGGAGTCCTACTCCTACCGGGAGTAGGACTCCCCCCTCCAATCCTAGTCCAACTAGGAATCCTTTAAAGGGGAGAGAGAGAGAGGTGGGGAACGTAGTAATTTCGAAAATTTTCCTATGCACACGCAAGATCATGGTGATGCACAGCAATGAGAGGGGAGAGTGTTGTCTACGTACCAACGCAGACCGACTGCGGAAGCGATCACACAACGTAGAGGAAGTAGTCGTACGTCTTCTTCCTGATCCGACCGATCCAAGCACCGTTACTCCGGCACCTCCGAGTTCTTAGCACACGTTCAGCTCGATGACGATCCTCGGGCTCCGATCCAGCAAAGCGTCGAGGAAGAGTTCCGTCAGCACGACGGCGTGGTGACGATCTTGATGTACTACCGACGCAGGGCTTCGCCTAAGCACTACAGCGGTATGATCGAGGTGGAATTTGGTGGCAGGGGGCACCGCACACGGCTAAGGAACGATCTCAAGGATCAACTTGTGTGTCTTGGGGTGTCCCCTGCCCCCGTATATAAAGGTTGGAGGGAGGGGGGCTGGCCGGCCAAAGAGGAGGAGGCGCAGGAGGAGTCCTACTCCTACCGGGAGTAGGACTCCCCCCTCCAATCCTAGTCCAACTAGGAATCCTTTAAAGGGGAGAGAGAGAGAGGTGGCCGGCCCCTCTCCTAGTCCTAATAGGACTAGGGAGAGGGGGGGAGGCGCAGCCCTATGTGGGCTGCCCTCTCACCTTTCCACTAAGGCCCATGTTGGCCCATTTGGCTCCCGGGGGGTTCCGGTAACCCTCCCGGTAATCCGGTAAAATCCCGATTTCACCCGGAACACTTCCGATGTCCAAACATAGGCTTCCAATATATCAATATTTACGTCTCGACCATTTCGAGACTCCTCGTCATGTCCGTGATCTCATTCAGGACTCCGAACAACCTTTGGTACATCAAAACTCATAAACTCATAATACAACTGTCATCGAAACCTTAAGCGTGCGGACCCTACGGTTCGAGAACAATGTAGACATGACCGAGACACGTCTCCGGTCAATAACCAATAGCGGGACCTGGATGCCCATATTGGCTCCTACATATTCTACGAAGATCTTTATCGGTCAGACCGCATAACAACATACGTTGTTCCCTTTGTCATCGGTATGTTACTTGCCCGAGATTCGATCGTCGGTATCCAATACCTAGTTCAATCTCGTTACCGGCAAGTCTCTTTACTCGTTCCGTAATACATCATCTCGCAACTAACTCATTAGTTGTAATGCTTGCAAGGCTTAAGTGATGTGCATTACCGAGAGGGCCCAGAGATACCTCTCCGACAATCGGAGTGACAAATCCTAATCTCGAAATACGCCAACCCAACATCTACCTTTGGAGACACCTGTAATGCTCCTTTATAATCACCCAGTTACGTTGTGACATTTGGTAGCACCCAAAGTGTTCCTCCGGTAAACGGGAGTTGCATAATCTCATAGTTATAGGAACATGTATAAGTCATGAAGAAAGCAATAGCAACATACTAAACGATCGGGTGCTAAGCTAATGGAATGGGTCATGTCAATCAGATCATTCAACTAATGATGTGACCTCATTAATCAAATAACAACTATTTGTTCATGGTTAGGAAACATAACCATCTTTGATTAACGAGCTAGTCAAGTAGAGGCATACTAGTGACACTCTGTTTGTCTATGTATTCACACATGTATTATGTTTCTGGTTAATACAATTCTAGCATGAATAATAAACATTTATCATGATATAAGGAAATAAATAATAACTTTATTATTGCCTCTAGGGCATATTTCCTTCAGTCTCCCACTTGCACTAGAGTCAATAATCTAGTTCACATCGCCATGTGATTTAACAGCAATAGTTCACATCACCATGTGATTAACACCCATAGTTCACATCGCCATGTGACCAACGCCCAAAAGGTTTACCAGATTCAGTAATCTAGTTCACATCGCTATGTGATTAAGGTGTGATCATGTTTTGCTTGTGAGATAATTTTAGTCAACGGGTCTGTCACATTCAGATCCGTAAGTATTTTGCAAGTTCTATGTCTACAATGCTCTACACGGAGCTACTCTAGCTAATTGCTCCCACTTTCAATATGTATCCAGATTTAGAATCATCTGGATCAGTGTCAAAAACTTGCATCGACGTAACCCTTTACGACGAACCTTTTTGTCACGTCCATAATCGAGAAACATTTCCTTATTTCACTAAGGATAATTATGACCGCTGTCCAGTGATCTACTCCTAGATCACTATTGTACTCCCTTGCCAAATCATTGCCGGGTATACAATAGATCCGGTACACAGCATGGCATACTTTATAGAACCTATGAATGAGGCATAGGGAATGACTTTCATTCTCTTTCTATCTTCTGCCGTGGTAGGGCTTTGAGTCTTTACTCAACTTCACACCTTGTAACACAGGCAAGAAACTTTTTCTTTGACTGTTCCATTTTGAACTACTTCAAAATCTTGTCAAGGTATGTACTTATTGAAAAACTTATCAAGCGTCTTGATCTATCTCTATAGACCTTGAAGCTCAATATGTAAGCAGCTTTACCGAAGTCTTTCTTTGAAAAACTCCTTTCAAACACTCCTTTTATGCTTTACAGAATAATTCTACATTATTTCCGATCAACAATATGTCAT
Source organism: Triticum monococcum (assembly GCA_034509565.1). Classification (NCBI taxonomy): domain Eukaryota; kingdom Viridiplantae; phylum Streptophyta; class Magnoliopsida; order Poales; family Poaceae; genus Triticum; species Triticum monococcum. The sequence continues at coordinate 740,591,896 of CM067847.1, read as the reverse complement.
TCACATATACTTATCAGAAATGCTGTAGTGCTCCCACTCACTTTCTCGTAAATACAGGCTGCACCGCAAGTCTGTATAAATCTATATGCTTTGATCAACTCATCAAAGCGTATATTCCAACTCCGAGATGCTTGCACCAGTCCACAGATGGATCGCTGGTGCTTGCACATTTTGTTAGCACCTTTTGGATTGACAAAACCTTCTGGTTGCATCATATACAACTCTTCTTTAATAAATCCATTAAGGAATGCAGTTTTGTTTATCCGTTTGCCAGATTTCATAAAATGCGGCAATTACTAACATGATTCGGACAGACTTAAGCATAGATACGAGTGAGAAAATCTCATCGTAGTCAACACCTTGAACTTGTCGAAAACCTTTTGCGACAATTCTAGCTTTGTAGATAGTAACACTACTATCAGCGTCCGTCTTCCTCTTGAAGATCCATTTATTTTCTATGGCTTGCCGATCATCGGGCAAGTCAACTAAAGTCCATACTTTGTTCTCATACATGGATCATATCTCAGATTTCATGGCTTCAAGCCACTTTGCGGAATCTGGGCTCACCATCGCTTCTTCATAGTTCGTAGGATCATCATGATCTAGTAGCATGACTTCCAGAACAGGATTACCGTACCACTCTGGCGTGGATCTTACTCTGGTTGATCTACGAGGTTCAGTAGTGTCTTGTTCTGAAGTTTCATGATCATCATCATTAGCTTCCTCACTAACTGGTGTAGGTGTCACAGAAACATTTTTCTATGATGTACTACTTTCCAATAAGGGAGCAGGTACAGTTACCTCGTCAAGTTCTACTTTCCTCCCACTCACTTCTTTCGAGAGAAACTCCTTCTCCAGAAAGTTTCCGAATTTTAGCAACAAAAGTCTTGCCTTCGGATCTGTGATAGAAGGTGTATCCAATAGTTTCCTTTGGATATCCTATGAAGACGCACTTCTCTGATTTGAGTTTGAGCTTATCAGGATGAAACTTTTTCATATAAGCATCGCAACCCCAAATTTTTAAGAAACGACAGCTTAGGTTTCTTGCCAAACCATAGTTCACACGGTGTCGTCTCAACGGATTTAGATGGTGCCCTATTTAACGTGAATGCAGCTGTCTCTAATGCATAACCCCAAAACGATAGTGGTAGATCGGTAAGATACATCATAGATTGCACTATATCCAATAAAGTACGGTTATGACGTTCGGACACACCATTATGCTGTGGTGTTCCATGTGGCATGATTTTGTGAAACTATTCCACATTGTTTTAATTGAAGACCAAACTCGTAACTCAAATATTTTACCTCTGCGATCATATCGTAGAAACTTTTATTTTCTTGTCACGATGATTTTCCACTTCACTCTGAAATTCTTTGAACTTTTCAAATGTTTCAGACTTATGTTTCATCAAGTAGATATACTCATATCTGCTCAAATCATCTGTGAAGATCAGAAAATAATGATACCTGTCGTGAGCCTTAATATTCATCGGACCACATACATCAGTATGTATGATTTCCAATAAATCTTTTCTCGCTCCATTGTTCCGGAGAACGGCGTTTTTAGTCATCTTGCCCAAAAGGCATGGTTCGTAAGCATCAAGTGATTCATAATCAAGTGATTCCGAAAGCCCATCAGCATGGAGTTTCTTCATGCGCTTTATACCAATATGACCTAAACATCAGTGCCACAAATAAGTTGCACTATCATTATTAACTTTGAATCTTTTGGTTTCAATATTATGAATGTGTGTATTATTAAGATCGAGATCCAATGAACTATTTTCATTGGGTGTGTAACCATATAAGGTTTTATTCATGTAAACAGAACAACAATTTATTCTTTTACTTAAATGAATAACCGTATTACAATAAACATGATCAAATCATATTCATGCTCAACGCAAAAACCAAATAACACTTATTTAAGTTCAACACTAATCCCGAAAGTATAGGGGAGTGTGCGATGATGATCATATCAATCTTGGAACTATTTCCAACACACATCGTCACTTCACCCTTAACTAGTCTCTGTTTATTCTGCAACTCCCGTTTCGAGTTACTAATCTTAGCAACTGAACTAGCATCAAATACTGAGGGGTTGCTATAAACACTAGTATAGTACACATCAATAACATGTATATCAAATATACTTATGTTCAATTTGCCATCCTACTTATCCGCCAATCACTTGGGGTAGTTCCGCTTCCAGTGACCAGTCCCTTTGCAGTAGAATCACTTAGTCTCAGGCTTAGGATCAGACTTGGGCTTCTTCACTTGAGCAGCAACTTGCTTGCCGTTCTTCTTGAAGTTCCCCTTCTTCCCTTTGCCCATTTCTTGAAACTAGTGGTCTTGTCAACCATCAACACTTGATGTTTTTCTTGATTTCTACCTTCGTTGATTTCAGCATCACGAAGAGCTTGGGAGTTGTTTCCGTTATCCCTTGCATATTATAGTTCATCACGAAGTTCTACTAACTTAGTGATGATGACTAGAGAATTCTGTCAATCACTATCTTATCTGGAAGATTAACTCCCTCTTGATTCAAGCGATTGTAGTACCCAGACAATCTGAGCACATGCTCACTAGTTGAGCGATTCTCCTCCATCTTTTAGCTATAGAACTTGTTGGAGACTTCATGTCTCTCAACTCGGGTATTTGCTTGAAATATTAACTTCAACTCCTGGAACATCTCATATGGTCCATGACGTTCAAAACGTCTTTGAAGTCCCGATTCTAAGCCGTTAAGCATGGTGCACTAAACTATCAAGTAGTCATCATATTGAGCTAGCCAAACGTTCATAACGTCTGCATCTGCTCCTGCAATAGGTCTGTCACCTAGCGGTGCATCAAGGACATAATTCTTCTGTGCAGCAATGAGGATAAACCTCAGATCACGGATCCAATCCGCATCATTGCTACTAACATCTTTCAACACAATTTTCTCTAGGAACATATCAAAATAAACACAGGGAAGCAACAACGCGAGCTATTGATCTACAACATTATTTGCAAAATACTACCAGGACTAAGTTCATGATAAATTTAAGTTCAATTAATCATATTACTTAAGAACTCCCACTTAGATAGATATCCCTCTAATCCTCTAAGTGATCACGTGATCCAAATCAACTAAACCATAACCGATCATCACGTGAGATGGAGTAGTTTTCAATGGTGAACATCCTTATGTTGATCATATCTACTATATGATTCACGCTCGACCTTTCGGTCTCCGTGTTCCGAGGCCATATCTGTATATGCTTGGCTCGTCAAGTATAACCTGAGTATTCCGCGTGTGCAACTGTTTTGCACCCGTTGTATTTGAACGTAGAGCCTATCACACCCGATCATCACGTGGTGTCTCAGCACGAAGAACTTTTGCAACGGTGCATACTCAGGGAGAACACTTCTTGATAATTTAGTGAGAGATCATCTTATAATGCTACCGTCAATCAAAGCAAGATAAGATGCATAAAAGGATAAACATCACATGCAATCAATATAAGTGATATGATATGGCCATCATCATCTTGTGCTTTGTGATCTCCATCTCCGAAGCACCGTCATGATCACCATCGTCACCGGCGCGACACCTTGATCTCCATCGTAGCATCGTTGTCGTCTCGCCAATCTTATGCTTCCACGACTATCACTACCGCTTAGTAATAAAGTAAAGCATTACATCGCGATTGCATTGCATACAATAAAGCGACAACCATATGGCTCCTGCCAGTTGCCGATAACTCGGTTACAAAACATGATCATCTCATACAATAAAATCAGCATCATGCCTTGACCATATCACATCACAACATACCCTGCAAAAACAAGTTAGACGTCCTCTACTTTGTTGTTGCAAGTTTTACGTGGCTGCTACGGGCTTAAGTAAGAACTCATCTCACCTACGCATCAAAACCACAACGATAGTTCGTCAAATAGACTCCGTTTTAACCTTCTCAAGGACCGGGCGTAGTCACACTTGGTTCAACTAAAGTTGGAGAGACAGTCTTCCGCAAGCCATCTATGTGCAAAGCTCGTCGAGGGAACCGGTCTCGCGTAAGAGTACGCGTAAGGTTGGTCCGGATCGTCTCGTCCAACAATACCGCCGAACCAAAGTATGACATGCTGGTAGGCAGTATGACTTGTATCGCCCACAACTCACTTGTGTTCTACTCGTGCATATAATATCAAACCATAAAACCTAGGCTCGGATGCCACTGTTGGGGAACGTAGTAATTTCGAAAATTTTCCTACGCACACGCAAGATCATGGTGATGCACAGCAACAAGAGGGAAGAGTGTTGTCTACGTACCAACGCAGATCGACTGCGGAAGCGATCACACAACGTAGAGGAAGTAGTCGTACGTCTTCTTCCTGATCCGACCGATCCAAGCACCGTTACTCCGGCACCTCCGAGTTCTTAGCACACGTTCAGCTCGATGACGATCCTCGGGCTCCGATCCAGCAAAGCGTCGAGGAAGAGTTCCGTCAGCACGACGGCGTGGTGACGATCTTGATGCACTACCGACGCAGGGCTTCGCCTAAGCACTACAACGGTATGATCGAGGTGGAATTTGGTGGCAGGGGGCACCGCACACGGCTAAGGAACGATCTCAAGGATCAACTTGTGTGTCTTGGGGTGTCCCCTGCCCCCGTATATAAAGGTTGGAGGGAGGGGGGCTGGCCGGCCAAAGAGGAGGAGGCGCAGGAGGAGTCCTACTCCTACCGGGAGTAGGACTCCCCCCTCCAATCCTAGTCCAACTAGGAATCCTTTAAAGGGGAGAGAGAGAGAGGTGGCCGGCCCCTCTCCTAGTCCTAATAGGACTAGGGAGAGGGGGGGAGGCGCAGCCCTATGTGGGCTGCCCTCTCACCTTTCCACTAAGGCCCATGTTGGCCCATTTGGCTCCCGGGGGGTTCCGGTAACCCTCCCGGTAATCCGGTAAAATCCCGATTTCACCCGGAACACTTCCGATGTCCAAACATAGGCTTCAATATATCAATATTTACGTCTCGACCATTTCGAGACTCCTCGTCATGTCCGTGATCTCATCCGGGACTCCGAACAACCTTCGGTACATCAAAACTCATAAACTCATAATACAACTGTCATCGAAACCTTAAGCGTGCGGACCCTACGGTTCGAGAACAATGTAGACATGACCGAGACACGTCTCCGGTCAATAACCAATAGCGGGACCTGGATGCCCATATTGGCTCCTACATATTCTACGAAGATCTTTATCGGTCAGACCGCATAACAACATACGTTGTTCCCTTTGTCATCGGTATGTTACTTGCCCGAGATTCGATCGTCGGTATCCAATACCTAGTTCAATCTCGTTACCGGCAAGTCTCTTTACTCGTTCCGTAATACATCATCTCGCAACTAACTCATTAGTTGTAATGCTTGCAAGGCTTAAGTGATGTGCATTACCGAGAGGGCCCAGAGATACCTCTCCGACAATCGGAGTGACAAATCCTAATCTCGAAATACGCCAACCCAACATCTACCTTTGGAGACACCTGTAATGCTCCTTTATAATCACCCAGTTACGTTGTGACATTTGGTAGCACCCAAAGTGTTCCTCCGGTAAACGGGAGTTGCATAATCTCATAGTTATAGGAACATGTATAAGTCATGAAGAAAGCAATAGCAACATACTGAACGATCGGGTGCTAAGCTAATGGAATGGGTCATGTCAATCAGATCATTCAACTAATGATGTGACCTCGTTAATCAAATAACAACTCTTTGTTCATCTTTAGGAAACATAACCATCTTTGATTAACGAGCTAGTCAAGTAGAGGCATACTAGTGACACTCTGTTTGTCTATGTATTCACACATGTATTATGTTTCTGGTTAATACAATTCTAGCATGAATAATAAACATTTATCATGATATAAGGAAATAAATAATAACTTTATTATTGCCTCTAGGGCATATTTCCTTCACCTTGTGTTCCTCTTTGGAGCTGTCTTGGCCTCTGATGCAGCCTTGGGTGCTTCCTTGGGCTTGGATGCAGTAGCCCCTGATCTTATAGCATCACCCATCAGCTTTTGTGCCTTGGGTGCTGGTGCAGTAACCTCTTCTTCCTCTTCCTCTTCAGAATCTCTCATGATTGAGGATCTCCCAAGCACTCTAGCAGTGGTCTTTTTGATCCTCTCCTTCCTCTTCTTCCCTTCTGTAACAGCCTCTTTGGGTTCAGATCCCAAAGGGACTTGAGTAGATGCTCTGGCCTTAGACATTGGAATTCTCTTTGCAGGAACCTTTTGCTTCATGCCTGGCTTGGTGGCAGCAGCAGTGCTATATTCCTTCTTAACCACTTTCTTGGAAGTGGCTTCTTCTTCTGCCACATAGTCCTCATCCTCTAATTCTGAGGTTCTTTTCTTCCTTTGTCTGGTGGCAGCTTTTGGCAAGTTACTAGGAGTGCTCCTGCTGCCTTCATCTGAGGAACTGGAGGGACTAGTGCCCTCACTCATGTGCACTTGCTGCTCTGACAGGCTTTGGCTATCACTCTGATCTGACATGATGAACAAGCTGCCTGCTGACCCTGTGAACAGTTTATAGATGAGGTAGAGTGGATGAGCATCACAAAATGCAGAGATTTTTGCAAAAGAATGATTCAAAATCTTAGTTTTAGTTTCCCATAGAAATCATTTCGGATCTACCGATTTTTAAACTCGGTGATACCGAAGCAGTTTTGGAACCTAAACTAGTGAACTCGGTCAGACCGAGTCACAGTTCGGTGGCACCGAGACTGCTAGGGTTTCACAAAGTTCTAAAATCAGTCACACCGATTAGTAATTCTCGGTCAGACCGAGTCTCACTTGTGCAATGGCATGAGCCAAATCGGCGGGACCGAGTTTTTCAACTCGGTGTGTCCGAGATGGTTTCGGCGGAAACCTAACCCTAAAGTTTTCGAATCAATCCTATTCTACGAATGCATTGTCTGGCTAGGAGTGTTTCAATCATGGCTAGAAACAATAAGATCACAATGTGCTAGGAATCAGATTGGGGATAGCACAAAGAGCGAGTCCATACCCTAGTTCGGCGGAGACTCGCTACGGCAGCAACGGCGGGGTTGAAATCCGTTGACGGCGACGGAGACCAGCGACTAGAGGCGGCTGGCGGCGAGGAGACGATCTGGAGACCATGTTGGCAGAGCGAGCTATCACGCGGGCGAAGGGGTTCGGAGAAATTTCCAAATTTTTGCCCGTGCCTATATATAGCCCAACCCTGTCAGTGTGACCGAGTGGAACAACTCGGTGGCACCGAGATGCAAAACTGTATACAGTTATTGCAACTTGGTGTGACCGAATAGTTCAAATCGGTTCCACCGAGATCGAAAATTCAGATCAACTTAATGATCTCGGTAGGACCGAAAGTAGGATATTGGTCAGACCGAGAATCACCAAGAGGTTTTGGAAGTTCAAGTCTATGACGAATCGGGGACTCCGAGTGCTCCTCACACAGAGTGATTCGAATCTGACTTGATCAAATTTTGTGTTGTAGCATGAATAGAGTTTGAGACGAGAAAAGCATAGATAGCTAGAGGTGGTTCTTAGGCATTCTTGTCCATCCACTTGGCAAACGGAAATAAAACCATGTCCTCGAATGAGTAAAATATGCAACCAACATTCTCACACAATAAAATGGCAACTGAAATATGTGACAAAGCATGTACAACCAATTCTAGCATCTATCAAGCAATTGGTGATGACTAGGTCATCTATATATGAGTATATTGACTTAGGAGTCAAGTGAGAACACTTGATCATAGGTCATACTCATCGTTTAAGCTCAAGTGGGGTTACCACTTTTACATAAAGCATTGTTGTGTTCACATCTTTAGAGTTGCTTTAGCTCAAGTCTTAGAGTAAAGCTCCCCCTAGATGTGATATTCCCCCTAAGAGGGATGAACTAACCTTGGGTTTTGTCGATGATGACTTCATGTAGATGTTGAAGATGTGGATGCTCAATGTTGATGTAGATCACTTGGAGCTATCCATTTGAGTGAATTGCACTTTCAATACCTACATGGGTTAGTCCCACAAGGAACAAACAAGGATATCCATAGACATAGAGTGATGCACACACAAGGTGATGTCCATGAAAACTTTTAGGTTACCTTGTCCCTTGTCTTACCAACAAGAGGGTTTGTGACTCCTTGAACTAGTGCAAGATGTGGAAGTTGATTGCACTTGTTCTTGCCAAAATGATAAGAGTGAAGTATGTTGGCGGAGTCACCCTCAAGAACTCTCTAGTTCTTCTTCTTTTGGATCCACACCATCTTGATGGGAATCCTTGGAGTTGTAGTCGTACTTGATGAAGTGGAACTTGAAGTGGTCTTGGGAATCCACTTGACTAAGGTCTTAGGAGCTTCTTCAAATGCATCAATTTCCTCTTGAAGGTTGTCCTTGCCTTTTTGCTTCTAGTCTTGTGGTGAAAGGTCATCTTGAGCTTGTGTCCCCTTGTAGGAAGTAGGATCATACTTCTCTTGTTGAGGAACAAACTTTGTCTTGGGGGTATTGATCTTCTTCCCACTCAACTCCATTGGCATTGAACTTTCGTTCAAAACCAACACCTTGATTCTTCCGGTGCCTTCCTTGCTTGCGCACAATTTCCTCGAATTGCTTACTCCCAGCAAGGCTTTTGTACACTCCTTTCTCTATAATTCCCTTCAATAAGCTATTTTCTTGCTCAAGTGTAACTTGGCTAGGAGAATCATTAGTGGAATCAAGAGAACTACTAGATGCAACAATATTGGATTTAGCATGATCATTGTTACTACTAGAGGAAGAATCTTTCTTGTTCTTGTTACTAGACTTGACTTGAGGCATGTAAGTCGATAAGAGTAAACGCTTGGCAATGTAAGAAGAACTTTTCTTGCGGAGATCATCATTGATTGCCTTTAAAAACTCATGCTCTTTCTCAAGATTGAGCTTTTCAAAGCGTAACTTCTCATGAGCTCTTAAAAGTTCTTGATGATCTTCGAAGATAGTTTCATGAGCTAACTTAAGAGTGTTTAGTTCTTTAGTTAGAGCCTCAATCTTCTCCTTATCATTTTCATTCGTTTTATCTTGATTAGCATGATTAATTGACGTTTCATCATAGTATTCATCACTAGAGTTGTCAACAAGTAAATCATCATCACCTAACAAGTCATCTTCATCACTATTAAAATCAACATACTCGGGGTGTGTTACCTTAGGACCTTTGGCCATGAAGCATCTTCCAATTCCTTCATTTGGTGAGTCAAATATATCGTAGGAGTTGGTTGACACAAGTGCTAGACCGGCAACACCTTCATCTTGAGTATGTTCGGAATCGAAATGACAACTTCTCTCGGAGTGGTTGTCGGAGTCAGAGCTGGATACCAATTCACCAACATGAGCCTGATGTCTTCGTTTTGTGTACCTTCATCTTGAGATCTTTGTAATTTGGCATCATTTGGATCAATGTGCACATGGTATCATATTTTCCATCCAAGGCTCTTAGAATCTTCTTGATGATGAATCTATCAGTCATCTCTTCACTTCCTAAGCCGGCAATCTCATTTGTGATGAGAGCAAGCCTAGAGTACATTTCAGCGACACCTTCACCATCCTTCATTTTGAACTTGTCAAGTTGACTTTGAAGCACATCCAATTTGGATTCCTTGATGGAGTCGGTACCTTCGTGCATATCAATCAAAGTGTCCCAAATTTCCTTTGCATTCTCAAGACGGCTGATTTTGTTGAATTCTTCGGGGCACAATCCGTTGAAGAGAATATCACAAGCTTGAGCATTGTATTGCAACATCTTCAACTCATCCGCGGTAGCTTCACGGTTTGGTTCTCTCCCATCAAAGATGTCACCTTGCAAACCAACACACACAATAGCCCAAACGGCGGGGTTATGTCCAAGAATATGCATTTTCATTTTATGCTTCCAACTAGCAAAATTAGTACCATCAAAGTAAGGACCTCTACAGTGATAATTTCCCTTGCTAGACGCCATACTCTCCTAGGTTTTGAAACCAAGGCTATGACCACCAAAAGCTATGGAAATCAAAGCAAATGGAGACCAAAGCTCTGATACCACTTGTACGATCGAAAGTATGTCTAGAGGGGGGTGATTAGACTACTTGACCAAATAAAAACTTAACCTTTTTCCAATTTTAGTTCTTGTCAGATTTTAGCTATTTTCGAACAAGTCATGCAATCATCACACAATTCAAGAAAGCATGCAAAGAGTATATTGGTAGCGGAAAGTAAAGCATGCAACTTGCAAGAATGTAAAGGGAAGGGTTTGGAGAATTCAAATGCAATTGGAGACACGGATGTTTTTCCCGTGGTTCGGATAGGTGGTGCTATCCTACATCCACGTTGATGGAGACTTCAACCCACGAAGGGTAATGGTTGCACGAGTCCACGGAGGCCTCCACCCACGAAGGGTCCACGAAGAAGCGACCTTGTCTATCCCACCATGGCCATCGCCCACGAAGGACTTGCCTCACTAGCGGTAGATCTTCACGAAGTAGGCGATCTCCTTGCCCTTACAAACTCCTTGGTTCAACTCCACAATCTTGTCGGAGGCTCCCAAGTGACACCTAGACAATCTAGGAGACACCACTCTCCAAGAAGTAACAAATGGTGTGTTGATGATGAACTCCTTGCTCTTGTGCTTCAAATGATAGTCTCCCCAACACTCAATTCTCTCTCACAGGATTTGGATTTGGTGGAAAGAAGATTTGAGTGGAAAGCAACTTGGGGAAGGCTAGAGATTAAGATTCATGTGGTAGGAGTGGAATATCTTGGCCTCAACACATGAGTAGGTGGTTCTCTCTCAGAACATATGAGTTGGAAGTGTAGATGTGTTCTGATGGCTCTCTCCACGAGTGAAGAGGAGGTGGAGGGGTATATATAGCCTCCACACAAAATCCAACCGTTACACACAATTTACCAATATCGGTGGGACCAAATCAACAAACTCGGTCGGACCAAAATAGTAAACCTAGTGACCGTTAGAGATTTTCGGTGGGACTGACATGCAACTCGGTAGGACTGATTTGGTTAGGGTTAGGGCATAATGTAATCTCGGTGAGACCGATTACACAAACTTGGTGAGACCGATTTGGTATAAGCTAACCAGAGGGTTGGTCAGGCAAACTCGGTGGGACCGATTCGCTCTTCTCGGTGATTCCAAAATGTTACAAAAAGGAAACAGTGAGTTTACATTGCAATCTCGGTGGGGCCGATCCGCTCTTTCGGTGAGACCGAAAAGTTATGAAAAGGAAACAGAGAAATTGCAATCCAATCTCGGTGAGACCGAGATCCCTATTGGTAGAACCGATTTGCTTAGGGTTTGGCAATGGCTATGACAAGTGAAACTCGGTGGCGCCGGGTTGAAAGAATCGGTAGGGCCGAGTTTGGCTTTGGGTTTAGGTCAAATGTGGATATGGGAAAGTAGCTGACGATTTTGGAGCATATCATTAAGCACATGAAGCAAGAGGCTCATTAAGCAACACCTCATCACTCCTTGATAGTATTGGCTTTTCCTATGGACTCAATGTGATCTTGGACCACTAAAATGTAAAAAAGAAGAGTCTTGAGCATATGAGCTAGAGCCAATCCTTTGTCCTTAGCATTTTGAGGATTCCACTTTCACCATCCATGCCATGCCAATCATTGAGCTTTCCTGAAATGATCATCTTGGAATAGCATTAGCTCAATGAGCTATATGTTGTTATGAATTACCAAAACCACCTAGGGATAGTTGCACTTTCACTTTTCCAGTTTCAAGATCAATCTTTCACAGAGATGACTGTTGAACATAAAAGATGGAGATACATACTTGGTGATTATGAGAATCGGTTAACAATACAAGAAGAAAGAAACACACACAACATTTAGCATAAAAGAATTATGCATTGATCATCCTTTAGGGGTCCAAGATCATGTTATAGGTTCTCAAAATAACTCAGAATAGTTGCCACTTGAGAGTCATCATTACCAACAACAGTCAACTAAAACTACAGCTACTTGATTGCCACTGTCTTTAAATCAAAACCAAGCAGGGGAGGGAGGCACAAGTAGCAGTGCTCACCGGATAGGTTTGTAGGCAATGCAGCGGTTGCAGTTCAGTTCAGACAACATCGTCACGTGACAGCGGAGGTTGCCACAAGATGCACACCATGCCGGAGCCGCGGAAGAGGGGTTTGGGGTCGTCGCCGTCCAGCCCAACGCGTGCGAGCACCATCCAAGAGGCAGAGAGGGAGGAAGGGAGCAAGATGTACAACGGAGAGGAGCCACCAAAGACGCGTCGGCAACAGACACGACCCCGCAGCCGAAAACCTAGCCAGTAGCATACAAATGTTAAGGCATAATCATCCAGATAAGTGTAGTGCATACAAATGTTAAGTAAACAAATGCATACAGAAGCAATCTATCTTACCATCATATTGATACAGATCCACCAAGCCATTGATTAAAAAGGCATAATCATCTAAAAATCCTGGTGCATTTGCTGGGCCATTTGGATAACTATTATGCAGCCTTTTTGAGCTTGCATCATAGAGTTTTTCCTTTATAAAGTTTGCTGCCTTTTCTGCAACTTGAAGATATTCTACTGGCTACAAAAATATCTAGAAATATGGATGGTCAAGGATCAGATTTACATGACACAAATAAACACATTGATGTAAAGCAGTTGAAGACAATGTATGACTTTTTAATATAAAGACTAGGAAATTCTCCTACAGTCATTCAATGTTCAAAAGAGACAAAAAATCTAGCCCACGGCTTCCTCCACGACACATGAAGGGGATATAGCCTTTTAGACACACAACATTGTGGTGTTCGCATTAACATAATGGACAGTTCATTTTAACAATTTTAAACAAAATGCAGGGGCCTGCATTCCCAGGGATTCGGTTTGAACAGATCCAACTTGTGAACGGAACAACTTAGCAAGAAGAATAAGCACAACAAACTATAAAGTACAGACTGGCCATGGCTCTCTAGTGTTTATGGTGTGCTTCAAACTTACAACTAGTCAAAAGAGTAAATAGGTGTGACAAATATCTGAACTTATCATTTTGAAAACTATTGCAATTTGTTACTTTCACCCATTATTTTTCACCTGATTTCAACTACACATAGTTCAGTTTATTAGATGACTATAATGCTTGACAGGTGCTGAAATTGAACAGAGGAACAATTCAATACTAAGGATAACTCGACTATACTATATCCATATATCTGATTATAGCACGAATAATTAAGCAACAAGAGATAAAATAGAATAAGAACAGGGTGCCGTAGAGGAGGGAGGGAGCGTTACAAGTTTTCAGGTTCGTAGGCGGTACAGTGGTCGTAGTGCAGATCGGCCATCGTCATCGCGTAACAGAGGGGGTTGCCACAGGATGCACGGTAGTGACGAAGACCTGACAGAGGAGGTTGGGGTCGTCGGCGTCCAGCCCAAAACGCGCGAACGCACCTAGCTAGGGGGCGTCATCCGGGAGGCGGAGAGGGAGTGAGGGGCGCGGGTTTTGACGGAGAGGAGTAGTCGAAGACGCGCCGGCGATGGACGCGATGCCGCCAAAGAAACCCTAGCCCAGCCACGGGCTAGGGGTCGTGGGCGAGCGCCGGAGCCCGGGAGCGGCGGATCGACCCGGACTGGAGGACGGAGGGGTCAGAGCCCAGCTGTCGGCGTGCTGAGCGATGGCGGATGTCATCGGAATCGGCAGGCGTTGGTCGCTGCTCGAGGGGCTACGCGAGAGAGAGGGATGAATGGGTGGGGTTCCGCGGATCTAATAGTTGTTGGATCTGTGAGGCGAGGTGAGAGGAGGGAAGCGGGACGGCCGACGAGGAGCTGTGGGACAAGGGAGGAGAAGAGATGGTGGGTGGCGGCGATGGCGATCCGGGAGGGGGTTGTGCGGAGGAGAGACGGAGAAGTGAAAGAGGCGATGGTGTTAGGGTTAGCCCTTTTATACGATGAACGGTTAGGCGGGCTTTAGCGGGCTTAGGCGGGCCTGCGGAGCTGTACCATGCCGCCCATGACGGTTTCCGAAATTGTCATGGAGAATCTGTCATGAATTAACATGTTTCTGGTAGTGTTAACCAGTTCACATACATTATTCAGCTCAAACTGTTGAAGCTCTTCTTGCATAGCTTGAATCCATTCAGGTTCCATGAAGGCTTCATCAACTTTCTTGGGTTTAGATATTGAGAGAAATGCGAAGTGCCCACAGAAATTTGCTAGCTGTGTTGCCCTTGAATGAGTGAGTGGACTTGGTGCATTGATGCTATCAATTATTCTCTCAATTTGTACTTCATTTGCAACACGAGGATGTACAGGACGAAGATTTTGCTCTTGCTGATCATTGTCATCGTTAGAAGGATTGTCTTCAGGCTGAGCATTGTCTTCAGGTTGATCAGGTGCGGAGATGATAAGGTCCTCTTCAGGCTGAGCTTCAAATGGTATGATTTCTCCAGTTCCCATAAGTTTGATTGATTCACTGGATGGAACTTCATCTAGCACATTTGGCAGGTGCTCTCTTTGCGAGCCGTTAGTCTCATCGAACCGCACATCCATAGTTTCAACCACTTTATAGTGAAAGAGGTTGAAGACTCTGTAGGAGTGCGAATCATTTCCATATCCAAGCATAAAACCTTGATGTGCTTTCGGTGCAAATTTTGAACTATGATGTGGATCCTTGTTCCAGCACCTGGCACCAAATACTCTGAAGTAACTAACATTTGGCTTCTTGCCAGTAAGGAGCTCATAGGATGTCTTGTTGAGAAGCTTATGAAGATAAACACGGTTGATGATATGGCATGCAGTATGAATGGCTTCAGGCCAGAATTTTCTTGGAGTCTTGTATTCATCAAGCATCGTCCGGGCCATCTCAATAAGTGTTCTGTTCTTGCGTTCGACGATGCCATTCTGCTGTGGCATGTACGGAGATGAGAATTCATGAGTGATGCCGAAAGTATCAAGATATGTATCTAGCACAGTGTTCTTGAATTAGGGTAAGTAGCAAGCGACTCAGGAACAGAATACATAATAAGACCATTTGGGCATTTGATCTTGCGCCCTGCAAGATGTTTAAGGTCACCAGCAATCGCTTCAGACAATTTTGGTTTTCGGCTGGAGACCTTTCCCTGCAAAAAGAGAGTTAAGCTTTCTTAGCCACCCACATCTTCAAGGGTGGCTTTGAAGCAATGAGTCTAAGTGCAGCATCTGAGAACTTTGGCTTTGGAGCCCTAGCAAAAAGTCTTGCAGGTGGACAATAGTACTCATAAGAATAAGCAGAGTGGTTCTTGGTCTTATGAACATGGCGGTTTGATGAAACACGCTCATATTCATAGGCCTGAGTGAGGTTTCCCTGCAAAACATTTGCGTTAGTGTGACTCAAGTGAGTCCTCTATCTGTATGAAGCCTTTGGACCGTATGAAGCCTGTGGTTTGGGGTTTGTCTTCTTCATGTGTGGTGTCATGATGACATTCACATGAAGATTCTCCAAACATCTCTTCGGCACCCAGACTTTCTTCATAGGCGGCCCATTCCTGCAGTTAGTACCAATATATCTGGCAAACACTTCACCATTCTGATTCTTAAACAGTTTATTGTTTGCATCAAAGGATTCATCAATAACAATGGGATTAGCACAAGTGAAGCCAGATAGGGTGGATGGATCCGCTGAAGGTTCCTTTGGAGCAACCCATGTGGTTTTGGGGTACTGCTCAAGTTTCCAGTAAGAGCCATCAGCATTCATTTTCCTTTCGAACACAACACCCTCTTTCCTAGGGTTTCGGTTCAGGATCTACCTTTTGAGAACATCACATAATGTCTGATGCCCTTTGAGACTTTTGAACATCCCTGTTTCAAGCAATGTCTTCAACCTAGCATTCTCATCAGCAATAGCAATGGCATCCTCAGCAGAGGGGTTAGTTACCACATCAACAGTTGAAGATATTGCAACAGTAGCAACAGTAGAACATTCAGCAACAGAAGTAGCGTTATCACGCTCAAGGCATTTAAGATATGGTGGTTGAAATCCTACCTGAGTGGAACTGATCTGTTTGGTGCGAAGTGACTCGTTTTCCATTTGAAGATCTTCATGAGCCGCTCTCAATTTCTCAAGATCTTGCTTCCTTTGAAGATAATCATAGGAAAGCTTTTCATGAGTTGTTGAGAGCGTTTCATGACGACTTTCAAGTTCCTCATACTTAACATGAAGATTTTTTATGTCTTTAATTAAGGACTGAGATCGAGTCATTTCAACGTCTAACAGGTCATCGCTTTTGTCTAATAGTTTTTGAATATGTTCCATAGCTTTCTGTTGTTCAGTTGCAATTTTAGCAAGTGTTTTGTAGCTGGTTTTGGAACCACAATCAGAGTCATCTTCACTTGATTTTGATAGTGAGTGGCGCGTGAGTTTACCTTGGCACCACGTGCCATGAAGCAGTAGGTGGGAGTGGAGTTGTCCATGTCATTAGCATCGGCGTTGGTGACGGAGTCATTGTCTTCAGTGTTGAAGATGGACTTGGCAACGTAGGCTGTAGCCAGACTTGCCACGCCAGAATCGGACTCCTCCTCAGACTCCACCTCCGCCTGCTCAGAAGCGGACTCCTCCTCTGAATCCATTTACTTGCCAACAAACGCACGAGCCTTGCCAGATGAGTTCTTCTTGTGTGATGAAGACTTTGAAGAAGACTTGGAAGAAGACTTTGAGTATTTCTTCTTCTTCTTGTTGTTTTTCGAATCATACTCCTTGCTCTTCTTTTTCTTCTTGTTCTCATTGTCCCACTGCGGACACTCAGAGATGTAGTGGCCAGGTTTCTTGCACTTGTGGCATGTTCTCTTCTTGTAGTCATGAGCAGAAGCTTCATCATTCCTTGAGCTTGATCGTGAGGACTTTCTGAAGCCTTTCTTCTTGGTGAATTTTGGAACTTCTTCACAAGCATAGCAAGCTCCTTTCCAATGTCTTCAGGATCATCAGAACTGCTATCAGTTTCTTCTTTAGATGAGGAGACAGCTTTTGCCTTCAAGGCACGAGTTCGCCCATAGTTGGGACCGTAGACGTCTCTTTTCTCAGAAAGCTGAAACTCATTTGTGTTGAGCCTCTCAAGTATGTCAGACGGATCGAGTGTCTTGAAGTCAGGACGTTCTTGGATAGTCAGGGCTAGGGTGTCAAGTGAGCTGTCAAGTGATCTTAGGAGTGTCTTGACGACTTCATGCTTGGTGATCTCAGTAGCGCCGAGGGCTTGAACCTCATTGGTGATGTTAGTGAGTCGATCAAACGTGAGCTGGACATTCTCATTGTCATTTCTCTTGAAGCGGTTGAAGAGGTTGCGAAGGACACTGATTCTCTGATCTCTCTGGGTTGAGACGCCTTCGTTGACCTTGGAGAGCCAGTCCCAGACTAGCTTAGATGTTGCCAAAGCACTCACACGGCCATACTGTCCTTTGGTCAGATGACCACAGATGATGTTCTTGGCAGTGGAGTCCAGTTGAATGAACTTCTTGACATCAGTAGCGGTGACACCTTCACCAGCCATGGGAACGCCATTCTTGACGACATACTTCTTGACATCAATGGCTTCAAGATGCATGCACATCTTATTCTTCCAGTAGGGATATTCAGTTCCATCGAAGATTGCGCACGCAGCGGAGACTTTGATTATCCCTGCAGTCGATATAGCTAAAACTCCAAGTGGTTAAACCGAATCACACAGAACAAGGGAGTACCTTGCTCTGATACCAATTGAATGTGCTAGTGATCGACTAGAGGGGGGGGGGGTAAATAGGCAATTTTTATGAAAGTCTTCATAACATGGAAGTTTCGAAGACAAACGATAGAAATAAACCTATTACCATGCAACAGAAGGTATACTACACTAAGCAAGACATAGTCAAATATTCAATGAACTGAAAGCACAATGACTAATAGCAGCTAGGCAGTTTAGATCAGATAGGAAGATAGTGTGAAGCCAATCAGAACAAGCAGTCACTTAGTGAAGACAAAAGAAAATGCAATCATACAATGACTTCACCAGGGCCAACCGTAAGTAAAGGAGAGGGAAGGATGAAACCAGTGACTCGTTGAAGACAATGATTTGTTGGACCAGTTCCAGTTGACGTGACAACTGTACGTCTGGTTAGGGAGGCTGAGATTCAACTCAGAAGACTGCGTCTTCACCTTATTCCCCTTGAGTTAAGGACACCCAGTCCTCGCCCAATCACTCTGGTAAGTCTTCAAGGTAGACTCCCAAACCTTCACAGACTTCGTTCACCGGCGATCCACAATGACTCTTGGATGCTCAGAACGCGACGCCTAACCGGCTGGAGGATTCACAGTCCTCAAGTGTAATAAGTCTTCAGATCACACAGACAGGAAGACTTCAGTGATGCCTAACACTCTTTGGCTTTGGGTTGTTAGGGCTTTATCCTCGCAAGGAATTCTCTCTCAAAGGCTTCGAGGTGGGTTGCTCTCAAACGACAAAAGCCGTACACTAACTCTGAGCAGCCAACCATTTATGGTTGTAAGGGGTGGGCTATTTGTAGCCACTAGGCAACCCGACCTGATTAACGGTCAGATTTCAAACACACACGGCAACTTTACTTGGGCCACAAGCAAACACTACAAGAAATATGTCAACTTATGACCTTCTATCAGTGACCCTCGAAGAATTGGTCATAAATTTATGACCATTTTAGACCAATTGGTCAAAAGCTGTTCAGGGGGTTCCAAACCCTAAACCATTGCGACCATTTTGGTCAGAAAGGTCGTAATTTCCTTACACGAAATCGTCACAAAGCAAACAGTGCTAGTCCGCTGCCTTATTTCTAGTTGTTAATGACCAATATAGATGGTCATAGCTTGTAGATTGTGGTGGGTTGTGATGACTAGGCGCCATCTCATCAGTTTTGCCTATGTGTCATGTCCATGTGGCAGTTTTTGCCCTAGGTTGTGAAGCAACCTATATTTCTATCATTCCCAAAATTCCCAAAAAAATCTCATAAATTCTTTGGGGCATATCTTCATCAAATATGTAAAAATCTTTTCTTGCCTAGTTCAAAACTAATTCAACAATATTCATTTTCCTATTCTGTTCATAACAACACTTTATGAAGGAAGTGCTATTTATATATTCTTGATTGCCCTCGGAATTTTTGGGCAATCTTTCCTATCCAAATCATTACCGCATGACAAAATTCAGCTCCATTTTCCTAGCAAATCTTCCTCGGCAAATTTCCAAAATTTTTGTCCACCTAGAAGCATTGTGAAGGAAGTACGTTTTTTATATCTCTAAATGACATGAAATTTATATAGTTCCTTCATATGCCCAAATTATCAATCTCCTCCAAATTGCAGCTCAGTCAAATCAGCTATGTGAGCCCAGGTTCAATTTATATTTTATGGCCAAATTGGCACGTTGCAAAGCAAGTGTTATATAGACCCCTCCTATTACCCTCAAACTTTTCGGGCACTCTTACATACCCAAATCATTGCCACATGATAATATTCAGCTCAATTTTCCTAGTAAATCTTTCTCGGGAAATTTTCAAAGTTTCTACCTCGAGAGAAGCTTTGTGAAGTAAGTACTAGATAGGCTTACCCAAATGATCTGAAAATTTACCAGCGCATGACCATACCTAAGTAACTTACCTACACCAATTTTGAGCTCATTTCATTCATCCAATCTCTCTCACTAGTTTTCCCAAGTTTTTGTCCATAGAAGAGCATTGTGAAGGAAGTACCACTTTGGCATGTCCAAATGGTATCAATTTTCTACAATGCTTTCCTATGCCCAAATAACCATCCTCCATAGAATTTCAGCTCACTCCATTCATTATTTTGAGCCCAGCTTCAACATTCATATTTTTGTCTAGCGTGGTACTTTCAAAGCAAGTACCACCTAGGATCCTCCTTTTGAGCTAAAAATTTGTGAAGACATTCTCCTTAGGAGATGATCATCCTCAGCCAAAAATCACGCCCATTGGCAATGTGCATTTCCCGTACCGCTAATCAAACACTTGGCTGCTAATTCATGTTTGAGCATCTATCGGTCTCCTCGTGAGAATCTTATGTTGTAATTTTCTTCCTAGCACAAACCTGGGGAGTGCCCAACCCACTAGACATGCCTAGGCCGCCCAGAATATATGGCAACATTACGGTCACGCGGTGACCACGCGACGGGCATTCGAGTTTACGCGCTCTAGAGTTGGGGCCCTCGGCCACCGCGCAAACCTCGACGTATACCCACCAAACCATGTATTTATGATTAAATAGGTCCTTATGTAACTAGAAATGATTTTTGGCAAAAATAAATAGCAAACTATGAGGCAGTTGCAGTTCAATTTTGACCCGCTTCCAGATGAATCAGCAGAAATTTGTCTTTTTCACGAGAGGTGGATCAAAAATATTTACACCCAACAATTTTGTCAATTATGCATTAAATATGGCCTAGTATTTTATAAAAATGATTTGGTCCAATTTTGCAACAATTATTTGGTAGTTCCTTCACAAAAAAACCTTCTTTCGGGCACTCGAAAAATGGAAAATGGTTTTTTCGTCCAACGAAAATGAAAACTTCCTTAGGCAACATTGTTTGCATTCCAATATGCACCCTTGTACACAATATGATATCATTTGAACAAACTATGCCATGGATGTGGCCATAAGATTGATCATTTGGCTTGAAAGCCATTGATCTCCACACGTGATAGCTCGTTTTTTAGAACACTTTTTTAAAATAATTGCCGTATTACACGTTTGTTATTTTTCCTAAGAAATTGGTCACATATAATGACACAATGCGAAGGTTTCCCAATTTTTTGATTTTTTTTGAATTTTTTTGTGCCCGTTTCAAAATGCGGTCAAAACAGCGGGAATGACCGTTCCTAGCTAGTGGTTGAATCTTGGAATTTTTTTGGTGTTTCTCTGATTAAATAGATACTTATGTACCTAGAAATGATTTTTGGAAAAAATAAATAGCACACTATGAAGCATCTGCAGTTCAAATTTGACCCGCTTCCAACTGAATCGGTGAAAATTTGTCTTTTTCACGAGAGGTGGATCAAAACTTTTTACACCCAACCATTTGGTCAATTGTGCATTAAATATGTCCTAGTATTTTAGAAAATTGATTTGGTCCAATTTTGCAACAAATATATGGTAGGTCCTTCACAAAAAAAGTCATTTTGGGCACTCAGAAAATGATTAAAAATAGCTAGAAAGATCAGAAATGCATAGAAATTAGTCCATATCCATAAACTATGGTCTAACTCTAGTGAAAATTTGTGTGGTGCCATTTTACAAAATATTTTTGATAGCTACTTCACAAAACCCTCTATTTTTAGTACTTAGATAATTTTTTAAATCACTGGTTTTTGAACCAATTAGGACTCTTCCCACGGATCGATGACATGGCGCCCATCCATCCATCCATCCATCCATCCATCTCTCCATCCCACATCCATCCATCCATCTATCTACAAAAGAAAGAAAATAAAATGAAAAAGAGATACCCACCACCCGTAGCCCAAACCCTAGGTCAAATCCCATCGACTCCCTCCTCTCCTCACAGCCGCGGCCACCTCCTCCATCGATCCAGTCCTCCCCCGGCCTCCTTTCCCCGATCCAGTCCTCCCCCCGCCGCTCCCACCGACCACCGACCTCGCAGCCCTCATCACCACCGCCGCCGACCTCGTCCCTCCCTTCCCTCACCATCTCTCCCTACCCTATGCCCCAGATCGAGTCGAGCAGGTCGGCCGACGCGCTAGGGTTCCATTTGGTCAGCTCCGCGCCGGCTCTCCGGTTGGCCGCCAGGGCGGCGCGGGCGGCTACATCCTCGACAAGGATGACTACATCCTCGACAGGGGCGACTACATCCGCCAGGTCACCCGCCAAGGCGGCGCGGGCGGCGCGGCGGCGGTGTTGGCCAAGACGGGGGCGGCGCCGGTGGAGCGCGTCAAGCTGCTGCTGCAGAACCAGGCCGAGATGCTGTGCTGGGGCACCCTCACGCGGCCCTACCGCGGGATCACCGACGCCTTCGCCCGCGTCCTCCCGCTCGCTCGTCGTGGGTACTAGTGGAGGAGAATAAGGCCCACCGGGAGGCCCTCACCGACTCCCTCGTGCGCGCCATGGTCGAGCTGGGCTTAGCTGATGTCCGGCTCCACGAGCATGCGTCAGGAGATGAGGTGCTCCTCCTCCTCAACCACACCGAGGCAACATCGGCGTGCTTCTACTCCCCCATGGACTTGGTGAAGGTACGCATCATCCTTCCCCTCTCTGCCCTCATCTTCTCGCTCTTATCTCCTTTGACCCGTATATCATCTCTGTCCTAGGTGAGGGTACGCCAGACTTCTTCTCCAACCGCAAGGATCTTCTCCTCCATCGGAACAAGGACGACCCCGGCGGCCTTCCCCCGACGGATCTGCATCGGCTCGCCGGTGGAGCAACCCGAAGGTGCCCTTCTGTGGCCTCCAGCGCATCTCGCCGCGTAGGAAACCGCATCCCCTTTTTGCTTCGCTTTGCTTGCTGCTGTGGTTAAGTTGCGTGCTGCTTGTTATGTTGGGCCACACTTATTATGTTCCACTAAAAGGAAGGGTTCGGCACCGTGATCTCCATCTAGGATATCTGTTGGAGTCGGGCCAGATCAGGAGAATCACCTGATTGGTAGTCATAGAGTGTGCACCGAGTTAGGAGTGGCACATAGGTGGTAGCATTGGTAGCTATCACTTTTTATCAGTTTAGGTTATAATCTAGTGTCATATCCAGTTTGTGTTCAGCAAAGAATCCCTAGTACATAAAGGAATTTAAGCTATTGGTTGCAACTTATGGAATCAAGCAAGAAGAGATAGTTAGTCCACTTAGTCTTACCTACACAGTGAATTCTAGTTCACTTGTCATATGGCATAGCTTATTAGAAGTAGCTGCTCTTTATTTCAAGTAGTAATTCTAGTTCACTTGTCATATGGCATAGCTTATTGGCATAGGCATATTAATTGGCCTATGCATTTGGCAGATGTAGTAGTGTTTGTACTAACAGACTGAGCACAAACATTATTTGTTAAGAGGGCCCTGCAGTTATATTTTGGCTGCCTTTTGCTCCTTCATTTTTGTGGGTTTGAAAATCAATACAACTAACATGCTTTACTTCTTTTACGTGCAGTGGTTGCCAAAAATGACAGGGATGAGATCCACCGCCAAGAATGATGCATAGCTTAACTGCTGTCGTAGTCGTTTTCCAACAGGAATACCTTTCTAGACTCCAACCTTCACAGTTCTCGTTGATTCATCTTGCTAGCAACTGAGTAGCTTTTTTGCATACTTCTATCAACATCTCAATGTCACCAAATGTTTTTTTTGCCATTCTTCTCTGTTATACAACATCTGTTATACATCATACAATGATGAGCTCCACATACACCAACCATTGTACAAACATATCATTATTGGTAGGAAATTTTTGAACCTGCAGTATGTCACCTTGTTTTCTAGATGGGCAATAGACGCCGTCGTACTGTACTGTAATAGTGTCTTATTGGCTGTTTTGCTTTGTACAATGCTTGCACTAGAAATGTTGAACGATCGAGGCAATAGACGTCGTCGTACTGTACTGTAATAGTGTCTTATTGGGTCTTAATTTGTTTTGCTTTGTACAATGTTTGCACTGGAAATGTTGAACGATCGAGCCTCCTGTACTCTGTTCTGTCGTATGATTACAATTGCATTAGTATTATTGGATCTGTTAATCAGTGCCTACATGTTAGATCGGCTTGATTTTGAGATGCAGCGAGACTCTGATGTTTCTGAATTTTGATGTGAAAGCATTTCTACATCAGTACAACTTTGCATGCATATTTTATTGACTAGATATATACGTGTTGACTATCTGTTCCTCTAGTTTTCTGATGTGCATGGTTATTTGGATCCACTGAACCTTTGCATGGCTTATCTTTCAAGTTTGTATATAGATAGACAGGTTTTCTGAAAGTGTGACCCCACAGTATTGAGAAGTAATTAAGTTTCCTATAGTTTTTACAGGAACCATGACCACCGGCTCAACGCCGACCCGACCGTCCGCATCGCCTTGCAGGATGACGAGGACGTCGTAGGCGCGGTCGGCCTCGGCGTCGGCTTCCACCACTACCATGTCGTCGTCACCTACCAGGTCCACGATGGTTTCTGGGCCGTCGAGTCCTTCTGCAGCTGCTGCCGCTGCTCCTTCCGCAGCTTGGGTGGGACTCGTCGGATTGGCCGTCTAGTTACCCATTTCAGGTAGTACATCCTTCTTGCTCGAATCTACTATTTGATCTGCCTACACATCTCTGTTCCGGCGCATAATTGATGGGTCTTCCTGGATTCTTGTGTAATGAGCTCTTGTTTTTTAGTACTTCTATAATGGTATTCAGAAATAAAATTCATATGTTTCTACATATGTTCTTTTAGATTAGTATGTCAATACATAACTAGTAATGCAAATGGTGTGACCCAGTTCTAAATATAAATGCAAATAGCTTGTGAATGTCAATCTCATGTATCAGGATCCTGTTCTTGTAAACCTTATGTAAAGCTAAAATTCTTGTTGTGCAGGGTGACTAGTGATGCAGCACACCAAGCAGTAGCAGGCAACCAAGCAGCAGCAGGGGGAGGGGCTCTCTCGAACGTCGCCGCTGCCACTCATTGCTACTATCACTGATTGATGATGGATGATCGCTGTTAGTTTAGCTCGGTCGCTGTTCGTTTAGCTCCTTGGTAGTCCCTACTGCTGCTGGTAGAAATAGAAATGGTAGCTGTAGTCCCATGTAGTTGTAGTACCATGTAGTTCCTGTACTCGGGCTGCCCATTGTTGCTTCATTCCTATGTTAATTTAGTCTGTTGAATGTATCTACTATCTACTTTGTGGCTGTGGCTGTTGAAAGAAATCAAATGGTTTGGATAAATGCGTACATGCTGATATGTCAAGCTGGAATAGCTGCCCTTGTGATGTCAAGCTTCTAAATGTATGTTGTGGAGGCCCAAAATAAATTGGGCTGTAAAAGGGCTGAGGCCCAAAAAAGAAATGAATTATAGAAGGCCACATCCTAGAAAGTAAAATGGGCTAGGCCCATGTAGCTAGCGAAAATTAACAGAAAAATATATATTGAAAAGGCCGAATTGTTGGGCTAGGCCCATGTGGAAAACCGAATTGGACCGGGCTGAATCTTGTGCCACATCATCTTGCCACGCTGGATGCCTACGTGGCCTGGGGAGGTTGCTAGTGACCAAAATGCCACAGTAGACGTATTTTGGTCATAAACATCTACGACCATTCTAGAAGAAAGGTCGCTATAGTCAGTTTATGACGGCCAGCTTTTGACCTTATGTCTTTGGTCACAAATGGAAATTTGTGACCATTCAGTGACCAATAGTGGTGGTCACAAGGTGTACATATTTCTTGTAGTGAAAGCTGACTTATCCAACTCTGGATAAGATTTGCTCTCATTGTCTTCACTCGAATACATAGGATTTTGGTTAAACATCACTTCAGTCATTTTGACTGGTTCTCTTGGACCCCGCTTAACAGTACGGTGGTTTCTATGACTCAACAAAGAAAAACACAGAACGACGAAACTGCTAAGTCTTCGCGCTCCATAGTCTTCACGCGATGTCCTCTCTTGTCATAGTCTTCAATGTGAATGTCTTCACATACCACCTTTGACTTCAATGTCTTCATACATTTTTAGGGGTCATCTATGGTAGAAAACCGAATCAATGAGGGACTTCTACCTGTGTTATCCTGTAATTCTCACAAACACATTAGTCCCTCAACCAGGTTTGTCGTCAATACTCCCAAACCAACTAGGGGTGGCACTAGATGCACTTACAGGTGGCACTAGATGCACTTATAATTACCACGTATGAAATCAATCTATCCAGAGAAAACCCCCTTTAGGTTAGGTTTGATTCGAAAATTTAGAGTTAGGTCTTCGCCGAGCTCATCTCGGACCGACCGAGTTGTGGAAATCAGTCCCACCGATTTGGCTTAGGCCATTGCACATGCGCTTTTCGGTCTGACCAAAAATTGCAAATCGATGCGACTGAATTCGACTCTCTGTAAAACCCTAGTAATCTCGGAGTCACAGAACTGTGACTCGGTCTGACCGAGTTCACTAGTTTAGACTCCAACAGTTGCTTCGGTATCACCGAGTTTAACAAATCGGTAGCTCCGAAATTATTTCTGTGGAGAACTAAAACTAAGTTTTTGACTCATTTGTTTTGCAAAAAATTCTGCACTTTGTGATGCTCATCTATTCTACCTCATCTATATCTATTCAAAGGGTTTTGTTGTTAGTTTGATTGCCAGGATGTCTGACCAAAGTGATAGTCAGAACAATTCAGAAGAGCAAGTGCACATGGGTGAGGGTACTAGTCCCTCAAGGAGCTATGATGAGGGCAGTAGGAGCACTCCAAGCAATCTGCCCAAGGCAGCCACCAGATCAAGGAAGAAGAAAACCTCAGATTTTGAAGATGAGGACTATGTGGCTGTTGAGGAAGAAGTGAGCTCCAGAGAGAAAGTACTAAAGAAGTAATATGGCACTACTGCAACAACAAAGCCTGGACTACATAAGAAGACCCCTGCCAACAGGGAGCCAACCTTAAAGGTAGAGCCTCAACGGCTGAAATCCCTAAGCCAACTGAAGAGGCTGCTGGAGAGGGAAAGAAAAGGAAAGAGAGGGTCAAGAAGACCACTGCCAGAGTCATTGGTAGATCCTCTATAATGAGAGATCCAGAAGAAGATGAAGAGGAAGAGGATGCTGCACCAGCACCCAAGTCCCCGAAGCTTATGGGTGATGCCATTAAGTCAGGGGCTGCCACTTCAAAGCCAAAGACTGCCCCCATGGCTGCAGCTCAAGCTGACAAGCCTTCTAAGCCCAAGAGAAGCACCAGGAACATCCCAGCTGAAGAGAAGAACAAGGCCCAATGCCTGAAGTTAAAGAAGAAGATGTAGAAGCTCAAGTGCTGAGGAAACTAAAACCAAAGATTCTAGAACACATTGACACTCATCCAGTGGCTGGGGATATGAACATTAGGAAGGATGCATGACTGAGACTTTGGAGACAGTCTGATCCATATGCTGTGAGGAGGAGGACTGAAGTGGACTATAGGTTCCACACCCAGGAACAGCAGAATTTCAATGAGACCATTTTGCTAGATAAGAAACCTATAGACTGTGATATGAAGTGGGTTGATTGGGAATTCATTGATTAGAACGAAGACTATTTCCCATGAGTGCATGAAAGCTTCAATGCTTGTGGATTTGATGAGTTTGAGGGACAGAAGCTTACCAAATGGAATGATGAGCTCATTATGCAGTTCTATTCTACAGCTCATTTCTATCCAGATGGTAGAATTGTTTGGATGTCTGAGGGTACAAGATACCAATAAACTGTTGATGAGGGTGCCAAGTTAATCAATGCCCAGAAGAGCATGAGGATGATTTGGATGTGTATGCCAAGAAGAAGAAGGACCACAACTCAATGGGAAACATGTACAAGGAGATCCCAGACAAATCTTTGTATACATACAAGCTTGGATCTGTGCATTATCTTTGTCTAGTCTTCCTACAATCAACACAATCTTAAGGCATACTCTGCTGCCCAAATATGGAGATCACAAGATGATAAGAGGACATTCAATCAACTTGCTGCAGATATTTGATGTTCCTCAAAAATTCAAGGTCATGAGTCTGATTGTTGAGACAATCAAGAGGACTGTTGCAGATCAGAAAAGATCTTGTGGGTATGCTCCACACATTCAGGTGCTCATCTACTCCAAGATGCGCATGGGCACTTACTTGTTGGACAAGGAGCACTTACCTTTGCACGCAGAATTTGAGGATAACACAGTTGTGATTAATGAGGATGATCCTTCATCAGTGCAAGCACAAGAGAAGAGAGCTAAGGCAAAAGCAGAAAAGGCTGCAAAGATGCCAAGTGTTGAGGAGGCATCTCAGGTGTACTTGAAGAGCAAACAAGATCAGCTAGCTTATCTGATTCATGCAACTTTGAGGACTGAAAAGGGCTTGGCCACCCTAACTCGGAATCAGGAGAGCTTGGAGAGGATCGTTGAGACCAAGTTTTATGATCTTGATCTGAAAGTGACTAAGATACATACTGCATTCGAGCAGCTCCAGGAGGAAGCAGAGGAGAAGAGAGGGAAGGCAACTACAGATGCTTTTCAGCGAGTGCCAAGAGGTCAGAGGTCAGCTGCAGTGCCAGTGTCAGATACAAGAGCTACTTCATATGCACTAGCAGCAACAGCTTCAGTGCCACCTCCAGCAACTACTCCACCAGCTCCAACAACATCCACTGATGCCTTCATCCTTGGAGTTCTCTCTACACCACCTCCCGAAGACCAAGCCTGAGAGACGCATAGCACTATGCATTTTCAAACTTTTTGGTAACTTGTTGCCAAAGGGGGAGAAATGTATAGATCATAGGCTTCGAGAGAGAGTGTTTTGAAGGAAATATACCCTAGAGGCAATAATAAAGTTATTATTTATTTCCTTATTTCATCATAAATGTTTATTATTCATGCTAGACTTGTATTAACCGGAAACATAATACATGTGTGAATACATAGACATACATAGTGTCACTAGTATGCCTCTACTTGACTAGCTCGTTAATCAAAGATGGTTAAGTTTCCTAACCATAGACATGAGTTGTCATTTGGTTAATGGGATCACATCATTAGGAGAATGATGTGATTGACTTGATCCATTCCGTTAGCTTAGCACTTGATCATTTAGTATGTTTCTATTGCTTTCTTCATGACTTATACATGTTCCTATGACTATGAGATTATGCAACTCTCGTTTACCGGAGGAACACTTTGTGTGCTACCAAACGTCACAACGTAACTGGGTGATTATAAAGGTGCTCTACAGGTGTCTCCAAAGGAACTTGTTGATTTGGCGTATTTTGAGATTAGAATTTGTTACTCCGATCGTCGGAGATGTATCTCTAGGCCCACTCGGTAATACACATCACTATAAGCCTTGCAAGCATTGTAACTAATAAGTTAGTTGGGGGATGATGTATTACGGAACGAGTAAAGAGACTTGCCGGTAACGAGATTGAACTAGGTATTGAGATACCGACGATTGAATCTCGGGCAAGTAACATACCTATGACAAAGGGAACAACGTATGTTGTTATGCGGTTTGACCGATAAAGATCTTCGTAGAATATGTAGGAGCCAATATGAGCATCCAGGTTCCGCTATTGGTTATTGACCGGAGACATGTCTCGGTCATGTCTACATTGTTCTCGAACCCGTAGGGTCCGCACGCTTAATGCTTGGTGACGATTTGTATTATGAGTTTATGTGTTTTGATGTACTGAAGGTAGTTCGGAGTCCCAGATGAGATCGGGGACATGACGAGCAGTCTCAAAATGGTCGAGACATAAAGATCAATATATTGGACGACTATATTCGGACAATGGAACGGTTCCGAGTGATTCGGGTATTTTTCAGAGTACCGGAGAGTTACGGGAATTCACCCGGGAGTATATGGGCCTTATTGGGCTTTAGTGGAAAGAGAGAGGAGAGGCTGCGCGCCCCCCAATGCTTAGTCTGAATTGGACTAGGGGGAGGGGCGGCGCCCCCTCCTTCCTTCTCTTATCTTTCCCTTTCCTTCTCTCCTACTCCTACTACTTGGAAGGGCTCCTAGTTCTACTAGGAAAGGGGGAATCCTACTCCCGGTGGGAGTAGGACTCCCCTAGGGCACGCCATAGAGAGGGCCAGCCCTCCCCCTCCTCCACTCCTTTATATATGTGGAGGGGGCACCCCTTGGAGACACAACAATTGATCATTGATCTCTTAGCCGTGTGGGGTGCCCCCCTCCACCATAATCCACCTCGATCATATCGTAGCGGTGCTTAGGCGAAGCCCTGCGTCAGTAGCATCATCATCACTGTCACCACTCCATCGTGCTGACGAAACTCTCATGTGAAGCTTTGCTGGATCGGAGCTCGCGAGACGTCATCGAGTTGAACGTATGCAGAACTCGGAGGTGCCGTGTGTTCGGTACTTGGATCAGTCGGATCGTGAAGACGTACAACTACATCAACCGCGTTGTGCTAACGCTTCCACATTCGGTCTAAGAGGGTACGTAGACACACTCTCCCTTCTTGTTGCTATGCATCACCATGATCCTGTGTGTGCATAGGAATTTTTTTTGAAATTACTACGTTCCCCAACAGTGGTATCAGAGCCAGGTTTATGCGTAGATGTTATATGCACGAGTAGAACACAAGTGAGTTGTGGACGATACAAGTCATACTGCTTACCAACATGTCATATTTTGGTTCGGTGGTATTGTTGGATGAAGCGGCCCGGACCGACATTACGCGTACGCTTACGCGAGACTGGTTCTACCGGCGTGCTTTGCACACAGGTGGCTGGCGGGTGTCAGTTTCTCCAACTTTAGTTGAACCGAGTGTGGCTATGTCCGGTCCTTGAGAAGGTTAAAACAGCACTAACTTGAAGAACTATCATTATGGTTTAGATGCGTAGGTAAGAACGGTTCTTGCTCAGCCCATAGCAGCCACGTTAAACTTGCAACAACAAACTAGAGGACGTCTAACTTGTTTTTGCAGAGCTTGTTGTGATGTGATATGGTCAAGACGTGATGAGATATAAGTTTTTGTATGAGATGATCATGTTTTGTTGAAGTTATCGGCAACTGGCAGAAGCCTTCTGGTTGTCTCTTTATTGCATAAGATGCAAGTGCCATGTAATTGCTTTACTTTATCGCTATGCGATAGCAATAGTTGCAAAAGCAATAGCTGGCGAGACGACCATGTGACGACACGTTGATAAAAGATCAAGATGATGGAGATCATGGTGTCATGCCGGTAACAATGGATATCATGACAGTACTTTGGAGATGGAGATCAAAAGCACAAGATGATGATGGCCATATCATGTCACGTATTTGGATTGCATGTGATGTTTATCTTTTATACATCTTATTTTTGCTTAGTTCGGCGGTAGCATTATAAGATGATCTCTCACTAAATTTCAAGGTAAAAGTGTTCTCCTTGAGTATGCACCGTTGCCAAAGTTCGTCATGCCAAGACACCACGTGATGATTGGGTGTGATAAGCTCAACGTTCATATACAATGGGTGTAAGACAGTTTTGCACACGCAGAAATACTCGAGTTAAACTTGACGAGCCTAGCATATGCAGATATGGCCTCGGAACACTGGAGACCGAAAGGTCGAGCATGAATCATATAGTAGATATGATTAACATAGTGATGTTCACGATTGAAAACTACTCCATCTCATGTGACGGTCGGACATGGTTTACTTGATTTGGATCAAGTGATCATTTAGATGACTAGAGGGATGTCTATCTAAGTGGGAGTTCTTAAGTAATATGATTAATTGAACTTTAATTTATCATGAACTTAGTCCTGATAGTATTTGCGTAACTATGTTGTAGATCAATAGCTCGCAATATTGCTCCCTGTTTATTTTGATATGGTCCTAGAGAAAAACTATGTTGAAAAATGTTAGTAGCGATGATGCGGACTAGCTCCGTAATCTGAGGTTTATCCTCATTGTTGCACAGAAGAATTATGTCCTTGATGCACCGTTGATGACAGACCGATTGCAGGAGGAAATGCAGACATTATGAATGTTTGGCAAGCTCGATATGATGACTACTTGATAGTTTAATGCACCATGCTTTACGGCTTAGAATCTGGGCTTCAAAGACGTTTTTGAAACGCCACGGAGCATATGAGATGTTCCAAGAGTTGAAATTAGTATTTCAGACTCATGCCCATGTTGAAAGGCTTAAGACCTTTGACAAGTACTTTGCCTACAAGATGGAGGAGAATAGCTCAACTAGTGAGCATGTGTTCAGAATGTCTGAGTACTACAATCGCTTGAATCAAGTGGGAGTTAATCTTCCAGATAAGATAGTGATTGACAAATTTCTCTAGTCACTATCACCAAGTTACTAGAACTTCGTGATGAACTATAATATGCAAGGGATAACGGAAACGATTCCCAAGCTCTTCGTGATGCTGAAATCGACGAAGGTAGAAATCAAGAAAGAGCATCAAGTGTTGATGGTTAACAAGACCACTAGTTTCAAGAAAAGGGAAAAGGGATAGAAGAGAAAATTTAAGAAGAACGGCAAGCAAGTTGCTACTCAAGTGTGGAAACCCAAGTCTGGACCTAAGCCTAAGACTGAGTGCTTCTACTTCAAACGGACTGGTCACTGGAAGCGGAACAGCCCCAAGTATTTAGCGGATAAGAAGGATGGCAAGGTGAACAAAGGTATATTGGATATACATGTTATTGATGTGTACTTTACTAGTGTTTATAGAAACCCCTCGGTATTTTATACTAGTTCAGTTGCTAAGAGTAGTAACTCGAAATGGGAGTTGCAGAATGAACAGAGACTAGTTAAGGGTGAAGTAACAATGTGTGTTGCAAGTAGTTCCAAGAATGATATGATCATCATTGCACAGTCCCTATACTTTCATGATTAGTGTTGAACCTAAATAAGTGTTATTTGGTGTTTGCATTGAGCATGAATATGATTTGATCATGTTTATTGCAATACAGTTATTCATTTAAGTTAGAGAATAATTATTATTCTGTTTACATGAATAAAACCTTCTATGGTTATACACCCAATGAAAATGGTTTGTTGAATCTTGATCGTAGTGATACACATATTCATAATATTGAAGCCAAAAGATTCAAAGTTAATAATGATAGTGCAACTTATTTGTGGCACTTCCGTTTAGGTCATACTGGTGTAAAGCGCATGAAGAAAATTCATGCTGATGTGCTTTTGGAATCACTTGATTATGAATCAGTTGATGCTTGCGAACCATGCCTCATGGGCAAAGATGACTAAGACTCCGTTCTCTAGAACAATGGAGTGAGCAACTGACTTATTGGATATAATACATACTGATGTATGAGGTCCGATGAGTGTTGAGGCTCGCGGCGGGTATCGTTATTTTCTGACCTTCACAGATGATTTGAGCAGATATGGGTATATCTACTTGAAGAAAATTAAGTCTAAAACATTTGAAAAGTTCAAAGAATTTCAGAGTGAAGTGGAAAATCATCGTAACAAGAAAATAAAGTTTCTACGATCTGATCGCAAAGGCGAATATTTGAGTTACGAGTTTGGCCTTCAATTAAAACAATGTGGAATAGTTTCACAAACTCATGCCACCTCGAACACCACAACGTAATGGTGTGTCCGAACGTCATAACCGTAGTTTATTTGATATAGTGCAACCTATGATGTCTCTTACCGATTTTCACTAAGGCCCAATATATACTCCCCGGGGGGTTCCGGTAACCCCCCGTTACTCCGGTAAATGCCCGAACTCACCTGGAACCATTCCGATGTCCGACCATAGGCTTCCAATATATCGATCTTTATGTCTTTACCATTTCAAGACTCCTCGTCATGCCCGTGATCACATCCGGGACTCCAAACAACCTTCGGTACATCTAAACACAAAAACTCATAATACCGATCGTCACCGAACGTTAAGCGTGCGGACCCTACGGGTTTGAGAACTATGTAGACATGACCGAGACTCATCTCCATTCAATAACTAATAGCGGTACCTGGATGCTCATATTGGTTCCTACATATTCTACGAAGATCTTTATCGGTCAAACCGCATAACAACATATGTTGTTCCCTTTGTCATCGGTATGTTACTTGCCCGAGATTCGATCGTCGGTATCTTAATACCTACTTCAATCTCATTACCAGCAAGTCTCTTTACTCGCTCCATAATGAAACATCCCATAACTAACTCATTAGTCACATTTCTTCCAAGGCTTATAGTGATGTGCATTACCGAGAGGGCCCAGAGATACCTCTCCGATACACGGAGTGACAAATCCTAATCTTGATCTATGCCAACTCAACAAACACCATCAGAGACACCTGTAGAGCATCTTTATAGTCACCCAGTTATGTTGTGACGTTTGATAGCACACAAAGTGTTCCTCCGGTATTTGGGAGTTGCATAATCTCATAGTCATAGGA
Organism: Triticum monococcum; assembly: GCA_034509565.1. NCBI lineage: Eukaryota > Viridiplantae > Streptophyta > Magnoliopsida > Poales > Poaceae > Triticum > Triticum monococcum. Next base: position 740,557,797 of record CM067847.1, on the reverse strand, counting down.
ACATGTATAAGTTAAGGAGAAAGTAATAGAAGTAAACTAAACGATCAAAGTACTAAGCTAACGAATGGGTCAAGTCAATCACATCATTCTCTAATGACGTGATCCCGTTCATCAAATGACAACTCTTTGTCCATGGATAGGAAACTTAACCATCTTTGATTAACGAGCTAGTCAAGTAGAGGCATACTAGTGACACTCTGTTTGTCTATGTATTCACACATGTACTAAGTTTCCGGTTAATACAATTCTAGCATGAATAATAAACATTTATCAGGATATAAGGTAATATAAATAACAACTTTATTATTGCCTCTACGGCATATTTCCTTCAGTCTCCCACTTGCACTAGAGTCAATAATCTAGATTACATTGTAATGATTCTAACACCCATGGAATCCTGGTGCTGATCATGTTTTGCTCGTGAGAGAGGCTTAGTCAATGGGTCTACAACATTCAGATCCGTATGTATCTTGCAAATCTCTATGTCTCCCTCCTTGACATGATCGAGGATGGAATTGAAGCGTCTCTTGATGTGCTTGGTTCTATTGTGAAATCTGGATTCCTTTGCCAAGGCAATTGCACCAGTATTGTCACAAAAGATTTTCATTGAACCCGATGTACTAGGTATGACACCTTGATTGGATATGAACTCCTTCATCCAGACTCCTTCATTTGCTGCTTCCGAAGCAGCTATGTACTCCGCTTCACACGTAGATGCCGCCACGACGCACTGCTTGGAATGCACCAACTGACAGATCCACCATTCAATAAAAATACGTATCCGGTTTGTGACTTAGAGTCACCCGGATTAGTGTCAAAGCTTGCATTGACATAACTGTTTGCGACGAGCTCTTTGTCACCTCCATATACGAGAAACATATCCTTAGTCCTTTTCAGGTATTTTAGGATGTTCTTGACCGTTGTCCAGTGATCCACTCCTGGATTACTTTGGTACCTCCCTGCTAAACTAATAGCAAGGCACACATCAGGTGTGGTACACAGCATTGTATACATGATAGAACCTATGGCCGAAGCATAGGGAATGACCTTCATTTTCTCTCTATCTTCTATAGTGGTCGGGCATTGAATCTGACTCAACTTCACACCTTGTAACACAGGCAAGAAGCCTTTATTTGTTTGATCCATTTTGAAATTCTCCAAAACTTTATCAAGGTATGTGCTTTGTGAAAGTCCAATTAAGCGTCGTGTTCTATCTTTATAGATCTTGATGCCCAATAGATAAGCAACTTTCACCGAGGTCTTTCATTGAAAAATTCTTATTGAAGTATCCTTTTATGCTATTCAGAAATTCAGTATCATTTCCGATCAGCAATATGTCATCCACATATAATATCAGAAATCCTACAAAGCTCCCACTAACTTTCTTGTAAATATAGGCTTCTCCAAAAGTCTGTATAAAACCATATGATTTGATCACACTATCAAAGCGTATATTCCAACATCGAGAGGCTTGCACCAGTCCATAAATGGATCCCAGGAGCTTGCACACTTTGTTAGCACCTTTTGGATCGACAAAACCTTCTAGTTGCATCATATACAACTCTTTGCTACCTCTTGAGCACTGCGTTCGTTTTCACTTGAAGAAGAAAGGGTGATGCAGCAAAGCAGCATAAGTATTTCCCTCAGTTTTTGAGAACCAAGGTCTCAATCCAGTAGGAGACCACGCCCAAGTCACCTCGTACCTACACAAACAAATAAGAACCTCACAACCAACGCGATAAAGGGGTTGTCAATCCCTTCAGGGCCACTAAGAGTGAGATCTGATAGAGATAATAATAATAAGATAAATATTTTTGGTATTTTTATGATATAGATTGAAAGTAAAGATTGCAAAATAAAGTAGATTAGAAACTTATATAATGGAGAATAGACTCAGGGCCATAGGTTCACTAGTGGCTTCTCTCAAGATAGCATAAGTATTACGACGGGTGAACAAATTACTGTCGAGCAATTGATAGAAAAGAGAATAATTATGAGAATATTTAGGTATGATCATGTATATAGGCATCACATCCGAGACAAGTAGACCGACTCCTGCCTGCATCTACTACTATTACTCCACACATCGACCTCTATCCAGCATGCATCTAGAGTATTAAGTTCATAAGAAGAGAGTAACGCCTTAAGCAAGATGACATGATGTAGAGGGATAAACTCATGCAATATGATATAAACCCCATATTTTTATCCTCGATGGCAACAATACAATACGTGTCGTTTCCCTTTCTATCACTGGGATCGAGCACCACAAGATTGAACCCAAAGATAAGCACTTCTCCCATTGCAAGAAAGATCAATCTAGTAGGCCAAACCAAACTGATAATTCGAAGAGACTTGCGAAGATAAACCAATCATACATAAAAGAATTCAGAGAAGATTCAAATATTTCTCATAGATAAACCTGATCATAAACCCACAATTCATCGGATCTTGACAAACACACCACAAAAGAAGATTACATCGCATAGATCTCCAAGAAGATCGAGGAGAACATTATGTTGAGATCCAAAGAGAGAGAAGAAGCCATCTAGCTACTAGCTATGGACCCGAAGGTCTGAGGTAAACTACTCAAACATCATCGGAGGGGCCATGGAGTTGAGGTAGAGGTCCTCTGTGATCAATGCCCCCTCCGGTGGAGCTCCGGAAAAGGCCCCAAGATGGGATCACTTGGGTACAGAAGGTTGCGGCGGTTCAATTAGGTTTTCGTGGTGCTCCTGGATGTTTGCGGGGTACGTGGATATATATATATAGGAGGAAGAAATAGGTCGGTGGAGCAACGACGGGCCCACGAGGGTGGAGGGCGCGCCTAGGGGGTGGGCGCGCCCCCTGCCTTGTGGCCACCTCGTTGATTGCTTGACGTCCACTCCAAGTCCTTTGGATCACGTTTGTTCCAAAAATCATGCTCCTGAAGGTTTCATTCTGTTTGGACTCCATTTGATATTCCTTTTCTACGAAACACTGAAATAGGCAAAAAAACAACAATTTGGGCTAGGCCTCTGGCTAATAGGTTAGTCCCAAAAATAATATAAAAGTGTAAAATAAAGCCCATTAACATCCAAAATAGATAATATAATAGCATGGAGCAATCAAAAATTATAGATACGTTGGAGACGTATCAAGCATCCCCAAGCTTAATTCTTGCTCGTCCTCGAGTAGGTAAATGATAAAAACAGAATTTTTAATGTGGAATGCTTCCTAACATATTTCTCAATGTAATTTTTCTTTATTGTGGCATGAATGTTCAGATCCGAAAGATTCAAGATAAAAGTTTAACATTGCCATAAAAACAATAATACTTCAATCATACTAACTAAGCAATCATGTCTTCTCAAAATAACATGGCTAAAGAAAGTTATCCCTACAAAATCATATAGTCTGGCTATGATCTATCTTCATGACCCAAAAAATTAAATCATGCACAACCCCGATGACAAGCCAAGAAATTGTTTCATACTTTTGATGTTCTCAAACTTTTTCAATTTTCACACAATACATGAGCGTGAGCCGTGGACATAGCACTATGGGTGGAATGGAATGGTGGTTGTGGAGAAGACAAAAAGGAGAAGATATTCTCACATCAACTAGGCATATCAACGGGCTATGGAGATGTCCATCAATAGATATCAATGTGAGTGAGTAGGGATTGCCATGCAATAGATGCACTAGAGCTATAAGTGTATGAAAGCTCACCAAAAGTAACTAAGTGGGTGTGCATCCAACTTGCTTGCTCACGAAGACCTAGGGCAATTTGGGGAAACCCATCATTGGAATATTCAAGCCAAGTTCTATAATGTAAAATTCCCACTAGTTTATGAAAGGGACAACATAGGAGACTCTCTATCATGAAGATCATGGTGCTACTTTGAAGCACATGTGTGGAAAAGTATAGTAACATTGTCCCTTCTCTTGGTTTCTCTCAATTTATTTATTTATTTAGGCCTTCTTTCCTTTTTTTTCTTTTGGCCTCTTTTCTTTTTTTTTGTCCGGAGTCTCATCCCGACTTGTGGGGAATCGTAGTCTCCATTATCCTTTCCTCACCGGGACAATGCTCTAATAATGATGATCATCACACTTCTTTTAACTTACAACTCAAGAATTACCACTCAATACTCAGAACAAAATATGACTCTACGTGAATGCCTCCGGCGGTGTACCGGGATATCAATGAATCAAGAGTGACATGTATGAAAAAAATATGAACGGTGGTTTTTTCACAAATACGATTGTAGGATCGAAAGTATGTCTAGAGGGGGGGGGGTGTTGATTAGACTACTTGAACAAATAAAAATTTAGCCTTTTCTCAATTTTAGTTCTTGGCAGATTTTAGCAGCTTAGCACAAACAAGTAATCAACCTACACATGCAATTCTAAAAGTATGGCAATGGAATGTAAAACAATCTATCTATCCTCTATTATCTAATTAAAAAAAGACACAAATAAGCCATTACGTTTGTCCATACAGATTAAATTATCCTAGCCGCTAATTATAAATATAAACGGCTAAGATTAAAGATATATACATTACATACAAATATTATGTACATGTACTATTATGCACACAATGAACCTGTCACGTACAAGTACCCATGGTTGGAAAAGTTCAAAAAAGAAAATCACGTGAAGGAGATTGACAGCTTGAAGTTTTTTTTTACAAAGTCTTCCTCACGTTTTTTACGTGCAGAGACAAGACTCTATAGAAAAAGTTCCGCATAGACATGTAATTAATTCCAGTACGACTACTATTCGGAGAAAACACTTCCAAAGCTAAGCACGCTACGCACAGGACCTGCCACATATATATTGGCCCATTTTCACGCTGCATTAATCTAATGTCAAAAGCCTATGGCCGAATAGTATCGAAGTGAAAAAAAACAACTGTGCAAGGAAATAGCCTGAAACACACACATCCGTCCAACCAATAAATGGCCCTTACTAGATGAGTAAATAATAGTAAAATGTTTTGTACTATTTGAAATTTTAAAAGTAGTATTTTTACTTTATAAAAATAATATTAGATATATATAAAAAATACTCTCTCTCTCCGTCCAGAAATAAGTATCTCAACTTTACTACAAAGTTGAGACACTTATTTTGGGACTGAGGGAGTATTATATTAGATTAGTGTAATTTTATGTACTTAATATATTCAAATTCAGTTGTAATATTAAATATACTTATTAGATCGATAAATATTACAACCACATTATGCGACATAAAAATTGATATAGTAAAAGGACATGTAGTGATTTGGCTTCCGCAGAAACTAATAAATACTAAAAATATTTTTTGTAATGAAGGTAAAATATACAACTATATGTTTACTAAATGAACTAAATTAAACATAAAAAAGAGAAATAGAAAATTAGCTTCCGTTCAAACTGAAAGTGTCCTTAATACATAAACTGAAATAAATGCGTATATAAAGAATTCTTATTAGGTGCAGAGTGATTACACATCTATCGGTTGAATTTTAGAATAAAAAATTAGAAAAATAATTTTCATATGAAATCCATACATGGTGGAAAGTAAATAGTAAACTTTGTGTGTATTAAAATTTGGATTGATCGTTTCATTGCTATTTTTTTGTAATACTGCCATTTGTGAATTTATACAACAATAGGCATGTGAAAAACACTGCTTAGTGCCGCCATTTGTGAATATTTATACACCACAAACTATCAATGTAAGCAGCATGGCGCAGTCCATGTTCGTAAAAGGACATGTAGTGATTTGGCTCCCGCAGAAACTAATAAACACTAAAAATATTTTTTGTAATGAAGGTAAACTATACAACTATATGTTTACTAAATGAACTAAAATAAACATAAAAAAGAGAAATAGCAAATTAGCTTCCATTCAAACTGAAAGTGTCCTAAATACGTAAACTGAAATAAATGCGTATATAAAGAATTCTTATTAGCTGCACAGTGATTACACATCTATCGGTTGAATTTTATAATAAAAAATTAGAAAAATGTAAGCAGTATTAAAATTTGTGTGTATAAAAAATTAGAAAAATGTAAGCAGTATTAAAATTTACACATCTATCATATGAAATCCATACATGGTGGAAAGTACATAGTAAACTTTGTGTGTATTAAAATTTGGATTGATCGTTTCATTGCTATTTTTTGTAATACTGCCATTTCTGAATTTATACAACAATAGGCATGTGAAAAACACTGCTTAGTGCCGCCATTTGTGAATATTTATACACCACAAACTATCAATGTAAGCAGTATGGCGCAGTCTGTGTTCATAGATAAAATGGTACACTAGATTCATGACATCGCAATCAGAAATAATAATAATAAAATGGTATATTAGTGTAGATGATGTGGGCAACCATGTTCCTAAATGTGCCAATTTATATCTCTATTTAGATCTCATTAACAAGCCAATGTGAGGTTTGATCTAAAGTTAAGTTTTTCTTGCAAGCAATGGATTAACAAGAGAACATGACTTGGAATATCAATTGGTAGCAATCTAGCGATTAGTTATAGTGACTCCTAATTATTACTACTGTTGTGAGAATTAGAAATCAAAATACTAGACTTACCATCAAAGAATATTTATATATGTATGCATAGTGGGAATGTATAATGTCCGTCAAAATTGAATAGAGCATACATGAGACCAGACAAACATATGCAACTCTACGCTGACCTTTATACCATTCAAGGGGGGCAGGAGATTCATGCCTATCACAACCCCAATTATGTCTTCTCGTTAGTTATTTATTTTCATCGGTTATTTCCACCATGAATGAGACATAAATGCTGACCATTGAATGTTAATACAAATGCTAAGAAATGAGGTTATGGTCCAAGAAAATCACTAACAATCTAGAAAATCACTAACAATGATGACCATCTAATGCTGATCAAAATGCTCAGAAATGGGGTTGACATTCAAGGAATTATCCAACAACACATAAAAAATCAATAATTTTGTAGTTCCACTAAGTTAAAAGAAATAATCATATGTACAAGTATTTTAAAAAAATCTAAAATAATATCACAGAAAATGTAAATCTACCCGTGCAATTGCGCGGGTCACTTCGCTAGATATATAAGCATCAATATAGCTACAAGCATCGTGGTTTTTTTCCTAAGGAGTTATATTTAACACATAATTTATTATTGCTTTGATGGATTAGAAACATGCAGTAGAACGTCAACCGAGAAAAATATGGCTGAAAAATTGGAGATACCTAAAATATATAATAGTGTGTAAAACATAGGGTATACATGGTGTTCAATACACATAAACTATGTACCATGAAATATAATTAAACAAATGCAAGACCTGATTCATAAATTCAAATATCAAAAGACAGATAACTCATAAGATGAAAGTATAACCAAAACTGATCTGTTTACCATGAAATGTAAATAAAAAAATGCAAGAGCTGATTCATAAATTCAAATATCAAAAGACAGATAACTCATCAGATGAATGTATAACCAAAACTGATGTGTTGATTCTAACTATAATGGTTCCGAATAAAAGATAAAAAAGTTACACATAACATGACACGTAACTGTAATTGTAGACAAATCTTTTGTGGGTCGATAAAGAACATGTCACACTTTTATAGTAAGGTTCCAGTATATTGAATAATTATTTTCTTCCATAATTTATGATATTTGATTGCTACTTTGATAGAAAAAATAACCCGGACAACATTTGGATTCCAGGGAATATACTGGTAAAGAAAGTAATATTGTGGGCACAATAATAAAGTAGCAAGTTATGATGTGCATAGAACAAAAGATTTTATCAGTTTTGATACCATTTACCAATAGTTATGTATACTGGATTGGAAACAATAGAGGATTAGAGTAAGATGGGAAGACATCAAAACATGTGGATACTGTACGGTATAGTATTAATGGACAATAAGGTTCAGTTATAGGCCGTGAATATTACATGTTTTCTAAATACAATAAAAGAAAATTGCGAAAAAATATCAGGGGGCTAGAATAAGAGGAACACAGATGTATCAAAATTTAAAACCAATAAAATGAAATAAAATAGGTAAAGAAAAGAACATGACATAGCAATATACAGAAAATCTAGCCACGCAAATGCGCGGGTAACCCCGCTAGTTGCATATGAAGGTAAAGGGATGAGTTTGAGGGAGCAAACACAATGTTGACACAGAGATTTTTGGCGTGGTTCCGATAGTTAGTGCTATCGTACATCCACGTTGATGGAGACTTCAACCCACGAAGGTTAACGGTCGCGCGAGTCCACGGAGGGCTCCACCCTTGAAGGGTCCACGAAGAAGCAACCTTTGTCTATCCCACCATGGCCGTCGCCCACGAAGGACTTGCCTCCCTAGGGTAGATTTTCACGAAGTAGGCGATCTCCTTGCCCTTACAAACTCCTTGGTTCAACTCCACAATCTTGTCGGAGGCTCCCAAGTGACACCTAGCCAATCTAGGAGACACCACTCTCCAAGAAGTAACAAATGGTGTGTTGATGACGAACTCCTTGCTCTTGTGCTTCAAGTGATAGTCTCCCCAACACTCAACTCTCTCTCATAGGATTGGATTTGGTAGAAAGAAGATTTGAGTGGAAAGCAACTTGGGGAAGGCTAGAGATCAAGATTTATGTGGTTGGAATGGAATATCTTGACCTCAACACAAGTTTAGGTGGTTCTCTCTCAGAAAATGTGTATTGGAAGTGTAGGCATATTCTGATGGCTCTCTCCATGAATGAAGAGTGGGTGGAGGGGTATATATAGCCTCCACACAAAATCTAACCGTTACACACAAATCACCAAACTCGGTGGGACCGAATCATTAAACTCGGTGGGACCGAATCATTAAACTCGATGGGACCGATTTAGTTCAAAATGTGAATGTTAGGATTCTCGGTGGGACCGACATGTCAACTCGGTGGGACCGATGTCATTAGGGTTAGGGCATAACGTAATCTCCGTGAGACCGACTACACAAACTCGGTGAGGCCGATTTTGGTAATAGCCAAACAGAGAGTTGGTCTCGTAAACTCGGTGGGACCGATTCGCTCTTTCGGTTGGACCGATACGTTACGAAAAGGAAACAAAGAGTTTTCATTGCAATCTCGGTGGGACTGATTGATGAAGCTATGTACCTAGGGTAGGGTCATGGACATGTCCTAACTGCCCTATCCAAGGACATCTATAGAAGAAATCACCTTTCAATCGACTTGGAGGTGTTCCACTCGACAGACTCGAAGACACTCGACCAAGAAGCAATCACTCGACCAAGATCCAACCACTCGACGGCTAGGAGACCTAAAGTCACTCCGCACGCTAACGGTCGGTCATTAAGTAGCTTTTATGGTCATCATAGCACTTTATTAGGGGCGTTACCAGTAACGCCCGACCTTAATGTACTTAAAACCCTGCATAACTGAGGGCCGAAGGGGTCTGGCGAACTCTATATAAGCCACCCCCCTCCTCAGTGTAGAGGGTTCGCACCCCTGTTATTCATACACACATAATCCAGTCGACCGCCTCCGGGCTCCGAGACATAGGGCTATTACTTCCTCCGAGAAGGGCCTGAACTCGTAAACCTCGTGTGCTTACAACTACTCCATAGCTAAGATCTTGCCTCTGCATACCTACCCCCTACATTACTGTCAGACTTAGAACCACGACAGTTGGCGCCCACCGTGGGACGGTGTTTTAGCGATTTGTTGGAGGAGTTGCGATCTTTTCCGATCCAAATCATCATGGTTTCTGGTAGAGTTTTGGTGGAGGGCCGCGAGATCCGTTTCGGCACGCTCACGTTTATCGCCGACGACTCCACTTGGCTTCAGGAGGCTCCGCTCGACGTCGACGCACTCCTTGTCCGCGGGGCAAAGCACTTTCGCGCGTGCGTCCGCGGCGTCCTCTTGCGGCAACCGTCGACCCATTATCGGTCGGCCCCTGTGTTGTCCTCCCTCCCTGTTTCCCGCCGGCGCAAGCGCTCCGGTCGGTCGAGACTTCAGCGATGGGTGAGACACATGGTGGCACGCCAGTCGGCCACCCCTCAGGTCGCGGCGATCGAGCCCGACGAATCCCTCTACGGCCTGTTCGACTGGCTCCGCAGAGACCGCATCCAAGTGCGACAGCCGTGATCCGGCGGCGGAGGTTCTGATGGTCGATGGACCGCGCAGTCCTCCCGGTTTTCACCGCACCGCTGGAGGCGCAGGTGGAGGTGACCCGTCGCATCCCCATGAGGAATATCTCCCCGAGCCTCTCACGTCGCTGCAGAGAGAAGAACTTCGTCGCCGGAACGTGGATGCACTGCACACTCCTATCGTTGGAGAAACCCCCAAGGCTCGTGCCTTGGAGGACGCGCGCCTGGCAAACTTGGCTGAGCGCACTTGACTGGAGAACCTCCAGCAAGCAGTCGACGAGCGTGCATGACAACGGGTTCCAGAATCTAGTCGACGTCAGCTCTTTCCGCCCCCGCGGGTATATCGAACTCCGATTCAGAATTTAGTAGTTGCAGCCCGTATAGCAGAGTCGATTCAGCCTTCCCAGTCAGAGGCTGGCAGAGGCTTGCTGCAGATCGGAGCGTTACTCTGGGCAGCAGGAGACCAGAATTCCGCTGTTTCTCAGTTGTGGAACAGGATTCATAGCAGATCCATTTCTGCAGACACAGTCCAGTCGGCTCATAGCCCAAGATCGCCCCCGAGGCGTGAGGGGCGTGGGGACCGGCGTGATCAGTACGGAAACCGTGAGCGGTATGATCACCGATTCGATCGTGACGATCGACGTCGAGTGCCCACCCCTCCCCCGAGGAGTGGATCGTACGTGCCTCGACAGTAGGATGATAGGCGCCCTCATAGTGTTGGGCGAAGGATTCCAGTCGACCCCAGGGAACCAGACTTTGATGCGAGATCCATTCTTGTTCAAGGTTTGGTCGACAGGAACAGAGCTCACCGAGAAGGTCATGACAGAGATGCACCTACCAGCAGCAGAGTACATGTTTCGGGGCCAGAGTGCTTTAGTAGAGCCATCAGGGCCGCTGTGATTCCTCCCAACTTCAGGTTGGCGACTGAAGTCAGTAAGTTCACTGGTGAGTCCAAGCCCGATACTTGGCTTGAAGACTACCGAGTGGCTGTCCAGATTGGCGGTGGCAATGATGAAGTGGCCATGAAGCACCTGCCTCTCATGTTGGAGGGCTCGGCCAGAGCGTGGCTGAATCGGATAGCGCCCAGCAGCATTTACACTTGGGAAAATCTCGCCCGAGTGTTTGTCACCACATTTGAAGGAACATGCAAGCGACCGGCAGGGCTTACGGAACTGCGGTCTTGCGTGCAGAAGCCGAATGAAACTTTGAGGGATTACATCCAGAGATGGATCACGTTACATCACACGGTAGAGAATGTGCCTGGTCACCAACCAGTCTGTGCCTTCAAAGAAGGCGTCAAGTACAGAGAACTGAATCTGAAATTTGGTCGAACCGGAGACATGTCTCTGAATCGGATGATGGAGATTGCCACCAAGTACGCTAATGGTGAAGATGAGGATCGACTCCGGAGTGGCAAGCACAAGTCAGTCGCCCAAGAAACCGGAGGAGGAAATTCCAATCGGAAACAGAAGCGAAAAGCCAAGCCAGCTGCTCCTGGGGAAGCCTTGGCTGTAACTCAAGGAAAGTTTAAGGAGAAACCCAAAGGGCCTTGGAACCCCAAGAAAGTTAAAGATCAAGACGAAAATGATGTGTTGGATTTGGCATGTCACATCCACACCAAGAAAGATGAAGAGGGTAAGCTCGTTTACCCGAAACATACCACTCGACAGTGTCGGCTCTTGATCCAGCAGTTCCAGGGCAAACAGCCCAAAGATAAGGAAAAGGAGTCGGACAAAGTTGAGAACAAGGAAGACAGTGATGATGGATACCCCCAGGTCAATTCCACGTTGATGATTTTTGCTGATGTTGAAAGCAAAAGTCGACTGAAAGTTATCAACCGTGAGGTGAATATGGTTGCTCCGGCGATACCCAGTTATCTGAAGTGGTCTCAAACTGCCATCATATTCGACCAGTCCGATCACCCAACGCACATAGCCACCCCTGGGAGGAAAGCTTTGGTGGTCGACCCAGTTGTTGAAGGCACTCGACTGACCAAAGTCTTGATGGATGGTGGCAGTGGTTTGAACATACTGTATGCTGAGACATTAAAAGGGATGGGCATTCCTATGTCCAGACTCAGTACCAGCAACATGAGTTTCCATGGAGTCATTCCTGGGAAGAAGGCTGAGTCACTCGGCCAAATTTCTCTTGATGTGGTTTACGGTGATTCCAAGAATTACCGCAAAGAAAAGTTGACGTTCGAAGTTGTGGATTTCCAGAGTGCTTATCACGCTATTTTGGGCAGGCCAGCTTATGCACGCTTCATGGCTCGACCATGTTATGTGTATCTCAAATTGAAGATGCCTGGTCCCAAAGGTGTGATCACTGTTACGGGCAATCGGAAGAAAGTAGAACAGTGTTTTCAGAAAGGCTCAAAGATCGCTGATGCTCAGATGGCAGTGGTGGAGCTGCAGGAGTACCAGAAGACTGCAGACCCGAGTGATTTGTTGCGAGCCAAGAAGCCTGCTACAGAATCATCTTTTCAGTCGTCTGGTGAAACGAAGCCGGTTCACATTCACCCGACCGATCCCAGTGCTGCTCCGACTCATATCTCGACAGCACTCGACTCCAAATAGGAAGAAGCACTCATCCAGTTCCTCCGTGAGAACTGGGACATCTTCGCATGGAAGCCTTCTGACATGCCGGGTGTTCCCAGGGGGCTGGCTGAGCACCGCCTACAAGTCGACTCAAAAGTGAAACCCGTCAAAGAACATCTCCGACGGTCCGCCGTCCAGAAGAGAAAGGCTATTGGTGGGGAGGTGGCTCGGCTCTTAGCAGCGGAGTTCATCCGAGAGATTTACCACTCCAAGTGGCTCGCCAATGTTTTCATGGTCCCCAAGATGGACAAGTCACATCGCATGTGCATTGACTTTAAACATATCAGTCGGGCCTGCCCGAAAGATCATTTTCCTCTCCCCCGCATCGACCAGATAGTCGACTCGACTGTGGGATGTGAGCGACTGTCTTTTTTAGACGCCTATTCCGGGTACCATTAGATCCGTCTGTATGGACCTGACGAGATCAAAACAGCTTTCATCACTCCATTCGGGTGCTTCTGTTATGTTACCATGCCATTCGGTCTCAAGAATGCCGGAGCCACATTCATGAGGATGATTCAGAAGTGTTTGCTCACTCAAATCAGTCGGAATGTGGAAGCATACATGGATGATATTGTGGTCAAGTCACGGAAGGGTTCCGACCTGCTGACTGACCTTGCTGAAACCTTTGCCAACCTTAGGAGGTATGATATCAAGCTTAATCCATCAAACTGCACATTCGGAGTTCCTGGTCGAAAGTTACTCGGTTTTCTCGTTTCCGAACGGGGAATCGACGCCAATCCAGAAAAAGTCGGTACTATACTCCATATGAAATGCCCTGTGCGAGTGCACGACGTCCAGAAGCTTACTGGTTGCTTGGCCGCTTTAAGTCGATTCATCTGTCGTCTCGGTGAAAAGGCATTGCCTCTTTACCGATTGATGAAGAAGTCAGGCAAGTTCGAGTGGACTCCTGAAGCTGATGCAGCGTTTGCAGAGCTCAAAGCTCTGCTCTCCACCCAGCCGGTGCTTGCTTCAACAATCAGCAAAGAGCCTTTGCTGCTTTACATCGCAGCCACGGGACAAGTCGTCAGTACGGTACTTACAGTCGAGCGGGAAGAAGGAAAAGCCTTCAAAGTTCAGCGCCCAGTATATTATATTTCTGAAGTTTTGACCCCGTCGTAGCAAAGATATCCTCATTATCAGAAGCTTGTATATGGGATTTATATGACCACAAAGAAGGTTGCTCACTAATTCTCTGATCATTCCATTACAGTCGTCAGTGACGCTCCGTTGTCAGAGATCCTGCACAACAGAGATGCAACTGGTCGACTGGCAAAATGGGCGATTGAACACCTCCCTCTAGATATCAAGTTTGAGGCAAAGAAAGCTATCAAGTCCCAAGCAATAGCAGATTTCGTCGCCGAGTGGATTGAACAACAACTGCCGACTCAGGTTCACTCAGAGCATTGGACCATGTTCTTCGACGGTTCCAAAATGCTGAATGGTTCTGGTGCCGGGGTAGTATTGGTCCCCCCCAAGGAGATAAGCTCAGATATGTTCTTCAAATCCACTTTGATTCCTCCAATAACGAAGCAGAATATGAAGCACTTTTATATGGGTTGCGCATGGCCATTTCACTCAGTGTCCGTCGCCTCATGGTCTATGGCGACTCAGATTTAGTGGTTAATCAAGTGATGAAGGAGTGGGACGTCAGAAGTCCGGCCATGACTGGTTATTGCAATGCAGTGAGAAAGCTGGAGAAGAAATTCGAGGGGTTAGAACTTCATCACATACCCCGACTGAAAAATCAAGCAGCTGATGATTTGGCAAAAATAGGTTCCAATAGAGAAGCCATTCCCAGCAATGTGTTTTTGGAACACATCCACACGCCGTCAGTTAAGAAGGATCCCTTCACTGAAGAAGCCCCGCAGCCAAAAAGTGCCACGGATCCGATTGAAGTTGAAGTTCCAGCTGTGGTCGACCTGATCATGGAAGTTTTGGTCATCACTCTTGACTGGACGGTACCGTACATCGCGTACATCCTAAGGAAAGAACTCCCAGAGGACGAAGAAGAGGCTCGACAGATCGTCCGTTGATCCAAGGCCTTTACAGTCATAAAGGGATAGTTGTATAGAGAAAGCGCGACTGGAGTCAGTCAAAAGTGTATAACACCAGAAGAATGTCAGATAATCCTTGATGATATCCACTCGGGGACCTGTGGTCATCATGCATCCTCTCGGGCCATTGTGGCTAAAGCATACCGAGCGGGATTCTACTAGCCAAGGGCGAATGAAATGGCGAAAGAGATAGTCGACAAATGTGAAGGATGTCAGTTTTACTCCAATATGTCGCATAAACCCGCGTCAGCCCTGAAAACCATTCCACTCGTCTGGCCCTTCGCTGTTTAGGGACTGGACATGGTTGGACCACTAAGAACGGGCAGGAGTGGCTTCACTCATGTGCTAGTAGCAGTCGACAAGTTCACCAAATGGATTGAAGCTAAGCCTATCAAGAATCTTGATGCTTGCACTGCTATCAGTTTCATTAGAGAGTTGATATTCAGATATGGAGTTCCGCACAGCACCATCACTGACAATGGGTCAAACTTCGATTCTGACAAATTCAGAGCCTTTTGCGCCTCTCAAGGCACACGAGTCGACTACGCTTCAGTCGCTCACCCCTAGGCGAATGGACAAGCGGAAAGAGCAAACGGCTTAATTCTCAAAGGACTGAAACCCCGACTGATGCACGATCTCAAGCACGCAGCAGGTGCATGGGTCGACGAGCTTCCATCAGTTCTTTGGGGATTGAGGACAACCCCGAACCGATCGACTGGAAGAACCCCATTCTTTCTGGTCTAAGGAGGCGAAGCAGTTTTGCCGAGCACAAACTCGCTCCTACTTGGGAAGGTCCCTTCATAGTCACCAGAGTCCTCCACAATGGAGCGTACCACCTTTACAATGTCGATCGCCAGATTGATGAGCCACGAGCCTGGAATGCGGAGCTGCTCCGCCCCTTTTATACTTGAATTCTCACTCGGATGAGATGTAATAAGAAAAACTCTTGTAGTTTATTTATCAAAGACAAGAGCGTTATAATTTTCCCAGTGATTGTTTTTGTTTGCGTGAGAAATCCCCCAGTGGGTGGCTTAGCTGCGAATCCGTTTCGCCTAAGTTTGTAAAAATAATTTCCTACCGAGTGGTGAGCCAGCCTCCCACTCAGAGGCTTAGTTGCGAACCCATTTCGCCTAAGTGTTTGAAAATCCTACCGAGTGGTGAGCCAGCCTCCCACTCGGGGGCTTAGCTGCAGTCCAGTACTCGCCTAAGTATTTGAAAATCCTACCGAGTGGTGAGCCAACCCCCCACTCAGGGACTTAACTGCAGTCCAGTACTCGCCTAAGTATTTGAAAATCCTACCGAGTGGTGAGCCAGCCTCCCACTCGGGGGCTTAGCTGCAGTCCAGTACTCGCCTAAGTATTTGAAAATCCTACCGAGTGGTGAGCCAGCCTCCCACTCGGGGGCTTAGCTGCAGTCCAGTACTAACCTAAGTATTTGAAAACCCTACCGAGTGGTGAGCCAGCCTCCCACTCGGGGGCTTAGCTGGAGTCCAGTACTCGCCTAAGTATTTGAAAATCCTACCGAGTGGTGAGCCAGCCTCCCACTCGGGGGCTTAGCTGCAGTCCAGTACTCGCCTAAGTATTTGAAAATCCTACCGAGTGGAGAGCGACCCTCCCACTCAGGGGCTTAGCTGCAGTCCAGTACTCGCCTAAGTTTGAAAAATCCTACCAAGTGGAGAGCCAGCCTCCCACTCAAAGGCTTAGCTGCGAACCCGTTTCGCCTAATTGTTTGAAAATCCTACCGAGTGGTGAGCCAGCCTCCCACTCGGGGGCTTAGCTGTAGTCCAGTACTCGCCTAAGTTTGAAAAATCCTACCGAGTGGAGAGCAACCCTCCCACTCGGGGGCTTAGCTGCAGTCCAGTACTCGCCTAAGTTTGAAAAATCCTACCGAGTGGAGAGCGACCCTCCCACTCGGAGGGTTAGCTGCAGTCGAGTACTCGCCTAAGTTTGAAAAATCCTACCGAGTGGAGAACGACCCTCCCACTCGGAGGCTTAGCTGCAGTCCAGTACTCGCCTAAGTATTTGAAAATCCTACCGAGTGGTGAGCCAGCCTCCCACTCGGGGGCTTAGCTGCAGTCTAGTACTCGCCTAAGTATTTGAAAATCCTACCGAGTGGTGAGCCAGCCTCCCACTCGGGGGCTTAGCTGCAGTCCAGTACTAGCCTAAGTATTTGAAAACCCTACCGAGTGGTGAGCCAGCCTCCCACTCGGGGGCTTAGCTGGAGTCCAGTACTCGCCTAAGTATTTGAAAATCCTACCGAGTGGTGAGCCAGCCTCCCACTCGGGGGCTTAACTGCAGTCTAGTACTCGCCTAAGTATTTGAAAATCCTACCGAGTGCAGAGCGACCCTCCCACTCGGGGGCTTAGCTGCAGTCCAGTACTCGCCTAAGTTTGAAAATTCCTACCGAGTGGAGAGCCAGCCTCCCACTCAGAGGCTTAGCTGCGAACCCGTTTCGCCTAATTGTTTGAAAATCCTACCGAGTGGTGAGCCAGCCTCCCACTCGGGGGCTTAACTGCAGTCCAGTACTCGCCTAAGTTTGAAAAATCCTACCGAGTGGAGAGCGACCCTCCCACTCGGGGGCTTAGCTGCAGTCCAGTACTCGCCTAAGTTTGAAAAATCCTACCGAGTGGAGAGCGACCCTCCCACTCGGGGGCTTAGCTGCAGTCCAGTACTTGCCTAAGTTTGAAAAATCCTACCGAGTGGAGAGCGACGCTCCCACTCGGGGGCTCAGCTACAGTCCAGTACTCGCCTAAGTTTGAAAAATCCTACCAAGTGGAGAGCGACCCTCCCACTCGGGGGCTTAGCTGCAGTCCAGTGCTCGCCTAAGTTTGAAAAATCCTACCGAGTGGAGAGCGACCCTCCCACTCAGGGGCTTAGCTGCAGTCCAGTGCTCGCCTAAGTTTGAAAAATCCTACCGAGTGGAGAGAGACCCTCCCACTCGGAGGCTTAGCTGCAATCCAGTACTCGCCTAAGTTTGAAAAATCCTACCGAGTGGAGAGCAACCTCCCGCTCGGAGGCTTAGCTGCAGTCTAGTACTTGCCTAAGTATGAAACACATCCCAATCGGCAAGGACGATGAGGTGCAGGTCGACTGCCACCTTCTCCTTCGGAGCTTCGCCACAAATACAACGTGCGCTCCATCCCAATCCGCAAGGACGACGAGGTGCAGGTCGACTGCCACCTTCTCCTTCGGAGCTTTGCCACAAATACAACATGCGCTCCATGCCAATCCACCAGGACGACGAGGTGCAGGTCGACTGCCACCTTCTCCTTGGGAGCTTTGCCACAAATACAACACGCGCTCCATCCCAATCCGCAAGGACGACGAGGTGCAGGTCGACTGCCACCTTCTCCTTTGGAGCTTCGCCACAAACACAACATGCGCTCCATCCCGACCCGCAAGGACGACGAGGTGCAGGTCGACTGCTACCTTCTCCTTCGGAGCTGCGCCACAAATACAAAAGTTGTCTCGAGTGAAGAATGAGTTCCACTCGACGGAGAATTCGTGAAGATATTCAATGATAACCCAAGTTTAGATAAATCCTAAAGTTTCCAGACCGCAGATCGAAGTGCTCGGGCATTCAGCCCGAAAGAGTTTAATGGTTACAAAAACCACTCGGCATTCCGAGGCAAATTTAAGGTGGGGCATAAAAGTTTGTTCACTCCACAGGAGGAGGACTGGCAGGCTCGACGAACTCGTCCAGGTCGACGCCATCGGCGATCCGAGTGGCTGCAGCAATAAAAGTCTCCATAAAAGATCGGAAGTCATGCCTCTGGGTGTTGGCAACCTTGATTGTTGCCAGCTTATCTTGTCGCACCTCCTTGCAGTGGACACGAACCAAAGACAGAGCCACATCAGCACCACACCGGGCAGAAGATTTCTTCCACTCCTGCACTCGACCAGGGATCTCGTTAAGTCGAGTCATCAGAGACTCGAGATCATTCTGGAGTGTGGCCCCTGGCAAAAGTGCCGTGTCGATCCGTGACGTGGCGACCTTCAGTCGAGCCAAGTAGTCCACAACACCATCGATGCGGGATTCTAGTCGGAGCAGATTCATGGCAGTTTCATCTTTCACGGGAGAGTTGATGGGGTCCAAACCAGGCTCAATCTGCCCAGTCTCCTCCTCGAAGTTCTGGCAAAACTCTGCATTCACGATCCAAGGATAAGTCAATTTTCGTATGCTGAGTCGACAAAAAAAACATCAGTTGGAACAAAATGTATACCTTCAAGCTTGATGAACAACTTCTTGGCAAGGCTCCTCAGATAGCTCTCCAGATCGTCCCTCCTGCGAGCGATGCCTTCCATCTTCTCGTACAGGTTGACATTGTCCTTCTTCCAGCGCGTGCGCTCCTTGTTGGCTTCATTCAGGGCAGATTTCATCTTGGCGTTCTCTTCTTCCAATTGGCCAACTGAAGCCAGTTTCTGTTCAGCCAGAGCGGTTCTGTCGTCAGCTTTCTTTTGAGCAGTAGCCAAATCCTGATCCTTCTTCGCCAGAGCTTCGTTCAGTTTTTCTACAAAGAAATGGTGCTTGATTCAGAAAAGGCAGAAGGGTACTCAAGCCTAAGACAAACCAGTCGACAAGATCGTCTTACCATTGGCGTCGTCCTTGGCCTTTTGCAGCTCTGTCTTGGCCAATTCCAAGTCAAGGTTTAGATGGATCTGCTATTTCTCCAAGTCAGCAAAGCGAGCTCCAAAATCACAAGATTTCTGCAATCAGGGAGGGGAAGTTATTTTACAGCGAAAAACGACAAAGACAATAAATACTAAGACTACGGTCGACTGCCCGCAGTCCACCATAGTCTCGGGGACTACACCAAGTGGGTGCACTTTGCGTGCCCCCACCGGTTTGATTTAAACTCGACACGGCCAGACCAGATCGAGCGAAATAATCAAAATACAAAGACTACAGTCGACTACCAGCAGCCCAGCGTAGTCTCGGGGACTACACCCAGTGGGTGCACTCAGCGTGCCCCCACTAGTCCAAAAATTCAATCGACGCACCCAGTGGGTGTACAGATGCAAAGAATTTCGGAAAGAGAGTCTTCTGATAGCATATCCTAACAGAACAAGCGGTGACCAACTAACCTGAACATTGCTTTGGAGAGCCGAGTTGGCATTATAGGCGGCCTGACTGGCATCCCGCACCATCTTCACCTTCTCCATCATAATGCCCGCCTGGCGTATGGCTTCCTTGGCAGCATTCACTTCGTCCTCTGGGACATGGTGGATCGCAAAAACTGAAGGTGGGTCGGCAGGAGCTTGAGCAGTCGACGAAGAAGGCAGGGCACTCGACAATGGTACGGTGAAGGTAACAGAACCCCGATTGGCATCACCAGCGTCCTAAGTGACTGGTTCCGCCATCGGCGTCGACTGTGGCACCTTGCTTGCAGGAGCTTTCCTATTTTTCCTCGTCAAAGGCCTCTCAGGCTCTTCATCATCCTCATCGAGGAGGTCAATAATGTTAGGAGTTGTTCAAAGATCAATCGCCAAAATCACATCACCCAATGGTACACATTGCAGTTGAGTCAACCAAATAAATATAGAATGACAGAAAGCATACCCAGATTGGAAGTGACTGCATCCTCCATTACCTCATCCTCATCTTTGTAAGCTAAGGTCCCGGAAGTAGCAGCGCTACCACTTCCAAAGTTCGTCTGGTTAAATCAAGAAAAAAATAAACAACACGGAGCGTCGAGTGAATACAAAGGGAGACACTCACGCAGAAGCGACGGGGATGTCAATCTTAATCTTCGGCAATGCCTTCTGAGGCTTCTGCTCTACAACTTTGAGACGCTTTGACACTTTTTTAGTTGGGGTTGGTGAAGATGTCCGAGGATGCTTTGAAGACTGACCAGTCTGAGCAATCGCCTTTTCATGGGCGCTCGGTCGTTCTTGGCCAAGCTTGGATCGCCTCTCCCTGCGAGGAGGCGACTCGACTTCTTCTTTGTCACTTGAGTCGTCGCTTTCTTCGTCCTCTTCTCCGTCAGAATGCCATTCGCCACTGTCGCCGCCACTCGCCTCTCCTTCCGGGTCTTGCTCTTGCTCTCCGTTGGGCACTGAGTACATTTCGATAAGGGCCTGAAAGAAAGCAGGAAGAATAAAGTCAGCCGACGCAGTATAGACAGTTGTGCGAGTGAATTCAGATTATAATCAAAAGCTTAGAATCACCTTTTCTGGTTCATGGGACTGGTCGAATGGAGGAACTCTCCTGGCTCCCCTGGGGTTGTCCTTGTTTCCGGTGATGCCCGACAGCCACCCCTCCAGTGTGTCGTCATCGACCTCCTCCAGGTGAATCCGAGTGGTGTCGTGAAGACCTGAATACATCCACATCGGATGGTCTCGAGCTTGAAGAGGCTGGATGCACCGCCGAAGGAAAACCTCCAAGAGATCCATACCAGTGACCCCATCACGGATAAGCTGGACCACTCGTTCGACCAGCACCCTAACTTGTGCCTTCTCCTTCGGGTCACCTTCAAAGAGGAGGGTCTCCTCACTCGGTCCATGGTAAAAGGAGGGAGGCGAGTCGACTGCCCTGGCGTCGGCTGGTCTTTGCAGTAAAACCAGGTCGACTGCCATTTGCGGACCGAGTCAGGAAGAATCATGGCCGGAAAGGAACTTTTCCCTCTCATCTGAACACCAAGACCCCCGCACATCTGAATCACTTGTGTTCTCTCATCACTCAGATTGGCCTTTTTCACCGTCTGAGAACGACGGGTGAAAATGTGCTTGAAAAGACCCCAGTGAGGCACAAAGGAACGAAACCAGCGAGATACACAATTGTGTTGGGAGTGAAGTGGTGGAGTTGTGCCCCAAAGAAATAAAGAAATCCTCGAAAGAAAGGGTGAGGAGGCAAGGAAAACCCACAGTCGATGTGGGTGGCAAGGAGAATGCGCTCACCCTCCTGAGGTTGCGGCTCGGATTCCTTCCCCGGAAGCCGCGCCGATCCATGGGGGATCAGTCCTCCGTAGGCTAGGTTGTCGAGGTCTTCTTGGCGGATCGTCAAGCGGATCCAGTCGCCCTGGATCCAGCCCTTCGGTAGGCCGGCTCGTGAGGAAGATCCACCCTGACTGGTCGCCTTCCCCTTCACCTTTGCTGTCGCCTTCGTCGCCCGCTCCAGAGCCACCATCTTCTCCTTCCCCATCATCGCCGGCGGGACACGTTCGGAGCAGCAGCGCTTCGGCGAGAACGAGTGCGACGAAGAAGACTGAAGAGGAGGAGAGGAAATGAGAACGCACTGTTCAAGAAACCCCGGTCCGACGCCTTATATGAGGTTACTTCCGAGTGACTGACTGGTAGGCCCGGACGATCCTATCAAATCCCGCAATAGTCGCGCGTGCGATACGTGGCGAAAAAGGTGGCGTGGAGATCAAGGCAGCTCCACCCTATCCCATCCAATTACTGCGGCCTCCCCAGTCCCGTGCGCTTCCCAAAATTCGAATCCCACAAAATCCGCGGGCAGCAGAACAACTTCTCAGATGGAAGATCTCCTCCACACCGTCACTCGGAGCTTTTCAAGTAAAGAATCTCACTCGGAAAAGAAAAACCAAGAATGGATCAAGGCGACTGAAAAGGAGGTTGTTGTCGTCACTCAGGTTCATTGATCCGAAACAAGATATGCTCATGGCATGAAAATGAGTTGGAGAAGTTCTCAACTCCTTCCCCACTCAAACCTCGATCCATTCGGGGGCTAATGATGAAGGTATGTACCTAGGGTAGGGTCATGGACCTATCCTAACTGCCCTACCCAAGGACATCTCTAGAAGAAATCACCTTTCAATCGACTTGGAGGTGTTCCACTCGACAGACTCGAAGACACTCGACCAGGAAGCAATCACTCGACAAAGATCCAACCACTCGACGGACAGGAGACCTAAAGTCACTCCGCACGCTAACGGTCGGTCATTAAGTAGCTTTTATGGTCATCATAGATCTTTATTAGGGGCGTTACTAGTAACGCTCGACCTTAATGTACTTTAAACCCTGCATAACTGAGGGCCGGAGGGGTCTGGCAAACTCTATATAAGCCACCCCGCTCCTCAGTGTAGAGGGTTAGCACCCCCGTTATTCATACACACATAATCCAGTCGACCGCCTCCGGGCTCCGAGACGTAGGGCTATTACTTCCTCCGAGAAGGGCCTGAACTCATAAACCTCGTGTGCTTACAACTAGTCCATAGCTAAGATCTTGCCTCTCCATACCTACCCCCTACATTACTGTCAGACTTAGAACCACGACACTGATCGCTCATCTCGGTTAGACTGAAATGTTACGAAGGGAAACAGAGAGTTTGCAGCCCCATCTCGATGAGACAGAGATCCCTATCAATGAGACTGAATTGATTAGGGTTTCTGGCAGTGGCTATGTCAACTGAACTCGGTGGCTCCGGATGAGAAACTTCAGTGGGGCCGAGTCGGACTTTTTGGTTTAGGACATATGTGGAAGTGAGAAAGTAGTGGAGGGTTTTGGAGCATACCACTAAGCATTTTGAGCAAGATTCTCATTAAGCGACACCTTATCCCTTCTTAATAGTATTGGCTTTTCCTATAGAGTCAATGTGATATTGGATCACTAAAATAAAAAAGTAGAGTCTTGTGCTTTGAGTTTGAGCCAATGCTTTGTCCTCAGCATTTTGAAGGGTCCACTTTCTAATCCATGTCATGCCAAACATTGAGCTTTCCTAAAATATTTATCTTGGAATAGCATTAGGTCAATGAGCTATATGTTGTTAGGAATTACCAAAACTACCCAGTGATAGTTGCACTTTCAATCTCCCCCATTTTGGTAATTGATGACAACATATAGATCAAAGCTTCGACAAATGATAAATGAGATTGAAAAGAAAAGATTGTCGCTTTGAGAAGTATGTGATAAGCAAGAGCTCTCCCTAAATTTGTGCATTATTTAAGATTTGCTTTTGAATGCAAATACACAATCGATTAGGATCATGGGTTACTCTTCCATGTCACATACATCTTGGTGGTGCGCTCAAAATGGTAGAGATTAAAGACATGCACTCACCAGCAAGCAAAGTGAATGATCATAGTAGGATATGAAAGATAGCATTATCCAACAAGCATTAAGGGTAGCATATGATCAAACACTTGACCAAGTAAGTATCTAACAAGGACACAAAGTAGTATCACACAAGCACGCAATAAAGTTGCAAACCAAACCAAATAAGTGCAAAGAGAGATAAAAACCAACTCTCTCTCTCTCCCAGCCTATGATCTATACATTTTTCTCCCCCTTTGGCAACAAGTTACCAAAAAGTTTCAAAATGCATAGTGCTAAAACGACTTTCAGGCTTGATTTTCGGGAGGTGGAGTAGATAGGACTCCAAGGACGAAAGCTTCCGATGAAGTAGTTGGAGCAGATGGAGTGGGCGCTGGAGGTGGCACTAGAGCTGTGGTTGCTGGTGCTGACACTGAAGCTCGAGTATCTGTCACAGGCACTGCAGTAGACCTTCGACCTCGTGGCACTCGCTTGAAAGCATCAGTAGTGGACTTGCCCTTCCTCTCCTCTGCTTCCTCCTGTAGCTGCTCAACTGCACATTGGATCTCAGTTACCTTGATATCTAGATCATAAAACTTTTGCTCAACAATCCTCTCCAGGCTCTCCTGGTTCTTGGTCAGGGTGGCCAAGCCCTTCTCAATCCTCAGGGTGGATTGGATCAGATATCCAATCTGGTCTTGCTTGGTCTTCAAGAATACCTGAGATGCCTCCTCAACAGTTGGCATATTTGCAGCCTTTTCTGCCCTTGCGTTCTCTCTCTTCTCATGTGCTTGAGCTGAAGATGGTTCATTTTCATCCATCACCACAGTGTTGTCTTCAAATTCAGGATAGATGTGCAAGTGCTCCTTGTCCAAAAGATATGTGTCTGTGCCCATTTTTGAGTTAATGAGCTCCTGAATATGTGGGGCATGCCCACAACTTCTCTTCTGATCAGCTGCAGTCCTCTTGATTGTTTCCACAATCAGACTCATGACCTTGAACTTCTGTGGGACATCAAATATGTGAAGCAAGTTTATAGCATGTCCTCTGATCATCTTGTGATCGCCTGACTTGCGTAGCAGAGTGTGCCTTAATATCCAGTTGATTGTTGGCAGACCAGACAACAGGTAATGGATAGATCCAAACTTATGTGTATCCAAGGCAGCATCTGGGATCTCCTTGTACATATTGGCCATAGAGTTGTGGTCTTTCTTATTTTCTGCATAAATGTCCAAGCCATCCTCATGTTCCTCAGGAGCATTTATAAGTTTGGCCCATTCTTCAATTGTAGACTGGTACCTAGTACCCTCGGACATCCACACAATCCTTCCATCTTGATAGAAGTGTGCAGTAGAGTAAAATTGCATAATGAGCTCATCATTCCACTTGGTGGACTTCTGAGCCTCAAACTCATTAACTCCACACGCCTTAAATCTATCAAGTACTCTAGGGAAGTGATCCGCATTCTCCTTGATGAATTCCTAGTCAACTCATCTCATATCACACACAATGGGCTTCTTGTCAAGCAACACTATCACATAGAAATCTTGTTGTTCCTTGGTGTGAAACCTATAGTCCACATCAGTTCTTCTCCACATAGCATATGGATCAGACTGTCTCCATAGTCTCAATCATGCATCCTTCCTGATTATCATGTTTTCTGCAACTAGGTGAGCATCAGTGTGGTCAGGGATCTTTGGCTTCAGCTTCCTCAAAACAACAGAATCATCGTCCTCTTCTTCTTCAGCAGCTTGAGGCACTGGGGCCTTGTTCTTCTCCTCAGCAGGGATGTTCCTAGTGCTCCTCTTGGGTTTTGGCTTTGGAGCTGGAGCCGCTGTCTTGGGAGCAGTTTTGGGCTTAGATGGAGAAGCCCCTAATCTTATCGCATCTCCCATGAGGTTTTGAGCTTTGGGTGCTGGTGCAGCATCCACTTCCTCTTCATCATCATCTCTCATAATTGATGATCTGCCAAGTACTCTGGCAGTGGTCTTCTTGACCCTTTCCTTCCTTTTCTTGCCTTCTCCAACTGCCTCTTCAGATGGCTTGGAGGTTTCAGCAGTGGATGCTCTGGCTTTAGACATGGGGACTCTCTTTGCCGGTGCCTTCTTGTGCAACCCAGGCTTGACTGTAGCAGGTGAGCCATACTCTTTCTTCAGCACTTTCTTCTCTGAAGTGGCCTCATCTTCAACAGCCACATAGTCTTCATCTTCAGAGTCCGAAGTCCTCTTCTTCCTTGTTCTGGTAACAGCCTTTGGCAGATTGATTGGAGTGCTCCTGCTGCCTTCCTCATAGCTGCTAGAGGGACTAGTGCCCTCACTTAACTGAACCTGTTCCTCTGACTTGTTCTGGCTGTCACTTTGGTCAGACATCTTGCAAGTACACTGTCAGCAGACCCTGTGAATAGGTCATAGATGACGTAGAGTAGATGAGCATCACAAAGTACAAGAGTTTTTGCAAAATAGATGACTTAAAAACTTAGTTTTAGTTCTTCACAGAAAGCATTTCGGATCTACCAATTTGTAAACTCAGTGACACCGAAGCAGCTTTTGGTACCTGAACTAGTGAACTCGGTCAGACCGAGTCACAGTTCGGTGGTAGCGAGACTGCTAGGGTTTCACAGAGAATCGAACTCGGTCACATCAATTTGCAATTTTCGGTCGGACCGAAAATGCGTGTGCTCTGGCCTAAGCCAAAATCGGTGAGAACGATTTCTACAACTCGGTCGGTTCGACATGAATTTGGCGGAGACCTAACCCTAAATTTTCAAATCAAAACTAATCTATGGGACGTTTTTGCTGGACGGGATGATTTCAATCATGGCAAGAAACATGGCAAAGCAATGTGCTAAGAATCTGAGTGAAGGATTAGCACAATGATCAAGTTCGTACCCTAGTTCGGCGACGAACTTGCGACGGCGGCAACGACGGTGAAGATTTCCGTTGACGGCGGCGGAGACCGGCGGCAGGAGGTCGCTGGCGACGAGAGGACGATCCGGAGACCAAAGGAGGCAGAGCAGGTTACGCGCGGGTGAAGGGGTTCGCAGAAATTTCCAAAATTTGACCCGACGGTATATATAACCTGACCCTGTCGGTGTGAACGAGTGGAATGACTCGGTGGCACCGAGATGCAAAACTGCAAGCAGTTACTGCAACTCGATGTGACCGAAAAGTTCTAATCGGTTGCACCAAGATTGAAAACCCTAGATAAACTTGGTGACTCGGTAGGACCAAAAAGGATGAATCGTTCAGACCGAGACGCACAAAGAGGTTTGGGGGTTTAAGTCTATGATGAATCGGGATCTCTGAGTGCTCCTCACACAGAGTGGTTCGAATCTGACTTGATCAAACTTTGTGATGTAGCATGAATAGAGTTTGAGACGAGAAAAGCATAGATAGCTAGAGGGTGTTTAGGCATTCTTGTCCATCCATTTGGCAAAAAGAGAAAGAGCCAAACAATCAGAGCAACAAATGGATGTCCTCAAATCAGTAAAATATGCAATCAACATGCTCACACAATAAAGTGGCAAATGAAATATGTGACAAAGCATGCACAAACATTCTAGCATCTATCAGGCAATTGGCGATGACTAGGTCATCTATATATGAGTATATTGACTTAGGAGTCAAATGAGAACATTTAATCATAGGTCATACTCATCGTTTAAGCATAAGTGGGGTTACCACTTTTACATAAAGCATTGTTGTGTTCACACCATTAGAGTTGCTTTAGCTCAAAGATTTGAGTAAATCTCCCCCTAGATGTGATATTCCCCCTAAAGGGAATGAACTAACCTTGGGTTTTGTCGATGATGACTTCATGTAGGTGTTGATGTATATGCTCAATGTTCATGTAGATCATTTGGAGCAATCCTTTCGAGTGAGTTGCACTTTCAATACCTACACGGGTTAGTCCCACAAGGAACAAACAAGGATATCCATAGACATAGAGCGACGTATGCACAAGATGATGTCCATGAAATCATTAAGTTACCTTGTCCCTTGTCTTACAAATAAGAGGGTTTGTGACTCCTTGAACTAGTGCAAGATATGGAAGTAGTTTTCATTGCAATCTCGGTGGGACCGATCGCTCATCTCGGTTTGACCGAAACGTTATGAAGGGAAACAGAGAGTTTGCAACCCCATCTCGATGAGACCGAGATCCCTATCGGTGAGACCGAATTGATTAGGGTTTCTAGCAGTGGCTATGTCAACTGAACTCGGTGGCTCCGGATGAGAAACTTCGGTGGTGCCGAGTTGGACTTTTTAGTTTAGGACATATGTGGAAGTGAGAAAGTAGTGGAGGGTTTTGGAGCATATCACTAAGATTTTGAGCAATATTCTCATTAAGCAACACCTCATCCCTTCTTAATAGTATTGGCTTTTCCTATAGACTCAATGTGATCTTGGATCACTAAAATAAAAAAAATGTAGAGTCTTGTGCTTTGAGATTGAGCCAATCCTTTGTTCTCATCATTTTGAAGGGTCCACTTTCTAAAACATGCCATACCAAACATTGAGCTTTCCTGAAATATTTATCTTGGAATAGCATTAGCTCAATGAGCTATATGTTGTTAGGAATTACCAAAACCACCTAGGGATAGTTGCACTTTCAACGATGTCAACTACATGATCATGCATGGTAATATGACAATGATGAAGTGTGTCATAACAAACGGAACAGTGCAAAGTTGCATGGCAATATATCTCGGAATGGCAATGGAAATGCGATAATAGGTAGGTATGGTGGCTGTTTTGAGGAAGGTATATGGTGGGTGTATGATACCGGCGAAAAGTGCGCGGTAATAGAGAGGCTAGCAGATGTGGAAGGGTGAGGGTGCATATAATCCATGGACTCAAGATTAGTCATAAAGAACTCATATACTTATTGCAAAAATCTATTAGTTATCGAAACAAACTACTACGTGTGTGCTCCTAGGGGATAGATTGGTAGGAAAAGACCATCGCTCGTCCCCGACCACCACTCATAAGGAAGGCAATCAATAAATAAATCATGCTCCGACTTCATCAAATAACGGTTCACCATACGTGCATGCTACAGGAATCACAAACTTCAACACAAGTATTTCTCAAATTCACAACTACTCAACTAGCAGGACTCTAATATCTCCATCTCCATATCTCAAAACAATTATCAAGTATCAAACTTCTCATAGTATTCAATGCACTTATATGAAAGTTTTTATAATGCCTAAAATCAAATTGCCATGTTGTTCTAAAGGACTCTAAAAATAATATAAGTGAAGCATGAGAGATGAATTATTTCTATAAAATAAAACCACCACCGTGCTCTAAAAGATATAAGTGAAGCACTAGAGCAAAAACTATATAGCTCAAAAGATATAAGTGAAGCACATAGACTATTCTAATAAATTCAGATTCATGTGTGTCTCTCAAAAGGTGTATACAGCAAGGATGATTGTGGTAAACTAAAAAGCAAAACTCAAATCATACAATATGCTCCAAGCAAAACACATATCACGTGGCGAATAAAAATATAGCTCCAAGAAAAGTTACTGATGAACGAAGACAAAAGAGGGGATGCCTTCCGGGGCATCCCCAAGCTTAGGCTTTTGGATTTACCTTGGGGTGCCTTGGGAATCCCCAAGCTTAGGCTCTTGCCACTCCTTGTTCCATAATCCATCAAATCTTTACCCAAAACTTGAAAACTTCACAACACAAAACTTAACATAAAATCTTCGTGAGCTCCGTTAGCGAAAGAAAACAAAACACCACTTCAATGTACTGTAATGAACTCATTCTTTATTTATATTGGTGTTAAACCTACTGTATTCCAACTTTTCTATGGTTCATAAACTCTATTACCAGCCATAGATTCATCAAAATAAGCAAACAACACACGAAAAACAGAATCTGTCAAAAACAGAACAGTCTGTAGTAATCTGTAACTAACGCAAACTTATGGGACCCCAAAAACTCTAAAATAAATTTCTGGATGTGCGGAATTTATCTATTAATCATCATCAAGAAGAATTAACTAAATATCACTCTCCAACAAAAAATGCAGCAATTCTTAGGAGCACTAAAGTTTCTGTTTTTTACAGCAAGATAAAAAAGACTTTCCCCAAGTCTTCCCAACGGTTCTACTTGGCACAAACACTAATTAAACACAAAAACACAAACAAAACAGAGGCTAAATAAATTATTTATTACTAAACAAGAGCAAAAATCAAGGAATAAAAATAAAATTGGGTTGCCTCCCAACAAGCGCTATCGTTTAACGCCCCTAGCTAGGCATAAAAGCAAGGATAGATCTAGGTATTGGCATCTTTGGTAGGCAATCCATAAGTGGCTCTCATAATAGATTAATAAGGTAATTTAATTTTATTTTTAGGGAAGTGTTCCATGCCTTTCCTTAACGGAAATTGGAATCTAATACTCCCTTCCTTCATATCAATAATTGCACCAATCATTCTAAGGAAAGGTCTACCAAGAATAATAGGACATGAAGGATTGCAATCTATATAAAGAACAATGAAATATACGGGCACATAATTCCTATTTGCAACAATAAGAACATCATTAATCTTTCCCATAGGTTTCTTAATAGTGGAATCCGCAAGGTGCAAGTTCGAAAAACAATCGTCAAATTCACGGAAACCTAGCAAATCACACAAAGTTTTTGGGATCGTGGAAACACTAGCACCCAAATCACACAAAGCATTGCATTAATGATCTTTAATTTTAATTTTAATTGTAGGTTCCCACTCATCATAAAGTTTTCTAGTGATAGAAACTGTCCGTGGGAACGACACCTATGGGATCACAAGAATCCCTACTACGGTTGCGGGGCACGGGGTCGTGAGAAGAGCGGATCAAACAGATAGCACACGGTTCGTTTATCCAGTTTCGGGCCGCGAGGATGCGCAAAACCCTACTCCTGCTTTGGTGGATTGTATATCTGTGTTCTTGAGCTAGCTATGGGGCGTGAGGAGCTCCAAAAGGCCGAATCTCCCTCCTGGTCGCCTCGGGCCTCCTTTTATAGGAAAGGGGTTGCCATAGTGGCACACATGAGGTGGAAAGGGGTCAGTGATGTGAGGTTATCCCTTGCATTACATGACAAGGTGCATTTAATGCGTCTTGCCCAGGTGTCCTTGCTTTATCGGGGACGGGGGAGAGCCCTGTCTCGTCCGTCGCCGCTCCCTCTCGTGTCGACACGCGCCCTGGCCAGCGGCGCCCGCAGTGCCATGTTGGCAGGCAGGAAGCTGAGGTGGCGCAGTGGTGGGTCTCCATGAAGATCCGCATGCCGCCACGCAGGTGCGTGCCCAGCTGGTTGGGTCGGCAGCTGCATGCGAACAGCGGTGGAGGTTTGACTGGCGTGGGCCTGATGGTGACCCTATGGGTGTTCTTGGCAAGGGCCTTGCCGGGGCCAAGGCAAGGGTCTTGCCGTGGCGCCTGCTGTCATCCCCGACAAGGCTCTTGCCGGGGGCCTTGTGGTCCTCCTTGGCTGGGATCCCGCCAAGGATCATCATCTTCTAAAGGGTGTATCTGATCTTGAATGTCTTCACAAAGATCTGCATGCCACCACGGGGATGTCTCCCGAATCCTTGCCCCATGGGGGCAGCGGACTCAAGGGTGACTCACTCCGTAGGTGTGGGGCAAGCTGCCACGGCAAGGGTCTTGCCGGGTTTGCTAAAACCGCCTCCCGGCAAGGATCTTGCCGGGGGGGTCCGCTTCGTCCCCTTTGCTCTTTGTGGTCATGGTCTTGGCATCGTTCTGCTTCTCCTGAGCTTCAGCCTTACCTTGGCTCACCTCCCTTGCCTTGCTCAGTGTGGTGGTGCCCGTGGCTCAGACTACCCGTGCATAGTTATAGGGGTACAAAAAGTGTACCCCTCTTTTAGTACACCGACAGGAGCCCCCGGGCCTGGGCCACACGTAAGCATAATCACGTCGTTGGGCTAGGCCCAAAAACGGTGCGTGGGGAAGCGGGGCGGTTTTTACCGCGGTAAGTCTCTTCGCTTGCTGCGCTTCCCATGCTTCCCGCGCGTGGCGCGGCGTGGGGAGGCGTGTGTGACATGGGCGGCATGCATGGGGTTGCTTCCCGTGGGCATGCATCACATTATAGTTAATGTGAAAGGAGGCGGCCCGTTGTTTTCCCCCATAAGAAAGGAATAACCGCGGGCGCGCTGCTCACTTTCTCCTCTTTCCTCGTGCCTTTTCCAATCTCAGAGCCACCGTTTCCTCTCTTCCTTCCTTCCTAAGCTTCCACCGTCGCCCGCCGTCGTTGCTTCGCCATCCCCCTTACTCAGCCCTCTGAACTTCTTGGTCGCCATGGCTCCCAAATTCGCCAAGGGCAAGGGGTTGGCTAAGGGCGCCGGGACGGTGGAGCCACCGGAGAGCGCGCTGTCGAGGGACCGGACGAAGTCCGCCTTCTTCTTCCCCTCGACGGTTGATGTTCAAGAGGTCCGGGCCTCCTTCAAGCCCCTATGGGGAATGAAGACGGGGGGAGAGGATTCGGGACAATGTCGACGCGCGTCATTCCTGCCGCTTGCGTTGATCCTGCCCCAAATTGGTACCCCTTCTTCATTGATTACTTTTCTTGCGGGATATGCCCCCCTTTCTCCGATTTCTTCTGCGACATTATGCGCACCTTCGGCTTTCGCCTCTTGGATTTTACTCCGAATGCGGTGGCATGCATGGCTTTCTTCGCGCATCTTTGCGAAGGCTTTGCCGGGGTGCAGCCCAACACGGCGCTCTTCCGCCATTACTTCTTCCCTCGAATCCAGCCGGGAGGAGCCATCTCCGGTTGCGTCACCTGGATCACAAGATCCAAGGGTGCGTACCCGGACGGTGCCGTGAAGGAGAGGTGGGAGGAATGGCGTGGCCGGTGGTGCTGGATTGAAGATGAAAACCCGCCGGAATTCTGCAAGGTCCGCCGAGTGCCGCCGGTCCGTGGCAGCGATGTCAACGCCACCGATGGGAGGCTCACCGTCACCACCACCAGGATTCTCCGGCTCACCCAGGCCGGACTCACCCTTGAGATGATCGGGGTGGACTTCATTCGCCACTGGATCGCCCCGTTGCACAGCAAGGCGAGGCCAGCTTGGCTCTTTACGAACCTGGCTGACATTATGCGACTCCGCCCCGGCCTCGATCACAACTTCACAGTGCTAGCGCATGCCCACTTCTGCCAGCGGCTTTTCCAGATTGATGTGGGTCGCGATGGCAAGGTCGAGCGGACCGGCAAGGCCGTGAGGGCTGCCGCAAAGGTTGGCAAGGCCCTGAAGGGGCCATTTTTCAAGATGCCAACGGGGGTGGTCCCGTTGTGCAATAATTCGCGTCGGTCCGAGATCATCGCCATGATGCCGGACTGTAATGCGCACGGCCCTGCCCCGAGCTGGAAGGAGCCGAAGGACGAGGATGTGCAGCAATTCTTCGACACCCTGATCGAGGTGTACGTCAATGCCGACGCCGAGCGGTGGCTTATCATGGACACCACCCAGGCAGAGCTGGACTACATCGCCACTAGGGCGAGGGAGGCACATCTTGCCATGGAGGCCGGCAGCGCCGGGGGCGTGGAGGACAAGGCCGGAATGGCAGCAGAGGAAGAGGAGCTCACCCGGTGGGCGACGGCCTCCGGGGAGGTCAGCAGCGCCGACACTGGATCTTCGCTCATCGAAGACGCGGCCGACGAGTCGTCGTCGGAGGAGGAGGACGTGGCGGCGGGCTCGACGCCAACCAGGGGAAGAGGGCGAGTCCCGCGGCGGTTGGCTCTGGTGAGCCGGTCCGGCCCGGCAGGGCTCCGCGGCCTCAATTGAGCCTGGAGGGGTCTGGGCACCACACGAGGGCCACGGCAGCCAAGAGGCTGATGAAGGCCGCTGAGAAGAAGAAGACAACAACCCCTTCCTCATCTGGGCGCGCACAAGCCCTGCCGTCCTTGCCTCCTCCGGCAGATGTCGACTCGGATGTTAACGAGGGGGTCACTTTTGATCTCGGGCCTCTCAGCTCGAAGAGGAAGAGGAAAGCGGTGGAAGAGGAGGGGGTGGATGACGAGTAAGTACTCCGTTCCTTACTGTCATTTCCATTCCTCTGAATTAAGCCACCCATCTTGATCCGTTTTTGCTTTTGCAGGGATGCAGAGACGTTGGCCCAGAGGGTGAAGAGGGCGAAGGCCTCGGCGAGCAGTCAGCCCCCAGCTGGGGCTTTAAGGATGCCACTGTGGTGTTGAGCAGCCCGGACAGCAGCCCCCGGCACAGCCCCCAGCGTAAGTTCGTCACCCTCTTCTTACTCCACATGTGGTAGGCGTCTGATGCTATGGTGTTGACCTTGCCGAGTTTGCAGGAGAGGAGCGGCAGCAGGAGGAGCCGCAGAGGGCTACCCCCAACACACCACCCCAATCGACTACGCCGCCCCGAGGGGCGTCCCCGGTAAGGGCATCAAGCACGGAGCCCACACCCATGGAGGAAGAGGGGAACTTGGGCGCTGGTGACTCTGCCACGGCGCCGGATGTTGGCGGGGAGGGGACTTCTGCTTCACAGCCTGGCACTGGTGAGTCACCTGTCCTCCGTCTCTGTTTTTCCCTTATCCTTTTCTTGGCTTCCATGCTCCCATAGTTACCCAGACCCTCCTCCAACAGGTATGGAGGACATGGATACCGTTGCTGGGAACATTGCTGAGGAGGCCGCCAAGGACGCTGCCGAGGTCGCCGCTGATGAGGCCGCCAAGGATGCTGCCGAGGACACCGCGGCTGCGGCCGCCAATGCGACCGAGGAGGCTTCTGCCGAGGGCGCCAATGGTGGGCCTGCTGGGGAAGCCGGCAAGGCCACCGCCGAGGACGAGGCGGTTGATGATCAGCCTCCCTCCTCCTCAACCTCGGGCCCTGGCAGGTATCTGAAGGTGGGCGATGATCTTTTCGTCCACTTCCCAGGGGCGTCAAGTTCCCGGGCGCCCGCCGAAGGGGAAGTCTTTGACGGCGAGGTGCTTGCCGCCACCGGGCTTGAGGTTGTCGGTGAGCCGGGCGTTGGCGGTGACGGTTCTCTGGAAGAGCAGCTTTTCCGCGCTATGGGGGGCAACTTTCGAAAACTCCAGGCGCTCTACCGTGTCCGTCTGGACAAGGTTAAGTCCAGGATGGCAATGGTGGACCAGGTGGAGGTGGATTTCAAGGCGCACGTTGCTGAGACGCAGACCTGGTTCCACCAGACTCACGAGGAGCAGAGGGCCCTTCAGGAGGAATTGGCCAAGCGCAACGTCGAGCTCACCATGAAGATGGCTGACATCAAGAAGGCCCAGGAACAGGCGGCGAACTTGGCTGCCGTGGCCGAGGCAGTCTGGAACCAGCATCAAGCCGCACTGGATTCCCAGGAAGAGGACCTCACCGCGCGTGAGGCGAAGCTTGCCGCAGCGCTCCGTGGCAAGGATGAGGAGCTCGAGGCCCTTGTCACGCGGCGGACTCACGAGCTGGAGCAGAGGCACAAGTAGGCAGGCTCTGGCCCATGCCGGCAAGGTAAGGGAGTTGGAGGTGGCGCAGGACGAGCTGAAGGAGCAGGCCCTCAAGTTGTCCAACGAGAAGAGCACGCTCAACAGCGCCTTTGTGGAGGCGCAAGGAGCGGTCATCAGCAGGGCTGGGGAGCACTCCGAAGCGCAAAACTCCGTCAGAGATCTCAAGCTGAAGCTGGAGGATCTCGAGAAGATGCTGTCGGAGAGCAGGGCTCGGGAGGAGACCTTGACCAGGAGCCTGGAGGAGGAGAAGCAGCTGCGGGCGAACGAGGCCGCCTCCCACCAGGATTATGTGGCGGGCGAGAACAGATGGATCAGCCGTCTGGAGGAGGTCGCCGGCAGGGTCACCTCGCAGTTGGCCACCATGGGGATGCCAAACATGAGGTACGCCCCTGAGCGCAGTGGGACCGTCAACACTAAGTTGACCCTGTTCTTCGAGGGCGTCCTCGGAGCCTTGGCTTATCTTCACTCCAACCGAGCGGCCACGTTGGCTGGGGAAGCTCGGCGACTTTGCCGGGGGGTCATGACCAAGGTCCTCACCAAGATGGTGTACTGGAATCCCGACCTCGACTTCGGTGCCGCGATGGATAGCTTGCCGGAGGGTTTTGACCTCACGGTGCTCAAGGAGCGCATCAAGCCTGTCATCAGCAGTATCGATGAAATCAAGAGGGTGGAAGGCCAGCGCCGGGATTAGGCATCCCGTTCTTCACCGCCGCTGTAGGTTCACAACCAAGACAAATTTCATCTTTAGTCAGAACCGCAGCAATGATGTGATGTAATATAACTTTGCAGTACTTTTAATTTCATGCATGTTATTTCCCCGTTCAATTCCTCTTTGTATGCGCGCCCTACGCCGATTGGGTAGGCTCGCTGGCGCGGAAGCCCCGAGCGGCGTTTTGGGGACGGATCCCCATGGTCCTGCTGGGTACGCGTGCTGCCGGAGAAGCCACCTTTCCGTTTCGAACGCGGCCGCTCGAACTGTCGAGCTTGACTCGAGTCATAATCGAGAGCGTTGTTGGTCGCGGAAGGTTACTCTGCCATTCTCGACGCAGCCGCTTGAGCTGTTGAGCGGACTCGAAACAGGGCAAGGGCGTTGCCGATCGTGGGAGAGCCCCCTGGCGTGCAGGTTTCTCATACAAAGGCGTGACATCTCCGGTGGGGAATAACCTCATATAAAAAGGATAGAACAAATAAGGGTGCAGTGCAACTTAGCTTCTGTTTGTAGTCACTCAGGCGCTGATCTTCCGGCCTCCGTCCTTCTCCAAGAGCCACGAAGACGAAGGAGTGCTGAGCTGATTGCTAGAGCCGATTCTCACAACTGCGCCCCCTACCTGGCGCTCCAAAGATGTCAGTGGGAACGACACCTATGGGATCACAAGAATCCCTACTGTGGTTGCGGGGCATGGGGTCGTGAGAAGAGCAGATCAAACAGATAGCACACGGTTCGTTTATCCAGGTTCGGGCCGCGAGGATGCGTAAAACCCTACTCCTGCTTTGGTGGATTCTATATCTGTGTCCTTGAGCTAGCTATGGGGCGTGAGGAGCTCCAAAAAGCCGAATATTCCTCCTGGTCGCCTCGGGCCTCCTTTTATAGGAAAGGGGTTGCCACAGTGGCACACAGGAGGTGGAAAGGGTACAATGATGTCACGTTATCCCTTGCATTACATGACAAGGCGCATTTAATGCGTCTTGCCCAGGTGTCCTTGCTTTATCGGGGAAGGGGGAGAGCCCTGTCTCGTCCGTCACTGCTCCCTCTCGTGTCGACACGTGCCCTGGCTAGCGGCGCCCGCAGTGCCATGTAGGCAGGCAGGCAGCTGAGGTGGCGCAATGGTGGGTCTCCACGAAGATCTGCATGCCGCCACGCAGGTGCCTGCCCAGCTGGTTGGGTTGGTAGCTACATGCGAACGGCGGTGGAGGTTTGACTAGCGTGGGGTTGATGGTGACCCTACGGGTGTTCTTGGCAAGGGCCTTGCCGTGGCGCCTGCTGTCATCCCCGGCAAGGCTCTTGCCGGGGGCCTTGTGGTCCTCCTTGGCTGGGATCCCGCCAAGGATCATCATCTTCTAAAGGGTGTATCTGATCTTGAATGTCTTCACAAAGATCTGCATGCCACCACGGGGATGTCTCCCGAATCCTTGCCCCATGGGGGCAGTGGACTCAAGGGTGACTCACTCCGTAGGTGTGGGGCGAGCTGCCACAGCAAGGGTCTTGCCGGGTTTGCCAAAACCGCCTCCCGGCAAGGATCTTGCCGGGGGGTCCGCTTCGTCCCCTTTGCTCTTTGTGGTCTTGGTCTTGGCATCGTTCTGCTTCTCCTGAGCTTCGGCCTTACCTTGGCTCACCTCCCTTGCCTTGCTCAGTGTGGTGGTGCCCGTGGCTCAGACTGCCCGTGCACAGTTATAGGGGTACAAAAAGTGTACCCCTCTTTTTGTACACCGACAGAAACTTCCAACTCAAATTTTTCTTCATAAGATTGCATCAAAGCATCAACGATATGTTTAGTAAAAGCTTTATTTTGACTATAAGCATGAGGAGAATTTAGCACGGATTGCAACAAGGAAATACTATCTATCAAAGAGCAATTATCATAACTAAATTCCTTGAAATCCAAGACAGTGGGTTTATTGCTATCTAAAGTTTTGACCTCTTCAATCCCACTTTTGACAATTTTAGCATCAAGATCTAAAAACTCCGAATTTTTGGGATGCCTTCTAACTAAAGTTGACTCAGCTCCATTCCCATCATTATCAAGATTCATGTTGCAAAACAAGGATTTAATAGGGGACACATCAATCACTTTTAGATCTTCATCCTTATTATCATGAAAACTAGAAGAACGCGCTTTTACAAAGCAATCTTTCTTAGCACGCATCCTAGCGTTTCTTTCTTTGCACTCATCAATGGAAATTCTCGTGGCTTTGAGAGACTAATTGATATCATGCTTAGTTGGAATAGATCTAAGTTTCAAAGATTCAACATCAAAAGAAAGTCTATCCACATTCCTAGCCAATTCATCAATCTTAAGCAATTTTTCTTCAATCAAAGCATTGAAACTCTTTTGCGAACTAACAAATTCTTTAATATTAGATTCAAAATCAGAGGGCATATTATTATAATTTCCATAATAATTGTTGTAGGAATTACCATAATTATTATAGGAATTACTAGGAAACGGCCTAGGGTTAAAATTACCTCTATACGCGTTGTTACCAAAATTATTCCTACCAACAAAATTCACATCCATAGATTCATTATTATTCTCAATCAAAGTAGACAAAGGCATATCATTAGGATCAGTAGGAGCACTCTTATTAGCAAACAATTTCATAAGTTCATCCATCTTTCCACTCAAAACATCAATCTCTTCAATTGCATGAACTTTTTTACTAGTAGATCTTTCAGTGTGCCATTGAGAATAATTAACCATAATATTATCTAGGAGTTTGGTAGCTTCTCCTAAATTGATTTCCATAAAAGTGCCTCCCGCGGCCAAATCTAAAAGATTTCTAGAAGAAAAATTCAATCCGACATAAATTTTTTGTGTAATCATCCATAAATTCAAACCATGTGTAGGGCAATTGCGTATCATTAATTTCATCCTCTCCCAAGATTGTGCAACACTCATGATCAAGTTGCTTAAAATTCATAATATCGTTTCTAAGAGAGATGATCTTAGTGGGAGGAAAATACTTAGAGATAAAAGCATCTTTGCACTTATTCCATGAATCAATACTATTTTTAGGCAAAGACGAAAACCAAGCTTTAGCACAATCTCTAAGCAAAAACGGAAATAGCTTAAGTTTAACAATATCATTATCCACATCTTTATTCTTTTGCATATCACACAAATCAACAAAGTTGTTTAGATGGGCAGCGGCATCTTCACTAAGAAGGCCGGAAAACGGATCTTTCATGACAAGATTCAGCAAAGCAGTATTAATCTCAAAAGATTCAGCATCGGTAAGAGGATCAATCGGAGTGCTAATAAAATCATTATTCTTGGTATTGGCAAAGTCACACAATTTAGTATTATCTTGAGCCATCGTGACAAGCAAGCAATCCAACACACAAGCAATCAAGAAACAAGCAAAAGAGGCAAACTGAAAAGAGAAGGGGAACGGGAAAAAGAGGGCGAATAAAACAGCAAGGGTGAAGTGGGGGAGAGGAAAACGAGAGGCAAATGGCAAATAATGTAATGCGAAGGATAAGAGTTGTGATGGGTACTTGGTATGTCTTGATTTGGTGTAGATCTCCCCGGCAACGGCGCCAGAAATCCTTCTTTCTACCTCTTGAGTACTGCGTTGGTTTTCCCTCGAAGAGGAAAGGATAATGCAGCAAAGCAGCGTAAGTATTTCCCTTAGTTTTTGATAACCAAGGAATCAATCCAGTAGGAGACCACGCCCAAGTCACCTCGTACCTAAAAAAACAAATAAGAACCTCGCTACCAATGCGATAAAGGGGTTGACAATCCCTTCACGGCCACTTGCAAGAGTGAGATCTGATAGAGATAATAATAATAAGATAAATATTTTTGCTATTTTTGTGATATAGATTGAAAGTAAATATTGCAAAATAAAGTAGATTGGAAACTTATATGATGGAAAATAGACCCGGGGGCCATAGGTTTCACTAGTGGCTTCTCCCAAGATAGCATAAGTATTACGGTGGGTGAACAAATGACTGTCGAGCAATTGATAGAAAAGCGAATAATTGTGAGAATATCTAGGTATGATCATGTATATAGGAATCACGTCCGTGACAATTAGACCGACTCCTGCCTGCATCTACTACTATTACTCCACACATCGACCTCTATCTAGCATGCATCTAGAGTATTAAGTTCATAAGAACAGAGTAACGCCTTAAGCAAGATGACATGATATAGAGGGATAAACTCATGCAATATGATATAAACCCCATCTTTTTATCCTTGATGGAAATAATACAATACGTGTCGTTTCCCTTTTTGTCACTGTGATCGAGCACCGCAAGATTGAACCCAAAGCTAAGCACTTCTCCCATTGCAAGAAAGATCAATCTAGTAGGCCAAACCAAACTGATAATTCGAATACACTTGCAAAGATAAACCAATCATACATAAAAGAATTTAGAGAAGATTCAAATATTGTTCATAGATAAACTTGATCATAAACCCACAATTCATCGGATCTCGACAAACACACCGCAAAAGAAGATTACATCGAATAGATCTCCAAGAAGATCGAGGAGAACATTGTATTGAGATCCAAAGAGAGAGCAGAAGCCATCTAGCTACTAGCTATGGACCCGAAGGTCTGAGGTAAACTACTCACACATTATCGAAGGGGCCATGGAGTTGATGTAGAGGCCCTCCGTGATGAATGCCTCCTCCGGCGGAGCTCCGGAAAGGCCCCAATATGTGATGTCTTGGGTACAAAAGGTTGCGGCGGTGGAATTAGGTTTTTGTGGTGCTCGTAGATGTTTGCGGGGTACGTGGATATATATAGGAGGAAGAAGTAGGTCGGTGGAGCAACGAGGGACCCACGAGGGTGGAGGGCGAGCCCAGGGGCATGGGCGTGCCCCCCTGCCTCGTGCCGCCTCGTTGAATGCTTGACGCCCACTCCAAGTCCTCTGGATCACATTTGTTCCAAAAATCACGCTCCCGAAGGTTTCATTCCGTTTGGACTCTGTGTGATATTCCTTTTCTACGAAACACTGAAATAGGCAAAAAAATAGTAATTTGGGTTGGGCCTCCCATTAACAGGTTAGTCCCAAAAATAATATAAAAGTGTAAAATAAAGCCCATTTACATCCAAAACAGATAATATAATAGCATGGAGCAATAAAAAATTATAGATACGTTGGAGACGTATCACTCTTCTTTAAGATATCCATTAAGGAATGCAGTTTTGACATCCGTTTGCCAAATTTCATTGTCATAAAATGCGGCAACACGATTCGGATGGACTTAAGCATCGCTACGGGTGAGAAGGTCTCATTGTAGTCAACTCCTTGAACTTGTCGAAAACCTTTTGGAACAAGTCGAGCTTTGTAGATAACAACATTACCGTCAGTGTCAGTCTTCTTCTTGAAGATCCATTTATTCTCTATGGCCTCCCGATCATCAGGCAAGTCAACCAAAGTCCACACTTTGTTCTCATACATGGATCCCATCTCAGATTTCATGGCCTCAAGCCATTTTGCGGAATCTGGGCTCATCATCGCTTCCTCATAGTTCGTAGGTTCATCATGGTCAAGTAACATGACCTCCAGAACAGGATTACCGTACCACTCTGGTGCGGATCTTACTCTGGTTGACCTACCAGATTCGGTAGTAACTTGATCAGAAGTTTCATGATCATCATCATTAGCTTCCTCACTTACTGGTGTAGGAATCACTGGAACTGATTTCAGTGATGAACTACTTTCCAATAAGGGAGTAGGTACAATTACCTCGTCAAGTTCTACTTTCCTCCCACTCACTTCTTTCGAGAGAAACTCCTTCTCTAGAAAGGATCCATTCTTAGCAACGCACATCTTGCCTTCGGATCTGTGATAGAAGGTGTACCCAACAATCTCCTTTGGGTATCCTATGAAGACGCATTTCTTCGATTTGGGTTCGAGCTTATCAGGTTGAAGTTTTTTCACATAAGCATCGCAGCTCCAAACTTTAAGAAACGACAACTTGGGTTTCTTGCCAAACCATAGTTCATAAGGCATCGTCTCAACAGATTTTGATGGTGCCCTATTTAACGTGAATGCGTACGTCTCTAAAGCATAACCCCAAAACGATAGCGATAAATCGGTAGAGACATCATAGACTGCACCATATCTAATATAGTGTGGTTACAATGTTCGGACACACCATTACGCTGTGGTGTTCCAGGTGGCATGAGTTGCGAAACTATTCCGCATTGTTTCAAATGGAGACCAAACTCATAACTCAAATATTAACCTCCACGATCAGATCGTAGAAACTTAATTTTCTTGTTACGATGATTTTCCACTTCACTCTGAAATTCTTTGAACTTTTCAAATGTTTCAGAATTATGTTTCATCAAGTAGATATACCCATATCTCCTCAAATCATCTATGAAGGTAAGAAAATAACGATACCCGCCGCGAGCATCAACACTCATCGGTCTGCATACATCAGTATGTATTATTTCCAACAAGTCTGTTGCTCGCTCCATTGTTCCGGAGAATGGAGTCTTAGTCATCTTTCCCATGAGGCATGGTTCGCAAGCATCAAGTGATTCATAATCAAGTCATTCCAAAAGTCCATCAGTATGGAGTTTCTTCATGCACTTAACACCAATATGACCTAAACGGCAGTGCCACAAATAATTTGCAGTGTCATTATTAAACTTATATCTTTTGGCTTCAATACTATGAACATGTGTATCACTACTATCAAGATTAATTAAAAACAGACCACTCATCAAGGGTGCATGACCATAAAAGATATTATTCATATAAATAGAACGACCATTATTCCCTGATTTAAATGAATAACCGTCTCGCATCAAACAAGGTCCAGATATAATATTCATGCTATACGCTGGCACCAAATAACAACTATTTAGGTCTAAAACTAATCTCAAATGTAGATGTAGAGGTAGCGTGCCGACGGCGATCACATCGACTTTGGAAGCATTTCCTACCCGCATCGTCACCTCGTCCTTAGCCAATCTTCGCTTAACCCGTAGCCCCTGTTTCGAGTTGCAAATATTAGAAACAGAACCAGTATCAAATACCCAAGCGCTATTGCAGGCATTAATAACATGTATATCAAATATACCTTTCACTTTGCCATCCTTATTCTCCGCCAGATATTTGGGGCAATTCCTCTTCTAGTGACCAGTCCCTTTGCAGTAGAAGCACTCAGTCTTA
The DNA here is from genome assembly GCA_034509565.1 of Triticum monococcum. Lineage (NCBI taxonomy): Eukaryota > Viridiplantae > Streptophyta > Magnoliopsida > Poales > Poaceae > Triticum > Triticum monococcum. Next base: position 740,514,675 of record CM067847.1, on the reverse strand, counting down.
GGCTTAGGTCCAGACTTGGGCTTCTTCACTTGAGCAGGAACTTGCTTGCCATTCTTCTTGAAGTTCCCCTTCTTTCCTTTACCCTTTTTCTTGAAACTGGTGGTCTTGTTGACCATCAACACTTGATGCTCCTTCTTGATTTCTACCTCCACAGCCTTTAGCATTGCGAAGAGCTCGGGAATCGTCTTATCCATCCCTTGCATATTATAGTTCATCAAGAAGATCTTGTAGCTTGGTGGCAATGATTGAAGAATTCTTTCAATGACAGTATCATTAGCAAGATTAACTCCCAGCTGAGTCAAGTGGTTGCGGTACGCAGACATTCTGAGTATATGTTCACTGACAGAACTATTCTTCTCCATTTTGCAGCTGTAGAACTTATTGGAGACTTCATATCTATCAATCCGGGCATTTTCTTGAAATATTAACTTCAACTCCTGGAACATCTCATATGCTCCCTGACATTCAAAACGTCGTTGAAGTCCCGGTTCTAAGCCGTAAAGCATGACACACTGAACTATCGAGTAGTCATCAGCTTTGCTCTGCCAGGTGTTCATAACATCTGGTGTTGTTCCTGCAGTGGGTTTGTCACCTAGCGGTGCTTCCAGGACGTAATTCTTCTGTGTAGCAATGAGGATAATCCTCAAGTTACGGACCCAGTCCGTGTAATTGCTACCATCATCTTTCAACTTAGCTTTCTCTAGGAACGTATTAAAATTCAACGGAACAACAACATGGGCCATCTATCTACAACAACATAGACATGCAAAATACTATCAGGTACTAAGTTCATGATAAATTAAAGTTCAATTAATAAAATTACTTAAGAACTCCCACTTAGATAGACATCCCTCTAATCATGTAAGTGATCACGTGATCCATATCAACTAAACCATGTCCGGTCATCACGTGAGATGGAGTAGTTTTCAATGGTGAACATCACTATGTTGATCATATCTACTATATGATTCACGCTCGATCTTTCGGTCTCAGTGTTCCGAGGCCATATCTGCATATGCTAGGCTCGTCAAGTTTAACCCGAGTATTCTACGTGTGCAAAACTGGCTTGCACCCGTTGTATGTGAATGTAGAGCTTCTCACACCCGATCATCACATGGTGTCTCGGCACGACGAACCACTAAAAGAAATATGTCAACTTGTGACCACCACTATTGGTCACTGAATGGTCACAAATTTTCATTTGTGACCTTTTTGTGACCAAAAACATAAGGTCAAAAGCTGGCCGTCATAAACTGACTATAGCGACCTTTCTTCTGGAATGGTCGAAGACGTTTACGACCAAAACACGTCTACTGTGGCGTTTTGGTCACTAGCAACCTCCCCAGGCCACGTAGGCATCCAGCGTGGCAATCTGACGTGGCACAAGATTCAGCCCGGTCCAATTCGATTTTCTACATGGGCCTAGCCCAACAATTCGGCCTTTTTACTGTATATTTTCTCTATTAATTTTCTCTAGCTACATGGGCCTGGCCCAACAATTTGGCCTTTTTATTTTCCAGGCATGGCCTTTTGCGGTCCATTTCATTTTTATTTTCGAGGGTTTTTTGTGGTCCAGTTTTTAGATGGGTCCCAATTGTCAGATTTTTCCTGACAATGGATCCACATCGCTTTTTAAACAGTATATATCAAATAGAAAGCAGAAAAGAATATGAAAATCTTGAAATAACAACCAAAATAGGTTTATTAAAATATATTCTGTACAGAACAGAACATGTGAAACTCCATACACTCATTCACATCACAACAACCAGTTTAACCTACAAATATTGCATGCCCAGGAACTTAAAACTTCACATACATAACCATACAATGTTCCACACAATCACAAATATTGCGATTGAAAAATAAAACACTCTGCCAAGTTACAGCTAGCTACTCTTGGATACCACGAAACATGCTCTTCAACATAGGAAGAAGCCATCAACAGAGTTCTACCAACAACACAAGCTCCATTCACCTACAAGAAAAGAATGGAATATCAAGTACTGGATCGTTCAAGCAGATTACAACCAACATATATATGTAGAAGTACATCAGGAAATATGATAGAAAACCCGGACAATAGATACACTTATACAGCCCAACAAATGGGTGATGACGACAAGATAAAAATATAGAATAGGAAATTTATGAGATTACATATTTGCCAACAAATGGGTGATGACAACAGATACACTTATCGGGAAAATATATATTTAACGAAATTTCACATTAGAAAGTAGTTTCTGCTTCAAGTTTTAAAACTCAACCATTCATCACTAATAGTAGCAATTCAAACTAGAACTTAAATTCTCTAGTAAGATATTCAATACAACATTGTTCTTTCAAAAAAATGAACAGTTGCAAGTAACAGCTTAATAGACATCAAACTCACTAGGTAGATTAACTTACTACAGTACACTAGTGCAGAATGAATTAGTGATGTTATTATAGGTTCTGAATGCACAACGCGGGCACGGCATTTGCAAATTTGCTGCAACCAAAGGTTGTGCACCAAGTAAAAGTAATTCCCAGCAAAGGTTATTCACAAGCGAGCAAAGCAAAGCATACGGGTACAACGGTATGATGCAGCAGACATACATAGACACATAATAGGATTAGACGCCACTTGATTCGCTGATCCATTACCAACAGTATAGTTAGTTTACCCTTTACTTAAATGTCAGGTCATTTCATTTCAATGCAACTCTTGGTTGCAGATGTATTATTATTGCTCTAGTACGTACTAATCAGCAGCAGTAGCAATAGTACTAGATAGTAATGTCAACCAATAAGCATCAGAACCAACCAACATATATTTATTCCTCATGACTTATTAGCAGAAAACAGAGTGAGTTTTTCTGTGCGTATCTGCAATACAGTTTCGGTCTAAAACAGAGTTGGTCTACGAAAAACAGGGGTAGGGAAGTTGTTACCTGGGTATGGCTATGGTCGCCGAATTCAGGGATAGGGCCGCTGAGGTGGAGGTGGTTCTCCTGAATCTGCAGTTTGCCGGCGACGAAGACGAAGCAGAAGGCGAGGAGGGGTTGTGTGCCGGTACATCCATCCAGCGACAACTGCTCATTCATGGCAGGAAACCACATCACATCTCAGTCAAAGGAATGGAGGGTACGGGAAGAAGAAGAAGAAGAAACTGAAGGTAAGAAGACCTGGATGGCGTCAGAGCAGTGGTGGAGGGGCGTCCTCCATGGGCGCCACTTCTGCGTCCACCACCGGGAACATCTCGTTCAGGTACTTGGCCCGCAGCGCCTACACGCACTAGATTAGATCACAACACGGCGTCGAAGCTAGAGATCGATGCAACTTCAATTCAAAACTAGATATCAAAGAACAATGTACAGAAGAACTTGCCATTTAGTTCTGCATGATCATCACGGTCTACAATAACAATGCAGCATGGCCTTCTGGTTCTGTAGCTAATCAGCGCCAAGAGTAGATCTCCGAGGTAATTGCAGTGCCTTGCAATGCCCCTAAATGCAACAAAGAAGGGCTTGTTATAGTATTTTTACATTCATTCAGGACATCAGCTTTTCTTTTTCTTGCAAAAGGACAGCAGTTAACAAGTATAATTACTCCCAAGAGAAGGTTTGAAAAACCCAACATGTCTAGGAAACAACTATTCAGTAAAGTGCAGCGGCTGGATAAATCTATCATGCACATCATTTAAGCAAAAAGTGTTCCAACTAGTATGGAACCACATATTTGTTATCTATGTATCTACACACCTTTTGGAGTAGCTGCAAAGAATTAACACTAAGCATAAGATACACTAAAGAACTTTCAGTGGAGCAGCTGCACATAATTAAGAAAGCATCAGCAAGTTAACAAGCTACTGAAAAACTACTGCAACCAAAACAGTACTACAAAATACAGAATTTGCAAAAAATTGTAAACTGAATTTTTTGCCAAGGAAACAAAAATTTATAGCTTCAGGCCTACAGAATAGCTTCAGGCTAGAGCACTACAGTTGTTGGTTAGACTTCATATACCTTCAGGCTGGTTGGAGTACTACAGCAGCAACCATTTCATGGTTAGACTACTCCATTTGCAGTAGCCAAATATTCATATATCTACAGTAGCAAAAGGTTGGTTGCCTGACTAAATAGTCATCCTCTCGTGAGGATTCCGCAGCAAAAGAGTTGCTGCTTAGGTAGTGGCAATAGTTGACACTGCGCTAAATTGCTCTTTGCAATTTTGGACTGAATGTATTGAGATGTTTAGCTACTATCAGCAGAGTTGCAGAGTAGTGTTTAGCTATCTATCTAGTACAGTAGTTGCTAGCCATGAGAGCGGTGAAGATTGAGGTGACCTGAGCAAGCGCCAAGGGCTGATGGCAGTCGGTGATGCTGAACCCGGTGGCCCCATATGTTCGCTGGTCATGGTCGCCATGGTTCCAAGGTCCTACAGAAATTGGCAGCCCATCTATTTCAAAGCTCCCCCGTGGCGCCTAATCAAAATAGAGCAAGAATGGGGGATCTAGCACACGGTGGATGCGAGCTAGGACAAAGTGGGGGAGGCGATTTACCTCATGTGCTTGACGGATGAAGGCGGTGGATCTCAGATGAACAGGTCGCAGTCGTAGCTCTCCACGCCCCCGCTGTCAGTGACGACGGGCGTCTCCCCGTCCTTGAGCATCTTCCGCGCCATGGTTGGGACTCCGGTCAGCCGCAGAACAGAACCCTAGGACGACGCATGGGGGCGCAGGCGTGGGGGTGAGACATGGATCAGATGCCCACGGGAATCGCGTGGCGGCAGACCTCAGGCGGAGTGGAGGACCTCAGGCGTCTATGGCGGCCTCCTTGCACAGAGAAATACATATGGGATTGAGACTTGAGAGAAAAAAAGGGAGACACAAATAGAGGGAGGAAGAAGAGCAGGCGAACACGTCGACCTGCGGGACTTCGGTCGACGGTGGAGCTGCTCCGGCGAGGAGCGAGGCCGAGGCAGCGGAGACCGAGGCTGGATCGCGTTGGATCCCCCTCCCTCGGGTTCTTCTCTCCCTTCTGGTGAGGGAAGGGGAGGGCGAGAGGAGGAGGGCGTGGGGGAGGCCATGGACGGCGGTGAGCTCCGTCGGAGGGAGGCGGCGGCGGTGATCTGGAAGGGAGGAGGCGAGCTATCGTTCGCTCTCTCTCCATCAGGTGAGACAGCGAGGAGAGACGAGGGGAGGGATGGGATCGGGGTGGGTGGCGGCGGCGATGTGGGAGACGAGGGGAGGTGCTAGGGTTTGGGTTGGGTTGGGTTGAGAGGGGACCTGAGAGACGTTGGATCCGTCGGATGTGGACGGTCCAGATCGGCTAAGGGGGGTGATCCGTGTGAAGAGCTCTGATTGGCTCAGAAAAATTATGATTTAAAATAGTTTCTAAGTACTAAAACTAGGAGGGTTTTGTGAAGCAGCTATCAAAAATATTTTGCAAAATGGCACAACTGAAATTTTCTATCAATTTAGACCATATTTTATGGATGGTAGCTAGTTTGCATGCAATTTTTATTCTTTGTAGCTATTTTAAATCATTATTCAAGTGCCCAAAATGAGTATTTTTGTGAAGGGCCTACCAAATAATTGTTGCAAAATTGTAACAAATAAATTTTTTAAAATACTAGGCCATATTTAATGCACAATTGACCAAATGGTTGGGTGTCAGAAGTTTTGATCCACCTCTCGTGAAAAAGACAAATTTCCGCCGATTTAGGTGGAAGCGGGTAAAATTTGAACTGCAGCTTCCTCGTAGTTTGCTCTTTTTTTTCCAAAACTCATTTCTAGGTACATAAGTATCTATTTAATGAGAGAAACACCAAAAAAATTCCAAGATTCAACCACTAGCTAGGAACGGACATTTCCGCCGTTTTGACCGCATTTTGAAACGGGCATAAAAAATTGAAAAAAATTGGAAAACCTTCGCATTGCGTCATTATATGTGACCAAGTTACCAGGAAAAATTATAAACTTGTAATGTGGCGAATATTTAAAAAAAGTGTTATCAGAAATGAGCTATCATGCGTGAAGATGAATGGCTTTCAACCCAAATGCTCAATCTTATGGCCACATACATGGCATAGTTTGTTCAAATGATCTCATATTGTGCACAAGGGTGCATATTGGAATGGCAAACAATGTTGCTTAAGGAAGTTTTCATTTTCTTTGGACGAAAAAACCATTTTCCATTTTTCGAGTGCCCAAAAGGAGGGTTTTTTGTGAAGGACCTACCATATATTTGTTGCAAAATTGTACCAAATCATTTTTATAAAATACTAGGACATATTTAATGCACAACTGACAAAATGGTTGGGTGTCAAAAGTTTTGATCCACCTCTGGTGAAAAAGACAAATTCCCGCCGATTCAGCTAGAAGCGGGTCAAATTTGAACTGCAGCTGCCTCATAGTTTGCTATTTATTTTTTCCAAAAATCATTTCTAGGTACATAAGTATCTATTTAATCAGAGAAACACCAAAAAATTTCCAATATTCAACAACTAGCTAGGAACGGTCAAGCCCGCCGTTTTGACCGCATTTTGAAACGGGCATAAAAAATTCAAAAAAAATCAAAAAATTGGGAAACCTTCTCATTTGTGTCATTATATGTGAAAAAGTTTCCAGGAAAAAATAATAAAATTGTAATAGAGTAATTATTTTAAAAAAGTGTTCTCAGAAATGAGCTATCAAGTGTGAAGATTCATGGCTTTCAAGCCAAATGATCAACCTTATGGCCACATTCATGGCATAGTTTGTTCAAATGATCCCATATTGTGCACAAGGGTGCATATTGAAATGGCAAACAATGTTGCCTAAGGAAGTTTTCATTTTCTTTGGACGAAAAAACCATTTTCCATTTTCCGAGTGCCTGAAATGAGTTTTTTTGAGGGACCTACCATATATTTGTTGCAAAATTGGACCTAATCAATTTTATAAAATACTAGGCCATATTTAATGCACAATTGACAAAATGGTTGGTGTCAAAATTTTTGATCCACCTCTAGTGAAAAAGACAAATTCCTGCTGATTCAGTAGGAAGCAGGTCAAATTTGAACTCCTGCTGCCTCATAGTTTGCTATTTATTTTTTCCAAAAATCATTTCTAGTTACATAAGTACCTATTTAATCATAAATACATGGCTTGGTGGCGATACGTCGAGGTTTGGGCGATGGCCGAGGGCCCCAACTCTAGAGCGCGTAAACTCGCATGCCCGCCGCGTGGTCACCGCGTGGCTGTGGTGTTGCCATGTATTCTGGGTGGCCTAGGCATGTCTAGTGGGTTGGGAACTCCCTAGGTAGGTGCTAGGAAGAAAATAACAACATAAGATTCTCACAAGGAGACCGATCAATGCTCAAACATGAATAAGCAGCCAAGTGTTTGATTAGCGGTACGGGAAATGCACATGGCCAATGGGCGTGAGTTTTAGCCGAGGATGATCATCTACTAAGGAGAATGTATTCACAAATTTTCAGCTCAAAAAGAGGATCCTAGGTGGTACCTGGACAAAAATACGAATGTTGAAGCTGGGCTCAAAATAATGAATGTATTGAGCTGAAATTTGGTGGAGGATGGTTATTTGGGCATAGGAAAGCATTGTAGAAAATTGATATAATTTTGACATGCCAAAGTAGTACTTCCTTCACAATGCTCTTCTATGGACAAAAACTTGGGAAAACTAGTGAGAGAGATTTGATGAATGAAATGAGCTCAAAATTGGTGTAGGTAAGTTACATAGGTATGATCATGCGCTGGTAAATTTTCAGATAATTTGGGTAAGCCTAGCTAGTACTTACTTCACAAAGCTTCTCTCGAGGTATAAACTTTGGAAATTTCCTGAGAAAGATTTACTAGGAAAATTGAGCTGAATATTATCATGTGGCAATGATTTGGGTATGGAAGAGTGCCTGAAAAGTTTGAGGGTAATAGGAGGGGTCTATATAACACTTGCTTTGCAACGTGCCAATTTGGCCATAAAATATAAATTGAACCCGGGCTCACATAGATGATTTGACTGAGCTGCAATTTGGAGGAGGTTGATAATTTGGGCATATGAAGGAACTGTATAAATTTCATGTCATTTAGAGATATAAAAAAGGTACTTCCTTCACAATGCTTCTAGGTGGACAAAAAATTTGGAAATTTGCCGAGGAAGATTTGCTAGGCAAATGGAGCTGAATTTTGTCATGCGGTAATGATTTGGATAGGAAAGAGTGCCCAAAAATTCCGAGGGCAATCAAGAATATATAAATAGCACTTCCTTCATAAAGTGTTATTGTGAACATAATAGGAAAATGAATATTGTTGAATTAGTTTTGAACTAGGCAAGGAAGGATTTTTACATATTTGATGAAGATATGCCCCAAAGAATTTATGAGATTTTTTTGGGAATTTTGGGAATGATAGAAATATAGGTTGCTTCACAACCTAGGGCAAAAACTGCCACATGGACATGACACATAGGCAAAACTGATGAGATGGCGCCTAGTCATCACAACCCACCACAATCTACAAGGCTATGACCATCTATATTGGTCATTAACAACTAGAAATAAGGTAGCAGACTAGCACTGTTTGCTTTGTGACCATTTCGTGTAAGAAAATTACGACCTTTCTGACCAAAATGGTCACAATGGTTTAGGGTTTGGAGCCCCCTGAACAACTTTTGACCAATTGGTCTAAAATGGTCATAAATTTATGACCAATTCTTCGAGGGTCACTGACAGAAGGTCATAAGTTGACATATTTCTTGTAGTGAACTATAGCAATGGTGCATACTCAGGGAGAACACTTATACCTTCAAATTTAGTGAGAGATCATCTTATAATGCTACCGCCGAACTAAGCAAAGTAAGATTCATAAGGGATAAACATCACATGCAATCAATATAAGTGATATGATATGACCATCATCATCTTGTGCCTTTGATCTCCATCTCCAAAGCACCGTTATGATCACCATCGTCACCGGCTTGACACCTTGATCTCCATCAAAGCATCGTTGTCTTCTCGCCAACTATTGCTTCTACGACTATTGCTACCGCTTAGTGATAAAGTAAAGCAACTACATGGCGATTGCATTTCATACAATAAAGCGACAACCATATGGCTCCTGCCAGTTGCCGATAACTCTGTTACAAAACATGATCATCTCATACAATAAAATTTAGCATCATGTCTTGACCATATCACATGACAACATGCCCTACAAAAACAAGTTAGACGTCCTCTACTTTGTTGTTGAAAGTTTTACGTGGCTGCTATGGGCTGAGCAAGAACCGTTCTTGCCTACGCATCAAAAACCACAACACGGTAAAGTGATTGATTTTTGATCTTCAGAAAGAACCCTATTCATTGAATCCAATTCAACCAAAGTTGGAGAAGCAGACACCCACTAGCCACCTGTGTGTGAAGCACGCCGGTAGAACCAGTCTCGTGTAAGCATACGCGTAATGTCGGTCTGAGCCGCTTCATCCAACAATACCGCTGAATCAAGAATCAACTTGTGACGGCAAGCAATATGTAACATCTACGCATAGACCTGGCTCGGATACCACTATTGGGGAATGCAGTAATTTCAAAATTTCCCTACGCACACGCAAGATCTATCTAGGTGATAACGAGAGGGGAGATTGTTGTCCATGTACCCTCGTAGACCATAAGCTGAAGCGTTATGACAATGCGGTTGATGTAGTTGTACGTCTTCACACACCGACCGATCCTAGCACCGAAGGTACGGCACCTCCGTGATCTGCACACATTCAGCTCGGTGACATCCCATGAACTCTAGAACTAGCTGAGTGTCGAGGGAGAGCTTCGTCAGCACAATGGCGTGATGACGGTGATGATGAAGTTACCGATACAGGGCTTCGCCTAAGCACTACAGCGATATGACCGAGCTGGAAATCTATGGAGGGGGGAACCGCACACGGCTAAGAAATCAACTTGTGTGTCTATGGGGTGCCCCCCTCCCCCGTATATAAAGGAGTGGAGGAGGGGACGGCCGGCCGTCTCTATGGCGCGCCCTAGGGGGAGTCCTATTCCCACCGGGAGTAGGATCCCCCCTTTCCCTAGTTGGAGTAGGAGAGAATGAAGGAGGAGAGAGAGGGAAGGAAGGGGGGCCCGGCCCCCCACCCAATTCGGATTGGGCTAGGGGGCGCGCCTTCCACCTTGGCCTTCCCCTCCTCTTTTCCACTAAGGCCCAATAAGGCCCATATACTCCCCGGGGGGTTCTGGTAACCCCCGGGTACTCCGATAATGCCTGAACTCACCAGAAACCATTCCGATGTCTGAACATAGGCTTCCAATATGTTGATTGACCATTTAGAGACTCCAGGTCATGCCCGTGATCACATCCGGGACTCCGAACAACCTTCGGTACATCAAAACACAAAAACACATAATACCGATCGTCACCGAACGTTGAGCGTGCGGACCCTGCGGGTTCGAGAACTATGTAGACATGACCGAGACTCATCTCCGGTCAATAACCAATAGCGGAACCTGGATGTTCATATTGGTTCCTACATATTCTACGAAGATCATTATCGGTCAAACCGCATAACAACATATGTTGTTCCCTTTGTCATCGGTATGTTACTTGCCCGAGATACGATCGTCGGTATCTTAATACCTAGTTCAATCTCGTTGCCAGCAAGTCTCTTTACTCGTTCCATAATGCAACATCCCGTAACTAACTCATTAGTCACATTGCTTGCAAGGCTTATAGTGATGTGCATTACCGAGAGGGCCCAGAGATACCTCTCCGATACACGGAGTAACAAATCCTAATCTTGATCTATGCCAACTCAACAAACACCATCCGAGACACCTGTAGAGCATCTTTATAGTCACCCAATTACATTGTGACGTTTGATAGCATACTAAGTGTTCCTCCGGTATTCGAGAGTTGCATAATCTCCTAGTCATAGGAACATGTATAAGTTATGGAGAAAGCAATAGCAGTAAACTAAACGATCAAAGTGCTAAGCTAACGGATGGGTCAAGTCAATCACATCATTCTCTAATGATGTGATCCCGTTCATCAAATGACAACTCTTTGTCCATGGCTAGGAAACTTAACCATCTTTGATTAACGAGCTAGTCAAGTAGAGGCATACTAGTGATACTCGTTTTGTCTATGTATTCACACAAGTACTAAGTTTTCGGTTAATACAATTCTAGCATGAATAATAAACATTTATCATGATATAAGGAAATATAAATAAGAACTTTATTATTGCCTCTAGGGTATATTTCCTTCACCTTCGTTAACACGCCGGCAGAGCCAACAGTCAATGCCAAATACTTGTGTGAGCTAACCCTTGTGGAAACATGAGCTGTTTTCTTTCAGCAAGTAAAATGAGATGTTTAAGTTACCCCCTAGACGATGAAGCTTAGTTAACATAATACAAGTTCGGAGCATCTAGAATAATTGGGTCATGGATGGAAATTCTTTGATGGCATGCTTGTTAATAAAATAGCAAAATCATGGGATGGCTTAAAAAAGGTTTACTGAACTAAGAAGTGGCAGTTCGCAATTGCATAAGCTTGTTTAATAAGCACAAATCAAACTGCTAATGGAATCGCTGATTATCCTGCTAAAGATATGTTTATATACTTTTAGGCAATGTTTGAAGGGGGAAATGGATTGTACTGTAGGTGTATTCATGCATACATAATGTTTTGTACATATAAAGCAATTAAGTATCGCGATAGCACGGTCGGATTCATAGCACTAGTTTTTTGCATAGTTCATGTAGTTGGCAACAATGTTGAATTTTCCGTTGACAGTACAAGTTTTAGCACATATCCATAACAACAAACATGCACATCACCTCATATAATTGCAATTGATGTTCATACTTGAATTATAGTCAATGAATGACAATTAACGAGTCCATGAAGAAAAAACACCTACTGCATAGACTTTCACCCCTTGTCACAGCTCAACAAGATGTTTTGGAACAATGAAATATCAACAATTTTTTAAATGTTGATACATGTTTGCATATTGCAGTGGAATGTGATGTTGTGTATAAATGCTTATTTCTATAGGATATACTTGTGAATGTCGTGATCTGAGTTCAACTTTGTGAATAAGGTGATATTAGTCCATTTTTATGCTTCAACATATATTGCTATATGGGATTTGCTGAGGTCAACAAGTATCATTTACAGTTACTATTGAAAGAATCCATCGTAGAGAGCCACACAATGGCGTCAAAATTGAGAATTATTTTCAGTGAAAAGTAGCATAGAACAAGAACAGAGGCACATTGCTCGTTGGTACAGTGACACTAAGAATATAAGTTTGTAGTAACTAAAAATGCTAACCCTCGCAATTAATAGCGAGGGTATAAGAACATCTCCAAGGGACTTCCCATATAGCCGCCCCTTTTGTCCGAGCAAGCTGCACCTTCCCAATCTAGGGTGGGTATGGGGCTGTTCGAAGACGTCTGGACATGTCCACCATGTTGGCCCGCACTGGTCTGGCCCCGTACCCCACAAAATCCTCATTCGCCCGATCTGCCCAAAACCCTAACCCTAGCTCTCACTGTCACTCCCCTCTCATCTCATCTCTACCCCTCTCCTCTGCTATCTTTGCCATGTCCAGTTCTGAAACAGGATCAGACACCGACGGGGTGAACTGGGAGCTCGTCGAAGCCAAGGAAGAGTAGCAGCATCCCGGCGCGGTTCCAACACAGCCAGGCGGCATCCCGGTCACACCGGCATGGGTCGAGTAGAAGCAAGTAATCACTGTAGTGCGAGTGGAGTAGCGGCGGCGCCAGTTTGTCCTCATTCGCTCCATCCCAGGCTGCCCGTCGGGCGAATGCAGCGGCGGCGGTGAAATCTACCGTGAGTTAAACTACGCTCGGCGCAATTTTTCTTATTCTTAGGTTCAATGTCGTACCATGTCCTGTCCTATGTTTTAATTTCTCGTAAATTGAACTATCAAATGCCATATGTTGAACTAGTGAATGTTGAATGTATCCTATGAAAGATCTATGTTGCATGGGTTGCATGGATCTAGAGAGGAGAAATGCAGGGCGGATGCAGGGGCGGACAAATGGGGCTCGACCCCTGCTGTCCGCGGACATAAGGAGGCTCAAATTTGTCCATGCATTGACCTTGGAAAATGCATGCTCTAAGCTCGCAGGCATGTTTTCCCACCAAACTAAATGCACACAGCTCATTGATCTGGTGCAGATAAAGATTTGCTCAGCTCATTTGCATCCTAGCTAGCCCCTCCCACATCCATCGTAATCCATACACGTGGTGCAGCTGTGCCGCCCGTAATCAGTATCCGTAGACGAATTGGTGAGCATGCAACAGTACAAGTACTACCCTGACCCCTGCCATGCCTTGCCTTGTGTACATGAAAACACAACCTGTAGGTGTTTACAGAACACTTACACGATCGCCTTAACCGTTATTTCCCTTTTCAGAGAACTGACAAGTTTCTGGACCAGAACGATATACACTCCCCTGCCATCTTTTATCGTATCGTGTACAGTGCCTTCTGCCTGCTGCATGTATCTAGGCTTCTCACTCTTTGGTGCCCATGATGGCACGGAGTGATAAATACTTATCAGGGGTGGCACCGCAAGAAAAGTTGCATAGCGTGGTCCGGCCCTACGTGCACACCGTCGCATTTCCCGTATAAGTGTGTGGTACACAGTAAATTATACTCCCTCCATTCCTAAATATAAGATCTTTTAGAGATTTCAATATGCACTACATAATGAGCAAAATGAATAAATCTAGACTCTAAAAGTGTCTATATGCATCCGTATATAGTCGTATTGAATTTCTAAAAGGATTTTTATTTATAAAGGGAGGGCACATTTGCACTTACTGAACGTAAGTACGTAGTTACCACGCGACCAGGTAAATGCACGTATATATACATGGCAAGCTGCACACCTGAAGCAGATGTTTTTTTATGCACGCCTTCGTACCCACTTATATGTTTTACCTGAACTCTTTATTACATGGAAAACAAGGCCACGCACGCACATCACGTACACCGCTCGCACAAACACATTACACATATGCATGTGTCCTTTAATCACGTTTGGATCACAGGGATCAAGAATAATTATGCAGATTCACACTCAATTTTTAGTGTTTTGCTAAGTCTCAACAAATGAGTTTTCCTTGGTCTCAGTTGATTGAGATCTCTTGATCATTTGTTTAGTTGCTTATTGTACAGTGCCACACAATCGGTTACCGTCTCTCCAATTGATGTGCTCCCTTAGGGCACGGTTGATTGAGATTTCTGACGTCTTCGTCTATTAAAAAAAACCAACTTCAATTTCATGATAACCGCAAATTACACAAAAACAACTGCAAGTCAAAGGACATTTCAGTCGATTGAAACTTAGCAAAACCAAAATTTATATTGTGTGTGTTTAAGGAGAGGCTCTTTGGATCCCATGATTATAGAAGCACGTGATCAAATAGGAAACACACACCGCATCATATAAGAGGAAAAACATATAAATATTCATGAAGTCCCCTTTGGATGCCGCACAAGAAAACATATACTCCCTATGTTTCTAAATATAATACTTTTAGAGATTTCACTATGGACTATATACGAATTTAGGAACGAAAGGAGTATATGTTTTTCACCGTCTCATAATAATTTACCGTCCCATAATATAAGAACATTTTTAACTATAGTACATGCTACGCCAATTACGAGAGATTTCTAAATATAATACTTTTAAAGATTTCACTCTGTTAAAAATGTTCTTATAATATGAGACGGTGGGAGTACTATAGTAATTGGCGTAGCATGTATGCGTGATGTTCGTCGCATCCCTTAAAACAAATTAACATGACATCTCGGACCTTAGAAACACACAGATTAGAATGTTACTTCCTCCGTTCCAAAATAGATGACCCAACTTTATACTAAGTTAGTACAAAGTTGCGAATCAACCTGTGGTTGAGTTGGTTAGGTGGACAGTGGTATCCCCAACCCAACAGGGTTCAAATCCTGGTGCTCGTATTATTCCTGGATTTATTTCAGGATTTCTGGCGATACGATTTCAGTGGGAGGAGACGTTCTCATCGACGACGAGGCGCCTACGGTGACTTCGTAAATTTCAAGATGATATGCCGGCTCAGTCTCTCGAAGGTGCTCATAGGGGTAGGATGTGCGTGTGTGCGTTCATATGAGTGAGTGTATGCGCGTGTATATGAACGCTTGTGTCTATACTGATGCTCAAAAAAAAGTTAATACAAAGTTGAGTTATCTATTTTGGAACGGAGGGAGTATATGGTAGAACCACATCGAGCAGCTGCTCTACATACGTGTACGGACATGCGTAGTAGTACTACCAGCTTGCGTGTGGTTACCACGTACACGCGCCAAAGGAATGATCGCGCACGTACGACGTACGCATGCACGTGGTGTAGGCGACATTGCTCGATGATTAATTGTCTATTCATGTCGTCGGCCACCAATGGATCTTTCGTGCAAACGTGCACGAATCTTTCGCCATCGATGCTACAGTACACCCAAATGTATCCATCGATGTTTGGTATTTAAGCTTGCGTTGCATGCATGAATGGCTGGCTTGCTAGCTGCTCGTTGACTTGCATGTCATCGCGTGCGCATGTTCCATCGATCCCACTACTTTGTACACCATGTATGGCTTCCATGTACGCACGACGTTCTCTCTCTCTCTCTCTCTCTCTCTCTCTCTCACGCGCACACACACACACACTGACACACACACGCGCGCGCGCGCGCGCACACACACACATCTCTTATTTTAAATTGGCCGGGCCTAACGACTATCTCTCCTGGTATTTGTATGCAAGAAACAAAGGAAAGAAAATAAGGACAAGGAAACAAAGCTGGATGGATCAACGGTAGATATCATTACGACATTATTAACTGGAACCACATGCTGACATGCCTGCATGCATGCATTAGTTACATTACCATTGAATTCCGTGGGGGCAGGATCCTCTTCACAGAGATTTGGCCTCAGAGGCAGTTAAGTCGGGGCTGGGCTAGGTGGCGGCGGCCGGAGTAGCGCGTCCTTTGCCCTAGCACAAGCAAGTCCACTGTTCACAGATCCATGCATACATATCGTTAGATACGCCAGTGCATACCAACCGATGGTTCCATCATATGAACTTCATTGACCATCAATACTGGAGTAACTTTTGTAGCCATAGGGTAGCTAGAGGTTGCTAGGGGTCATACGTCGATCTACAGTGTGCGACATACGCATAGATCCTATATTTACGCGAGTATATACTTGTCGACGGTACGTACGTAGGTGCATTATATTGATCGGTCGGTCGAGCTAGCTAGCTAGCCCAAGACACGCACCCCCATGATCGCATCACGTGCACGCATGGTGTACGCACGCACACACGTAGCCGGCCGTGGCCTTAACGCGGGAAACCGATCGAAATGCACTTACTTACGCGTACGTGTACGTGCCAACTTGGTATCGGCCGGCACATGGGAACCGTTAGAACGTAGGTAGGCGCACGTAGCACGGATGGTTTAATACATTTGCATGATGCCATAATGGCAAGACATGTATATACACGATCCTGAGTACAGTACGTACTTGTCATTAAGTCTCCTCACTGCATCAGCAGGAGTTTCTCCATGCATGGCTCAATTTCATTTTTACTGATGTATTTGCACAGTGTGTTCGGCGAACCGTACACGTGTTCGATCGATCGTACTTCGTCCACGGGGTAACGTTTTGTTACCGTGTGCATGGTCACATGGTCAGTACTCAGTAGTCAGCAGTGATATACTCCTAGCATAGCAGTAACAACTGTTTTGGGAACCTTTTAAAGTTGGAGTACGTATGTGTGTATCAGTGCATGCACCTATCCACGCACAACCACACGGCCTTCATCTCATACGTACTCTGGAGTATGGAGTGAACTCTCTGAAACCATTTGGAGCCAGCCAGTGCTCAGCAGGTGGTAGGTCCAACGAACAATTACCTCACAGCTACTTCATTTTGACTGTGCACCGGGCCCTTTGTTTGAGACACACAAGAACAAGACGAAGGACCCAGTCTTATTAAACTGATTAAACAAATATATGCGGAGTACTATACGTCTGCAGGCACGTAGTACTACAAGGTGGCAAATGGCAATTAGCCTGCGGCTGGCAGGCTAGGATACAAATTTCTCGCGCGGATTTCCCCTGGGGCTAATGATATGTACGTGTATTGTATATTGATTGATAGATTGAATATATTCCCCTGCGCGTAAATTGGCTCCAGGATGTACTAGTACGTACTGAGCCAGTGAAGCTGCAGCTATCTATATATCCGACAGGCATGCAGGATCGATGCATGCAGCAAATATATCAGGGCAGAAGATCTTCGCAGTGATCTCGTAGTAGTAGTAATTAGGATGTCTTCATGAGTATTAATTGCGCGGGGCTGCAAAAATATTTACTCACCGCAGTGGTTTCGGCCTTAATGGTGCATCAATCGACCTCTGCTCTTGTTTTATTGCATTCCTCATTGTTCTTGTCCTTGATCGATAAATAAATACTACATGACAAGTTAATGGTAGTTTTTCTTTTATCACATCAGATCGACACCAAATTCGGTTGGAAAGAGCCTTAACAATAAGGCCAACAATCGGCTATTTGAACCTCCGACCTCCACGTTGCTGGTGCATCACAGCTACCAGTTGAGCTAACAACTGTTCAATAAAGAAAAATGGAACGTGCAAGGGTAAGAATTAAGGGGTCCTCATATGATCACCTCATATAATGTTAGTTCAGGAAATTAAAAAGGCTCTTTGATGAAAGGGATAATTCTATTGCTCATGTATGTAGGAACCATAACGTTGTCAGTCATACCCTTACTGGCTTCGGACGCTCGGAGAACCGGACTGCAGTATGGTTGCGCTCTGGGCCTGCAGATGTTCCTCTGCTTTGTAGGAACGAACTCATCATGCGTTGAGTAATGAAATCCCTTTTAACCCCGCAAAAAAAGAATTAAGGGGTATTTTGGTTAAAGGCCTTGACACAATGCCTGAAAACGGTGGGCAGTTTTGCCTGCGCAGGCAAGCTAGTGTATGTCGGATTGATTCCTGCCTGAGCTTACTACTTTGTCCACTACTCCCACTGGTAGAAAAAAGGACCTATAGTCCCGGTTCGTAAGGGCCTTTAGTCCCGGTTCCTGAACCGGGACTAAAGTGTCGGTACTAATACCTCCCACCTTTAGTCCCGGTTCAATCCAGAACCGGGACTAAAGCCCCTCCACGTGGGCAGTGTGCAGAGCCCAGTCAGGAGACCCTTTGGTCCCGGTTGGTGGCACCAACCGGGACCAATAGGTATCCACGCGTCAGCATTTCTGTGGCTAGGGTTTTTGTTTTTTTTTGAAGGGGGGGGGGTGTTGGGGGTTTTGGGGGGTTAATTTAGGTGTTTCATATATTGTGTTAGCTAGCTATAATTAATATAGAGAAGTGTCCTCTCTTATGCCCGTGCTTGGTCGACGCTACGTACTATACATACGTATAGAGAGGACTAGACACGCTGGCTAGCTAGTAAAGCAAACGAAGGAAACAGAAGATCGTCATGAACATATATGCATACAGAGAGAAGTGATATCGACCACCTCTCCTTCTCCGAGAGATTGGTCGAACAACAAGTTCTCGTATATCTATCTGACAGTACCGGCTACATATATACAATAATTATCTCTTACAAATATAATCATACAGACTCAGGGTTCACATAGAATTCTCCGTCTTCAGGGATCACGTGGTCAAGAAAGAATGCCGCCAATTCCTCTTGAATTGCTCGCATGCGAGCTGGTGCTAGGAGTTCATCCCGCTTCCGAAACATCTAATTTGAAGAAGGAGGTCAATATATATATATATATATATATATATATATATATACATATATATATATATATATGTATATATATATATGTATATATATATATATGTTAGAGTACCCGCCCCGCTCACACGTCGTGTGGCGGATGGACTCGCAGATGTAGTATCCACAGAAATCATTCCCTTGTTCCTGCCACAACCACTTTACAAGAAATAGAGGTCAATCAAACTGATAAGCAAGAATGCTAAATGGTATTGATGAAACTAGCGCTTGAATCACTAGGAGATGCGCGGAACATGCTACTATAGTACTTACTTTCGGGTGTCTAAAGTCCAGCTCCTTCGGCAGTCCCGGAACTTTTTTGGTGAATTTTCTCCAAACCCTGCCGGACAAAGAAAACAATTACTTGATATCAGGAAATGAACAAAGTTGCTGATATGGTGGATAATGATCGATTTAACTTACTTCTTGAGGATTTCAGTCATGTCTGCATAGTCCTGGGGATCTTTTCGTTTTGAGTCTAAGACGGTTACTAGTCCCTGCTCAAGCTTAATCTCTAGGAGAATATAGTGGAAACTGCACACGCATGCATAACTCATGAATTACATTACTATAACCTTGAGTAATATATAAGGGAAACCGAATACGCACAAGACAGTAACACTCATTTGAAGTTGTAAGGAAAGAGTATTATATCTTTGTTTTGATTTATTACGAACGATTGTAGCAAGTTGGCCTCGGTAGCTGCGGCATGAAGTTTAACCTGAATTGCATCTATGAGATATGTGTTAATGAACCCAATATCACCGACTTGTCTTTTCTTCAATTCGACGATCTTCAATCTGCATAATATAGTGAGGATGATTATAAATACATGCAATGAAAGAGCTAAGCTATATAGAGAAACTTAATGACAGAAGTAGTACTACTTACAGACAGTAGCAGGCGACCGTTGTTTTATCGAGGGCCAATTGATTGAAAAACTGATAGAACTCCTCAAATGGAACAGGCAATAGATCAATTCCAATGAGGTCATGCTCCTTTTTAACTTTCACATACAAAGTACTACTCCCCCCAGAGTCTCTGCAGATTTTCAAGTACCAATCATGCAATCTTCGCATCATCGTTGATAGAGATCTTTCATCTGTGACGAGAGGCTTCCCGTACTCGTATCTTTGCATCTGCATCTCCATGGATTCATAATGTACTTCGTCGGGCAGGTAATCTGCAAGATTGCTATAACCGGGCACCATCCTCGGATCATTAGCGACGTTGTGGCTAGGCACCTTGAGCGGGGGCCATGATTGCTTCGCTTGTTTGCCGAGCTGGGCAATTTGTTTCCCAGCTCGTCGTTTTTTCAGCCTTTCATCACTGACAGTAGTTCCCGACCGCTCCGCTTCGGCAAATTCCTTTCCAATAATGCGGTCATAGTTTCCTTTCGGCGGATCAGACTTTGGTGGTTTTGTCAGGGCAGCCAGAGTGCGCTTCACTTTCACCCCATCTACCTTCTCCTCCGGAGCTGGATGTTTCTTTGCTTTCACCCCTTCAAAGAATTTCCTCACTTCTTCTCGCGCGATCTCGGCGTTCTTCTCCTGGGTCCTCTCGTATGGTAACTTCTCTGGAGTCTTCAGAGAAGGACCGAATCTGTATGTCCTCCCGCCTCTGGTTGTACTGCTAGACGCCGACCGAGCAGACGAAGCGGTTGTCTTCTTTACTTGCTTAAGAGGCGGAGGAGAAGGACTACGACCCGCCGGAGCAGCTGGAGCGGCGGCAGGTCTCTTCTACCCTTGCTGACGAGGCGGAGAAGGAGGAGGTTGGCTGCTCGGGCGCGTCGGCGCAGGCGGAGACGGAGGCGGAGTGCCGCCACGCGCCGGAGAAGGAGCCGGCCGAGGGCCCTGATCGTCACTCGCCGGAGGAGCAGGCGGTGGAGGAGGCGGAGTGCCCTGACTCGCCGGAGGAGGAGGAGGAGGCAGAGGCGTCCAGTTCGGAAGGTTGATGAGGTCCTTCCGCCATAGGCATGGAGTCTTCAGAGCAGACCCCAGCCGAGTCTCCCCTTCACCGGTAGGGTGGTCAAGCTGGAGGTCCTCAAATCCCTCCGTTATCTCATCCACCATCACCCTAGCATATCCTTCTGGAATCGGCATGCAGTGAAAAGTTGCGCCGGGTTCAGTAGGATAAACAGAGCCAACAGACGCCTTGACCTTCAAATTCATCCATTGCGTCATAAGGTGGCAATTTTGAGACTCCGTTATAGCATCCACAGGATAGCTGGCAGGAGCCGTCAAGGCATGCTGCAGCTGAAGCTGCTCAGTGGAAGCCACGCTGCTTCTGTGCTGAGATGGCGGGGTAGCTTCGGGGGAGGCTTCGGCAGTACGTTTGCTGCGATTTGCTTCTCGTTCCTCTATCGCTTGTACCCTTGCGTGCAGCGCCTGCAGTTTGGTCTGCTGCACTTTTTTCCTCCTCTCATGGGATTTGTAACCGCCTGCGTCCGGAAACCCAACCTTCCACGGAACGGAGCCTGGCGTGCCTCGTGTCCGTCCAGGGTGCTTAGGATTCCCGAGGGACATTGTGAGCTCGTCGTGCTCTCTGTCTGGAAAGAACGTCCCTTCTTGCGCTGCGTTGATATAGTGCTTAAGCTTACTGACTGGTATGTCCATTTGTTCGTTCGTCCAAATGCATTTCCCTGTTTCAGGGTCCAAGGTTCCGCCAGCCCCGAAGAACCAAGTCCGGCAACGGTCTGGCCAGTTATTTGTCTCTGGTTCGATCCCTTTATGAACCAGATCATTCTCAACCTTGGACCACTTAGGCCGGGCTACGAGGTAGCCACCTGACCCCGTGCGATGGTGAAGCTTCTTCTTCGCGGCATTATGCTTGTTTGTCGCCGACATCTTCTTACTCTTTTTCGATGTCTTGTAGGCCACAAATGCGGGCCAGTGATCTCTGATCTTCTCATATCTGCCCTTGAATTCTGGTGTCTCTTTTTTATCGACAAACCTATTCAGCTCTTTCTTCCACCTCCTGAATAGATCTGCCATCCTCTTCAGAGCAAAAGACTTGATTAATTTCTCTTTAAATGGGTTCTCTGGATTATCCTCTGGCGGTAGGGTGAAATTTGACTTCAGCTCAGTCCAAAGATCATTTTTCTGCATATCATTGACATAAGACACCTCAGGGTCTTCTGTAGCCGGCTTAAACCATTGCTGGATGCTTATCGGGATCTTGTCCCTAACCAGAACCCCGCACTGAGCAACAAATGCCCTCTTTGTCCGGAGGGGTTCAATAGGTTGGCCGTCGGGCGCGATTGCTGTGATCTCAAGCTTTTCATCCGAGCTCAACTTTTTCTTCGGGCCTCGTCTCTTTACCGAAGTTGTGCTCGATCCGGAGGGCTAGAAAAAAGAACAAAGACTTAATTAATATGTGTACATACCAAAACAATGAATGCATCAATCAGCCAGTCAGCATAGGCTTAACTAATATATATACCTGGCCGGACTCGGTTCGTTCACCGGAGCCGTCATCACGGTCTCCTTCTTGCACCGGCATTGGGTCACCGGCGCCGTCCTCATGTTCTTCTTCTTGCACCGGCATTAGGTCACCGTAGCCAGCTTGTTCACCCTCTCCTTCCAGACCATCGATGATATCGTTGAGATAGTACGAGACGGCATCACTTCCTTGTGCGTTTATCTCCCTCAACAACGCTTCTTTTGTTGCTTCGTCTAGGGCGGTGTCCATAGTTTCTACAAATATTTACAACATGGCAATTATTATTCAAACATGACAGATGGATATATTAGTGCCAATCGTATAACTAGCTACCTAATCATAGTAAGCTATCGGGAGGGGGTATATATCGACAACGACGACACTACATCTATATATGTCCCTCGATGACCCTAGTTCTCGATAAAAAAAGAGGAAGAAGAAAAAAAAAGAGGAGAAGAAAGAATAGAGGAGTTCTCATGTTCCTCTTCTTCCTCTTCTTTTTTTATCCTCTTCTTCCTCTCATGTTCGAGAGGATCCCCTTGGGGTCGGGAGGTTGCCTAGTGTCAAAGGATTCAACAAAACCATGTCTCCATCATTAGGCGAAAGTAACATGTGCATGATGGTAGGAAGCTCTTCAAAGTTGTTCTGGAACGGAGTCCCAGATAGGATAATTCGCTTTTTGGTACAAAGTTCAGCAAGAGCCTTCCGAATATCGCTATTTGGAAGGCCTTTGCTGAATTCGTACCAAAAGGCGGATTATTCTATCTGGGACTCCATTCCAGAACAACTTTGCAGAACCTCGTACCAACATGCCCTGGTTACTTCCGGCTAATGATGAAGGCATGGATTTCTTCAATACTTTGACACTAGGAAACCTCTCTCGACCCCTCGGCAATTCTTGACCCCTCGAACCCTCAACGACCCTGAAACCCTCGACCCTTGACCCCTTAACGACCCTCGACCCTCTACCCTAGTTCCCGACCCTCGACCAATAGAGGAGAAGAAGAAAGGAATAGCTAGAGGAGAAGATCGAAGAAAAAAAAGAAGAAACAAAAGAGGAGAAGAAGAAAGGAATAGTGGAGAAGAAGAGAAAATAGAATATATTTTCTCTTCTTCTCCACTATTCCTTTCTTCTTCTCCTCTTCTTTTTCTTCTGTTTTCTTCTTCTTATTTATTTCTCCTCTTCTTTTCGGTAGAGGAAACCCTAAATAGCTAGCAAGTATCGTGGGTGTGAGATACATGTGGCCTTCGGTGTCGGACACTACATCCACGTCCCACAAGTGACGTGGGCGTCGAAACCCGCGCCACTTGTGGGATGTGGATGTAGTGTCCGACACCGACGGTACATGTATCTCACACCGACGATACTTTCTATTTAGGGTTTCTCCTCTACCACTCGGCGGCCCTCTCGACGACCCTCGTTCCCGATAAAATAAAGAGGAAGAAGAAGAAGAAAAAAGAAGAGAAGAAAGAATAGAGGAGAAGAACCCTCGAACCCTCG
Source organism: Triticum monococcum (assembly GCA_034509565.1). Taxonomy (NCBI): domain Eukaryota; kingdom Viridiplantae; phylum Streptophyta; class Magnoliopsida; order Poales; family Poaceae; genus Triticum; species Triticum monococcum. Next base: position 740,490,847 of record CM067847.1, on the reverse strand, counting down.
AACCCTAGACGACCCTCTTCTTCCTCTCATGTTCGAGAGGATCGCCGAGGGGTCGGGAGGTTGCCTAGTGTCAAAGGAAACCCTAAATAGCTAGCAAGTATCGTGGGTGTGAGATACATGTGGCCTTCGGTGTCGGACACTACATCCACGTCCCACAAGTGACGTGGGCGTCGAAGCCCGCGCCACTTGTGGGATGTGGATGTAATGTCCGACACCGACGGTACATGTATCTCACACCGACGATACTTTCTATTTAGGGATTCTCCTCTACCACTCGGCGGCCCTCTCGACGACCCTCGTTCCCGATAAAATAAAAAGGAAGAAGAAGAAGAAGAAAAAAGAGAAGAAAGAATAGAGGAGAAGTCTCCTCTATTCTTTCCTCGCCTCTCTCATGAATGTCCGGCGTTCTCGACCCCCCCCCCCTCCCCACGTGTCGAAGAAAAAAAAGAAGAAAAAAAAAGAGGAGAAGAAGAAAGGAATAGAGGAGAAAAGAGAAAAATAGAATATATTCTATTTTTCTCTTTTCTCCTCTATTCCTTTCTTCTTCTCCTCTTTTTTTTCTTCTTTTTTCTTCTTCTTATTTATTTCTCCTCGTCTTCCTCTCCCCTCTCGACGACCCTAGACCCCCTCTCGACCCTCGACCCCTAGGCGACCGTCGACCCCTCTCTTTTTTTTTCCTCTTCTATTTTATCCTCTTCTTCCTCTACCGCTCGGCGACCCTCGTTCCCGATAAAAAAAGAGGAAGAAGAAGAAAAAAAGAGGAGAAGAAAGAATAGAGAAGACTTCTCTATTCTTTCTTCTCCTCTTTTTTTTCTTCTTCTTCCTCTTTTTTTTATCCTCTTCCTCCTCTCATGTTCGACGACCCTCGACCCCTCGGCGACCCTAGACCCCCTCTCGACCCCCTCTTCTTCTCCCTCTTCTAATTCATTTGTTCATATGAATATAAAAACAATTTCATATTTACAATAATTAATATCACCACAAAAATCCTAATTTTTCTAAAGAACTATTTTTTGCATATATACATGAACATAGATATATACACAGAGAACATATATACACATATATATAAAAAACAAGCATATATATGAAAAAATATCTATGAACAGAAAAAATCCTAATATAGCTATGAACAGAAAAATATCTATGAAAAAATCTTTATGAAAAAAATATCTATGAAAAAATCCTAATATAGCTATGAAAAAATCCTAATATAGCTATGAAAAAATATCTATGAACAGAAAAATATCTATGAGAAAAAACAGAGCACTGTGCTCTGCTCTTGCGCGAGGGGGTATATATAGGCAATTCATTGGTCCCGGTTCGTGGCATGAACCGGGACTAAAGGGGAGCCTTTGGTCCCGGTTCAAGCCACCAACCGGGACCAATGGTGGTGGGCCAGGAGGGAGGCCCTTTGGTCCCGGTTCGTCCCACCAACCGGGACCAAAAGGTCCATACGAACCGGGACCAATGGCCCACGTGGCCCGGCCGGCCCCCCGGGCTCACGAACCGGGACCAATGCCCACATTGGTCCCGGTTCAAGACTGAACCGGGACTAATGGGCTGAGGCGGCCTGGACCATAGCCCCTTTTTCTACTAGTGTCCCTTCGTTTCTAAATACTTGTCTTTTTAGGCATTTTAACAAGTGACTACATACATAGCAAAATGAGTGAATCTACATTTTAAAATATATCTACATACATTCATATGTAGTAGTCATTTGAAATGTCTAGAAAGACAAATATTTAGGAACGGAGGGAGTAGTAGTTAAAAAATATTCACAGGGTTGGCCATGCTGCTCATCTAGCCCGAGCTAATCACACATTTAGAACTGCCAGACCAGCCAAACATTAACTTTTTCACACCCGCAAAAAAAAACATTAACCTTTTCAGGACACCATCCAAACACCTTCCAGGAAGATTTTAGGGATGACCAGATCAGGTTTGCAATTCCCAGGAAACAAAGCAAAAAACACCCCAAATACAACGCAGACTCCAGACAGCTTTTGATTTTTTTAACATTTCTTGAATATTGTGAATAAATTCTTAAAAGCAAGCAATGTTTGAAAAAATGCAAAAAATCAAATCCTTCAAAAAATTGCGCCATGTTTAAAAATTTGAAACATTGTTCGGAATTCCAAATGCACACTTCTCTCAACCGGTGGCTTTTTAGTTCTCACCAAAAGAAAACAGGTGGTTTTTTAGACTATAGATAAATGACCCCAAATTCTTGCAATAGGATGGTACATACATATGAGGCACCCATGACTAGTTTGAATGACTTTCGACATCGATTGCACGTTGCGACAAGTCCGACCATTTATCGACGCTTTTTCACCGAGAAAACCCCAAAAAATGCAAAACTTGTCAAAAACTCAAACAACTTGGCATGATGCCTTAAATTACTCATAGAAATTGGTGAAATTTTTTTTTGAAGCCATCCGACAAATGTCAGAAAACAACGTGTTCTCAAATGGACCCAAACATTCTTTGTTGAACATGGTCCATTTCTAAACATCCTTGAAATGACCCCGACTTTTGTAAGCAGGTCGGCATGCCCATGATAGGCATCCATGCCTGATTTGAACGACTTTCAACAACGTATGCAAGTTGTGACATGTCTGACCATGCTTGGTTGCAAGCAGGTGGGCATGCCTTTTTTAACCGAGAAAACTCTAGAAAATGCAAAACTTATCAAGAAACAAAATAACTGGACATGGTGCCTTTGACTGGTCATACAAGGCCATGAAAAAAATTGGGGTCATTTAAGGGATGTCAAGAAACAATTTTCTCCCAAACGGACCCTTCTGGCCTACCCGGACACTCACTGTTGAACATGGTCTATTTGGACATCTTTCAAATAATCCCAACTTCAAGTAGGTCAGCATGCCCATGGTAGGCATACATGTCAGGTTTGAATGATTCCTGACACCGTATGCAAGATGCGACACGATCGGCCATTTATCTGCCTTTTTCCACCGAGAAAACTCCAGAAAATGCAAAACTTGTCAAACATCCAAACAACATGGCAGGGTGACTTGAATTGGTCAAACAAGGCCATGAAAAAAAAATAACTATAGTTAAGAGATGTCGAGAAACGAGGTGCTCTCAAACGGACTCTTCTAGCCTACCCGCACACTCTTCATTGAACATGGTCTATTTGTTGGCATCTTTCAAATGATCCCAACTTTTGCAAGAAGGTAATCATGTTCATGGTAGGCATCCATCTCTGGTTTGAAGGATTTTCGACAACGTATGTAAGTTGCGACACATTCGACAATTTTATCGGCCTTGTTTTACTAGGAAAACTCCAGAAATGCATAATTTGTCGAAACCAAAACAACTTGGCATTGTGCCTGGAGATTTTCATACAAGGCCATGGAGAAAAATTGAGGCCATTTCAAGGATCTTGAGAAAAAAAGTGTGCTCTCAAACAGACCCTTTGTCTACCCGAACATGCTCCGTTGAACCTGGTGTTTTTGGATATCCTTGAAATGATCTCAACTTGTGTCACTAGGTGGGCATGCCCATGATAGGCATCAATGCAAGTTTGAACGACTTCTCACACTGTATGCAAGTTGCGACACGTCCGGCCATTTATCAGCCTTTTTTGATCGACAAAACTAAAAAAGCAATTTTTTCAAAAAAAATTCCCGTTTTAAAAAAATTCAATATAAATACAAAACATATAAAGATAAATTCATGTATAACAAAAATTAAAAAGAAAGAGCATTTTTTGCAAGCACAATAAGCAATCAAAAGGGTAAAATGAAAAAATGAAAAGAAATAAAAAACAACTGAAAAAAGAAAAAGAAAAAGTGAGAAAAGAACCGGTAGTTCATGTAGTCCGTGTTTTTAGTTAGAAGTTAAAGCTTATTAGCTCGTGTGGCTAGTGAAAAACGATTAATAGCAGGAGTTACGGTGTTTGATCTGTCGCACTGCCATTCCTTTGCGGTTATTTTTTTACATAAATTAAAATATTTTGGGGGATTTGAAAATTTTTATGGTTTTAAATTTTTCTCCGAAACGTAAAAAATTATTTGCGTGTTCAAAAAATGTTAGGTAATTTAAAAAATAGTTTGTGCTTTCACAAAATTGTTCAAAATTTCAAAGAATGTTGCCACTATTAATTTTGTTCTCAGAATTCAAAGAATGTTTGCCTTTTTGAGAAAATGTCCATGATTTTTATAAATTGTTCCTATCAAAAAATGTTCACAGTTTAAGAAAAACGAATTTCAAAATTTGTTCGAGTTGTTCAAATGTCAGACCTTCAAACATTGCTAGATTTTTAAAGATTCCTTCACTTTTCAGAAAGTTCAAAAAAAATTTGGATTCTGCGATGTATTTAGTGCTTAAACGTTTTGTGGTTCACTTGTTTTTTTTCGATTGAAGGGGCCACACGGCCCCCATTTTCATTAAGAAAATGGAGTTGTTTATAAGGCACCAACCCAACATTACATCACTGATCTAGAAGCCACATCAGGATGCTCCAGCCTATCCAGTCTAATCATCACACCACTAATATATATCACCACATCAGGATGCTTCAATCTATCTAAAGCTAACCATGGAAGGGCCTAGTGCTACGCTAGCTACAAATGTATCAACAGACTTAAAGGACTATAACCAAAGTTAACATAAAAATGCTTTGAAGCCAGCAGGCATTTCCAGCGGCTAGCTTCACAAAATCCTTCTCACATGCGGCGCCAAACCATGCCCTCCTCTAAAGATATCACGAGTCACCCTCATGATACGCCTAGACACCTGATGAAGCATGCTTTGCACCCCTCTTTTCTGCAATTTTTTCCATGAGTCAAGTACGGAGCAAACAAGAAAGATAATGTCAGTAGGATCTCTAAGCATAACACTTTGAAAACAGGATTTGTTCCTTGCTTTCCATATAGACCACAAAAGAGCAGCAGTACCCAATAAAACAACTACTCTATCTTTGCCAGTATAGCTAGACAACCAGTTCTGGCATAGGTCGAAAAAAGACATTGGAGCTCTCTGGCTCCCTAGAGCACATCCCACAATATTCCATAGGAACTTAGCTAAGGAACAAGAGAAAAATAAATGATTCACACTCTCTTCACAGTCACAAAATTCACAAAACTTATCACCTTTCCAGCCTTTTTTACTCAGATTGTCCTTGGTCAGAATCCTATTTTTGATTACTAACCAAGAGAAAGCCTTAACTTTAAGAGGCATCTTCATCCTCCATAGTTTTTTAAAAGGAAAAACAACTTGTCTAGCTATAAGATAGTGATACAGAGATTTAACGAAAAAGCTACCGGAGTTCGTAAGTAACCATTTAACTTTGTCAGGCTTATCCGTCAAAATCACCTGACCACACATATCAAGTAACTTATTCCACATATCAAGAGTCTCCTCATGTAAACATCTTCTGAATCTAATACAATTAAACTCCAAGGTAAATACTTTCGCAACAGTAACATGTTTGCAAAAAGTTAGATTATAAAGACGAGGAAAAATCAAACAAAGAGGTTTATCCTTAATCCACGCATCTTCCCAAAATCTAGTTTTACGCCCATCCCCACAATTCTCTGACAACAGCTATAGAAAATATTCTTGACTTCCATTAAGCCATTCCAGAAGTGGGAGTTGTTAGGAGATGATTCACATTGAGTCAAAGTTTTCTTCTTCAAATACTTTGCTCTAATCAACTCCTGCCAGTCCCCCTCCTTATTTTTTAGTCTCCAGAGCCACTTACAAAGAAGACTAACATTTTTAACATCTAGATTAGTAACCCCCAGTCCTCCCTGGTCCCTAGGTTGGCACACATCATTCCAGTTGACCAGGTGGTTCACTTGTTCAGCAACAGTTGTCAGCTGTAGTGGTTAGTCGAGTTGCTCCATTTGTTGGAGGTTGGGAGCTCGAACCATATGGTTTGGCCGATTCGGCTGCCTCCAAAGGCTATGACAGCACATTCAAGTGTAGCATAAATTTGGTTAATTCGGGAGTATATTTATACTGTATCATGCAAACGTGTGGCGCATATATGCATGCTCAGCGAAAATACTCCATGGTGCATGGAGGGGAAGGGATGGACCAAAATTGGAGCATGCTTGGCATCAATTTCAGTTATCCATATTTTATGGCACTGCCTAAACGCCAGGCGACTGATTTTCCCCCAGTTTTAGTCGATTTGGCAACAAACAGTTAGATAATCTTCATTTTCCATTTTATCCCGGCAACGCACCTTCTCCGCCCCTCCCTCCTCCGGCTCGATCCAACCCTCTGCTCCGATCACGATTTGAGTGTGTCAAAATCTTATTTGACAACCCTGCAAAAGAAATTCTTATTTGACAACATTATTACGAATGTGTATAAATACATGGTCTAGCGGCCAAGATTTCGCATTTAAGTGAGATCAAACGGCTGCTAGGGCTGCCCCAAAGGGCAACTTACGTACCATCCGACATGATTTCAACAAAACCGTTAACACGATTGAAAAAACAAAAAAGACACGATTGGACCTTTGGATCGAGGGGATTGATCGACGTGACGTCGCGATCGCGCGTTCGGATTGACTGATTGACTGATAATGTGTGGCCTGGTTTAACTCGGTCGAGTGAACAGTCCGCGGCTTCAATTCCTCTGTCGGCCTGCCGCGCCCGGGGTCTTCCCATCAATTGCCACCCACGCGCGCGCCATCGCCGATCGTACGTGCATGTTTTTGCCTTGTCTCTGGCGCGGTTCGACGCCAGGCGTTTATTTGCTAGATCGAGCGGCTCTACGCGCGCGCCCCCGGCTGGCCGGCGGCGTCGACCCGGAAATGGCGAGCCGTGAACAGTGGGAGTACGTAGTGCATGGTCTTGGCGATACGGCAGTGATTGCAGTGATCGATGTATGTCCCTCTCGCAAGTCGCAAGTCGCAACTCGGATGCACGTATAGTGTTGTCCGTGTAGCGTGAGCACTGTGCAGGCGTGCGTGGTTGCGCTAGTTTTCCAACACCAACAGTGCTTGCTTGCTTGCTATCCAAGCCACAGCTGCGGCCCGTGCATGCATGCACGGACGTACGTAGGTGGCAGGCCGGGGCGCGTCACTGTTGCGTAGCCGCGCACGCGTTTAGCGAGTCAACCGTACGGTACGTACGTGCTGGCCGGCGACGCCGCAGTCCGCGGGCGCAACGCCGGGCAGCCAGCCGGCCGGTCTGCTACTCATCGCACGCCCGTACATACATTCATTCCTCCGTGGCGTCATTCTTTTAGGCGTGTTATATGGTGCATTACTTTTTTTTTGAACACATTACAACTGCAAATGCCACATGGACTCCTTCCTATGAACACGTGCACACACACACCCTATCTTTATGAGCACATTCGAGATACTCCCTCTGTCCACGAATAAGTGTACATCTAGGTTTTGTCCTAAGTCAAAGATTAAATTTTTTAACCAACTTTATAGAAAAGAGTAGTAGTATATATGACATAAAATTGATATATTATGGAAGTACATTTCAAAGCGAATCTATCGATACTAATTTAGTGTCATAAATGCTGCTACGTTTTCCTATAAAATTGGTCAAAGTTTTAAAACTTTGACTTAGGACAAGAGCTAGATGTACACTTATTCACTTAAAACTTTGACTTAGGACAAGAGCTGACACAATATTTTAAGATTGATGAATCTGTCACAGACATTTTCGTAGTCGACGAAAACATCTCCTCCCAACATGCGATGTGACTGGGTGCATGCACTTGTTTAACTCCCTACTTAGGGCTTGTTTGGGACCGCTCCGTTTCACAAAAATCAGTTTTGCTTTACTAAATTCACTTTGGAGCAGTTTCATCCAGAAGTTGTAGCACTACCGAAGAGAATGTTTGGCTTCCATCTAGCTCCAGCTTCAAGAATGGAAATTTTGGTAGAAATGATCTACTCCCTCCATTCCTTAATATAGGGTGTATAGTTTTTGGCACAGAAATTAAAGAACGCATGTGGAGGAAAAATTTCACAAGCTTTGGGCTAGAATACACCTGACTAATTGACATGAAAAAATAGAGGAGCTTTCCTAATATAAGGAAAAGTAATCAAATCCCTAAAAACATGATCCAAACGAGTGGTGCATCACAAAACACCTTATATTTTGGATTTTTTCTCAAAAATCTATACACCTTATATCAAGGAACGGAGGGAGTATTTGATTGGTTGAGGGGGGAGAAACGAAGGGGTATTCACTTACTGGTGGCAGTGGTGGGTAATTTCCACCCAACTTCAGCTTCTCGAGTTTTTTGGAGCATCCCCTAAAGAGATTCATAAAAAATTAAGAGTTGTACCCCATATTCTAGTTTTTTTATGGAGCGGCACATCATGGAGCTATCCCGTTTGGCTTGTGTTTTCTGGAGCGGAGCTGAATTTTAAGGAGCGGAGCAGTCCCAAACAGGCTCTTAATTAGCTGAGTTTAACTCCCAAGATATGAGTTCTCCCGCCCAGGTCTTTCCTTGATACGCTTGCGGCCCACTGGGCCTGGAATGTATTTGCTTTGTTTTGTTACCAGGACTTGCTGGGCGTAGAGTGTATTTGCTTTGTTTATTTTATATGGTGAGTACCCTTTTTTCGCATAATATGTGGTGAGTACCTGGGGTCGGCTAGGCCCGGATGGACGCATTAGGAAAACAATCTGATTTCTCTGTAAAAATGGGAAGCCCAATCAAGCCATGACGGCATTTCCTAAAAAAAGAGGTTTAAAAAAAACTTAAAAAGTAGTTCTATATCTACTCTTTCCGCAAAAAGAAAAGTTCTGTATTTACTCAGTGGATACTGATAGTCATGAAAAGACTTTGCTATCTCTTCGCCTTTGCACAAATCTCGATGTTCAGATCAGACATTTCTTAGCATCCACTTGGAAACCCTATATTTCTCAGTCCTTGAGAAATACTACCGCCAAAAGCAGCCGGGCCGGCATAAAAAAGTCATGTTGATAACAGCCATGTGCGTTCGTCTCGTCCTTTGGAAAACGGAACACCGCAGCGGCGTGCACGCCGGCCAGCATGGCGTGATTGACGCCCGCTTAAGTCCTTGACGGATCCGGCTTGCCTGCTCCCTTTCCGTGCTCTCATTCGTGCTCCCACCTTATTCAACGGCTGTCTTTTTTTCGTTTTTCTTTCTAATCTAATCATCTCCCTCCTGATTTTAAGGGGGTGGGGCCGGGCCTTATTTTATTCCAATCAAATCACGCCACGTATGCGGGAGTACGGATAGGCACACGGGAAGGAAGCAGGCAAGTCTCGTCCGTCCTCGACCGCACCAGCCTCACAGGAGGAGAAACATATCAGAGAGCGAGGGGAGGGGCCGGCCGGCCAACGGCCCTCCCACATGCGTCTGTTCGGTGCTGACTTCAGCGTTGCCACCGGCAGGAGCGGCACGGGCCGGGCATGCCATGCATGCTTGCCACTCCATACCGTGTCACGTTCGAGCACCAGCCGCAGCACTGCCAGCACGTGCACTTACATCCGCGCAGGCGTACTCAGCCGCCGTGCGCCGTTCACGTCTCTTCCTTCGTCCCCTTCGAGACGAGAACACCACAGCGGCATGCGCGGCGGCGGCCATGGCGGGATTGCCGGCCACGTACGTCCTGGACCGTAGCGCCACCGGCCTCATAGTCACAGGGAAGGGGCCGGCCACCACGGCCCTGCCATGCATCTGAGCGGCGTTGACTTCAGCATTACTACCGCCAAAAGCAGCCGGGCGGGGCATGCAAGCATGCCGACCGCTGGCCAAGTTTTTGGCTGCCGAATCCTATAATTTTTTTTTGCAGGCAATTTAAAGAGCTTTATTAAAAGAAAGCACTCCTTGGACAATCAGCCAACATGCTGGTCATTAGAAAGCTTGGAGTATTTTCAAGCCATAATTCGGTCACATTTAAAATGCAAGCACGTTTAGCACAAAGATGAGCCGAAATGTTTGCTGACATGATTACATGATGAATATCAAACAGGATAAAATCCCTAGCTAGCTCTCCAATTCCATATAAAATAGGAGCCACAATCGAACGAGAATTGTGGCGAGTGTTCCAAAGTGAAACAAACTCCAGACAACCAGTCTTCATTATCACATGCGTAAAACCTCTCAGCTTGGCGAATTTGACACCATCTTGGATAGAAGAAGCTTCCATAACGAACGGGTCGGAGATGTCTGGGTAGGGTTTGCACCACGCCGCGAGTAGGGCAGTGTCCGAACGAGCAATACCACCTCCTCCTCCTCGGTCGTCGGCAAAATTCAGCGCACCATCTGTAGATATCTTGATTACGCCTTGTTCCGGAGGCCTCCAGCCATGCCCCGGAAGCATCAACGGCGTAGTTATGGGCAACTCAAGAATCGCCATGGCTTCTTTGCTCCTTCTTGCTGCATTCACAGGATCCAGAGCGTCTTCGCCGTGCTTCACTCGGTTCCACGAATGCCAAACACTCCACATTACCGTAATAATGATGGCTCGATCTTTGTTAGTGAATCGTTGATCACATAAGATATCCCTGGCCCAAGTGGCAGGGTGTAGTCATGGGAGACTGATTCCAAACCACGCCTTAGCTTCGTCCCAAAATATGGATGCATGTGAGCAGTGAATCAATGCATGTTTTGGGTCTTCTCCCATCGCAAGACAGATTTTACATCTGTCAGTTTCTGTTATGTGTCGTCTCTTCAGGGTGCATTCATCGGGAGGAATTCCACGAAGGACCCTCCACCAGAATACACGCAATTTGGGAGCAACGTTGAGCTTCCATAAGGCATTCCATATCTGTTTATCATCCTCTAAGGTGCCGGTAGCCGATCCTTCCTCGAGAGCTAAACGCTCTTTCTGAGTCACAAGAATACGATACGCCGATTTCACAGTGTAGTTGCCTGACTTCTCAAAAGCCCAAGCTAGAGAGTCCTCACCTCCAATCATACTTATAGGAATATTGAGGATCACCTCCGCATCAGGTGCAATGAATGTATCACGAATGAATTGTTGCCTCCACATACCAATGTCTGTATCTATCAAATCTGTAACTCTGTCTACATTGGTATTGGCTGGCTTCAACAAGGGCTTCATGGAAATAGTGTCTGGTATCCATTTGTCATTCTATGCAGAGACAGAGGTACCATCACCAATTCTTTTTATTAAGACAACATCAGGAGCCTCTCTTCCCGCAATTATTTCCCGCCATGTTGCCGAAGCTGACCAGGGACATGTAGCATTGTGGGCCACCTGGCAGGCCCCCGATGCCGATCTTCTACTATATGATATGTTTTGACCTGGAAAAAATCAGAAGGAAGCTTTCGAGACGAAGCGCCGCCGTCTCGAGGCGGAACTTGGGCAGAACCAATCAAGGGCTCCGGCGGAGCTGTTCTACCGGGGAATCTTCCTCCCCGGAGGGGGAAATCGAAGACATCGTCATCACCAACGATCCTCTCATCGAGAGGGGGTCAATCCCCATCAACATCTTCATCAGCACCATCTCCTCTCAAACCCTAGTTCATCTCTTGTATCCGATCTTTGTCTCAAAACCTCAGATTGGTACCTGTGGGTTGCTAGTAGTGTTGATTACTCCTTGTAGTAGATGCTAGTTGGTTTATTTGGTGAAAGATCATATGTTGATCCTTAATAATAATTAACACTCCTCTTATTATGAACATGAACATGCTTTGTGAGTAGTTACGTTTGTTCCTGAGGACATGGGAGAAGTCTTGTTATAAGTAGTCATGTGAATTTGGTATTCGTTCGATATTTTGATGCGATGTATATTGTCTTTCCTCTAGTGGTGTCATGTGAACGTCGACTACATGATACTTCACCATTATTTGGGCCCAGTGGAAGGCATTGGGAAGTAATAAGTAGATGATGGGTTTCTAGAGTGACAGAAGCTTAAACCCTAGTTTATGCGTTGCTTGGTAAGGGGCTGATTAGGATCCATATGTTTCATGCTATGGTTAGATTTATATTAATTCTTCTTTCGTAGTTGCGGCTGCTTGCGAGAGGGGTTAATCATAAGTGGGATGCTTGTCTAAGGAAGGGCAGCAGCCAAGCGCTGGTCCACCCACATATCAAATTATTAAAGTAACGAACACGAATCATATGAGTATGATGAAAACTAACTTGACAACAATTCCCATGTGTCCTCGGGTGCGCTTTGCTTTATATAAGAGTTCGTTCAGGCTTGTCCTTTGCTACAAAAAGGATTGGGCCACCTTGCTGCATCTTGTTTACTTTTGTTACTTGTTACTCGTTACGAATTATCTCCTCATACAACTATCTGTCACCGATAATTTCAGTGCTTGCAGAGAATACCTTACTGAAAACCACTTGTCATTTCCTTCCGCTCCTCGTTGGGTTTGACACTCTTACTTATCGAAAGGACTACAATAGATCCCCTATACTTGTGCGTCATCAGACGTATCAAGCACCCACAAGCTTAATTCCTGCTTGTCCTCGAGTAGGTAAATGACAAAAGCAGAATTTTTGATGTGGAATGCTACCTAACATATTTATCAATGTAATCTTCTCTATTGTGGCAAGAATATTCATTTCCATAAGATTCAAAACAAAAGTTTAATATTGAAATAAAAACAGTAATACTTCAAGCATACTAATAAAGCAATCATGTGTTCTTAAAATAACATGGCAAAAGAAAGTTATCCCTACAAAATCATATAGTCTGGCTATGCTCCATCTTCATGACACAAAATATTCAAATCATGCACAACCCCGATGACAAGCCAAGTAATTGTTTCATACTTTTGATGTTCTCAAACCTTTTAAACTTTCACGCAATACATGAGCATGAGCCATGGATATAGCACTATAGGTGGAATAGAATATGGTGGTTGTGGAGAAGACAAAAAGAAGGAGATAGTCTCACATCAACTAGGCGTATCAACGGGCTAGATATCAATGTGAGTGAGTAGGGATTACCATGCAACAGATGCACTAGAGATATAAGTGTATGAAAGCTCAAAAAGAAACTAAGTGGGTGTGCATCCAACTCGCTTGCTCATGAAGACCTAGGGCAATTTGAGGAAGCCCATCATTGGAATATGCAAGCCAAGTTCTATAACAAAAATTTCCCACTAGTATATGAAAGTGACAAAATAGGAGACAAGTGTGGTAAAAGGACAGTAGCATTGCCCCTTCTCTCTTTTTCTCTCATTTTTTATTTTGGGCTCTTTGGCCTCTTTTTTCTCTTTTTTCGTCCGGAGTCTCATCCCGACTTATGGGGGAATCATAGTCTCCGTCATCCTTTCCTCACATGGGACAATACTCTAATAATGATGATCATCACACTTTTATTTACTTTACAACTCAATAATTACAACTTGATACTAGAACAAATATATGACTCTATATGAATGCCTCTGGTGGGGTACCGGGGTGTGCAATGATCAGGAGTGACATGTATAAAATTAGGAAAGGTGGCTTTGCCACAAATACGATGTCAACTACATGATCAGGCAAAGCAATATGACAATGATGAAGCGTGTCATAATAAATGGAAAGGTGGAAAGTTGCATGGCAATATATCTCGGAATGGCTATGGAAATGCCATCATAGGTAGTTATTGTGGCTCTTTTGAGGAAGGTATATGGTGGGTGTAAGGTACAGGCAAAAGTTGCGCGGTACTAGAGAGGCTATCAATGATGGAAGGGTGAGAGTGCGTATAATCCATGGACTCAACATTAGCCATAAAGAACTCACATACTTATTGCAAAAGTCTAGTAGCTATCGAAACAAAGTACTACACGCATCCTCCTAGGGGATAGATCGGTAGGAAAAGACCATCGCTCGTCCCCAACCGCCACTCATAAGGAGTACAATCAATAAATAAATCATGCTCCGACTTCATCACATAACGGTTCACCATATGTGCATGCTACAGGAATCACAAACTTTAGCACAGTTATTTCTACAATCCACAATTACTCACTAGCATGACTCTATAATATCACCATCCTCATGTCTCAAAAACAATCATAAGGAATCAAACTTCTCATAGTATTCAATGCACTTTTTTCCTAACCATAGACATGAGTTGTCATTTGATTAACGGGATCACATCATTATAGAATGATGTGATTGACTTGACCCATCCGTTATCTTAGCACGATGATCGTTTAGTTTGTTGCTATTGGTTTCTCCATAACTTATACATGTTCCTATGACTATGAGATCACGCAGCTCCCGAATACCAGAGGAACACTTTGTGTGCTACCAAATGTCACAACGTAACTGGGTGATTATAAAGGTGCTCTACAGGTGTCTCCGATGGTGTTTGTTGAGTTGGCATAGATCGAGATTAGGATTTGTCACTCCGATTGTCGGAGAGGTATCTCTGGGCCTTCTCGGTAATGCACATCACTCTAAGCCTTGCAAGCAATGTGACTAATGAGTTAGTTGCGGGATGATGCATTACAAAATGAGTAAAGAGACTTTCCGGTAATGAGAACTAGGTATTGAGATACCGACGATCGAATCTCAGGCAAGTAACATACTGATGACAAAGGGAACAACGTATCTTGTTAAGCGGTTTGACTGATAAAGATCTTCATAGAATATGTAGGAGCTAATATGAGCATCCAGGTTCCGCTATTGGTTATTGACCGGAGACATGTCTCGGTCATGTCTACATAGTTCTCGAACCCGTAGGGTCCGCATGCTTAACGTTCGGCGACAATCGGTATTACGAGTTTATGTGTTTTGATGTACCAAAGATAGTTCGGAGTCCCGGATGTGATCACGGGCATGACGAGGAGTCTCAAAATGGTCGAGACATAAAGATTGATATATTGGACGACTATATTCGGACACCGGATGAGTTCTGGGGGTCACCGGATATTTATCAGAGTGCCGGGGGGTTATCGGAACCCCCGGGGGAACTAACGGGCCAACATGGGCCTTGTGGGAGAGAGAGCAGAAGGCCTAGGGCTGGCTGCCCCCTTGGGAGTCCGAATTGGACAACGAGGGGGGCGGCGCTCCCTCTTTCCTCCCTCTCTCCCTCTCCTTCCTTTCCCCTTCCTCCTTCCTGGTTAAACTAGGAAAGGGGAGTCCTACTCTCACTAGGAGGACTCCCCCCTCTCCTTGGCGCGCCCTAAGGCCGGCCGGCCTCCCCCCTGCTCCTTTATATACGGGGGCAGGGGGCACCCTAGAACACACAAGTTGATTGTTTCCAGCCGTGTGCGGTGCCCCCCTCCACCATAATCCACCTCGGTCATATCGTAGCGGTGCTTAGGCGAAGCCCTGTTCTGGTAGCATCATCATCACCTTGATCA
The DNA here is from genome assembly GCA_034509565.1 of Triticum monococcum. Classification (NCBI taxonomy): domain Eukaryota; kingdom Viridiplantae; phylum Streptophyta; class Magnoliopsida; order Poales; family Poaceae; genus Triticum; species Triticum monococcum. The sequence goes on along the minus strand of CM067847.1, from coordinate 740,475,582 downwards.
CGCCGTACTGCTGACGAAGCTCTCCCTCGAAGCTCTACTGGATCGTGAGTTCGTGGGATGTCACCGAGCCAGATCATGGAGGTGTCGTACCTTCGGTGCTAGGATCGGTCGATCGTGAAGACGTACGACTACATCAACCGCGTTGTCAGAATGCTTCCGCTTATGGTCTACGAGGGTAGATGGACAACACTCTTCCCTCTCGTTGCTATGCATCACCATGATCTTGGGTGTGCATAGGATTTTTTTTAAATTACCGTGTTCCCAACACCAACAACAGGTCTATGTTTATTTTTAGTATCGTGTCTAGCAATTCTAGCAGCTTCATCACATAAGTAAATAACATGCCCATCAATATTATCGACCAAGAGATCCTTAAACATAGCAATACTAGGTTCAACTTTAATTTTCTCAAAGGGTGTAGGTATTCTAGCATTACTCTTACGAACCACAGTTGGAGCTTTACATGATCCTTTATTCTAACGGGAAAAGGTGGTTTATCAATATATGTGGAAGGAACAATAGGATCAACATTATAAGTGATAGTATTTTATTTAACTTTAATAGGTTCAACTACCTTTACTTCAATGGGAGGATGATATTTAAACCCCTTCTCCTTAGGGAGATTAACATGACTAGCAAATGATTTGCATAAAGAAGCTACTATCTTAGAGTCAAGTCCACATTTAGTGTTAAATTCACGAAAATCATCGGTATCCATAAAAGATTTAACACAATCAAACTTAGGTGTTATACCTGATTCCTTACCTTCATCGAGTTCCCAATCTTCAGAGTTACGTTTAATTCTTTCCAATAAATCCCATCTGAATTCAATAGTCTTCATTATAAAAGAACCAGTACAAGAACTATCGAGCATGGAGCGATTATTGAGAGAAAGCCGAGCATAATTTTTTTTAATAATAGTTTCTCTAGAGAGCTCATGATTGGGGCATGAATATAACATTGACTTAAGCCTCCCCAAGATTGAGCGATACTTTTTCCTTCACGATGCCAATATATATATATATATATATATATAATTATGATCACGATGAACCAGATGTATAGGATAAAACTTTTGATGAAATTCCAATTTCAATCGGTTGTAGTTCCATGACCCAATATCATCACATAGCCTAAATCATGTCAATGACTTTCCCTTCAAACATACAGGGAAGACCTTCTTCTTGATAACATCCTCGGGCATACCTGCAAGCTTAAATAATCCACAAACTTAATTCATCCACATAGATTAGGTGCATATCGGGATGTAATGTTCCATCTCCTATAAAAGGATTAGCTAGAAGTTTCTCTATCATACCCGAAGGAATTTTAAAGTAAACATTTTCAGTAGGTTCATTAGGTTGAGGAGCAACTCTTTGCTCTACTGGTCGGGGTGAAGATAACCTGACCAAGCCCCTCAAAGGATCATTTTCCATAGTAACAAGTGACAGTAAATTTCAGCACACTATATAAATATTTCCTTACTAAATTCCACCTACCAAAGTGCTTCAGTCCCCGACAACGGCGCCAGAAAAGAGTCTTGATGACCCACAAGTATAGGGGATCTATCGTAGTCCTTTCGATAAGTAAGAGTGTTGAACCTAATGAGGGGCAGAAGGAAATGAGAAGCAGTTTTTAGTAAGGAATTCTCTGTAAGCACTGAAATTATCGGTAACAGATAGTTTTGTGATAAGGTAATTCATAATGGGTAACAAGTAAATAAAGTAAATAAGGTGAAGCAAGGTGGCCCAATCCTTTTTGTAGCAAAGGACAAGCCTGGACAAACTCTTATATAAAGGAAAGCGCTCCCGAGGACACATGGGAATTATCGCCAAGCTAGTTTTCATCATGCTCATATGATCTGCGTTCGTTACTTTGATAATTTGATATGTGGGTGGACCGGTGCTTGGGTATTGCCCTTCCTTGGACAGGCATCCCACTTATGATTAACCCCCCTCGCAAGCATCCGCAACTACAAAAGAAGAATTTAGGTAAACCTAACCATAGCATGAAACATATGGATCCAAATCAGCCCCTTACGAAGCAACGCATAAACTAGGGTTTAAGCTTCTGTCACTCTAGATACCCATCATCTACTTATTACTTCCCAATGCCTTCCCCTAGGCCCAAACAATGGTGAAGTGTCATGTAGTCAATGTTCACAAAACACCACTAGAGGAAAGACAACATACATCTCATCAAAATATCAAACAAATACCAAATTCACATGACTACTTATAACAAGACTTCTCCCATGTCCTCAGGAACAAATGTAACTACTCACAAATCATATTCATGTTCATAATCATAGGCGTATTAATGTGCATAAAGGATCTGAACATATAATCTTTCATTGAATAAACACCAAATAGCATCAACTACAAGGAGTAATCAACACTACTAGCAACCCACAGGTACCAATCTGAGGTTTTGAGACAAAGATCGGATACAAGAGATGAACTAGGGTTTTAGAGGAGATGGTGCTGGTGAAGATGTTGATGGAGATTGACCCCCTCCCGATGAGAGGATCGATGGTGATGATATCCCCCTCCCGGAGGGATGTTTCCCCGGTAGAACAGCTCCGCCGAAGCCCTAGATTGGTTCCGCCAAGGTTTCGCCTTGAGACGGCGGCGCTTCGTACGGAAAGCCTCATTATTTTTTCTAGGGAAAAATACACCTTATACGAGAAGATGGGCATCAGAGGGCCTTCTAGGTGGCCCACGAGGCAGGGGGCGTGCCCAGGGGGTTAGGGTGCGCCCTCCACCCTTCGTGGACAGTGGTTGGCCCCCCTCTGGTGCTTTCTTCGCCCAATATTTTTAATATATTCCAAAGCTGACTTTCGTGGAGTTTCAGGACTTTTGGAGTTGTGCAGAATAGGTCTCTAATATTTTCTCCTCTTCCAGCCCAGAATTCCAGCTGTCGGCATTCTCCCTCTTGATGTAAACCTTGTAAAAAAAGAGAAAAGGCATAAGTATTGTAACATAATGTGTAATAACAGCCCATAATGCAATAAGTATCGATATAAAAGCATGATGCAAAATGGACATATCAAGGCCACTAATATGATTCCTTGTTGTGATTAGCTAGCTAGGTCTATGTTTGCCACTAATATATCCATCTGTCATGTTTGTATATTAATTGCCATGTTGTAATATTTGCAGAAACTATGGAGCACCGAGACTTGGAAGCAGAATAATTGTTGGGAGATGTCTTGTCGTATCTCAATGACACCGATGGTCTGGAAGGAGAGGGTGAAGCAGGCTCTGGTGATCGAACAATGGAGGAGGAAGGACATGATCATGATGGCTCTGGTGACCGAATGCCGGTGGAAGAAGGAGATCGTGATGACGGTTTCGTTGTGCGGACGGAGTCCGGCCAGGAATATATATTAATTAAGGCTGTGCTGACTAGCTAATTGATGCATTAATTGTTTTGGTATGTACACATATTAACTCTCTTCTTTCTTATTTTCTAGCCAAATTTTGCTAACGAGACGAGGCCCGAAGAAAAGGTTGCGCCAGGATGAAGCATTCATGATCACAGCAATCGCGGCCGATGGCCAACTGATTGAACGCAACCGGACCAAGGAAGCATTTTCTGCTCAGTGCGGGGTTCTTGTTAGGGACATGATCCCGATCAGCATCCACCAATGGAATAAGCCTAAGAGCGAAGACCCTCAAGTGTCTTATGTCAACGATAGGCAGAAAGATGATCTTTGGACCACGCTAGAGGCAAATTTCACCCTACCGCCAGAGGAGGATCAGGAGAAGCCAGTTATAGAGCCATTGGTCAAGGCTCATGCTCTTAAGAAGATGGCAGATCTATTCAGGAGGTGGAAGAATGAGTTGAAATCAATGTTTGTCGACAAAGGGAAGACTCCAGAATTCACCGGCCAATTTGAGAAGATAAGGGATCAATGGCCCGCATTTGTGGCCGACAAGACATCGGAGAAGAGTAAGAAGATGTCACTAACAAACAAGATAAATGCTGCAAAGAAGGAGCATCACCATCGCACGAGATCAGGTGGCTACCTCAAAGTCTGGCCATTGTGGGACAAGGCTGAGAATGACCTGCTTGCTAAAGGGATCGAAGTAGAGACATTCCACTGGACAAACTGTTCAAGGACTTGGTTCTTCGGGGTTGGGGGAACGTTGGACCCTAAAACAGAGAAGTGCGTTTGGACGGACGAGCAACTGGAAATACCCGTCAAGAAGCTTTAGAAGTATATCGCCGCAGCGCAGCAAGGGATGTTCGTTCATGAAGAGAGAACGACGAGTTCACACAGGCCCTTGGGAATCACTACAAAAAAAGACACATCCGTGACATTTTGGGCCAAACGAAAAAAATTTATGTCATACTTATGACACTTCTGTGACAATAATTTTGACAAAACCCGGTATCATCATAGATGTGGTGGGCTCCTACTTCTATGACAAAAAATCATGACAGAAAATGGGCTTTTCGTCCTGGGTGGGCCGGATACGCAGCTGCATGACATTGTTTGGGCGTCTATGACGAAAAAAACCATGGTAGAAGCAAGGGCGCGAAAAATATCGGGGAGTTCCCGGTACGATGGGTGGTCGGGGGGCGAGCGATGCGTGTTTCTCTCATATGTACGCGCGTGTGTGCGAGGCGTTGCGCTCTAACTGAACCCGAGCGAGGCGTTGGGCTCTAACTGAACCCGAGCGATTGCACTGCGTGCTACGCGGTACTGAACCCGAGCGATTGCACTGCATGCTACGCGTTACTGAACCTGAGCGATCGATCGATGGCTGTTAACTGAACCCGATCGAGCGACTCCTTCGCTACTGCTGCTAACTGAAGCCGATCGATGTTGCCTCTGGATGAATAGTGACTGTTGTTGGGGGGTTTGGATGAATAGTTCCCGGTGGGGGTTGGATGAATAGGAACCCGTGGTAGTAGAGGCCGTTGCTGCTGGATGAACAGTACCCCGATCGATCGAGCCGGTGGATGAACAAGTCCCCGTGGAGGGCTGGATGAACAGGACCCTGTGGAGGGGTGGATGAACAGTAGCCGGTGCAGGGCTGGTTGAATAGTAGCCGGTGGAGGGCTGGATGAACAATAGCCCGTGGAGGGGTGGTTGAACAGGACCCCGCGGAGAGGGCTGCTTGCATAGTAGCTGGTGGAGGCTGGATGAACAGTAGCCCGTGGATGAACAGTCGCAAGTGGAGGCTAGAGGAGGTCGATGGTGGATGAACAGTAGCCTGTGGAGGTTGAAGGAGGTCGACAGTGGAGATGAACAGTATCCTGTGGAGTCACGTTTTACGGTACGCCACACCCCTCCCGATGAACATGACCCCCGTTTCGACCGTAGCGCTCCAACACAAGCCCGTTTCCTCCGTTTTACGGTACGCCACACCCCTCCCGGTCAACAGGACCCCGTTTTGACTGTAGGAGGTCCAACAGAAGTCTGTTTCCTCTGTTTTGCGGTACGCCAGACCCCTCCCGATGAATAGGATCTCGTTTTGACCGTGGCCGGTCGAACACAAGGCCGATTTGTGACACTCCAAAAATTTTGATTTGGTTTTTATCAAAATCTTTATTTGATTTGGAGGAGGCTATTTAAAAATTTTCTTAAACCCTCTCCCTCTCAAAACTTTTATGACAAATATTTTGGTACTCTTCTCAACCTTGATTTTTGGTCTTGAGAACTTTTCATGTTGTCTTGACTCTACTCAAATTTATTTTCTGAATTTCCTTCTATTAAAAAGAAAGCCTAGGGATTATGGGTTATTCTTTTCCCCATTCAAAATTTACTCTTTTGCCATGTCACATTTTGACATAGCATCCCAAAACCCATCCCTGCCTTAGATCAAGGCAAGACCCCACCTCCAGCAAGTTTCAAGCCATTTTTGTTTTCTATTCAATTTATTTTAACCTCAAATTTGGATCTCTGGTGATTTGGATCACGACGAGTACGACTCCTTCAACCCCGTTCTCTTGAACGCTTCCGCTTAGCGATCTACAAGGGTATGTAGATGCACTCTCCTTCCCTCGTTGCTGGTTTCTCCATAGATAGATCTTGGTGACATGTAGGAAAATTTTGAATTTTTGCTACGTTCCCCAACAGTGGAATCATGAGCTAGGTCTATTGCGTAGATTCTATGCACGAGTAGAACACAAAGCAGTTGTGGGCGTTGATTTTGTCAATTTACTTGCCGGTACTAGTCTTATCTTGATTCGGCGGCATCATGGGATGAAGCGGTCCGGACCGACCTTAGACGTACTCTTACGTGAGACTGGTTCCACCGACTGACATGCACTAGTTGCATAAGGTGGCTAGCGGGTGTTTGTCTCTCCCACTTTAGTCGGATCAGATTCGATGAAAAGGGTCCTTATGAAGGGTAAATAGCAACTGGCATATCACGTTGTGGTTTTTACGTAGGTAAGAAACGTTCTTGCTAGAAACCCATAGCAGCCACGTAAAACATGCAAACAACAATTAGAGGACGTCTAACTTGTTTTTGCAGGGTATGCTATGTGATGTGATATGGCCAAGAAGAATGTGATGAATGATATGTGATGTATGAGATTGATCATGTTCTTGTAATAGGAATCACGACTTGCACGTCGATGAGTATGACAACCGGCAGGAGCCATAGGAGTTGTCTTTATTTATTGTATGACCTGCGTGTCATTGAACAACGCCATGTAATTACTTTACTTTATTGCTAACCGTTAGCTGTAGTAGTAGAAGTAATAGTTGGCGAGACAACTTCATGAAGACACGATGATGGAGATCATGATGATGGAGATCATGGTGTCATGCCGGTGAGGATGATGATCATGGAGCCCCGAAGATGGAGATCAAAAGGAGCAAAGTGATGATGGCCATATCATGTCACTATTTGATTGCATGTGATGTTTATCATGTTTATGCATCTTATTTGCTTAGAACGACGGTAGTAAATAAGATGATCCCTCATTAAAATTTCAAGAAAGTGTTCCCTCTAACTGTGCACCGTTGCGAAAGTTCGTCGTTTCGAAGCACCACGTGATGATCGGGTGTGATAGATTCTTACGTTCACATACAATGGGTGTAAGCCAGATTTACACACGCGAAACACTTAGGTTGACTTGACGAGCCTAGCATGTACAGACATGGCCTCGGAACACAAGAGACCGAAAGGTCGAGCATGAGTCGTATGGGAGATACGATCAACATGAAGATGTTCACCGATGTTGACTAGTCCGTCTCACGTGATGATCGGACACGGCCTAGTTGACTCGGATCATGTAATCACTTAGATGACTAGAGGGATGTCTGTCTGAGTGGGAGTTCATAAGATGAACTTGTTTATCTTGAACATAGTCAAAAGGATTTTGCAAATTATGTCGTAGCTCGCGCTTTAGTTCTACTGTTTAGATATGTTCCTAGAGAAAATTTAGTTGAAAGTTGATAGTAGCAATTATGCGGACTAGGTCCGTAAACTGAGGATTGTCCTCATTGCTTCATAGAAGGCTTATGTCCTTAATGCACCGCTCAGTGTGCTGAACCTCGAACGTCGTCTGTGGATGTTGCGAACATCTGACATACACATTTTGATAACTACGTGATAGTTCAGTTAAACGGTTTAGAGTTGAGGCACCGAAGACGTTTTGAAACGTCGCGAAACATATGAGATGTTTCGAGGGCTGAAATTGGGATTTCAGGCTCGTGCCCACGTCAAGAGGTATAAGACCTCCGACAATTTTCTTAGCCTGCAAACTAAGGGAGAAAAGCTCAACTGTTGAGCTTGTGCTCAGATTGTCTGAGTACAACAATCGCTTGAATCAAGTGGGAGTTGATCTTCCAGATGAAATAGTGATAGTTCTCCGAAGTCATTACCACCAAGCTGCTAGAGCTTCGTGATGAACTATAATACATCAGGGACATATATGATGATCCTTGAGATATTCGCGATGTTTGACACCACAAAAGTAGAAATCAAAAGGGAGCATCAATTGTTGATGGTTGGTGAAACCACTAGTTTCAAGAAGGGCAAGGGCAAGAAGGGATACTTCATGAAACGGCAAATCAACTGCTATTCTAGTGAAGGAACCCAAAGTTGAACCCAAGCCCAAGACTAAATGCTTCTGTAATAAGGGGAACAGTCACTGAAGTAGAACCACCCTAGATACTTGGTAGATAAGAAGGCTGGCAAGGTCGACAGAAGTATATTGGATATGCATTACAATGTGTACTTTACTAGTACTCCTGGTAGCACTAGGGTATTAGATACCGGTTCGGTTGCTAAGTGTTAGTAACTCGAAACAAAAGGCTACGAAATAAACAGAGACTAGCTAAAAGGAGAGATGACGATATGTGTTGGAAGTATTTCCAAGGTTGATCAAATATCGTACGCTCCCTCTACCATTGAGATTGGTATTAAAACCTAAATAATTGTTATTTGGTGTTTGCGTTGAGCATAGACATGATTGGATTATGTCTATGGCAATACGGTTATTCATTTAAGGAGAATAATGGTTACTATGTTTATTTGAATAATACCTTCAATGGTCTTGCACCTAAAGTAAATGGTTTATTGAATCTTGATCATAGTGATACACATGTTCATGCCAAAAGATATAAGATAGTAATGATAGTACCACCTACTTGTGGCACTACCACTTAAGTCATATCGGTATAAAACGCATGAAGAAGCTCGATGTTGATGGATCTTTGGACTCACTCATTTTTTAAAGGATTGAGACATGCGAACCATGTTTGTTGGTAGATATGCATGAAGAAACTCTATACAGATGGATCGTTTGGACTCACTTGATTTTGAATCACTTGAGACATGCAAATCATACCACATGGGCAAGATGACTGAAAGCCTCGTTTTCAGTAAAATGGAACAAGAAAGCAACTTGTTGGAAGTAACACATCTTGATGTGCGCAGTCCAATGAGTGCTGAGGCATGTAGTGTATATCGTTATGTTCTTACTTCACAAATGATTTGAGTAGATGCTGAGTATATTTACTTGATGAAACATAAGTCTGAATTATTGAAAGGTTTAAGTAATTTCAGAGTAAAGTTGAACATCGTCGTGACAAGAGGATAAAATGTCTATGATATGATCGTAGAGATGAATATCTGAATTACGAGTTTGGCACAGAATTAAGACATTGTGGAAATTGTTTCACAACCAATACAACCAGGAACACCATGGTGTGATGGTGTGTCCGTACATCATAACTGCACCCTATTGGATATGATGCATACCGTGATGTCTCTTATCGAATTACCATGATAGTTTATGGGTTAGGCATTAGAGACAACCACATTCACTTTAAAAAGGGCACCACGTAATTCCGATGAGATGACACCGTATTAACTATGGTTTAGAGAAACCTAAGCTGTCATTTCTTAAAAGTTTGGGGCTGCGACGCTTATGTGAAAAGTTTCAGGCTGATAAGCTCGAACCCAAAGCGGATAAATGCATCTTCATAGGACACCCAAAACAGTTGGGTATACCTCCTGTCTCAGATTCGAAAGCAATAAGGGATTGTTTCTAGAATCGGGTCCTTTCTCGAGGAAAAGTTTCTCTCGAAAGAATTGAGTGGGAGGATGGTGGAGACTTGATGAGGTTATTGAACCGTCTCTTCAACTAGTGTGTGGCAGGGCACAGGAAGTTGTTCCTGTGGCACCTACACCAATTGAAGTGGAAGCTTATGATAGTGATCATGAAACTTCAGATCAAGTCACTACCAAACCTCGTAGGATGACAAGGATGCGTACTACTTCAGAGTGGTACGTAATCCTGTCTTGGAAGTCATGTTGCTAGACAACAATGAACCTACGAGCTATGGAGAAGCGATGGTGGGCCTGGATTCCAAAATTGCTCGAGGCCATATAATCCGAGAGAGGATCCATATATGAAAACAAAGTGTAGACTTTGGCGGAACGGCTCGATGGTCGTAAGGCTATTGAGTACGGATGGATTTTTAAAAGGAATACGAACAATGATGGCAAGTATCACCATGAAGAAAGCTCGACTTGTCGTTAAGATGTTTTCCGACAAGTTCAAGGAGTTGACTACGATGAGACTTTCTCACTCGTAGCGATGCTAAGAGTCTATTGGAATTATATTAGCAATTACTGCATTATTTATGAAATCTTGCAGATAGGATGTCAAAAACATTGTTTTCTCGACGATTTTTGAGGAAAGGTTGTATGTGATACAACCGGAAGGTTTTCTCAATCCTGAAAGATGCTAACAAGTATGCAAAGCTCTAGCAATCCTTCTAAGGACTGGAGTAAGCATCTCGGAGTTGGAATGTATGCTTTGATGAGATGATCAAAGTTTTGGGTGTATACAAAGTTTATGAGAAACTTGTATTTCCAAAGAAGTGAGTGGGAGCACTATAGAATTTCTGATGAGTATATGTTGTTAACATATTGTTGATCGGAAATGACGTAGAGTTTCTGGAAAGCACGCAGAGTTATTTGAAAAGTGTTTTTCAATGGAAAGCCTGGATTAAGCTACTTGAACATTGAGCATCAAGATCTATAAGGATAGATCAAAACGCTTAATGGTACTTTCAAATGAGCACATACCTTGACATGATCTTGAAGGTGTTCAAGATGGATCAGTCAAAGAAGGAGTTCTTGCCTGAGTTGTAAGGTATGAAGTTAAGACTTAAAGCTCGACCACGGCATAAGAAAGAGGAAGGACGAAGGTCAACCCCTATGCTTTTGTCATAGGCTCTCTACAGTACGCTATGATGTGTGCCGCACCTGAAGTGTGCCTTGCCATGAGTCAGTCAAGGGGTACAAGAGTGATCCAAGAATGGATCACAGGACAACGGTCAAAGTTATCCTTAGTAACTAGTGGACTAAGGAATTTTCTCGATTATGGAGGTGGTAAAAGAGTTCATCGTAAAGGGTTATGCCGATGCCAACTTTGACACTAATCCATATTATTCTGAGTAGTAAACTGGATTCGTATAGTAGAACAGTTATTTGGAATAGCTCCAAATAGAACGTGGTAGCTGCATCTAGGAGATGACATAGAGATTTGTAAAGCACACACGGATCTGAAAGATTCAGACCCATTGACTATAACATCTCTCACAAGCATAACATAATCAAACCCAGAACTCATCGAGTGTTAATCACATGGTAATGTGAACTAGATTATTGACTCTAGTAAACTCTTTGGGTGTTGGTCACATGGGGATGTGACCTTGAGTGTTAATCACATATCGATGTGAACTGGATTATTGACTCTAGTGCAAGTGGGAGACTGTTGGAAATATGCCCTAGAGGCAATAATAAATTGATTATCATTATATTTCCTTGTTCATGATAATCGTTTATTATCCATGCTAGAATTGTATTGATAGGAAACTCAGATACATGTGTGGATACATAGACAACACCATGTCCCTAGTAAGCCTCTAGTTGACTAGCTCGTTGATCAATAGATGGTTACGGTTTCCTGACCATGGACATTGGATGTCATTGATAATGGGATCACATCATTAGGAGAATGATGTGATGGACAAGACCCAATCCTAAGCCTAGCACAAGATCATGTAGTTCGTATGCTAAAGCTTTTCTAATGTCAAGTATCATTTCCTTAGACCATGAGATTGTGCAACTCCCGGATACCGTAGCAGTGCTTTGGGTGTGCCAAACGTCACAACGTAACTGGGTGGCTATAAAGGTACACTACAGGTATCTCCGAAAGTGTCTGTTGCGTTGGCACGAATCGAGACTGGGATTTGTCACTCCGTGTAAATGGAGAGGTATTTTTGGGCCCACTCGGTAGGACATCATCATAATGTGCACAATGTGATCAAGGAGTTGATCACAGGATGATGTGTTACGGAACAAGTAAAGAGACTTGCCGGTAATGAGATTGAACAAGGTATCGGGATACCGACGATCGAATCTCGGGCAAGTATCGTACCGATAGACAAAGGGAATTGTATATGGGATTGATTAAGTCCTTGACATCGTGGTTCATCCGATGAGATCATTGTGGAGCATGTGGGAGCCAACATGGGTATCGAGATCCCGCTATTGGTTATTGACCGGAGAACATCTCGGTCATGTCTGCATGGTTCCCGAACCCGTAGGGTCTACACACTTAAGGTTCGATGACGCTAGGGTCATAAAGGAAGTTTGTATGTTCTTACCGAATGTTGTTCGGACTCCCGGATGAGATCCCGGACGTCACGAGGAGTTCCGGAATGGTCCGGAGGTAAAGATTTATATATGGGAAGTCCTGTTTTGGTCACCGGAAAAGTTTCGGGTTTTATCGGTAATGTACCGGGACCACCAGGAGGGTCCCGGGGGTCCACCAAGTGGGGCCACCAGCCCCGGAGGGCTGCATGGGCCAAGTGTGGGAGGGGACCAGCCCCAGGTGGGCTGGTGCGCCCCCCCCCCACAAGGGCCCAAGGCGCCTAAGGGGAGGAGGGCGGCAAACCCTAAGGGCAGATGGGCCTTAGGGCCCATGCCTGGTGCGCCTCCCTCTGCCCTCCCCTTGGCCGCCCCACCAGATGGGATCTGGGCTGGCCGCCGCCCCTAGGGTGGAACCCTAGGTGGGGCGCACCCCCTCCCTCTCCCCTATATATACTTGAGAACTTGGGGGGCTGCCAACACATGAGTTTCTAACCTCTCCCTGGCGCAGCCCTACCTCACATTCTCCTCATATCTCGCGGTGCTTGGCGAAGCCCTGCTGGATCACCACGCTCCTCCACCACCACCATGCCATTGTGCTACTGCTGGATGGAGTCTTCCTCAACCTCTCCCTCTCTCCTTGCTGGATCAAGGCATGGGAGACGTCGTCAGGCTGTACGTGTGTTGAACGCGGAGATGCCGTCCGTTCGGCACTAGGATCTCCGGTGATTTGGATCACGACGAGTACGACTCCTTCAACCCCGTTCTCTTGAACGCTTCCGCTCAGCGATCTACAAGGGTATGTAGATGTACTCTCCTTCCCTCGTTGCTGGTTTCTCCATAGATAGATCTTGGTGACACGTAGGAAAATTTTGAATTTCTGCTACGTTCCCCAACAGGGGCCGCCGTCGACGTGGTAATCGCCGACGCTCAACTCCACCACCCACAGGTGCGGAAGAACACGGTGAACACGTTGGTACCCTCCGATCCCCTTGCCTCGCCGTGGATCGCCGCCGGGGACCACCGCGGCCCTCGGGCGCCAGTGCCCTGTTCTGGTTTTCAAACCCGACGGGTGGGACCTCCCCGTCAGTTTTTTTGAAACGTTTTCTGAAAACGCCTTCGGGAAAAATACGTCTCCCCTCTGGACTGACGTATTCTAGACTGAAACGTTTTCTGTTTTTATGAAGTGAACCCTGGAAGCTTTCTGTTTCATTACAGAAAGGACCCTGGACTAAAACCCTTATAACTTTTAAACAAAAGATGATTTTAACTTGAAACTTTTTCTGCCATCTTTATTTTTCTGTCTAGTTTTTTTTCATATTTATTTGAAAAATATTTGGGATACTTTTTTGCACGCATGGTATTTATGTAGTATCCGATTTTCTTTAATACGTAGATACCGGAGGAGGTAAAGGAGACACGTACTTCGCCGAGCTAGACTCCGACTTCTCCGAACCAGGCAAGCTTGTTTGAACCTTTGATATGATGAGTGTTTTGCATGTTTGCTTGAGTAGTTTTTCTCATGGCACGTTTATATAAGCATTTGTGCATGTTATGTGCATGCAAGACAAGCTACAAGTGAGCTTCGAAGTAGGATGTGTTCTTATGATGATAAGATAACACGATCATGTGGTGACATGATGGGTTGCAGGCTGGTATTGTTGAAGCATGCCAGTTTTATGTCAACCGTGAACTCTAGTTTTAACGTGGGTCAAGTCTCGATCCCGTTCGTTTCCCCTTCGTGTTGCCACATGTTTTCTGCAAAGGGTGCGGTTTAGTAAGTTGCAAACCTCTTTCCTTGTACACCAAACAGAGGGACCGTGATGAGGGTTCCATGGCCCTGGATTAAAGACCGTTATCCGATCTAGGGGCATGGGTGTTTCCGGTTGGGACCGAGAGGGGGGCACCCCTTAGAGCGCGCAATATAAATTTGATCCCATGCTATTCGAGGTTGTAGCCTCCCCGTCTTAAGGTTTTTCTTGAACGTCGCGAGGGTGATCCCTGGCAACGGAACATGGAATGGGTGTGTACTGCTTAGACGCGTTTCTTCTAAAACACCGTAAACGGAACTAGTCCTTGTGACTACCGAAATCCATTGGCTGTGGTAAAGAGTACAAACTCTGCAGAGTCAAAATCATTCGAGTATCCATGTCCACGAGCAAGGACTTGTACATCATCTTTGTATCAGTGTTAGTCTCAGTGGCAAATCTCAGTGTCAACCCTAGAGGCAGCCCCCCGAGTATAAACATAAAACCGAGAGTGGTAAACTCGGCTGAAGGTTATTTATGTGAATGGACTAACCAGTTTATTATTATATGCTGAGTATTTCCTTGCGATGATTTAAATTTATGAGCTATTTAAATTCGAATGATAAACTATAAGCCCTTTATGTGATGTCGCTCAGATGTCTGACTATGGCATTATTGTTACTTACTTTTAATATAAGCCCTTTATGTGATGTCGCTCAGACGTCCGACTGTGACATTATTGTTATTTACTTTTGATATAAGCCCTTTCTGTGATGTCGCCCAGACGTCTGACTATGGCATCATTGTTATTTATTTTCACTATAAGCCCTTTTCGAGATGTCGCTTAGACGTCCGACTGTGGCACGTTCTGTTATTTACTTTTCAATATAAGCCGTTTATGTGGTGTCGCCTCGACGCCCAACTGCGGCATGTTAATTTACTATTACCTTTCGAGGTGTCGCTTCAGACACCCGATCGGTCTTCTGTTATTTTATTGGGATTTTGGGAGGACTACCGCCTGACTTCCTTTTATTTATCGTGTAGTGCAAATCTATTATATGATTGTGCATACTAACCTGCTCATGTGCATCATGTTTACATTTGTTATATCTTATGTATGAATTGTCTTGCGAGTACATTCAAAGTACTCACCTGGCTTGTTGATTTGGCCAGATGTTGACGAAGGCGATCTTATGGATGAAGAGTTCGATAGCGAGTCCGACGCCTAGAGGAGTCCCAGTCAGCCACGTGCGACCCTGGAGTTGTTCACTTGTATTATACACGCTTCCGCCACCCGAATAAAAATCATCAAGCCTCACTCCGACGCTTGATGAGCTGTAAAGCTTTCAGAGTGATGTCACTCCCTCACTGTGACATATCCACCACCACCTTTATTTCGAGTCAGTAGTTATGTCACCATACCCTTGTGTGATATCCGCCTTTATGTATAATATAGGCATGCTTGTAATAAATTGTTGAGCATCCTCAGCTCAACCATGTATAATATTTAGTTCTGCTGGATTTCTATATCAACGTTTTGTCTGCCAGTAAGAAGAATTCTTCTGTACTGGTCAACACAAAGGTCGGCTTTTCAATATATGTTTTATTGGAAAGGCGTTCCTGAAAAACTTGGTATCAGAGCCAGGCTGACTGTAGGAAGCCACTAGGTGCGATCGCTAATCGATTATTAGCTTATTTTATTATTCTGCATATTGTAGCAATTTTCTGTTGGTCATCATAAATTTATGATTTGACTATTCGGGATTTTGTCTATTTTTGTAGATGGCAGGCAACGTTTGTGAGTCACAGATGTTCGCTAATGTTCCTGAGGAGTTTATCAAGCTCCTCATCTCCATCACCAAGATCGCGATCGGGCTATCAGTCCGTCCGGAGTTCAGACTCTACCGGCACAAGCTCAGCGACAGTTTTTCCATGTACCAGGCCGCAGTTCAGTTCAAGGGAGGACGCGCCGAGTTCCGCCGCTTCCGGTTCATCGGGAGGGCCATGCCTACGGAGAGGCATGCCATGCATATGCATGCCCGCGAGGCAATAGCTCGTCTCCGGGATGTTCTTCCTTCAATGAAGACTCGTCGCTACCTCTACCTTCCCTGCCACGTGCCATACACTTGCCACTATGCATTCGCTTGCGCCAGGGGAGAAAGAGATGAGGCTATTGAGATGCTTGTTGAGTACCTCAAGGCACTTGAGGCAGCTTTCGACAACCTTGTGGACGAACTCGTAACTGCTCGTATGGATTCCATCCATGGCTGCTCCGCCAACAGGAGGGAGCTCCTCCACATGGCACAACCACTGATGTTCGTCTCGTCCTCAGCATCCTATACACCGGCCATCTTAGCCACCGCTCGCCGCCTGCCTACCACTGAGGAGTTTGACCAGCTCATTGCTCCCACTCCGGTCCGAGCCGCACCACCTGCCACACCCGTGCTAGCTCCACGACCCAGTACTTCGCGCCTGGTGCCTATCATTGAGTAAGAGGTTGAGTCTCGAGCACCACTGGGTCTTACCCTCGGCAGGCCAAAGGAGGTCTTCACCATCTCCGACTGAGCACGCCTAGCAGCAGTGTGATGTGCCAGCTTGCATGATATGTTTATATGTACATAGGTTTGGTGAGTAGTGGTTTGTGTGCGCATCATGTAGGATCTCGGAGAAGTGCACTAGCCTAATTAAATAACATGTCAGGAATGTGTACGCACATCCTGAGTGATGTATTGTATAATTACGGCTTGCGTGTAAGATATGTACTAAGCGGTCCTTCTCCATGCGCAATCGAGTTTTATCTTGAAAAATCTGAGAGTTCATAAAATTTCCGCCTTTACAAAATTATTTATTTTTATGACTCAATTTTCTCATGATTTTGCAAAATTACCCCAGAGTGAAAATGCCTCATCCCTGGACGTGTTCCATGCCAAACCCGCCGGAAGAAAATTATGGTGCCCAGACTAGCAACAATTTCACACAGGGACAGTCAAGTCAGCAGGGCAGTGAAACAACATTTTCTCAAGTATGCCTCCTTTATGAGCAAAGCCAACAGCAGCGTTAGGAAATGGTGAACCATGTTATCAATATGGGGAATCATCATGAGCCATATCAGCAGCACTCTAAATTGTCTGAATTACAGAAGACGCGTCCCCCAACGTTCTCTTACACTAATAAACCTCTTGAGGCCGATGATTGGCTTCGAGACATTGAGAGGAAGTTGATTATTGCTCAATGTTCAAACCGTGAGAAGGTACTTTATACACCACACTATCTCATGGGAGCAGCCGCGTCATGGTGGGAGAATTTCCTAGACATGCACCCCAATGACAACAATATCACCTGGGAAGATTTTAAAGAAGGATTTCTTGGGGTACACATTCCCAGAAGCATTATGAAGATTAAGAAAAGGGAATTTGATGACCTCAAGCAGAGAAGCATGATAGTGACTGACTACAATAGTCAGTTTACCCTATTATCTCGTTATGCCAACGAAGAACATATGATGGAGAACAAAAAGATGGAGAAGTTTCTGGATGGTCTGGTACCAGCACTTAAATGCCAGCTGGTTGTACACACCTTTCCAGACTTCAAAACGCTTGTGGACAAGGCCATTACATTGGAAAATGAGTGCCACAGCTTGGAGGAATTTCGCAAGCGGAAAAGGGACCAGGTTACTCATGCTCGCAATAACCGGCACAAGACTGACCCTCAGAAGATTGGGGCAAACCGACCCACAACCAATGTTCCGCGCCCAATCAAGAATTTTCACGCAAGGGACAAGGATTTTACCTATCGCCCAGGTGTTACTTGCTATGCTTGTGGGGAGGAAGGACACTATGCTAAATAGTGCCCAAAGCCAAGAAACTCGGCCCCAAAGCCGAACAACAACGGGAACAATTCAGCACCCAAGCATAACAACTTCAACCCCAACAACAATCACAAGAAGGGTCACCTGAACCATGTGACCAAGGAGGAAGCACAAAATGCCCCTGATATCGTACTCGGTACGTTCCCTGTCAATACAATACCTGCCACGGTTTTGTTTGATTCTGGAGCTTCTCACTCGTTCGTTTCGAAGAGTTTTGCTTTGCGACATGATTTTTTGATACTCCCTTTGGAAAAATCCATGATCATCAAGTCCCCCGGGAATAAGCAAATCACTCAGAGTTACTGCCAAGGCGTAGTTATTGAGCTCAGAGGGCTAAAGTTTCAAGCAAATCTCATCGTAATGGAAAATAAAGGGCTGGAGGTTATCCTAGGAATGGATTGGTTAACCACCAACAAAGGGTTTATCGATTGCTTCAATCGGACTGTAATCCTCACTCATCATCACGGGAAGACAATAAAAGTCGCAGCCCAAGAAAGACCAGGATCACGACAACCAAGATTGAACAAGGTGGACACCTCAGAGTTAAGCAAAGTTCCAGTGGTGTGCGAGTTCCCTGACGTATTTCCCAAAGAACTACCAGGCATGCCGCCAGACCGGGAAATAGAGTTCAACATTGAACTAGCACCTGGAACCACCCCCATCTACAAGAAACCCTATAGGATGGCACCCTCTGAGTTAGTAGAATTAAAGAAGCAAATAAAAGAATTGCTGGACAAAGGATTTTTATGAGCCAGCTCCTCACCTTGGGGTTCGCCTGTATTATTTGCCAAGAAAAAGGATGGGACACTGAGATTATGCATAGACTATCGAGCACTCAATATGGTCACCGTCAAAAATAAATATCCGATGCCACGGATAAATGATTTATTTGACCAACTCGCACAAGCCAAAGTTTTCTCAAAAATTGATTTAAGGTCAGGATATCATCAATTAAAAGTCCGGACAGAAGATATCCCCAAGACAGCATTCACCTCTAGATACGGACTATATGAGTTTACAGTAATGCCGTTTGGACTAACAATCGGCCCCGCATATTTTGTCCACCTCATGAATAAAGTGTTTATGAAATTTATGGACAAATTTGTTGTGGTGTTCATTGACGACATTCTGGTATACTCTAAGACACACCAGAAGAGCATGTAGAACATCTCAGGATTGTACTGGGGGAATTAAGGAAGCACCAATTATACGCCAAATTCAGTGAATGTGAATTTTGGTTAAGACAGGTCGACTTTCTAGGCCACGTATTGAACCAAGAAGGCGTTGCCGTGGACCCAGAAAAAGTCAAGGCCGTACTTGGCTGGAAACCACCAGCCAACGTAACGGATGTCCGCAGTTTTCTGGGAATGGCTGGATACTACCGAAGGTTTATTGAGGGGTTCTCCACCATAGCAAAGCCAATGACACAATTACTCAAGAAGGATAAGAAATTTGTATGGACTGGAGCTTGCGAGAAAACTTTCCAAGAACTCAAGAAGAAATTAACAACAGCACTAGTATTGGTTATACCAGACATACACAAAAGTTTTGAAGTGTATTGTGATGCATCCCGGAAGGCCTCGAATGCGTGCTAATGCAAGAAGGCAAAGTAGTCACATACGCTTCCAGACAACTTTGAAAGCATGAAGAAAATTATCCCACTCATGACTTAGAATTGGCAGCAGTCATTCATGCACTCAAAGAGTGGAGACACTTTTTGCTTGGAAATCGTTGTGAAATATATACGGACCACAAAAGTCTCAAATATATTTTCACACAGCCAGAGCTCAATTTACGGCAACAACGCTGGTTGGAATTAGTGAAAGATTATGATGTTGGCATCCACTACCATCCAGGAAAAGCGAATGTAGTGGCAGATGCTCTCAGTCGAAACCCTAGCTCGGGCAACGACCACCCACATAACTTGAGACCTGAATTTCAACAGGAGTTCACCAAACTCAACTTGGTGATGGTCACGGAGGGCACCGTGTCAAATTTGGAAATACACCCCACCCTTGTGGAGCAGATTAAGAAAGCTCGGCATGGACAACCCAGCATCGAAGGCATAAAAAGAAAAGTGAGCATGGGCAAGGCCTCGGAATTCGTCGCAGACAATGAGGGAATATTATGGTACGGAGACAGACTTTGCGTGCCAAATATAGAGGACCTCAAACAGCAAATCCTAACCGAAGGCCACACCGCTCCATATTCAATCCACCCTGGAGGAACCAAAATGTATAAGGACATTCAGGAAAGATTTTGGTGGCACGGTATGAAGAGGGATATAGCCACCTTCATTGCATGTTGCGATTCTTGTCAACGCATAAAAGCTGAGCACCAAAACCAGCCGGACTACTACAGCCAAACAGGATACCTGAGTGGAAATGGGACGAAATTGGGATGGATTTCATTGTCGGACTACCTCAGTCACAACACGGAAATGATGCCATATGGGTCATCACCGATAGATTAACCAAAGTGGCACATTTCATCCTAGTGAAGACAACCCACACCACTCAGAAGCTTGCCAAGATTTATCTCTCCCGTATAGTTTGTCAGCATGGAGTTCCAAAGACTATAATATCTGACAGAGGCACTCAATTCGTCTCGAAATTCTGGGATCATTTACAACAGGCTCTGGGAACTCAGCTAGCATTCAGTACAGCATACCACCCCCAAACTGATGGACAAATTGAACGCGTGAACCAAATTCTAGAGGACATACTAAGAGCATGTGTCCACACCTATGGAACCAGTTGGGAAGAAAGCCCGCCATATGCCGAGTTCGCATACAACAATAGTTACCAATCCAGCCTACAAATGACACCTTTTGAAGCCCTATACGGGCGGAGGTGTCGTACTCCATTAAATTGGTCGGAAACAGGAGACAACCGTATCTTCGGCCCAAACATGCTCAAGGAAGCTGAAGAGAAAGTTAGGCTCATCAGGGACAGACTCAAGACAGCTCAAAGCCGACAAAAGAGTTACTACGATCAGAAGCATCGTGAAGTCAGCTTTGAACCCGGTGAATATGTGTACCTACGAGTATCCCCTATGAGGGGCCTGCAACGGTTCAAGGTTAAAGGAAAGCTAGCACCAAGATTTATTGGACCCTTCTGCGTGGTTGCACGGAGAGGCACCGTAGCCTACCAGCTAGACCTAGCCAAGGAGCTGTCAGATGTCCATGACGTGTCCCACGTTTCATAGTTGAGGAGATGTGTAAGCAACCCAGAGAAGCAAGAGTCACATGAGAACATTGACATGCAACCAGAGCTCACCTACAGGGAATGTTAGAAAACAATTAAGTTCTGAAAGGAGGACCCGTCAGAAAACAATTAAGTTCTTCAAGGTTCAGTGGAGCAATCACACCGAGGATGAAGCGACATGGGAAAGAGAGGACTCTCTCTGGGCAGAATACCCACACCTATTTGAGGATCAGCTGAAATCTCGGGGACGAGATTTTTCCTAAGGGGGTAGGTGTTGTGAAACTCCAAAAAATTTGATTTGGTTTTTATCAAAATCTTTATTTGATTTGGAGGAGGCTATTTAAAATTTTTCTTAAACCCTCTCCCTCTCAAAACTTTTATGACAAATATTTTGGTACTCTTCTCAACCTTGATTTTTGGTCTTGAGAACTTTTCATGTTGTCTTGACTCTACTCAAATTTATTTTCTGAATTTCCTTCTATTAAAAAGAAACCCTAGGGATTATGGGTTATTCTTTTCCCCATTCAAAATTTACTCTTTTGCCATGTCACATTTTGACATAGCATTCCAAAACCCATCCCTGCCTTAGATCAAGGCAAGACCCCACCTCCAGCAAGTTTCAAGCCATTTTTGTTTTCTATTCAATTTATTTTTAACCTCAAAACTATTTCTGTGATTTGTTTTGGACCTAGGTGATTTGCAAAGGAACTACAAGTTTCCTTTTGAGTTTTAACTCCAAACAAACTCCTCTGACTAGTCCTTAGTACCTCCAACCTAGATGCATCAAGATCCACTTGTCCTCAGTTCAAAAATTTCAAATTTTGCCCACTGCAAGTTTGGACCAGAAATCCCATTTTCGGTGAAATCCATATTTTTCCTTTTCCAAAAATTCTAAGAAAATTCATACAGCTTCCAGATACACCAAGAGGCCACCTCACCGAAGATCAGCTCCAGAAAAATTTCCCACATGACAAAAACATTTCATCGAACACCTGGCATGCACTGTTTCTGTCTGAATTCAGGAAAAGTTCAGAGATTCAGTGTCTGGGTTCAGTCGACAGTGCCATTTCGTCAGAACCCGTCGACAATCTCGCCAGTAGCCTCCTTGGATCAATGCTCACTACTCCCGCCGCACACTCGCTTGGCCGTGCGCGGGCGTCGGTGGCGACGTGGCTCGCCAGCTCCGGCGTCTTCTGTCGTGGTAGAGCCACCGTGGCGGCCAATAGAGGCCGGCCCTGCCTTTCGGCGACGTCCGGCACCGGCCCTGCCTTTCGGCGACGTCCGGCACCGGCCCAGCCACCAGAGCCCTCCGCGTGTCCACCCCCTCCTCTATGCACGACTACGGCACCGTCGCCGTAGCCTGGCAAGCATAGAGCATGCTCTCTGCCGCCGACGGGCCCGCGAGGCGCCGTTCCGTCGAAACCGCGGAGCAGGCCAAATCCCACCAAGGTTAGCATTTGAGTGGAGCCAGTGGATCATCACTAAGCTGACCAATCCCCTAAATGGCCCGTTCAACCTCTGCACAGCCATAGCCATCGCCGGAGTTATCCCGTTCTCGGGCACCGCCTCGGGCCGGCCATAAAAGGGGGCCTCGAGCTCGATCTCGACCAGGCATCACCCCTACACCTCTCCAGAGCCACGCCCAGCCACTAGGAGGACCTCGAGTGGGTCTTCTTCTCCGTCTCCGGCGGCCCCGATCCGCTTCGGGCTCCGGCATGATCCGCGCCGGTGAGGGCACCCACGCCTCCCTAACTCTGCCCGTAGCCTCCTAGTGCACCCACACTTCAAACCCACGCTCCAATTTGAAGCTTGCAGCTCTGCTTGGAGAGAATCAACCTTACCCGAACCACCGTCCGCCGGAGTTGGGGCCGCCGTCGACGTGGTGCTCGCCGACACTCAACTCCAACACCCACAGGTGCGGAAGAACACGGTGAACACGTTGGTACCCTCCAATCCCCTTGCCTCACCGTGGATCGCCGCCGGCGACCACCGCGGCCCTCGGGCGCTAGTGCCCTGTTCTGGTTTTCAAACCCGACGGGTGGGACCTCCCCGTCAGTTTTTTTGAAACGTTTTCTGAAAACGCCTTTGGGCAAAATACGTCTCCCCTATGGACTGACGTATTCTAGACTGAAACGTTTTCTGTTTTCATGAAGTGAACCCTGGAAGCTTTCTGTTTCATTACAGAAAGGTCCCTGGACTAAAACCCTTATAACTTTTAAACAAAAGATGATTTTAACTTGAAACTTTTTCTATCATCTTTATTTTTCTGTCTAGTTTTTTTTCATATTTATTTGAAAAATATTTGGGATACTTTTTTGCACGTACGGTATTTATGTAGTATCCGATTTTCTTTAATACGTAGATACCGGAGGAGGTAAAGGAGAGGCGTACTTCGCCGAGCTAGACTCCGACTTCTCCGAACCAGGCAAGCATGTTTGAACCTTTGATATGATGAGTGTTTGCATCTTTGCTGGAGTAGTTTTTCTCATGGTATGTTTATATAAGCATTTGTGAATGTTATGTGCATGCAAGACAAGCTACAAGTCAGCTTCGAAGTTGGATGTGTTCTTATGATGATAAGATAACACGATCATGTGGTGACATGATGGGTTGCAGGCTGGTATTGTTGAAGCATGCCAGTTTTATGTCAACCGTGAACTCCAGTTTTAACGTGGGTCAAGTCTCGATCCCGTTCGTTTCCCCTTCGTGCTGCCACATGTTTTCTGCAAAGGGTGCGGTTTAGTAAGATGCAAACCTCTTTCCTTGTACACCAAACAGAGGGACCGTGATGAGGGTTCCATGGCCCTGGATTAAAGCCCGTTATCCGGTCAGGGGGCATGGGTGTTTCCGGTTGGGACCGAGAGGGGGGCACCCCTTAGAGCGCGCGATATAAATTTGATCCCATGCTATTCGAGGTTGTAGCCTCCCCGTCTTAAGGTTTTTCTTGAACGTCGCCGAGGGTGATCCCTGGCAATGGAATATGGAACGGGTGTGTACTGGTTAGACGTGTTTCTTCTAAAACACCGTAAACGGAACTAGTCCTTGTGACTACCGAAATCCGTTGGCTGTGGTAAAGAGTACAAACTCTGCAGAGTCAAAATCATTCGAGTATCCATGTCCACGGGCAAGGACTTGTACATCATCTCTATATCAGTGTCAGTCTCAGTGGCAAATCTCAGTGTCAACCCCAGAGGCAGCCCCCGGAGTATAAACATAAAACCGAGAGTGGTAAACTCGGCTGAAGGTTATTTAAGTGAATGGACTAACCAGTTTATTATTATATGCTGAGTATTTCCTTGCGATGATTTAAATTTATGAGCTATTTAAATTCGAATGAAAAACTATAAGCCCTTTATGTGATGTCGCTCAGACGTCCGACTGTGGCATTATTGTTACTTACTTTTGATATAAGCCCTTTATGTGATGTCGCTTAGACGTCCGACTGTGGCATTATTGTTATTTACTTTCGATATAAGCCCTTTCTGTGATGTCGCCCAAACGTCCGACTGTGGCATCATTGTTATTTATTTTCACTATAAGCCCTTTTTTGAGATGTCGCTTAGACGTCTGACTATGGCATGTTCTGTTATTTACTTTTCAATATAAGCCCTTTATGTGGTGTCGCCTCGACGCCTGACTGCGGCATGTTAATTTACTATTACCTTTTCAGGCGTCGCTTCAGACACCCGATCGGTCTTCTGTTATTTTATTGGGATTTAGGGAGGACTACCGCCTGACTTCCTTTTGTGCATCATGTTTACATTTGTTATATCTTATGTCCGAACTGTCTTGCGAGTACATTCAAAGTACTCACCTGGCTTGTTGATTTGGCCAGATGTTGATGAAGGCGATCTTATGGATGAAGAGTTCGATAGTGAGTCCGACGCCTAGAGGAGTCCCAGTCAGTCACGTGCGACCCTGGAGTTGTTCACTTGTATTATACACGCTTCCGCCACCCGAATAAAAATCATCAAGCCTCACTCCGACGCTTGATGAGCTGTAAAGCTTTCAGAGTCATGTCACTCCCTCACTGTGACATATCCACCACCACCTTTATTTCGAGTCAGTAGTTATGTCACCATACCCTTGTGTCATATCCACCTTTATGTATAATATAGGTGTGCTTGTAATAAATTGTTGAGCATCCTCAGCTCAACCATGTATAATATTTAGTTCTGCTAGATTTCTGTATCAAGGTTTTCTCTGCCAGTAAGAAGAATTCTTCTATACTGGTCAATACAAAGGTCGGCTTTTCAATAAATGTTTTATTGGAAAGGCGGTCCTGACACGTTTCCTCCGTTCTACGGTATGCCAGGCCTCATTTCCATCGCCTGTTCCGTCTAAGCCGGTTGGCTCCCGATGAACATCACGCGTTCCGTTGCCTCCCGATGAAAACAACGCATTCCGTTGCCTCTCATGAACACGACGATGATGCAGTTTCTCTGTTCCGACGCAGCCATAGCCATGTACACGAGACTTGGCCGTACGTATGCGCAAGTAGGCGTTCGAGAGCCCGCCCATATGTACGGACGTGGCCGTATTTACTTTCTTGCACCCTGGCCGCTGTACGTACGTGTACATGCTACGTGCGTGTCCCTACTACTACACGTGCGCGCCTCTACATCGACCAATATGTACGTACATGTTCGCGACTAGAATGACAACGCTACGTACGCTTCGACCGGGTGGGTCCCAACAATCAGGGGGAGAAAACATTATTTTTCAGGGTAAAAAGGATGCAGTTGCATGCGTGCGTCCATGAGTGTGGTGCGTCCCCAGTGCCAGCCTCTCACATACATTCATCTTCCGAGGACTCTCGGTTGCTGACCACGTTGACCACACCGTGCCGAGCGCACCAAGGCTGGTGGACGATGGCGAGGCCCCAGACTGGAATGACCCGGAGATCGGGAAGACGCGGCAGTGGAGTCGCACATGGAGAGGACTAGGAAACTTGACTGGTTCGGGTGCGCGGCAGCACTGCCGCGGTGCCGCCCACGGGAGACAGGAGCAAGAACTGAGGTTGAAGAAGGAGCACGGCTATTGTATTAACATCCAATGGTCCAGCTGCTAGAATCATTTGTTGATTAAGTTGACAAAGCCCTGCGTACACGTCCGCTTAATAGGCCCACAAGTCAGCCACCAAATCTGACGGGTCCCAGCTGTTAACGGGAGGAATAATTTTTTTCGCATAACAAGGAGGCACTTCCTTCCGTGCGAAGATACAACCGGTGGGTCCCAGCTGCCAGGGGGAGGAAACATTTTTTTCAGCTTAATAAGGAGGAACTTTCCTTGCGTGCGACCATGGACCTCGTGGATTCTAGCCGCCAGGCTCTCCACGTACAGTCCTCGTACGATGACTCTCATTTGTTGACCACGTCGCACCGAGAACAACGAGGAAGTGGACGACGGCGAGGCCCCGGGCGGGAACGACCCGGAGATGGGAAGACGTGGCAGTGGAGTCGCAGATTAAGACGAGGAGAAGGGTTATAACTGGTTCTGGTGCGGCGTGGGGCTGCAGTCGGTGGAGAATAACAGGAGGTGTGGAGAGGTGGAGGGATAGCCTGGTTGGCTGTGGGGTAGTGCATCGCAGTGATGCGTGCTAAGCAGAGCCGCTGGCCGCCGGAGACCGGACCAGGCGGTCCCGGCGACGCTGGAGGAAGAAGATGAGAGATTGAAGGTGCATGCCGACTGTTGGATATAAATCCAATGGCTGTGTATGTCATAATCATTTGTTGACCAAGTTTGACAACGCCCTGTGTAGTCTTTGACCTATTAGCCCACATGTCAGCCTGCAAAAATGTGGCATATATTTAACCCATGTTTTGTCCATTTGCTTGGCTGGGTGAACAAATAATTTCACGTCAATGCGGCCCATTTATATTTTCAAAGAAATCCCAGCCGATTTGCACTTTCTTGAAATACACGAATTAGCTCGGCTCGTTCTATATATAATGCTAGATTGGAAGGAGCAATTAATATAAAAAATAAACCGAAGCGACACATTTTTTATATAAAATTAACAAATTAGCAAGTTATTGCTCAAAATAAAAATGAGCGTGTTATTATTACATTGGTCCTTAAAATCTGCGCAAGCTTTGGTACGCAATCATCAGGATTTTCCTTGCCTGTGAGTCAAAAACAACCAGGATTTTCCTTCTCAACTTCTGTTAAACATTTACTTTTATAAGTTAATAACACATGGGATGTTTTTATAATCTATATATATATATGTCTCTATAAAATATAAAATAATAGTAATATTGTAAATATATATAATGTGGTTAGAAGGGAAAACATAAATTGGAGACAACCACTATCTCTGTATGTCGTGGGCTACGCATGTTAAAAAACAAAACCTAGGCCTAGCTGATGCTTGTTCGCCCTCTGGAAGAAAATGATACCAGCTTGATCCCCGAGCGAACTGGCTTAAAGAGGGGGCCAGCGGCGCGACTGAAGAAGCACATCAGGAGCGATTTTTTTCTTCAGTGGATGGCTCTCGATGGCATTTTTTACTTGCCTATGCACCTTATAACTTGCATTTTAGCCTCCCAGTCCGTGGTGGACCAGCAGCCATTTGCTGGGTGGGCCAACCTACAGAAACCAGCACTCGATTTTTCAACAAGCCCCAAAAACAACGCAGTACTATGTTTGTTTTGAGGCCGAAAACATTACGATAGGGGTTGAGCGGGGGAGGGGGGAAGACAGAGAAAAAATATTAAAAAGAGATGATGCGCCATTGCTACCCTAACAAAGCAGGTGCAATTCTTCTCGGGAAGGTGTGCCCACATGTCACAAATCCCACAGTAGGCATACTAACAAGTTCACACACAGGTACAACAGAAAAGGTAAACATTTGTATCAAATTCGGGTTCACAGGGTTCATATTCATAGCCAACATTCACAATCAACAACTCAAAAGATTCATATATACATAAGTATGTCTATGCATCCAAATGATGGATAGATCACACAACAATATTCATAGCTAATTCATAAAAAGATTCAAATATACACAGGTTCAGTATGTTTATGCATCCAAATGATTGAGATCGCAGCCAATATCATCCATGGACAAACTTTAATTACCTAGGGTACAGACTGGTAAATGTTGTTCAGCCGGAGGTACTTCTTGCTAAAATTAATGCTTGTACGAGTAAACTTTCGAGTATATAAGAGACATCACAGACAATCTGAACTTTGCTTGTAGTTTTATCCTCAAATAGTGGCCTCGTGCCGAGGGATGTTGGAGCAACTTGGCCACTACTTTCATCCAACTAGTTTATTGACTCATCTTGGTCCTGTAGCTCGCCAAAATTCTACATTACAGACAAGAAAGGAGGCGGTTGAGAAAATGAACCACCCAAATTTTGTGCAGTTCAACTGAAATGGAGTATCCCTGGCGTGCAGACTGATTATGTGCCAGATGAATATACGCGTCGACCAACTTGTCTGGAATCTTTAGACTCCATGCCATACAGTTCGCTACCATATGTGCCGATAACCAAAAGGCACAAGTTGGGACCAAAGACTGGACTGCGTTTTTCCAGGCTATGCGACAAGTAGTATTTTTGGCGTTGACTCTCGTAATACTTGAAGTTTGGCAACTGGTTGACGCTAGTTGATACTTGAATGAATATAAAAGGAAAAAAGACAAACCGTGTCTGGACAGGAAGACCAAGATGATTATAAAAGGAAAAAAGGCAAACAGTGCCTGCGGCAGGCTAGCGGCCATCCGTGTTTTTTAGATTACCACAAAACCGTGTCTGGACAGGAGAACCAAGATGATTATAAAAGGAAAAAAGGCAAACAGTGCCCCTCTTCGGACTGGGCATGGATTGCCCCGGCATTTAGCAGCACAAGTAAATCATTGGATGTTCTCTTAAAAAACAAAGTCCATCATCCATCATCGGTTGAAACCAGATCAGGTACGTGTTCCCTTGAGAAAAAACTACAGATCAGGTACACACAAGCAAACACGTATGCATCAATCAATCTGGTATATATAGTGGCATGCATCTGACAAACGAGCACATACAGGCAGGACCGGCCATCAAATAAAACACATCGGTACCACTGGCACATCAAACCCAAACCCAAACGCAAGCAGCTCAAAAAAGGCGGCAGCCTTAGCTGATTAAAACATTTCAGACACGTCAATGCACAAGCTACATGTACGGTTGATTTAAGCTAAATTCTATAATCTGCATGTTCGATCACGGATTAATAAAAAATATTAGTCTCCGGTCCTTTTACATTTGATCGTCTTGATGGTGCTGCTTATATATGATCGTCTTGATGGTGCTGCTTAAATTAATTAATAACGTCAGTGTCAAAATAACTGCTGCCTTTGCATTTGTGAATCATGAGTGTTTTGCATCTTTGCTAATTCTTTTTTTGCGGGTACCTTTGCTAATTGCTATGCATGATACGGTGCCATCTATATATTCTATATCTATCCTAAAGCAATATAAATTGGAAGGTTGAGAATCATTAGCTCATATCCATCGGCGTAGGAGTCTCCACGTATAAGGACATGCAAAAAAAAAATTATTCAGCAAATATATTTGTACATGCAGACATTACATCATAATATTTACGAAATTGACGCAGCGATTTATCAATTTAAGTTTAGACGACACAAGAAGTCGCCCAAGCACCCGCCAACCATGCAAAAATAGACAATGCAATGAAGCACAAGGGCCGGTGACGCCATGATGGTCAATGGCCCGGCAAGGCGCCTGGTAAATCAATGCTCCTCTACGGAAAAAGGTACGACCCCATCAAATTATATATGCTATGCGCACCGTGTTGTTCAGTTATCAAAAGTACACTGAGATGTCCGAAAATCCATATAAAAAATAATGCCAGTAACCCTTAGTAATATACCCGTTCATTCTTCGCAATGACGACAACAGCAACTTGAACTTATCGATTGGATGATCAGAGGCATATCAAGTACATATCTCAGATCGAAGGCACACTCATAGCAACGTCGAAAACTTAGATGTAGTACATGCCCCGCGGTGCTCAAATGAGAGAAGGCACTACAAGACGAGGACCTACTACAGACTAAAGGCACGACAATAGCGCTGCCAATCTTCGAAGTTGGTGCTCATAAAAAAGTCCATAAAAATAAATTTAGAAGCATTGCTAATAAAATGGAACTCTATTTGATATAAGAATTCAGCAATAGGAAGTATATTTTTTAGAAGTTAAATTCAGACAACTCATATTAGGTACAACCATTTTTATGTAAGAAATCCGTAATAAAGTTTGTTTAGTTTTTCCTAAGAAATTAGTCATTTACATGATTCGACCTAAAACCTCATGTGTAATGGCAAAAAATTCAAAAGAAATGAAAATCTGTTTGTGTCCAAGAGAGCGCTCCTGATGAAGAAAGCAACATAGATGGTAGCGAGAATAGTGAAGGCAAAACAAAAATATTTATATGCAATATGAGTTTTTTATTTCTAAATTGAACAATAGAAATAAGTACGAATAACATGTGCAAGACCGTAAAAAGACAATATATGACTGGACCGAGGTATGGAGAATCGTTTGCATTCAATGAGTATATGCGGCAATCAACACATTACATTAATTAGTTGAGTAGACCATAGAGCATTTTTTGTGTGAAACCAAAGAGCATATTATATAGTAGAATGAGTGTTGAGGAATAATTTGAATGCATCACACTTCATTATCGAATAGAAAAACACCACGTGTTGATGAGATGAATGGAGGGAAAAGAAACAGTTTATGTGTGAACCATCGACATTTTATTTATCCAATTTTTCTATTTGAGAAAAATGCATTAGAACTAGGTGTTTCCACCTAATTTGGTGCTAATTATACACCAATAGAAAATAATAAAACTATAGATTTTGAAAAGTACTGGTAATCAAGTGTTCCATTGTTTTGGAAGAGGTAGTCAAGCATTCCTAACATTGGCCATTAATATATGAACAATATGTCACACCATAAGCTGATGTAGCAATATTTTTTTTAACACAGTACAGACGCACACCCTTTCCTTATGAGCACATTTGAAAGACTTAGTCGACACATTATTTTGAGATTCACGAAGTCGCCATAGGCGTCTTCTGAGTTGACAGGAATGTCTTCTCCCACTGAATGCACCTCACCGGAAGGACTTGAACTCTAATGGACTGGGGATACCACTATCTTCCTAACCATCGAACCACAGGTTGGTTCACGAAATAATAATATTCTTTAAGATAAAAAGCAACACTCCACGATTGTTTACTCAAGACCATGTCAAAACCAAGCGTTACATAATGATAATTATATGCAAAGTCTAGCCGCACAAATGCACGGGTCGCCCTGCTAGTTATATACTTAAAACAAGAGTCAAACAAGCCATCATGTGCGTCCACACAGATTAAATTATCTTTACCGTAAATTATAGATATTAACGGTTGTGATTTAAAAGAAGTACCGTTACACGTAAATATGTCATGCATAAATAGGTTTTTTTTAGCATCAGTACAGACACAAGCGATCATATACACGCGCATACACTCACCCCTATGAACGCACACACGCACACCCTACCCCTATGAGCACCTTCGAGAGACTGAGCCGGCATATCATCTTGAGATTTACGAAGTCACCGTAGGCGCCTCGTCGTCGACTGGAACGTCTCCTCCCACTGAAAGCGTATCGCCGGAAATCCTGAAATAAATCCAGGAATAATGCGAGCACCAGGATTTGAACCCTGGTGGGTTGGGGATACCACTGTCCACCTAACCAACTCAACCACAGGTTGATTCGCGTCATGCATAAATAGGTTGACACATCACCTGTCACGGACAAATAACACGTCTCTGATTGCCTAACTCATATGCTTTTTTATTGGAATAAATCTGTCCCACACGACCAGAGATACCTGTTACAATGGCAGCCAACTAGGTAGCTAGCCAGCGAACGAAGTAAGAGTCTAATTGAAAAAAAAGGAAGGAAGCACCCAATTAAAAAAACAAGGAAGCGTCTTATGGCCGGACATTGAAACAACAGTCAATCTGGAGTCCTAGGCTTCTGCGCTAGAAAAAACAGCGAATTCTATAACTCCCGAACGTCCCGAACATGCCCGCATTCGTTCGATGGCGGTACGAATCTTGAAGCATGAGGGTCCACCACGTCACTGCAGGATTCCGTTCGGAAAATCATCGGGTCATCGCGAACGTTTTTCATTTTCCCAAACGCATCTCCACACCACACCGCCCACTCTCAGCCACACACACCACTCCACTTCATCCCCCCTCTCCTCGACACGGGTCTCGTGAGGAAGTGCGCCGGCGACGAGGCGGGATGCGCCGTCCATGAGGCAGGCGGCGGCGAAGAGGATGCGGGCGGCAGCGATCGGCGGAGACGAGGAGTGGAAGCCTCAAATAGCAAGTGGCGGTCGATTTAGGAGGTGGAGCAGTGGCCGATTTGGTGGGGCGGAGCGACGGGCGATTTGGGAGGCGAGGTCACCGACGGCGTCCCCATGGGTGTACGAGGATCTGGCCTTCGTCCTCTGCTTCCATGAGTGACGCCATAAGCGACAGCAACAGGAGCTGGCCATGGACGGGAGCTGCGTTCAGAACCTCACGACGGTTGTAGAAGGGGGCGCGGGGTTCAGCGACAGCAGGGCCACCGACCATCAGAGCTCTTCATGGCTAGGTTTTTGTGTCCTGCATGGTCAGGTGCTCCGCCCGCCGTGTTGCTTCGTCCCGTCCAATGGCTCTGGAAAGTCTAGATCTTTACTCGAAGCAGGCAAAGAGCTTTGAACTCCAAGCAGAGGGATAGGTGCCCAGGTGAACTTCAAGCAGTCGACCAGGCTACTGGCTCTAAACTCCAAGCTTGGAGAAGAGCTTGCTGATCCCATTTTCTTCGGGAGTTTAAGGTGATATTCTGACATACGACAAGCACAATAATTAGGATAAAGACCAGTACCAACCTGTGTGACATAGCATATCAATTACTATTTCCTTTGACTGGAAGCCGAGATAAGCCAAGTGAATGACATCAAAGGAAGGA
The DNA here is from genome assembly GCA_034509565.1 of Triticum monococcum. Lineage (NCBI taxonomy): Eukaryota > Viridiplantae > Streptophyta > Magnoliopsida > Poales > Poaceae > Triticum > Triticum monococcum. Next base: position 740,442,584 of record CM067847.1, on the reverse strand, counting down.
AGGAAGTCCAGATTAGCGATTGACAGGAAAGGAAGGAAGCTATCGAGGCGATGAAGCACCCAAAGTTTTTATGCAGTTCCACCAAAATCGAGCATCCCTGTTGGCACATATATTGATAGAGTGAGATTACTGTAATAGTGACACTAGTTGATGAAACATACACTAACAAATAGAAGCACCCTCATTATCTTAATGGGTAAACACTATAAAAAATGCACTTCCATGATGATACGTGTTTGTCACAATAGGTCACATTTTCAGTCATGCATGTACATCCATGACAAATTAATGACAGAATCAAGATAGTCATACCTCTGCTGTCGTAGAAGTGTTCCATGACATTACCAAAATTATCATCACGGAAGTGTTCACTTTCATGATGATAAATCGCGCATCACACAAGTGCTTTCGTCAAGGGTGACCGACACGTGGCATCCACCGTAACGGAACGCCGTTAAGCTATCGGGTCCGGTTTTGGATCCGATAACCCGTTAACAGCCCCGACCAATGAGGATTTTCCACATGTAAAATCATCATTGGCTGGAGGAAACACGTGTCGGCTCAACGTTGGGACAGATGTCATCCACTCATTGGACCCAAAGCGCCAATGATACGCCAACACGTGGCGCGGCCCAATAGAGGCCCATTCCTGTGAAAAGGCCGGCCCGTTTGACTTGGTCGAAAGGTGGTGGGCCGGCCCACAGCAAGCCTGTTAACGGCTTATTCGCATATAGCCCATTTACAGCCCGCTATCCTAGGGCCCGTTTATGGCCTATCCGAATTAGGCCCGGTAGCGGCATATGGGCCATCCAATATAATTCCAGCCTGTTTTAACTCCTGGCCCATGTATGGCCCATGATGTCTTTCGGCCCATATGAGACCCTTAGTAACCCTCGGCCCCTTAACGGCCCGTGGTAAAACTGGTCCGTAATGAACAATGTATCACTTTAGACCCATTAATGGCCCATTATTCCGTTGGGCCGTTTCCAGCCCATGATATCTTTTGGCCTTCTCAGGACCCATTTATTCCTGGGCTCATTTCTAGCATTCGGTTACTTACAGCCCGTTACTATCATTTTCTGCTTATGGGCCAAATTCAGCCCGTGGATACAGTCGGCCCGTTTGTGGCCCGTTAATACGTTGGGCCGTTTTCATGTCGAAAAAAACCCGTTGGGCTGCTTTCATAGAATTATCAAATACGGCCAATAAACAGCCCGTTATTGTCCATGAATAGTACTGCCCATCATTGGCGAAATGATGATATGCCCCGTAGAAGGCCCATGGATCATACGGCCCGTAAAAGACCCATGGATCGTACGGCCCGTAGAAGGCCCATGGATCCTATGACCCGTATAGAAGGCCAATGGATCCTACGGCCCGTAGAAGGTGAAGGAAATATGCCCTAGAGGCAATAATAAAGTTATTATTTATTTCCTTATATCATGATAAAAGTTTATTATTCATGCTAGAATTGTATTAACCAGAAACATAATACATGTGTGAATACATAGACAAACAGAGTGTCACTAGTATGCCTCTACTTGACTAGCTCGTTAATCAAAGATGGTTATGTTTCCTAACCATGGACAAAGAGTTGTCATTTGATTAAACGGGATCACATCATTAGTTGAATGATCTGATTGACATGACCCATTCCATTAGCTTAGCACCCGATCGTTTAGTATGTTGCTATTGCTTTCTTCATGACTTATACATGTTCCTATGACTATGAGATTATGTAACTCCCGTGTACCGGAGTAACACTTTGTGTGCTACCAAACGTCACAACGTAACTGGGTGATTATAAAGGTGCTCTATAGGTGTCTCCAAAGGTACATGTTGGGTTGACGTATTTCGAGATTAGGATTTGTCACTCCGATCATCAGAGAGGTATCTCTGGGCCCTCTCGGTAATGCACATCACTTAAGCCTTGCAAGCAATGCAACTAATGAGTTAGTTGCGAGATGATGTATTACGGAACGAGTAAAGAGACTTGCTGGTAACGAGATTGAACTAGGTATTGGATAGCGACGATCGAATCTCAGGCAAGTAACATACCGATGACAAAGGGAACAACGTATGTTGTTATGCGGTCTGACCGATAAGGATCTTCGTAGAATATGTAGGAGCCAATATGGGCATCCAGGTCCCGCTATTGGTTATTGACCGGAGACATGTCTCGGTCATGTCTAAATTGTTCTCGAACTCGTAGGGTCCGCACGCTTAAGGTTTCGATGACAGTTATATTATGAGTTTATACGTTTTGATGTACCGAAGATTGTTCGGAGTCCCGGATGTGATCACGAACATGACAAGGAGTCTCGAAATGGTCGAGACATAAAGATATACATATTGGAAGCCTATGTTTGGATATCGGAAGTGTTCCGGGTGAAATCGAGATTTTACCGGAGTACCGGGAGGTTACCGGAACCCCCCGGGAGCTATATGGGCCTTAGTGGGCCTTAGTGGAAAAGAGAAGAGGCAACCTAAGATGGGCCGCGCGCCCCTCCCCTCCCTTGGTCCGAATAGGACAAGGAGAGGGGGCCGGCCCGCTTTCTCTTCCCCCCCCTCCGCGAATCCTATTCCAACTAGGATTGGGGGCGGGGCATCCTACTCCCGGAGGGAGTAGGACTCCTTCGGGCGCGCCACCTCTTGGCCGGCCGCACCCCCCTTTGAGCCTTTATATACGGAGGCAGGGGCACCCCAGAGAAACACAAGTTAATCGACGTGATCATATTCTTAGCCGTGTGCGGCGCCCCCTGCCACCATAGTCCTCGATAATATTGTAGCGGTGCTTAGGCGAAGCCCTGCGACAGTAGTACATCAAGATCGTCACCTCGCCGTCGTGCTTACGGAACTCTTCCCCGACACTTTGCTGGATCGGAGTCCGGGGATGGTCATCGAGCTGAACGTGTGCTAGAACTCGGAGGTGCTGTAGTTTCGGTGCTTGATCGGTCGGGCCGTGGAGACGTACGACTACATCAACCAAACGCTTCCATTGTCGATCTACAAGGGTACGTAGAGCACACTCTCCCCTCTCGTTGCTATGCATCACCATGATCTTGCATGTGCGTAGGAATATTTCTGAAATTACTACGTTCCCCAACAGAAGGCCCATGGATCATACGGCTCGCAGGAGGCCCATGGTTACAAAAGTCCGTGTGTTGCCATGATTATTTTGGCCTAATTTCCAAAAATAGGTTATTGTGGCCACTAGAAAAACACAGAAAAAGAACTTCAGTGACTACAAGCAAACAACTAAACACGACAATAAGGAAATAAGTAAGTAAGAAATTAACGCTAGCCTATTACCACTATTACACATATTACATCCACCGGGCATCAAAGTTTGCCACCAGTGCAAATATAGGGAACAAAGCAACATATTACATACACTGGCTGTCAAAATTGGCCACCAGTGCAAATAAACGCGGCAGCAAAACAAGAGCATAACTGAAACAACTTCAGAAGAGTTCAAGAAACGTGGTATCCACCATGCTGGCAATAAGCTTAGCAAGCTTATTAGCTTTGTTCTGTTTGGCGCTAAAATCCTCCAACGCTTGCTGTTGCACCAGAAAGTATGCATCTGAATGCTCCAGGGACTTCCGTAGTCCTTCCGCTTCTTGCCGCAGCACAGCTGATCAATGTCTTTCAGCTTGTAGTTGAGACTCAAGAAACCGAACTGATTCAGACAGTGAGTTTGAATAGTTTGTGCAAGCGGTAGTGGCCAGTAACTCCAACACTAAACCAAGACAGGACTTTGGGGTTGTCTCACTGTCTTCGAGATAGTCTTCCTTAGTTGTTTTATCAGCTTTGTTGGAGACCAACAAGGATGTGTCACTAACCTGAACCTTATCTGGATTACTTCCTTTACCATTGCTTAATAAGGCACTCTTCCCCAATATTCTGTCAGCATTCTAAAAGAAGAAACAAGCAGACACATAACAGTTTAGCATGTACTAGTATATGAAACTCATTTCAGTGAACAGTTCATTAGTAAGGTGGACAGGATTGAACTACCAAGTCTTCTATTGCCAAGTACTAGTACATAATAAAAGCATCAAACAAATATATATCTATGTCCTAAGGTCACTGCATTGTCTTGCCAAATCAAAATAGAGATACGGTTCAAATCATATCAGTTCAAGATAAAGCAACAATGAAAGAATACAAAGCGTGGGAAACTACACGACACAACAAGATTTTAGATGGGTACCACGGGTCTACATGTACAACAACACTATTGGCTCTGTTGTGATGCTAGTAATGTGCATGATATGAGAAGTCAACTGTATACACAATTGAAATTGAAATCAACAGAGCTATTGATAAGAGCAAGCCTGTTAAAGAAACATGCGTGAATATACATGATGTGCCATTGAAGTTTCGATTGGATCCTTTAATTTAAAAATAAGTTTGTATGAATAAATACAGTGATACTAGAGCAAAGTTGTAGCGACCCGACCCGAATGGATCAAGTCTCCGTGCTCCGGTGTCATCCCTGGATCAGTAATGCTGACACCACATAGTACTTCGAAGGATTTATAGCAAAGTAGCAATCACACACTTATTACATCGGTGTCTCAAAAGAGAACTTATTACAATAAATATGGCTTAGGGCCATCTAATATCGATAACAGCGGAAGACTTGGAAGATAAATGGGTCCATCAACTCCAACGGCATCACTGAGTATAGAATCACGACCTAAAAGCACCTTACTCATCGTCTGAAAAGTCTGCAACATGAAAGTTGCAGCCCGAAACGGGTCAGCACATGGAATATGCTGGCAAAGTAACACATAGAGAGTAATGGAATGTAACAGCTATACTATATGCATATTTGGCTGGTGGAAAGCTCTGTGGTTACTGTTTTGCGTAAAGCCAGTTTGTCCCTACTGCAAAGGAATAAATTTTGTTTAACTATCATGGTGGTTGAACATCGAGAATGGTTGACAGCATTCTGATCCCAATTAAGTGAACAATTAAAACCCAACAATATTAGTTAGAAGTAACATGATGAGATTCACACGATATTCAAGTACTAGATACTCAAGTTGTCCATAACCGGGGACACGGCTAATCATGATTAGTTTATTACACTCTGCAGATGTTTGCACACTTTTCCCCACAAGACTCGATCGCCTTCGTTGGGTTTCTCGCACTACACGGTGTTTGAGAAAATGATGACCGAGACACAGTCTTTCAGTAGCGCTAGCACCTTACGATGGATAGGCCGGTACACCTACTTTCCCCTACATCTGCTAGTCTACCCTGTAAGAGTTCGCACGACTTAGTCAACTATGCCAGAGCCCATATTGGCTTGTGGCTGCACACGGAAGTTTCTAGCATGAAAGATCTTATGATCCCTTTGAGCCTGGGTGGCGGTCCAAAATAAAACAGGCAAGTCCTGATAGACATCAGGTGCCTCAATCCACCCAGATGTGTGTTTAAGTTGCCACCTTAGATAAGCCCTTAAAATTATCAACTCACATCTGTCATGGATATCACTCACCCAATCCACGTCTACTAGCATAGCATGGCAAAATAAGTAAACGTAGAAGTAACTCCCAAAGGTTTCATAACAAACAGGTAATAGGTACTACCTCATCTACTTCCCATCCCACAATTCAATTAGATCCTAATCATGCAATGTGTGAGGATTGATCTAATGCAATAAAGCTGGGTTGTAGAAAAGGTATGATCAAAGTGTTACTTGCCTTGCTGATGATCCGCGAGTCCTAGAGATTCGAAGTAACAGGCGGCACAATCCGGGTAATCTAGCACAGACAAAAAACAAGCATACAATAAGTACTCATCTAATGCATAGGTAAAACTCGAACAAGAGATCGAACCAGGTAGTTCAACTTAAGAACTCCGGTTGCAAAGAGAGAAAGAACCGAACAAAGCAACGGAAAACAAACGGCGGAAGAAAACAAGTCGGTTCTAGCAAGTTGAAACTAGGTCAAGTTTTACAGTAGCAAAAACTTATTTAAGTTGATTAGTCGGAATGGCGGTTTCGAAACGAAACACCAGGCGCTTGAATCACCTGATTCCGGTAAACGAGCGGGGAGGTAGACTAGAACGAAGATCGGATCTAAGATCGCGATCGCGGAATAAATCCGACGAAAGAAAACGAAGAACGGTTAAACGAACGGACATTCGTTAACCGAGAATAAACGGTGATCATGTTCATTAAGACAAACAGTCCGGCGAACGCTCGCTAAACAACTAAACCGAAAGAAAAACGAAAACCGATTTAGGGTTTCGATAAAAACTGAAACAACGAACCAAAAGAAAACCGGTACGGCTTATAAGAAAAACCGAACCGGGGAAAAAGAGAGGCGCGGTGCGGCTACCTTGGCGAGGCTCCGGCGAGGGGGTCCGGCGGCGGCGGCGTTGCAAGGGCGGCGGCGGCGTAAGGCGGTGGCGACGGCGGCGTAGGCGGCGGCGCTAGGGCGGCGGCGGCACAAGGCGGGGGCGGCGGTGGCTTGGGGCGCGGGGTGGGAGGCGGTGCGGTGGTGTGAGGAGAGGGGGGGGGTGGGGGTATTTAAGAGGGGGAGGGGGGGGAGAAAACTTGGGGGAGGGGGCAAGAAAAGGTGGCGCTAGAGTCCTACTAGGACTCGGCCTGGGGCGGCGGCGCTGGGTGCGCGGCTACACGCGCGCGCGAGGAGGCCTGGCCGGCCGGCTGGGCCTTGGCCCAGGCGGGCGTGACGCGGAATTTTTTTTAAAGGTTTCGTGCGCAGAAAAACAAAGAAAGAAAAAAAATCTAAATGAACTCCAAAATTCCCAAAGTAAATTTTCCCCGACTCCTAAAAATGAGTCGAACAAAATGAACTTTTCTCGGGGCCTAGAATGCAAATTTTGAAAACACGCATTTTTTTCCTAATCCAAATAAAATGCAAATGAACACCGGAAAACAAAATTGACTTTATTTATTAAATCTTCTTTTTCCTAAATTTGGGAAAAGTCATATTATTTCCCTCTCTCATAATTTTGATATTGGAAATATAATTGAAGATGAAATAAATAAAATCAAATGATCCTCATTTTCAAAATTTGAGAAATCTCAAATATGAAAATGACGAAATCTCCAACTCTCTCCGAGGGTCCTTGAGTTGCGTGAAATTTCTAGGATCGACCAAATGCAAGAAAATATGATATGCATGATGATCTAATGTATAACATTCAAAATTGAAAATTTGGGATGTTACAAACCTACCCCCCCTTAATATGAATCTCGCCCTCGAGATTCGGGTTGGCTAGAAAATAGGTGAGGGTGGTCCTTGAGCAAATCTTCTTCTCTCTCCCAGGTGGCTTCATCCTCTGAGTGGTGGTTCCACTGAACTTTACAGAACTTGATAATCTTGCTGCGGGTAACTCTGCTGGCAAAATCGAGAATCTTGACTGGTTTCTCCTCATACGTTAAGTCGTCCTTCAACTGAATCGCTTCAAGCGGCACAGTATCTCTTAGTGGTACCTCCGCCATCTTGGCGTGACATTTCTTCAGCTGAGAAACATGGAATACACCATGAACTCCTGACAGTCCCTCTGGTAATTCCAACTTATAAGCGACTTCTCCCATACGTTGCAAGATCTTATAAGGTCCAACGAAACGCGGTGCTAATTTTCCCTCAACTCCAAAGCGCTTAACTGCTCGTAGTGGGGATACTCGGAGATAAACTCTGTCTCCGGTTTCGTAAACTGTCTCCTTGCGTTTAGAATCTGCGTAGCTCTTCTGCCCGGATTGGGCTACCTTGAGCCTATCGCGTATCAACTTAACTTTCCGTTCAGACTCCTTAATCAAATCGGGTCCAAACAACTGACGGTCTCCAACTTCGTCCCATGACAACGGTGTCCTGCACCTCCTTCCGTATAAAGCTTTGAAGGGTGCCATCTTCAAACTGGTTTGGTAACTGTTGTTATAGGAAAAGTCCGCATACGGCAAGTTATCGTCCCAACTAGATCCATAATCTAGTGCACAAGCTCTCAGCATATCTTCCAAAATCTGATTGACTCTCTCGGTCTGTCCATCTGTCTGCGGATGAAAAGCGGTGCTGAACTCTAGTCTGGTTCCCAAAGTTTCATGCAACTGATTCCAAAACTTTGAGGTAAATTGGGTTCCTCTGTCTAATACAATACTCCTCGAACTCCATGCAAACAAATAATCCTAGTCATGTATATCTTTGCCAACTTAGCACTGGTGTAAGTGGTCTTAACTGGAATGAAATGTGCTACCTTCATCAAACGATCAACTACTACCCATATCGAGTCATATCCCGCCTTCGTCCTGGGTAGTCCTGTGATAAAATCCAGGCCTATCTTATCCCACTTCCATTCGGGTATCGAAAATGGTTGTAACAATCCGGCTGGCTTCTGATGTTCTGCCTTCACTCTATGACATACGTCACAAATTGCTACATAGGCTGCAATATCCTTCTTCATTCCGGTCCACCAGAATGTCTCCTTTAAATCCAAATACATCTTGGTATTCCTGGGTGAATCAAATATGGTGAATCATGTGCCTCTTGTAGAATCAACTTCTTGATCTCCGGGTCATCGGGCACATAAATACGATCCTCAAACCATAGGGTATCGTGCTCATCCTCACGAAATCCCTTTGCTTTTCCTTTGCTTAGTTTCTCCTTTATAGAAGCAATCTCCTTGTCAGACTTCTGGGCTTCTCTAATTTTATCCATCAATGTTGACTGAATCTCCAATGCTGCTACATAGCCTTTCGGAACTATCTCTAAACTTAGTTCACGAAGGTTCTCTAATAACTCCTTGGGTATTTCCTCCATTATTAACGTGTTGACATGGCTCTTACGGCTCAATGCATCAGCTACTACATTAGCTTTTCCAGGATCGTAATGCAATCTCATATCATAATCCTTGATGAGCTCCAACCATCTCCTTTGTCTGTGATTCAACTCCTTCTGCGTGAAAATGTACTTCAAACTCTTGTGATCCGTGTACACCTCGCAATGATTTCCAATGAGGAAATGTCTCCATGTCTTCAATGCATGCACTGCGGCTGCTAACTCCAAATCATGTGTGGCATAATTCAACTCATGAGGCTTCAGTTGTCGTGAAGCATACGAAACAACTCTCCCTTCCTGCATAAGCACTGCTCCAAGTCCTCGACGTGAAGCGTCGCAATATACCTCATAATCCTTGGTTTGATCTGGCACAATCAACACTGGTGAGGTAACCAATCGTTTCTTCAACTCCTGGAAACTAGCCTCACACTCCTCAGTCCATTTGAACTTGGTATCCTTCTTCAACAACTCCGTCATAGGTTTCGCAATCTTTGAAAAGTTCTCAATGAATCTCCGGTAGTATCCTGCGAGTCCAAGAAAACTCCGGATCTCTCCAACTGTCGTTGGTGCTTCCCATTCGGTTACGGTCTCAACCTTTGTGGGGTCAACTGCTATCCCTTCTCCGGATATAACGTGTCCGAGGAATCCTACTTCCTTCAACCAAAACTCACATTTGCTAAATTTGGCATATAACTGATGTTCCCTTAGTTTCTCCAAAACCAAACGCAAATGTTCCTTATGCTCTTCTTCATTCTTTGAATAAACCAGGATATCATTAATGAACACTACAACGAACTTATCCAAAAACTACATAAACACTTTGTTCATCAGGTTCATAAAATAGGCAGGTGCGTTAGTCAATCCAAATGACATAACGGTATACTCATACAGTCCATATCTTGTGGTGAATGCTGTCTTAGGTATGTCCTGCTCTCGAATCTTCAACTGGTGGTACCCTGATCGCAAATCGATCTTGGAAAACACTTTAGCTCCATGCAAACGATCAAACAGATCATTAATCATTGGCAGTGGGTACTTGTTCTTGATGGTTACTTCGTTCAATCCACGGTAATCAACAACCATCCCTAATGATCCATCCTTCTTTTCCACTAGAAGTACTGGTGATCCCCAAGGCGAAGAACTTGGGCGAATGTAACCTTTCTCCAGTAACTCCTTAATCTGATTCTTAATCTCTACCAAATCCTTTGCTGGCATCCTGTACGGTCTCTTTGATATTGGGCCTGTACCTGGCAATAACTCAATCAAAAACTCAATGTCTCTATCCGGTGGCATGCCTGGCAACTCTTTAGGAAATACATCAGGAAAATCCTTTACCACAGGTACTTCCTCCTGCACTACTCCTGTTAGGAAATTTACTTGTGTCCTATTGGGCACATGCCGGGATACATACTTGATCCTTCTTCCTTCTGGCATTGTGAGCAAAATTGTCTTACTGGCACAATCGATGTTTCCTCCATACATCGACAACCAATCCATACCGAGAATTACATCCAGACCCTGGGATTCCAGAATAATTAAATCCGTTGGGAAAACATGCCTTCCTATCCTTAATGGCACTTGAAAACATCCTTGGCTGGCCATGTATTCTGCTCCTGGCGAGCTTACTAGCATAGGTGTTTTAAGAATCCTAGTGGGCAGGCTATACTTTTCCACAAATCCCCTTGATATGTATGAATGTGATGCACCAGTATCGAAAAGAACGAGTGTGGTAAATGACTTAACCAAAAACTTACCGATTACTGCATCAGGCTGATCTTCAACCTCCTCCACGTTAACGTGGTTCACCTGTCCCCTATTGAAAGGGTTCGGCTTCTTCAGAGCTTCCATTGCCATTTCCATTCTGGCCTTCAGGACATTCATTTGCATAATGTCCGGTCTTGGAACACTTGAAACAGGTGACTTGACTCAGATCTCTCTTGGCTGGGGTTGATGGGGTGGTACGGTTCTGGCCATTGCTTCCTCCATTCCCATTACCATTCTTGTGGCTATTATGGTTGTGCGAACTACCTCCTCCATGGGTATGCTGAAACTGAAATCCCGATTTAGGGGTAAAACGGGGCTTCTGCTGGGCTCCGGAGTTATACTTCCCCTGTCCATACTACCTCTTGCGGTTCTCAATCTGCTGTTGCTTCCCTTCAATCATGATGGCACGATCTACCAACTCCTGGTAGTTGTTGAAACTTGCTACCATCAACTGCATGCTTAACTCATCATTCAATCCTTCCAGAAACTTCTCCTGCTTAGTTGCATCCGTAGCAACGTCATCTGGGGCATAACGTGCTAACTTGCTGAAGTCGTCAACGTACTGGCCAACTGTCCTTCCTCCTTGGCGTAAGTTGCGAAACTCACGCTTCTTCATGGCCATAGTGCAACACCCTAGCTAGTCCATGCATTAGAGTGTGCATCATGTTTACTTTCATCAGAAACTTGAAATGGGGAAGGCAGAACCCCCAGCACCACCCCCTGAAATCAACTAGGGTTTACTAAAAATAATTTCAATGAACCTGAAATGCCCTTCTAAAATGTTCACCCTCTTTACCTTGGGCTAGAACCTCTGGGAAAATAGGTGCACATTTTTCTAGGTCAACAGAAGGTCACTGATTTAAATCATAAATATTTGAATTTGGGCATTTAAATGCTATTAAATAATTTAAGTGCTCAAATAATTCTGGAAATAATTGTTTGCTGTTAGGAATAATCCCAACAGGGCCCACAAATATTTTCAGGATTTTAGAAAGTGCCTAGGTATTTTAAATAAAGCCCTAAAGCTACAGAAAAATAGAAAAGGAAACACAAATCAAAAAAAAGGGAGAAGAAGCTCACCTGGCGCCACCCACCAGGCCCACCTGCCGGCCCAGCCCAGCCACCGCGCCAGGGAGCAGCTTGGCTTGGCCAGGCAGGCAGGCAGGTGCTCGACGGCGGCACCAGCACGCGCCACGCAGCTGGCTGTCGTCCTGCTTCCTCCCCTCGCCGCCCTGCTGGCCTGGATAGGCTCCACGTCGCCGCCTCGACCCCCTGGACACGCTCACTCGCCCCCTGCCTCTCTCTTTCGCTCCCCTCCGCCATGGCCGACGCTGCTGAGCTCGCACCACCGTGAAACCCCCGTCCACCGACGTCCCCGTGATGCACCACCGTGTCCATCCTCTCCGCCGTCGTCAACTCCTTCAAGCAGCCAAGCCCCGAGCGCTCACACGCTCTGCAACGTCTTCTTCGACCTCGTCTTCACCAAGCCTCGCCAGAGATCCCCTTTGATGTCGCCGCCGCATAGACTCGTCCCCGACCGCGCCGTCTACCTCTTCGTGATCGCCGTGAGCTACTGCACCTCCCCAACCTCTCCGTTCCTCTTCTCGTGCACCGCAACGAGCACACGAAGCTCACCCGCACCCGCCACCGTGGAGCTCATCGCCGACATGTCTCCGGCCCAACACCGGCCACGTCACCTAGTCTAACCACTCCACCGCATCCCTAGGGGCACAACGCACCTGACCACATGCCCTGCCGTGCCCCATAGCCTCGGGCCCATTTTTACCCGACTCCGGCGACCGCAAGGCTCATCGCCGGCGACGTTTCCAGCCACCCCGAGCCCAACCACCACCACCAAACGCCGCGGTTCGTCCCCAGCTAGCCGTAGCTGCTCTCCGCGCACCAAATGGTACCCTGTGGGCATTTTCCACAGCGCGCCACCGCGTCTGGCCTCGCCGGCGGCTAAACGCCGGTAGGCTTTGACCCACTGACCAGCGAGGTTGACCTGCTGACGTGGGTTGACTTTCCCCCCTCTCTCTCACCGACATGCGGCCCCGCCCGGCTAATTACCCTGTTAGTGCTAACTAAATAGGTTAGTTTAATTAGTATAGTCACTGACTAGTGGGCCCCACCAGTTAATTAGGCTAACTAAGCGTGGTTAGTGCACAGAGACACTGACCAGGGGGCCCCACCAGTCAGGTTTGACCTGGCTGGCGCCTTTGACCTGCTGACGTCACCCTAACGCATTGCTGACGCAGTAATTGATTTTCTGGCTTTATTCTTATTCAAGAAATTCCAGAAAATAGTTCAAACTTCAAAAATTCATAGAAATTCAACCATAACTCCAAATGAGATAAATTATATATGAAAAATTATCAGAAAAATTCAATCTATCCATCTGTACTGGTTTCATGCATGACAAAACAAGTTTACCTTGCTGTTTAAACAGAATAAGGAAATGCCCTATAAATGCCATATTTAATGAGCTAATATTTGAATCTTTGATTCAAATGAGTTCATCCCTTTCTATTTTAGCTTGCACTAGGTCAAAACACATTCATATTGCCATGTCATAGCATGCATCATATTGTTGCATATCGTCATGTGTTGATTGTGCTCGGTTGTGTTCTTCGTGGTAGGTTCTGCCTCCGAGGATATTCACGAGTATCCAATTGAAGGGCAGTATCCCGTTACCACTCCATCAGGCAAGCAACCATTGATCATTCCGATACAACCCATGTTCTCGCTCCTGCTCTTGTTTACTGCATTAAGACAACACGATTCAAACTGCTGTGTGCTATGGTAGTTGAACCCTTATCCTCTGCATGACCTGTCATTGCCACAGTAACTAGATGAAACCCACTAGCATGTGTAGGAGTTGATTGAGCCATGTTTTGTGATTCCTACCCTGCTATGCCTGCTATGCTTAGAGTTGTGTCAGGTCTGGTTCATCTGGGTGATGGGCTAGAGTGAAAGGCTTATGTCAGTAATATGTGGGATGTGTTGAACATGTTTGGTAAAGGTATCGATGAGAGGCCATGTAGGAGTACATGGTGGGTTGTTTCATTGAGGCCGTCCATAAGAACTGAGATCTGTATGTGTGATTTAAGATGCAGTTACTACCGTACATTGGGCCCGAAACAAATGGACCCTCTCGGCTTCTTAGCCACCCTAGTACTCTGTCCAGGAGTTGCAATTAGTTTCTGGTGTTTGTAGGATATGTGTTGGCGGCCGTGCGTAGCGCTGACCCCAGGGGTGGGCTATGTTGCGGTAGATACACCGTGGCACGGTGTACCGAGTCACCCGTTTGGTGTCTCGGGAACCCTGTTCACATCGTTCGGGGCCGTAAGTGGAAACCTCGGCCGGACTCCCTGCGGATGGAACCTGGATAGGCGATAAACCTGGACTAGAGACTTAGGTGTTTAGGTAGGCCGTGGCCGACACCCTCGCCGGGCTTCCGCTTGAAGGTTGCCGAGTACATGTCGTGTAGACGGCGGTAAGCGGTGAAAGCGTGTATGACGAAGTACACCCCTGCAGGGTATAAAACTATTCGAATAGCCGCGTCCGCGGTAAAGGACTACTTGGTTGCCTATACAGTTCATAGACAAGTTAATGGATACTACTAAAAGACTCAAGATAAGTGTGAGTACCGAGGATGGCCCTCTCGCAGGATGACGAGGGAGGATCCCCGGTGGAGTATTGTGTTGGTGAGTAGTGGACTCGTGTGGGAAAACTATTTTTACTAAAGAGGTTCCGTAGGATAGCTTATCCACGGGTCAAAGCTGGCTTGCTGCATAACCCCACCACCTTCTTGAGAATGAGCATGTATAGTAGGTTCTGATGTAAGACTTGCTGAGTACCTTTGTACTCATGTTTGTTTATTATTGTTTTTAGACGACAACACTGCCCCCTCCGATGGGTTTTATGTAGATCTTGACGTCGACGAGTGACTAGCCACTCAGGTGGTGATCCCGGCCATGGAGGGCCCTATGTAGATAGATAGGCTTTGAGAAGCCTTCTTTCTTTTTAGAGTCTGTACTCAGACTAGTTGCTTCCGCACGTGCTTGTATGCTTGAATGACTTGAGTGTCGGGTCATGTGACCCCTATCTGTATGAACATGTTATCTATGGCTCTCTGGAGCCTTTAAATAAAGTACTTGAGTTGTAGAGTTTTGTTGTGATGCCATGTTGTATGTACTCATATCGGGCATATTGTGTGTATGATTGAAATGCTTGGTATGAGTGGGATCCGACAATCTAGTTGTTTATCCTTCGCAGCCTTTCTTATGGGGAAATGTAGTCTAGTGTTCCTCGAGCCATAGTAGTCCGCTACAGCCCGGTTCACCGGAGTCCTGCTAGCCCAGCACTACTGTTCAGGACACTTGACTGGCCGGCATGTGTTTCACTTCGTCCCTATGTCTGTCCCTTCGGGGAAATGTCATGCGGTGACTTCCGGAGTCCTGCCTAGCCTGCTACAGCCCGGAACCCCCGGAGTCCTGTTAGCCCAGTGCTACAGCCCGGAATCACTCGTTGATGACCAACATGTTCGATGTGATTCCTGTGCCTGTGTCCATAGGTCTGTGCCGCTTTGGGTTCACGACTAGCCATGTCGGCCCGGGTTCTGGGTCATATCGATGCTAGCGACATTGTCATATACGTGAGCCAAAAGGCGCAAACGGTCTCGGGCCATGGTAAGGCGACACCGTGGGATACCGTGCGTGAGGCCGCAAAGTGATATGAGGTGTTACCGGCTAGATTGATGTGGCTTGGAATCGGGGTCCTGACAGCGTTGGCATCAGAGCCGGACTGCCTGTAGGTTCGTTGAGCCAAACTGGTCGATGTCGAGTCTAGAAATGCTTTAGTTATATGTAAGGGAATTGATTGTGGAAGGGAACGTAAGGTTCTTTTACTCCTTTACCCTATGCCTCTGATCTGAGTCTTTCTCTTCTCATTCAACGTGGGTTAAGGACTGGGCTCTCTTCTTCTATTAGGTTCACGTGTTACTAGTCCGTAGTAGCTTATAGGATTATTGCTACGAGTCCCAGTCCAATTTCTACTATTTTAGTATGTTGCTATTTGAATCAGAACCTTGATATGATGCTGTTGAGCGGTATTGTGAACTGTGGTGGATGTCTCAAATCTTTTTCTGAGCATTTACAGCCGTTATGCTGTCCAATTTTCCCTAGGAATTCTGATGTCTTTGTCTTGTGGTTGTGCTTTCAGATGGCCAACCGTCCTCAAAACCAAGTGGTTCGCCTGACCAGGTGCCTCGACGTGCCCGGTCATACTGCTATGTTAGTCCGGGTCATGATCAAGACAGGATACCGTTGGTATCCCGAATACACTGTCGAAGAGCAGTTCCGCGACTTTAATCAAAGCCAGTATTTCTGCACCGTGAGGATATTTCCTTCCTATCCTGGATCTACCGAGCCCCTTCACTGTTCCTATGGACTCGGGGTTACCATTGAGATGGCTGTGGAGGATGCTGCCTACTCCATGATGACCATATTGTGAGTCCGGACTGGCCTGCTTCGTAACACTGACTTTCGTTACATGCCAGCTTCACTTCCGGGAGCGCAAGGGTATCTTCAGGCTATCTATGCTGACTCCACTCAGGAGGACTCATTAACTCGTACCACTGCTGAGATGCTCGAAGATAAGGACCGAGAGAATCGGGCCTTGAGGCTAGAGCTTTTTAATACTCGTGCTGATCATTGGGCCACATTGACTCGGTTTGCACCTGCGGTGCAAGCTGGATGTATGGATACAAGGGATCTGTATCCTGTGAGATCAGCGCTGCCAGACATGGTGGATTGGCGCGATGTGGGAGGCATCACCCCACCCCTTGGTCCCCGCAGGCCACCGTTTGTTGGTCCAAGACCTCATCCTAGCCCCTATGGTCCACAGGCTCCTCAGGACCGTCTGTTTCCGGATGATCACGTTGAACTTCCAGGCTATGGAGGTGACTTCTATGAGGACTACTACGAAGCTGTCTGAGTTAGTAGTAGTACCACTAGTATTGTAGTAGTTGTATCTCCACTGTCCTGCGTGACTTGTGGAATTGACTTTGCGTGTAACCGATTCCGGAGGTGTAGACAAATAATGTATAGGAACTTGGAGTGCCTCCGATGAGATGTAATGTCTTTCTTCATAGTTGTAGTGTAGCCTGGGCTTGTACTAAACTATGTATGATGTGTATGACCGTTGGTATGTATATGGCAGTTTTATATGACCATGACATACGGATGAGCATCTCTGCATTCCGTGTTATCCATTACATTCTGCACTTCCTTGCTAAGTTTGAGCCATCCTTGTCTAAACCATTGTCTTGTTTTCTCCTAGGATGGTCAACACCCGTGGCAACCCTGCTGTTCCGGAGCAGGGGGAAGCCAGTGCAGCTAGAGGTGAAAATCTGCCTCACCCGCCTTCTCTGGCCGAAGTGATGCTGGAGGCGGAAAGAAGCAAGCGTGAGACCAACCGCCTGCTGGAGCGGATTGAGCAGAACACTGCACGCCACCCACGAAATGACTTGGTGTCAATCAATGACTTTATCAAGCTGTACCCACCAAAGTTTAACCATTCCGTTGAGCCCCTCGACGCGGATGATTGGCTTCGCTGCATCACCCACAAGCTACATTCTGCCAACATAGCCGAAGCCGACAAGGTTACCTATGTTGCCTATCATCTCGAAGGCCCCGCTAGCCATTGGTGGGAAAACTACGAAGCTATGCGCCCGGTCGGTCAAATCACTACCTGGGCTGAGTTCAGTGAGGCTTTCCGTGAGCATCACATTCCGGAAGGTCTCCTGGATCGCAAGAGGGAGGAGTTCTGCAACTTCACCCAAGGAAGGCTGACTGTGGATGCATATAGTCGTGAATTTGGGAACCTGGCACGCTATGCTCCTGAAGAGGTTTCTACTGACGCCAAGAAGCAGGCAAGGTTCCGCAAGGGACTTAGCCCTGAGCTTCGCCGCGATCTCCGTCTGCACGAGTGCACATCCTTTCAGAAGTTGGTCAATAAAGCTATCAGTGCTGAGACAGGCCAGACTGATTATGACGCTTCACGCAAGCACTCCTGTGATTTTGGGTCTTCATCCGGCTCTGGAGCTCAGAAGCGCCGGGTGTGGATTCCAAGCACGGCACTGCCACCCAGATTCATCCCGAGGCCGTCCTTTGAGGCGCCTCGTCCCAACCAGCAATTCGCACCGCCCAAGCCCTATGGTGGCCCCGCTGCTAATGCTGCTCCACGCCCCAATGTGGTAACATGCTTCAAGTGTGGAGAGCCGGGTCACTATAGTCGAGAGTGTCCCCAGAACAACCCCAATCAAGCTGGAAAGTCCGTTGGCCGTGGTAAGCCCGCGGGAAAGACTTTCTACGCCAAGCCGTCCACCACTGCCCGTGGCCATGTTAACTATGTCTCAGCCGAGGAGGCTCATGAGGATCCCAACGTCGTCCTTGGTACGCTCCTTGTTAACTGCCATCTGGCATCTGTTCTTTTCGATACTGGAGCATCTCATTCATTCATATCTGAGAATTATGCTCGGCTGCATAACACGACATTCTGTGACATGCCCACTTCCATGGTAATTCAAACTCCGGGTTCCAAATGGCAAACTTCTAGAGTAAGCCATGGGAACGAAATTCTTGTCGATAGACTTGTCTTCGTTGCATCTTTAATAGCTCTCAAGTCCTCTGACATAAACATCATCTTGGGTATGGACTGGATGTCATCTCAATATGCTAAGATCGATTGTGCCACTAGAACCGTTCAACTTACTCACCCCTCGGGTAAGACGGTTAATGTCTTAACTCGAGTGGCCAAGCGCCAACTTTATTCCCTAAATGCCAACCCTCTTCTAGACCTTGAGGATGTTCCGGTAGTCTGAGACTTTCTGGATGTGTTTCCAGAAGAACTGCCAGGTGTTCCACCTGACAGGGATGTCGAGTTTGCGATAGACCTTGTTCCAGGAACCGTTCCAATTTCTAGAAGACCCTACAAGATGGCACCCTTAGAACTAGCCGAGCTTAAGAACCAACTCGACGAGTCCTTGAACAAGGGGTTCATCCGTCCTAATTCCTCTCCTTGGGCTTGCCCCGTCCTCTTCGTCAAGAAGAAGGATGGAACAGATCGAATGGTCATGGATTACCGACCCGTCAACCTGGTCACGATCAAGAACAAATATCCGCTTCCTAGGATCAACGATTTGTATGATCAGCTCGCTGGATCCTCAGTCTTCTCCAAGATGGATTTGAGGTTGGGTTACCATCAAATCAAAATCAGAAACGGGGACATTCCCAAAACGGCCTTTGTTACTCGTTACGGCCAATACGAGTACACCGTCATGTCCTTCGGTTTAACCAATGCCCCGGCTACTTTTTCTCGGTTAATGAACTCAGTCTTCATGGAGTACCTGGATAAATTCATCGTTGTATTCCTCGATGACATACTCATCTACTCCAAGAATGAAGAGGATCATGCCGAACATCTAAGGCTGGTGTTGATGAAACTTCGAGAGCATCGCCTTTATGCCAAATTCTCCAAGTGTGAATTTTGGTTGCCAGAAGTGACCTACCTAGGCCATGTATTCTCTGGTAAGGGTATTGCTGTCAATCCCGAGCGAGTTCAAGCCGTCCTTGATTGGACTCCACCTGAAACGGTCAAGCAAGTTCGGAGTTTCCTTGGCCTAGCGAGCTATTGCCGCCGCTTCGTCGAGAACTTCTCCAAGGTTGCAAAACCTCTAACTGAACTCCTCAAGAAAGATAAAAAGTTTGAGTGGACTCCACAGTGCGAGTTCAGTTTTCAGGAACTCAAAAGACACCTGACATCTGCTCTGGTACCACCAGATTTCTCCAAGGACTTTATTTTCTATTGCGACGCCTCGCGACAAGGACTAGGTTGCATACTCATGCAAGATCGTCAGGTAATTGCCTATGCCTCACGGCAATTACACCCACATGAGGAGAATTATCCTACACATGATCTAGAGCTTGCAGCTGTAGTCCATGCACTTAAAACCTGGCGACATTACCTTCTCAGTAATCATTGCGAGATCTTCACCGATCACCAAACTTTGAAATATATCTTCACCAAACCAGATTTGAATCTCAGGCAAAGACGTTGGGTCGAGTTGATCTCGGATTACGACTTAGGAATAACTTACACCCCGGGAAAGCCAATGTCATGGCTGATGCGCTAAGCCGTAAGACCTATTGCAATAACCTGATGTTACAACAAAGTCAACCACTTCTCCCTGAGGAATTTCGTAAGCTAAACCTTCACAATGTTCCTCGAGGATTCCTATCCACCCTGGTGGCGGAACCTACCCTTACGGATCAGGTCATCAAGGCACAGAAGGTAGATCCGAGAATCTTCCGTATCAAGAGAAACGTTAAGAAAGGAGTCGTGAATTGTTTCTCCATTGATGATCAAGGTGTCGTATACTTTGGGAATCGCCTAGTGGTTCCAAAGGCGCAAAACCTGAGGCGACTGATCCTTAAGGAAGCTCATGAATCCCCTCTCACCATTCATCCCGGTTGTACTAAAATGTATCAAGACCTACGCCAGAGATTTTGGTGGACTAGGATGAAGAGAGAAATCGCTCAATACATTGCTAATTGCGATGTTTGACGTCGTGTTAAAGCAGAGCATCAACGGCCTGCTAGCACCCTTCAACCTTTGGCTATTCCTGAATGGAAATGGGATAAAATCAGTATGGATTTCATCACTGGGTTTCCCAGGACCAAGAGAGGGAATAATGCCATCTTCGTTGTGATCGACTGACTTTCCAAAGTAGCCCATTTTCTACCTGTTCGTGAGAGTATCACCGCTAGCCAGCTAGCTGACTTATACATCTCCCGAATAGTGTCTCTTCATGGTGTCCCATTGGAAATTAACTCAGACTGTGGGAGTCTCTTCACCTCTCGATTTTGGGAAAGTTTCCAAAATGCTATGGGAACTCGTCTCTCCTTTAGTACCGCCTTCCATCCTCAATCAAGTGGTCAAGTGGAGCGAGTCAATCAAATTCTGGAAGATATGCTTCGAGCTTCTGTTATCTCGTTCGGAATGAGTTGGGAGAAATGCCTTCCATTCACGGAGTTTGCTTATAACAATAGTTATCAAGCTAGTTTGGGCAAAGCTCCTTTCGAAGTTCTTTATGGACAAAATGTCGAACGCCTCTTAACTGGTCAGAAACCGGGGAAAGACAACTCTTTGGCCCGGATATGATTCAGGAAGCAGAAGAGGAGGTTCGCGTTATTCATGAGAAACTGAAAACAGCCCAATCTCGCCAAAAGAGTCAATATGATCGTAAACATAAGCCTATGACCTTTGAAGTTGACGAGAAGGCTTACCTCCGGGTTACTCCGTTAAAGGGAATCCATCGTTTCGGTATCAAAGGCAAATTGGCCCCTCGTTACATTGGACCCTTTCGCATTCTTGCCAAACGAGGAGAAGTTGCCTACCAATTGGAACTACCCCCACATATTTCCAGAGTTCACGATGTCTTCCACGTTTCGCAACTCAGGCGTTGCTTCGCGGATCCTATCTGTGGAGTGGACCACGCAACGCTTGATTTACAAGATAACCTCCCTTATCGAGAATATCCCGTTCGTATCCTTGATCAAGCCGAGCGTACCACTCGACGTCAACATATCAAGTTTCTCAAGGTTCAATGGTCACACCATTCCGAGGAAGAAGCCACTTGGGAAAGGGAGGATCGTCTTCGACTCGAGTACCCCACCTTCTTTCTAGAGGATCCTAAATCTCGGGACAAGATTTTATTGAGTGGGGGTGAGTTGTCACACCCTAGCTAGTCCATGCATTAGAGTGTGCATCATGTTTACTTTCATTAGAAACTTGAAATGGGGAAGGCAGAACCCCCAGCACCCCCTGTCAGGACCCCGATTCCAAGCCACATCGATCTAGCCGGTAACACCTCATATCACTTTGCGGCCTCATGCACGGTATCCCACGGTGTCGCCTTACCATGGCACGGGACCGTTTGCGCCTTTTGGCTCACGTATATGACAATGTCGCTAGCATCCATATGACCCAGAACCCGGGCCGACATGGCTAGTCGTGAAGCCAAAGCGGCACAGACCTATGGAGACAGGCATACATGAATCACATCGAACATGTCGGTCATCAACGAGTGATTCCGGGCTGTAGCACTGGGCTAACAGGACTCCGGGGGTTCCGGGCTGTAGCACGCTAGGCAGGACTCCGGAAGTCACTGCGTGACATTTCCCCGAAGGGACAGACATAGGGACGAAGTGAAACACATGCCGGCCAGTCAAGTGTCCTGAACAGTAGTGCTGGGCTAGCAGGACTCCGGTGAACCGGGCTGTAGCGGACTACTATGGCTCGAGAAACACTAGACTACATTTCCCCATAAGAAAGGCTGCGAAGGACAACCAACTAGATTGTCGGATCCCACTCATACCAAGCATTTCAATAATACACACAAGATGCCCGATATGAGTACATACAACATGGCACCACAACAAAACTCTACACTCTAGTACTTTATTTAAAAGCTCCAGGGAGCCATAGATAACATGTTCATACAGATAGGGGTCACATGACCTGACACTCAAGTCATACAATCATACAGGCACATGCGGAAGCAACTAGTCTGAGTACAGACTCTAAAAAGAAAGAAGGCGTCTCAAAGCCTGTCTATCTACATAGGGCCCTCCATGGCCGGGATCACCACCTGGGTGGCTAGTTACTCGTCGACGTCAAGGTCTACATAAAATCCATCGGAGGGGGCAATGTTGTCGTCTGGAAACAATAAATAAGCAAACACGAGTACAAAGGTACTCAGCAAGTCTTACATCAGAACCTACTATACATGCTCATTCTCAGGAAGCTGGTGGGGTTATGCAGCAAGCCAGCTTTGACTCTTGGCTAAGCTATCCTACGGAACCTCTCTAGTAAAATAGTTTTCGCACACGAGTCCACTACTCACCAACACAATACTCCACCGGGGATCCTCCCTTGTTATCCTGCGAGAGGGCCATCCTCGGTACTCACACTTATCTTGAGTCTTTTAGTAGTATCCATTAACTTGTCTATGAACTGTATAGGCAACCAAGTAGTCCTTTACCGCGGACGCGGCTATTCGAATAGTTTTATACCCTGCAGGGGTGTACTTCGTCATGCACGCTTTCACCGCTTACCGCCGTCTACACGACATGTACTCGGCAACCTTCAAGCGGAAGCCCAGCGAGGGTGTCGGCCACTGCCTACCTAAACACCTAAGTCTCTAGTCCAGGTTTATCGCCTATCCAGGTTCCATCCGCAGGGAGTCCGGCCGAGGTTTTCACTTACGGCCCCGAACGATGTGAACAGGGTTCCCGAGACACCAAACGGGTGACTCGGTACACCGTGCCACGGTGTATCTACCGCAACATAGCCCACCCCTAGGGTCAGCGCTACGCACGGCCGCCAACACATATCCTACAAACACCAGAAACTAATTGCAACTCCTGGACAGAGTACTAGGGTGGCTAAGAAGCCGAGAGGGTCAATTAAGGATCCCAATGCACGGTAGTAGCTGAATCTTAAATCACACATACAGATCTCAGTTCTTAGGGACGGCCTCAATGAAACAACCCACCATGTACTCCTACATGGCCTCTCATCGATACCTTTACCAAATCATGTTCAACACATCCCTCATAATACCAACATGAGCGTTTCACTCTAGCCCATCACCCAGATGAACCAAACCTGACACAACTCTAAGCATAGCAGGCATAGCAATGTAGGAATCACAAAAACATGGCTCAATCAACTCCTACACATGCTAGTGGGTTTCATCTAGTTACTGTGGCAATGACAGGTCATGCAGAGGATAAGGGTTCAACTACCGTAGCACACAGCAGTTTGAATCGCGTTGTCTTAATGCAGTAAACGAGAGCAGAGGCGAGAACATGGGTTTGTATCGGAATGATCAATGGTTGCTTGCCTGATGGAGTGGTAGTGGGATACTGCCCTTCAGTTGGATACTCGTGAATATCCTCGGAGGCAGAACCTACCACGAAAAACACAACCGAGCACAATCAACACATGACGATATGCAACAATATGATGCATGCTATGACATGGCAATATGAATGTGTTTGGCCTAATGCAAGCTAAAACAGAAAGGGATGAACTCATTTGAATCCAAGATTCAAATATTAGCTCATTAAATATGGCATTTATAGGGCATTTTCTTATTCTGCTTAAACAGCAAGGTAAACTTGTTTTGTCATGCATGAAACCAGTACAGATGGATAGATTGAATTTTTCTGATAATTTTTCATATATAATTTATCTCATTTGGAGTTATGGTTGAATTTCTATGAATTTTTGAAGTTTGAACTATTTTCTGGAATTTCCTGAATAAGAATAAAGCCAAAAAATCAATTACTGCGTCAGCAATGCGTCAGGGTGACGTCAGCAGGTCAAAGGCGCCAGCCCAGGTCAAACCAGACTGGTGGGGTCCTTCTGTCAGCCTCTCAGTGCACTAACTACATTTAATTAGCCTAATTACTGGGCAGGGCCCACTAGTCAGTGACTGATTAAGTAGGAATTAATTAAAACTAATCCTAATTTAGTTAACAGACCGGCCCCACCTGTCATAGACTCAGGGGGGGGGGGGGTCTACCTGGGCCCACCCAGGGGTCAAACTGGGTCAACTCGCCGGTGTTGAGCCGCCGGCGAGGCCCGAGCCGGCGGAGGGCTTCGGAAAACGCCCTCAGGCGACCAAAACGGCGGCGGAGATGTGCTACGCGATGCGGGGAGCGAGCCACATCGTTTGGTGGTGATAGTTGGGCTCGGGGTGGCCGGAAACGATGCCGGCGACGAGCTTGGCGGTCACCGGAGTTCGGGCGAGGTCGGATTCGAGGCTACGGTGCACGGGAGGAAGAACTGGTGGTGGCTACGGGTCCCTGGGGCTGCACTGATCACGGTGGTGTGCCTGGCTTCAAGCCACGGTGGCCCTGGCCACAACGGCGACGAGGCACGGCGCCGGCGAGCTTCGACCGTGGTGGAAATCGGAGCTACAGGGTGCAAACGAGCAAGGGGAAGGTGGGGATCCAGAGAGAGGCTCACGGGGAGTGCAGCGGTGGCCTCAGCGGGCTCGGGGACGGGCTGGAGAAGAGGTGAGGTCGCCGGCGATCTCGGATGCCCGAGGTTGAAGACGAGGGCGAAGGCAGCGTTGCAGGGCTTCCGGCGAAGCGTGGCTCAGTGGGGAGGACGAGGGAGCCGAGGCGAAGCTTATGGACTCGTCGGAGGGGCGAGGGGACGTCTCTGGCGCCGTCTACGGCGATCGGCGGCGAGGGGCGCGCTCGGCCATCGTGGGAGAGGATGAGGGAGACGAGGGGGAGAGTGAGAGAGGACGGGAGAGGATCGAGGGGGTCTCGTGGCGTCTCTAGGCGCCTCCCGGCGTTGGCAGAAGCAGGAGGTGGCCGGCGCGTGGCCGGCGCGCGGCGAGCACGCACCCCTACCTCCTGGCGCGAGGTAGGGGGTGACTGGCGCTGGCCAGTCGGCTGGGCCGAGCCAGGTAAGGCCCAGGTGGGCTTCTTTCCCCTTTTTTTGATTTTTGTTTTCTTTTCTATTATTCTATAGCTTTAGGGCTTTATTTAAAATACCTAGGCACTTTCTAAAATCCTGAAAATAATTGTGGGCTCTATTGGGATTATTCCTAACAGCAAACAATTATTTCCAGAATTATTTGAGCACTTGAAATATTTAATACCATTTAAATGCCCAAATTCAAATATTTATGAATTAAATCAGTGACCTTCTATTGTCCTAGAAAAACGTGCACATATTTTGCCAAGGGTTCTAACCCAAGGCAAAGAGGGTAAACATTTTAGAAGGGCATTTCAGGTTCACTGAAATTATTTTTAGTAAACCCTAGTTGATTTCAGGGGGGGGGGTGCTGGGGGTTCTGCCTTCCCCATTTCAAGTTTCTGATGAAAGTAAACATGATGCACCCTCTAATGCATGGACTAGCTAGGGTGTGACAACTCACCCCCACTCAATAGAATCTCGTCCCGAGATTTAGGATCATCTGGAAAGAAGGTGGGGTACTCGAGTCGAAGACGATCCTCCCTTTCCCAAGTGGCTTCTTCCTCGGAATGGTGTGACCATTGAACCTTGAGAAACTTGATATTATGATGTCGAGTGGTACGCTCAGCTTGATCAAGGATACGAACGGGGTATTCCCGATAAGAAAGGTTATCTTGTAAATCAAGCGTTTCATGGTCCACTCCACGGATAGGATCTGTGAAGCAACGCCTGAGTTGCGATACGTGGAAGACATCATGAACTCTGGAAATATGCGGAGGTAGTTCCAATTGGTAGGCAACTTCTCCTCGTTTGGCAAGAATGCGAAAGGGTCCAATGTAACGAGGAGCCAATTTGCCTTTGATACCGAAGCGATGGGTTCCCTTTAACGGGGTAACCCGAAGGTAAGCCTTCTCGTCAACTTCAAAGGTCATAGGCTTATGTTTACGATCATATTGACTCTTTTGGCGAGATTGGGCTGTTTTCAATTTCTCATGAATAACGCGAACCTGCTCTTCTGCTTCCTGAATCATATCCGGGCCAAAGAGTTGTCTTTCCCCGGTTTCTGACCAGTTAAGAGGTGTTCGACATTTTCGTCCATAGAGAACTTCGAAGGGAGCTTTGCCCAAACTGGCTTGATAACTATTGTTATAAGCAAACTCCGCGAATGGAAGGCATTTCTCCCAACTCATTCCGAACGAGATAACAGAAGCTCGGAGCATATCTTCCAGAATTTGATTGACTCACTCTACTTGACCACTTGATTGAGATGGAAGGCGGTGCTAAAGGAGAGATGAGATCCCATAGCATTTTGGAAACTTTCCCAAAACCGAGAGGTGAAGAGACTCCCACGGCCTGAGTTAATTTCCAATGGGACACCATGAACAGACACTATTCGGGAGATGTATAAGTCAGCTAGCTGGCTAGCGGTGATACTCTCACAAACAGGTAGAAAGTGGGCTACTTTGGAAAGTCGGTCGATCACAACGAAGATGGCATTATTCCCTCTCTTGGTCCTGGGAAACCCAGTGATGAAATCCATACTGATTTTATCCCATTTCCATTCAGGAATAGCCAAAGGTTGAAGGGTGCCAGCAGGCCGTTGATGCTCTGCTTTAACACAACGACAAACGTCGCAATTAGCAATGTATCAAGCGATTTCTCTCTTCATCCTAGTCCACCAAAACCTCTGGCGTAGGTCTTGATACATTTTAGTACTACCGGGATGAATGGTGAGAGGGGATTCATGAGCTTCCTTAAGGATCATCTGGCGTAGATGTTGTTTCTTGGGAACCACTAGACGGTTCTCGAAGAAGACAGCACCTTGCTCATCAATGGAGAAACATTTAGCAACTCCGCTAACGATGTTTTCCTTAATCCGGGATATGCCCTTGTCATACCGCTGAGCGGTTATGATTTGATCCATAAGGGTAGGTTTCGCCACCAGGGTGGAAAGGAACCCTTGAGGAATAATGTGAAGATTTAGCTTACGAAATTCCTCATGGAGAAGTGGTTGACTTTGTTGTAACATCAGATTGTTACAATAGGACTTACGACTTAGTGCATCAGCCATGACATTGGCTTTGCCCGGGGTGTAAGTTATTCCTAAGTCGTAATCTGAGATCAACTCGACCCAACGTCTTTGCCTGAGATTCAAATATGGTTGGGTGAAGATATATTTCAGACTTTGGTGATTGGTGAAGATCTCGCAACGATTACCGAGAAGGTAATGTCGCCAGGTTTTAAGTGCATGGACTACGGCTGCAAGCTCTAGATCATGTGTGGGATAATTTTCCTCATGTGGGTGTAATTGCTGTGAGGCATAGGCAATTACCTGACGATCTTGCATGAGTATGCAACCTAGTCCTTGTCGCGAGGCGTCGCAATAGATAATAAAGTCCTTGGAGAAATCTGGTGGTACCAGTACGGGAGCAGATGTCAGGCGTCTTTTCAGTTCTTGAAAACTGAACTCGCACTGTGGAGTCCACTCGAACCTTTTATCTTTCTTGAGGAGTTCAGTTAGAGGTTTAGCAACCTTGGAGAAGTTCTTGACGAAGCGGCGGCAGTAGCTCGCTAGGCCAAGGAAACTCCGAACTTGCTTGACCGTTTCAGGTGGAGTCCAATCAAGGATGGCTTGAACTCGCTCGGGATTGACAGCAATACCCTTACCAGAGATTACATGGCCTAGATAGGTCACTTCTGACAACCAAAATTCACACTTGGAGAATTTGGCATAAAGGCGATGCTCTCGAAGTTTCATCAATACCAGCCTTAGATGTTCGGCATGTTCCTCTTCATTCTTGGAGTAGATGAGTATATCATCGAGGTATACTACGACGAATTTGTCCAAGTACTCCATGAAACCGAGTTCATTAACCGGGAGAAGGTGGCCGGGGCATTGGTTAAACCGAAGGACATAACAGTGTACTCGTATTGGCCATAACGAGTAACAAAGGCCGTTTTGGGAATGTCCCTGTTTCTGATTTTGATTTGATGGTAGCCCAACCTCAAATCCATCTTGGAGAAGACTGAGGATCCAGCGAGTTGATCATACAGGTCATTGGTCCTAGGAAGCGGGTATTTGTTCTTGATGGTGACCAAGTTGACGGGTCGGTAATCTACGACCATTCGATCTGTTCCATCCTTCTTCTTGACGAAGAGGACGGGGCAAGCCCAAGGAGAGGAACTAGGATGGATGAACCCCTTGTTCAGGGACTCATCGAGTTGGTTCTTAAGCTCGGCTAGTTCTAAGGGTGCCATCTTGTAGGGTCTTCTAGAAATTGGAACGGTTCCTGGAACAAGGTCTATCACAAACTCAACATCCCTGTCAGGTGGAACACCTGGCAGTTCTTATGGAAACACATCCGGAAAGTCTCAGACTACCGGAACGTCCTCAAGGGCTGGAAGAGGGTTGGTATTTAGGGAGTAAAGTTGGCGCTTGGCCACTCGAGTTAAGACATTAACTGTCTTGCCCGAGGGGTGAGTGAGTTGAACAGTTCTAGTGGCACAATCGATCTTGGCATAATGAGATGACATCCAGTCCATACCCAAGATGATGTTTATGTCGGAGGACTTGAGAGCTATTAAAGATGCAAGGGAGACAAGTCTATCGACAAGAATTTCGTTCCCATGGCTTACCCTAGAAGTTTGCCATTTGGAACCCGGAGTTTGAATTACCATGGAAGTGGGCATGTCACAGAATGTCGTGTTATGCAACCGAGCATAATTCTCGGATATGAATGAATGAGATGCTCCAGTATCGAAAAGAACAGATGCCGGATGGCAGTTAACAAGGAGCGTACCAAGGACGACGTTGGGATCCTCATGAGCCTCCTCGGCTGAAACATAATTGACATGGCCACGTGCAGTGGTGGCCGGCTTGGCGTAGAAAGTCTTTCCCGCGGTCTTACCACGACCAACGGACTTTCCAGCTTGATTGGGGTTGTTCTGGGGGCACTCTCGACTATAGTGACCCGGCTCTCCACACTTGAAGCATGTTACCACAGTGGGGCGTGGAGCAGCATTAGCAGCAGGGCCACCATAGGGCTTGGGCGGTGCGAATTGCTGGTTGGGACGAGGCGCCTCAAAGGACGGCCTCGGGATGAATCTGGGTGGCAGTGCCGTGCTTGGAATCCACACCCGGCGCTTCTGAGCTCCAGAGCCGGATGAAGACCCAAAATCACAGGAGTGCTTGCGTGAAGCGTCATAATCAGTCTGGCCTGTCTCAGCACTGATAGCTTTATTGACCAACTTCTGAAAGGATGTGCACTCGTGCAGACGGAGATCGCGGCGAAGCTCAGGGCTAAGTCCCTTGCGGAACCTTGCCTGCTTCTTGGCGTCAGTAGAAACCTCTCCAGGAGCATAGCGTGCCAGGTTCCCAAATTCACGACTATATGCATCCACAGTCAGCCTTCCTTGGGTGAAGTTGCAGAACTCCTCCCTCTTGCGATCCAGGAGACCTTCCGGAATGTGATGCTCACGGAAAGCCTCACTGAACTCAGCCCAGGTAGTGATTTGACCGACCGGGCGCATAGCTTCGTAGTTTTCCCACCAATGGCTAGCGGGGCCTTCGAGATGATAGGCAGCATAGGTAACCTTGTCAGCTTCGGCTACGTTGGCAGAACGTAGCTTCTGAGTGATGCTGCGAAGCCAATCATCCGCGTTTAGGGGCTCGACGGAATGGTTAAACTTTGGTGGGTACAGCTTGATAAAGTCATTGATTGACACCAAGTCATTTCATGGGTGGCGTGCAGTGTTCTGCTCAATCCGCTCCAGCAGGCGGTTGGTCTCACGCTTGTTTCTTTCCGCCTCCAGCATCACTTCGGCCAGAGAAGGCGGGTGAGGCAGATTTTCACCTCTAGCTGCACTGGCTTCCCCGTACTCCGGGACAGCAGGGTTGCCGCGGGTGTTGACCATCCTAGGAGAAAACAAGACAACGGTTTAGACAAGGATGGCTCAAACTTAGCAAGGAAGTGCAGAATGTAATGGATAACACGGAATGCAGAGATGCCCATCCGTATGTCATGGTAATATAAAACTGCCACATACATACCAACGGTCATCCACATCATACATAGTTTAGTACAAGCCTAGGCTACAGTACAACTATGATGAGAGACGTTACATCTCATCGGAGGCATTCCAAGTTCCTATACATTATTTGTCTACACCTCCGGAATCGATTACACGCAAAGTCATATTCCATAAGTCACGCAGGACAGTGGAGATACAACTACTACAATACTAGTGGTACTACTACTAACTCAGACAGCTCCGTAGTAGTCCTCATAGAAGTCACCTCCATAGCCTGGAAGTTCAACGTGATCATCCGGAAACAGACGGTCCTGAGGAGTCTGTGGACCATAGGGGCTAGGATGAGGTCTTGGACCAACAAACGGTTGCCTGCGGGGACCACGGGGTGGGGTGATGCCTCCCACATCACGCCAATCCACCATGTTTGGCAGAGCTGATCTCACAGGATACAGATCCCTTCTATCCATACATCCAGCTTGCACCGCAGGTGCAAACCGAGTCAATGTGGCCCAATGATCAGCACGGGTATTAAAAAGCTCCAGCCTCAAGGCCCGATTCTCTCGGTCCTTATCTTCGAGCATCTCAGTGGTGGTACGAGTTAATGAGTCCTCCTGAGTGGAGTCAGCATAGATAGCCTGAAGATACCCTTGCGCTCCCGAAAGTGAAGCTGGCATGTAACGGAAATCAGTGTTCCGAAGCAGGCCAGTCCGGACTCGCAAGATGGTCATCATGGAGTAGGTAGCATCCTGCACAGCCATCTCAACGGTAACCCCGAGTCCAAAGGAACAATGAAGGGGCTCGATAGATCCAGGATAGGAAGGAAATATCCTGACGTTGCAGAAATACTGGCTTTGATTAAAGTCGTGGAGCTGCTCTTCGACAGTGTATTCGGGGTACCAACGGTATCCTGTCTCGATCATGACCCGGACTAACATAGCAGTATGACCGGGCACGTCGAGGCACCTGGTCAGGCGAACCACTTGGTTTTGAGGACGGTTGGCCATCTGAAAGCACAACCACAAGAAAAAAGAAACATCAAAATTCCTAGGGAAAATTGGACAGCATAACGGCTGTAAATGCTCAGAAAAAGATTTGAGACATCCACAACAGTTCACAATACCGCTCAACAACATCATATCAAGGTTCTGATTCAAATAGTAACATACTAAAATAGTAGAAATTGGACTGGGACTCGTAGCAATAATCCTATAAGCTACTACAGATTAGTAACACGTGAACCTGATAGAAGAAGAGAGCCTAGTCCTTAACCCACGTTGAATGAGAAGAGAATGACTCAGATCAGAGGCATAGGATAAAGGAGTAAAAGAAACTTACGTTCCCTCCCACAATCAATTCCCTTACATCTAACTATAGCATTTCTAGACTCGACATCGACCAGTTTGGCTCAACGAACCTACAGGCAGTCCGGCTCTGATGCCAACGCTGTCAGGACCCCGATTCCAAGCCACATCGATCTAGCCAGTAACACCTCATATCACTTTGTGGCCTCACGCACGGTATCCCACGGTGTCGCCTTACCATGGCCCGAGACCGTTTGCGCCTTTTGGCTCACGTATATGACAATGTCGCTAGCATCGATATGACCCAGAACCCGGGCCGACATGGCTAGTCGTGAACCCAAAGCGGCACAGACCTATGGACACAGGCACAGGAATCACATCGAACATGTTGGTCATCAACGAGTGATTCCGGGCTGTAGCACTGGGCTAACAGGACTCCGGGGGTTCCGGGCTGTAGCAGGCTAGGCAGGACTCCGGAAGTCACCGCATGACATTTCCCCGAAGGGACAGACATAGGGACGAAGTGAAACACATGCCGGCCAGTCAAGTGTCCTGAACAGTAGTGCTGGGCTAGCAGGACTCCGGTGAACCGGGCTGTAGAGGACTACTATGGCTCGAGAAACACTAGACTACATTTCCCCATAAGAAATGCTGCGAAGGACAAACAACTAGATTGTCGGATCCCACTCATACCAAGCATTTCAATCATACACACAATATGCCCGATATGAGTACATACAACATGGCATCACAACAAAACTCTACAACTCAAGTACTTTATTTAAAGGCTCCAGAGAGCCATAGATAACATGTTCATACAGATAGGGGTCACATGACCCGACACTCAAGTCATTCAAGCATACAAGCACGTGCGGAAGCAACTAGTCTGAGTACAGACTCTAAAAAGAAAGAAGGCTTCTCAAAGCCTATCTATCTACATAGGGCCCTCCATGGCCGGGATCACCACCTGAGTGGCTAGTCACTCGTCGACGTCAAGATCTACATAAAACCCATCGGAGGGGGCAGTGTTGTCGTCTAAAAACAATAATAAACAAACATGAGTACAAAGGTACTCAGCAAGTCTTACATCAGAACCTACTATACATGCTCATTCTCAAGAAGGTGGTGGGGTTATGCAGCAAGCCAGCTTTGACCCGTGGATAAGCTATCCTACGGAACCTCTTTAGTAAAAATAGTTTTCCCACACGAGTCCACTACTCACCAACACAATACTCCACCGGGGATCCTCCCTCGTCATCCTGCGAGAGGGCCATCCTCGGTACTCACACTTATCTTGAGTCTTTTAGTAGTATCCATTAACTTGTCTATGAACTGTATAGGCAACCAAGTAGTCCTTTACCGCGGACACGGCTATTCGAATAGTTTTATACCCTGCAGGGGTGTACTTCGTCATACACGCTTTCACCGCTTACCGCCGTCTGCACGACATGTACTCGGCAACCTTCAAGTGGAAGCCCAGTGAGGGTGTCGGCCACGGCCTACCTAAACACCTAAGTCTCTAGTCCAGGTTTATCGCCTATCCAGGTTCCATCCGCAGGGAGTCCGGCCGAGGTTTCCACTTACGGCCCCGAACGATGTGAACAGGGTTCCCGAGACACCAAACGGGTGACTCGGTACACCGTGCCAGGGTGTATCTACCGCAACATAGCCCACCCCTGGGGTCAGCGCTACGCACGGCCGCCAACACATATCCTACAAAGACCAGAAACTAATTGCAACTCCTGGACAGAGTACTAGGGTGCTAAGAAGCCGAGAGGGTCAATTAAGGATCCCAATGCACGGTAGTAGCTGAATCTTAAATCACACATACAGATCTCAGTTCTTAGGGACGGCCTCAATGAAACAACCCACCAGGTACTCCTACATGGCCTCTCATCGATACCTTTACCAAATCATGTTCAACACATCCCTCATAATACCAACATAAGCATTTCACTCTAGCTCATCACCCAGATGAACCAAACCTGACACAACTCTAAGCATAGCAGGCATAGCAATGTAGGAATCACAAAAACATGGCTCAATCAACTCCTACACATGCTAGTGGGTTTCATCTAGTTACTGTGGCAATGACAGGTTCATGCAGAGGATAAGGGTTCAACTACCGTAGCACACAGTAGTTTGAATCGCGTTGTCTTAATGTAGTAAACAAGAGCAGAGGCGAGATCATGGGTTTGTATCGGAATGATCAATGGTTGCTTGCCTGATGGAGTGGTAGTGGGATACTGCCCTTCAGTTGGATACTCGTGAATATCCTCGGAGGCAGAACCTACCACGAAAAACACAACCGAGCACAATCAACACATGACGATATGCAACAATAAGATGCATGCTATGACATGGCAATATGAATGTGTTTGGCCTAATGCAAGCTAAAACAGAAAGGGATGAACTCATTTGAATCCAAGATTCAAATATTAGCTCATTAAATATGGCATTTATAGGGCATTTTATTATTCTGCTTAAACAGCAAGGTAAACTTGTTTTGTCATGCATGAAACCATTACAGATGGATAGATTGAATTTTTCTGATAATTTTTCATATATAATTTATCTCATTTGGAGTTATGGTTGAATTTCTATGAATTTTTGAAGTTTGAACTATTTTCTGGAATTTCCTGAATAAGAATAAAGCCAGAAAATCAATTACTGCGTCAGCAATGCGTCAGGGTGACGTCAGCAGGTCAAAGGCGCCAGCCCAGGTCAAACCAGACTGGTGGGGCCCTTCTGTCAGCCTCTCAGTGCACTAACTACATTTAATTAGCCTAATTACTGGGCAGGGCCCACTAGTCAGTGACTGATTAAGTAGGAATTAATTAAAACTTATCCTAATTTAGTTAACAGACCGGCCCCACCTGTCATAGACTCAGGGGGGGTCTACCTAGGCCCACCCAGGGGTCAAACTGGGTCAACTCGCCGGTGTTGTGCCGCCGGCGAGGCCCGAGACGGCGGAGGGCTTCGGAAAACACCCTTAGGCGACCAAAACAGCGGCGGAGATGTGCTACGCGATGCGGGGAGCGAGCCGCATCATTTGGTGGTGATAGTTGGGCTCGGGGTGGCCGGAAACGACGCCGGCGACGAGCTTGGCGGTCGCCGGAGTTCGGGCGAGGTTGGATTCGAGGCTACGATGCACGGGAGGAAGAACTGGTGGTGGCTGCGGGTCCCTTGGGCTGCGCTGATCACGGTGGTGTGCCTGGCTTCAAGCCACGGTGGCCTTGGCCACGACGGTGACGAGGCACGGCACTGGCGAGCTTCGGCCGCGGTGGAAATCGGAGCTACATGGTGCAAACGAGCAAGGGGAAGGTGGGGATCGAGAGAGAGAGGCTCACGGGGAGTGCAGCGGTGGCCTCAATGGGCTCAGGGACGGGCTGGAGAAGAGGTGAGGTCGCCGGCGATCTCGGATGCCCGAGGTTGAAGACGAGGGCGAAGGCGGCGTTGCAGGGCTTCCGGCGAACCGTGGCTCGGTGGGGAGGACGAGGGAGCCGAGGCGAAGCTTATGGACTCGTCGGAGGGGCGAGGGGAGGTCTCTGGCGACGGCTACGGTGATCGGCGGCGAGGGGCGCGCTCGGCCATCGTGGGAGAGGATGAGGGAGACGAGGGGGAGAGTGAGAGAGGACGGGAGAGGATCGAGGGGGTCTCGTGGCGTCTCTAGGCGCCTCCCGGCGTCGGCAGAAGCAGGAGGTGGCCGGCGCGTGGCCGGCGCGCGGCGAGCACGCGCCCCTGCCTCCTGGCGCGAGGTAGGGGGTGACTGGCGCTGGCCAGTCGGCTGGGCCGAGCCAGGTAAGGCCCAGGTGGGCTTCTTTCCCCTTTAGGGCTTTATTTTTGTTTTCTTTTCTATTATTCTGTAGCTTTAGGGCTTTATTTAAAATACCTAGGCACTTTCTAAAATCCTGAAAATAATTGTGGGCTCTATTGGGATTATTCCTAACAGCAAACAATTATTTCCAGAATTATTTGAGCACTTGAAATATTTAATAGCATTTAAATGCCCAAATTCAAATATTTATGAATTAAATCAGTGACCTTCTATTGTCCTAGAAAAATGTGCACCTATTTTCGCAAGGGTTCTAACCCAAGGCAAAGAGGGTGAACATTTTAGAAGGGCATTTCAGGTTCATTGAAATTATTTTTAGTAAACCCTAGTTGATTTCAGGGGGGTGCTGGGGGTTCTGCCTTCCCCATTTCAAGTTTCTGATGAAAGTAAACATGATGCACACTCTAATGCATGGACTAGCTAGGGTGTGACACCCCCCCTGAATTCAACTTGGGTTTACTAAAAATAATTTCAATGAACCTGAAATGCCCTTCTAAAATGTTCACCCTCTTTACCTTGGGCTAGAACCTCTGGGAAAATAGGTGAACATTTTTCTGGGTCAACAAAAGGTCACTGATTTAAATCATAAATATTTGAATTTGGGTATTTAAATGCTATTAAATAATTTAAGTGCTCAAATAATTCTGGAAATAATTGTTTGCTATTTGGAATAATCCCAACAGGGCCCACAAATATTTTCAGGATTTTAGAAAGTGCCTAGGTATTTTAAATAAAGCCCTAAAGCTACAGAAAAATAGAAAAGGAAACAAAAATAAAAAAAGGTAGAAGAAGCTCACCTGGTGCCACCCACCAGGCCCACCTACGGGCCCAGCCCAGCCACCGCGCCAGCGAGCAGCTTGGCTTGGCCAGGCAGGCAGGCAGGTGCTCGACGGCGGCACCAGCACGCGCCACGCAGCTGGCTGCCGTCCTGCTTCCTCCCCTCGCTGCCCTGCTGGCCTGGACAGGCTCCACGTCGCCGCCTCGACCCCCTGGACATGCTCACTCGCCCCCTGCCTCTCTCTTTCGCTCCCCTCCGCCATGGCCGACGCTGCTGAGCTCGCGCCACCTTGAAACCCCCGTCCACCGACGTCCCCGTGATGCACCACCGTGTCCATCCTCTCCGCCGCCGTCAACTCCTTCGAGTAGCCAAGCCCCGAGCGCTCACACGCTCTGCAACGTCTTCTTCGACCTCGTCTTCACCGAGCCTCGCCGGAGATCCCCTTCGACGTCGCCGCCACATCGACTCGTCCCCGACCACGCCGTCTACCTCTTCGTGATCGCCGTGAGCTGCTGCACCTCCCCAACCTCTCCGTTCCTCTTCTCGTGCACCACAACGAGCACACGAAGCTCACCCGCACCCGCCACCATGGAGCTCATCACCGACGTGTCTCCGGCCTAACACCGGCCACGCCACCTAGTCTAACCACTCCACCGCATCCCTAGGGGCACAACGCACCTCACCACACGCCCTGCCGTGCCACGTAGCCTCGGGCCCATTTTTACCCGACTCCAGCGACCGCAAGGCTCATCGCCGGCGACGTTTCCGGCCACCCCGAGTCCAACCACCACCACCAAACGCCGCGGTTCGTCCCTAGCTACCCGTAGCTGCTCTCCGCGCACCAAATGGTACCCAGTGGGCGTTTTCCGCGGCGTGCCACCGCGTCTGGCCTCGCCGGCGGCTAAACGCCGGCAGGCTTTGACCCACTGACCGGCGAGGTTGACCTGCTGACGTGGGTTGACTTTCCCCCCCTCTCTCTCACCGACATGCGGGCCCCGCCTGGCTAATTACCTTGTTAGTGCTAACTAAATAGGATAGTTTAATTAGTAGTCACTGACTAGTGGGCCCCGCCAGTTAATTAGGCTAACTAAGCGTGGTTAGTGCACAGAGACACTGACCAGGGGGCCCCACCAGTCAGGTTTGACCTGGGCTGGCGCCTTTGACCTGCTGACGTCACCCTGACGCATTGCTGACGCAGTAATTGATTTTCTGGCTTTATTCTTATTCAGGAAATTCTAGAAAATAGTTCAAACTTCAAAAATTCATAGAAAGTCAACCATAACTCCAAATGAGATAAAGTATATATGAAAAATTATCAGAAAAATTCAATCTATCCATCTGTACTGGTTTCATGCATGAAAAAACAAGTTTACATTGCTGTTTAAGCAGAATAAGGAAATGCCCTATAAATGCCATATTTAATGAGCTAATATTTGAATCTTTGATTCAAATGCGTTCATCCCTTTCTATTTTAGCTTGCACTAGGCCAAAACACATTCATATTGCCATGTCATAGCATGCATCATATTGTTGCATATCGTCATGTGTTGATTGTGCTCGGTTGTGTTCTTCGTGGCAGGTTTTGCCTCCGAGGATATTCACGAGTATCCAACTGAAGGGCAGTATCCCGTTACCACTCCATCAGGCAAGAAACCATTGATCATTCCGATACAATGCATGTTCTCGCTCCTGCTCTTGTTTACTACATTAAGACAACACGATTCAAACTGCTGTGTGCTACGGTAGTTGAACCGTTATCCTCTGCATGACCTGTCATTGCCACAGTAACTAGATGAAACCCACTAGCATGTGTGGGAGTTGATTGAGCCATGTTTTGTGATTCCTACCCTGCTATGCCTGCTATGCTTAGAGTTGTGTCAGGTCTGGTTCATCTGGGTG
This sequence comes from Triticum monococcum, assembly GCA_034509565.1. Taxonomy (NCBI): domain Eukaryota; kingdom Viridiplantae; phylum Streptophyta; class Magnoliopsida; order Poales; family Poaceae; genus Triticum; species Triticum monococcum. The sequence goes on along the minus strand of CM067847.1, from coordinate 740,404,598 downwards.
ATGGGCTATAGTGAAATGCTTATGTCAGTAATATGTGGGATGTGTTGAACATGTTTGGTAAAGGTATCGATGAGAGGCCACGTAGGAGTACATGGTGGGTTGTTTCATTGAGGCCGTCCATAAGAACTGAGATCTGTATGTGTGATTTAAGATGCAGTTACTACCGTACATTGGGCCCGAAACAAATGGACCCTCTTGGCTTCTTAGCCACCCTATTACTCTGTCCAGGAGTTGCAATTAGTTTCTGGTCTTTGTAGGATATGTGTTGGCGGCCGTGCGTAGCGCTGACCCCAGGGGTGGGCTATGTTGCGGTAGATACACCGTGGCACGGTGTACCGAGTCACCCGTTTGGTGTCCAGGGAACCCTGTTCACATCGTTCGGGGCCGTAAGTGGAAACCTCGGCCGGACTCCCTGCGGATGGAACCTGGATAGGCGATAAACCTGGACTAGAGACTTAGGTGTTTAGGTAGGCCGTGGCCGACCCCCTCGCTGGGCTTCCGCTTGAAGGTTGCCGAGTACATGTCGTGTAGACAGCGGTAAGCGGTGAAAGCGTGTATGACGAAGTACACCCCTGCAGGGTATAAAACTATTCGAATAGCCGCGTCTGCGGTAAAGGACTACTTGGTTGCCTATACAGTTCATAGACAAGTTAATGGATACTACTAAAAGACTCAAGATAAGTGTGAGTACCGAGGATGGCCCTCTCGCGGGATGACGAGGGAGGATCCCCGGTGGAGTATTGTGTTGGTGAGTAGTGGACTCGTGTGCGAAAACTATTTTTACTAAAGAGGTTCTGTAGGATAGCTTAGGTATGGGTCAAAGCTGGCTTGCTGCATAACCCCACCACCTCCTTGAGAATGAGCATGTATAGTAGGTTCCGATGTAAGACTTGCTGAGTACCTTTGTACTCATGTTTGTTTATTATTGTTTTCAGACGACAACACTGCCCCCTCCGATGGGTTTTATGTAGATCTTGACGTCGACGAGTGACTAGCCACCCAGGTGGTGATCCCGGCCATGGAGGGCCCTATGTAGATAGACAGGCTTTGAGAAGCCTTCTTTCTTTTTAGAGTCTGTACTCAGACTAGTTGCTTCCGCACGTGCTTGTATGCTTGAATGACTTGAGTGTCGGGTCATGTGACCCCTATCTGTATGAACATGTTATGTATGGCTCTCTGGAGCCTTTAAATAAAGTACTTGAGTTGTAGAGTTTTGTTATGATGCCATGTTGTATGTACTCATATCGGGCATATTGTGTGTATGATTGAAATGCTTGGTACGAGTGGGATTCGACAATCTAGTTGTTTATCCTTCGCAGCCTTTCTTATGGGGAAATGTAGTCTAGTTTTCCTCGAGCCATAGTAGTCCGCTATAGCCCGGTTCACCGGAGTCCTGCTAGCCCAGCACTACTGTTCAGGACACTTGACTAGCCGGCATGCGTTTCACTTTGTCCCTATGTCTGTCCCTTCGGGGAAATGTCACACGGTGACTTCCGGAGTCCTGCCTAGCCTGCTACAGCCCGGGATCCCCGAAGTCCTGTTAGCCCAGTGCTACAGCCCGGAATCACTCGTGGATGACCGACATGTTCGATGTGATTCATGTATGCCCGTCTCCATAGGTCTGTGCCGCTTTGGGTTCACGGCTAGCCATGTCGGCCCGGGTTCTCAGTCATATGGATGCTAGCGACATTGTCATATAAAAGAGCCAAAAGGCGCAAACGGTCCCGGGCCATGGTAAGGCGACACCCGTGGGATACCGTGTGTGAGGTCGCAAAGTGATATGAGGTGTTACCGGCTAGATCGATGTGGCTTCGAATCGGGGTCCTGACACATAGCTCCTGCTAAAACATGGGTGGTGCGGAAAGCTTGCTGAAACTGATCCCATGTGACAGTGTCGACTGGGAAGGTGGCTGTGAAATTCTCCCACCATGCTGCCGCGGGTCCGTCAAGCTGATGTGCGGCAAACTTCACTTTCTCACCATCCGTGCATCCTAAAGTGGTCAACTCCCTTCCTATCTTGCGGAGCCAATCGTCTGCTACTATTGGCTCGGTGCTACTAGAAAACACCGGCGGATTCAGCCTAAGGAAACGGGCTAAGTGGTCAACAGGTGGCGGTGGTGGTGGTGGGTTGTTGTTGTTGTTGTTGTTGTTTTGCTAGTTCTGGACTAACATCTGCATCAATTAATTCTGCTGCTGGATCAACTGAGTGAGCTCCGGTGGAAATCCATTGTCACGTCTCGGTGGCATCTGAGGGTTTAGAAAAGACGAGATTTAAGAATAGATGGAGGTCTAAAGAGAAAACACTACCCCAATGCACATGAGCAAATGCACACAAACTCACTTCATTCAAATCAAACAAGGGCACACAAACGGTCTAGATCTATCGAAAAAGTGCTTGAACTATAGTGTATACATGGGGGGAATACTACTAATATTTGGTGGTCATCTAGAAACTTGAACCGATGGAAGACTCCATGTTGTCCGCTCCAGCTTCGTCTTCAAAGTCGGGTTCACTTGGATCGGAATCGGTGCCGTCGATGATGATGTAGTTGTCCGGACATGCGACGTACATGTCTTCCTTCCTGGATGCTAACTCCCTCTTGAGTTCTTCAATCTCTTTCTTAAGATCGCCGTTGTGTCTTGCTAGAGCTACGATTTCGTCCATGTAGTCCTTGCGTGTAGCCTTTAGTTCTCCTTCTAGCTCGATGATCCTAGCCTTCGCATTCTTCAACTCTATCATATCATTGCACATCTGGTTCTCGTGGCGTCGAATGTGCTGGTTTAACTCCTGGATGAATGCTGCAATGGATCTATCCTTCTTGGTGCTGACTAACTCCCATTGTTCATCTCGGCGTCCGCAAATCTGGTAGATAGTGTACTTGAGGTCTTCTTGATAAACTTCTCCAATGCGTCCTATGGTGATATGGGCTGCCGTGCTCTTTCCTAGACTCCAAGTTGGTGCATTGAAAACACTATCTATGGGCTTCGTGATTGGCGCGAATGTACTTCCCGGAACGTGAGCTTGAATCTTCCAGCGCTCCTCTTCAGGTAGAGTGGCATTGAAGGTTCCCGTGAAACTTGGTAGTCCAATGTTTAGGTACTTGGTGACTTCCTTCAAGTGAAATCCAAAAGGTGTGCCTTCATCCGGTTGAGCGTACTTGATCTTCGCGTCCTTCATCCTAAAGAGTAGAAAAGATGAGGAGTTAGAAAATGAGGAGAGAATAGTGATCTATGGCTTTAACTTAGTGGTCGTGTCCTACAGTCAGCGTGTGTTCTGATACCATCTCTGTAGCGACCCGACCCGAATGGATCAAGTCTCTGTGCTCCGGTGTCATCCCTGGATCAGTAATGCTGACACCACACAGTACTTCGAAGGATTTATAGCAGAGTAGCAATCACACACTTATTACATCGGTGTCTCAAAAGAGAACTTATTACAATAAATATGGCCTACGGCCATCTAATATCGATAACAGCGGAAGACTTGGAAGATAAATGGGTCCATCAACTCCAACGGCGTCACTGAGTATAGAACCACGACCTAAAAGCACCTTACTCATCGTCTGAAAAGTTTGCAACATGAAAGTTGCAGCCCGAAACGGGTCAGCACATGGAATATGCTGGCAAAGTAACACATAGAGAGTAATGGAATGTAACAACTATACTATATGCATATTTGGCTGGTGGAAAGCTCTATGGTTACTGTTTTGTGTAAAGCCAGTTTTTCCCTACTGCAAAGGAATAAATTTTGTTTAACTATCATGGTGGTTGAACATCGAGAATGGTTGACAGCATTCCGATCCCAATTAAGTGAACAATTAAAACCCAACAATATTAGTTAGAAGTAACATGATGAGATTCACACGATATTCAAGTACTAGATACTCAAGTTGTCCATAACCGGGGACATGGCTAATCATGATTAGTTTATTACACTCTGCAGAGGTTTGCGCACTTTTCCCCACAAGACTCGATCGCCTCCGTTGGGTTTCTCGCACTACACGGTGTTTGAGAAACGGATGACCGAGACACAGTCTTTCAGTAGCGCTAGCACCTTACGATGGATAGACCGGTACACCTACTTTCCCCTACATCTGCTAGTCTACCCTGTAAGTGTTCGCACGCCTTAGTCAACTATGCCAGAGCCCGTATTGGCTTGTGGATGCACACGGAAGCTTCTAGCATGAAAGATCTTATGATCCCTTTGAGCCTGGGTGGCGGTCCAAAATAAAACAGGCAAGTCCTGATAGACATCAGGTGCCTCAATCCACCCAGATGTGTGTTTAAGTTGCCACCTTAGATAAACCCTTAAAATTATCAACTCAAATCTGTCATGGATATCACTCACCCAATCCATGTCTACTAGCATAGCATGGCAAAATAAGAAAACGTAGAAGTAACTCCCAAAGGTTTCATAACAAACATGTAATAGGTACTACCTCATCTACTTCCCATCCCACAATTCAATTAGATCCTAATCATGCAATGTGCGAGGATTGATCTAATGCAATAAAACTGGGTTGTAGAAAAGGTATGATCAAAGTGTTACTTGCCTTGCTGATGATCCGCGAGTCCTAGAGATTCGAAGTAACAGGCGGCACAATCCGGGTAATCTATCGCAGACAAACAACAAGCATACAATAAGTACTCATCTAATGCACAGGTAAAACTCGAACAAGAGATCGAACCAGGTAGTTCAACATAAGAACTCCGGTTGCAAAGAGAGAAAGAACCGAACAAAGCAATGGAAAACAAACGGCGGAAGAAAACAACTCAGTTCTAGCAAGTTGAAACTAGGTCAAGTTTTACAGTAGCAAAAACTTATTTAAGTTGATTAGTCAGAACGACGGTTTCGAAACGAAACACCAGGCGCTTGAATCACCTGATTCCGGTAAACGAGCGGGGAGATAGACTAGAACGAAGGTCGGATCTGAGATCGCGATCGCAGAATAAATCCGACGAAAGAAAAAAAAGAACGGTTAAACGAACAAAAGTTCGTTAACCGAGAATAAACGGTGATCACGTTTGCTAAGACGAACGGTCCGGCGAATGCTCGCTAAACAACTAAACCGAAAGAAAAACGAAAACCGATCTAGGGTTTCGATAAAAACCGAAACAACGAACCAAAAGAAAACCGGAACGGTTTATAAGAAAAACCAAACCGGGGAAAAAGAGAGGCGCGGCGCGGCTACCTCGGTGAGGCTCCGGTGAGGGGGTCCGGCGGCGGCTGCGTTGCAAGGGCGGCGGCGGCGCTAGGGCGACGGCGGCGGCGTAAGGCGGCGCTAGGGCGGCGGCGGCACAAGGCGCGGGCGGCGGCGGCTTGGGGCGCGGGGTGGGAGGCGGTGCGGTGGTGTGAGGAGAGGGGGAGGGGGGAGAAAACTTGGGGGAGGGGGCAAGAAAAGGTGGCGCTAGAGTCCTACTAGGACTCGGCCTGGGGCGGCGGCGCTGGCTGCGTGGCTACGCGCGCGCGCGAGGAGGCCTGGCCGGCCGGCTGGGCCTTGGCCCAGGAGGGCGCGACGTGGAATTTTTTTAAAAGGTTTCGCGCGCAGAAAAACAAAGAAAGAAAAAAATCTAAACGAACTCCAAAATTCCCAAAGTAAATTTTCCCCGACTCCTAAAAATGAGTCGAACAAAATAAACTTTTCTCGAGGCCTAGAATGCAAATTTTGAAAACACGCATTTTTTCCTAATCCAAATAAAATGCAAATGAACACGGGAAAACAAAATTGACTTTATTTATTAAATCTTCTTTTTCCTAAATTTGGGAAAAGTCATATTATTTCCCTCTCTCATAATTTTGATATTGGAAAAATAATTGAAGATGAAATAAATAAAATCAAATGATCCTCATTTTCAAAATTTGAGAAATATCAAATATGAAAATGACGAAATCTCCAACTCTCTCCGAGGGTCCTTGAGTTGCGTGAAATTTCTAGGATCGACCAAATGCAAGAAAATATGATATGCATGATGATCTAATGTATAATATTCCAAATTGAAAATTTGGGATGTTACAAAAGCAGTATGCACAATAGCAATCATAGTTAAAAAAGGCGTGCCTAAGCAAGCGCTTAAGCGCGCCTAGGCTCCAGGCATTAGTGAAACGCAGTGCACATAACTACGCTTAATCTATGTATACCCGCACATAAGCATGCGCTTTGGTCAATAAAGCGCAAGGCGGTGGCAAAACGCACAATTAACGCCTGGCGCTTTTTTGAACTATGATAGCAATGGATCTTAAATTAGAACAGTTGTTCTTCAGGTTTAGGCACTTGTTCTACATGAACAGAGTACAGCAAGGCGCAAGAATATAGTACTTAAAAATAGAAAATGAGCTCATAGACCTTACCACATTCTTGGTTCGGGACCAGTACAGAACAAGGCGTTCCCAGTCATCGTCCAGTAAATGTGTCTCAGGAGAGCGTAAGGGAATTTGATGAGTTTCTTTGCCGGTGAAGTACATTTTCTTCAGGTAATTCCGATACTGCCACCAAGCATTCTTGAAGATAGCAGAGGTATTAGCACAGGTTACCTCATCCTTAGTTTCCAAATCGGTCCTTCTCTATAGAGAAAAATGGGAAAATATATTGTATTATAACCATCATGGAGGTAGGATGTATGGGACAAAGCAAAGCAATTTCCATGAATAACATTACTTACACATAACTCCTGGACAAACACCTACAACTGGCATTTTCCTTCATCTTCAGTATAATATTTCCAAGATGGGAAGATACACACATACGATTTAACAACATCAAATGTGATAGATGCTAAACTACGACTAGCTGGTTGTGCTTCCTCCACAGGAATAGGCGTACTAACTGGTGGAGTTGGGGTTCACCGTGGTAGTACTGGCCCTTTGGGCACTGGAGCTTCCTTACTAGTTGCTCTTGTTTGGGAGCTCTGTGGTGGAGATGGGGCTGTGTCAACAGGAACTGTGTTACTATCTGCTGGGGTTGGGGTTAGATTGGGTGAAGCTGGTTCTCTGTCCATTGCAGTAGGGGTACAATCTGCGAGAGTTTGGGTTATGTGTGGTAGGGCTAGTGCTCGTGCATGTACAACCGGGGTGCTATCTCCAACAAGAGGTAGCACTGTTTTATTTGAAGACCGTGTTTTTAGTCCGCTAGATGCTGGCATCACCCGCTCCAATTCAAATGGCTGATAAACAGGAAACATAGTTGAATGTACAGACATTGTATGAGAGACAGATGCAATAGATAGTGTGGAAAAAAGAGGGCATGAAATAGTTGACATGTATATTGTTTAACTAAAATGGATAACATGACATAATTTCACATATATGATGTCTATCTAAACTGGATAGCATAGCATAACATAATTCAAAGATATGATGAATAACTAAACAAGATCGCATGACATAATTCACCTACATGTTATCTAAGTAATCAGGATCGCATCATTTAATTCACATATGTGATTTATATGCTAAACAAAGGGCATTAGATATGATGTCTGAACTAAGAATATGGTGTTGAATATTGTGTATATGATGTCTAATCTATGCAATGCAAAACACCGTATGCATCATATGAGTAGTATAATCGTGCCAAGTTAGAGCATAGACCTCGGTGGGGGAATAGGACTGGTCATCTGTCTTTGCATCCATCTCCGAGGAGCTATCGGGACCCAACAAGAGATCTTCTTCGACAGGTAGCACTGTCTGCGCTGAAGGCCTTGTTTTTACTCCAGATTTTTCAATCTCCCACCCAAATGGTTGATTCACAAGAAGAGTAGTTTAATGTACAAACATTGTCGGCAAATGGAAATGTAATGAAGAAAAGGATGGACAAGATATCATTCAAATATATGATGCCTGGTTAAACAGGATGGCATTGCACATTTCACGTATATTATGGCTGGCTAAAAGACATGAGACTGCACAATTCCCATATATGATATAGAAACTAAACAGGTGGCATTACAGAACATGTCTAAACTAAGCAGATGACATATATGATATAAAAGTAGGCACTGCAAGGAAACATATGCATGATATGACTAACATCATCATGCCAAGGTAGAGAAAACACCTTGGGGGGTAAATAGGAGTGGTCAGAGGCGTCTGAATCCTCCTCAGAACAGATATCTTCCTCTGGATTACAATCTGGAGAGGGGTGGGGAGGGTTTGCCGTTGAACCCACCATGGAGCGATGTCTGCATGACATTGTATTGCCGCGCAAAACTCTTCTCTTTTTCTCTACACGTTCAACATGGCTGTGTACAATATCTTACATGCATACGGAAAAAAATATGGTGACATTATGTAAGGAGAGCATGCAGAAATTTAGAGTGATGGTAACAACTAGTGGATGGATCCAAAAATAATGATAGCAGGCTGACGATTGGTTTAATTTAATAAACAGACAAATGATGATTGCTTTACTACTTGTTTCCCACCCAAGATGAACAACATAGGCATACCCTAGGTGAAACAGATATTAGACAGAGATACTATTCATTGCTTCCTCGATATGTGCCCCACAACTAATTTAGAACTCAAGTTTGAACATTAATTTGGACCTGACTTGGAGTCCAAGAGGTGAACAGGACGATAAAGTAGCAGGAAATTTTTAGCAATGCATAACATAAGCAGAAACAAAAGAGTGTGACCTCTCTTGTGGACCCATGTACTCCTCAGGTTCATCTGCTGAGTGGATGATGGTGATGCCGTTGCGGTGGGTGCCGGCGGCAGGGAAGGAGACCTGAGGCGGCGAAAGATGGTCAGGAGTCGTGATGTCTAGTTTGGTGGATGTTTCTGTCGATGGAGCAGCTCAGTTGAGGTGGATGACGTCGCGGCAGGAGCCGGACAAACCACACAAAGATCCCTTCGACACCTACCTGTAACTGAAGTAATTCTGTAAGGGCTCATTTGGCTTGCATGATTCTAAAAATGCGGGGATATGAAAATCACTGGAATAGGATAGGAATGCACATGGTAAACAGAGCATTTGTAAACACAGGATTTCTGTCAACTTGAGTGTTTGGTTTACAGGAATTGGAAGAGCAGAGGAATGCAAAGAAACATGGCCAAAATAAAGTGAAACCATATGAAAGCATGTACAATTAGAATATTATTCTGCCACTAATGCACTTGGTCTTGTTTTCATGCATAGGATTTTGAAAAGTAGGTCCAGGTGGATGTTTTGCTTAATTCCTTTCAACAAAATGCATGAATAATTGAATAGTAGAGTGCCATTGGAAAATTCCCTATTCCTATGTTTTTCCGTTGAACCAAAATAGCCCTAATGGATCGACATGAATGTATAGTAATAAGTGATGCAACAAGTGTACAACCTCTTTGCCATAGCCGTGTCGACCTCAGCATCATTGGGTTGGTCGCTGAAGCAGTTGAGGCAGAGGTGGCTGTCGGAGGTGTGGATGAAGATCTGAGGAATCTGTAGATGTCATCTAGGGCATTGCTTTGTTGTGATGGATTGTTCTGTCGTTGGAGCAGCCCCGGTGAGTCATAGGACGTCAAGGCTGAAGTAGCACAAGACAGACATCGTCCATCTCAAGTGAGATTCTAATAGCATCTTCAATAGATGATGTAAAATAGATGTAAAATTTACATCACCAAAAACCACCTGACTACAACATATGAGGTAAAAACTGTTGACTCTGAACTTAACTGTCAAAAGTCGAAACTGAAATTTACTGTGGAATCTGAATGGTACCATCGAAACTGAACGCAATGGTAGGAGAGAGGCACTTGTCGTGTAGTTTAGGGAGGGCCTGCAGTTCATCTTCAACCTGACCCCCCCTGAGCCGCCAACACCTCCCCACCGCCGGTTCGCCGCCGCCCCGGCCAGCCCTACAGCCCCCCCCCCCCGCCCCACCCTGAACCCTAAGATAGATAGTGGGGTACCTCTCCGGCGAGACCCCGTCCCCGCTGCGGGTGGTTCTTCCTTAACTCCGGCAAGCCCTCCCACCCCCTGAAAATCGACTGACCCAAAAGTCGATTCATCGACTGAAGTGTAGCTAAATCGGAGAAGAGCAGCAGCACGAGCGAGGGGGAGAGCAGCAGCAGCAGCGCGAGCGAGCGAGAGCCGGAGCAACAGCAGTTGGGCGAGCGAGAGCCTGAGCAGCAGGAGCAGTAGATCCGGTTGGTATGGACGCCGCCGCCGAAGGGGCCTCACACTGGAGGAGAGCCACCATGGAGATGTCTCCCGCGACACCGGCTTCAAGGTAGCCGCTCCATGGTGGTGCTGTATGGAGCACCATCGGCGCCGGGAGGTTGAGCTAAGGAGAAGGTGTGATGCGATGATTGTACAACCTCTTTGGTGGCGTCGAGTAGGCCTCGGCTTTGTCCGAGGAGTCGGTGAGGATGTTGCGGTTCTGGTGGAGCAGGTTAAGGCGGCGCTGTGGGAATGGAGCAGCCGTGATAGACGAGGCGATCGTCGGAGTAGCTCCTTGGAGGTGGAGGAAGGGGCGGCTGAACCGGTGGGACAATGAGATGGACGACGGATCCTCATCCAAGGAGGTGGGCGAGGGACGTCGAGCTGTTGCGGTGGACGACGTCGTCGGGGAAGAGTCTCCGACTGGGCAGCGGTGAGGTGGCAGACGGAGGAAGGTGGGGTTTCACGGCTGGAGCGGAGAGGTTATGGCGGCCTGAGATTTCAAATGGCAAAAAGGAGGCGATGGAAGGGGGTGAACCATGACTTAGGGACACGCTTGTCCAAAATGTAGGGTGTGTTACAAAAGTACCCCACACCGATTTGAACTAGCGGCCCTTTCGGCTCAGGGTTAGAAGGGGGATTTCACGTGTTAGGATTTGGCAGCTCGAGGGAGTTTTCGCGCGCATTGTAATTTCGGGATAGCGAGGCGCGGGTTGTGAAGGCGCCAGTTTTGGGAGCACGATATCTGAATTTTCGGGATATAACAAGGCGCGGGTTGAATTTTAGGGACAAGCCTAATGTGTAATATTGTACTTGTACGTACCAAATCAATTCGCACTTCCCTCAACCAAAAATAAAATGAAAAAAATAAACTATTCACACCACACAAAGAGAGAGTCTTGCCCCGTTTTACTATAAAATTCTATTTAAAGCTACTCATACCAACAATTTAGTGCAATTAAATGCTATTTGGTAGTATGAATCCATGTTATGTCCAATTAATTTTTTCGCTTGTTGTATAATGCATGTAATCTACTCGTACCAACATTTTAGTGCATTCCAAATTTCTATACTACCGCTGCAATTCGAACTGAATTTGAATTCGTTTATCTATTTCAATAACAATCTACAATCATGATTGTTGCCAACTTCAACCATCATTCGTGTATTACCTTAATAACACACCACATGATTACTATAGAGATAGATATGAACTATGTGTACTACATGAACTCGAATTCTATTTTTTTGAATACACTTGATGTTGATTCCAAATAATAGTACATTTGATGTACTAACTATATATTCATAATCTAAACCATGTTCCATACATGTACACCGTCTTTATCACACATAGTATAGTGCCCCGCCCCCTATATTATGACAAGTATTTAGACCTGAGCTGCAAAAGCCACACATTAGCCCAAATTATGATCAATGTTCCATATGTTATACGTAGTACTAGCAAGATGCCCATGACTTCCACAAAACATTAGCATGATCAAGGGGAGGCCTAATACGCAAATGTGGAGAGGGGTGTGGGTATCTTTTTTCAAAATTGCCATAGTTTCCTTCCTATCCGTCAGATATAAATTGGACGGCCTATATTGCAGGATGGCACCATCATCAACAACTCCATTTTTTATAAGAGTAGAGATAAAATATATTATATGTAGTATAACATGTTCATAACCACACCATGTGTATCACCGTTAGATATATTCACACATGCGTCGGTTTAAAACACTATGATAAATTCTTCAAATATCCGAATTCGCTTTTTATAATGAAGTATGATCCACTATTCATCTTTTACACCCACACAATCCTCTTATCTTTGTAGCTAGCTAGCGCCAACTTTCTCTCGTGCATGTAGACGCCCGCATCCCTCTAACCCTCCCCCAGCATTCTCTAGCTCCATCGCGCAAATTCGTCTTTTCACTTTAGGTCGTTCACCCACGGTGTGTGTAGGCCCCCCCCAGCTCCTTCTTTACGGCACACATCGATCGATATGCCTGTCTAGCCAGGTGTGCCTAGCACAAAACACAAGCTTGCCCTATTCTCTTATCACCGTGCATGCCTCACTCCAACCACTCTTTTCATCGATCTCGTACTCGCACACTTCTCCCTCCTCGATATAGTATGACTCTCGTACCACCTCCTAGATGCATCCCTCTCTCTCTATCCTTCTCCCCATGCCTCATTTGCTTCTAACACACAGATGCATGTATACCGATCGATCTCCCAACATATACCTAGGTCGACTTTAACTATCCCCCCCATCGATCGACGTACCTCACAAGTTATGTCTCTCCTTTCTCTGATAAAGGACGATTGATCTTCCTATGTAGTTATGTCTGCTACCACATCCATATCGCCCCCCTCATCATTCGTGCATGCCTCCTGACCCGTCTCTCACACGCGCGTGCACAGATAGGCAACCATCCCTTCTCTTATTGATATTGCAGGCGTGCCCTCCGGTTGTCTGGCAAGCCCATCCCACCCTTTTTTAGAAGCAACTCCACTACCACCCCATCCAACACTCTAGCCCGTCTCTCTCCCAACCTTATTCCTGTCCTACACATATGCATGGATGCCGATCGATATCCCTTAATACATGAGGTAGGCCTCTCTCCTCCTCCACACATATACCAGCCATTGTACCTCTATAGTTAATTAGGCCTCCCTCCCCCCACCACACACCGATAGTCGAGCGCTATAGGTAGGTATCCATGCCACAGAGACAAACTGCACCTGTCCCCTCTCATGTTCCAATAGGCCAGCCACTCTATATCTTTGACGTGGGCAGACATAAATTCGATGGCACTCTTTACTGATCGCGTGCAGACACACACATCATCCCTCTCTTTGATTTTATGGATACCTCAAGCCGATGATACCTCCACTCTCTTCTCGTGGATCGCCCCCTCTATATATATGATATATCCAGGACTCTGTTTCACACACATTGCATATATTACATTTTTTGATTGACCCCACCCCCCCAAAAAAAACTCTCACGAACCCACACCCTATATCTCTGTACATTTGTATATCTCTCACACAACCCCACGTAGGTGGTGTACGTATACAAGAAGAGAATAGGTGCACCGTGCACGTACTCATGCTTGGTGCCCTGCCACACCCAAGCGGGTACACGGTGGAGCTCATTTCTGTACGAAATGGCAGCCCACGTGCTAATTTGAACGCATGTAGCGGTTGTTTACCTACGGACGTCGTGTACCACGCGTGCACGAAACAAAGTTCGACTTGATGCATTGGCGCGTTATTTTAAAATAAAGTTATATCGCTCAATGGCACATAGACAGAATATAAAATGATTTTTATGGAGAAAAAGGTAGTCTCTAGGATAAAGTTACATCCCGACGACCTCTAGGTAGCCCCTCCGGCCTTGATCCACTGCCCGTCTTCCCACGTCCCTGCATGTGGATCTTCCATAGTTCTTTGCCCAAAACATAGCTCGTCCGCGTACTTTCCGTATTGCAATCTCGTCCTCACACCATTTTAGACAAACACAACTGTGTTGTTATCTTGCCTTAGGACAAGGAATATGCTTCTTTTTTTGTCGTATCATGTGTCATCAACTATTATTGGCCAGTAATTGTTTCCTTTCTACCTCTTTCTTGCAAACAGGGCTATCCATTTCACCTCGTTGCTATTGCGACCTTTTGGTGAACTGCACAAATCACTTTTTTCTTAAGAGTGTTTTGTGCAGTTCTGCCAAAATGTCACACGGGCAACGTCTCTACATTTCATTGCGACTGCATAAAGGAAGATTGGTTTTGCTCTATCCTCCTCATCCAACTCCGAGCCTAATCTTCTCAAACTAGTTAGTCTTAAGAGAGACTACAAAGGTGACCGGCTTCTATTTATGTGTTTATTGTTTCATCAGCAGTCCTCTATTATCATAATCACACTTAATATCTTTGGAACAGGGATGCTCAACTCTATTTTAGTGGAACTCCACAAAATGATCGGAATGTTGCATGCTCCAGACAGCTACTCTTTTTCCCAACATGCCTTGTTGATTTAGACAGAGATGGCGGACGTTGCTGCCAATGAAAGCATGGATCAATTTTCATTTAAAACCTCCTCACAACTTTTTCTTCAGTTGTGATGTAAATATTAACTCTGATTAGCAAGGAAGTTAGTTTTTTATTGTTTCCGAAAGAGCATCGATAGCAAGACACAAGAAACAAAAGCTGAAAGCTCACACCATTGTACAATTTCATGTCGCTTGAAAATTATTTGTATAATACGTCAATTATGTAAACAAATGCGGGAAGCTTGATAGCATGGCCTCACCCAAACTTGATGCCAAATGGATGATGCATGGCCATGATGACCTATCGATGCTCATGGTCGCGTCGGCTGGTGAAGCCGATCGATTTTCAATGAAAAGCAAGCTGTCTTCCATCAGTGCTCTTTGCTTGTTACCCACAAAGATGATATCCTTCGTCAGTTCACCTTGGTTGCAATCCACTGCCGGCTGCGCTTTTCTCTTTCACCCAGCGCCTGTGCGGGAGTGATACGTCCCCAACGTATCTATAATATTTGATTGTTCCATGCTATATTATGTTATGTTTTGGACATTATTGGGCTTTATTATACACTTTTATATTATTTTTGGGACTAACCTATTAATCGGAGGCCCAGCCCATAATTGCTGTTTTTTTTGCCTATTTTAGGGTTTCACAGAAAAAGAAATATCAAACAGAGTCCAAACGGAATGAAACCTTCGGGAACGTGATTTTCGGAACGAACATGATCCAGAGGACTTGGACCCTATGTCGAGAAATCAATGGGGAAGGCATGAGGTAGGGGGGGGGGGCTACCCCCCCCCCCCCCCAGGCGTGCCCTCCACCCTCGTGGGCACCCTATTGCTGCACCGACGTACTCTTTCCTCCTATATATACCTAGGTACCCCCAAACTACCAGATACGGTGTCAAAACCCCAATTCCAGCGCCGTAACTTTCTGTATCCATGAGATCCCTTCTTGGGGCCTTTTCCGGAGCTCCGCCAGAGAGGTCATCAATCATGGAGGGCTTCTACATCAGCACCATAGCCCCTCTGATGAAGTGTGAGTAGTTTACTTCAGACCTACGGGTCCATAGTTATTAGCTAGATGGCTTCTTCTCTCTTTTCGGATCTCAATACAAAGTTCTCCCCCTCTCTTGTGGAGATCTATTCGATGTAATCTTCTTTTGCGGTGTGTTTGTTGAGACCGATGAATTGTGGGTTTATGATCAAGTTTATCTATGAACAATATTTGAATCTTCTCTGAATTCTTTTATGTATTATTGGTTATCTTTGCAAGTCTCTTCGAATTATCAGTTTGGTTTGGCCTAGTAGATTGATCTTTCTTGCAATGGGAGAAGTGCTTAGCTTTGGGTTCAATCTTGCGGTGTCCTTTCCTAGTGACAGTAGCGGCAGCAAGGCACGTATTGTATTGTTGCCATCGAGGATAACAAGATGGGGTTTATATCATATTGCATGAGTTTATCCCTCTACATCATGTCATCTTGCTTAAAGAGTTACTCTGTTCTCTTGAACTTAATACTCTAGATGCATGCTGGATAGCAGTCGATGTGTGGAGTAATAGTAGTAGACGCAGGCAGGAGTCGATCTACTTGTTTCGGACATGATGCCTATATACATGATCATACCTAGATATTCTCATAACTATGCTCAATTCTGTCAATTGCTCAACAGTAATTTGTTCACCCACCGTAAATACTTATCCTCTTGAGACAAGCCACTAGTGAAACCTATGGCCCCCGGGTCTATCTTCCATCATATTAATCTTCCAATACTTAGTTGTTTCCTTTACCATTTATTTTACTTGCATCTTTTATTTCTCTTTATCATAAAAATACCAAAAATATTATCCTATCATATCTATCAGATCTCACTCTCGTAAGTGACCGTGTAGGGATTGACAACCCCTTATCGCGTTGGTTGCGAGGATTTATTTATTTGTCTAGGTGCGAGGGACTTGTGCGCGGCCTCCTACTGGATTGATACCTTGGTTCTCAAAAACTGAGGGAAATACTTACGCTACTTTGCTGCATCACCGTTTCCTCTTCAAGGGAAAACCAACGCAGTGCTCAAGAGGTAGAAAGAAGAATTTCTAGCGCCGTTGCCGGGGAGGTTCGCGCAAGACAAGTCAAGATTTGACTCCCGACAACGAGTCACTTGAGGTGCCGTTGCAAGTCAAGACATACCAAGTACCCATCACAAACCCTTATCTCCCGCATTACATTATTTGCCATTTTCCTCTTGTTTTCCTCTCCCCCACTTCACCCTTGCCGTTTTATTCGCCCTCTCTCTCCATCCTCTCTCTCTTTCTCTATTTGCCTCTTCTTTTGTTTGCCCTCTTCCCGTATGTATCCTTGTTTGTGTTTCCATGTGCCTTCTATTTGCTTGCATCTTTGCTTGCTAAAAATCTATTGATATGGATCCACTTAAAGTGTTCTACTTAGATCATCTTCGATCCTTATGCGCTCGTGTTGAAACCCCAACTAGCCTAGTTGATGGGAAATCTTTAGATGAGCATGCTCATTTTGTGCGTCACCGTTTGTCTGAACAAGGGAGACTCTTATGGAATCAAATAAACATATTTCTGTGTTATGCTTGGAATCTTTGTGAAAGTTGTGGTTTTACTTGTTGCTCTAAGAACCCTAAAAAACACCTCCCCTACATATGTGTGTTTAATGATATTGAAATCTTATCTTCTTATGCAAAGGGTGTTTATAGTTACTACGACATCGAACGAATTTAAGAATTTGTTGCTTTTAAGGGTGCTTATGAAGTTGCTTCTTTGATTGAAAAGTATGATATTACTCTCTACGAATCTGAAAATTTTGACATACTTAAATATTGCTATGAAAACTATGGTCATAATTTCTATGTCAAAGAATTTATTGAAAGAATGATCATTGCTTCGGAAGAAAATAATGATATGCATGAATCTATAGATAATTATGATTCCAATGATTTGATTAAAATATCCCTTGATGAACATGATGCTTGCTATTCTTGTGGTCATGATGCCAATATTTATGAAGATTAATTTGCTATAGTTCCTTATGTTAAACATGAGATCATTGCTATTGCACCCATACTTGATAGTTCCTTCGATGAAAAGCATGATTGCAATGATGTTATTATAAATTCTCTTAATGTCAATTGTGTTAATGATATGCAAAACCCTAAGCTTGGGGATGCTAGTTTTGCTGTGAGTACTACTTGTTGCAATGATCATGATTGGGGTGATTCTTCTTTTGATCTTGAAAATTTATTTAAGCCCCATGATGAATATGAGACTGATAATAGTATTTGCAATATTATTGAAAGTGGGTTTGGAAGAGTGTCAACTTTAGATCCCACATATTTGGAGAATGTTCAATCTTATTAAGTTTTTGATAAAGGTGGGTTTGGAGAGGTCATGACTTCAGTTAATGTTAATCCCACTATTTTGGAAGAGTGTCAACTTTGCATGCATGTGGATCATGTTGAAAATATTTTATGTGATAGCTATTTTGTTGAATTTGCTTATGGTCCTACATGTAATTATTATGAGAGAGGAAAATATGGTGGTAGAAATTTTCATGTTACTAAATTATCTCTCGTTATGTTAAGATTGCTATTGTTTCTTTCCGCTTCCTTGCATATGCTAGTTTTTGCTTGCCTTGATAATTTGTTTGCCTGTAAGATGCCTAGGCATAGGAAGTATGTTAGACTTAGATACGTTTGTCACGTGTTTTATGATGCTCTCTTTGTGCGTCAATTCTTGTCTTTCATGTGAGCATCATTGAAATATTATGCCTAGGTAGGGGCGTTAAACGAAAGCGGTTGTTGGGAGGCAACCCAATTTTATTTTTATTCCTTGCTTTTTGCTCCTGTTTGGTAGTAAATAATTTATCTAGCCTCTGTTTTGGTTTTGTTTTTTGTGTTTAATTAGTGTTTGTGCCAAGTAGAACCGTTGGGAAGACTTGGGGAAAGTCTTTTTAATCTTGCTGTAAAAAACAGAAACTTTAGCGCTCACGAGAATTGCTGCCATTTTTATTTGGAAAGCGCTATTTAGTTAATTATTTTTGAAGATTATTAATAGATAAATTACTCACTTCCAGAAATTTATTTTAGAATTTTTGGCGTTGCAGATCTTGCGTTAGCTACAGATTACAACCGACTGTTCTATTTTTGACGGATTCTGTTTTTCGTGTGTTATTTGCTTATTTTGATGAATCTAGGGCTAGTAAACTAGTTTATAAACCATAGATAAGTTGGAATACAGTAGGTTTAACACCAATATAAATAAATAATTAGTTCATTACAGTACCTTGAAGTGGTGTTTTGTTTTCTTTCGCTAAAGGAGCTCACTAGATTTTCTACTTTAAGTTTTGTGGTGTGAAGTTTTCAAGTTTTGGGTAAAAGATTTGATGGATTAAGGGACAAAGAGTGGAAAGAGTCTAAGCTTGGGGATGACCATGGCACCCAAAGATAATCTAAGGACACCTAAAAGCCAAAGCTTGGGGATGCCCCGGAAGGCATCCCCTCTTTCGTCTACTTCCATCGGTAACTTTACTTGGAGCTATATTTTTATTTACCACATGATATGTGTTTTGCTTGGAGCGCCTTGTATTATTTGAGTCTTTATTTTTTAGTTTTCCACAATCATCCTTGTTGTACACACCTTTTGAGAGAGACACACATGATTCAGAAATTGTTAGAATACTCTATGTGCTTCACTTATATCTTTTGAGTTATATAGTTTTTGCTCTAGTGCTTCACTTATATCTTTTAGAGCACGTCGGTGGATTTGTTTTATAGAAACTATTGTTCTCTCATGCTTCACTTAGATTATTTTGGGAGTCCTACAAAACATCATGGTAATTTGCTTTAATTATGTTAGGCATTCAAGATTAATAAAAAATTTGTTATGAGTGTGTTGAGTACTATGAGAAGTTTGATACTTGATAATTGTTTTGAGATATGGAGATGGTAATATTAGAGTCATGCTAGTCGAGTAGTTGTGAATTTGAGAAATACTTGTGTTAAAGTTTGTGATTCCCGTAGCATGCACGTATGGTGAACCGTTATGTGATGAACTCGGAGCATGATTTATTTATTGATTGTCTTCCATGTGAGTGTTGGTCGGGGACAAGCAACGATCTTTTCCTACCAATCTATCCCCCTAGGAGCATGCGCGTAATACTTTGTTTTGATAACTTGTAGATTTTTGCAATAAGTATATGAGTTCTTTATGACTAAGGTTGAGTCCATGGATCATACGCACTTTTCTTCCTTCCACCATTGCTAGCCTCTCTAATATCACGCACCTTTCACTGGTATCATACACCCACCATGTACCTTCCTCAAAACAGCCACCAAACCTACCTATCATGGCATTTCCATAGCCATTCCGAGATATATTTCCATGCAACTTTCCACCGTTCCGTTTACTATGACATGCTCCATCATTCTCATATTGCTTTGCATGATCATCTAGTTGACATTGTATTTGTGGCAAAGCCACAGTTCATAATTATTTCATACATGTCACTCTTGATTCATTGCATATCCTAGTACACCGCCGGAGGCATTCACATAGAGTCATATTTTGTTTTAAGTATCGAGTTGTAATTATTGAGTTGTAAGTAAATAAAAGTGTGATGATTATCATTTTTAGAGCATTGTCCCAAGTAAGGAAAAGGATGATGGAGACTATGATTCCCCCACAAGTCGGGATGAGACTCCGGACGAACAATAAAATAAAAAAAGAGGCCATAAAAAAAGGAAAAGGCCCAAGTTAAAAAATATAAGAGAAAAAGAGAGAAGGGACAATGCTACCATTCTTTTACCACACTTGTGCTTCAAAGTAGCACCATGATCTTCATAATAGAGAGTCTCCTATGTTATCACTTTCATATACTAGTGGGAATTTTTTATTATAGAACTTGGCTTGTATATTCCAATGATGGGCTTCCTCAAAATTCCCTAGGTCTTCGTGAGCAAGCAAGTTGTATGCACACCCACTTAGTTCCTTTTGTTGAGCTTTCATATACTTATAGCTCTAGTGCATCCGTTGCATGGCAATCCCTACTCACTCATATTGATATCTATGTATGGGCATCTCCATAGCCCGTTGATACGCCTAGTTGATGTGAGACTATCTTCCCCCTTTTTTGTCTCCTCCACAACCACCATTCTATTCCACCTAAAGTGTTATGTCCATGGCTCACGCTCATGTATTGCGTGAAGATTGAAAAAGTTTGAGAACACCAAAAGTATGAAACAATTGCTTGGCTTGTCATCCGGGTTGTGCATGATTTAAATACTTTGTGTGGTGAAGATAGAGCATAGCCAGACTATATGATTTTGTAGGGATAACTTTCGTTGACCATGTTATTTTGAAGAGACATAATTGCTTAGTAAGTATGCTTGAAGTATTATTATTTCTATGGCAATATTGAACTTTTGTCTTCAATCTTTCGGATCTGAATATTCATACCACAATTAAGAAGAATTACATTGAGATTATGCGAAATAGCATTCCACATCAAAAATTCTGCTTTTATCATTTACCTACTCGAGGACGAGCAGGAATTAAGCTTGGGGATGCTTGATACGCCTCCAACGTATCTATAATTTTTGACTGTTCCATGCTATATTATATTCTGTTTTGGACATTATTAGGCTTTATTATACACTTTTATATTATTTTTGGGACTAACCTATTAACCGGAGGCCCAGCCCAGAATTGCTGTTTTTTTTGCCTATTTCAGTGTTTCGGATAAACAGAATATCAAATGGAGTCCAAACGGAATAAAATCTTCGGAAACGTGATTTTCTCACCTAACGTGATACAGGAGACTTGGACCCTACCGCAAGGGATCAAAGAGGTGGTCACGAGGGTGGGGGCGCCCCCCTAGGGCGTGCCCCTTCCTCGTGGGCCCCTCGATGCTCCACCGACGTACTCCTTCCTCCTATATATACACACGTACCCCTAAACGATCAGAACAGGAGCCAAAAACCTAGTTCCACCGCCGCAACTTTTTGTCTCCATGAGATCCCATATTGGGGCCTATTCCGGAGCTTCGCCGGAAGAGGGCCGTCATCACGGAGGTCTTCTACATCATCCTAGCCCCTCCGATGAAGTGTGAGTAGTTTACCTCAGACCTTCGGGTCCATAGTTAGTAGCTAGATGGCTTCTTCTCTCTCTTCGAATCTCAATACAATGTTCTCCCCCTCTCTCGTGGAGATCTATTCGATGTAATCTTCTTTTTGCGGTGTGTTTGTTGAGACCGATGACTTGTGGGTTTATGATCAAGTCTATCTATGAATAATATTTGAATCTTCTCTGAATTCTTTTATGTATGATTGGTTATCTTTGCAAGTCTCTTCGAATTATCCGTTTGGTTTGGCCAACTAGATTGGTAGTTCTTGCCATGGGAGAAGTGCTTAGCTTTGGGTTCAATTTTGCGATGTCCTTACCCAGTGACAGAAGGGGCAGCAAGGCACGTATTCTATTGTTGCCATCGAGGATAACAAGATAGGGTTTAATTCATATTGCATCAATTTATCTCTCTACATCATGTCATCTTGCTTAAGGCGTTACTCTGTTTTTAACTTAATACTCTAGATGCATGCTGGATAGCGGTCGACCAGTGGAGTAATAGTAGTAGATGCAGAATCGTTTCGATCTACTTGTCACGGACGTGATGCCTATATACATGATCATGCCTAGATATTCTCATAATTATGCTCAATTCTATCAATTGCTCAACAGTAATTTGTTCACCCATCATAGAAGACTCATGCTCTTGAGAGAAGCCACTAGTGAAACCTATGGCCCCGGGTCTATTCTCATCATATCAATCTCCATCACTTTTATATTGTTTTGCTTTTTTACTTTGCTTTTACTTTTTACTTTGCATCTTTATATCAAATATACCAAAAATATTCTATCTATCAAATCTCACTCTCGTATGTGACCGTGAAGGGCTTGGCAACCCCTAATCGCGTTGCTTGCGAGTAGCTATCGCTTTGTGCAGGTACGAGGGACTTGAGCGTGGGCTCCTACTGGATTGATACCTTGGTTCTCAAAAACTGAGAGAAATACTTACGCTACTCTGCTGTATCGTCCCTTCCTCTTCGGGGAAAACCAACACAAGCTCAAGACGTAGCAAGAAGGATTTCTGGCGCCGTTGCTGGGGAGTCTACGCAAAAAGTCAATATACCAAGTACCCATCACAATCCCTATCTCTCGCATTACATTATTTTCCATTTTCCTCTCGTTTTCCTCTCCCCCAATTCACCCTTGCCATTTTATTCGCCCTCTCTCTCTATCCTCCCTCTCTGTTTGCCTCTTTTATCCGCTTGCTTTTTGTTTGCTCGTCTGTTAGATTGCTTGTTTGTCGCGATGGTTCAAGATACCACCAAATTGTGTGACTTCACCAATACCAATAATAATGATTTCCTTAGCACTCCGATTGCTCCTCTTATCGATGTTGAATCTTGTGAAATTAATACTGCTTTATTGAATCTTGTTATAAAAGATCAATTCGCCGGCCTTCCTAGTGAAGATGCCGGTACTCATCTGAATAGCTTCGTTGATTTACGTGATATGCAAAAGAAAAAAGATGTCAATAATGATGTCCTTAAGTTGAAGCTATTTCCTTTTTCTCTTAGAGATCGTGCTAAAGCTTGGTTTTCGTCTTTGCCTAAGAATAGTATTGATTCATGGAACAAGTGCAAAGATGCTTTTATCTCTAAGTATTTTCCTCCCGCTAAGATCATCTCTCTTAGAAATGATATAATGAACTTTAAACAACTTGATCATGAACATGTTGCACAAGCTTGGGAGAGAATGAAATTAATGATACGTAATTGCCCTACTCATGGTTTGAATTTGTGGATGATTATACAAATTTTTTATGCCGGATTGAATTTTGCTTCCAGAAATGTTTCAGATTCAGCCGCGGGAGGCACTTTTATGGAAATCACTTTAGGAGATGCTACTAAACTCCTAGATAATATTATGGTTAATTATTCTCAATGGCATACTGAAAGAACTTCTAATAAAAAAGTGCATGCGATAGAGGAAATTAACGTGTTGAGTGGAAAGATGGATGAACTTATGAAATTATTTGCTACTAAGAGTGTTTCTTCTGATCCTAATGATATGCCTTTGTCTACTTTGATTGAGAATAATAATGAGTCTATGGATGTTAATTTTGTTGGTAGGAATAATTTTGGTAACAACGCTTATAGAGGGAATTTTAATCCTAGGCCATATCCTAGTAATCCTTCTAATAATTATGGGAATTCCTACAACAACTCTTACGGAAATTATAATAATATGCCCTCTGATTTTGAATCTAATATTAAATAATTTATTTCTTCGCAAAAGAATTTTAATGCTATGATTGAAGAAAAATTGCTTAAGATTGATGGTTTGGCTAGGAACGTTGATAGAATTGCTCTTGATGTTGATGCTTTCAAACTTAGATCTATTCCACC
The DNA here is from genome assembly GCA_034509565.1 of Triticum monococcum. Lineage (NCBI taxonomy): Eukaryota > Viridiplantae > Streptophyta > Magnoliopsida > Poales > Poaceae > Triticum > Triticum monococcum. The sequence goes on along the minus strand of CM067847.1, from coordinate 740,380,913 downwards.
TAAGCGTGATACTAATGAGTCTCTAAAAGCCATGAGAATTTCAATTGATGAGTGTAAAGAAAGAACCCATAGGATCCGTGCTTCCAAAGATGGCTTTATTAAAGCGTGTTCTTCTAATTCCTATGAAAATCAAGATGAAGATCTAAAAGTTATTGATGTGTCTCCTATTAAATCTTTCTTTTCAATATGAATCTTGATGAAACTGAATATGATCTTCCTTTACCTAGAAGGCGTTCTAAAAATTTGGAGTGTTTAGATCTTAATGATGAAATTGATGAAAGTGGGATGGGAAGAAATAAAAATCTAGATGTTGCTAAACTCACTATATTGGATTTCAAGAAACTTAATTATGAAAATTGTTCTTTGATTGATTGTATTTCCTTGTTGAAATCCGTGCTAAATTCTCCACAAGCTTATAGTCGAAATAAAGCCTTCACCGAACATATTGTTGATGTCTTGATGCAATCTTATGAAGAAAAACTTGAGTTGAAAGTTTCTATCCCTAGAAAAATCTATGATGAGTGGGAACCAACTATTAAAATTAAAATTAAAGATCATGAGTTTTATGCTTTGTGTGATTTGGGTGCTAGTGTCTCTACTATTCCCAAGACTTTGTGTGATTTACTAGATTTCCGTAATTTTGATGATCGCTCTCTAAACTTGCATCTTGCGGAATCCACTATTAAGAAACCTATGGGAAGAATTAATGATGTTCTTATTGTTGAAAATAGGAATTATGTGGCTGTAGATTTCATTGTTCTTGATATAGATTGCAATCCTTCTTGCCCTATTATTCTTGGTAGACCTTTCCTTAGAACGGTTGGTGCGATTATTGATATGAAGGAAGGGAATATTAGATTTCAATTTCCATTAAAAAGGGCATGGAACACTTTCCAAGAAAGAAAATAAAATTACCATATGAAACTATCATGAGAGCCACTTATGGATTACCTACCAAAGATGACAATACCTAGATCTATTCTTGCTTGTTATGCCTAGCTAATGGCATTAAATGATAGCGCTTGTTGGGAGGCAACCCAATTTTATTTTTATTCCTTGCTTTTTTCTCATTAGTAATAAATAAATTATTTATCCTCTGTTATGGTTGTTTTTTTGTGTTTATTAGAGTTTGTTCCATGTTGAACCGTTGGGAAGACTTGGGGGAAGTCTTGTTGAACTTGCTGTAAAAAACAGAAACTTTAGCGCTCACGAGAACTGCTGTCATTTTTATTTGAAGAGTGATATTTAGTTAATTATTTTTGCAGATGATTAATAGATAAATTCCTCACGTCCAGTAATTTATTTTATAATTTTTGGGGTTCCAGATCTTGCGATAGCTACAGATTACTACAGAATGTTCTGTTTTTGATAGATTCTGTTTTTCGTGTGTTGTTTGCTTACTTTGATGAATCTATGGCTAGTAAAATAGTTTATAATCCATAGAGAAGTTGAAATACAGTAGGTTTGACACCAATATAAATAAAGAATGAGTTCATTACAGTACCTTGTAGTGGTCTTTTGTTTTCTTTCGCTAACGGAGCTCACGAGTTTTCTATTTTGAGTTTTGTGTTGTGAAGTTTTCAAGTTTTGGGTGAATTCTTTTGATGGATCATGGAAAAAGGAGTGGAAAGATCCTAAGCTTGAGGATGCCCATGGCACCCCCAAGATAATCCAAGGACACCAAAAAGTCAAAGCTTGGGGATGCCCCGGAAGGCATCCCCTCTTTTCGTCCACTTCCATCGGTAATTTACTTGGAGCTATATTTTTATTCACCAACATGATATGTGTTTTGCTTGGAGCGTCCTATATTATTTGTGCCTTTGTTTGTTAGTATGCCACAATCATCCTTGCTGTACACACCTTTTGAGAGAGCCATACATGAATTAAAATTTGATAGAATACTCTATGTGCTTCACTTATATCCTTTGAGCTAGATAATTTAGCTCTATGTGCTTCACTTATATCTTTTGAGCTAGATAATTTTGCTCTATGTGCTTCACTTATATCCTTGGAGCTAGATAATTTTGCTCTGTGTGCTTCACTTAGATCTTTTAGAGCATGGTGGTGGATTCGTTTTAAAGAAACTATTGATCTCTCATGCTTCACTTAAATTAATTTGAGAGTCTCTTAATAGCATGGTAATTTGCCTAATAATAATATGCTTGGTATTCAAGATTTGTGAAACTTTCTTTTGAGTGTGTTGAACGCTAAGAAAAGATTGAAGCATGATAATTGTTTTGAGATATGGAGGTGATAATATTAAAGTCATGCTATTTGAGTAGTTGTGAATTTAAAGAATACTTGTGTTGAAGTTTGTGATTCCCGTAGCATGCACGTATGGTGAACCGTTATGTGATGAAGTCGGGGCATGATTTATTTACTGATTGTCTTCCTTATGAGTGGCCTTCGGGGACAAGCGATGGTCTTTTCCTACCAATCTATCCCCCTAGGAGCATGCGCGTAATACTTTACTTTGATAACTTCTAAATTTTTGCAATAAGTATATGAGTTCTTTATGACTAATGTTGAGTCCATGGATTATACGCACTCCCACCCTTCCACCCTTGCTAGCCTCTCTCATACCGCGCAACTTTCGCCGGTATCATACACCTACCATATACCTTCCTCAAAACAGCCACCATACCTACCTATTATGGCATTTCCATAGCCATTCCGAGATATATTGCCATGCAACTTTCCACCATCTAGTTCATCATGACACATCCATCATTGTCATATTGCTTAGCATGATCATTTAGTTGACATAGTATTTGTGGCAAAGCCACCGTTCATAATTCTTTCATACTTGTCACTCTTGATTCGTTGCATATCCCGGTACACCCACTAGTTTCAAAGTAGCACCATGATATAGCAAGTCTCATATATTGTGCATCAAAGTAGCACCATGTTCTTCATATAGAGAGTCTCATATGTTGTCACTTTCATATACTAGTGGGAATTTTACGTTATAGAACTTGGCTTGTATATTCCAATGATGGGCTTCCTCAAATTTCCCTAGGTCTTCGTGAGCAAGCAAGTTGGATGCACACCCACTAGTTTCTTTTGTTGAGCTTTCATACATTTATAGCTCTAGTGCATCCGTTGCATGGCAATCCCTACTCACTCACATTGATATCTATTGATGGGCATCTCCATAGCCCGTTGATACGCCTAGTTGATGTGAGACTATCTTCTCCTTTTTGTCTTCTCCACAACCACCATTCTATTCCACCTATAGTGCTATATCCACGGCTCACGCTCATGTATTGCGTGACGATTGAAAAAGTTTCGAAAAAGTTAGAGTATGAAACAATTGCTAGGCTTGTGATCGGGGTTGTGCATGATTTAAATACTTTGTGTGGGGAAGATGGAGCATAGCCAGACTATATGATTTTGTAGGGATAACTTTCTTTGGCCATGTTATTTTGAGAAGACATAATTGCTTTGTTAGTATGCTTGGAGTATTATTATTTCTTATGTCAATATAAACCTTTGTCTTGAATCTTTCTAATCTGAATATTCATACCACAATTAAGAAGATTTGCATTGAAATTATGCCAAGTAGCACTCCGCATAAAAAAATCTCTTTTTATCATTTACCTACTCGAGGACGAGCAGGAGTTAAGCTTGGGGATGCCTGATACGTCTCCAACGTATCTATAATTTTTGAATGCTCCATGCTATATTATCTACTGTTTTGGACTATATTGGGCTTTATTTTCCACTTTTATATTATTTTTGGGACTAACCTATTAATCGGAGACCCAGCCCAGAATTGTTGTTTTTTGCCTATTTCAGTGTTTCGGATAAACAGAATATCAAACGGAGTCCAAACAGAATAAAATTTTGGAAACGTGATTTTCTCGCCTAACATGATCCAGGAGACTTGGACCCTACTGCAAGGGATCAAAGAGGTGGTTACGAGGGTGGGGGGCGCCCCCCCCTAGGGCGCGCCCCCTGCCTCGTGGGCCCCTTGGAGCTCCACCGACATACTCCTTCCTCCTATATATACACACGTACCCCCAAACGATCAGAACTTGAGCCAAAAACCTAATTCCACCGCCGCAACTTTCTGTACCCACGAGATCCCATCTTGGGGCCTGTTTCGGAGCTCCGCCGGAAGAGGGCCGTTATCACGGAGGGCTTCTAGATCATCCTAGCCCCTCCGATGAAGTGTGAGTAGTTTACCTCACACCTTCGGGTCCATAGTTAGTAGCTAGATGGCTTCTTCTCTCTCTTTGAATCTCAATACAGAGTTCTCCCCCTCTCTTGTGGAGATCTATTTGATGTAATCTTCTTTTTGTGGTGTGTTTGGTGAGGCCGATGAATTGTGGGTTTATGATCAAGTCTATCTATGAATAATATTTGAATCTTCTCTGAATTCTTTTATGTATGATTGGTTATCTTTGCAAGTCTCTTCGAATTATCCGTTTGGTTTGGCCAACTAGATTGGTAGTTCTTGCCATGGGAGAAGTGCTTAGCTTTGGGTTCGATCTTGTGGTGTCCTTACCCAGTGACAGAAGGGGCAGCAAGGAACGTATTGTATCGTTGCCATCAAGGATAACAAGATGGGGTTTATTTCATATTGCATGAAGTTATCTCTCTACATCATGTCATCTTGCTTAAGGCGTTACTCTGTTTTTAACTTAATACTCTAGATGCATGCTGGATAGCGGTCGATGAGTGGAGTAATAGTAGTAGATGCAGAATCATTTCGATCTACTTGTCACGGACGTGATGCCTATATACATGATCATGCCTAGATATTCTCATAATTATGCTCAATTCTATCAATTGCTCAATAGTAATTTGTTCACCCACCGTAGAATACTTAGGCTCTTGAGAGAAGCCACTAGTGAAACCTATGGCCCCCGGGTCTATTCTCAACATATCAATCTCCACCACTTTTATATTGTTTTGCTTTTTTACTTTGCTTTTACTTTTTACTTTGCATCTTTATATCAAAAATACCAAAAATATTCTATCTATCAGATCTCACTCTCGTAAGTGACCGCGAAGGGCTTGACAACCCCTAATCGCGTTGGTTGAGAGTAGCTATCGCTTTGTGCAGGTACGAGGGACTTGAGCGTGGGCTCCTACCGCATTGATACCTTGGTTCTCAAAAACTGAGGGAAATACTTACGCTACTCTGCCGCATCGTCCCTTCCTCTTCGGGGAAAACCAACGCAAGCTCAAGACGTAGCAGTGCGTGCCAAGACTTATAATGTTGGTGAACTCATTCTACGCCTGCCGGAGAAGAAAAAGGACAAACTCAAGCCCTAGTGGGAGGGTCCCTTCATCATTGACGAAGTTCTCACCGAAGGAGCCTACCGCCTGCGTGATGCGTCAGACAATCACTTGGAGCCGTACCCCTGGAATGCGGCCAGACTTCGACGATTCTATGCCTAGCACCGAACTTTGTGTTCGTCTCCTTCCTCCTGTTATTAACGTTATTTTTTCTCTTTTTTGTTTTTTATCTTTTATCGTTTTGCTCTTTACCCCTACGCCTTTAGTACGGCTAAACCGTGCTCCCGTGATGCGTACATCTCCAAATATGTACGTCCATTATACCTGGGGGCTTCTTGTATTGAAGCTTGCTATTATTCTTTGAGCATCAAGCTCACCACATATGCATTCTTCCCATATGTGCCTTTTCTTCGCCATTATATGCATCCATATGACTTAAGTTTTGGCCAAGCTAGGTTGCCTGGCTCATGTGCTTATGCCCTAAGTTCCCGTTAGTTCGGCTAGGGCATAAAGGGAGCACCTCCGCAATTGTTACTGCCGGGTCATCCTGATGTGTACCTCAGACTGGGTGAAGCCAAAAGCTAGCGTTCTTAAGGGAATATTCGGTCGGTGAATTAAAGACGTTTCCGCATTCACTCCATTGTGAAACCCCAAAAGTTACATACTCTATGATTCTTTCAATCACAGTTTGGACATGCTCATTAAATGCATGCACACCGAGGGAAAGGAACCCTTAACAGAAGTATTCTCTCGGGAAGATGTTTCTTACATAATGTAATATAACATAACTAGCCGGATACACATTGTCTGTTCAAGCAACTATGACCCCTATGCCTGGTTCCCATGCATACCCCGGTATATTATACCGCTAGGGTATTCGGAAACACTCCGAACCTTCGAGTGCAGAGGTCGAAGCGAAAAGGTTGGCCATGACAATTGTTTTTATAATCCAGCTAGAATCACATATGCCAAGGAAAGTACATAGTCACTACGACTCAAAAATTTCCTCCTCTATGCCGTCCAGCAGGCGGTGTAATTTACAATCCTGCTGGGAATATCTGGCGGCTACTTCTACTTGTTCATATACTAAATTAACGGGAATTTCTACCCCATTTGACCCTAGTGGTCCGACCCGGGCCATGTGGTTCGGATCCAGCATGGTATACCGCGTTTGTACCATGACCCAGGCCTCTCGCGCACCCTCTCGCCAGGCTGATATCTTCCATAATCGGATACGCCGCTGCGCTCCCTTGAACAGCTCTACAAACTTCTCCATACTCCTTGAAGGGGAGGCGGATGGCCATAAGGCCTTGGCTACACTCCGCATTGCCTGCCGAGCTTGCTCGTGTAACTACGACAGCCTTTGCAGAAGATCACTTGATGATCTAGACACCTCCTCTTCGGGACGGCCCGTCAACATACCTGCAATCACAGCTATACCAGCTAATCGTACCCCCAAACTGTTATCAGGTAAATTTGGCTACAAACTGAATATGCCGCCTTGCAGCTTTTTGTTCTCCTTCATGGGTTCCGCTAGTTGAGGTCGCACATCTTTCAATTCTTCGCCCATTTTGGTGTTTGAATCCTGGAGTTTGTTTTTCTCCTCTCTGACTCGAGTCAGAATGCGCTCGCCGGCGGCATGTTGTCTCTTCGCCTCTCTTTCGCTCGTTTGAGCGGCATTCAGTTCCTCTCCCAGGTGGTTCGATGACCCTGTTATGAGACAAGCAGAAGTTGCAATACAACTGGCATATAATTTTTTTGTTTCTTGATGGAGGGAAATATTACCAGAGGACGCCTTCTTGAACTTTTCCAGTTCGGTGGTAGCAGCAGTTAGTTGTGTCCGACACTGCTCCAGCTCTTGGCCTAGTGGGTCATTCTTCTCTGTAAGAACCTGGTTATACAATGATACTTAAATCAGTTGTACCAACTGCTTCAAGTCTCGAGGGCTGCTAGCATGTGGCTATCATATTCGGACAAAGTAAACTTACCCGCACATCTTTTAAATGCTGCTTTGTGGCTCTGTTAAGACCATCTCGAGCAGCTCGGATATATGCATCAGCCGAGCTGAAGGCATTAAATGCCACTTCTAAAAAACCAGGGTCTCGTAAAACAGCCCTGCGACGCCGATGATTCATGGCGCTCTCCACTTCCAAGTTGGTGACAGATACATCATCCGAATCCTCGGCTGGAGGAAAATCCGGTGTCACTCCCGCATCAGCCCGTGTCTTCACGACAGGATCTGGATCCTGGCCGCGGGGAGTATGACCGGCCGGACACCCGGATATATTCCGGCACACCTTTTTCCTGATACAAGGTAAACGGAAAGGTCACAGTTGGATGTGACTGCCAAGGTGCATATTTGCAAATTCATACCTCTTTGATGAAGGCTCGGCAGTATCTTCGTCTACCTTCCTCTTCGAAGGCTTGCCTAGTGTGGAGGACGCTCTCTTCGGAGATGCCCCCGGGCAGCATGGCACGCCGAACGCCTCCCCTTTTGAGCACAGGACAGTGCGGTGAGTGAGGAAGAATGAGAAAACCCTCTCGGACAAAGTGTTTCCTGATTGCTTACGTGCAAAACAGGAAGGAGGCCAGGGTAATCGGCGATGATGGGTACATCTATGTCGTCATAACTCGTCTGATAGAAAACTCCTTCTTTGAGCCCCACGAATATGTCCAGATCTTCCTCATATCCGGGGTCAAGGTCCCGATTGTGATTCTTCGACTGAGGGGTAGGGTCATGGATCCCCTCGACAGCCTTTCGCCATTCCTATCATGAATGAATAAGATATTGCCCTTCAAAAATAATTCAGGGAGAGGGGTCGAATAGTGGAGTTAGAGATTACCCAGCTAGGAGAATTGTACATGGAAAACCCGTCACGATTTTGGAGACGGGTGAACTCCTACTGCTCCCCTTTATATAGTTCGACCAATATTTTGGCTAGAGTGGCGGTAGTCTTCGGGCCCTTCTGACCATAGCGGGAGGTGTCGTCTTCCCCATTGTAATGCCACATGGGTAGCCCTCTATGTTGGAGTGGTTGGATCCCCGCACTATGGAGACTGCCATTACCTCGACTATTGACAATCCGGACTGGGCGAGCATCTTGATCTTTCCCAGCAGCAGACTGATCTCTGCGCTATCCTCTTCCTCGAGGCTCCGAGGACGCCAACTATGGCGTTTCTTCAATGGAGCACTTGAAAATTCGGGGAGGCCCATCCAGACTGGGTCGGGAAGTGCGACATTGTCAATATAAAACCATTCAAAGGTCCACTCTTCGGAAGCTTTCTTCGATGTGCCGGATAGGTATCCGGTCTCAGTAGTGCACCATATTTCGGCCCCGCCCACTTAAAATATCGATCCCTCATGGTTGCACGGGACAAGATAAAACAACCTTCTGCATAGATCAAAATGGGCCTCACAACCCAGGAATTATTCGCTTAAAGCGACGTAACCCGCAATGTGCAGGATGGAGGCTGGGGTAAAATTGTGTAGCTGGAGGCCATAATCCTCCAGAAGCCCTCAGAGGAATGGGTGAATTGGAAATCCCACGCCCCTCAGCGGATAGGGGACAAAGCACACTCGTTCCCCCGTGGAAGGATTGGGGAAATCCTCCGTCTAGGTCTTGCCGTTGAAGGAAGGCAACCCTGCTCGAACAGGGACAAGATCCGCAGGGGGGAGAAATCCCTGCATTTGCAACTTCACCAATTGACTGTGGGACACAGAGCACCTCTCCTACTCGCCTTTCTCTGGGTCGGAACGGGAGGAGGAGCTGGGAATATTAGCCATGTTGGAATGGTCTTTCCTTGCAATCTCTGAGGATTTTCTGCGCACGGTGCCGAATGGATCTGAGACCCAATCTCTTTAAATAGAAGCTCTTTCTTGCATGGTCGGGGTGTTATTTGCAAAAAATACCCTGACTGTCCGCATTTGCCCGACATGTGGAAGCTGAAGTCATAGATGCACAGAAGCCGAGGGGTGCGGCATTGAATTATAAGCTGAATACATTACTTGGAAATCGTCAGAGGAGGAACCCGCCTTGCAATGCCGAAGACAATCTGCACACCGAACACCTCATCATTGAAGCCTGGTTCGGGGGCTACTGAGGGAGTCCTGGACTAAGGGGTCCTCGGGCGTCCGGCCTGTTAGCCATGGGACGAACTGATGGGCTGTGAAGATACGAAGACTGAAGACTGCACCCATGTCCGGATGGGACTCTCCTTGGCGTGGAAGGCAAGCTTGGCGACTGGATATGTAGATTCCTTTCTTTGTAACTAACCTTGTGTAACCCTAGATCCTCCCGGTGCTTATATAAATCGGAGGACATAGCCTAGAAAGGGGAGATATTCATTACCATAGCCATACAAGCTAGACCTCTAGGGTTTAGCCATTACGATCTCGAGGTAGATCAACTCTTGTAATACTCGTATTCATCAATATCAATCAAGCAGGACGTAGGGTATTACCTCCATAGAGAGGGCCCGAACCTGGCTAAACATTGTGTCCCCTGTCTCCAGTTACCATTGACCTTAGACGCACAGTTTGGGACCCTCTACCCGAGATCCGCCGGTTTTAACATCTACAATGGTTCCTTCATCCGACCAACTTATAGTGGGAAAGGTTGGGCCTGCGCTACAACCGGGGTGGACCAGGATAATTTTGTGCATGGCAGGTGGACCAGGATGGTTGACGTCCCACATGTCGGCGAATGGAAAGTATTCTTTTCTGATATAGAGGACGAGCAACGAGTATTCATTGTTTATTTTTTATGAAAGCTATTGTCTCCACTGTTACGACGGAGAAGTGTGAAACACGGCAGCCCAGTGAACTTGGCATGTGCACCACTCCCTCCTTCCTCATGTAATACTACCATAGTGTTGACTATAAGGTTGGCTATAAAGGTTACAACTTTTTCTCACTTTCTCTCTATCTATTTCCTCTAAAAAAATTACCTTCCTTTTTTTAGACACAATTGTTTTTTATGCCTCTTTTTTTAGAATTAGTTTTTTTATACCTAGGAGCACATGTAGAGACAGGCTCTTGCAGAGCCCACTCCTTGACTTTGTCAATGCCTCTCTCTCCTCCACATAAGCGGGCTTATAGGCCATTATTTTACTGGTTCTACGTACTTGCTATGAATGCGGGCAGCTGGCATCTGAGGGGGGAGGGCATGGAAGCGGTCCGGACTCCCGGATGGCCCACCTCACATTATCTCCATATATTTCTTCGAGTCCGCACGCGGCGGGCGGGCGATCTCTTCTCCCTCCCCCATCTCTCTCTTCTCAGCCGACGCCCGCTGATCGATTAGATTTCGGCTATCGACGGTTTATTCAATTCCAGTCCCACATGTCTGGTGAGCGGCGTGCGAGCCGGACTGTCGGGGGTGCAACGTGTATGAGTCGTAAGTGTGCTGCATTTTCTTTTGAACTTGCAAAGCGAAACATTTTTGTGCGATCGATCGATAGAAATCCAGAAAAAAATGACGAGGGCGGTGCTTTCCCACACGTTAGGCGGGCTAGTTTGAGTGATATGACGTGCTACAGTGCCGTCCACTTGCTCCATTTTTATGTAAGCAAGAGTTTACACTCTTACGTGGGAGGAGTGTGAAACACGGCAGATCTGATTTTGATCGGGGGATAACTGTTCCCTGCCAAATAATGGAGCACTGTTAATCTCCAGCGCTGGCCCACAAATTTACACCAGCATCTGTCTGAGGACACTGATGGATGCCATCCAATGTTGCCCGCATACCTTTAGACAACTATATGAACTAACCGGACGAAATTCGTGCAAACAAAGCAAATTTCAAATTAACCGGATGAAATTCATTACATTTCAAAAACTTTTCCTACAAATTGGATGAAATTCATTACGTATTTCGCACAAACCGTACTAAAACCTACTGTAAACCTAATCAAACGATCACCGGCGCCCGACCACCATGTCCGGCCATGAACCCGAGAAAGGCGGCCATTGCCTTTGCCGCCTCCTCATCCTCCTTGATAACCTCCTCCTCCAGAGCAAAAGGTTCTGATGATTTCCGCCTCCACATTGCCGTCAAGTGGCTAATCGGCCATCGATGTTTATCCGACCAAGCTTGGCGTCGACTAACTGGAGGAGCGGAGGCCTTCCTGGGACCAGAGCGGCAGCGACCTACCGTGTACTACTCTTCAGCGCTGCCGGCTGCGCCTGCGCACACACGCCGTCTTCGTGGTAGTGGAGGCGGAGGGCGGCCGGGGGGGAGCCGGCGATCTCCTTCGTCTTCTCCCACGAAAGTACGTCCAAGAGAGCTTTGGAGTGCACCCGGAGCGGTGCCGCTGATGTGCTTCGTCTGCTCCTGCGACAGTACGTCCAGGAGAGCTTTGGAGCGCCAGGAGGCCATGGTTGGAGTGGTGCCGATAGAAGGAAGGGACCAGAGGAGAATGAGTGTGGGTCTTTGGCTATGGCTGGGAGTTGGGGCTCAAGTTAATATAGCGGGCGAATGGCAATGATCCGTGGCAGACAGATGGACGGCTGGCGCCAGAGTAGGTTCGTCTGGCGTGAATGCGGACGCTGCTTCAGTGACTTAACTGCTGGTGTGTTGGGTCACTGACATGTGGGCCCAACGGGCATCTGGCCCGCACGTTAGTGACACACAAACTGCACCTGCAGTTAAGTCCAGTGGATGCGTCATTGACGTTCTGGAGAGACGGTGACCGTTTCATGCGAGAAGCGCGCGCTAGCGATGGAAGGCGTTTCGGTAGGCCAGGGCGGTCAGACGCTGGCGTAGTGGTAAAATGTGAACTCATGGATGATGAGCCTTTGAAGTGTATGCGTCACGTGTTGACAACCAGGCGTCCATGCAACCAGTCTTGTTGCCAACTAACCTTCGACGACCACCATTAGACACCACACAACCATGCATAACTTACGAATAATGGACGAATCGATCAGACGCACACTCGTGTGCAGTGGCACTATGATCGGTCGCTCATGATAGTACATACTCCGTACCATAGTATCCTCTCTAGCTAGGTTGTTTTATATGCTGTCGTTGTGATGGACGATATACATGAGCAAGGCGCCGAGTCCCGAGTATGACCGTTGGTGTTGAGCCAGGTGAATACATGCTCGGCGTTCGCAAAGGCGTCCATCAAACGTCTAAACAGTAATGTGAGGCACCGCCGGGGCGCGCAGTTGACGGGCTCGCCGTTTGCGTTGCGCCATGAGCAAGACTTTGATTGAGAGGCGGCGTGCATGCATTAGCATGGTTTGACAGCGTGGGCATGACGTATAATATAATGATCAAAGTGAGCTACTAACACAAGTTCGATGACCGCCAATGCATTTTACCGAGTAATAAATGACCAGGATTGAAGGGGAATCCAAACTTCCTCCGTCTTTTGTCCTTGAGCTCTTGACAAACCAATGCAGTATACGGTTGTCCAGCCACTCCACCCAGAGCTCTCACAAAGCGTCGTTCATGCCACCGTGCCACACACTAACTGGTAAGGAAGCGATGGCATCCTGCCACCCGAGTTCCTTGCCGCCCACGACCGCACACAAAATGGTAGGGAAGCGATGGCATCCCGCCCTGCCGAGTTCATCGCCGCTCGCGACCTCACACCTACGTGGGCGGAATTTGAAGCTGCTAAGCCCGAATGGGTGGTAGAGCAAGAGGCGTCCAAAGCCGCACAGATGGAGCGGAGAATTCAGAAAGCACTCAAGAAAAGAGAGGCCCGCCGCCGCAAGAAAGAAGAGGACGCACGCGCTGCTGCGGAGAGGTCGGCGAAGATCCAAGCACAGTGGGGCGTCGCCGACAAAGCCGGGAAGGAGAACGACAGCGTCTGGCCAGCATGTGAGAAGTAGTAGTACTAGTAGTTAGTGTGTGTGTCTGAGTACAAGCATGTACCAGTACTACTATTTACTACTGTAGTTTTTAGAGCAAATTACCAGTACATTAGCCTAGCCTTAGTGGAAAAAAATCATATCCTATGCATCAAATGGCATCTCTTTCTCTATAGGAATTGAGATGCATGTCATCTCACTTCCTATGATTTTCATATTCCTATAAAATTCCTGTCGTATGAACGAAAGGAGGGCTCTGCTGGAGTAACTACTGTAGCTAGCAGTACTGCTGGTATAGTAGTTTTCTTCAAGAAGCATAATTCAATGAAGTCATGACGGTTCCGTCGTCCAAGCAACTTCACAGTGGGAAAGGTTGGGCCTGTGATTTGACAGCTCATTAGTCATTATTACTGCGGCGTGACGACCAGGGTCACTCTCCCTTGGAGTTCTGCGTGCATGGCAAGGGGACCAGGATGGTTGCCGTCCCACATGTTGGTGAACGGAAGTATTCTTTCTGATATCGAGGAGCAAGGAAACCGTGTGGTATAGTATCACTGCTAATTTATATATATTTTTGATGAATGATAGCGTTTCAACTCTTACGACGAAGGAGTGCCAAACACGGCACGTGCTGGATGTCCCACACGCCAACGAAAGGAGTGGGACATGTATAGCGTGGTAGAGCGTCTCCACTTCTTCCACTTCTGGGTCGGAGACCACATGTAGTAGTACTAGTGGTATGAGCGATACAAAGTGTGACCCTGAGAGAAAGACACGTCTAGTTGCAAGGCTCGGAGCATACACGTAAACAAATATAAAACCTAATATATTCCACCAATTAATATAGTAGTAGTAGAGTACTTAGGCACGTACTCCATAACATCACCATGCATTGCACGTACAACATTTAGTGGTACGTAGTAAGAGACAAATGCCTATATGCAACACATGTTCATACTATTTGTGCCTTTCTACTTCGCTTACTGTGCTACATTTCTCAGGTTCGTACGTCCACTCATGGGTACATGTCCGTCTCATAGTTCCAGTCCCACGTGTTCTTCATAGATGGAACAATCCACATCATCCCAATTAGTGTGGCTCCCCACGATGGAGACTCATCCAAACAATGGCCAGCCTCGACGCGGAGCAGTCGCATGCAACGGGAAGCGGCGCTCTCTCGGTCGTCGCGCTGCTTCAAAGCCGGCGCCAGTGAGAGGTCGCCTTCGCTCTGGCCAGGTATTAATGCAGCACTGACGCTCCAAGGCGACACTAACCGTTTCACGTGAGAAGCGCGTGCTGGCGAGGGACTATTGGTTTATTGCACTTAGTTTCCTAAGAGATTGTGGTAAAAAATGGTACTCCACAGCCCGCTTCCCTTCCCCTTCCTCATCCACCGCCAGCGCACGTCTGCGGGAAGTGGCCATTTAACCCCTATATAGGAGTGCTAGCACAAAAAGATGCATGCATGACAACTAAAATTTCCAGATTAAAGCGCCATGTCGTTACCTTCGGCCGGGCCATGGCTACCGGGCGACGACGACCAGAGACGAGGCGGCGGGAGGGGAATGAATGCAGCTACTGTTGGGTTCGCCGTTCGGCTTAAATAAATGCGCACCATCACATGTACCCGCGGGTGCACAAATTGTAACATACGTGTCTGCTTAAGTGGGCATCACGTAACCGGTGTGTGTGAAATTCTGAGAGACGGAGTGTGTGTGTGTATGTGTGTGTGCAACTCTAATCTTCGGACATGTACTCAACCTTTTGCATTGGGATATAAGTATAATGGTATTACACTTTAGCTAGTGATTTACGTGGCCATGTTAACGTGGTTGTGTAAAAAAAATGTCACTTCGTGCTCGTGATTTGCGTTATATAATTACAAGTTACAAGCAAGATGCTAGTGCATTGCACGGAACATCAATATGCATTTTTACGAAACACCTGTTGTGATTGACCCATGCAGGAGTAATCCCATGTGTAAAAACTAATGATATCTCGAGAATTCTATCGGAAAACTGGTATCTCGAGAATTTCATCGAAAAAATCAAGGATGAGAGATAAGGTGAGGAGGAGTGGAGTGTGGTGGTGACTGGTGGTCAGACTGGGCGGAGGCATGGGGATGGACGGCGCTGGTAAGCGGCAGGGGCCACCATGCTAGATTGTTCCAGAGACTTCCTTTTTTAATTGCTCAGCAATGAGGTTGTGGGAGATAAGGATGTGGAGAGAGGTGCAGGTATCTTTTGTATAATTATCATAGTTTGCTTTCTATCCATGAGATATAGATCGGACGGTCTATATTACAAGATGGCAGGCACACCATCATTACCAACTCAGTTTTTTATAAGAGTAGAGATGATAAGTTTGCTAACTACTAAAGTAAAGTTGAATTTTTCGATGTTATACAAGTATATTAAGGTGATTGTTTATCATACGGGTAAGGTTGGATGAAGGGTGGTAGGAACAAATGCTCTGCCTAGAGCATGTGTGTGAGAGATGGAGTCTTAGTGTGTGCGTGTGTGTCTAGGGGTGGGTGGGTGCGTGTGTGTGTGTGTGTGATGCGGTCTTAGTGTGTGTAGGGGGGTGGGGGTGGGTGTGTGTGTGCGTGTGTGTGGGAGCGGTGTGTGTGTGTGTGTGTGTGTGTGTGTGGGACGCGGGGTACTCGGTGGCGGGTGTAATTACTGCCTATCCCTGCCACGCAAAGCATATCGGCTCGATTTTTATAGGTTTCGATACGTGTAGATTTGTAATTTCACTCAAACATGACATAACCGCCTCTCACCCGGATTCATACACGGTGGGCGCCAAAACACAGTGTCTCCTCAGCCAAAATCGACTCCCTCCCGGATTCATACATGGTGGGCGCCAAAAACAAACTCTCATCGGCAAATATTCGGTATATGCGAGATTACCATCCTATCCCCAACCGACTATTATTGCTGTGATGTAGGAAATTTTAAACGAGGGCTAAGTTTGTAAATTTCCTCGCATTTGAGACAAGCACGCCCTGAAGACATGGTTCCCCCTATCCTCTCTCCCTCCATTTCCCCATTCGTACTCCGTGGGCGCCAAAACACCCTCTCCACCCCAGCCTCCTCCCTCCGCCACCTCATCCACCACCATTCTCCTCCACCATGCCGGAGTTGATACCCCAACGCATGTCGGCCATTACAAGAGATCGATATGTCACATCCATGGCTTATGACCTGGATCCTTGCATCCCGTCCTCCCGCTTCGCCCCCGCTGTCGTCCACCTTGCCGACGCCGCTCCCACGACCGTCTCGCCCACCGTGCCTCGCCGCCACCGTCTATCATCCTAGATCTACTTCCACGCCGCCGACAACCATCGCTACCACAGCACCGTCAACTTCTCAGCAGATGCATACACGGTGCCGCACTAGAGGCGGTACTCTTTCGTATCTTCCCAACTTATTTATCATAGCAAGAAAATAGATCGACACTGCTTTACTATGATTTCTTGTCCATCACTTACTTGATAGTTGAAAGCAAACATTGGTTGCAAAGTTTCCTCTGTCCGGTTTGCACCTCCAAATACGCCATGGCACGCTCAACACTATACTCGCAATTCTTATGGTTTTCCCCTTTTATATTCCACACTAGTTAAATGAAAGTAGACTAAATTTTAAAATTGGGTCTGTAGAATTTTGAGAGCTTGCTGGAGTTCGCCGGTGCGAAGGAATGGGCTCGGGTGGGGACGGTGGTTGTGGGGGCGGTGGTGGGACCTCACCGAACGAAGAAAACTCGATGTTGGTGGGGGCGGGGGTGGGTGTGGCGGAGGAACACAGACGGTGGGGGCTGGTGGTTCGGCCGGCGGCCCGTGCGGTGTTTTGTATGGGAAGCACAGTATGTTCCTTGTCAGGAAGGGGAGCAGGGACATCTGCAGTCGACACCTCTATTGGGCCGGTTCAGCTAAATGATTTTGCACTTCGAGTTGGTCCGCCGTAATACCCCGGAAATGGTGGGAGTCGTGTGTCGGGGGTGTCTGGTCCCTCGCACACCTATGGGGATCGGCGGACCGAGCCCCTTTTGGTTCGGGAAGGGGCGGTGGATGCACAAAGAGTAGATCGAGGCGAAACACACGAGCGAGACGATCGATTTACCCAGGTTCGGGCCGCACGGATGCGTAAAACCCTACTCCTGCTTTGGTGGTTGTATTGAGTTTTGGCTCGGGAGCGGCGAGTGCTACAGTACACTCAAGCAGCTGGAGAGACCGAGCGTGAGAATGGCTGTCCTCCCTTCTCTGTTGCGCATGGGCCTCCTTTTATATGTCTAAGGGTCACCGACACGTGGCAACAGAGGTGAGGGTAAAAATGTAAAAGGGGTGGTAGTTGGATCCACCGCCTACACGTCGCATCCTACCTAACTCTGACGGCAGGGGACAAGGGCATTAAATGCCCGTCTGTGTCACCTTGACGGCCCAGAGAGGGACCGCTAGGAACGCCACCGTTGGCCACGATGGCTACTTGTCAGCGTCTGCTTGCCACCGCATGCCCCCGGCTGCCCAGCCTCCCGCCACGTACGCCAGGAATGGTCCCAGGGCGACACGTTGGTGGGTGAGCTGGAGCGCGGGTTGCGGGGTAGTAGCTTGCTGCGGCAAGCGCCTTGCCGCGGGTGTTGTCTTGTCGTGTCCGGGAGCTTGTCGCTCACCGGGCCTTGTCGGGACGCGCAGTGCGCCGCAGCTAGCTTCTTGAGATGCTTTGGTTGTTCTTCCCGGCAAGCTTCTCTTGCCGGGGTCTCGTTTCCCTCCCGGCAAGCTCCTCTTGCCGGGGCCTTGTCTCCTTCCCGGCAAGCTCCTCTTGCCGAGGCCTTGTTTTGCTCTTGGATACTTTGTTCTCGAATGGCTCCAAAGGAACCACGGAGGGTTTTGGCGGTTGCCCGGCAAGCCTTGCCGCGGGTCGCTGTGACTGCCTATGCACAAGTTCGGGGTACTAAGGTACCCCTACTTTAGTACACGGACAGGAGCGCCCGGGCCTGGGCCATACACGGTGCCGAGCGCTGTTGGGCCAGGCCCAAAACAGTGCACGGGCACGCGCGGCCTAGGTCACGCCATAACTCGTTCCGCATCCACCGCGCCCTCCCCAAATGGCATGCGTCAAACGCGGCATCGTGGGAGAGAACGTGGGCGGTTTTTGAGGCGTCCACTCCCCACGGTCACGGGGTGGGGAGAGGCCGCCCCATTAGACGCCTCGGTTCTACACGCCTGCCACGCGGCTCCCATGCACATGGGGTCGCGGACGGCGGAGGTGGGAATCGGGGCCGTCTTGGGTCGAGGCAGCGGGTCGGCCCCAGCTCCCTGCCTCCCCGCGTCTTGATTCGCTGAGTGGGGCGGCCGAGCCCCCCACCTCGCTCCTTTATAAGGAGCGGGAGGGGAGGACATGAGCTCGCATCCTCCCATCTTCTCCTTCCTTCAGCTTCTGCTCCCCCTCCTCCCATTCGCCATGGGGAGAGGGAACCCTGGTCCTTCGTCAGTGGCGGCAAGGGTTGCCGCCAGGCAGCGCATCCCTCCCTCTCCCGCACCCGTGGTGGCGGAGCCAGCCGTAAGGGGAAGAGGGAGGGGCGAGGTCGTGGACGAGGCCGTGGCGCTCGGGGAAGAGGTGGACGAGGCAGAGCGTCGGCTTCGCCTCCGCCGGCGGCTCCTCTTCCCGCGGTGGCCCATGCCGGGGACGACCCTTGCGAGTTCTTCGTCAGGCTGCGCCGGGCGCCTCATCGTCGCCTCCGACTCCCAGATCTGTTCGTGGAAGTGGTGGAGTTGGACTCGCCCGAGACGCTGAGACTGCAGATGAGGGGCTGTGGGATCAGCGGCACGCGGGTCCGCGCCGAATTCCCAGCCCCCGGCGTGATGTATCTTGGCCGAGGGTGGAAGACGTTCACCCGCATCCCCAGCTTGACGCCGGGGCTCACCCTCCACTTCAAGTTGGTGGAGGGCGATCTCCTCTCCATCAAGGTCTTCGGGTGCTTCGGCGCCCGGGCCCGGTGCTGCGTGGAAAGCTCCTCTGACAGTGAAGGCTCCTCCTCGAGCGAGAGTGACAATGAGGGGAGCGACAGCGGCGACGAGGGGAGCGGGCGGCCGGATGGTGGGTCCGACTAGGTGTCGGGCGCCGCTCTGTGCGGCACCGGCAACCCCATCATCCGGGTCGCCGGCTCCTTGAACTCCCTGGGGGCATCTCCTTGGGCGGCTGGCGTAGGGAGGCTGCGGAAGAGGAAGAGGGCTAGCGGCAAGGCCGTCAAGCCGGAGTACGGGGGCGTGGTGCCCTCGACAGCGTGCTGACGTCCTGCCGCCTCGTCTTCAAGCCCTGCTTCCGGCGCTGCCATCACCGTCCAGCCTTGACGGCCCCCGAGATGTTCTCTTGGTGTCTTCTGGCACCTGTAGTTCGCCTAGGTGCTCCTTTTGCCCTTCTTGCCTCCTTGACCTACCTCCTGAAAAGAGGGACAGGAAAAGGATTACGGGCATCTTATCTTTTTAATTTGTAAGCCTTCGGGCCTTAGCTGCATTTAAAACTTGTAATCCTCTCTTTTCATGTTTTTCATTCTCTGTGGACTGTACCTGCGTGGAATGTTTTAATGAAAAGGGGATGTTTGCCGGGTTATTTGTCTCGCGGGTAGCACCCACGCCAAGGAGCAAATCCTTGGTATCTTTCAGATAGACACTCCTTCCCCGGCAACAGGCCCTGCCGGCTTCCCACGTCGCTCGACCTTTCTCACGCTGTTGACGGAGGCAGGGACGAGGCGGGTGCGGCCCCTCATTTCATCCCTTTCCTGCCGTGACTACGACCAAAACTTGGCCCTGGGGCCCCAGGGACCAGAGCTAAGGGAGCACGGTGGCTTTCGGGAAGAAACGAGGCTTCGTATTCCCAGTCCAAAAGAGAATGCATGAAGAGGGATGAAAGACTTATCTGAGACTGCAGCCCCCGGCAACCCTGGCTTGCCGTGGGGTGAACTTTGGCACTTGCAGCCCCCGGCAACACTAGCTTGCCGGGGTCTAGATGCCGGCACGTCCTTCCTCTCCTTTTCGTCCTCAGGCGGTCCGGCAACGGTATGCGAGCCCTGTGAATCAAAGGAAACGAAAGACAGGCAAAGGGACGCACACTCGACCTCTAAGTTAGGGGTTAGCTGCTGTTAGGCACTATCAACCCTAACCAAGGACTCGACTCGACCTAGCATGCATGCTGTAACTCTGGGCGCCAGCGCTTCATTATCTTGTGCTCAGGGTCTGCGCCTGGCTTTGTACAAAGGATTACATGCAACAGCGGCAAGACTTGTACAAAAGGGTGGTTGCCGGACAGGGTCCGACAACCGCGCCTTACGGGTAAAACTTACGAAGAAGCTCGATATTCCAGGAGTTGCTCACTGGTACGCCATCTTCGGTCTCCAGGCGGATAGCGCCAGGCCTGGTGACTCTTTTCACCCGGTAAGGGCCTTCCCACTTCGGCGTCAACTTGTTGGAATTCTTGGCGGACTGAACGCGCCGAAGAACAAGGTCGCCTTCCTCGAGGCTCCTGGCGTTAACTTTGCGGCTATGATAGCGGCGCAAAGCTTGCTGGTAGCGAGCGGCTCGCACAGCAGCCTGGAGACGATGTTCCTCAAGGAGCAGCGCGTCATCTTGCCGCAGCCGCTCTTGCTCAAGCTCATCATAAGCGAGCACTCGAGGTGACCCGTATACGAGTTCCGTGGGGATAACTGCCTCCGCTCCATAGACTAGAGCGAAGGGTGTCTGTCCAGTGGCTCGATTTGGCATCGTCCAGATCGACCAAAGAACCACCGGCAGCTCCTCGATCCAGTTGCGTCCGCGCTTGTGCAGCCTGTCAAAAGTTCTGGTCTTGAGCCCACGCAGCACTTCAGCATTTGCCCTCTCAGCTTGGCCGTTGCTTCTCGGGTGAGCGACAGAAGCAAAGCAGACCTTGGCGCTGAGATCCTGGACATACTGCATGAAGGTGCGGCTCGTAAATTATGTACCGTTGTCGGTGATTATCCTGTTAGGGATTCCGAAACGGCAAACAATTGACCTGAAGAATTTGATCGCGGACTGCGCCATCACCTTCGTCACTGGTTCCACTTCTGGCCACTTTGTGAACTTGTCGATTGCAACGTACAAGTACTCAAAGCCCCCGACTGCTCGGGGGAAGGGGCCGAGGATATCGAGCCCCCATACCAAAAATGGTCAGGATAAAGGGATCGTCTGGAGAGCTTGAGCTGGCTGGTGTATCTGCTTGGAATGGAACTGGCACGCTTCACACTTGGTTACTTGTGCAGTTGCATCCTGGAGGGCTGTCGGCCAGAAGAAGCATTGCCGGAATGCTTTTCCGACAAGAGCTCTCGCGCCAATGTGGTGACCACATATGCCTCCGTGTATCTCTGCCAACAGCTTCTGTCCATCTTCCCGAGGAATGCGCTTCAATTTCACACCGTTGAGTCTTCTTCTACACAGTGTGTTGTCGACAAACTGGTACATACTAGACTGGCGGGCTACTCTTTCCGCTTCTTCTGGTTCCTCGAGAAGCTTTCCTGTCTGAAGGAAACGGACAATCTGCTGCGCCCATGTCGGAACCTGTGGCTCGACGACAAGGACTAAAGGCACATCTGCTGCTGCGGGAACATCTGCTTCTACGGCGAGAGCCTGCGACTCTACCGGAGCTTGATGCTCCCCGACAAGCTTGCCGGAGCAGAGCTTGCCGGGAGAATCTGCCTCAACGGAACAAACTCTGGGGCTTGCCGGAGTAGACTGCTCCTCAGTATTCTTGGCGTCGATCTTGGGGACCTTCTCGGCAGCGGCTTCGGGAAGCTCTGCCGGAAGATAGTCACCAGAGACCAACTTCCTCTTCTTGCTCTGTCCATTTGATGGTGTTACGGATGGCCGAGTCAGCTTGAGCACAAAGGTCCCTGGTTCCACAGGTAACTTAAGTGCTGTGTACTTTGATAGGCCATCGGCAATGTCGTTCTCAGCTCTTGGAACATGTTCCATTTGCAGGCCGTCAAAGCGCTCTTCCAGCTTCCTCACTTCATCAACGTAAGCTTCCATCAACGGACTCTGGTAATCTTTGTTCACTTGGCGGACGACAAGTTGCGAGTCACCCCTGACAATGAGCTTCTTAATCCCAAGTTCTGCCGCGATCCTGAGACCAGGAAGCAAGCCTTCGTACTCTGCAGTATTGTTTGTTGCTTGCTCCTTGGGAAAGTGCATCTGGACTATGTGCTTGAGGTGCTCTCCGGTGGGCTCGACAAGCAGTACACCAGCACCGGCGCCTTGTAGCGTGAAGGCACTGTCAAAGTACATGAGCCACTCTTTGCTTGCTTCCTTGGCGGGGATGCTCGTCTCCGGAATTTCTTCGTCTGGAGTTGCCGTCCACTCTGCTATGAACTCTGCCAATGCTCTGCTCTAGATTGTTGATGTACTTTCAAACTTGAGGCCAAAGCTTGACAGTTCCAGTGCCCACTCGACAATCCTGCCTGTTGCTTCTGGATTTTGCAATATCCTCTTCAGCGAAAAGCGAGTGACAACTGTGATCTCGTGTGCTTGGAAGTAATGGCGCAGCTTTCTCGAGGCCATGAGAAGGCCGAAAAGCAGCTTCTGCACACCAGAGTACCTTGACCTAGCCCCCTGTAAAAGGGAGCTGACAAAGTAAACTGGGCGCTGCACCATTTTCTTCCGTATCTCCTCTTGCATCTGCGCAGACCCTTGCTCGTCGGGACCAGAGCTTGTCGGGGAAGCCCACTGCTTGCCGCTGGATGTGCTTGCCGCGGTCGCTGGCTCGTCGTCTGCCTCCCTCTCCGCCACTAACGCAGCACTAACCACTTGATTGGTTGCCGCTATGTACAGCAGGAACTTCTCTTGTGGTTTAGGAGCGACAAGTGTTGGAGTGGAGGACAGGTATCTCTTCAGGTCTTGCGGTGCAGCCTCCGCTTCCGGAGTCCATCTCATTGGACCTGCCCTTTTCAAGATTTTGAAAAACGGCAGGGCGCGCTCAGCAGACCGAGAGATAAACCTGCTGAGAGCAGCCACGCAGCCGGCAAGCTTCCGTACGTCCTTGACGCGCTTTGGTGCTTCGATCTGCTCAATGGCCCTGATCTTGTCGGGATTAGCTTCGATTCCCCGCTGAGACACTAAGAACCTGAGAAGCTTGCCGGAAGGGACTCCAAACACACACTTCTCGGGGTTGAGCTTGAGGTTGATCTTGCGCAGACTTGCAAAAGTCTCTTCTAAGTCTTGGATCAGAGTTGCCCTGTCTTTGCTTTTGACCACTATATCATCCATGTAAGCTTCTACATTTCTGTGTATCTGTGGCTTCAAAGCAATATGGACTACTCTGGCAAATGTTGAACCAGCATTCTTTAATCCGAAAGGCATCCGTACGAAACAGTATGTGCCACATGGAGTAATGAATGCGGTTTTCTCCTCATCCTCTTCTGCCATGAAGATCTGATGATATCCTGAATATGCGTCAAGAAATGAAAGCAGATCACATCCGGCTGTGGAGTCAACAATCTGGTCAATGCGCGGCAAGGGAAATGGATCTTTGGGACAAGCTTTATTAACATCAGTGAAGTCACTACAAAGCCTCCACTTCCCGTTTGCCTTGCGCACTACAACCGGATTGGCCAACCACATTGGATGGAGCACTCCTCTGACAAGGCCTGATGCTTCCAACTTCTTGATCTCTTCTGCTATGAATTCTTGGCGCTCCACCGCCTGTTTCCTGACCTTCTGCTTGACGGGCCGCGCATCAGGACAAACGGCAAGGTGGTGCTCAATTACCTTCCTGGGAACACCGGGGATGTTAGACGGTTGCCATGCAAACACGTCGACATTCGCCAGTAGGAAAGTAACGAGCGCGCTTTCCTATTTAGGATCAAGCGTGGCACTGATGGTGAAGGTACCACCAGTGCCGTCCTCCTTGGTGGGCACCTTCTTGGTAAGTGGTGGGGCGGCCATCGTCTTCTTACTCTTGCCGGTGGAGCTCGATGGTGCGTCCTCGACAGCAGCGTAGCACCCCGAAGAGGCACGCTTGCCGGAGTGGGCACCAGAGCTCTTGCCAGACTTGGTCTTCTTCTCCCCGGGAGCTTCAGCGGCAAGTGTGTCGCGGTCTGTCGCGGCCGCAGCTTCCCGGTAGATCTTGTTGGCGCAGATAAGGGTGTCCTTCTTGTCGCCAGGGACAGAGATGACGCTTATCGGGCCTGGCATCTTGAGCATGTTGTAGGCATAGTGAGAGGCCGCCATGAACTTGGCGAGTGCGGGACAGCCAAGTATCCCATTGTAGGGCAATGGGAAATCGGCAACGTCGAAGGTGACCCTCTCAGTCCTGAAGTTCATCTCGCTGCCGAATGTCACCGGCAGCGTGACTTTTCCCTTCGGCTTGCTCCTTCCCGGGTTAATTCCTTGGAATGTACCGGTTTCTTCGAGCTCGCTATCCGGGATCTGGAGTTTCTGGAGCACAGCGGAGGAGATAAGATTCAGGCCGGCCCCGCCGTCAACTAGCATCTTGGTGACCTTGAGGTTGCGGATTGTTGGGGAAACCAACAATGGCAAGCACCCGACCGCAGTTGTGCGAGCAGGGTGGTCCTCAATGTGAAAGATGATTGGCGTGCTGGACCACATCAAAGGCTTGCGTGACTCGACAGGTGGCTCTGCCGCATTAACTTCCCGGAGCCACTGTTTGAGTTGGCGGTGGGAAGCATGCAGAGAAGCGCCACCGTCAACACACAAGACTTCTGTAGCCTTCTGAAACTCCTGCTCGCTGTTCTCAACATCATCCATGTCTTCGTCGTCGTCTTCGCCCTTGTCGCGGCCGCGGGGAGGTCTGTCTCCTTGCCGCTGCTTGGCCTTGCCGCGACTTCCTCCTGGGCCAGCGTGCTTCTTGCCGTCTTCTCCACCGCCTCATTGGGCTCTCTCCTTGTCACGCCGCTCGTACTCAGCTTTTTGTTGCTGGAAAAGCTGCTCGACCCTCTTGCAGTTCTGGAGATCATGGCCCTTGGTGCGGTGGATCTTGCAGTACTGCTTGTCGGCGGCCACCACAGCCTGGCAGTTGGTGCACGCGGCAACATCCTTGCCGGAGCTGCCAACTTTGGCTTGCTTGGCGGGGCCGTCATCGCCGGACTGCTCAACGACTAGTACCTCTTTGCCGCTCTTCTTCCTGTTGCGCCTCCGGTTCTTCCTTGCCGGGGCGGCATCCTCGCTGTCAGATCCCCCCGCTCCAGCATCCTCTCCGGGGAGTTTCCTCCCTTCTTCAGCATGCGCACACTTGTCGGCCAGGGCGTACAGCTCGCTGACGTCCCTGATCCTGCTCATCGCCATCTCCTCCCGCATCCTGCGATTACGCACGGTCTTATGGAATGTGCTGATAACCGCGGCAGGGTGGATGTCTGGGATGTTGCGCTGCACGCGGCTGAACCTCTGGATATACTTGCGCAGGGGCTCTCCTTCCTTCTGGGCAAGCAG
Source organism: Triticum monococcum (assembly GCA_034509565.1). Lineage (NCBI taxonomy): Eukaryota > Viridiplantae > Streptophyta > Magnoliopsida > Poales > Poaceae > Triticum > Triticum monococcum. The sequence goes on along the minus strand of CM067847.1, from coordinate 740,355,393 downwards.
GTGGAGATCACTTTCCTGGCCATGTGGTTTGTGGCCGCCCGTAAAGGCACCGACAAACTGATGGTACAAGTCTGCCCAAGAGGATATGGAGTTGTCCGGCAAGTGCATGAGCCAGGATCTGACTTCGGGCTTGAGCACGAGCGGGAAGTAGTTGGCAAGGACCTTGTCGTCTCGCCCCCCGGCAGCTTGCACCGCAATGGTGTAGATGCTGAGGAATTCCGACGCGTGCGACTTGCCGTCGTACTTCTCCGGCACGTCTGGCTTGAAATGCTTCTGGTTGGGCCACTGGACTTGCCGCAGCTCACGGGTGAACGCAAGACAACCTGCCGCGTACAGCAAGTTACCTGGCTCTCCGGGTGCATGCACGTCAACAGAGGGCCCAGCGCACAGGTCTGATTGACGCCGCGCTTCCCTTCGGCGCTCGATGCGTGTTCGAGCGTCTTCTTGCTGTCTCTCATGGAGAACTTGGCGTTGATCGCGACAAGCTCGCGGATCTGATGACGCAGTGGAGTAGTTGTCAAGGTGGATCCGGTGAGTCGGCATCCTTGGCCTTCGGGCCGGAGAGTGCACAGTGGTTGCACCCTCGCCGGTCTTGTCGCCACCGGCTCGCGCCTCGCTGACCTGCCGCGGCAGCGATGCGCTCGGCTGCCGTGGGTTGTCACCATTGGCGAAGCCGATGAGGCTCTGAATAGTGGCCCTCCAATCATCGATCTTCTCTGGCGCTGGAGGGTAGTCTAGGAGCAGCTGGGCACGTGCCAACGCTTCCGCCGGAGTGGTGGGCGGTGGCAGCGAAGGGTGCGAGGAGCGAGATATGCTCGGACTTCTAACTGCGTTAGAAGGAGCAACGTCTCGTCCAAGCGACCGCGCCACGCTCGTGCCAGTGTGTTGGCATGCATGCAGGTCCTGAGCACTCTGGGACCCGCCAGCTTGATCTTGGCCCAGCAGACCTATGGTACCGTGGGTACCATGACGATGCGGGTCCCGCGCCTCCTGGGACGGGCGCGGTGCGTGTACGTACGCCGAGGTCTTGGAGTGGGCGCGGTCGTTGTGGGAGGCGACCGCGCCGCCGACGTGCGGCGCAGCCTGGTCTTTGGACCTGGCAGCGCCACGAGTCTCCCCGTCGGTGCCCGCTCTTCCGCCGGCGCCTGCTCCACCAGCCGTCCGCTCTGGCGACGGCGGGCTCGGCGCAGACGGAGTAGCTGCCTCCGAAATCTTCTTCTTCGGCGGCATGTTGATGAGGACGATGAAGATTTGGCTCGCGCGAACGCCGGATGGGGTTCCCACAACCTCGACGCGCCCCTACCTGGTGCGCCAAAGATGTCGGGGGTGTCTGGTCCCTCGCACACCTATGGGGATCGGCGGACCGAGCCCCTTTTGGTTCGGCAGGGGGCGGTGGATGCACAAAGAGCAGATCGAGGCGAAACAGACGAGCGAGACGATCGATTTACCCATGTTCGGGCCGCACGGATGCGTAAAACCCTACTCCTACTTTGATGGTTGTATTGAGTTTTGGCTCGGGAGCGGCGAGTGGTATAGTACACTCAAGCAGCTGGCGAGACCGAGCGTGAGAATGGCTGTCCTCCCTTCTCTGTTGCGCATGGGCCTCCTTTTATATGTCTAAGGGGTCACCGACACGTGGCAACAGAGGTGAGGGTAAAAATGTAAAAGGGGTGGTAGTTGGATCCACCGCCTACACGTCGCATCCTACCTAACTCTGACGGCAGGGGACAAGGGCATTAAATGCCCGTCTGTGTCACCTTGACGGCCCAGAGAGGGACCGCTAGGAACGCCACCGTTTGCCACGATGGCTACTTGTCAGCGTCTGCTTGCCACCGCATGCCCCCGGCTGCCCAGCCTCCCGCCACGTACGCCAGGAATGGTCCCAGGGCGACACGTTGGTGGGTGAGCTGGAGCGCGGGCTGCGGGGTAGTAGCTTGCCGCGGCAAGCGCCTTGCCGCGGGTGTTGTCTTGTCGCGTCCGGGAGCTTGTCCCTCACCGGGCCTTGTCGGGGCGTGTAGTGCTCCGCAGCAAGCTTCTTCAGATGCTTTGGTTGGTCTTCCCGGCAAGCTCCTCTTGCCGGGGTCTCGTTTCCCTCCCGGCAAGCTCCTCTTGCCGGGGCCTTGTCTCCTTCCCGGCAAGCTCCTCTTGCCGAGGCCTTGTTTTTCTCTTGGATACTTTGTTCTCGAATGGCTCCAAAGGAACCACAGAGGGTTTTGGCGGTCGCCCGGCAAGCCTTGCCGCGGGTCGCTGCGACTGCCCGTGCACAAGTTCGGGGTACTAAGGTACCCCTACTTTAGTACACCGACATCGTGCGGTCTTTGATAGACTAAACTGATAGTAACAGTTGTGCGCCTTCAGATGAATAGAGCTGGCCTGTAGGTGATCGATGGGCTGCATATTAGTAGCGGCAAAACCCTATGTTTTCGAGCCAGATCCGCTTTCCCGATTTATTTATGGTGGTTATGGTGTACCCCTATTATCTACACTACGGGCTCTGCTCTCTCGTTATCATGGTTTGACAATAAACTTTCTATACAGTATATTATGAACCTATCATCTGCCAACTATCCTTACATCTGGGGCCCCCAACAGGAGCCTATTTTTGTGTAGTTGTGCTAGATTATATTAATCTACTCACCATATTACAGCACACATGGGCTCTCTCATCCGAATCCAGTGATAGAACACAAGGGTTTACAGGGAGCCTCTATTACATTACAATATCCTCTGCATTACAAATATAATCTCACTACTATTTGTGTTTTCGTGCTTTACAGATATTGTACATAATCACAATGAATATAACACTACAAGGGAAAAGGCTAGCAGCAACGCGGGTTCTAGGTATATCAGTAGCGCGGAGACTGGCGCTACTAATAAGGCGTTGTAGCTAACCCATAGCAGTAGCGCGTGCACACCCGCGCTACTGCTATACAATAGCTCTAGCGTGCTTTGCCTGGATGCGCTACTGCTACTGTGGCGCTGCTGCTAACTTTTCTCCACTCTCTACTGCTAATTTTAGTAGTTTTTTTCTGCATATTTGTTTTGTATTTGAATAGGCTTTATAAATAATCTCTAGCATATGATACACATACAAATGTAATCATAGCACAGACATACAAATAGTCTCATCAAATCATGTCATCATCATAATCATCATCCAACACAAAGAGGTCTCTTGTCATCATCTCGAAAATAGCGATACAAATCTCGATTACTTGCAACTACATCGTCATCCATCTAAACAATGAGATACGCGAGAAGAGCTATCACTTTGCGTGAACCTAAACTAAATACTGGTTGTCGCTCGGAAACCAGAAACCGGTACACCTGGGCCTAACATTCCGGCCACTCGTTGTATACTCCTGACGTAGCACTTCTTCGCCATCGATGATCTATACACCTGCATCGTCACATGAGTCGATAATATGCTACATATATAGTTGAGCAACAGAAAGAGATAGACTTGGCAAAAATAAAAGCAACATATCGTAAGCATAAATAACAAAGTTCATCGTACCCAAAATGCCCTAACTAGAGTGATCTTCGCTAGTCGAGGAGGACGGTTTAATTACATCACAAATAAAGTTTCGTCGTGCATAATTCAAAGTTTTGTCATACAGATAGTATGGATTAAACGGACACATTGTCATATATCGATAGTCACCCCATGTCGTGCCATCCATCCAAGTCAGGGAGATAGTCCCCGAGCTTAGTGAAAGGCTTTAGGTCGAGACGCTGAGCTTGGAGGCGTGTTTGGACGTCTTCCCGCGACATTTGTCCTTCTTCGTAGAACATCCCTGATTTTTCGACGACCTCCTTCATGATGATTTGGGCAAGTTCGCGGTAGATGTGATAGAACATAGCTCGAAGTTGATGATCCTCGATATCTCCTATGTTCTTTGCCCATTGCAGAATATGGGCATTGTCGGATGTAGGTGACATGCGAAGGTTCTGGTGATCCCGTCTGTACTCCAGCATCTAGTGTAGGACATAGAATCCATTATTAAGAGAATCACTCAGTTGCTGGATGCAGCAGAAGTCAGTCTTATGGCTGAAGGCGGGCCTGCCGTCCTTTTTCTTCTTGTCCTTGACCTCTCCACCCCGTGCGCCGTAATAAAACATAGCACTGTCGAGAACAGATTTGATGTGGGTGTAATTCTTTTTGTTAACATTCTTCGATGAGTCCAAGTAAAGAGCATGGGAGTATCGGGGGTAGAGGATGATGAGGACGACGCTCCCGCCGCTACGCAAAATTAGTACACCTCAAATTAATTAGCCTCCACCGTGCAGATGAATGATTGAAATCAAAGGAAGGATATCTGTGTGAATGACTTGCATGGGATGACAAGGCAGGAGAATCGCCTCCTTGTCCTTATTGGCGAGCATCAAATTGACGATGTATTCCCTGGCGTATTCACAGTGCTTTGCGCAGACTCCCAAGAAGGCCTCATGCATGAAGTACGGGTCAGTGACACAAATATAAGGTATCTGCTCAACACCGATCTGGTAGTTCATGTGCGAAGCATAAAGGCGAACAAATACAAAATCCAGCTTCTTCAAGTGAAACATGTCAAAGATGTAATTGGATCGAAGGAAGAACTTCTCCGCGGGGAATGTGTCAACGTACGACAATCCCCCGGCACGTTAACCACGTAGAGTGGGTATCCTGGATTTTTTGAGGCGATGAGGCCTTTCTCTATCCGCAGCACATTGTCATGAAGTCTCCTTAAATCGCCGAATCTGGCCCGCGGCGCTGCTTCAGGTAGGATTGGTTGACCGGGGATATGCCATTTTGCCACACCGGGAATATCTATATGATCTTGAACCCGAGGTTGCTAGATCACAGAAGCATCCTTTTTGCCTTTCCTCGGTATCTTCCTAGACTTCTTTACAACCGGAAGGTTGTCCATAATACGTTCAGACTCCGGAGGCGGCAATTCAGGCACTGAGGGAGTCCTGGATTATGGGGTGTTCGGGTAGCCGGACTATACCTTCAGCCGGACTCTAGGACTATGAAGATACAAGATTGAAGACTTCGTCCCGTGTTCGGATGGGACTTTCCTTGGCGTGGAAGGCAAGCTTGGCGATGCGGATATTCAAGATCTCCTACCATTGTGTTTGACTTTGTGTAACCCTAACCCTCTCTCGTGTCTATATAAACCGGAGGGTTTTAGTCCGTAGGACGACTTCATCATACAACAATCATACCATAGGCTAGCTTCTAGGTTTTAGCCTCCTTGATCTCGTGGTAGATCTACTCTTGTACTACCCATATCATCAATATTAATCAAGTAGGACGTAGGGTTTTACCTCCATCAAGAGGGCCTGAACCTGGGTAAAACATCGTGTTCCTTGCCTCCTATTACCATCCGGCCTAGACGCACAGTTCGGGACCCCCTACCTGAGATCCGCCGGTTTTGACACCAACATTGGTGCTTTCATTGAGAGTTCCTCTGTGTCGTCGCTTTTAGGCCCGATGGCTCCTTCGATCATCAACAACGATGTAGTCCATGGTGAGACTTTTCTCCCCGGACAGATTTTCGTCTTCGGCGGCTTCGCATTGCAGGCCAATTCGCTTGGCCACCTTGAGCAGATCGAAAGCTACGCCCCTGGCCATCAGGTCAGGTTGGGAAGCCTAAACTACACGGCTGACATCCGCGGGGACTTGATCTTCGACGGATTCGAGCCACAGCCAAGCGCGCCGCACTGTCTCGATGGGCATGATATAGCTCTGCTGCTGAACAGTGCCTTGGAGGCCGCACATGCATCGGTTCCGACCATTGATTCGGAGCCTACTATGCCGATCGAGGATCAGCGGTTGGACACTGCCTCAGGGGCTGCGATCTCAGAGGCGATCGAGCCGAACTCCAGCCCCGCACTCCGCATGGCCCGTGACTCCGAGGAGCCGGATTCCTCTTCGAACTCCGAGCCCCCCGTGCCCCTGCTGATCGAATCCGATTGGTCGTCGATAATGGAGTTCACCGCCGCGGACATCTTTCAGCACTCGCCCTTCGGCGACATCCTGAATTCTATAAAGTCTCTCTCTTTATTAGGAGAGCCCTGGCCGGCCTACGGTCAGCAAGGTTGGGATACGGACGATGAAGAAATTCAAAACCCACCCACCACCCACTTCGTAGCCACTGTCGACGACTTAGCCTACATGCTTGACTTCAACTCCGAAGACATCGATGGCATGGACGACGATGCAGGAGACGAACAAGAACCAGCACCTGTAGGGCGCTGGAAGGCCACCTCTTCATATGACATACATATGGTGGACACTCCAAAGGATGGCGATGGCGATGGAACAGCGGGGGATGATAACTGTAAGAAACAGCCCAGGCGCCAGCGCCAGCGGCACCGCTCTAAATCCTGCCAAAGTAAAAACGGTGATTCCGGCACGGGAGATAATACTACTCCGGATAGCGCCGAAGAACACCCCCTCCAGCAAGATTCAGCATAGGAGGACAAAGAAGCCAGCCCTGACGAGAGGGCGGCGGACCAAGAGGTTAAGGACGATAATTATATGCCTCCCTCCGAAGACGAGGCAAGCCTCGACGACGACGAGTTCGTCGTGCCAGAGGATCTCGTTGAACAAAGCGTTTTAAACGCAGGCTTATGGCCACGGCAAGCAGCCTCAAGAAAAAGCAGCAATAGCTTAGAGCTGATCAGGATTTGCTAGCTAACAGATGGACTGAAGTCCTTGCGGTCGAAGACTATAAACTGGAACGCCCCTCCAAGAGTTACCCAAAGCGCAGGCTGCTACCCCGACTAGAGGAGGAAGCACCTACATCACCAGCGCATGACATGGCCGACCGGCCACCTCGTGGCCGCGGCAGAGAGGCCTCTTGGCCCTCCACTCAAGCCATGCCCCGACGCCGCGTCAAGCATACTAAGGCACGGGAAAATGCGCCCGACCTGCGCGACATACTGGACGACAAGGCAAGGCAAACAAGATTGATCTACGGATCGCGCAGACGCCCCACGGCACATGACGGTGATCGTCACTCCGGATGCAATAAATCCGGCCTGGCCGAACTCAACAGACAAAGCTCCTTCGAGCTGCGTCGTGATATAGCCCAATACAGAGGCACCGCACACCCACTATGCTTCACAGATGAAGTAATGGATCATAAAATCCCTGAGGGCTTCAAACCCATAAACATCGAATCGTACGATGGCACAACAGATCCCGCGGTATGGATCGTGGATTATCTCCTTCATATCCACATGGCCCGCGGTGATGATCTACACGCCATCAAATACCTCCCACTCAAACTTAAAGGACCGGCCCGGCATTGGCTTAACAGCTTGCCATCAGACTCAATCGGTTCTTGGGAGGACCTGGAAGCCGCATTCCTTGATAACTTCCAAGGCACTTATGTGCAACCACCGGACGCCGATGACCTAAGCCACATAATTCAGCAGCTAGAGGAATCAGCTAGGCAATTCTGGACACGGTTCCTAACAAAGAAAAACCAGATAGTCGACTGTCCGGACGCAGAGGCCTTAGCGGCCTTCAAGCATAATAACCGTGACGAGTGGCTTGCCCTGCACCTGGGACAGGAAAAGCCGAAATCTATGGCAGCCCTCACGACACTCATGACCCGCTTTCGCGCGGGAGAAGACAGATGGCTAGCTCGCAGTAACAATTTAACCAAGAACCCTGGTAATTCAAATACCGAGGACAAAAGCGACAGGTCGCGTTGGAACAAACAAAAGCGCCATGTTAACAGCGACAGCAACGAGGATACGACAGTTAATGACGGATTCCGAGGCTACAATTCCGGTCAACGGAAAAAGCCATTCAAAAGAAATACTCAGGGCCCATCCAGTTTGGACCGAATACTCGACCACTTGTGCCAGATACATGGCACCCTCGAAAAGCCAGCCAATCACACCAACAGGTATTGTTGGGTGTTCAAGCAAGCAGGCAAGTTAAGAGCCGAAAACAAAGACAAGGGGTTGTATAGCGACAACGAGGAGGAGCCCAGGCCGCCAAACAATTGTGGACAGAAGGGATTTCCCCCGCAAGTGCGGACGGTGAACATGATATACGCAACCCACATCCCCAAGAGGGAGCGGAAGCGTGCGTTATGGGACGTATATGCGATGGAGCCAGTCGCCCCAAAGTTCAACCCATGGTCCTCCTGCCCGATCACCTTTGATTGAAGGGACCACCCCACTAGCATCCGTCATGGCGGCTTCACCGCATTGGTTCTAGACCCAATCATTGACGGATTTCATCTGACAAGAGTCCTCTTGGACGGTAGCAGCAGCCTGAACCTACTTTACCAGGATACAGTGCGAAAAATGGGCATAGATCCCTCGAGGATCAAGCCCACCAAAACGACCTTTAAAGGTGTCATTCCAGGTGTAGAAGCCAACTGTACAGGCTCAGTCACACTGGAAGTGGTCTTCGGATCTCCGGATAACTTCCGAAGCGAGGAGTTAATCTTCGACATAGTCCCGTTCCGTAGTGGCTATCACGCACTGCTCGGGCGAACCGCATTCGCAAAATTCAACGCGGTACCGCACTATGCATACCTCAAGCTCAAGATGCCAGGCCCTAGAGGAGTAACCACGGTCAATGGGAACACTGAACGCTCCCTCCGAACAGAGGAGCACACGGCAACGCTCGCAGCAGAAGTACAAAGCAGCCTCTCTAGGTAGTTTCCAGTTCGGCCTTCAAAAAGCCTGACACTGTCAAGCGCGCCCGGAGTACCCTCCAACAAGACCGCCTGGCATGTTCTGAGCTAGCGTAGCAATGCGGCCCCAACCCTAGCCCTCGCGATATAGCGAAACCAGTGCTTCGCGTACATAACTACGCTCTTGAAATACCATGGGCACAGGGGAAGGGGCACTATCACAGCACGCCCGAAATACAGCTTAAACCACACTAGGGGCTGCCGGATTCCTTTTTTTTCTTTTTTCTCTTACTCTCAGGACTCCATACTTCGGATGACCCGTTCGGCAATTCAACTGCCGCACAAACGATGCAAGATCCAGGAAAGCACAGAAGCCACGCCGCATTATGGAACTCCCAGGTGGTCTCTATTGCGAGCAGTATACCTGTTTTTTAATACAATTCCGCGGCCTGCCCCTGGCCAGGACATGTTAAATAGTCCAATTTCTTTTGCTTATCGCACTATTTGTATCGTTCCGCTTTCATAGCAGCCTTTCTATAAACAATGCATAGCTTTCTGTCTATTTTTTGCATTATCCTCTTTATATATATATATGTTTATTAATAAGATGTTGCATCCGTACACTGTGGTACGGCAAAAATACGCCAGGGGCTTCAATACCCATCAATATGGCGTGAGAAGTCCGTACACTTTCACAAGTGCGGCACCCCGAACTTATAGCACTATATGCATCGGCTCGGGATCATGATTTGGGTCAATAGTTGGGTTTGCCCGGCTCCTATGTTTTGGTGCCTTACGTTCCGCTATATCGGCTAAGGTAGCACTAGGAGAACTACTGCGATTGTGCCCCAATTGAGCTGGGCTGAGCACCTCAGTAGAGAAAGCTAAAACTGACTGTCATGATGAGGCGAGAGACCGGTCGCTGTTCGAGAGGTTTTTCGAGTCCTTAAAGACTTATGCCGCTTCGAGCGAGGAACCGGATTTGTCCGGCCATGGCGTGGATAGCGCCCCGAACTCGGTCTTCCGAATACTAGGGGCTTCGCCGAAATTTAAAATTATAGAGTTCTATGGCTAAGTGAGAGTGTTCGAGCATTATAGTCCGATTGCCTTGTTCGTTGTGCTAAGCACCTCCCTCGACGGACCCAATCATGGGAAAAAGTGCACTCAGGTTTGTCCCGAACACCCCAGCACTAGTGGCATGGGGGCAGAAGCCGACGACTGGCCATCTCTCAATTTTTTGATAAACGGCCGCACAGAAAGTAATATGTTAAATTCAACAAGCATTGCTTAGCACATATGAACAAGTTTTCAGCGCACAGGATAACACGAGCGAGTTCATTCAAAAATTACATCCTTGGTACATTCATCCGCCATAAGGCGGGCACCAGCCAGAACATCCTTGTAATAGTTCTCGGGCTTGCGATGCTCCTTCCCCGGCGGTGGCCCGTCCCTCACAAGCTTCTCACCGTCCAGCTTACCCCAGTGCACTTCGCACGGGCAAGGGCCCTACGGGCACCTTCGATTCAGACAAAGCGCTTGATGACCTCGAGCCTTGGACAAGCCTGCACCAGCCGCCACACAAGTCCGAAGTAGCTCCCAGGCAGGGCGTTTCCAGGCCGCAGCCGAACTATGAAGCCCTTCAGGGCTTGTTCGGCCGCCTTGTGGAGCTCGACCAGCTGCTTCAGCTGATCGCTCAAGGGCACAGGGTGTTCACCCTCAGCGTACTGAGACCAGAACACCTTCCCCGTCGAGCTGCCTTCCTCGGCTCGGTAGAATGCGGCGGCCTCAGATACGCTGCGGGGAAGATCTGCGAATGCCCCCGGAGAGCTCCAGATTCGGGTAAGTAACAGGTAGTTTACTTTTATATGTCTGCTTTGCATAGAGAATGCCTTACCCGCCGCTATCTTTTTCACCGCATCCAATTCCTGGAGGGCCTTCTAGGCTTCGGCCTGGGCATATTTGGCAGTTTTAAGGGCCGCAGCAAGCTCGGACGCTCGCGTCTTCGAGTCGAGCTCCAAACTCTCATGTTTTTTCATGAGAGCCTGAAGCTCTTGCTGCACCTCGCCGACCTGCGCCTCAAATTTCTCCCGCTCGGTGCGTTCCGTGGCCGCTTTCTTCTCGGCCTCGGACAGCGCCTGCTTGAGGGTCGCCACCTCAGTTGTGGCCCCTACAATAAGCAGTGTACTCCTGTCATTTTTTGCAATTGCGTCTTCTTATAGGCATTTTTTCTATAAGGTATCTCTTACCTTCTTTCTCCCCGAGCTCTTGCTCGGTCTGCTCGAGGCCCTGCTTCAAGGCACCCACATCCGCAGTCAGTGCGGCGGTAGCCAGCAGCGAACCCTGCATACGTATATTGACTGCTTTTTAGTTAGACTCCTGCGATATTTAATAGATCCTCTATTCGGCTTTTCTTTCCGAACGCCAAACAGAGCAGCAGGGGCTACTGTCTATGCGGTAATATTTTTACGTATTTTTTACTTACCTCGAAGCCTATTAGAAGGCTAGCACAAGCTTCAGTTAGTCCGCTTTTGGCGGACCGAACCTTCTGGACCACCGTACTCATGATGGTACGGTGCTCCTCGTCGATGGAGGCGCCCTTAAGCACCTCCAGCAGATTGTCCGGTGCCTCCGGTTGGATGGAGGACGCTGGCTCAATAGGCTTTCTCCTCTTGCCAGGAGTTCGCCTGCCGCGGTCCGGAACCGTTGATGATTCCGGCGCGGTGTCCGGCTTAAAGCCGGACTTGGAGCCCTGGGGGGTCTGGTCCCCTTTACTCCTGGAGTCCGGGAGGTCGCCTCGCAGTTCCTCCTGGACCACCCCCTCTTGCCCCGGAGCTTGTCGCGACGCCACTTCGGCGTCATCCGCAGCACCGGGGAAGGTAGCGGGCGGAACTGAATTCACGCCGATGAATCCAGGGAGCCGCTCGACGACTCGTCGAGCCCGTCCTTGGGCGAGCTGCATGATTATATTCAACATTAGGGAAAGCTGCGCAACAAAAGGAATATCATGAGTTACTCTGGTATCCGAACACTTACGATTTCGCCGGACGCTTGGCCCTGTCCGGCCACTCCTCTTCGTCCTCGTCGGCGTCGGGGGCGTAGTTCGGCAGAGGGGTTTTCCTCTTCATGGACCCTTCGGCCTCCCCTACCGGGGCGGCCTTCCTATTCTTTCCTCCCCCCGCTAGAGGGGGAGAGGTCTCTTCTTCCTCCTCCTCGTCTTCACGGGAGGAGTGCGTCTCAGACTCGTCGGACGACGAGTCCGACACCACCATATGCTGGGAACTCTTTCGAGTCTCCATGGCCTTCTTCTTCCTAGACTTCTTCTCCGGCACCACATAAGGTGCCGGAACCAGCAACTTCACTAGGAGAGCAGGGGCTGGGTCTTCGGGCAAGGGAGCCGGACAGTTAATCAGTCCGGACTTCGCCTGCCAATCCTGTCAAATGTGAGGGAGTTTACATCCCGCATAGAGTCAAACTATGAAGAAAACTTAACATCCTGTAAAAGATGAAAATATTTTACCTCGCCAGCAGGACGCTGCGAGCTGAATCCGCGGTCTTCAAAGGAGGATGTGGGATCCTCTGTGCCTTTGGTTAGCCCCTTCCCGACATCTTCGTATGTCGTGTCGAAGAGCCTGCTCAGAGTTTGGCGCTGCGCCGGGTTGAACTCCCACAAATTGAAGTCCCGTTCTTGACACGGAAGGATCCGGCGGACGAGCATGACCTGGACTGTGTTGACAAGCTTGAGCAGCTTGTTCACCAGGGACTAGATGCATTTTTGCAGTCCGGTCACCTCTTCTTCGTCGCCCCATGACAAGCCCGTCTCCTTCCAGGACGTGAGCCGCGTAGGGGGTCCGGATCGGAATTCAGGGGCTGCGATCCACTTCGAATCGCGTGGCTTGGTGATGTAAAACCACCCTGACTGTTGGATTTCGGGTTCCGGCAGACCCTTGAGGTTCGAACATTGGGGTGCGCACGGAGATTACGCCTTCTACCTCCCTGCCTCGCAAAGATCTAAACTACTAAAAGAACTGCACAAGGGACACAAGATTTATACTGGTTCGGGCCACCGTTGTGGTGTAATACCCTACACCAGTGTGTGGTTGGTGGATTGCCTCCTGGGGCTGATGATGAAGAACAATATGAGGGAGAACAGCCTCGCGAGGGTCTGTTCTTGGCTGGGGCGATGAACTACTATGAGGAGTTCAGTCACCCTTCCCTCTCTCTCTCTGATTTCGATCCCTAACCACCAAAGCTCTCCTCTCTTCTCAAAAAACAACCCCCTTGCTATGCGGGTGGATGGTCCTATTTATAGAGGCCCTGGTCCTCTTCCCAAATATCGAGTAGGAAGGGAGCCAACAATGGCGGGCTAATTTGAAGGGGAGCAGCAAGCATCAACTATCCTGACAAAAGTAGTCTTCGCCTGCGCAAAGCTCTGGTGATGACGCCGTCCTGGGCTCCATGGTGACCTCCATCTCGTAGTCCTCCTGGTCTTGGTCTCGTTGCACCGAAACGGCAACCTTTGCCTGATGCCTCGGTACTCCGCGGCTGCGCTTGCTCCCTTTGCACCAAAGAGGAAAGAAGGACGCTGCGCGTGCTGGCGCCCGCCTGGCGCCCGCCTGGCACCCTAAGTCATCATGGCTTGTGTCACGGGCACCTCGCGAGGTACCCCGCCTTGATCTCTCCAACTCCTCCCGAGCCAGCCTGACGAGGCCGTGCCTGAGGAAGCTCCGTGTCGTCCGCCTCGCAAGGCTTGGCCCCTCGCGAGGGTCTTTAGTCTTGCGTTGATGAGGGTGGGCCATGCTGGGCCTCCTTTGAGCCACGCTGCAGGCCGCAGGCAGGCAAGTCTGGGGACCCCCGTTCCTAGAACGCCGACAGTAGCCCCCGGGCCCAAGGCGCGCCCGGACTTGGCCGTGCCGAGAGGCGAAAGGGCTGGGGTGAAACACCGTGGGCCCTAACAGCCTGCGGCCTTGGGCACCGCGTGGCGGTCGATGGGACGTGGGCGGCACTGTTCCCCCCACGCCTCCTTATTATGCGCCCTGCTAGGCGGACTTGTAGTTGCACACAGCCGCTCCCCTTCCTGTTGCTCGAGCGTCCCCTGTTCTTCCTTCATTCGAGCGCCTGCTCCCGCCTCCAATCCAATCTCGAATCTTCCCCCTCCTTCCCATCGCCATGACTCCAACGAGGAAGGAGAGAGGGGAGAAACCCACGCCTCCGTCTTGTGCGCCGCCATTGGTGGCCCCCGCCGTCGGCCAGTCGACCGTACTCAATCAAGAGTGCCTGGGCAGGGACAGCTTGGCTCTAGCCACCGTCTTCAATGAGTGCGGGAGAACGATGGCCTGGCCCACGTCCCAGTTCTCCATTGACAGGATAGCAACCAAGGTCCCATGTTTTACCGACGCCTTGTGGGCGGGTCTGGTTCCCCCCTTCTCTGATTTCTTCAATGTCGTGCTCTCCCATTACCAGATCCACATGATGCATCTAAGCCCTGAGTCCATCACCCTTCTTTCAGTCTTCGCCTTCGTTTGCGAAGCCATGGTGGGCATCCCTCATTCGGTTGCCTTGCTGCACCACTTCTTCTCGCTGCGCCTTGTCGACCCTTCCCAACACTGGGCGTGCGCGAGCTTTGCTGCCGAGCCTGAGACCGAGGCCTCTGGGATTGACTTCAAACCCCCCTTCCCGCGGTTGGATTCCACGAGCGGTGGTTGTACGTGGATGCAGGGGTGCCCAGCCCCCTGCTATCGGAGCCGACCTTACCTGCTGTCCCCAATTCGGGTTGGGGCCAGGAGACGCTCAAGATCCCCCGGCTCGTCTTTGTCTGTACCCGCTTCACGCTCCTGAGGAAGCTTGGCGTGAGAGCGCCCAAAGTGGTGAAGGAGTTTCTGTTGTGCCGCGTCGCTCCCCTGCAATGCCACTCTCGCCGGATGTGGGCCTTCCATGGGCGCGAGGATAACATGAGGCTCCAGGAAGAAGACTTGGCTCCTGCGGCGCTGAAGTCGACGCTCTTGACCTTGGCCGGGGACCCCAACCCTGGCAACGTCTGGCTGGGAGGGGCCTTGCTGTATCTTTGCCAGAGCAGGGACGACTTCGTGAAGCAGATGCCCGTCTTTGATGAGTGGGGGCTGCGCCCCGCCTGCCTCCAGGGACCTCGTGAGAATCCAATGGTGGTGACTGCCCTCCCAATCGGCCAAGGCGACTTCTCCTCAAGTGGCGGAGCAGGGAGGCAGGAGGCGCCGAAGGCCGAGGGGGCTCCTGATGTGGTGGCAGCGCCGGGTGACGCTCGCGAGGGGACAGCTCCTGAGACTCGTGCCACTGCGGCCGAAGGTGGCAAGCAGCCGCTCCCAGCGCCCGGGGCTGAGGCCTTGGAGGCCCCAGCCGCGTTTTCTGGTGAGGTGATGGACGGCATGTGCCAGGTAGGCGGGGTTGACGCGGACCGCTCTGATGCTCCGTGTGGACTTTGAGGCCCTCCGGAGAAAAAGGGAGGCCCTGGGTGACGACTTCCCCGGTCGTGTGCTGAAGCGCAGGAAGTACTTTGCCACTGACGAGTAAGTCTTCTTCCTCTCTGGCTCCTGATCCTCTTGTAGCTTTCACTGATCCTTGCTCCGCAGGCCCCTTCCGACCGAGCTCGTGGAAGTAGTAGAGGTGCCGCCTCCTTTGGCTTCGCCCCCTCTACCGTCCTCAAATGCCCCGAGCAGTTCTGCCCTTGCGGTGAGGGCGTCTAAAGGGGTGGACCATCCCGAGGTGCACCGAAGCCCTTCATTCTCCACGATTTTCCTTCGCGGGCCCTCTCAGGGAATAGCCAGTCTGTCGTGGGCTTCCCGTCTGGTCGGGGACTGCGACTGGTTGAGGCACCTCCTGCGCCCCTCATCTGGAGACGGGCTGGCCCCAGGCCGGGCTTCTGATGCGGGGCGCCCGGTCGTCGCGGGGGTGCCAGCCCCCAGCCCCCTACCCGGAGGAGGGACGATGGTTCGCGGCCCCCGGCGCTTGCTTGGGGCGGATGAAGGTGTGGAAGACGTGCTTGAGCGCGCCCGGGAGCGCCGCGCTCGCCGCCAAGGGTTCCTTTGAAGAGCGGCCGACGCGGTGAACTTGCTTGGGGAGGAGCTTGCCGACAAAGACGCGCGCCTGGAGGCCGAGGGCCTGTTCCTGGCTGCAGGGAGGCGCGAGCTGGAGGCCGCCATCGCCCTCGCGCGTCGTCAGCGTGACCTTGACGATGAAGAGGCGAAGGCATCGCTGGAGGCCTCTCGACTGGCCCAATCCCTGGCCACCGAGGAGGCCCGGAGAGCTGACCGGTGGCGAGAGGAGGCGGAGGAGCAGGCTCCTGAGCTCCTGGCCCGGTGCCACTCACTGGAGGAGCAAGTGGAGCTACGCGAGCTAGCCCTTGCGTCGATGCGGTTGGCCTCCAGCGACCCAGCCAAGCTCTAGAGGCATGAAGAAGTGTTGACGCTGGAAGCTGCCGAACGCAATCGCGAGTACGAGCGGCTGGAGACGAGGGAGCGCTTGGTGATGCAGGCGGAGGATGATGTCGCCGTGCGGGAGGCGTGAGTCATGGAGGAGGTCGGTCGTCGGGTGGCGATGGTGCGCCAAGACCTCGAACGCGAGTTCGAGAAGAGACTGGAGTTGATCCGGGTCGAAGCTAAAGGGAGGACCGCAGCCTTGAGGGTCAAGCGGGAGCTGGCGGCGCGGCTGGCCGATGCCTCCTGGGCCGCCCTTGAGGTAGCGCAAGGGGAGTTGGCCACCTCCCAGGCCGAGATGCTCCGTCTTCGTCAGTGGGTGGACGAGGCTGAGGGCGTCGCGCGCCGGAACACGGACGAGATACGTCAGCGGCAGGTCCTGGAGCACGTGCACCGTCCCATGCTCACCACGCTCCGGGAGAGAGCTAGCGCGGCCTTGGGCAACATCTGTGAGGCAGCTGTTGGCGAGCCGCGCACAGCCAACTATGCTGGCAACCTTCAGTTCTTCACTGCCGCGGTGACGCAGCTGGAGGCGCGTTCGGCAAGGGCCGATAGGTTGGTGGAAGAGAGGAGCCGTGCGCTGCTCGGGCGCACCTTCTCCCGTGTCTTCAGCCATCTCCTGAACATGGATTCCCGCTTCGATTTTGACGCTGTCATCGCCCCAGTTCCCCAGGCCGTCCGAGGTGACCTGGCGCACTGGGTGGAAGACAACGTGGACGCCCTTGTCAGGGCCTTCGCTTCGGACTACGAAGACGTGATCGTGGGTGCTGACGAGGGTGGCGTGGCGAGCGGCCCTGGCACTGCTGGCGGCGGCGCTGACGAGGATGCCGAATTTGGCGACCCCAGCCAAGGCTCGGGAGGTGCTTCCATGGACGCATTTGGGGATTGGTCCGACTGAGTGTGTATCGCTCCTGTCTTTTTTGTTTACCCTGCATGAATAGAACTCAGGTTTTTGACCTGATGGCCGTGAGAGCATTTTGGGAGGGGGGGGGCTCATGTAGAACATGTGTTTGTCGTATCAGTAGTTGTCATATAGCACGAGCACTCACGCCAGGCGGTTGGCAGGTTTACCTTTGTTTCGCGCAAGCCCCGAAGCAGCCTATGGGAGGGCGTGACGCCCTTAGTGTTCTTTAGTTGAATCCGTTGCGTACGAGAGTGTCGCTGGCGGGGGGCTTCACAAGCATCACTTGTAGAAAAAGGGTCAAACGTGAAGCACATTAGTGCCGGTTTGTATTTGAGCCGGCACTAATGTATACATTAGTGCCGGTTCCAATGGCTAGCCGGGCCGCTTTCATTAGTACCGGTTCGTGGCGAACTTTTAGCACCGGTTCATGCCACGAACCGGTACTAATGAGAGTGGTGGCAGGATGTTGTCAGAATGGGGCCCCTCCAGCCCCTTTAGTACCGGTTCTTGGCACAAACCGGTACTAAAGGTCGTCCTACATAAACCCTTCGTCCACCCGAGCTCGCTCTGTTCTTCCCCTTTCCCCTCTCCTCTCTGTTCTTCGCCTCTTCCTCTCGAGCTCATCACACATTTTGCCCAAAATTTGTCAAGATTTGAAGGCCCCCATCCCTTCAAATGATCACAAAGGTTAGCAACTTTGTCCTTTCATCTCTCATTGCTAGATTAGCTCTTGCAATGCTTTATATAGTGATTAATTTGTGAGTTTAGTAATTTGGGAGGATATATATATATATGTGTGTGTGTGTGTGTGTGTGTGTGTGTGTGTGTGTGTGTGTGTGTGTGTGTGTGTGTGTGCTAGTATTTGATTTATATGCAATTTGAGGTCAAAAATAACACTTAGTTTGCATATGTAGGTGTGGTTTACTTAGTGCGTTCTAAATCTCCATCGTAGCCACCGTCGATCGCCCGCATCGTCCCGTCACCGGCACCACCTTGTGGTGTGCCTCTTGTTCATGAAATTTTATATAAAAATTGATGTTTGTGTGATTTGGATATATAGTTACTCGTATAATTATCTTACCCGTACGTTGTTTGTTATACATATAGTGCCATGGTTTTGATATCCGTCCCTGTTGGCCCTAGTCCTTGTTATGATTCGGATGTGGTATGTATATTATTTTTTAAAACTAGTTGCTTTTCGTGTTTATGACAAATTATGCCCATCAAGTTGACATAGAAATTTTTTTTGGAGGTATGTGAACCGCAAATTCCAACCGACCCTATTGCCGAGAGGTTAAATTTAGTTGAAAGAGAAAACGAGTACTTGAAAGAAAAGTTGAAAACAATTGAGGGGGAGAAGATGGAATTGGAGTTGCATGTTGCCGATGTCGTCGATGATCACAAGATCAAGATGGAGAAAATGCGCTTGAAGATTAGAAAGATTAGAAAATATGCCATCGATAGTGAGGCTTGGTATCATTATGCTGTTGGATCCATTGTTACCTTAGTTGCGATCTTGATCGTATTTGTTGTTGCATTTAAATGCTTTAGCTAGAGAGTTATTTGTTTGTTGCATTTAAGTGTTGTATGAACTTTATGTATGAACTTGTATTAATTTGGTCTATTCGGTGTTGTGTAATGAAGATGAGCCGGCAATGGATGTACGATGACCGATGCTCTCCCTAGTTCGTTGAGGGCGTGCATACTTTTCTGCTTGCGGCTGAGGCAAACAAGCGGGCGGATGGTGTTATGCCCTGTCCATGTGCTCGCTGTAAGAATGGTAACAATTACTCTACGTCAAGAACCATTCACGTCCACCTGTTGAAGTCCGGTTTCATGCCCCATTATAATGTTTGGACCAAGCACGGAGAAAGAGGGGTTATGATGGAAGACAATGAAAAAGAAGAGGACGATGACAACTATCCTGGCCATGAGTTCCCTGAATATGATGATACAACAATGGGGGAAGAAGCTGAGCCGGTAATGCGGGAAGAAGCTGAAGAAGACACATCAGATGAGCCCGTTGATGATCTAGGTCGGACCATTGCCGATGCAAAGAGAAACTGCGCAAGTGATTTGGAGAAGAAGAAGTTGCAGCGCATGTTAGAGGATCACAAAATATTGTTGTACCCGAATTGCGTAGGTGACAAGAAAAAGCTAGGCACCACACTGGAATTGCTGCAATGGAAGGCAGAGAATGGTGTATCTAACAAGGGATTTGGAAAGTTGCTGGTAATGATAAAGGATATGCTTCCAAAGGACAACGAATTGCCTGAGAGTACGTACGAAGCAAAGAAGGTCGTCTGCCCTCTAGGGTTAGAGGTGCAGAAGATACATGCATGCCCTAATGATTGCATCCTCTACCGCGGTGAGTACGAGGATTTGAACGCTTGCCTGGTATGTGGTGCATTGCACTATAAGATCAGCCATGATGACCCTGGTGATGTCGAGGGTTGGTGTCCCAGGAAGAAGATTCCTGCCAAGGTGATGTGGTATGCTCCTATAATACCACGGTTGAAACGTTTGTTCCAAAACAAAGAGCATGCCAAGGCGATGCGATGGCACAGAGAAGACCATAAGAAAGACGGAAAGTTGAGAGTACCCGCTGACGGGTCACAGTGGAGAAAAATCGAAAGAAAGTACGGGAAGGAGTTTGCAGATGACGCAAGGAGCGTATGGTTTGGTCTAAGCGCAGATGGCATTAATCCTTTTGGGGAGCAGAGCAGCAACCATAGCACCTGGCCTGTGACTCTATGTTTGTATAACCTTCCTCCTTGGTAGTGCATGAAGCGGAAGTTCATTATGATGCCAGTGCTCATCCAAGGCCCTAAGCAACCCGGCAACGACATTGATGTGTACCTAAGGCCATTAGTTGAAGAACTCTTACAACTGTGGAATGGAACAGGTGTACGTGCGTGGGATGAGCACATGGGGGAAGAATTTGACCTAAAGGCATTGTTGTTCGTGACCATCAATGATTGGCCTGCTCTCAGTAACCTTTCAGGACAGACAAACAAGGGATACCACGCATGCACGCACTGTTTGGACGATACCGACAATATATATTTGGCTAATAAGAATGTGTACCTGGGACATCGTCGATTTCTTCCGAGCAGGCATCCCGTAAGAAAGAAAGGCAAGCATTTCAAAGGTGAGGCGGATCACCGGACGAAGCCTCGCCACCGTACTGGTGCTGATGTACATGATATGGTCAAGGATTTGAAGGTGGTCTTTGGAATAGGTCCTGGTGGACAACCTGTTCCGAATGACGCTGACGTACACGCACCCATGTGGAACAAGAAATCTATATTTTGGGACCTGCCCTATTGGAAAGACCTCGAGATCCGCTCCGCAATCGACGTGATGCACGTGACGAAGAATCTTTGTGTGACCCTGCTTGGCTTCTTGGGCATGCATGGGAAGACAAAAGATACACCAGGGCACGGGAGGACCAGCAACGTATGCACGGAAAAGACGGCATCCATCAGGGTCATGCAAGCTACGCTCTTACCAAAGAAGAGAAGGAAATCTTCTTTGAATGCCTGCTCAGTATTAAGGTACCGTCTGGCTTCTCATCGAATATAAAGGGAATAATAAACATGGCGGAGAAAAAGTTCCAGAACCTAAAGTCTCATGACTGCCACATGATTATGACGCAACTGCTTCCGGTTGCATTGAGGGGGCTTCTACCAGAAAACTTTCGATTAGCCATTGTGAAGCTATGTGCATTTTTCAATGCAATCTCTCAGAAGGTAATCGATCCAGAAATCATACCAAGGTTACAGAATGATTTGGTGCAATGTCTTGTCAGTTTCGACTTGGTGTTCCCACCATCCTTCTTCAACATAATGATCCACGTCCTAGTTCACCTATGCGAAGAGATTAACATTTTGGGTCCTGTATTTCTACACAATATGTTCCCCTTTGAGAGGTTCATGGGAGTCTTAAAGAAATATGTTCATAACCGTGCTAGGCCAGATGGAAGCATCTCCAAGGGCCGTCAAAATGAGGAGGTCATTGAGTTTTGTATTGACTTTATTCCTGACCTTAAGCCGATTGGTGTTCCTGAATCGCGGCATAAGGGCACACTGGATGGAAAAGGCACGCTAGGAGGGGAACAAATAATATGTATGGACGGACATTCTCTCACTGAAGCACACTACACAGTTCTACAGAATTCCGCCTTGGTGGCTCCGTATATGGATGAACACAAGAATTTGCGACGCTCCAAACACCCGGAGCGGTCTGATGAATGGATTACACGTGAACAAACCAGAAGTTTCGCCAGCTGGTTGCAAGCACGTACCATGCATGACACCTCTATTGAAGATGACCTGTACTTGCTGTCCCAGTTACCATCTTCGAATATAATGACTTTCAAAGGGTACGAGATAAATGGTAATACATTTTACACGATCGCCCAAGATAAAAAGAGCACCAACCAAAACAGTGGTGTCCGCTTAGATGCAGAAACCAAGATGGGAAAGGAAACATATTATGGTTATATACAGGACATATGGGAACTTGACTATCGACGTGGTTTGAAGGTCCCTTTGTTTCGGTGCAAATGGGTCAATATGACACGAGGCCGGCTAACAGAAGACCCGCAGTACGGAATGACAACAGTGGATCTCAACAATCTTGCGTATGCAGACGAACCATTCGTCCTAGCCAATGATGTGGCACAGGTTTTCTATGTGAAGGACATGTCTACCAAGCCAAGAAAAAGAAAAGATAAGGAAGCGAATGCATCGTACGATGAGCCAAAGCGGCACATAGTTCTTTCTGGGAAGAGAAACATCGTGGGAGTGGATGACAAGACAGACAAGTCAGAAGATTATGAAAAGTTTAATGAAATTGCTTCATTCACAGTGAATATTGACCCGAGCATCCCGTTAAATGATGAAGATTTTCCATGGCTACGACGCAAAGGGACACACGCGAAGAAAAAGTTTCACACCCAAAGATCTGGGATGTGATCGGCTTAACTATCATCACTTTCTTCTGTGTTTCACACCCAGGAGGGAATCTCTGTAATAGTTAGGGTAGCTAGTTATGTGTTTTGGCATTTGAAATGATAAGAAATTTTATGTGCAAGCAAATTCTTTCATGCATTTACTGATTTTTTCAGCTAAATGACCCTGAAATTGAAAAGCATTTCAAATGAACTCAGAAAAGGATGAAAGTTGGCATGGTATCATAATTTCACCCACATAGCATGTGCAAAAAAGTAGAGAGGGTTACCGCAAAAACTGGATGCACTTCGTGTACAAAATGGACAAAAACTCATCCGTTACAAAGGCATTTCATTTTTTAAATAACTTAAGCATTACCAAATTGAATATAATGATAAAACACACTAATATTAAACATAAGAAAAAAGAATCACTGGAAAATGTATTTTTAAAGTTAAGTTATTCACAAACTAGTGATTCACACAAATTTCAAATAATTCAAAATTTAAACTATTCAAATTTAAAAACTACAAGCACTAACTGAAAGTTTCTAAAACTATCAAAAATATTCACAAAGAAACTCTAAATACAACAAAAGACAACTAAAAATAAATAAAACAAAATAAATAAAGCAGAAAAGAAAAAACTAAATGAAAAAAGCCCGCCTACCGGGCCACAGTGCCCTGCATACGACTAGAAACCCAACCTGTTGTTGGGCCAGGATGCAGGCCCGCAAGACCAATAGGCCCCACAGGGCAGAGTAGCAGAGATAGGCCCAGAAGGCCTGCATTTCAGAGGAGCTCGAAAGAGCAGCCGCGGCTGGGTTTATAAACCAGTGCGGCTACCCTTCGCTAGGCGAGGTGGGACTAAACTTTGCGCCCCTCGCCTGGCAGCGCACCCCCCTTTTGTACCGGTTCGTGGCACCAACCAGTACTAATGGGGGGGCCTTTAGTACCAGTTGGAGCCACCACCCGGTACTAAAGGGGGTCGCTTCCCGCCGCTTGGGCTAGCCAAAACAGACGTTTAGTACCGGTTGGTGGCTCCAACTGGTACTAAAGGTACCTTCTATATATTCAACACATCAAAAAATTTCATTCTCCCACTCTGTTTCTTCCCGATCGATCGACGCTGCCCCCGTCCTACGCCGTCCCTGTCGCGCCCTCGTCCCCGTCGCCGCCCCCGTCGCCGTCGCCGCCCACGTCCCAGTCACCGCCCCCGTCACCGTCGCCGCCCTCGTCCCCGTCGCCGCCCCCGGGCCCGTCCCCGTCCCCGTCCCCGTCGCGCCGTCCCCGCGTCGCCGCCCCATCACGCCCCGGGCCGTCGCCTCGCCGTCGCCGTCGCCCCGCTGTGAGCTCTCCCCCCTCTAACCCCTCTCCGATCCCTCGCCCCCGGTGGCCGCCGCCCCTCCCCGAGCCCATAGACACACACAAGCATGAACACACACACGCACATTTTTCTATTTTTAGTTATAAAAATAGTTATAAAATAGTTAGAATTGATAGAACTTTTTCTGTTTTTTAGTTATAGAAATAGTTATAAATAGTTAGAATTGATAGAAATTTTTCTGTTTTTTTGTTATAGAAATAGTTATAAAATAGTTAGAATTGTTAGAAATTTTTTCTATTTTTTAGTTATAGAAATAGTTATAAAAAAGTTAGAAATTTTCTGTTTTTTAGTTATAGAAATATTAGAAATGTTATACAAATGTTAGTTATATATATAGAAATGTTATAATTTTTTTTTCTGTTTTTTAGTTATAGAAATATTAGAAATGTTATAGAAATGTTAGTTATATAGCATTGTTAGAAATGTTATAGGAATGTTAGTTATATAGAAATGTTAGAAATTTTAGTTATCAAAATCCAATCATTAAAAAATGTTACTTTTTGCGTGCATATAGCTAGTATTTATTCTGGACGATGCCCGGCCCGCATCCTCGCCGGCGACCCGTCCGCGACGACGTTCGGCTGACCCATGTCCGGGACTTGGCTCCGTCGGGCTGGCACTGGGAGGTGCTGCCTGGAGGGGCGCGCCGCTTGATGAGGAACCCGGCCCCGGGTCCCGTCGTCGACCCTGATCTCGTTTGGTGGTGTTCGCGTGGGCCAGTTTCGGTGCGGAGGGAGCCGGCCCCGCCGGAGGAGGTACGTCGCCGTGTCAGGGAGGAGGACGAGCACGTCCATCGCTACATGGTTGCATTAGAGGGCGGCAGGTTCTCCAATACCTGGCAGTTTCTTTAGGGATCTCACTTCAGCTATGATCCTGTGAGGGTTCCTTCTCTTTGGGTGTCCACCGCCCGCGCCGAAGGAACCGCGAGTGTCCTAGATTCTTCTATAGTATTCGATCTTTATTAGCTACCTAGCCAGTGATGTACTCGATATATAATATTCAAGACGATGTATTCGAGATTATATATTATTCGAGACGATGTATTCGAGATTATATATTATTCAAGACGATGTATTTGAGATTATATCTATTATTCGAGACGATGTATTCGAGATTATATCTATTATTCAAGATGATGTATTCGAGATTATATCTATTATTCAAGATTATACTAAATTTTTTTATATTTCTTTTGGCATAGTTAAATAAAAGCTATGGCGGACAATACCGACAGAGAGAGAGAACAGACCATGTTCGATATCATACGCGGGCCAGATGATGATCAGAATGAAGAAGATTTTGACGGCTTCGAATTTCTAAACAACACCAGAGAGGGTGATATGATATTCGATCGCGACGACCGAGAAGATGAAGTCATGAACTATGACGAAGAACATGTTGATCCTGAAACAACAAACACCGGCGAGGTATATATATTTATATAAGCAGGAATCTGGTGATCATCGCATGTTTTAAATGAGTTGAAGATATATTAACGAATCCATCTTTCTTCTTTCAGCCATCCGAATCGAGCAAATCTTCAGGCAAAAGGACAAAATGAGGCTCGAACAAAAAGTTGAAGGAGGGCGTAAAGTAAAATATCGAGGCATTCAAACCTAATGGCGAACCATTAGCGCCTAAGAAGATTGCGGACAAGTTCGTTCGTCAGTGCGGAGTTCTTGTGAAGGACCAACTCCCGATCTCCCTTCAAGAATGGAGAAAGCCAGCAAATCCATGTCCAGATGTTACTTTTGTCGACAAGAATCAAAAAAATCTGCTTTGGGATACTCTCATGGAACATTTCACCCTACCAGATCATTTCACAGAAGCAGATGTGCGGAAAGTCAAGAACGCTACTTTTAGGAAGATGGCGGTTGCATTCGAGAACCACAAGAGAATCACGTGGGAGAAGTACGTCAAGGGAGGAAGGAAGACTCCAGTATTCGAGGGGATACTGGAGAATCAAAGTGCTCATTGGGACGATTTCGTGAAATTCAAGGATTCAGAATTAGCTAAGGAACAGTCGACAATAAACAAGAAGAATGCCGAAAAAAGGATAAGTTCCATAAGCTGGGCCCAGGTGGCTACGCGGTGGCAATGCCTAAGTGGGATAAGTCTGAGAAAGAGATGGAGGATGCAAGTGTCACTTCGGTTACTAAGATGTGGCCCCCCAGGTGCAGGACTTGGTTCTATGCGCATGGGGGGGGAGTTGGACCCGAAGACAGGCAATGTTTCGACGAAGGCATGTCTGAACGGAGCCGAAGATGCGCTACTTGTTGCAATAGAAGAGGCTCGATCCGCGGTGTTCCAGCCCAACAGAGAGAACGACGAGCTTACGCGTGCCCTGGGAAATCCTGAACACCCAAGAAGAACACGAGGCAAGGGCGCTATTCCGTGGTATGAGGGGTTTTCGGACTGGAACGCCGACTACAGAACCCGTGCGAGAAAGAAGATTGCGGAGGAGAAGAAGAGGAAGATGGAGGAGGAGCAGAGGAAGCGGGACTATGAACGCCTTCAAGGACTAGAAGCAAGTCAAGCGGAATTGGCAGCTAAATTCCAGCGGCAGTAGGAGCAGATCGACTCACTTAGCCAGCAAAGGGGGTCTCAGCAGCTGCAGCAGCTAGCGGATGATCCAGCATTGGATAACACCGCCCCATCCATGCCGAGAAGTATCGTGGGTTCTGCCCCAGGCGACGCAGTAGTGCTAGATAGATACCCCGTGGATGACATCATGGAGAACACTAACTGCGAGCTACACTTCAAAATGAAGAACATATCCATGAAGGTGGCGGACGCCGTTGCTTTTTCAAATTCCCCCGAGGCAACCTTCCATTGCAACCCGATTCCAGCGGGCTATGCTCGTGTCTTGGTTGATGAGGTGGTGGCCCCTTATTCGGAGCTACAGCTTGACATTCCTGGAGGTGACGACGAGCACACATTGGGAGAGGCCATACATCGTGCCATCCTATGGAGAAAGGATTGCATCATCTTTCGAAGGCCACCGACACTGCGTCACCCGACTCCTCATCGAAGTCCGTCACCGAGTCAGCAGACTCCCGGTCCTCCAAGTCCACCAACGCGTGAGGCCACTCCTCCTCCTCCAAGTCTAGCAAAGTGTCAGGCCACTCCTCCTCCAAGTCCGACACAGTGTCAGACGTCCACTACTCATCCAACTTAGCCCCATCAGCCGTCTCCGCCGCCTCAGCAATCGCAGAAGAGACACCCCGCAGCTATGGTGCGTAGCGGTACGAGTCAAGGTGATAGTACAGGAAGTACAGGCGGAGGCAAGCGATATAAATATGGTCCAAACCTCAGTACTCCTCTTCCTGTGAGGGCTTACGACAGGACCGAGGAGCAAACCAATGCCATAGTGCGGGCAGAAGTCGACGCCCATTTTGGACCGAAAGCGCCACCGCCGCCAAAGGAGAAAGTGCCTGTGGAAGTAGTTGACCACTTCATTCGTATGGCTCAACCACCAGCTCCTAAGCCTGTTGACTCAGACTATGAGCGCCACATCAAGAAGTTACATCGACAACGTCTACAGAAGGAGGCGGGCTCGAGCTCGAGCAAACAACAAGCAGCTGTCAAAACATGCGGGAAAACCGTTGCCCAGCTGGGAAAACAGGCGAAGCAAACGATCCCCCCGCTTGTTGTGCCGCCAACAACACGTGACAGTACGCGCGCCCAATATTATTGTGGCCAAATGGTTTACGTTCCCGAGGTGGGTGATGTGGTAATAACCCAGGAGCATATAATGCAGGCTGAAGAACTCCTCGAGATTGAGGACATGCCTCTGATTACAGAGGAGGAAATTAAACGGAAATTTGTCCGGGGCCAACCTTTGGTCGAGCCAGAAGATGTCAAGAAGCTCCCAACGAGAATGTATGAATTGCATCAATGGTACATGGACATTAGCAAGAGATCCGATCGAGAGTCCCTCATGGTGTATGTAAAGAAGGATGATTACTACCATGAGAAAGCTGTGGCCGTTGAGTATTCTGAACTGTTTCAGTTATACAATCAAGACGCACTCGACAAATCTATCGTCAGTTGCTATTGTCTGTAAGTGATTTCTTTCTGTATTTTAAGTCTCAAGCTAGCTGTAGTGATCCTTTTGATCAATCATTACGTGTAATGATCCTCACTATATTCTTTTCTGTGGTATTATGCAGGATGAAGATGTCTGAAATGAGAAAAGGTGGACGCTATGGCATTGGGTTCATTGAAATAACACCGTTAATGAATACACATGGAAATTAGATGCATATTATGAAAAGGAGGTAGAGGACAGCATGCTAGAGTTCTTCAAGCGCCTCAAATACAATGAAGATATACTACTTCCTTACAACTTCGAGTGAGTCACACTTTCTTGTACTACAAATTCTCTGTTTTTGCCTACTAGCTAGCTACATGTTTTTGCTTACATATGCCCGCTTAATTAAGACATGCAAACGTGTGTGCATGCAGATTTCACTAGATCTTGTGTATCATTATAGTTGACGCCGGAACAGTTGAAATACTGGACTCGCTACTCAAAGCAAATACTGACTATAACATCTTGTTTGGGATAGTCAACAGGTAATTTCAATCATTATTAACTATATATCTCGGCCTATTTAGTTCGTCATTTCATGATATGAACTATTTAATAACCCCTTTATTCATTTTCTTCGTCGGCGGGCAGGGCTTGGGCAAGGTTCATCAGCGTCACTCCAGGCGAATGGAACCAAAAACTAAAATGGTTTCGAGCCAAGGTAAGTAATTAAGTAGTACTAGCTAGCTAGCTAGCTGCCATCTCTTTAATTATCATGCTTGATTAATTATTATCTGATCAAATTAAATTCCATTCTCGTAATAAAGGCCCTGAAGCAGGCGCCGGGGACTGATATGTGTGCATACTGCGTTTGCGAGAACATTCGCATGATGGCGTTCAAAAGGAGCAGATCTCAAAGACAGGAATGGGTACGTTTGTCAGAACAATATTCACAATTTTTACACCATTATCGATATCTAGTCACACAACTAATACACATGCATATTGATCTCCTTCTTAACAGTTCAAAGAGGTGCGGGACAAGCTCCTACCAACGGAGCGCGTAGAAGCACTTCAAGAGGAAATAGCGGGATTTTTGCTTGACCAGGTCATAAATCCGAAGGGAGAATACTATTACCCGCTACCGCCCCCATCGAAAAAGACATGAACCACTTCCAATTGTCATCGTGCTCCGAAGGCACCAATCAGGCTAATGCCACTGGCTCCGAAGGCAACATGCATATGTAGGAGAAATTGTATATAGCTATACATGTGTGTATGTGTGAATTAATATGGTGGTTTGTGAGACATGATTGATGATATATATGATTGGTTCTACTAGAAATTCTATATATATATATATATATGCATAACGTATACAATGTGTAGTACCGTAAAATACCAGCAAACGAAAAAGAATTAAAATGGAAAACACAAAATTAAATGAAAAAGAAATCATAAAACCAAAAACCCCCCCAACATTTTAGTACCGGTTGGTGTTACCAACCGGTACTATAGGGCTCCCGGCCCCCGGAGCTGGCTCGTGCCACGTGGTTCCCCTTTAGCACCGGTTCGTGCTGAACCGGTACTAAGGGGGGGGGCTTTAGTGCCGAAACTTTAGTGCCGGTTCCTGAACCGGCACTAAAGGGCCTTACAAACCAGTGCTATTGCCCGGTTCTGCACTAGTGCATCGGCCTTCTTCACAGGCTCTGGGCCTTTTCCTGAATGCGAGAGCTTCATAGGCACTCGCCTTGCTTCACAGGCTCTGGACCTTTCCTCGAGCGCGAGAGCTTCACAGGCTCTGGGCCTTTCCTTGAGCGCGAGAGCTTCACAGGAACTCGCCTTGCTTCACTGGCTCTGGGCCTTTCCTCGAGCGCGAGAGCTTCACAGGCACTCGCCTTGCATCCAAGGCTCTGGGCCTTTCCTCGAGCGTGAGAGCTTCACAGGCACTCGCCTTGCTTCACAGGCTCTGGGCCTTTCCTCAAGTGCGAGAGCTTCACAGGAACTCGCCTTGCTTCACAGGCTCGGGGCCTTTTCCAGAACGCGATAGCTTCATAGGCACTCGCCTTGCTTCACAGGCTCTGGGCCTTTTCCAAACAGGACAACCTCCGCAGGCACCCGAAAATCCTCCCGAGAGGGAGCAACAGTGGCAGTTTGGGTTGCGCACGAGCCAGGCCTGACCCAACTCACGAGGGGAGGCAGCTGTGACGAAGCGGTAACCAGAACGCGAGAAATGGTCGAGCGAGAGTAAGCACCCCTTCCCCGAACACACACAAATCTCAAATTGGAATCCAATGTAAATCCAGCGAGGGAAAAGCTACAGCTCAAGGGAAAGGCAACGAAAAGCAGACAAAAGGCCGCGTCCGGCACCTAATCTAGTCTTGGATGTCTTCTCACCAGCGCGGAGCTAAGTGCTGTACACTGGGCGTGGGAGGGAGCCCCAGGGCCTGAGGCCGGCACCCCTGAGACTCCGGGGCGTGTACAGCACTGGGCCTTCTTCACAGGTACTGGGCCTTCTTCACAGGGCGACGGGCTTCACAGGCACTGGGCCTTCTTCACAAGTACTCGCCTTGCTTCATATCGCCAGACGAGGGCCCTACCTTGCGCCACACTCTAGTGCCATCAGCAATGACCGGAACCCAGGATGCCGCCCGATGGGGTAGAGCGGTCGCCAGCGGTTCCCCCGACGACCACGGGTCCTCTGCCAGGGGCAGACCCTGAGGCACCTCCCCAGTAGAGGGCCTACCTCCTGAGAACGCCTTGCTCCGAGCGCCGCGATGGTGATATCGGATCTTGGCCCCTCTCCTGCAGCCCCCTGCGCCCTCCTCCCGAGGGGTAGGAGACTGTGGGAGCGGGGCAGCTGCTTGCCGCGGCGACCTGCACCTCCTGCGACCCATGGTTAGCATATACCTGCTCCTGAAGAGTTAGCGGTGCTCGATAATCGTTGCCTCTAGTGTGGCCAGCGGGTCCGTCCCGGGGCTCCTAGAAAGGCTCAGCTTCCATTGCCTCGTCCTCCCAGTTTGGGCCGAGGAGCGAGCCTTGTCCGTTCTCGTGAGGGTGTCCTTGGTCCATCATGAGGGGCACGTATTCCTCTGTCGCCGTCATCCCGAGTGCCATGCTGTGATGCCCTGCATGCCACGCGGTCCCACCTGCTATGCCTACTGCGGGGTGGCAACGCGGCCGCCCACCGGGGCCGCGAGTCGCGTTGAGTTCTTCTAATTCGCAGGGCGGGGGCGGGGGCAGCGCCGCCGCCGGTCTGGTGCTGACAGCTTCGCTGGCGTCGAAGTAGCCAAGGAGCCCGCGGGCACGCGCGAAGCCCCCACGCGGGTCGCCCTGGGCTTGAGATGGGAGCTGGGTGGAGAAGGGGTGAGCCCCCGAGGCGGCGAAGCCCAGGAGCTCTGCCACTCGCTCCAGCAGCACGTCGTGGCCGCCCTCCAGGATTCTGCACCGCAGCAGCTCTCGGGCTACCGTGAGCGCGGCCCTCCAGTTCGCCTACTCCCGGCGGGTGTACGGTGTCATGGTCGCGGTGTGATTGGAGGCCCTTGCTGCTGACCGTGCCTGCCGCGACGTAAGAGTTGCCGAAGTTTGTCCGCGTCGCTCGCGGCCCGCAGAGCCCTGCGGACCGTGAGCTGCCTGGGGCATGAGGTCGCCCGAGGCGAGCGGTTCCGCGCGGTCGGGCCACGCGGCCCATGGGTTGGGGTTGCCCTCCTGGTCGCCGGGCATGGTGATGACGACGCGACGAGGCACAGAGTGGTGGAAGACGAATTCCGGCGCACCCCTACCTGGCGCGCCAAATGTCGGATTTCGGGTTCCGGCAGACCCTTATAACACTGGGGCGCGCGCGAGATTACGCCTTCTACCTCCCCGCCTCGCAAAGATCTAAACTACTAAAAGAACTGCACAAGGGACACAAGATGTATACTGGTTCGGGCCACCGTTGTGGTGTAATACCCTACTCCAGTGTGTGGTTGGTGGATTGCCTCCTGGGGCTGATGATGAAGAACAATACAAGGGAGAACAGCCTCGCGAGGGTCTGTTCTTGGCTGGGGCGATGAACTACTAGGAGGAGTTCAGTCACCCTTCCCTCTCTCTCTCTCTGATTTCGATCCCTAACCATCAAAGCTCTCCTCTCTTCTCAAAAAACAACCCCCTTGCTACGCGGGTGGATGGTCCTATTTATAGAGGCCCTGGTCCTCTTCCCAAATATCGAGCGGGAAGGGAGCCAACAATGGCGGGCTAATTTGAAGGGGGACAGCAAGCATCAACTATCCTGACAAAAGCAGTCTTCGCCTGCGCAAAGCTCTGGTGATGATGCCGTCTTGGGCTCCATGGTGACATCCGTCTCGTAGTCCTCCTAGTCTTGGTCTCGTTGCACCGAAACGGCAATCTTTGCCTGATGCCTCGGTACTCCGTGGCTGCGCTTGCTCCCTTTGCACCAAAGAGGAAAGAAGGACGATGCGCGCGCTGGCGCCCGCCTGGCGCCCTAAGTCGTCATGGCTTGCGTCACGGGCACCTCGCGAGGTACCCCGCCTTGATCTCTCCGCCTCCTCGCGAGCCAGCCTGATGAGGCCGTGCCTGAGGAAGCTCCGTGTCATCCACCTCGTGAGGCTTGGCCCCTCGCGAGGGTCTTGAGTCTTGCGTTGATGAAGGTGGGCCATGCTGGGCCTCCTTTGAGCCATGCTGCAGGCCGCAGGCAGGCAAGTCTGGGGACCCCCATTCCCAGAACGCCGACACTGACTGCCACCGCTTCAAGGTCTCCACAAAGGAGCCCCCGAGCCATAGGACGTTGGCTATTTTGCCCGCCATGGCACCTCCACACTCCGCCTGGTTGCCGCGCACCACCTTTGGCTTGACGTTGAAGGTCTTGAGCCAGAGGCCGAAATGGGGGTGGATGCAGAGGAAAGCCTCGCACACGACGATAAACGCCGAGTTATTGAGGATGAAGTTCGGGGCCAGATCGTGGAAATCTAGGCCATAGTAGAACATGAGCCCGCGGACAAATGGGTGGAGAGGAAAACCCAGTCCGCGGAGGAAGTGGGGAAGAAATACTACCCTCTCATGGGGCCTTGGGGTGGGGAGAAGCTGCCCCTCCTCAGGAAGCCGGTGCGCGATGTCTTTGGACAGGTATCCGGCCTTCCTTAGCTTTTTGACATGGCCCTCCGTGACGGAGGAGACCATCCACTTGCCTCCCGCTCCGGACATTGTTGGAGAAGGTTGAGGTAGGAAGTGCGGGCTTGGGTGCTGGAGCTCAGGTGCGCAGAAGATGGGTAGGCGAAGGAGGAAGAAGCCGTAGGTAAAAAGGTGGATCCTTATCCCATTATATGGGTGGATGCTACTGTGCGTCCCCACCAGCCTAGTAAAACTCGCTTGCCTCCCCAGCGCCGTGATAAATGGCGCGGTTGGGTTACCCACGTCCGTATTGATGAGAATCCCGTAAAATGGTGGACACGATCTCTGCTTTGACAAGACGTGCCTGAAGGAAATACGCCCTAGAGGCAATAATAAAGTTATTATTTATTTCCTTATATCATGATAAAGGTTTATTATTCATGCTAGAATTGTATTAACCGGAAACATAATACATGTGTGAATACATAGAAAAACAGAGTGTCACTAGTGTGCCTCTACTTGACTAGCTCGTTAATCAAAGATGGTTATGTTTCCTAACCATGGACAAAGAGTTGTCATTTTATTAAACGGGATCACATCATTAGTTGAATGATCTGATTGACATGACCCATTCCATTAGCTTAGCACCCGATCGTTTAGTATGTTGCTATTGCTTTCTTCATGACTTATACATGTTCCTATGACTATGAGATTATGTAACTCCCGTGTGCCGGAGGAACACTTTGTGTGCTACCAAACGTCACAATGTAACTGGGTGATTATAAAGGTGCTATACAAGTGTCTCCAAAGGTACATGTTGGGTTGACGTATTTCGAGATTAGGATTTGTCACTCCGATCGTCGGAGAGGTATCTCTGGGCCCTCTCGGTAATGCACATCACTTAAGCCTTGCAAGCAATGCAACTAATGAGTTAGTTGCGAGATGATGTATTACGGAACAAGTAAAGAGACTTGTCGGTAACGAGATTGAACTAGGTATTGGATACCGACGATCGAATCTCAGGCAAGTAACATACCGATGACAAAGGGAACAACGTATGTTGTTATGCGGTCTGGCCGATAAAGTTCTTCGTAGAATATGTTGGAGCCAATATGGGCATCCAGGTCCCGCTATTGGTTATTGACCGGAGACATGTCTTGGTCATGTCTACATTGTTCTCGAACCCGTAGGGTCCGCACGCTTAAGGTTTCGATGACAGTTATATTATGAGTTTATACGTTTTGATGTACCGAAGGTTGTTCGGAGTCCCGGATGTGATTATGGACATGAAGAGGAGTCTCGAAATGGTCGAGACATAAAGATTGATATATTGGAAGCCTATGTTTGGATACCGGAAGTGTTCCGGGTGAAATCGGGATTTTACCGGAGTACCGGGAGCTTACCGGAACCCCCCGGGAGCTATATGGGCCTTTGTAGGCCTTAGTGGAAAAGAGAAGAGGCAGCCTAAGATGGGCCACGCGCCCCTCCCCTCCCTTGGTCTAAATAGGACAAGGAGAGGGGGCCGGCCCCTTTCTCTTTTCCCCCCTCCGCGAATCCTATTCCAACTAGGATTGGGGGGGAGGGAATCCTACTCCCACAGGGAGTAGGACTCCTCCTGGTGCGCCACCTCTTGGCCGGCCGCACCCCCCCCCCCCCCTTGAGCCTTTATATACGGAGGCAGGGGAACCCAGAGAAACACAAGTTGATCCACATGATCATATTCTTAACCGTGTGCGGCGCCCCCTGCCACCATAGTCCTTCATAATATTGTAGCGGTGCTTAGGCGAAGCCCTGCGACAGTAGTACATCAAGATCGTCACCACGCCGTCGTGCTGACGGAACTCGTCCCCGACACTTTGCTGGATCGGAGTCTGGGGATCGTCATCAAGCTGAACGTGTGCTAGAACTCGGAGGTGCCGTAGTTTCGGTGCTTGATCGGTCGGGCCGTGGAGACGTACGACTACATCAACCAAACGCTTCCGTTGTCGATCTACAAGGGTACGTAGATCACACTCTCCCCTCTCGTTGCTATGCATCACCATGATCTTGCGTGTGCGTAGGAAATTTTTTGAAATTACTACGTTCCCCAACAGTGGCATCCGAGCCTAGGTTTTATGTGTTGATGTTATATGCACGAGTAGAACACAAGTGAGTTGTGGGCGATATAAGTCATACTGCTTACCAGCATGTCATACTTTGGTTCGGCGGTATTGTTGGATGAAGCGGCCCGGACCGACATTACGCGTACGCTTATGCGAGACCGGTTCTCCCGACGTGCTTTGCACATAGGTGGCTTGCGGGTGACAGTTTCTCCAACTTTAGTTGAACTGAGTGTGCCTACGCCCGGTCCTTGCGAAGGTTAAAACAGCACCAACTTGACAAACTATCGTTGTGGTTTTGATGCGTAGGTAAGATTGGTTCTTGCTTAAGCCCGTAGCAGCCATGTAAAACTTGCAACAACAAAGTAGAAGACGTCTAACTTGTTTTTGCAGGGCATGTTGTGATTTGATATGGTCAAGACATGATGCTGAATTTTATTGTATGAGATGATCATGTTTTGTAACCGAGTTATCGGCAACTGGCAGGAGCCATATGGTTGTCGCTTTATTGTATGCAATGCAATCACGCTGTAATGCTTTATTTTATCACTAAGCGGTAGCGATAGTCATGGAAGCATAAGATTGGCGAGACGACAATGATGCTACGATGGAGATCAAGGTGTTGCGCCGGTGACGATGGTGATCATGACGGTGCTTCGGAGATGGAGATCACAGGCACAAGATGATGATGGCCATATCATATCACTTATATTGATTGCATGTGATGTTTATCTTTTATGCATCTTATCTTGCTTTGATTGATGGTAGCATTATGAGATGATCTCTCACTAAATTATCAAGAAGTATTCTCTTTGAGTATGCACCGTTGCGAAAGTTCTTCGTGCTGAGACACCACGTGATGATCGGGTGTGATAGGCTCTACGTTCAAATACAACGGGTGCAAAACAGTTGCACACGTAGAATACTCAAGTTATAGCAGATATGGCCTCGGAACACGGAGGCCCAAAGGTCGAGTGTGAATCATATAGTAGATATGATCAACATAGTGATGTTCACCAATGAAACTACTCCATCTCACGTGATGATCGGACATGGTTTAGTTGATTTGGATCACGTGATCACTTAGAGGATTAGAGGGATGTCTATCTAAGTGGGAGCTCTTTAAGTAATTTGATTAATTGAACTTAAATTTATCATGAACTTAGTACCTGATAGTATCTTGCTTATGTATGTTTGATTGTAGATAGATGGCCCGTGCTGTTGTTCCGTTGAATTTTAATGCGTTCCTTGAGAAAGCAAAGTTGAAAGATGATGGTAGCAATTACACGGAGTGGGTCCGTAACTTGAGGATTATCCTCATTGCTGCACAGAAGAATTACGTCCTGGAAGCACCGCTGGGTGCCAGGCCTGCTGCAGGAGCAACACCAGAAGTTATGAACGTCTGGCAGAGCAAAGCTGATGACTACTCAATAGTTCAGTATGCCATGCTTTACGGCTTAGAACCGGGACTTCAACGACGTTTTGAACGTCATGGAGCATATGAGATGTTCCAGGAGTTGAAGTTAATATTTCAAGCAAATGCCCGGATTGAGAGATATGAAGTCTCCAATAAGTTCTATAGCTGCAAGATGGAGGAGAACAGTTCTGTCAATGAGCATATACTCAAAATGTCTGGGTATAATAATCACTTGATTCAGATGGGAGTTAATCTTCCAGATGATTGCTTCATTGACAGAATTCTCCAATCACTGCCACCAAGCTACAAGAGCTTCGGGATGAACAATAATATGCAAGGGATGAATAAGACTATTCCCGAGCTCTTTGCAATGCTGAAAGCTGCGGAGGTAGAAATCAAAAAGGAGCATCAAGTGTTGATGGTCAACAAGACCACTAGTTTCAAGAAAAAGAGCAAAGGGAAGAAGAAGGGGAATTTCAAGAAGAACAGCAAGCATGTTGCTGCTCAAGATAAGAAACCCAAGTCTGGACCTAAGCCTGAAACTGAGTGCTTCTACTGCAAGCAGACTGGTCACTGGAAGCGGAACTGCCCCAAGTATTTGGCGGATAAGAAGGATGGCAAGGTGAACAAAGGTATATGTGATATACATGTTATTGATGTGTACCTTACTAGAGCTCGCAGTAGCACCTGGGTATTTGATACTGGTTCTGTTGCTAATATTTGCAACTCAAAACAGGGACTACGGATTAAGCGAACACTGGCAAAGGACGAGGTGACGATGCGCATGGGAAATGGTTCCAAAGTCGATGTGATCGCGGTCGGCACGCTACCTCTACATCTACCTTCGGGATTAGTATTAGACCTAAATAATTGTTATTTGGTGCCAGCGTTGAGCATGAACATTATATCTGGATCTTGTTTAATGCGAGATGGTTATTCATTTAAATCAGAGAATAATGGTTGTTCTATTTATATGAGTAATATCTTTTATGGTCATGCACCCTTGAAGAGTGGTCTATTCTTATTGAATCTCGATAGTAGTGACACACATATTCATAATGTTGAAGCCAAAAGATGCAGAGTTGATAATGATGGTCCAACTTATTTGTGGCACTGCCGTTTAGGTCATATCGGTGTAAAGCGCATGAAGAAACTCCATACTGATGGACTTTTGGAACCACTTGATTATGAATCACTTGGTACTTGCGAACTGTGCCTCATGGGCAAGATGACTAAAGCACCGTTCTCCGGTACTATGGAGAGAGCAACAGATTTGTTAGAAATCATACATACAGATGTATGTGGTCCGATGAATATTGAGGCTCGTGGCGGATATCGTTATTTTCTCACCTTCACAGATGACTTAAGCAGATATGGGTATATCTACTTAATGAAACATAAGTCTGAAACATTTGAAAAGTTCAAAGAATTTCAGAGTGAAGTTGAAAATCATCGTAACAAGAAAATAAAGTTTCTACGATCTGATCGTGGAGGAGAATATTTGAGTTATGAGTTTGGTGTACATTTGAAACAATGCGGAATAGTTTCGCAACTCACGCCACCCGGAACACCATAGCGTAATGGTGTGTCCGAACGTCGTAATCGTACTTTACTAGATGTGGTGCAATCTATGATGTCTCTTACTGACTTACCGCTATCGTTTTGGGGTTATGCTTTAGAGACGGCCGCATTCACGTTAAATAGGGCACCATCAAAATACGTTGAGACGACGCCTATGAACTATGGTTTGGCAAGAAACCAAAGTTGTCGTTTCTTAAAGTTTGGGGCTGCGATGCTTATGTGAAAAAGCTTCAACCTGATAAGCTCGAACCCAAAATTGAGAAATGTGTCTTCATAAGATACCCAAAGGAGATTGTTGGGTACACCTTCTATCACAGATCCGAAGGCAAGACATTCGTTGCTAAGAATGGATCCTTTCTAGAGAAGGAGTTTCTCTCGAAAGATGAGAGTGGGAGGAAAGTAGAACTTGATGAGGTAATTGTACCTACTCCCTTATTGGAAAGTAGTACATCACAGAAAACTGTTTCTGTGACACCTACACCAATTAGTGAGGAAGCTAATGATAATGATCATGAAACTTCATAACAAGATACTACTGAACCTCATAGATCAACCAGAGTGAGATCCACGCCAGAGTGGTACGGTAATCCTGTTCTGGAAATCATGCTGCTAGATCGTGATGAACCTACGAACTATGAAGAAGCGATGGTGAGCCCAGATTCCGCAAAATGGCTTGAAGCCATGAAATCTGAGATGGGATCCATTTATGAGAACAAAGTATGGACTTTGGTTGACTTGCCCGATGATCGGCAAGCAATTGAGAATAAATGGATCTTCAAGAAGAAGACTGACGCTGACGGTAATATTACTGGCTACAAAGCTCGACTTGTCGCAAAAGGTTTTCGACAAGTTCAAGGGGTTGACTATGATGAGACCTTCTCACCCGTAGCGATGCTTAAGTCTGTCTGAATCATGTTAGCAATTGCCGCATTTTATGGTTATGAAATTTGGCAGATGGATGTCAAAACTGCATTCCTGAATGGATTTCTGGAAGAAGAGTTGTATATGATGCAACCGGAAGGTTTTGTCTATCCAAAGGGAGCTAATAAAGTGTGCAAGCTCTAGCGATCCATTTATGGACTGGTGCAAGCCTCTCGGAGTTGGAATAAACGCTTTGATAGTGTGATCAAAGCATTTGGTTTTATACAGACTTTCGGAGAATCCTGTATTTACAAGAAAGTGAGTGGGACCTCTGTAGCATTTCTGATATTATGTGTGGATGACATATTACTGATTGGAAATGATATAGAATTTCTGGATAGCATAAAAGGATACTTGAATAAGAGTTTTTCGATGAAAGACCTCGGTGAAGTTGCTTACATATTAGGCATAAAGATCTATAGAGATAGATCAAGACGCTTAATTGGACTTTCACAAAGCACATACCTTGACAATATTTTGAAGAAGTTCAAAATGGATAAAGCAAACAAAGGGTTCTTGCCTGTGTTACAAGGTGTAAAGTTGAGTCAGACTCAATGCCCGACCACTGCAGAAGATAGAGAGAAAATGAAAGATGTTCCCTATGCTTCAGCCATAGGCTCTATCGTGTATGCAATGCTGTGTACCAGACCTGATGTGTGCCTTGCTATAAGTTTAGCAGGGAGGTACCAAAGTAATCCAGGAGTGGATCACTGGACAGCGGTCAAGAACATCCTGAAATACCTGAAAAGGACTAAGGATATGTTTCTTGTATATGGAGGTGAGAAAGAGCTCATCGTAAACGGTTACGTTGATGCAAGCTTTGACACTGATCCGGACGATTCTAAATCGCAAACCGGATACGTGTTTACATTAAACGGTGGAGTTGTCAGTTGGTGCATTTCTAAACAAAGCGGCATGGCGGGATCTACATGTGAAGCGGAGTACATAGCTGCTTCGGAAGCAGCAAACGAAGGAGTCTGGATGAAGGAGTTCATATATCCGATGTAGGTGTCATACCTAGTGCATCGGGTCCAATGAAAATCTTTTGTGACAATACTGGTGCAATTGCCTTGGCAAAGGAATCCAGATTTCACAAGAGAACCAAACACATTAAGAGACGCTTCAATTCCATCCGGGATCTAGTCCAGGTGGGAGACATAGAGATTTGCAAGATACATACGGAGCTGAATGTAGCAGACCCGTTGACTAAGCCTCTTCCACGAGCAAAACATGATCAGCACCAAAGCTCCATGGGTGTTAGAATCATTACTGTGTAATCTAGATTATTGACTCTAGTGCAAGTGGGAGATTGAAGGAAATATGCCCTAGAGGCAATAATAAAGTTATTATTTATTTCCTTATATCATGATAAAGGTTTATTATTCATGCTAGAATTGTATTAACCGGAAACATAATACATGTGTGAATACATAGACAAACAGAGTGTCACTAGTATGCCTCTACTTGACTAGCTCATTAATCAAAGATGGTTATGTTTCCTAACCATGGACAAAGAGTTGTCATTTGATTAAACGGGATCACATCATTAGTTGAATGATCTGATTGACATGACCCATTCCATTAGCTTAGCAACCGATCGTTTAGTATGTTGCTATTGCTTTCTTCATGACTTATACATGTTCCTATGACGATGAGATTATGTAACTCCCGTGTGCCGGAGGAACACTTTGTGTGCTACCAAACGTCACAACGTAACTGGGTGATTATAAAGGTGCTCTATAGGTGTCTCCAAAGGTACATGTTTGGTTGACGTATTTCGAGATTAGGATTTGTCACTCCTATCGTCGGAGAAGTATCTCTGGGCCCTCTCGGTAATGCACATCACTTAAGCCTTGCAAGCAATGCAACTAATGAGTTAGTTGCGAGATGATGTATTACGGAACGAGTAAAGAGACTTGCCGGTAATGAGATTGAACTAGGTACTGGATACCGACGATCGAATATCAGGCAAGTAACATACCGATGACAAAGGGAACAACGTATGTTGTTATGCGGTCTGACCGATAAAGATCTTCATAGAATATGTAGGAGCCAATATGGGCATCCAGGTCCCGCTATTGGTTATTAACGGGAGACATGTCTCGGTCATGTCTACATTGTTCTTCAACCCGTAGGGTCCGCACGCTTAAGGTTTCGATGACAGTTATATTATTAGTTTATACGTTTTGATGTAGCGAAGGTTGTTCGGAGTCCCGGATGTGATCACGGACATGACGAGGAGTCTCGAAATGGTCGAGACATAAAGATTGATATATTGGAAGCCTATGTTTGGATATCGGAAGTGTTCCGGGTGAAATCGGGATTTTACTGGAGTATCGGGAGGTTACCGGAACCCCCCGGGAGCTATATGGGCCTTAGTGGGCCTTAGTGGAAAATAGAAGAGGCGGCCTAAGATGGGCCGCGCGCCCCTCCCCTCCCTTGGTCCGAATAGGACAAGGAGAGGGGGCCGGCCCCCTTTCTCTTTCCCCACCTCCGCGAATCCTATTCCAACTAGGATTGGGGGGGGGGGGAATCCTACTCCTAGAGGGAGTAGGACTCCTTCTGGCGCGCCACCTCTTGGCCAGCCGCAACCCCCCTTTGAGCCTTTATATACGGAGGCAGGGGCACCCCAGAGAAACACATGTTGATCCACGTGATCATATTCTTAGCCGTGTGCGGCGCCCCCTGCCACCATAGTCCTCGATAATATTGTAGCGGTGCTTAGGCGAAGCCCTACGACAGTAGTACATCAAGATCGTCACCACACCGTCGTGCTTACGGAACTCTTCCCCGACACTTTGCTGGATCGGAGTCCGGGGATCGTCATCGAGCTGAACGTGTGCTAGAACTCGGAGGTGTCGTAGTTTCGGTGCTTGATCGGTCGGGCCGTGGAGACGTACGACTACATCAACCAAACGCTTCCATTGTCGATCTACAAGGGTACATAGATCACACTCTCCCCTCTCGTTGCTATGCATCACCATGATCTTGCATGTGCGTAGGAAATTTTTTGAAATTACTATGTTCCCCAACAGTGCCAAGGAAACCGCCTCGCAAAACATGTTGAGGTGGAAAAGTGAAAACAATTCGAATAAAGGCTTGGCCGTAGTGTGATGTCACGCTGCGGAATACGTCAGCGGATTAGATTTGTGTTAATATTATTCTCTCTATGGCAATACGTGGAAACTTATTTTGCAGAGCCGGACACTACTGTTGGTGTTTACAAACTTTTACGAAGAATTTGGAGGAGGAACCCGCCTTGCAATGCCGAAGACAATCTACATGCCGGACTCGTCGTCATTGAAGCCTGGTTCAGGGGCTACTGAGGGAGTCCTGGATTAGGGGGTGTTCGGGTAGACGGACTATACCTTCAGCCGGACTCCAGGACTATGAAGATACAAGATTGAAGACATCCCATGTCCGAATGGGACTTTCCTTGGCGTGGAAGGCAAGCTTGGCGATGCGGATATTCAAGATCTCCTACCATTGTAACCGACTTTGTGTAACCCTAACCCTCTCCGGTGTCTATATAAACCGGAGGGTTTTAGTCCGTAGGACGACTTCATCATACAACAATCATACCATAGGCTAGCTTCTAGGGTTTAGCCTCCTTGATCTCATGGTAGATCTACTCTTGTACTACCCATATCATCAATATTAATCAAGCAGGACGTAGGGTTTTACCTCCATCAAGAGGGCCCGAACCTGGGTAAAACATCGTGTTCATTGCCTCCTATTACCATCCGGCCTAGACGCACAGTTCGGGACCCCCTACCCGAGATCCGCCGATTTTGACACCGACAGGCACCGACTCATGAGGCTCAAACCCTAACTAGGCGATAGTATTGACATACTGTTGAGTGTCATCGTCATCCTCATCCTCATCTATGGCGACGTCACCAGTGACTAATGGAGTAGGTGAGGTGTTGATGTTCATACCTAACTGCGTGCTCGTGGGTGTGCTCCCGGTCGCCTCCAGACGAAGCAGACTCTTTGGCCACAACAGGACCCACCCATTGCAACAATCAACAAGCCGCCACGGGGTCTCGTCGTCATCCCCCACTAGTACCGAGGAGCCAAATTCTCATGGCCCGGTTTGACACTGGCCACGGAAACCTTGAAGACTTCTGGGGGGATCGGCCGCCTGTGGAACAATGGTTCCTTCGGCTCCATTATCATCGCCTTCCCCACGTCCACCTTCTGGTCACCGATGGTGTACAATATGGTGCACGGGGTTTCATCGCCCTACAAAGAAAAGTTTGTGACGTGAGACATCCGAAAGGCAATGAAAATGGGAGATTATACATTTATTGAAGGGGGCCAGCGTGACAGATATCGTGAGGGCGTCGAGCGCAGCCAAAGATGAAGCACCGTCGAGCACGTCCGGTGCCAGAGCCAGTGCCGGAGCAGGTGCGGAAGCCGGTGTGGGAGCAGGTGCAGGAGGCGGTGCGGGAGCAGGTGCAGCAGCTGGTGCGGGAGCAGGTGCAAGAGCCAGTGCAGGAGTAGGTGCAGGTCCTAGTGCAACGCTAGTCGAGCTGCTCCTGAGGAAGTCAGCAAGGGGAAGGTCCGCTGCATTTTTTCTGGATTTTGCCTGCTCCAATTGAAAATGGCCGGAACCAAGGTAGTAAACATATCTACAAGCATCTGTTGTGCGGCAGCTACCGCTCTTGTGACTGTCTCAGATGGTTTCTTTTCAACGGCAATCTCAACCTTCTTGTCGATGTTTTCTTCAGTTAACCTCTGTCTTTCCTTTCTCTCCTCCATGGTCTCATGGTACTACTTCTTCCACGTGGCGCCGTCTCCGACACGGTGCACGCGTCCATACGACGGTCGAGTCTCCACCGGGAGTCCTTTCAATATGTTCAATGCCCGGTTGAATAGAGTGTCCCACTTGGGCCTCGCCAACGCCTCAGACGGCGAGTCGCTTTCGGCCGCAATCCTGTGCTGCTCTCTCTGCAAAAGGCACAAGGATCGTTTACAAATATGACTAACATGCAGTCGAATTGATCAGAAACTAAAATTACCAGCAGTCTAATGAACTCTGTCGTGACCGCGTTCTTCTCGAAAACCTTCTTCACTGGGTCCCAACGGTGCCGGGCCCTGAGGATGTCATGCTCCTGTGAGACGATGAACTCCGCCAAGGGGTCTGGGATGCCCAGACTCACGGCTTCTGCATCCTCCTTGGCCCATATGGACCTCTTCCCGCCGTAACCATGGCTCCCGAGGTGGTGGCACCCAATGTTCTTCTGTTGAAGCCCCTTCATGTACTCTGACTTTTTTGGCATCTTCGGCCTCACAAGCTGCCTTGAATATTTCAAAGTGCTCTGCCGTGATTGTCGGATTATCCTTTACAATAACGGAGTAGGGTTCCTTTTCATTCAAGATCCGATATTTCACCCTTGCTTTCCAGGCGGCCAACGCGTCGCTAAACTTGCTCATGGTGTGTTTGTTTATCTTCTTCATTGTCGGGTCCTTATCTCGATCTTTAAAATCCTTTTCATTCTGGCCCGGGAACAAGAATATCTGGTGCAACTTCTTTAGGAGGGTGGGCCTCATATTATCTAACTTTTTTAGTTTCTCATCGTTGATGGTGGCGGTTGTCCGTATGATGCAGCCAATTTGATTGCCATAGCACGTGCGCGCTTCCTCGGGCGCGTTTGGCTCAAAATTGCCGTCGTCCACCTCTGTGACCACCAGTCTAGTAGTCCTGAGCTTGTTAGGAAACCGTCGCCTCTTTGCTTTCGGTTCTATACTGGCTCCTCTCCCTGAGGCAGCGCCGATCTCTGTCTCAGCGCCGGTCTCGATGCCGGTCTGAGTCTCAGCACCGGTCTGCGTGTCGGTCTCAGTCCCCGAGGCGACCGGTGGTGTCATGACCCCGATTCCAAGTCACATCGATCTAGCCGGTAACACCTCATATCACTTTGCGGCCTCACGCACGGTATCCCACAGGTGTCGCCTTACCATGGCCCGGGACCGGTTGCGCCTTTTGGCTCACGTATATGATAGTGTCGCTAGCATCCATATGACAGAGAACCCGGGCCGACATGGCTAGTCGTGAACCCAAAGCGGCACTAACCTATGGGGACAGGCATACATGATTCACATCGAGCGTGTCGGTCAGCAGCGTGAGAATGCGGGCTATAGCACTGGGCTAATAGGACTCCGGGAACCCGGGCTGTAGCAGGCTAAGCAGGACTCCGGATGTCACCGCGTGACATTTCCCCGAAGGGACAGACACAGGAACAAAGTGAAACACATGCCGGCCAGGCAAGTGTCCTGAGCAGTA
The DNA here is from genome assembly GCA_034509565.1 of Triticum monococcum. NCBI lineage: Eukaryota > Viridiplantae > Streptophyta > Magnoliopsida > Poales > Poaceae > Triticum > Triticum monococcum. The sequence goes on along the minus strand of CM067847.1, from coordinate 740,310,606 downwards.
GTGCTGGGCTAACAGGACTCCGGTGAACCGGGCTGTAGCGGACTACTATGGCTCATGGAAGCACTAGACTACATTTCCCCATAAGATAGGTTGCCAAAGATAAACAACTAGGTTGTTGGATCCCACACATACCAAGCATTTCAATCATACACACAATATGCTCGATATGTGTAAATACAACATGGCATCACAACATAACTCTACAACTCAAGTATTTATTCCTTAGGCTCCGAGGAGCGAGATATTACAAATATGGGTCTCATGACCCAACATTCAGAGCATACAGGTCAAACACATGCGGAAGCTTAACGTGTCTGAGTACAGACATCTACAAATGAAAAAGACTAAGAAGCTTGACTATTTACAAGACCCTCCCAAGGGTACAAGATCGTAGCTGAGGTATCAAGCTAAACGTCGAAGTCCACGCGGAACTACTAGCGAGACTGAAGCCTCTCTGCAAAACATAAATTAAGCAAACGTGAGTACAATTGTACTCAGCAAGACTTACATCGGAACTAACTACATATGCATCGGTATCAACAAAGGGGTGGTGGAGTTTGACTGCAGCAAGCCAGCTTTGACTCGGTGGCTAACCTAAACTACGACTACAAACAACTCTTTTGGGGTGGCGCACGCGAGTCCACATATTCACCATTCAATACAACACTATGGATCCGCTCTCGTCTCCCTACAAGAAGGCCATCCATAGCACTCACACTTATCTTGCGAGTTTTAGAGTATCCACTTTCACTTGTCTATGAACTGTATAGGCAACCAAGTAGTCCTTTACGGCGGACGCGGCTATTCAAATAGTTTTATACCCTGCTGGGGTGTACTTCGTCATACACGCTTTCACCACTTATCGCCGTTTACACGACATGTACTCGGCAACCTTCAAGCGGAAGCCCAGCGAGGGTGTCGGCCACGGCCTACCTAAACACTTAAGCCACTAGTCCAGGTTTATCGCCTATCCAGGTTCCATCCGCAGGGAGTCCGGCCGAGCTTTCCACATACGGCCCCGAACGATGTGAACAGGGTCCTGAGACGCCAAACGGGCGCCCGGCATACCCGGCCATGGTGTATCTACCGCAACAAAGCCCACCCCTAGGGTCAGCGCTACGCACAGCCGCCAACACATAACCTACAAACACCAGAAACTATTTGCAACTCTAGGACAGAGTACTAGGGTGATTAAGAAGCCGAGAGGGTCAAATAAGGATCCCAATGCATGGTAGTAGCTGAATCTTAAATCACACATATAGATCTCAGTTCTTAGGGACGGTCTCAATGGAACAACCCACCATGTACTCCTACATGGCCTCTCATCGATACCTTTACCAAAACATGTTCAACACATTCCTCATATTACCGACATAATCATATCACTCTATCCCATCACCTAGATGAACCAGACCTGACACAACTCTAAGCATAGCAGGCATAGCAAGGTAGGAATCACATACATGGCTCAATCAACTCCTACACATGCTAGTGGGTTTCATCTAGTTATTGTGGCAATGACAGGTCATGCAGAGGATAAGGTTTCAACTACCGTAGCACACAGCAGTTTGAATCGCGATGTCTTAATGCAGTAAACAAGAGCAGAGGCGAGAACATGGGTTGTATCGGAATAATCAATGGGTTGCTTGCCTGGCACTTCTGAAGATAACATTGAGTCTTCATCAGTGTCAACGATCACAGCGTCGGAGCAGCGTCTACCAAGAGGGGACAATTACCGACAAACAAGGAAGAACACAGTCATTGCAATGCACAACATGATGCATGATAATGACATGGCAATATGTTGTTGATTGAGCTAATGCAACTAGCAACAAAATTAAATGAAGTTGGTTTGAATGCAAGATTCAAATTCAAACTCCATATATGATTAGTTAAATGCCAGTTATTTGTTTTGTCCTAAACAGTGGCCTTAAGTTGTTCTAACATGCATGAAAATGCCATAAACAGATTCCTTGAATTTTTCTGATAATTTTTCGTATATAAATTATTTCATTTGATGTTATGGTTTAATTTCTATGAGTTTTCAAAGTTTTGGATATTTCCTGAAAATAAATAAATGATTTAGGATTTATTTAAATTCCAGAAAGGAATAATTGCGTCAGCATGACCTCACAGTGACATCAGCAGGTCAACGGCTCGGTCCAGGTCAAACCTGACGTGTGGGTTCCACACATCAGTGACACAGTTAACTAATAAGGTTAATTAAAATTAAACTAAACCTAATCTAGTTTAGTTAAGGCCTGGGCCCACATGTCAGAGGCTAATTAAACTAACTAAATACATTAATACTAACCTGGGTTAATTAGCAGGGCTGGCCCCACGCGTTAGTGACCCAGGGTGGTGAAACCCTCGTCAGACGGGGTCAAACCCCCGGGTCAACTCAGTCAGACCTGCGGCGACTAACTGCCGGCGAGGTCCGAGACAGCGGCGATGCGCGGAATCGCAGCACAGGCCACGGTTCGAGGCGCGGATGGCACCGTTGGGACCCTGAGCCTTGTCCGCGTCGGCTGGTGCAAGCGGGGTCGCCGAAGATGACCTAGATCGACGGTGGTGTCCGCTTCCGCGGCGGCCGGAGTTCAGTGAAGATGGACAGCGTGCTACCATGCACGGGAGGACGAATGGGTAGGTGTTCTGGGTTCCTGGGAACGCGCTGAGGACGAAAACATGCTCGGACGCGATGTTTGCGGGCTCTAGCCACGGCGGCGACATGGCCAGCGGCGAGCAAGCTTTCGGGCAGGGTGGTGGAGCTAGCTAGGGTGCAAATTAGGCAATGGGGCATGGGGGAAACGGTGCAGCGGCTCACCGCAGTTCTTCTGGTGCTGCTGGCGAGGCAGGGGAGGCACGGGGTCCGGCGAATCGACGACGAGGTCGCCGGCGGCCGAAGGTTTAAGAAGAGCTCGAAGGCGACGTTGCAAGGCTTCCGGCGGGGCGTGGTTCGGTGAGGGGGTCGAGGACGACGTCGCGGAACTCGTGGGCACAACCGAGGGGCGAGGGGGTAGTTGTGGCCGTGGTGGTTCTCGTCGACGGCGGCGGCCGCGTTCGGTGGTGCGAGGGAGAGAGCCAGAGGAGGGGAGGAGCACGGGAGAGAGTGGGAGAGGGACCCGGGAGGCTGCGTGGCGTCGTTGGGGATGTCCAGGGCGACGAGGGGGCAGCCAGGCAGGCAGCTGCCGGTGTGGCACGCCGCGGCGCCATGGCTGTCTTCTCCTTTGCCTTCTGGCAGGAGGAAGAAGACGCCCCTGCCCTCGGTGGGCTGGGCCAGGTGGGCTGCAGGTGAGATTACTCTCTCTCTCTCTCTCTCTCTCTCTCTTAATTCTGTTTCTGTTTTATTTCCTTCTGTTTCTCTTTTATTTAATCTTTCGCCACTGTTTTGAATTCAAACAAAATTCAACAATGCCAAAACATTCTCTGAGTATTTTTATGTTGCTTCATGGACTTTTCCAAAGGCACATAAATCATCACAGAGCATTTGAAAATATATCTCATATATATTTGAATATATTTTCAAATTCAAATAGAATATTGTTTTAAATTCACAGACCAAATTATTCCTGAAAAATGTTCCAAAATTTTGGTTAGGTATATAACCCTTGCCAAAATTCTCAAAACTATTTCTAGGACAAGTTGGAATCACTGAATGCAATTTAAAGGGTTCTTGCCCTTCTTTTAACAAAATTTTGAGGCTTCAACAATCCTCAATTCAAGTTTCAGAAATTTAAACATGATGCAAGCAAGATGCAAACACTAGGCAACACCAGAAGCTAGGGGTGTGACATCTCACCCCTACTAAACAAGAATCTCGTCCCGAGATTCAAGACGTGAGGTAAGATGAAGGGGAAAACACAAGCTAACATAATCTTCACGATCCATGTCGCATCTCATAAGGTTGTTGATTCGATCACCATCATTGTCTTGATGTCTTGCTCTGAGAACTCCAACCAACACGACAACGAGAGGGAAGGGAAAACTCTAGAAGGATCGATCTTCTCGAAGATCAAACAACTCAGGATCAACTCATGGAGTGAGACATAGGAACATCTCTGGAGCTGAGAGGCAAAAGTTGCATCATGAGCGATAGAAGAAACAATTTGACGAGGGTTTCAAAGTAGCGAGGGAAATTGCCATGATACCATAACGAGACATCTTAAGGAAAGTGACTCGCCGAAATATTCCCTTAAGTGGCAAAAAGAATTACTTTTGATTCAGAGATCATTGAAACTCTTCATACCAGCTTAAGGCAATTTACAATTGATCATTTGAGGTAGCTTGAAGAGATGGCATACTTGGACTAGGATGGATGATGTGGACTACCTTGTTGAAGACAACGCAATGGATGATTTTTGCTTATCATCAGAAATGGATGAGACCCATGGTAAGTCCACTTTTGAAGATGATCCTGAACAACAGCTACTGAGGTCTAAGCTGGGAACAAAATGCAAATGTTGGGAATGATTCTAGTAACTGGGGAGAAGGTTCATCGGCAAAGGTGATTCCACCAATTGGATGTCTATCGAACAACTGAGAGAACGGAGGCACATTCCAGTTAACGACAACATCAAAACCTAGTGCCTGAGCGTGCTCTCAAGAACTTGAGCATTACCATACTCATCAAGGTCTTACCAACATCCGTGCCGAGGATCCTCGGAACACATCTTACTACCATGATGAATAGTGATGGATAATGCGGGTGCAAAGGAAGATAACACTTTCTCGGATTTCACCTTGGCGAGGCCAAGGAAACAAAATCTGGATGATCGACCGAGAGACATTTAGCACTCCGCTTCTAATGTTCTCCTTGATGTGCTAGGATAACCCATTTATTGATACGGTTTGGTATCTAGGACATCAACTAAAGGTCGGACTTCGGAAGCTCAAGAATCCATAAGGATTAGCTACGGAGGTAAATCCTATGAAATCCTCATGGGAAGGTGGCCAACTTTCTTCAATCGAGATACTACAATAATAGGTCTTCCGGCTGGATGTGTTGGCCACGACATCCACTTTACCGGTTATTGAGAGACCAATATTATAGTTCTTGGAAAATGCTCCAACCATCATATCTTCCTGAGATTCAGATCTGGTTGGTGTCGGGATATTCCAGACTCATCGAGTCTAGAAATAAATGAAAGTTTGCAACACAAATCGATGGGATGACATTGCGAGATTCTCAGGAAATGGACTATGGTAGTAAGCTCCAAAACATGAGATGGTTCTGCTAAACACATGTGAACACGATGTCCCAGACAAGCATGACGACATGGTAGTATTATAATGAAACACTACCGAGTTCAGGTGGGGAACCATTATCGAGGATAACAAAGAACTAACATAAGTCATGATTCTTAAGAAGGAACTTCTTCTCCTTGAACAAATCAATCAGTGGCTTGGTGTGCTAGGGATATGTATAGAATAAAGATGATCAGTCTATCAGACCATAGAATACTTCGCACGTACATGACTGACTTGGGACGATTCCAAAGGAAGCAAAAACAATCTTTCTCGAAGTCACGACGGCAACTTGCACCTAACGCACATGAACTTGGAGAAAGTCACTTCTTACACCAAACATGTATTTCATGAACGGGACATGAAGATAATGCTTACAAAAGTTTCCAACACTAACTTAGATGTTCAACATGAATCATGGGGGAGACAACATGCTGCTGATGGGCTCAACAGCAACTCATCAAAATTTCCATATCACTAGTCTTCCACCATCATGTGACCACGGTGGTAGCATTGGTCAGACCAAAGGATGTAATGGTGTATGCTCGAGGGATCAACCACAAGTAAAACAACATTACAAACATCGTTGGTTCTGATTTGACTTGACGATAGCCCATACCCAAGTCAAAGTTTTGACAAGACAATAGATCCAACAACTGATCACGAGGACCAATTGGTGAAGATATCATCTTTCTTCAACACACGCACAAACACGAACATATCCCTTAACATGAACTAAGTCAGACAAGCTTTTATCTTCCAACTCTCCAAGTTGTTGTTAAGCTTAACCAACTGGCTCAGGGGTATCCAACACAGATTCTTGGAGAATGGGTGGTTGGAGGAAAACCAACATGATCACGAACTCAACATAGCGGTCAGGTGACAACCAGGTAATACTTCCGAGAAGATAAATGGAACATCACGAACCACTGATATGATACTAAGCTCGAGATCAATCTTGCTTTTCAGGGCAAGACTATATGATCAATAGAGCAAGGGTTTGGCAAAATCCTAACTCGTTGATCGAAGAGTGCACCAGGAGATAAGGACTAGGTAGCACAATCTATCTTAGAATGATGATTCAATTACCAGCACGCTAAGAATGAGAGTATTGTCCATTAACTACCAAGCAACGGAGTTGCTAGGAATATTGCTTTCACACACCATGGTTCACTTGTCGGCATTCCGATTATAATAACACGGAACTGAGGAATGAACAATGATGGCAAGAAGTATTACTGCGTCAAGAATTCATAAGAGGTGGTGCAATTCTCACGTCAGTCCTGACATAAAAGGGGGTAATACTCCAGGGTAGAACAGAGAAAAAGCTGGATGGCATTTGATCTGCAGAACACAACTACTTTGACCCAATCCTAGAGATGGATGAGGTACTGGAGTTTGTTTCTCCTAGTCATTCCGGAATAGAATGGCTTGAGGGACCACAAGAATAATAGGCATCAATGAGCACAAATGCACACATACTCTTGACTATCAATTGATAGAAGATGGTCGGGATACAACTGAAGAGGAACAACTCGAGGAACATATAACTTTCTGAGTTGTGGATGCATAGATTAGTATGTCGAACCAAGTTCGACATGTTTCTTCCGGATAACCTATGCAGAGAAGTAGGACTGGCAGAGTCACAATTATGAATGGGGAACTCCTCAAGAGTACTCTGATTGTGATCTTTGGGTTCAAATAACTACTGCCATATTGGCTCATGGTATTGGAAGAACGATATACCACATACCTCGAGGACTATCGCAAGGGTTACTAATATCCTAAAAGAACTAGCAACACTATCAACAAGAGGTAAAGTAGAGTGAATCTCGGGTTCAAGAACCCATGAATAGAATACCTACCACTACATGGCATCACGGGATGCTTTTGAGAATAATGGCCAGAATCACACACTGGGAATACAAAACATGGCTAGATCACTAGGTGACTCCCTAAAACACCTAGGGTCATAGTAATAGCTCCAACATATATGTCGAGGCAACAGAGTACCTCAACTCACCGATTAGTGCGATTAAACTGGCCCAAAAGGACATCGAGAACGGAAAGAAAGGGTTTGCAAATGCATCAGACTACGTAGAGACCTAGGATGACTCGGACAGCATAATGGCTGTAAATGCTCGAAAAGATTTGAGACATCCTGCAAAAATGGTGGCATAACCAATCAACATCACAATATCAAGGTTCTGAGGCCAGTTATGAATATGTGGAAGTAGTAGGAACTGAACTGAGGCTTGAACTCAACAATCCTAGGAAACTACGGTTCAGTAACACGTCATCCTGATAGATAGATGAGAAGGCCTAGTTCTTAATCCCCGTAGAAAAGAAGAGGATGACTTAGATCAGAAGCATAGGGTAAAGGAGTAAAAGAGCCTTATGTTCCCTCCCACAATCAATTCCCCTACATATAACTAAAGCATTTCTAGACTCGACATCGACCAGTTGGCTTGGTAAACCTACAGGCAGTCAGGCTCTGATACCAACGCTGTCAGGACCCCGATTCCAAGTCACATCGATCTAGCCGGTAATACCTCATATCACTTTGCGGCCTCACGCACGGTATCCCACGGGTGTCGCCTTACCATGGCCCGAGACCGGTTGCGCCTTTTGGCTCACGTATATGATAGTGTCGCTAGCATCCATATGACAGAGAACCCGGGCCGACATGCCTAGTCGTGAACCCAAAGCGGCACTAACCTATGGGGACAGGCATACATGATTCACATTGAGCGTGTCGGTCAGCAGCGTGAGAATCCGGGCTGTAGCACTAGGCTAATAGGACTCCGGGAACTCGGGCTGTAGCAGGCTAAGCAGGACTCCGGATGTCATTGCGTGACATTTCCCCGAAGGGACAGACACAGGAGCAAAGTGAAACACATGCCGGCCAGGCAAGTGTCCTGAGCAATAGTGCTGGGCTAACAGGACTCCGGTGAACCGGGCTGTAGCGGACTACTATGGCTCATGGAAGCACTAGACTACATTTCCCCATAAGAGAGGTTGCCAAAGATAAACAACTAGGTTGTCGGATCCCACACATACCAAGCATTTCAATCATACACACAATATGCTCGATATGTGTAAATACAATATGGCATCACAACATAACTCTACAACTCAAGTATTTATTCCTTAGGCTCCGAGGAGCGAGATATTACAAATATGGGTCTCATGACCCAACATTCAGAGCATACAGGTCAAACACATGCGGAAGCTTAACATGTCTGAGTACAGACATCTAAAAATGAAAAAGACTAAGAAGCTTGACTATTTACATGACCCTCCCAAGGGTACAAGATCGTAGCTGAGGTATCAAGCTAAATGTCGAAGTCCACGCGGAACTACTAGCGAGACTGAAGCCTCTCTGCAAAACATAAATTAAGCAAATGTGAGTACAATTGTACTCAGCAAGACTTACATCGGAACTAACTACATATGCATCGGTATCAACAAAGGGGTGGTGGAGTTTGACTGCAGCAAGCCAGCTTTGACTCGGTGGCTAACCTGAACTACGACTACAAACAACTCTGTTGGGGTGGTGCACACGGGTCCACATATTCACCATTCAATACACCACTATGGATCCGCTCTCGTCTCCCTACGAGAAGGCCATCCATAGCACTCCAGTTTCACTTGTCTATGAACTGTATAGGCAACCAAGTAGTCCTTTACCGCGGACGTGGCTATTCGAATAGTTTTATACCCTGCAGGGCTGTACTTCGTCATACACGCTTTCACCACTTATCGCCGTTTACACGACATGTACTCGGCAACCTTCAAGCGGAAGCCCGGGGAGGGTGTCGGCCACGGCCTACCTAAACACTTAAGTCTCTAGTCCAGGTTTATCGCCTATCCAGGTTCCATCCGCTGGGAGTCCGGCCGAGGTTTCCACATACGGCCCCGAACGATGTGAACAGGGTCCCGAGACGCCAAACGGGCGCCCGGCATACCCGGCCACGGTGTATCTACCGCAACATAGCCCACCCCTAGGGTCTGCGCTATGCACGGCCGCCAACACATAACCTACAAACACCAGAAACTATTTGCAACTCCTGGACAGAGTACTAGGGTGATTAAGAAGCCGAGAGGGTCAATTAAGGATCCCAATGCATGGTAGTAGCTGAATCTTAAATCACACATACAGATCTCAGTTCTTAGGGACGGTCTCAATGAAACAACCCACCATGTACTCCTACATGGCCTCTCATCGATACCTTTACAAAAACATGTTCAACACATTCCTCATATTACCGACATAATCATATCACTCTAGCCCATCACCCAGATGAACCAGACCTGACACAACTCTAAGCATAGCAGGCATAGCAAGGTAGGAATCACATACATGGCTCAATCAACTCCTACACATGCTAGTGGGTTTCATCTAGTTACTGTGGCAATAACAGGTCATGCTGAGGATAAGGTATCAACTACCGTAGCACACAGCAGTTTCAATCGCGATGTCTTAATGCAGTAAACAAGAGCAGAGGCGAGAACATGGGTTGTATCGGAATGATCAATGGGTTGCTTGCCTGGCACTTCTGAAGATAACATTGAGTCTTCATCAGTGTCAATGATCACAGCGTCGGAGCAGCGTCTACCAAGAGGGGACAATTACCGGCAAACAAGGAAGAACACAGTCAATGCAATGCACAACATGATGCATGATAATGACATGGCAATATGTTGTTGATTGAGCTAATGCAATTAGCAACACAATTAAATGAAGTTGGTTTGAATGCAAGATTCAAATTCAAACTCCATATATGATTAGTTAAATGCCATTTATTTGTTTTGTCCTAAACAGTGGCCTTAAGTTGTTCTAACATGCATGAAAATGCCATAAACAGATTCCTTGAATTTTTTTGATAATTTTTCATGTATAAATTATTCCGTTTTGAGTTATGGTTTAATTTCTATGATTTTTCAAAGTTTTGGATATTTCCTGAAAATAAATAAATCATTTAAGATTTATTTAAATTCCAGAAAGGAATTATTATGTCAGCATGACCTCATAGTGACATCAGCAGGTCAACGGCTCGGTCCAGGTCAAACCTGACGTGTGGGGTCCACACGTCAGTGACACGGTTAACTAATAAGGTTAATTAAAATTAAACTAAACCTAATCTAGTTTAGTTAAGGCCTGGGCCCACATGTCAGAGGCTAATTAAACTAACCAAATACATTAACACTAACCTGGGTTAATTAGCAGGGTTGGCCCCACGCGTCAGTGACCCAGGGTGGTCAAACCCTGGTCAGACGGGGTCAAACCCCCGGGTCAACTCAGTCAGACCTACCGGCGACTAACCGCCGGCGAGGTCCGAGACGGCGGCGATGCGCGGAATCGCAGCACAGGCCACGGTTCGAGGCGTGGATGGCACCGTTGGGACCCTGAGCCTCGTCCGCGTCGGTTGGTGCTAGCGGGGTCGCCGGAGACGACCTAGATCGACGGCGGTGTCCGCTTCCGCGGCGGCCGGAGTTCGGTGAAGATGGACAGCATGCTACGATGCACGGGAGGACGAGTGGGTAGGTGTTCTGGGTTCCTGGGAACGCGCTGAGGACGAAAACATGCGCGGACGCGACGTTTGCGGGCTCTAGCCACGGCGGCGACATGGCTGGCGGCGAGCAAGCTTTCGGGCAGGGTGGTGGAGCTAGCTAGGGCGCAAATTAGGCAACGGGGCATGGGGGAAACGGTGCAGCGGCTCACCGCAGTTCTTCTGGTGCTGCTGGCAAGGCAGGGGAGGCACGGGGTCCGGCGAATCGACGACGAGGTCGCCGGCGGCCGAAGGTTGAAGAAGAGCTCGAAGGCGACGCTGCGGGGGTCGAGGACGACGTCGCGGAACTCGTGGGCACAACCGAGGGGCGAGGGGGTAGCTGTGGCCGTGGTGGTTCTCGTCGGTGGTGGCGGCCGCGTTCGGTTGTGCGAGGGAGAGAGCCAGAGGAGGGGGAGGAGCACGGGAGAGAGTGAGAGAGGGACCCGGGAGGCTGCGTGGCGTCATTGGGGATGTCCAGGGCGACGAGGGGGCAGCCAGGCAGGCAGCTGCCGGCATGGCACGCTGCGGCGCCGTAGCTGTCTTCTCCTGTGCCTTCTGGCAGGAGGAAGAAGACGCCCCTGCCCTCGGTGGGCTGGGCCAGGTGGGCTGCAGGTGAGATTACTCTCTCTCTCTCTCTCTCTCTCTCTCTCTCTCTTAATTCTGTTTCTGTTTTATTTCCTTCTGTTTTTCTTTCATTTAATCTTTTGCCACTGTTTTGAATTCAAACAAAATTCAACAATGCCAAAACATCCTCTGAGTATTTTTATGTTGCTTCATGGACTTTCCCAAAGGCACATAAATCATCACAGAGCATTTGAAAATATATCTCATATATATTTGAATATATTTTCAAATTCAAATAGAATATTGTTTTAAATTCAGAGACCAAATTATTCCTGAAAAATGTTCCAAAATTTTGGTTAGGTATCTAACCCTTGCCAAAATTCTCAAAACTATTTCTAGGACAAGTTGGAATCACTGAATGCAATTTAAAGGGTTCTTGCCCTTCTTTTAACTAAAGTTTTGAGGCTTCAACAATCCTCAATTCAAGTTTCAGAAATTTAAACATGATGCAAGCAATATGCAAACACTAGGCAACACTAGAAGCTAGGGGTGTGACAGGTGGGCCCGGCAACAACATCGGTTGATGGTCGGCAAGGCTCAAAAATTCGTCTGCCGCTAGGTAGATGTCGGTGTACTAAAGTAGGGGTACCTTAGTATCCCGAACTTGTGCACGGGCAGTCGCAGCACCCCGCAGCAAGGCTTGCCGGGTGACCGCCAAGATCCTCTGTGGTTCCTTTGGAGCCATTCAAGGACAAAGTATTCAAGCCAAGGCGCAAGGCCCCGGCAAGAGGAGCATGCCGGGAAGGCCACTCGAAGCACAAAGACCCCGGCAAGAGGAGCTTGCCGGGGAGACCAACCAAGGCATTTCATAAAGCTTGCTATGATGCGCTGCGCGTCCCGGCAAGACCCGGTGAGCGACAAGCTCCCGGACGTGACAAGACCCGGTGAGCGACAAGCTCCCGCACGCGACAAGACAACATCCACGGCAAGGCGCTTCCCGCGGCAAGCTACTACTCCGCAGCCCGCGCTCCAGCTCACCCACCAACGTGTCGCTCTGGGATCGTTCCTGGCGTACATGGCGGGAGGCTGTGCAGCCAGGGGCATGCAGTGGCAAGGAGGCGCTGACAAGATAGCCATCGTGGCAAACGGTGGCGCCCCTGACGGTCCCTTTCCGCACCGTCTAGGCGACACAGACAGGCATTTAATGCCTTTGTCCCCTGCCGTCAGGGTTAGGTATGATACAACTGTAGTAGGCGGTGGCGCCAACCACCACCTCTTTTACCTTTTTGCCCTCATCTCTGTTGCCACCTGTCGGTGACCCCTTTGACATATAAAAGGAGGCCCATGTGCAACAGGGGGGAAGGACGATCATTCTGACGCTCGGTCTTCCCAGCCACCCAAGTGTACTGTAGCATTCATCGCTCCCAAGCAAGAACACAATACAAACCAAAGCAGGAGTAGGGTTTTACGCATCCGTGCGGCCCGAACCTGGGTAAACCGATCGCGTCGCTCGTGCGTTCGTCTCGATCTGCTCTTCGTGCACTCTCCGCCCCCTGCCGAACCGAAAGGGGCCCCGGTCCGCCGTGGTCCCATAGGTGTCCATGGGATCAGTCACCCCCGACATCTTTGGCGCCCCAGGTAGGGGGCTGCGTCCAGGCTATGTGAACCTGATCCGACGTTCGCACGAGTCGAATCTTCATCATCTACATCAGCATACCGCCGAAGAAGAAGATCTCGGAGGCAGCTACTCCGTCCGCGCCGAGCCCACCATCGCCGGAGCGAACGGCTGGTGGAGTGGGCGCCGGCGGAAGAACGGGCGCCGACGAGGAGGCTTGTGGTGCTGCCAGGTCCAAGGACAAGGCTGCGCTGCACATTGGCGGCGCGGTCGGCTCCCACAACGACCGAGCGCATTCCAAGACCTCGGCGTCCGTACACGCACCGCGCCCATCTCAGGAAGCGCGAGACCAGCAGCATCATGGTACTCACGGTACCATACGCTTGCTGGGCCAAGATCAAGCTGGCGGATCCCGGAGCGCTCAAGACCAGCATGCATGCCAACATGCTGGCACGAGCGTGGCACGGTCGCTTGGGCGAGATATTGCTCCTTCTAACATAGTTAGAAGTCCGAGCATGTCTCGCTCCTCGCACCGTTCACCGCCGCCGCCCGCCACTCCAGCAGAAGCGTTGGCACGGGCCCAACTGCTCCTAGATTACCCTCCAGTGCTAGAGAAGATCGATGACTGGAGGGCCACTATCTAGAGCCTCATCGGCTTCACCAACGGTGACAACCCACGGCAGCCGAGCGCGTCGCTGCCGCGGCAAGTCAGCCAGGCACAAGCCGGTGGCGACAAGACCGGGGAGGGTGCAACCACTGTGCACTCTCCACCTAGAAGGCCAAGATCGCCGACTCGCCGGATCCACCTCGACAGCGACTCCACCGCGTCATCAGATCCGCGAGCTCGTCGTGATCAGCACCAAGTTCTTCACGAGCGACGACAAGAAGATGCTCGAACACGCATCGAGCGTCGAAGAGAAGCGCGGCGTCAATCAGACCTGCGCGATGGGCCTTTTGCTGACATGCATGCGCCCGGAGAACCAGGCGACTTGCCGTATGCGGTAGGTTGCCCTGCGTTTACCCGTGAGCTGCGGCAAGTCAAGTGGCCCAGTCAGAAACATTTCAAGCCAGACGTACCGGAGGAGTACGACGGCAAGTCGCACCCGTCAGAGTTCCTCAGCATCTACACCATTGCGGTGCAAGCTGCTGGGGGGCGAGACGACAAGGTCCTTGCCAACTACTTCCCGCTGGTGCTCAAGCCCGAAGTCAGGTCCTGGCTCATGCACTTGCCGGACAACTCCATATCATCTTGGGTGGACTTGTGCCATCAGTTTGTCGGCGCCTTTACGGGCGGCCACAAACCACATGGCCAAGAGAGTGACCTCCACCTGCTTGCCCAGAAGGAAGGAGAACCCCTGCGCAAGTATATCCAGAGATTCAGCCGCATGCAGCGCAACATCCCAGACATCCACCCTGCCGCGGTTATCAGCGTGTTCCATCAGAACGTGCGTAATCGCAGGATGCGGGAGGAAATGGCGATCAGCAGGATCAGAGACATCAGTGAGCTATACGCCCTGGCCGACAAGTGCGCACGCGCTGAGGAAGGGAGGAAACTCCCCGGAGAGACTACTAGAACAGGGGGATCTGACAGTGAGGATGCCGCCCCGGCAAAGAAAAACCGGAGGCGCAACAAGAAGAAGAAGGGCGAAGAGGTGCTAGTCGTTGAGCAGTCCGGCAATGACGGCGCCGTCAAGCAAGCCAAAGTTGGTAGCTACGGCAAGGAGGTTGCCGCATGCACCAACTGCCAAGCTGTGGCGGCCGCCGACAAGCAGGACGGCTCCGACAAGCAATACTGCAAGATCCACCGCACCAAGGGCCATGATCTCCAGAGCTGCAAGAAGGTCGAGCAGCTTGTCCAGCAACAAAAGGCTGAGTATGAGCGGCGCGACAAGGAGAGAGCCCAAGGAGGTGGTGGTGAGGCCGGCAAGAATCGCGCTGGCCAGGGAGGACGCCGCGGCAAGGCCAAGCAGCGGCAAGGAGACAGACCTCCCCGCGGCCGCGACAAGGATGATGATGAAGACGACGACGATGTCACATCCCTAGCTTCTGGTAATGCTCTAGGCTAGCTTCATGTGTGCATCATGTCTATATTTCTGAAAGTTGAATTGGGGAAAGCTGAAAGCCCCAGAAATCAATTAAAAAAATGATCAACATTAAAAATTGCTTCAAATAACCCAAGAAAATGTTCCTGTTAAGCTATAAAAATATTGGCAGGAGGTAAAATCCAAACCAATATTTTTGGAGTCACAGAAATATTTATTTTGGCCATTTGAGTTAATCCAACAATTATTTGCATTGGATTTATATATGTGATATATTAACTATATGTCCAATAATTCTGATAATTGTTGAGGGGCTTTGGAATAATCCATTTAGTCTCTGCAAAAATTGTCAGAAGCAAAAAAATTAGTTTGGTTCAAGAATCAAATTAAAACAAATGTCAGAAATAGAAAACAGAAACTGAAAGAGAGGGAGAGAGTTACCTGGGCCTCTTACCTGGCCAGCCCAGCCCAGTGGCCTGGTGCCAGTCATCGCCTACCTCTGCCAGTAGGCAGAGGAGGGACACCGCGACACCGCCGAGCTCGCCACGCCTCCTCTTGCTTGCCGCCGACCGCCTAGAGCTGGCTAGGGACGCCACGCACGTCCCCAGGCCCCACCTTCTCGCTCGCATCCCCGTTCCCCACCTCTCTCTCGCTCCGCACCTCGGACCCGAACACGTCCGTCGCCGCCGCTCACTGCCACCGCGCCCACCGCCGTCCCCTTGCCCCGTTGCCGTTTCCTCTAGCTCCGCCTTGATGCCGTGAAGCTCCAAGCCAAAGAACACGCCAGCGGATGCCCTGCAGCGTCGTCACTGTCACCATCTTCCTCGTCTACTCCGACGAACGCCGTCGCTCGATTCGCCGACCTCCGAGCGTCCCCGAGCACGCTGAGCTACTCAACGGCCTCCCTGTGAGCTCCGCCTCTTTTCCCCTCTCTTCCCCGCGTCATTTTCGCCCTCTAGCCGCAGCCCCAGGATCACCCGAGGCTGCCGTCCGCCATGACCGGCGAGCCCGTGGTCCCGAGCTTCTCCTGCTCGCTCCAGGGGTACTGATACGCTCCTGGCGCCTCCAGGAGGCTGCCTAGCCACTCCGTTGGCTCACCCGAGCACTGCAGCCCGGACTCGCTTGAGCCGAACTCCGGCCGCCGCCGCGAGCTCCGCTCCGGCGAGCTCCGCCGTCCCCGCGGCCTGCCGCCTGTTCCACTGGATGCGCGCCGCCCCCAGCTAGCCGTAGGTCCAAACGACGCACGATCCCGTGGACTACAACGCGAACCCGAGCGCCACCGCTGCGCGATTCGGTCGCCGGCGGCTAACCGCCATTGTGGATGATGTGGCGCCGTCATTGGGGGCTAATCACCCCGCTAACTAAACCTTGGGCCGCTGACAGTGGGCCCCGTGCCCTAATTAACCCTGGGATTTATTCCCTGTTTAGTTTAAATTAAACCAGCCGACCCCACATGTCAGCCACACTAGCCAGCTTTGTGAGACTGACTAGTGGGTCCCAGCCGTCAGGTTTGACCTGGGCTGACGCTGTTGACTAGCTGACATCAGCATGATGCATTGATGACGCAGTAATTAATTTCTGTTTTAAAACAATTCAGGAAATTCCAGAAAATGACTTAAACTTCAAAAAATCATAGAAATTCAACCGTAACTCCAAATGAAATAATTTATATATGAAAAATTATCAGAAAAATTCAAGGAATCCATCTGTGCCATTTTCATGCATGTTTGAACAATGTTTGTCCTCTGTTTTGGACAAAACAAATAAAGGGCATTTAAATAATCATATATGGGGTTGGAATTTGAATCTTGTACTCAAACCAACTTCATTTAAATCATAGCTAGATGCATTAGCTCAAATCACAGCATATTGCCATGTCATGATCATGCATCATATTGTTGCATTGCATTGATTGTGTCCTTCTCTGTTTGCCGGTAATCGTCCCCTCTCAGTCGATGATGTTTCCGACGATGTGATCGATGACACCGATGAAGAGCTATATTATCTTCAGAAGTGCCAGGCAAGCAAAAACCCCTTGTTCATTCTGATACAATCCCACTCTCTCGCTCTTGCTCTCTTTTACTGCATTAGGACAACAACGATTCAACTGTTACCTATTGCGGTAGTTGAACCCCTTCTCCTCTGCATGACCTGTCATTGCCACAGTAAATAGATGAAACCCACTAGCATGAGTAGGAGTTGTTTGAGCCCTGATGTGCCTACTTATTCAAGCTTGTTTGTCATGCCTTCTATCGCTTAGAGTTGTGTCGGGTCTGATTCATCGGGGATGAATCGGAGGTGTGTGAACATGTCCTACAGTGTGGAGCTAAGTGTGTGAACACGATTTGGTAAAGGTAGCGGTGAGAGGCCATGTAGGAGTACATGGTGGGTTGTCTCATTGCAGCCGTCCTCAGGAACTGAGTCCTGTGTTTGTGATCCATGAACAGTTACTACCACACATTGGGTTCCGGTAACTCGGCCCCTCTCGGCTTATTAATCAAATCGATCTCTGTCCAGGAGTTACAACTAGTTTCTGGTGTTTGTAGGTAGTGTTAGTAGTCTACCAAGTGGCACCCGGTACAGGTGGGCTTGGGACAGACTAGGCACCGTGGCACGGTGTACCAAGTGGCACCCGGATGGTGGGCTTGGGAACCCTGCACACATCGTTTGGGGCTGTGAGCGACACCCCGGCCGGATCTCCTTGCGGATGGAACCCGAATAGGTGATAAACCTGGACGAGAGACTTGTTGGTTAGTCAGGTCGTGGCCGACTCCCTCGCCCGGCTTCCGCTTGAAGGTTGCCGAGGTACATGACGCGTACATGGCTATAAGTGGCGAGAGCGTGTGTGAAGAAGTACACCCCTGCAGGGTTATCATTATCTATTCGAATAGCCGGATTCCTCGGATATGGAAACTTGGACCCCTTGCATAGTTCATAGACAAGTGAAAGTGGATACCCTAAAACTCGCAAGATAAGCATGATTGCTATGGATGGCCTTCTCGTAGGGAGACGGGAGCGGATCCATAGTGGTGTATTGAATGGTGAATGTGTGGACTCGTGTGCGCCACCTCAAAAGAGTTGCTTGCAGTCGTAGTTCAGAATAGCCACCGAGTCAAAGCTGGCTTGCTGCAGTTAAACTCCACCATCCCTTCGTTGATAATGATGCATATGTAGTTAATTCTGATGTAAGTCTTGCTGAGTACATTTGTACTCACGTTTGCTTAATTTATGTTTTGCAGAGAGACTTCAGTCCCGCTAGTAGTTCCGCTTGGATTTCGACGTTTAGCTTGTTACCTCAGCTACGATCTTGTGTCCTCGGCAGGATCTGGTAGATAGTCAGGCTTCTCAGCCTTTTTCATTTGTAGTTGTCTGTACTCAGACAAGTTAAGCTTCCGCATGTGCTTGTTGCTTGTATGCTCTGTATGTCGGGTCATGAGACCCATGTTTGTAATATCTCGCTCCTCGGAGCCTAATGAATAAATACTTGAGTTGTAGAGTTATGTTGTGATGCCATGTTGTATTTACACATATCGAGCATATTGTGTGTATGATTAAAATGATTGGTATGTGTAGGATCCGACAACCTAGTTGTTTATCCTTCGCAGCCTTTCTTATGGGGAAATGTAGTCTAGTGTTCCTCGAGCCATAGTAGTCCGCTACAGCCCGGTTCACCGGAGTCCTGCTAGCCCCGCACTACTGTTCAGGACACTTGACTGGCCGGCATGTGTTTCACTTCGTCCCTATGTCTGTCCCTTCGGGGAAATGTCACGCGGTGATTTCCGGAGTCCTGCCTAGCCTGCTACAGCCTAGGATCCCCGGAGTCCTGTTAGCCCAGTGCTACAGCCCGGATTCACTCGTTAATGACCGACATGTTCGATGTGATTCATGTATGCCTGTCTCCATAGGTCTGTGCCGCTTTGGGTTCACGACTAGCCATGTCGGCCCGGGTTCTCTGTCATATGGATGCTAGCGACACCCTCATATACGTGAGCCAAAAGGCGCAAACGGTCCCGGGCCATGGTAAGGCGACACCCGTGGGATACCGTGCGTGAGGCCACAAAGTGATATGAGGTGTTACCGGCTAGATCGATGTGACTTGGAATCGGGGTCCTGACAGCTTTGGTATCAGAGCCTGACTGCTTGTAGGATTACCAAGCCAAACTGGTCGAAGTCGTGTCTAGAAATGCTCTAGTTATATAAGGGAATTGATTGTGGATGGAAACGTAAGGCTCTTTTTACTTCTTATACCTCATGGCCTTCTGATCTGAGTCAACCTGTTCTCTTCTACGGGGGTTAAGAACTAGGCTTCTCTTCTATCTCAGGATGACGTGTTACTAAACCGTAGTTGCCTAGGATTGTTGAGTTCAAGCCTCAGTTCAGTTCCTACTACTTCCATATGTTCATAGCTGGCCTCAGAACCTTGATATTATGATGTTGTTAAGTGGTTATGCTGTTGGGGAACGCAGTAATTTCGAAAATTTTCCTACGCACACGCAAGATCATGGTGATGCACAGCAACGAGAGGGGAGAGTGTTGTCTACGTACCAACGCAGACCGACTGCGGAAGCGATCACAAAACGTAGAGGAAGTAGTCGTACGTCTTCTTCCCGATCCGACCGATCCAAGCACCGTTACTCCGGCACCTCCGAGTTCTTAGCACACGTTCAGCTCGATGACGTTCCTCGAGCTCCGATCCAGCAAAGCGTCGAGGAAGAGTTCCATCAGCACGACGGTGTGGTGACGATCTTGATGTACTACCGACGCAGGGCTTCGCCTAAGCACTGTAACGGTATGATCGAGGTGGAATTTGGTGGCAGGGGGCACCGCACACGGCTAAGGAACGATCTCAAGGATCAAGTTGTGTGTCTTGGGGTGCCCCCTGCCCCCGTATATAAAGGCCAGGGGCAGGGGGTTCGGCCGGCTAGGAGGGAGGCGCAGGGAGGAGTCCTACTCCCACCGGGTGTAGGACTCCTCCCCTCCAATCCTATTCCAACTAGGACTCTTGGGGGGGAAGGAGAAAGAGGGGGCCGGCCCACCTCTCCTAGTCCTATTAGGACTTGGGAAAGGGGGGGCGCCGGCTAGGCTTGTGGGCTGCCTCTTCTCTCTTTTCCACTAAGGCCCAATAGGCCCATTTGCCTCCCAGGGGGTTCCGGTAACCCTCCCGGTAATTCGGAAAAATCCCGATTTTACCCGGAACGCTTCCGGTGCCCAAACATAGGCTTCCAATATATCAATCTTTACGTCTCGACCATTTCGAGACTCCTCGTCATGTCCGTGATCTCATCCGGGACTCCGAACAACTTTCGGTACATCAAAATGCATAAACTCATAATAACTGTCATCGTAACGTTAAGCGTGCGGACCCTACGGTTCGAGAACAATGTAGACATGACCGAGACACGTCTCCGGTCAATAACCAATAGCGGGACCTGGATGCCCATATTGGCTCCTACATATTCTACGAAGATCTTTATCGGTCAGACCGCATAACAACATACGTTGTTCCCTTTGTCATCGGTATGTTACTTGCACGGGATTCGATCATCGGTATCCAATACCTAGTTCAATCTCGTTATTGGCAAGTCTCTTTACTCGTTCCGTAATACATCATCTCATAACTAACATCTTAGTTATTATGCTTGCAAGGCTTATGTGATGTGTATTACCGAGAGGGCCCAGAGATACCTCTCCGACAATCGGAGTGACAAACCCTAATCTCGAAATACGCCAACCCAACATCTATCATTGGAGACACCTGTAGTACTCCTTTATAATCACCCAGTTATGTTGTGACGTTTGGTAGTACCCAAAGTGTTCCTTCGGTAAACGGGAGTTGCATAATCTCATAGTTATAGGAACATGTATAAGTCATGAAGAAAGCAATAGCAACATACTAAACGATCGGGTGCTAAGCTAATGGAATGGGTCATGTCAATCAGATCATTCAACTAATGATGTGACCTCGTTAATCAAATAACAACTCTTTGTTCATGGTTAGGAAACATAACCATCTTTGATTAATGAGCTAGTCTAGTAGAGGCATACTAGTGACACTCTGTTGGTCTATGTATTCACACATGTATTATGTTTCCGGTTAATACAATTCTAGCATGAATAATAAACATTTATCATGATATATGGAAATAAATAATAACTTTATTATTGCCTCTAGGGCATATTTCCTTCAGTCTCCCACTTGCACTAGAGTCAATAATCTAGATTACATAGTAATGATTCTAACACCCATGGAGCCTTGGTGCTGATCATGTTTTGCTCGTGGAAGAGGCTTAGTCAACGGGTCTGCAACATTCAGATCCGTATGTATCTTGCAAATCTCTATGTCTCCCACCTGGACTAAATCCCGGATGGAGTTGAAGCGTCTCTTGATGTGTTTGGTTCTTTTGTGAAATCTGGATTCCTTTGCCAAGG
This sequence comes from Triticum monococcum, assembly GCA_034509565.1. Lineage (NCBI taxonomy): Eukaryota > Viridiplantae > Streptophyta > Magnoliopsida > Poales > Poaceae > Triticum > Triticum monococcum. The sequence goes on along the minus strand of CM067847.1, from coordinate 740,289,160 downwards.
CAATTGCACCAGTATTGTCACAGAAGATTTTCATTGGACCCGATGCACTAGTTATGACACCTAGATCGGATATGAACTCCTTCATCCAGACTCCTTCGTTCACTGCTTCCGAAGCAGCTATGTACTCCGCTTCACATGTAGATCCTGCTATGACGCTTTGTTTAGAACTGCACCAACTGACAGCTCCACCGTTTAAAGTAAACACGTATCCGGTTTGCGATTTAGAATCGTCCGGATCAGTGTCAAAGCTTGCATCAACGTAACCTCTTACGGTGAGTTCTTTGTCACCTCCATATACGAGAAACATATCCTTAGTCCTTTTCAGGTATTTCAGGATGTTCTTGACCGCTGTCCAGTGATCCACTCCTGGATTACTTTGGTACCTCCCTGCTAAACTTATAGCAAGGCACACATCAGGTCTGGTACACAGCATTGCATACATGATAGAGCCTATGGCTGAAGCATAGGGAACATCTTTCATTTTCTCTCTATCTTCTGCATTGGTCGGGCATTGAGTCTGGCTCAACTTCACACCTTGTAACACAGGCAAGAACCCTTTCTTTGCTTGATCCATTTTGAACTTCTTCAAAATCTTGTCAAGGTATGTGCTTTGTGAAAGTCCAATTAAGCGTTTTGATCTATCTCTATAGATCTTTATGCCTAATATGTAAGCAGCTTCCCCGAGGTCTTTCATCGAAAAACTTTTATTCAAGTATCCCTTTATGCTATCCAGAAATTCTATATCATTTCCAATCAGTAATATGTCATCGACATATAATATCAGAAATGCTACAGAGCTCCCACTCACTTTCTTGTAAATACAGGCTTCTCCAAAAGTCTGTATAAATCCAAATGCCTTGATCACACTATCAAAGCGTTTATTCCAACTCCGAGATGCTTGCACCAGTCCATAAATGGATCGCTGGAGTTTGCACACTTTGTTAGCTCCCTTTGGATCGACAAAACCTTCAGGTTGCATCATATACAACTCTTCTTCCAGAAATCCATTCAGGAATGCGGTTTTTACATCCATTTGCCAAATTTCATAATCATAAAATGCGGCAATTGCTAACATGATTCTGACAGACTTAAGCATCGCTACGGGTGAGAAAGTCTCATCGTAGTCAACTCCTTGAACTTGTCGAAAACCTTTTGCGACAAGTCGAGCTTTGTAGACAGTAACATTACCATCAGCGTCAGTCTTTTTCTTAAAGATCCATTTATTCTCAATTGCTTGCCGATCATCGGGCAAGTCAACCAAAGTCCATACTTTGTTCTCATACATGGATCCCATCTCAGATTTCATGGCTTCAAGCCACTTTGCGGAATCTGGGCTCACCATCGCTTCTTCATAGTTCGTAGGTTCATCATGATCTAGTAGCATGACTTCCAGAACAGGATTACCGTACCACTCTGGTGCGGATCTTACTCTGGTTAATCTACGAGGTACAGTAGTATCTTGATCTAAAGTTTCATGATCATCATCATTAACTTCCTCTCTTATTGGTGTAGGTCTCACAGAAACAGTTTTCTGTGATGTACTATTTCCCAATAACGGAGTAGGTACAGTTACCTCGTCAAGTTCTACTTTCCTCCCACTCACTTCTTTCGAGAGAAACTCCTTCTCAAGAAAGTTTCCGAATTTAGCAACAAAAGTCTTGCCTTCGGATCTGTGATAGAAGGTGTATCCAATAGTTTCCTTTGGATATCCTATGAAGACACACTTCTCCGATTTGGGTTCGAGCTTATCAGGTTGAAGTTTTTTCACATAAGCATCGCAGCCCCAAACTTTAAGAAACGACAACTTTGGTTTCTTGCCAAACCACAGTTCATAAGGCGTCGTCTCAACGGATTTAGATGGTGCCCTATTTAACGTGAATGCGGCCGTCTCTAAAGCATAACCCCAAAATGATAGCGGTAAATCAGTAAGAGACATCATAGATCGTACCATATCTAGTAAAGTACGATTACGACGTTCGGACACACCATTACGTTGTGGTGTTCCGGGTGGCGTGAGTTGCGAAACTATTCCACAATTTTTCAAATGTACACCAAACTCGTAACTCAAATATTCTCCTCCACGATCAGATCGTAGAAACTTTATTTTCTTGTTACGATGATTTTCATCTTCACTCTGAAATTCCTTGAACTTTTCAAATGTTTCAGACTTATGTTTCATTAAGTAGATATACCCATATCTGCTTAAATCATCTGTGAAGGTGAGAAAATAACGATATCCGCCACGAGCCTCAATATTCATCGGACCACATACATCGGTATGTATGATTTCCAATAAATCTGTTGCTCTCTCCATAGTACCGGAGAACGGTGTTTTAGTCATCTTGCCCATGAGGCACGGTTCGCAAGTACCAAGTGATTCATAATCAAGTGGCTCCAAAAGCCCATCAGTATGGAGTTTCTTCATGCGCTTTACACCGATATGACCTAAACGGCAGTGCCACAAATAAGTTGCACTATCATTATCAACTCTGCATCTTTTGGCTTCAACATTATGAATATGTGTATTACTACTATCGAGATTCAATAAGAATAGACCACTTTTCAAGGGTGCATGACCATAAAAGATATTACTCATATAAATAGAACAACCATTATTCTTTGATTTAAATGAATAACCGTCTCGCATCAAACAAGATCCAGATATAATGTTCATGCTCAACGCTGGCACCAAATAACAATTATTTAGGTCTAATATTAATCCCGAAGGTAGATGTAGAGGTAGCGTGCCGACCGCGATCACATCGACTTTGGAACCGTTTCCCACGCGCATCGTCACCTCGTCCTTTGCTAGTGTCCGCTTATTCTGTAGTCCCTGTTTTGAGTTGCAAATATTAGCAACAGAACCAGTATCAAATACCCAGGTGCTACTGCGAGCATTAGTAAGGTACACATCAATAACATGTATATCACATATACCTTTGTTCACCTTGCCATCCTTCTTATCCGCCAAATACTTGGGGCAGTTCCGCTTCCAGTGACCAGTCTGCTTGCAGTAGAAGCACTCAGTTTCAGGCTTAGGTCCAGACTTGGGTTTCTTCTCTTGAGCAGCAACTTGCTTGCCGTTCTTCTTGAAGTTCCCCTTCTTCTTCCCTTTGCCCTTTTTCTTGAAACTCGTGGTTTTGTTAACCATCAACACTTGATGCTCCTTCTTGATTTCTACCTCCGCAGCTTTCAGCATTGCGAAGAGCTCGGGAATAGTCTTGTTCATCCCTTGCATATTATAGTTCATCACAAAGCTCTTGTAGCTTGGTGGCAGTGATTGGAGAATTCTGTCAATGACGCAATCATCCGGAAGTGTAACTCCCAATTGAATCAAGTGATTATTATACCCAGACATTTTGAGTATATGCTCACTGACAGAACTGTTCTCCTCCATCTTGCAGCTATAGAACTTATTGGAGACTTCATATCTCTCAATCCGGGCATTTGCTTGAAATATTAACTTCAACTCCTGGAACATCTCATATGCTCCATGACGTTCAAAACGTCGTTGAAGTCCCGGTTCTAAGCCGTAAAGCATGGCATACTGAACTATTGAGTAGTCATCAGCTTTGCTCTGCCAGACGTTCATAACTTCTGGTGTTGCTCTTGCAGCAGGCCTGGCACTCAGCGGTGCTTCCAGGACGTAATTTTTCTGTGCAGCAATGAGGATAATCCTCAGGTTACGGACCCAGTCCGTGTAATTGCTACCATCATCTTTCAACTTTGCTTTCTCAAGGAACGCATTAAAATTCAACGGAACAACAGCACGAGCCATCTATCTACAATCAACATAAACAAGCAAGATACTATCAGGTACTAAGTTCATGATAATTTTAAGTTCAGTTAATTTACTTAAGAACTCCCACTTAGATAGACATCCCTCTAATCTTCTAAGTGATCACGTGATCCAAATCAACTAAACCATAACCGATCATCACGTGAGATGGAGTAGTTTTCAATGGTGAACATCAATATGTTGATCATATCTACTATATGATTCACGCTCGACCTTTCGGTCTCCGTGTTCCGAGGCCATATCTGTATATGCTTGGCTCGTCAAGTATAACCTGAGTATTCCGCGTGTGCAACTGTTTTGCACCCGTTGTATTTGAACGTAGAGCCTATCACAACCGATCATCACGTGGTGTCTCAGCACGAAGAACTTTTGCAACGGTGCATACTCAGGGAGAACACTTCTTGATAATTTAGTGAGAGATCATCTTATAATGCTACCGTCAATCAAAGCAAGATAAGATGCATAAAAGGATAAACATCACATGCAATCAATATAAGTGATATGATATGGCCATCATCATCTTGTGCTTTGTGATCTCCATCTCCGAAGCACCGTCATGATCACCATCGTCACCGGCGCGACACCTTGATCTCCATCGTAGCGTCGTTGTCGTCTCGCCGATCTTATGCTTCCATGACTATCACTACCGCTTAGCAATAAAGTAAAGCATTACATCGTGATTGCATTGCATACAATAAAGCGACAACCATATGGCTCCTGCCAGTTGCCGATAACTCGGTTACAAAACATGATCATCTCATACAATAAAATCAGCATCATGCCTTGACCATATCACATCACAACATGCCCTGCAAAAACAAGTTAGACGTCCTCTACTTTGTTGTTGCAAGTTTTACGTGGCTGCTACGGGCTTAAGTAAGAACTCATCTCACCTACGCATCAAAACCACAACGATAGTTCGTCAAATAGACTCCGTTTTAACCTTCTCAAGGACCGGGCGTAGTCACACTTGGTTCAACTAAAGTTGGAGAGACAGTCTTCCGCAAGCCATCTATGTGCAAAGCACGTCGAGGGAACCGGTCTCGCGTAAGAGTACGCGTAAGGTTGGTCCGGATCGTCTCAACCAACAATACCGCCGAACCAAAGTATGACATGCTGGTAGGCAGTATGACTTGTATCGCCCACAACTCACTTGTGTTCTACTCGTGCATATAATCATCAAACCATAAAACCTAGGCTCTGATACCACTGTTGGGGAACGCAGTAATTTCGAAAATTTTCCTACGCACACGCAAGATCATGGTGATGCACAGCAACGAGAGGGGAGAGTGTTGTCTACGTACCAACGCAGACCGACTGCGGAAGCGATCACAAAACGTAGAGGAAGTAGTCGTACGTCTTCTTCCCGATCCGACCGATCCAAGCACCGTTACTCCGGCACCTCCGAGTTCTTAGCACACGTTCAGCTCGATGACGTTCCTCGGGCTCCGATCCAGCAAAGCGTCGAGGAAGAGTTCCGTCAGCACTACGGCGTGGTGACGATCTTGATGTACTACCGACGCAGGGCTTCGCCTAAGCACTGTAACGGTATGATCGAGGTGGAATTTGGTGGCAGGGGGCACCGCACACGGCTAAGGAACGATCTCAAGGATCAAGTTGTGTGTCTTGGGGTGCCCCCTGCCCCCGTATATAAAGGCCAGGGGCAGGGGGTTCGGCCGGCTAGGAGGGAGGCGCAGGGAGGAGTCCTACTCCCACCGTGATCAATCGTCGGTGCTATTGTTTTACCCAAACTTTGATTTGAATGTGGGCTATCGCCAAGTCAAACCAGAACCAACGATGTTCGTAATGTTGTTTTACTTGTGGTTGATCCCTCGAGCATACACCATTACATCCTTTGGTCTGACCAATGCTACCACTGTGTTCACATGATGGTGGAAGTCCAGTGATATGGAAACCTAGATGAATTGTTGTTGAGCCCATCGACAACATCCATGTCCTCTCCATGATTTTGTCGAACATTAAGCGAGTGTTGGAAACTTTTGAAAGCATCTCTTCATGCTAGCTCATGAAGCATATGTTGGATGAAAGAAGTGACTTTCCCTGATTCACGTGCATTTGGTGCAAGCTGCTGCCGTGAGTTCGAGAAAGTTAGTTTTGCTTCCTATGGAATCATCCCAAGTCAGTCATGCACGTGCGAAGTATTCCATGGTCTGATAGACTGATCATCTTCATTCCATATGAATTCCATAGCACACTAAGCCACTGATTGACCTGTTCCAGGGAAAGGAGTTGTTGTGCTATCCTAGGTCATGCACAAGATTTCGATATCCTCAATGATGGTTCCCCACCAGAACTAGGTAGTGTTTTATTATAAGACTACCATGTGGTCATATTTGTCTGGGACAATGTGTTCACATGTTGTAGCAGAACCAGCTCATGTTTTGGAGCTTGCTATCGCCGTTCATTCCCCGAGAATCTTGCAACGTCGTCTCGTCGCTTTGTGTTGCAAACTTTCATTTTCTTTCTAGACTCGATGAGTCTGGAGTATCCTAACACCAACCAGATCTGAATCTCAGGCAGATATGATGGTGGGAGCATTTTCCAAGAACTATAATATTGGTCTCCCGATAACCGGTAAAGTGGATGTCGTGGCCAACACATCCAGCCAGAAGACCTATTGTTGTAGTATCTCGATTGAATAAAGTTGGCCACCTTCCCATGAGGATTTCGTAGGATTTACCTCCGTAGTTAATCCTTACGGATTCTTGAGCTTCCGAAGTCCGACCTTTACTTGATGTCCTAGATACCAAACCGTATCAATAAATGGGATACACTAGCACATCAAGGAGAACATTAGAAGCGGAGTGCTATATGTCTCTCGGTCGATCATCCAGATTTCTTTCCCTTGGCCTTGCCAAGGTGAAATATGAGAAAGTGCTATCTTCCTTTGCACCCGCATTATCCATCACTATTCATCATGGTAGTAAGATGTGTTCCCAGGATCCTCGGCATGGATGTTGGTAAGACCTTGATGAGTATGGAAGTGCTCAAGTTCTTGAGAGCATGCATAAGCACTAGGATTTATCGTCGGCATTAACTGGGATCCGTTCTCAGTCTCTTCGATTATGCCATAACCTTTCAAACAATGGAATATCTCTCTACTGTTGAGTTCTTCCCCAGTTACCAGAATCATTCCCAACATTTGCATTTTGTTCCCAGCTTGCACCTCAGTAGTTTTGTTCAGGATCATCTTCAAAAGTGGACTTACCATGGGTCCCATCCATTTCCGATGATAAGAAAAATCATTCATTGCGTTGTCTTCAACAAGGGAGCCCACATCGTCCTTTCTAGTCCAAGTATGTCATTCTTTTGAACTCCTGCAAATGATCGATTGTGATTGCCTTGGGCTGGTATAAAGAGTTTCAATGATCTTTGTATCAAAAGTAATTCTTTTTGCCACTTAAGGGAATAGTTCTACGAGTCACCTCTTCTAGGGTGTCCCATTATAGAATCATGGTGATTATTTCATCGCTATCTTGAGATCTTGCCCCACCCGTTTCAGCGTGGGATTTTGCCTACCAGTAGAACCTTGTCATCTACCTCTTTCCATCCCTCCCGATGTATGTTTTGTGTCTTAGCTCGAGAGATGTTTCAATGTCTCACTCCCTGAGTTGATCCTGAGTTGTTCGACCTTCGATAAGATCGATCCCTCTCTAGTTTTCCTTCTCATATCATTGTCATGTTAGTTGGAGTTCTCGGGGAAAGACATTGAGACAAAGATGGTGATTGAATCAATGTTCATTTGAAGTGCAACCTGGATCGTGAAGATTACGTTAGTTGCGTACCCCTATCATCTTACCCTACGCTTGAATCTCGGGACGAGATTCTTGTTTAGTAGGGGTGAGCTGTCACATCCCTAGCTTCTGGTAATGCTCTAGGCTAGCTTCATGTGTGCATCATGTCTATATTTCTGAAAGTTGAATTGGGGAAAGCTGAAAGCCCCAGAAATCAATTAAAAAAATGATCAACATTAAAAATTGCTTCAAACAACCCAAGAAAATGTTCCTGTTAAGCTATAAAAATATTGGCAGGAGGTAAAATCCAAACCAATATTTTTGGAGTCACAGAAATATTTATTTTGGCCATTTGAGTTAATCCAACAATTATTTGCATTGGATTTATATATGTGATATATTAACTACATGTCCAATAATTCTGATAATTGTTGAGGGGCTTTGGAATAATCCATTTAGTCTCTGCAAAAATTGTCAGAAGCAAAAAAATTAGTTTGGTTCAAGAATCAAATTAAAACAAATGTCAGAAATAGAAAACAGAAACTGAAAGAGAGGGAGAGAGTTACCTGGGCCTCTTACCTGGCCAGCCCAGCCCACTGGCCTGGTGCTAGTCATCGCCTACCTCTGCCAGTAGGCAGAGGAGGGACACCGCGACACCGCCGAGCTCGCCACGCCTCCTCCTGCTTGCCGCCGACCGCCTGGAGCTGGCTAGGGACGCCACGCACGTCCCCAAGCCCCACCTTCTCGCTCGCGTCCCCATTCCCCGCCTCTCTCTCGCTCCGCACCTCGGACCCGAACACGTCCGTCGCCGCCGCTCACTGCCACCGCGCCCACCGCCGTCCCCTTGCCCCGTTGCCGTTTCCTCTAGCTCCGCCTTGATGCCGTGAAGCTCCAAGCCAAAGAACGCGCCCGCGGATGCCCTGCAGCGTCGTCACTGTCACCATCTTCCTCGTCTGCTCCGACGAACGCCGTCGCCCGATTCGCCGACCTCCGAGCGTCCCCGAGCATGCTGAGCTACTCAACGGCCTCCCTGTGAGCTCCGCCTCTTTTCCCCTCTCTTCCCCGCGTCATTCTCGCCCTCTAGCCGCAGCCCCGGGATCACCCGAGGCCACCGTCCACCATGACCGGCGAGCCCGTGCTCCCGAGCTTCTCCTTCTCGCTCCAGGGGTACTGATACGCTCCTGGCGCCTCCAGGAGGCTGCCTAGCCACTCCGTTGGCTCGCCCGAGCACTGCAGCCCGGACTCGCTTGAGCCGAACTCCGGCCGCCGCCGCGAGCTCCGCTCCGGCGAGCTCCGCCGTCCCCGCGGCCTGCCGCCTGTTCCACTGGATGCGCGCCGCCCCCAGCTAGTCGTAGGTCCAAACGGCGCTGGATCCTGTGGACTACAGCGCGAACCCGAGCGCCACCGCCGCGTGATTCGGTCGCCGGCGGCTAACCGCCGTTGTGGATGACGTGGCGCCGTCATTGGGGGCTAATCACCCCGCTAACTAAACCTTGTGCCGCTGACAGTGGGCCCCGTGCCCTAATTAACCCTGGGATTTATTCCCTGTTTAGTTTAAATTAAACCAGCTGACCCCACATGTCAGCCACACTAGCCAGCTCTGTGAGACTGACTAGTGGGTCCCAGCGATCAGGTTTGACCTGGGCTGACGCTGTTGACTAGCTGACGTCAGCATGATGCATTGATGACGCAGTAATTAATTTCTATTTTAAAACAATTCAGGAAATTCCAGAAAATGACTTAAAATTCAAAAAATCATAGAAATTCAACCGTAACTCCAAATGAAATAATATATATATGAAAAATTATCAGAAAAATTCAAGGAATCCATATGTACCATTTTCATGCATGTTTGAACAATGTTTGTCCTCTGTTTTGGACAAAACAAATAAAGGGCATTTAAATAATCATATATGGGGTTGGAATTTGAATCTTGTACTCAAACCAACTTCATTTAAATCATAGCTAGATGCATTAGCTCAAATCACAGCATATTGCCATGTCATGATCATGCATCATATTGTTGCATTGCATTGATTGTGTCCTTCTCTGTTTGCCGGTAACCGTCCCCTCTCAGTCGACGATGTTTTCGACGATGTGATCGATGACACCGATGAAGAGCTATATTATCTTCAGAAGTGCCAGGCAAGCAAAACCCCCTTGTTCATTCCGATACAATCCCACTCTCTCGCTCCTGCTCTCTTTTACTGCATTAGGACAACAACGATTCAACTGTTACCTATTGCGGTAGTTGAACCCCTTCTCCTCTGCATGACCTGTCATTGCCACAGTAAATAGATGAAACCCACTAGCATGAGTAAGAGTTGTTTGAGCCCTGATGTGCCTACTCATTCATGCTTGTTTGTCATGCCTGCTATCACTTAGAGTTGTGTCGGGTCTGATTCATCGGGGATGAATCGGAGGTGTGTGAACATGTCCTACAGTGTGGAGCTAAGTGTGTGAACACGATTTGGTAAAGGTAGCGGTGAGAGGCCATGTAGGAGTACATGGTGGGTTGTCTCATTGCAGCCGTCCTCAGGAACTGAGTCCTGTGTTTGTGATCCATGAACAGTTACTACCACACATTGGGTTCCGGTAACTCGGCCCCTCTCGGCTTATTAATCAACTCGATCTCTGTCCAGGAGTTGCAACTAGTTTCTGGTGTTTGTAGGTAGTGTTAGTAGTCTACCAAGTGGCACCCGGTACAGGTGGGCTTGGGACAGACTAGGCACCGTGGCACGGTGTACCAAGTGGCACCCGGATGGTGGGCTTGGGAACCCTGCACACATCGTTTGGGGCCGTGAGCGACACCCCGGCCGGATCTCCTTGCGGATGGAACCCGAATAGGTGATAAACCTGGACGAGAGACTTGTTGGTTAGTCAGGTCGTGGCCAACTCCCTCGCCCGGCTTCCGCTTGAAGGTTGCCGAGGTACATGACGTGTATAGGGCTATAAGTGGCGAGAGCATGTGTGAAGAAGTACACCCCTGTAGGGTTATCATTATCTATTCGAATAGCCGGATTCCTCGGATATGGAAAGTTGGACCCCTTGCATAGTTCATAGACAAGTGAAAGTGGATACCCTAAAACTCGCAAGATAAGCGTGAGTGCTATGGATGGCCTTCTCGTAGGGAGACGGGAGCGGATCCATAGTGGTGTATTGAATGGTGAATGTGTGGACTCGTGTGCGCCACCTCAAAAGAGTTGCTTGCAGTCGTAGTTCAGAATAGCCACCGAGTCAAAGCTGGCTTGCTGCAGTTAAACTCCACCATCCCTTCGTTGATAATGATGCATATGTAGTTAGTTCTGATGTAAGTCTTGCTGAGTACATTTGTACTCACGTTTGCTTAATTTATGTTTTGCAGAGAGACTTCAGTCCCGCTAGTAGTTCCGCTTGGATTTCGACGTTTAGCTTGTTACCTCAGCTACGATCTTGTGCCCTCGGCAGGATCTGGTAGATAGTCAGGCTTCTCAGCCTTTTTCATTTGTAGTTGTCTGTACTCAGACAAGTTAAGCTTCCGCATGTGCTTGTTGCTTGTATGCTCTGTATGTCGGGTCATGAGACCCATGTTTGTAATATCTCGCTCCTCGGAGCCTAATGAATAAATACTTGAGTTGTAGAGTTATGTTGTGATGCCATGTTGTATTTACACATATCGAGCATATTGTGTGTATGATTAAAATGCTTGGTATGTGTAGGATCCGACAACCTAGTTGTTTATCCTTCGCAGCCTTTCTTATGGGGAAATGTAGTCTAGTGTTCCTCGAGCCATAGTAGTCCGCTACAGCCCGGTTCACCGGAGTCCTGCTAGCCCCGCACTACTGTTCAGGACACTTGACTGGCCGTCATGTGTTTCACTTCGTCCCTATGTCTGTCCCTTCGGGGAAATGTCACGCGGTGATTTCCGGAGTCCTGCCTAGCCTGCTATAGCCCGGGATCCCCGGAGTCCTGTTAGCCCAGTGCTACAGCCTGGAATCACTCGTGGATGACCGACATGTTCGATGTGATTCATGTATGCCTCTCTCCATAGGTCTGTGCCGCTTTGGGTTCACGACTAGCCATGACGGCCCGGGTTCTCTGTCATATGGATGCTAGCGACACCCTCATATATGTGAGCCAAAAGGCGCAAACGGTCCCGGGCCATGGTAAGGCGACACCCGTGGGATACCGTGCGTGAGGCCGCAAAGTGATATGAGGTGTTACCGGCTAGATCGATGTGACTTGGAATCGGGGTCCTGACAGACGAGGACATGGATGATGTTGAGAACAGTGAGCAGGAGTTTTAGAAAGCTACAGAAGTCTTGTGTGTTGACGGCGGTGCTTCTCTGCATACTTCCCACCGCCAACTCAAACAGTGGCTGCGGGAAGTTAATGCGGCAGAACCACCTGTCGAGTCGCGCAAACTTCTGAAATGGTCCAGCACGCCTATCATCTTTGACATTGAGGACCACCCTGATCGCACAACTGCGGTCGGGTGCTTGCCGTTGTTGGTTTCGCCAACAATCCGCAACCTCAAAGTCACTAAGATGCTAGTTGATGGCGGGGCCGGCTTAAATCTGATCTCCTCCGCTGTGCTCCAGAAACTCCAGATCCCGGACAGCGAGCTCGAAGAAACCGGTACATTCCAAGGAATTAACCTGGGAAGGAGCAAGCCGAAAGGGAAGGTCACGTTGCCGGTGACATTTGGCAGCGAGCTGAATTTCAGAACGGAGAGGGTCACTTTTGACGTTGCTGATTTCCATTGCCTTACAATGGGATACTTGGCCGTCCAGCACTCGCCAAGTTCATGGCAGCCTCTCACTATGCATACAACATGCTCAAGATGCCAGGCCCGATAAGCGTCATCTCTGTCCCTGGCGACATGAAGGATGCCCTTATCTGCGCCGACAAGATCTACCAGGAAGCAGCTGCCGCGACAGACCGCAAGGCACTTGCCGCTGAAGCTCCCGGGGGGAAGAAGAAGACCAAGTCCGGCAAGAGCTCTGATGCCCACTCCGGCAAGCGCACCTCTTCGGAGTGCTGCGCTGCCGTCGAGGACGCACCATCGAGCTCCACCGACAAGTGTAAGAAGGCTATGGCAGCTCCACCACATACCAAGAAGGTGTCCGCCAAGGAGGACGGCACTGGTGGTACTTTCACCATCAGTGCCACGCTTGACCCTAAATAGGAAAGCGCGCTCATTACTTTCCTGTGGGCGAATGTCGACGTGTTTGCATGGCAACCGTCTGATATCCCCGGTGTTCCCAGGAAAGTAATTGAGCACCATCTTGCCGTTTGTCCTCATGCGTGGCCCGTCAAGCAGAAGGTCAGAAAACAGGCAGTGGACCGCCAAGAATTCACAGCAGAAGAAATCAAGAAATTGGAAGCAGCAGGCCTTGTCAGAGGATTGCTCCATCCTACGTGGCTGACCAATCCTGTTGTAGTGCGGAAGGAAAATGGAAAATGGAGGCTTTGTATTAACTTCACTAATGTTAATAAAGCTTGTCCCAAAGATCCATTTCCCTTGCCGCGCATTGACCAGATTGTTGACTCCACAGCCGGATGTGATTTGCTTTCATTTCTTGACGCATATTCAGGATACCATCAGATCTTCATGGCAGAAGAGGATGAGGAGAAAACCACTTTCGTTACTCCATGTGGCACGTACTGTTACGTACGGATGCCTTTCGGATTAAAGAATGCTGGTTCAACATTTGCCAGAGTAGTCCATATCGCTTTGAAGCCACAGATACACAGAAATGTAGAAGCTTACATGGATGATATAGTGGTCGAGAGCAAAGACAGGGCAACTCTAATCCAAGATTTAGACGAGACCTTTGCGAATCTGCGCAAGATCAACCTCAAGCTCAACCCCGAGAAGTGTGTGTTTGGAGTCCCCTCCGGCAAGCTTCTCGGGTTCTTTGTGTCTCAGCGGGGAATTGAAGCCAATCCCGACAAGATCAAGGCCATTGAGCAGATCGAAGCACCAAAGCGCATCAAGGATGTACGGAAGCTTGCCGGTTGCGTGGCTGCTCTCAGCAGGTTTATCTCTCGGTCTGCTGAGCGCGCCCTGCCATTTTTCAAAATTTTGAAAAAGGCAGGTCCAATGAAATGGACTCCGGAAGCGGAGGCTGCGCTGCAGGACTTGAAGAGATACCTGTCCTCCACTCCAACACTTGTCGCGCCTAAACCGCAACAGAAGTTGCTGCTGTATATAGCGGCAACCAATCAAGTGGTTAGCGCTGCGTTGGTGGCAGAGAGGGAGGCGGATGACGAGCCAGCAACCGCGGCAAGCGCATCCAGCGACAAGCAGGGGGCTTCCCCGACGAGCTCTGGTCCCGACAAGCAAGGATCTGCGCAGATGCAAGAGGAGATACAGAAGAAGATGGTGCAGCGCCCAGTTTACTTTGTCAGTTCCCTTTTGCAGGGGGCTAGGTCAAGGTACTCTGGTGTGCAGAAGTTGCTTTTTGGCCTTCTCATGGCCTCGAGAAAGCTGCGCCATTACTTTCAAGCACATGAGATAACAGTTGTCACTCGCTTTCCGCTGAAGAGGATACTGCATAACCCAGAAGCAACAGGCAGGATTGTCGAGTGGGCACTGGAACTGTCAAGCTTTGGCCTCAAATTTGAGAGTACATCAACAATCCAAAGCAGAGCATTGGTAGAATTCATAGCAGAGTGGACGCCAACACTAGATGAAGAAACCTCATAGACGAGCATCCCCGTCAAGGAAGCAAACAAAGAGTGGCTTATGTACTTTGATGGTGCCTTGTCGCTGCAAGGCGTCGGTGCCGGAGTGCCGCTTGTCGCACCCACCGGAGAGCACCTCAAGTACATAGTCCAGATGCACTTCCCCAAGGAGCAAGCTGTTGGGGAACGTTGCAGAAAACAAAAAAAATTCCAACTCGTTTCACCAAGATCATCTAGGAGTTCATCTAGCAACGAGTCAAGGGAGTGAGTTTGCATCTACATACCACTTGTGGATCGAGTACGGAAGCGTTCGAGGGAGTGGTGATGATGGAGTCGTTCCCAACGTGATTCCGATCACCGATGACCAAGCGCTGAAAGAACAGCACCTCCGCATTCAACACACGTACGGGACGATGGCGTCTCCTCCGTCTTGATCCAGCAAGGATGAAGGAGAGGTTGAGGAAGACAACTCCAATGGCAGCACAACGGCGTGGTGCAATTGGTACAGCAGTTCTCCGACAGGGCTTCGCCAAGCTCGGACGGAGAAAGAGAGGAGTTGGGGAGGGGAGGGGCTGCGCCTTCAATTGTGTGTTGCAGCCCTCCCCTCACCCCTCTATATATAGGAGGAGAGGGCAAGGGGGGCCGGCCACCTAGGGGAAACCCTAGATGGGGGCGGCGGCCAAAGGGGAGGAGGAAAGGGTGGCTTGCCCCCCAAGCTAGGGGGGCGCCCCCTTCTCCCCTTTAGGGTTTCCCCTCCCCAAACCCTAGCCGCATGGGCCTAGGTGGGGAGGCGCGCCCAGCCCACTAGGGGCTGGCTCCCTCTCCCACTTAGCCCATGTGGCCCCCCCGGGAGGGGTGGCCCCTCCCGGTGGAACCCCGGAACCCTCCCGGTGGCCCCGGTACAATACCGGCATGCCCCCGAAACTTTCCGGAGTCCGTTTAACCACTTTCCATATATAAATCTTTACCTCCGGACCATTCCGGAACTCCTCGTGACGTCTGGGATCTCATCCGGGACTCCGAACAACATTCGGTAATCACATACTTGTCTTCCTAATAACCCTAGCGTCACCGAACCTTAAGTGTGTAGACCCTACGGGTTCGGGAGACATGTAGACATGACCGAGACGATCTCTGGTCCATAACCAACAGCGGGATCTGGATACCCATGTTGGCTCCCACATGTTTCTCGATGTTGTCATCGGATGAACCACTATGTCAAGGGTTCAAGCAACCCCGTATTCTATTCCCTTTGTCAGACGGTATGTTACTTGCCCGAGACTCGATCGTTGGTATCCCAATACCTCGTTCAGTCTCGTTACCGGCAAGTCACTTTACTCGTACCGCAATGCATGATCCCGTGACCAGACACTTGATCACTTTGAGCTCATTATGATGATGCATTACCGAGTGGGCCTAGTGATACCTCTCCGTAACACGGAGTGACAAATCCCAGTCTCGATCCGTGTCAACCCAACAGACACTTTCGGAGATACCTGTAGTCTACCTTTATAGTCACCCAGTTACGTTGTGACGTTTGGTACACCCAAAGCACTCCTACGGTATCCGGGAGTTACACGATCTCATGGTCTAAGGAAAAGATACTTGACATTGCAAAACTCTAGCAAACGAACCATACGATCTTTATGCTATGTTTAGGATTGGGTCTTGTCCATCACATCATTCTCCTAATGATGCGATCTCGTTATCAATGACATCCAATGTCCATAGTCAGGAAACCATGACTATCTGTTGATCAACGGGCTAGTCAACTAGAGGCTTACTAGGGACATGTTGATGTCTGTTATTCACACATGTATTACGATTTCCGGATAACACAATTATAGCATGAATAAAGACAATTACCATGAACAAGGAAATATAATAATAATGCTTTTATTATTAACTCTAGGGCATATTTCCAACAGTCTCCCACTTGCACTAGAGTCAATAATCTAGTTACATTGTGATGAATCGAACACCCATGGAATTCTGGTGTTGATCATGTTTTGCCCTAGGGAGAGGTTTAGTCAACGGATCTGCTACATTCAGGTCCGTATGTACTTTACAAATTTCTATGTCTCCATCCTGAACATTTTCACGAATGGAGTTGAAGCGACGCTTGATGTGCCTTGTCTTCTTGTGAAACCTGGGCTCCTTGGCAAGTGCAATAGCTCCAGTGTTGTCACAGAAGAGCTTGATCGGCCCCGACGCATTGGGTATGACTCCGAGGTCGGTGATGAACTCCTTCACCCAAATTGCTTCATGCGCTGCCTCCGAGGCTGCCATGTACTCCGCTTCACATGTAGATCCCGCCACGACGCTTTGCTTGCAACTGCACCAGCTTACTGCCCCACCATTCAAAATATACATGTATCCGGTTTGTGACTTTGAGTCATCCAGATCTGTGTCGAAGCTAGCGTCGACGTAACCCTTTACGACAAGCTCTTCGTCACCTCCATAAACGAGAAACATCTCCTTAGTCCTTTTAAGGTACTTCAGGATATTCTTGACCGCTGTCCAGTGTTCCTTGCCGGGATTACTTTGGTACCTTCCTACCAAACTTACGGCAAGGTTTACATCAGGTCTGGTACACAGCATGGCATACATAATAGAACCTATGGCTGAGGCATAGGGGATGACACTCATCTCTTCTATTTCTTCTGCCGTGGTCGGACTTTGAGCCGAGCTCAATTTCATACCTTGTAACACAGGCAAGAACCCCTTCTTAGATTGATCCATATTGAACTTCTTCAATATCTTATCAAGGTATGTACTTTGTGAAAGACCTATGAGGCGTCTCGATCTATCTCTATAGATTTTGATGCCTAATATATAAGCAGCTTCTCCAAGGTCCTTCATTGAAAAACTCTTATTCAAGTAGGCCTTAATGTTGTCCAAGAGTTCTATATCATTTCCCATCAAAAGTATGTCATCTACATATAATATGAGAAATGCTACAGAGCTCCCACTCACTTTCTTGTAAACGCAGGCTTCTCCATAAGTCTGAGTAAACCCAAACACTTTGATCATCTCATCAAAGCGAATGTTCCAACTCCGAGATGCTTGCACCAGCCCATAAATCGAGCGTTGCAGCTTGCACACCTTGTCAGCATTCTTAGGATCGACAAAACCTTCCGGCTGCATCATATACAATTCTTCCTCAAGGAAACCATTAAGGAATGCCGTTTTGACGTCCATTTGCCATATTTCATAGTCGTAAAACGCGGCAATTGCTAACATGATTCGGACGGACTTTAGCTTCGCTACCGGTGAGAAAGTCTCATCGTAGTCAACCCCTTGAACTTGTCGATAACCCTTAGCGACAAGCCGAGCTTTATAGATGGTCTCGTTACCATCCGCGTCTGTCTTCTTCTTAAAGATCCATTTATTTTCTATGGCTCGCCTTTCAACGGGCAAGTCAGTCAAAGTCCATACTTCGTTTTCATACATGGATCCTATCTCGGACTTCATGGCTTCTAGCCATTTGTCAGAATCCGGGCCCGCCATCGCTTCTTCATAGTTCGAAGGTTCACCGTTGTCTAACAACATGATCTCCAAGACAGGGTTGCCGTACCACTCTGGTGCGGAACGTGTCCTTGTGGACCTTCGAATTTCAGTAGGAGCTTGATCAGAAGTATCTTGATCATTATCATTAACTTCCTCTCTAGTCGGTGCTGGCACCTCAGGAACATTTTCTTGAGTTGCGCCATTTTCCGGTTCAAGAGGTAATACTTCATCAAGTTCTACTTTCCTCCCACTTACTTCTTTCGAGAGAAACTCTTTCTCTAGAAAGGATCCATTCTTGGCAACAAAGATCTTGCCTTCGGATCTGAGGTAGAAGGTATACCCAATAGTTTCTTTTGGGTATCCTATGAAGACGCATTTTTCCGACTTGGGTTCGAGCTTTTCAGGTTGAAGTTTCTTGACATAAGCATCGCATCCCCAAACTTTTAGAAACGACAGCTTAGGTTTCTTTCCAAACCATAATTCATACGGTGTCGTCTCAACGGATTTCGACGGAGCCCTATTTAAAGTGAATGCGGCAGTCTCTAAAGCATAGCCCCAAAAAGATAGCGGTAGATCGGTAAGAGACATCATAGACCGCACCATATCTAATAGAGTGCGATTACGACGTTCGGACACACCGTTTCGCTGAGGTGTTCCAGGCGGCGTGAGTTGTGAAACTATTCCACATTTTCTTAAGTGTGTGCCAAACTCGTGACTCAAGTATTCTCCTCCATGATCTGATCGTAGAAACTTGATTTTCCTGTCACGTTGATTCTCGGCCTCACTCTGAAATTCCTTGAACTTTTCAAAGGTTTCAGACTTGTGCTTCATTAAGTAAATATATCCATATCTACTCAAATCATCAGTGAGGGTGAGAACATAACGATAGCCACCGCGAGCCTCAACACTCATTGGACCGCACACATCGGTATGTATGATTTCCAACAAGTTGGTTGCTCGCTCCATTGTTCCTGAGAACGGAGTCTTGGTCATTTTACCCATAAGGCATGGTTCGCACGTGTCAAATGATTCATAATCAAGAGACTCTAAAAGTCCATCTGCATGGAGCTTCTTCATGCGTTTGACACCTATGTGACCAAGGCGGCAGTGCCACAAGTATGTGGGACTATCATTATCAACCTTGCATCTTTTGGCACTCACATTATGAACGTGTGTAGTATTAGGTTCGAGATTCATAAAGAATAAACCATTCACCATAGGAGCATGACCATAAAACATATCTCTCATATAAATAGAACAACCATTATTCTCCGATTTAAATGAGTAGCCATCTCGAATCAAACGAGATCCCGATACAATGTTCATGCTCAAAGATGGTACTAAATAACAATTATTAAGGTTTAAAACTAATCCCGAAGGTAAATGTAGAGGTAGCGTGCCGACGGCGATCACATTGACCTTGGAACCATTCCCGACGCGCATCGTCACCTCGTCCTTTGCCAGTTTCCGCTTATTCCGCAGCCCCTGCTTTGAGTTACAAATGTGAGCACCTGCACCGGTATCAAATACCCAGGAGCTACTACGGACACTAGTAAGGTACACATCAATTACATGTATATCACATATACCTTTTGTTTTGCCGGCCTTCTTGTCTGCTAAGTATTTAGGGCAGTTCCGCTTCCGGTGACCGCTTCCCTTGCAATAAAAGCACTCAGTCTCGGGCTTGGGTCCATTCTTTGGCTTCTTCCCAGCAGCTTGCTTGCCGGGCGCGGCAACTTCCTTGCCGTCCTTCTTGAAGGCTTTATTACCCTTGCCTTTCTTGAACTTAGTGGTTTTATTGACCATCAACACTTGATGTTCCTTCTTGACTTCTACCTCCGCTGATTTCAGCATTGCAAACAACTCAGGAATGGTCTTTTGCATCCCCTGCATGTTGAAGTTCATCACAAAGCTCTTGTAGCTTGGTGGAAGCGACTGGAGGATTCTGTCAATGACCGCATCATCCGGGAGATTAACTCCTAGCTGAGTCAAGCGGTTATGTAATCCAGACATAGTGAGTATGTGCTCACTGACAGAACTGTTTTCCTCCATCTTACAGCTGAAGAACTTGTCGGAGACTTCATATCTCTCGATCCGGGCATGAGCTTGGAAAACCATTTTCAGCTCTTCGAACATCTCATATGCTCCATGTCTCTCAAAACGCTTTTGGAGCCCCGGTTCTAAACTGTAAAGCATGCCGCACTGAACGAGGGAGTAGTCGTCAACACGTGTCTGCCAAGCGTTCATAACGTCTTGGTTCTGTGGGACGGGAGCTTCACCTAGCGGTGCTTGTAGGACGTAATCTTTCTTGGCAGCTATGAGGATGATCCTCAGGTTCCGGACCCAGTCCGTATAGTTGCTACCATCGTCTTTCAGCTTGGTTTTCTCTAGGAACGCGTTGAAGTTGAGGACTACGTGGGCCATTTGATCTACAAGACATATTGTAAAATATTTTAGACTAAGTTCATGATAATTAAGTTCATCAAATCAAATTATTTATGAACTCCCACTTAGATTGGACATCCCTCTAGTCATCTAAGTATTACATGATCCGAGTTAACTAGGCCGTGTCTGATCATCACGTGAGACGGACTAGTCAACATCGGTGAACATCTTCATGTTGATCGTATCTTCCATACGACTCATGCTCGACCTTTCGGTCTTCTGTGTTCCGAGGCCATGTCTGTACATGCTAGGCTCGTCAAGTCAACCTAAGTGTTTGCATGTGTAAATCTGTCTTACACCCGTTGTATGTGAACGTCTGAATAAAACACCCGATCATCACGTGGTGTTTTGAAACAGCGAACTGTCGCAACGGCGCACAGTTAGGGGGAACACTTCTTGAAATTAATATGAGGGATCATCTTATTTACTACCGTCATTCTAAGTAAACAAGATGCAAAACATGATAAACATCACATGCAATCAAATAATAAACGTGACATGATATGGCCAATATCACATAGCTCCTTTGATCTCCATCTTGGGGCTCCATGATCATCCTGTCACCGGCATGACACCATGATCTCCATCATCATGATCTCCATCATCGTGCCTCCATGAAGTTGCTCGCCAACTATTACTTCTACTACTACGGCTAACGCGTTTAGCAATAAAGTAAAGTAATTTACATGGCGTTTCTCAATGACACGCAGGTCATATAAAAGAATAAAGACAACTCCTATGGCTCCTGCCGGTTGTCATACTCATCGACATGCAAGTCGTGATTCCTATTACAATAGCATGAACATCTCATACATCACATATAGATCATTCATCATTCATCACAACTTTGGCCATATCATATCACAATCACTTGCTACAAAAACAAGTTAGACGTCCTCTAATTGTTGTTGCAAGTTTTACGTGGCTGAATTAGGGTTCTAGCAAGAACGTTTTCTTACCTACGTGAAAGCCACAACGTGATTTGTCAACTTCTATTTACCCTTCATAAGGACCCTGTTCATCGAATCCGCTCCAACTAAAGTAGGAGAGACAGACACCCGCCAGCCACCTTATGCAACTAGTGCATGTTAGTCGGTGGAACCGTTCTCACGTAAGCGTACGTGTAAGGTTGGTCCGGGCCGCTTCATCCCACTATACCGCTGAAGCAAGAAAAGACTAGTAGCGGCAAGAAAGTTGACAAATCCACGCCCACAACAAATTGTGTTCTACTCGCGCAAGAAGAACTACGCATAGACCTAGCTCATGATGCCACTGTTGGGGAACGTTGCAGAAAACAAAAAAAATTCCTACTCGTTCACCAAGATCATCTAGGAGTTCATCTAGCAACGAGTCAAGGGAGTGAGTTTGCATCTACATACCACTTGTAGATCGAGTACGGAAGCGTTCGAGGGAGTGGTGATGATGGAGTCGTTCCCAACGTGATTCCGATCACCGATGTCCAAGCGCTGAAAGAACAGCACCTCCGCGTTCAACACACGTACAGGACGATGGCGTCTCCTCCGTCTTGATCCAGCAAGGATGAAGGAGAGGTTGACGAAGACAACTCCAATGGCAGCACAACGGCGTGGTGCAATTGGTACAGCAGTTCTCCGACAGGGCTTCGCCAAGCTCGGACGGAGAAAGAGAGGAGTTGGGGAGGGGAGGGGCTGCGCCTTCAATTGTGTGTTGTAGCCCTCCCCTCACCCCTCTATATATAGGAGGAGAGGGCAAGGGGGGCCGGCCACCTAGGGGAAACCCTAGATGGGGTCGGCGGCCAAAGGGGAGGAGGAAAGGGTGGCTTGCCCCCCAAGCTAGGGGGGCGCCCCCTTCTCCCCTTTAGGGTTTCCCCTCCCCAAACCCTAGCCGCATGGGCCTAGGTGGGGAGGCGCGCCCAGCCCACTAGGGGCTGGCTCCCTCTCTCACTTAGCCCATGTGGACCCCCCGGGAGGGGTGGCCCCTCCCGGTGGAACCCCGGAACCCTCCCGGTGGCCCCGGTACAATACCGGCATGCCCCCGACACTTTCCGGAGTCCGTTTAACCACTTTCCATATATAAATCTTTACCTCCGGACCATTCCGGAACTCCTCGTGACGTCTGGGATCTCATCCGGGACTCCGAACAACATTCGGTAATCACATACTTGTCTTCCTAATAACCCTAGCGTCACCGAACCTTAAGTGTGTAGACCCTACGGGTTCGGGAGACATGTAGACATGACCGAGACGATCTCTGGTCAATAACCAACAGCGGGATCTGGATACCCATGTTGGCTCCCACATGTTTCTCGATGTTGTCATCGGATGAACCACTATGTCAAGGGTTCAAGCAACCCCGTATTCTATTCCCTTTGTCAGACGGTATGTTACTTGCCTGAGACTCAATCGTTGGTATCCCAATACCTCGTTCAGTCTCGTTACCGGCAAGTCACTTTACTCGTACCGCAATGCATGATCCCGTGACCAGACACTTGATCACTTTGAGCTCATTATGATGATGCATTACCGAGTGGGCCCAGTGATACCTCTCCGTAACACGGAGTGACAAATCCCAGTCTCGATCCGTGTCAACCCAACAGACACTTTCGGAGATACCTGTAGTCTACCTTTATAGTCACCCAGTTACGTTGTGACGTTTGGTACACCCAAAGCACTCCTACGGTATCCGGGAGTTACACGATCTCATGGTCTAAGGAAAAGATACTTGACATTGCAAAACTCTAGCAAACGAACCATACGATCTTTATGCTATGTTTAGGATTGGGTCTTGTCCATCACATCATTCTCCTAATGATGCGATCTTGTTATCAATGACATCCAATGTCCATAGTCAGGAAACCATGACTATCTGTTGATCAACGGGCTAGTCAACTAGAGGCTTACTAGGGACATGTTGATGTCTGTTATTCACACATGTATTACGATTTCCGGATAACACAATTATAGCATGAATAAAGACAATTACCATGAACAAGGAAATATAATAATAATGCTTTTATTATTGCCTCTAGGGCATATTTCCAACACAAGCGACAAACAACACTGCAGAGTATGAAGGCTTGCTTGCCGGTCTTAGGATCGCGGCGGAAATCGGGATTAAGAAGCTCATTGTCAGGGGTGACTCGCAGCTTGTCGTCCGCCAAGTAAACAAGAATTATCAGAGTCCTTTAATGGAAGCTTACGTCGATGAAGTGAGAAAGCTAGAAGAGCACTTTGACGGCCTGTAGATGGAGCACGTCCCAAGAGCTCAGAATGACATTGCCGATGGCCTGTTGAAGTGCGCTGCACTTAAATTACCTGTGGAACCAGGGATTTTTGTGCTCAAGCTGACTTAGCCATCCGTAACAGCACCAACTGGACAGAGCAAGAAGAGGAAGTTGGTTTCTGGCGACTATTTTCCGGCAGAGCTTCCCGAAGCCGCCGCCAAGAAAGTCCCCAAAATCAACACCAATAGTGCTGAGGAGCAGTCTGCTCCGGCAAGCCCCAGGGTTTGTTCCGTTGAAGCAGACACTCCCGACAAGTTCTGCTCCGGCAAGCTTGCCGGGGAACGTCAAGCTCCGGCAGAGCCACAGGCTCTTGCCGTGGAAGCGGATGTTCCCGCAGCAGCAGATGCGCCTTTAGTCCTTGTTGTCGAGCCACAGGCTCCAATATAGGCGCAGCAGATTGTCCATTTCCTTCAGACAGGAGAACTTCCCGAAGAACCAGAAGAAGCGGAAAGAGTAGCCCGACAGTCTAGTATGTACCAGTTTGTTGACAACACACTATGCAAAAGAAGACTCAACGGTGTGAAATTGAAGTGTATTCCCCGGGAAGATGGACAGAAGCTGTTGGCAGAGATACATGGAGGCATATGTGGTCACCACATTGGCACAAGAGCCCTTGTCGGAAAAGCATGTCGGCAGGGTTTCTTCTGGCCGACAGCCCTCCAGGATGCAACTGCACAAGTAACCAAGTGTGAAGTGTGCCAGTTTCATTCCAAGCAGATACACCAGCCAGCTCAAGCTCTCCAGACGATCCCTTTATCCTGGCCATTTTCGGTCTGGGGGCTCGATATCCTCGGCCCCTTTCCCCGAGCTGTCGGGGGCTTTGAGTACTTGTACGTCGCAATCGACAAGTTCACAAAGTGGCTGGAAGTGGAACCAGTGAGGAAGGTGACGGCACAGTCAGCAGTCAAGTTCTTCAGGTCGATTGTTTTCCGTTTCGGGATCCCTAACAGGATAATCACTGACAACGGTACACAATTTACGAGCCGCACCTTCATGCAGTACGTCCAAGATCTTGGCGCCAAGGTCTGCTTCGCTTTTGTTGCTCACCCGAGAAGCAACGGTCAAGCGGAGAGGTTAAATGCTGAAGTGCTGCGTGGGCTCAAGACCAGGACTTTCGACAGGCTGCACAAGTGCGGACGCAACTGGATCGAGGAGCTGCCGGTGGTTCTTTGGTCGATCAGGACGACGCCAAATCGAGCCACTGGCCAGACACCCTTCGCTCTAGTCTATGGAGCGGAAGCAGTTATCCCCACGGAACTCGTATACGGGTCACCTCGAGTGCTCGCTTATGATGAGCTTGAGCAAGAGCAGCTGCGTGAAGATGACGCGCTGCTCCTTGAGGAAGATCGTCTTCAGGCTGCTGTGCGAGCTACTCGCTACCAGCAAGCTTTGCGCCGCTACCATAGCCGCAAAGTTAAAGCCAGAAGCTTCGAGGAAGGCGACCTTGTTCTTCGGCGCATTCAGCCCACCAAGAATTCCAACAAGTTGACACCGAAGTGGGAAGGCCCTTACCGGGTGAAACGAGTCACTAGGCCTGGCGCTGTCCGCCTTGAGACCGAAGATGGCATTCCGGTGAGCAACTCCTGGAATATTGAGCATCTTCGTAAATTTTACCCGTAAGGCGCGGTTGTCGGACCCTATCCGGCAACCACCCTTTTGTACAAGTCTTGCCGCTGTTGCATGCAATCCTTTGTACAAAGCCAGGTGCAGACCCTGAGCACAAGCAAATGAAGCACTGGCGCCCTGAGTTATAGCATGCATGCCAGATCGAGTCTCGTCCTTGGTTAGGGTTGATAGTGCTTAACAGCGGCTAACCCCTAGCTTAGAGGTCGAGTGTGCGTCCCTTTGCCTTTCTTTCGTTTCCCTTGGTTTACAGGGCTCGCATATCCTTGCCAGACCGCCTGAGGACGAAAAGGAGAATAAGGACGTACCGGCATCTAGACCCCGGCAAGCCAGTGTTGCCAGGGGCTGCAAGTACCAAGATTCACCCACGGCAAGCCAGGGTTGCCGGGGGCTGCAATCTCAGATAAGTCTTTCATCCCTCATCATGCATTCTCTTATGGACTGGGGAATACGAAACCTCGTTTCTTCCTGAAAACTACCGTGCTCCCTTAACTCTAGGCCCTGGGGCTTGTTCCTGGGGCCAAGTTTGGTCGTAGTTGCGGCAGCAAAGGGATGAAACGAGGGGCCCGCACCCGCCTCGTCCCTGCCTCCGTCAAATGCGTGAGAAAGGTCGAGCGACGTGGGGAGACGGTAGGGCCTGTTGCTGGGAGAAGAAGTGTCTATCTGAAAGATACCAAGGATTTGCTCCTTGACGTGGGTTCTACCCGCGAGACAAAAGACCCGGCAAACATCCCCTTTTCATTAAAAAACATTCCACTCAGGTACAGTCCATAGAGGATGAAAAACATGAAAGAGAGGATTACAAGTTTTAAATGCAACTAAGGCCCGAAGGCTTACAAATTAAAAAGATAAGATGCCCGTAATCCCTTTCTTGTCCCTCTCTTCAGGAGGTAGGTCAAGGAGGCGAGAAGGGCAAAAGGGGCGCCTAGGCGAGCTACGGTTGTCAGAAGACACCAAGAGAACATCCCGGGGGTCGTCCTAAGGCTGGACGGTGATGGCGGCGCCGGAAGCGAGGCTCGAAGACGAGGCGGCAGGACGTCAGCACGCTGTCGAGGGTACCACGCCCTCGTACTCTGACTTGACGGCCTTGCCGCCAGCCCTCTTCCTCTTCCGCAGCCTCCCTACGCCAGCCGCCCAAGGAGACGACCCCGGGGAGTTCAAGGAGCCGGCGACACGGATGATGGGGTCGCCGGTGCCGCACAGAGCGGCGCCCGACACCTAGTCGGACCCGTCATCCTGCCGCCCGCTACCCTCGTCGTCGCTGTCGCTCCCCTCCTCGTCACTCTCGCTCGAGGAGGAGCCTTCGCTATCGGAGGAGCTGTCCACGCAGCACTTGGCCCGAGTGCCGAAGCACCCGAAGACCTTGATAGAGAGGAGATCGCCCTCCATCAACTTAAAATGGAGGGTGAGCCCCCCCATCAAGCTGTGGATACGGGCGAACGTCTTCCACCCTCGACCAAGATACATCACATTAGGGGCTGGGAATTCAATGCGGACTCGCGTGCCGCTGATCCCACAGCCCCTCATGTGCAGTCTCAGTGTCTCGGGCGGGTCCAACTCCATCGCGCTCGCAAACGGAGCTGGGAGTCGGAGGCGACGACGAGGTGCCCGGCGCAGCCTGACGAAGAACTCACAAGGGTCGTCCCCAATATGGACCGTCGTGGGAAGAGGAACCGCTCACGGAAGCGCAGCCGGCGCGCCGCCCCGCCCACCTCTTCCCCGAGCACCTCGACCTCGTCCTCGACCTCGTCCACGACCTCGCCCCCTCCCTCTTCCCATTACGGCTGGCTCTGCCACCATGGGTGCGGGAGAGGGAGGGATACGCTGTCTGGCGGCGACTCTCGCCGCCACCGATGAAGGACCAGGGTTCCCTTTCTCCATGGCGAATGAGAGAAAGGGGAGCAGAAGCTGAAGGAAGGAGGAGATGAGAGAATGCGGGCTTCCGTCCTCCCCTCCCGCTCTTTATAAAGGAGCGAGGTGGGGGCTCGGCCGCCCCGCTCAGCGAATCAAGACACGGGAAGAGCAAGGAGCTGGGGCTGACCCGCTGCCTCGACCCGCGACGGCCCAGTTTCCCGCCTCCACTGTCCGTGACCCCAAGCGCATGGGAGCCGCGTGGCGGGCGTGCAGAACCAAGGCGACGGATGGGCCGACCTCTCCCCACCCCATGATCGTGGGGAGTGGACACCTCGAAAACCGCCCACGATCTCTCCCACGATGCCGCGTTTGACGCGTGCCGTGCGGGGAGGGCGCGGTGGATGCGGAGTGAGTTATGGCGTAACCTAGGCCGCGCGTGCCCGTGCACTGTTTTGGGCCTGGCCCAACAGCGCTCGGCACCATGTATGGCCCAGGCCCGGGGTCTCCTGTCGGTGTACTAAAGTAGGGGTACCTTAGTATCCCGAACTTTATTTTCTTGTTACGATGATTTTTCACTTCACTCTGAAATTCTTTGAACTTTTCAAATGTTTCAGACTTATGTTTCATCAAGTAGATATACTCATATCTGCTCAAATCATCTGTGAAGATCAGAAAATAATGATACCTGTCGCGAGCCTCAATATTCATCGGACCACATACATCAGTATGTATGATTTCCAACAAATCTTTTGCTTGCTCCATTGTTCCGGAGAACGGCGTTTTAGTCATCTTGCCCAAAAGGCATGGTTTACAAGCATCAAGTGATTCATAATCAAGTGATTCCGAAAGCCCATCAGTATGGAGTTTCTTCATGCGCTTTACACCAATATGACCTAAACGGTAGTGCCACAAATAAGTTGCACTATCATTATTAACTTTGCATCTTTTGGTTTCAATATTATGAATATGTGTATTATTAAGATCGAGATCCAATGAACTGTTTTCATTGGGTGTTTAACCATATTAGGTTTTATTCATGTAAACAGAACAACAATTTATTCTCTTACTTAAATGAATAACCGTATTACAATAAACATGATCAAATCATATTCATGTTCAACGCAAACACCAAATAACACTTATTTAGGTTCAACACTAATCCCGAAATTATAGGGAGTGTGCGATGATGATCATATCAATCTTGGAACCACTTCCAGCACACATCGTCACTTCACCCTTAACTATCTCTGTTTATTCTGCAACTCCCGTTTCGAGTTACTAATCTTAGCAACTGAACTAGTATCAAATACTGAGGGTTTGCTATAAACACTAGTAAAGTACACATCAATAACATGTATATCAAATATACTTATGTTCACTTTGCCATCCTTCTTATCCGCCAATCACTTGGGGTAGTTCCGCTTCCAGTGACCAGTCCCTTTGCAGTAGAAGCACTTAGTCTCAGGCTTAGGATCAGACTTGGGCTTCTTCACTTGAGCAGCAACTTGCTTGCCGTTCTTCTTGAAGTTCCCCTTCTTCCCTTTGCCCTTTTCTTGAAACTAGTGGTCTTGTCAACCATCAACACTTGATGTTTTTCTTGATTTCTACCTTCGTTGATTTCAGCATCACGAAGAGCTTGGGAGTTGTTTCTGTTATCCCTTGCATATTATAGTTCATCACGAAGTTCTACTAACTTGGTGATGGTGGCTAGAGAATTCTGTCAATCACTATCTTATCTGAAAGATTAACTCCCACTTGATTCAAGCGATTGTAGTACCCAGACAATCTGAGCACATGCTCACTAGTTGAGCGATTCTCCTCCATTTTTAGCTATAGAACTTGTTGGAGACTTCATATCTCTCAACTCGGGTATTTGCTTGAAATATTAACTTCAACTCCTGGGATCATCTCATATGGTCCATGACGTTCAAAACGTCTTTGAAGTCCCGATTCTAAGCCATTAAGCATGGTGCACTAAACTATCAAGTAGTCATCATATTGGGCTAGCCAAACGTTCATAACGTCTGCATCTGCTCCTGCAATAGGTCTGTCACCTAGCGGTGCATCAAGGACATAATTCTTCTATGCAGCAATGAGGATAAACCTCAGATCACGGATCCAATCCGCATCATTGCCACTAACATCTTTCAACACAATTTTCTCTAGGAACATATCAAAAATAAACACAGGGAAGCAACAACGCGAACTATTGATCTACAACATAATTTGCAAAATACTACAAGGACTAAGTTCATGATAATTTTAAGTTCAATTAATCATATTACTTAAGAACTCCCACTTAGATAGATATCCCTCTAATCCTCTAAGTGATCACGTGATCCAAATCAACTAAACCATAACCGATCATCACGTGAGATGGAGTAGTTTTCAATGGTGAACATCGCTATGTTGATCATATCTACTATATGATTCACGCTCGACCTTTCGGTCTCCGTGTTCCGAGGCCATATCTGTATATGCTTGGCTCGTCAAGTATAACCTGAGTATTCCGCGTGTGCAACTGTTTTGCACCCGTTGTATTTGAACGTAGAACCTATCACACCCGATCATCACGTGGTGTCTCAGCACGAAGAACTTTTGCAACGGTGCATACTCAGGGAGAACACTTCTTGATAATTTAGTGAGAGATCATCTTATAATGCTACCGTCAATCAAAGCAAGATAAGATGCATAAAAGGATAAACATCACATGCAATCAATATAAGTGATATGATATGGCCATCATCATCTTGTGCTTTGTGATCTCCATCTCCGAAGCACCGTCATGATCACCATCGTCACCGGCGCGACACCTTGATCTCCATCGTAGCATCGTTGTCGTCTCGCCAATCTTATGCTTCTACGACTATCACTACCGCTTAGTAATAAAGTAAAGCATTACATCGCGATTGCATTGCATACAATAAAGCGACAACCATATGGCTCCTGCCAGTTGCCGATAACTCGGTTACAAAACATGATCATCTCATACAATAAAATCAGCATCATGCCTTGACCATATCACATCACAACATGCCCTGCAAAAACAAGTTAGACGTCCTCTACTTTGTTGTTGCAAGTTTTACGTGGCTGCTACGGGCTTAAGTAAGAACTCATCTTCACCTACGCATCAAAACCACAACGATAGTTCGTCAAATAGACTCCATTTTAACCTTCTCAAGGACCGGGCGTAGTCACACTTGGTTCAACTAAAGTTGGAGAGACAGTCTTCCGCAAGCCATCTGTGTGCATAGCACGTCGAGAGAACCGGTCTCGCGTAAGAGTACGCGTAAGGTTGGTCCGGATCGTCTCGTCCAACAATACCGCCGAACCAAAGTATGACATGCTGGTAGGCAGTATGACTTGTATCGCCCACAACTCACTTGTGTTCTACTCGTGCAAATAACATCAAACCATAAAAACCTAGGCTCGGATGCCACTGTTGGGGAACGCAGTAATTTCAAAAAATTTCCTACGCACACGCAAGATCATGGTGATGCACAGCAACGAGAGGGGAGAGTGTTGTCTACGTACCAACGCAGACCGACTGCGGAAGCGATCACACAACGTAGAGGAAGTAGTCGTACGTCTTCTTCCCGATCCGACCGATCCAAGCACCGTTACTCCGGCACCTCCGAGTTCTTAGCACACGTTCAGCTCGATGACGTTCCTCGGGCTCCGATCCAGCAAAGCGTCGAGGAAGAGTTCCGTCAGCACGACGGCGTGGTGACGATCTTGATGTACTACCGACGCAGGGCTTTGCCTAAGCACTGTAACGGTATGATCGAGGTGGAATTTGGTGGCAGGGGGCACCGCACACGGCTAAGGAACGATCTCAAGGATCAACTTGTGTGTCTTGGGGTGCCCCCTGCCTCCGTATATAAAGGTTGGAGGGAGGGGGGCTGGCCGGCCAAAGAGGTGTAGGCGCAGGAGGAGTCCTACTCCTACCGGGAGTAGGACTCCCCCCTCCAATCCTAGTCCAACTAGGAAACCTTCAAAGGGGAGAGAGAGAGAGGTGGCCGGCCCCTCTCCTAGTCCTAATAGGACTAGGGAGAGGGGGGGAGGCGCAGCCCTATGTGGGCTGCCCTCTCACCTTTCCACTAAGGCCCATGTTGGCCCATTTGGCTCCCGGGGGGTTCCGGTAACCCTCCCGGTAATCCGGTAAAATCCCGATTTCACCCGGAACAATTCCGATGTCCAAACATAGGCTTCCAATATATCAATCTTTACGTCTCGACCATTTCGAGACTCCTCGTCATGTCCGTGATCACATCCGGGACTCCGAACAACCTTCAGTACATCAAAATGCATAAACTCATAATAACTGTCATCGTAACGTTAAGCGTGCGGACCCTACGGTTCGAGAACAATGTAGACATGACCGAGACACGTCTCCGGTCAATAACCAATAGCGGGACCTGGATGCCCATATTGGCTCCTACATATTCTACGAAGATCTTTATCGGTCAGACCGCATAACAACATACGTTGTTCCCTTTGTCATCGGTATGTTACTTGCCCGAGATTCGATCGTCGGTATCCAATACCTAGTTCAATCTCGTTACTGGCAAGTCTCTTTACTCGTTCCGTAATACATCATCTCACAACTAACATATTAGTTGCAGTGCTTGCAAGGCTTATGTGATGTGCATTACCGAGAGGGCCCAGAGATACCTCTCCGACAATCGGAGTGACAAACCCTAATCTCGAAATACGCCAACCCAACATCTACCATTGGAGACACCTGTAGTACTCCTTTATAATCACCCAGTTACGTTGTGACATTTGGTAGTACCCAAAGTGTTCCTCCGGTAAACGGGAGTTGCATAATCTCATAGTTATAGGAACATGTATAAGTCATGAAGAAAGCAATAGCAACATACTAAACGATCGGGTGCTAAGCTAATGGAATGGGTCATGTCAATCAGATCATTCTACTAATGATGTGACCTCGTTAATCAAATAACAACTCCTTGTTCATGGTTAGGAAACATAACCATCTTTGATTAACGAGCTAGTCAAGTAGAGGCATACTAGTGACACTCTGTTGGTCTATGTATTCACACATGTATTATGTTTCCGGTTAATACAATTCTAGCATGAATAATAAACATTTATCATGATATAAGGAAATAAATAATAACTTTATTATTGCCTCTAGGGCATATTTCCTTCATATGGGTAATGTCTTCATCAGCTAATTCAAGTTTCTTCTTTAAATCTGCAACTTCCGCGGCTTGGGGCAGTCGCCTTTGACATAACAGCATGTTTTCAAATTAATCATGTTACTTCCTGAGCATATCCTTTTTGATCCTCTGATCTCCTTCATGTGGAAGCCGACCAGAGCCTTAGGGGCTACTAACTATATACAGGCGCATTTTGCATAAAAAGAGCGGTTATTACATTGCATACCTCGAAGCCTCTCAGCAGGCTCGTGAAGGCTTCGTTCAATCCGCTTCTCGTGGGCAGAATCCTCTCCACTACCGTACCCATTAAGGTACGGTGTTCCTCTGTGATGGATGCACTTTGCAATGTGCCCATTAGTGTATCTGGCACCTCCGTATTCCCGGAGGATGATACGGGAGTGTGAACTCCCTCCAAAAGGGTACGCTTACTAGACCCTAGAGTCATCTCCGGCTGTAAACCGGATAGTTCGGGGCGCTCATTGTTGGTCCCCGCAGGGGCAGCCTCCCCTGGACCCTTGACGGTCGAAATATCACCTTAAGGCGATGTCTCCTCTGTCCCCCGCGCCGCTGAATGGTCAGGGGAGATCTTTCGGGACGACACCTCGAAGTCGTCCGGCCTTAGGGGCGGTGAAGCTTGTGGAGGCGTCTCTCTTTCCATCATCTCTGGAGGCAAGTCCCCCGATGAGGAGGACTGTGGAGGTAGATAGCGGGCTGGACTGCGAACATATGGTTTAAATGTTACCCTTGCAAAACCAAAAAGAACGGGATATACCTAGAGCATCCTTGTTCACTTATGATTCGGCAAAGGGCTTGTCCCTAGAAACGAGCTCTACGTCAACATCGTCCTCCGAACCCGAACCACCTAACAGGGTTATCCTCCCTCTCTTGGGTGCCTCCACCTCCAAGTCTTCGGGGGCAGTCCTTTTCTTCCCGTGGGGGGAAGGAATATCCCTTTCTTCTTCTTCCCCTTTGTCCTCATCTTTGGACGAGGGAGCTTCAGTCTCCCCGAACGTAGCGTCCAATACACATTTAGAACGGAGGCCACCCTCAGTCCTCTTGTTCTTCTTCTTGTCTTCCCTTGCCGGCATTTCTTGTCTAGACGTAACATCCTCATTAACACGGGATCAACTGAGTCTTCGGGAAGTGGAGACGAACACCTGAATCGCTCTGCCTTCTTTATCCAGCCCTGGTTGAAGATAGGTTTCTCAGAACATCGCTATGGGATAATTAAATCGAATTGTGTTCACGAGTCGGCCGGGTACTTACCGGGGTATCCGGGTGGTTGCAGTCGAGGCCTATGTCCTCGGATGTTTCCGACCACTGCTTTTGAGTCTTGAAGAATAGTTTCCACATCCCTCTGTGTGTTTTGTTGAAGAATTGCTGAAGAGTCCGTGGCCCTTCTGGATTGAACTCCCACATGCAGAGAGGCCGTCGCTGACATGGGAGAACCCGGAGGACTAGCATCACCTGGATCACGTTGATGAGGCTGGTGTCCTTTTCGAGGATGCTCTGGATACGACTTTGCAGCGTCTACACTTCATCAGTTGATCCTCAGTCAAGCCCCTTATTATTCCATGATGCGAGTCGCAATGGAGGGCCTTATCGGAATGCAGGTCTGGCTACCCATTTGGTACCACGAGGTTCGGTAATGTAAAACCACTCCCGCTACCATAAGTTGGAGGTTTCTGAGAAGGTGCCCTTTGGCCAGACAGTATTGGCAAGCTTGCTCACCATAGCACCGCCGCACTCCGCCTGCTCCCCGTCGATTATCTTCAGCTTCACACTGAAGGTCTTGAGCCATAGGCCGAAGTGTGGGGGATGCGGAGAAAGGCTTCACACATAATGATGAACGTCGAGATGTGGAGAAAGAAGTCTGGGGCTAGGTCGCGAAAATATCGCCCATAATAGAACATAAAGCCGCGAACGAAGGGGTGGAGAGCGAACCCTAGCCTGTGGGGGAAGTGGGAGATGAATACAATCCTCTCGCCGGATTTTGGGGTGGGGATAACCTGCCCCTTTCCAGGGAGCCTGTGGGGGATTTCC
This sequence comes from Triticum monococcum, assembly GCA_034509565.1. Lineage (NCBI taxonomy): Eukaryota > Viridiplantae > Streptophyta > Magnoliopsida > Poales > Poaceae > Triticum > Triticum monococcum. Next base: position 740,255,014 of record CM067847.1, on the reverse strand, counting down.
GCAGTCAGGTACCTCGCCTCCCAGAGCTTCGCGATATATTCCGCGGTGACCAAGGAGGCCATCCACCTGCCTTGGGAGCTAGATTCGGACATGACTAGAAGGCTTGGTAGCAATGAAAGAAATCGGGACCTAGGCACTTTAGCTTGGGGCTGGATAGGCTGAGGAAGAGGTAGCTGTGGGGGAGAAAGGTGGGTTTGTATCCCTTTATAAAGGCGATGAATATCGAACGCCTCCTCACGAGCCTTAAAGCTCGCCTATTCCCAAGGGATCGTGCAAATGACACGGTTGGGTTACCCACGCCCATATTGATAAGAATCTCGTGATAAGCGGGCACGATCTCTGCTTTGACAAGATGTGCCAATAAAGACCGTGTCTCGTAATGTGGAGCGAGAGGTTGAAAGACGGTACGAAATAATAACCATGCAGGGGACGTAACGTCTCACCTCGAAAGCCGTCTGTAGATGGGACTTGTTAAATATTATATCATGTTGTGGTTGTATGTGGTGTCTGTTTCGCAGAGCCGGACACGTTCTCTGTTCAAGGACTACTTTGAAGTATTCGGAGAAGGAACCCGCCTTGCAATGCCGAAGACAATCTACGCGCTGGACACATCATCATTGAAGCCTGGTTCAGGGGCTACTGAGGGAGTCCTGGATTAAGGGGTCCTCGGGCATCCGGGCTATGTGACGTGGACCGGACTAATGGGCCATGAAGATACAAGACAGAAGACTTCCTCCCGTGTATGGATGGGACTCTCCTTGGCGTGGAAGGCAAGCTTAGTGTGCGGATGTTAATATTCCTTTCTCTGTAAACCGACTTTGTACAACCCTAGCCCCCTCCCATATCTATATAAACCGGAGGGTTTATTTCGTAGAGGCAATCATAATCATATGGGCTAGACAATTAGGGTTTAGCCATTACGATCTCGTGGTAGAACAACTCTTGTAACCCCTATACTCATCAAAGTCAATCAAGCAGGACATAGGGTATTACCTCCATCAAGAGGGCCCGAACCTGGGTAAAACATTGTGTCCCTTTGTCTCCTGTTACCATCAATCCTTAGACGCACAGTTCGGGACCTCCTACCTGAGATCTGCCGTTTTTGACACCGACAGCCGCCGCCTCTCCGGCTTCTCAGGCGCATCGTAGCAGTCCGCCTCCTTCTTTGCCTCATAAGCAACGAAGGAAGACAGCAGCAGCCGCTCTGGCTGCTCCAGCGTCTAGCTGTACAACCAGAGGCGCGAGGCAATACAGATTCGGTCCATCTCTCAAGCCTCTAGAGAGGTTACCATACGAGAGGACCATGGAGGAAAACGCGGAGATCTGTCAAGCCTATATGAAGGACTTATTTGAAACATGAAGAGCTATGAAACATCCACCTCCGGAGGAGAAGATAGATCTCGTGAAAGCGAAGCGCACTGTCGATGCCCTGAAGCGAGCACCACCATCTCCGCTGCAAACCAACTATGAGCGCATTATTGAAAGGTCATATATCTAAGCGGAGTAGTCGGGAAGTACTTGCAGTGATCGAAGGTTAGTAGAACGAAGAAGTGGGAAAAATATCCCCAGCTCGGCGAACAAGCGAGCCAATCGTGCTCCCTGCTCAAGGTCTCTAGCGATATCGTCGCTAATCATCCGGGGATGGTGACCGGTACCAATCCTGCAGATTACCTGCCCGACAATGCACATTTTGATACAATGAAGGTGGACAAATTCAAATACAGGCACGGGAACCCTCTTGCCAAACCTGCTCATCCTCCTCTAACAACAATGATGCGAAAATTCCATGAGTGGTACATGAAAACCTGTAGTGAGTTTGGGAAGGATATTTTGACGCTAAGAGTTAAAGAGGAGCACGACCTCGTTGGAATTGATCTATTGTCTATTCCATTTGAGGAGTTCTTCCATTTTTCAATCAAAAGGCCCTCAATAAAATAATCATCACTTGCTACCGTCTGTAAGTACTACTTCTGTAATTAAGTCTCCATATATAGCTCAGCTCTTTCATTACATGTATATATAATTATCCTCACTATATTATGCAGATTGAAGATCGTCGAATGCAGAAAAGCATAAATCTATGATATTGGGTTCATTAACACAAATCTCATAGATGAATGGACAGTAAATATGATGCCGCAGAAACCGAGGCCAACTTGCTATGATCGTTGCTTCAAAATCAAAACAAAGATGAAATACTCTTTCCTTACAACTTCAAGTGAGTGTTACTGTCTTGTGCATATTCGGTTTCCCTTATTACTCAAGGTTATAGTAATGTAATTGATAAGTTCTGCATGCGTGTGCAGCTTCCACTTTATTGTCCTAGAGATTAAGCTTGAGAAGGGACTAGTAACCGTCTTAGACTCGAGACGAAAAGATCCCGAGGAGTATGCGGCCATGACTAAAATGCTCGAGAAGTAAGTTCAATCGATCATTATCACACCATATCGGCAAATTTGTTCATTTCCTAATATCAAGTAATTGTTTTCTTTGTCTCGCGGGGTTTGGAAAGTATTCACCGCAAAAGCTCCGGGACTGCTGGGGGAGCTGCGATTTACACACCCAAAAGTAAGTGCTAGTAGCTAGCTAGTTCTGCGCATCTCCCGTTGATTCTAGCTACTTTCATCAATACATTATAATGCTTGATTATCAGTTTGATTGACCTCTATTTCTCGTAAAGTACTTGTGGCAGGAACCCGGGAATGATTACTGTGGATACTACGTTTGCGAGTTCATCTACAACGCGACGGCCAAGAATAAGCGGGGCTACTCTAAAAGACAATTTGAAGTGCGTAAGCAATAATATTCACAATTTATTTTATTACCATCATTTGCATTGAGGTTCATTCATATATATATGTATTGACTCCCTTCTTCAAATTAGATGTGGCAGATGCGGAATGAACTCCTACCACAAGATTGCATACAAGCAATTCAGGAGGAATTGGCGGGATTCTTTCTTGACCACATCATCAATAAAGCTGGAGAATACCATGTGGAACTTGACTTCAGATGTTAGGGGATTGTAAGAGATCTTATATTGTATATATGTAGCCAGTAGCGTCGGATAGATATACGAAAACTTGTTGTTCGACCAATCTCTCCGAGAAGGACAGGTCGATCACTTCTCTCTGTATATGTTCATGAAGATCTTCTGTACTTAATGTTTTCCTTCATTTGCTTACTAGCTAGCATGTCGAGTCCTCTCTATATGTATAGTACGTAGCGTCGACCAAGCACGGAGATAAGAGAGGACACTTCTCTATTTTAGCTAGCTAACACAATATATGAAACCCCTAAATTAACCCTACAAAACCCCCAACCCCCCCCCCTTAAAAACACAAAACCCCAGCCCCTGAAGTGCTGACGTGTGGATGCTTTTTGGTCCCGGTTGGTGCTACCAACCGGGACAAAAGTCCCTCCTGCCTGGGCAAGCCGCAGCGGTCATGTGGAACCCCATCTGTCACAGTTCATAGGCGAATCGGGACTAAAGGTATTGGGCTTTAGTACCGGCCCTTTAGTCCCGGTTCCAGAACCGGGACAAATGGGCCTTTGGAACCGGGACAAATGGGCCTTTTTCTACTAGTGTACGTTTTGCATGATCCTATGCCATTTTCCAAGCTCGTCGACCCCTCTTAATAGTGTGATTGTCCTATGACTTAAAAGGAACCAAACATTCCTTGTTGAAGTGGGAGGGGGAGTCAATCACTCCCTATAGAGCACCTCAAGAGAACGGTGACGTAAGATAAACTATAGTACCCGTCATTACTATCGCTACAACATTGTCATCATAGCAAAAAAAAACTATTAGGGACTAAACACACTTTCAATTCCCTTTTTGGGAAATTCATTTTAGCACATGGTAATAATAATAATAATCAAGGAATGATGCTATGCAACTTTACTAATATAAGGAGCTCCCCTATATCAATATACATCTGCAATGATATGAGTGAAGCAAAGATACAAAATAAATCATTGACCAAAACCTTGACATGTGATCAACAAGAATAGCCCTCAAGGTGCATAGATCACATGGAAGAGGTGTGGTGTGAGAGCAACATATATATGTACAACAAGGTGCACAAGATTGTATGATCATAATGGATACAATAAGCATGGCACATTATCTCAAAGTCTAACATTAAATTAGAGAGTGATTCACCTCCACAAGGTACAATAATGTAAAAAAAAGTATCACAATCCTAAAGAAAGAATCAAGGATAACATGAGGGTTTGAGATCTCCCAAATGAAAGAAGTCCAAAACAGAACACTTCTCTCCCTTTGGCATCAAGACGCCAAAAAAGAGCAAAAGGCGATGCTAACGAAGCCTCGATGCACGGAGGGGCACGTAAAGCATCATTTTGATCGTAAAAGTGCCAGTTAGCCAATGAGTTTTCATAGTCGGTGGCCATGTTATCCTTGTCCTCAGGGTCTGGCTGCACAATCTCATGCTCAGGTTCTTCCTCTCCCTTCCTCTGGTGCATGTACATCTTTACTTTGTTAATGTCCTCTATCTGGCACCTCTGAATAGATTTGCACATTTCAAGCAGATTGTTGAAACCTCAAACAAACATATTCTTCTCATGCTTGTTCATGCTCATAATAACAGTCATCACAGTTGCATTGGGAATGCGAGGATTAGAGGCACAACCTGGAGTGTATGTAGTACGGTCCTGCACGCCTTGTGTTGTACCCCTTCTTGGTGCCTTTGTACTCTGCTGGGTCAGGTGGCTTGAAACCTTTATTGTTCTTGGGTGCACTGGTATGATATGTGACCGTAGCAGGGAAGACAAAACTCGATCAATGCCTTAACTAATGCTGCATAGATGCATGACTTCTGAGCCATCACGCACTTCAGAATCTCTGCAAACATGTAGTCAAGAACATCCACCTCCTCATTCTCAGCATAGACAAAATACATCAATCATGGTTCTCCTCAAGTTTTTGCGAATCTCTGATCTTTGGAGTGAGGGTGTGGTGAAGAATGTGGCGCAAGCAGTCATAAGTGGGAATCAAATCCTTGGTAGAACCTGCAACAAAGGATTTCTCAGGCTTGTGTGCGAATGGAATCTCATACTCATATCTCCCAACCTCACAAACACAACCATACTTAGGATGCTCCTCTAGAAAGAACGGCTAGCTAGTAATCGCTCTAAATGCTGGCATAAGCACCTGACATTGTTGGGTACCTGACATCTAGAAGAGAGTTGGGTATCATCACTATCAAACCACATTGTGGCAAGGAACTGCATCACTAGATCTTCACTTTATGGATGCCTGAATGTCACAAATGGAATTAGCCTCATAGCATTGAGAGCATCATAGACTTCTGGATACAAATGACACTTGTTTCGGAGATCCACCACATCCACACCTCTATGTTGAGAAAACTTGTCATTCTTGGTCATGAGGATCTCATCATAGACCCTCCTCTACATGAAGTTGCACAACCTTGGATCAACATCATAATCGTGGTCTCGGTTATGAGGATTTTCATCTCTATATGTCCAATGATCCGGCTTGGATCACTTGGTCATAAAAAATCAAGAGCAAGGGCATACACTTCCACGATCTTGCATCATCATCATACTCATTTTCTTCTTCATCATCATCTTAATGTTTCTGAGCACCCTCTACCACATACAATTTATCCTTGAATGAATAACACTCGATGTACTCGATGTACCCAATGTGAAAGGACCGCTTAATCACTGTCGGCTTCTTAGCTGCTCTCTGAGCCGTCTCTGCATGTGGTGTTGTTGAAGGGCCCTCTCCTTCTTTCCTCTATTTTTCCTGTTTAAATTTTGTTTGTACAAATTAATTTCCTCAAAATAAAATCTGCCAGTTCCACTATTTTGTGACCTTAGAATTATCTACTCGCTCCTCGCTTAAGTGGAGGCACCGCGCCATCGCCGCACCACACCAGCCTCACGACGACCGGCTCAATGGATCCAATCCTACTACATAAACCTTGCTACACCAAACCCATCATGTCATCGCTGCGCTTCGCAGCGCCGACCTCACCATTGTGCGGGCTACGTCTTTGCCATGTTCGGCTAAAAGACTCCGACATCATCATGTCTAGCGACTGGTGATATTTCTCTAATTATTTTTAAACAATGAGAATTAATTCTATTAAAGCACTATTACTTTGGTGTGTGTTATTTCTCATACGCACATCAATTGGCTTGGCCCATGACCATCGTGATGATAGGTTATGATGAAAGGCACTCATCAGTTGTTGTTTTCTACATGTTTTTGACTTTTCCACAAAGTGTCGGGAGGGCATAAGGAGCCACCTGATGAACCCAAGCGGCCAGATGGTGGCGCCAGAGCCTACCCGCATGAGGTGGGCACGTGGGCCGCTTGGGCACTAACTTACATCATCTCGTTCGCCTATAAATCCCATCTTTCAAGAAACACCCGGTGCCACTTTTTCACGAATTTTTCGCTATCGCAGAGTGAACTAGTCTAGCGGCACCTCTCCAACCAGATATGTGTGGTCTGCTAGACAAACTGCAACTTACTTTCAGTATGGTTTTTCGGTTCGGTTTGTGGTTTCGACAGGGTATGAACTTTTTATGCCATTTTGAACTTTGGTTTTTATGGTATATACCAAAAAATCAAATAGTTAACCAGATAAAATGGAAGTTAACAATATGTTTATATTACTTGAGGCGAACAACCATATGAGTTGTCATTTTTCTTGTACATGAGCCAGATTGTGTAATAAACATGTACATTTTTCGTGTAACATAGTCATTTCACTACTAGGAAAAGGGTTACTAATGGCGCACCAGTTTTGCCTACTAATGGCGCATCACTGGTGCGCCATTAGTATCACACCACTAGTATTTTTTACTAATGGCGCACCACTGGTGCGCCATTAGTATAGACCACAGTGCGTCATTAGTATAGGCCACTGGTGCGCCATTAGTATAGGCCACTGGTGCGCCATTAGTATTTTTGAATTTTGAAGGCGGGAAAATAGTAGTGGCGCACCGTCTAACCACGACCGTGCGCCATTGCTATTTTTGAATTTTGAATTTGGATGTGGATCGTGATATTTTTGCCCATTTTTTGTTCATTTTTTTTGCTCGTTTTTTGGCACGATATTATTTCAAATTTTGTGCCTCTTTTTGGACCTTGTACGTTCTTTTGTCGTGTTCTTTTGCCAGAGAGGAGTTCGCCGGAGAGGAGGAGGAGGTAGCCGGAGAGGAGTTTACCGAAGAGGAGGAGAGGAGGAAGGAGAAACCATGAGGTGATGGGAGGATAGGAGGGAGGAGGAGCTCACCGGAGAGGAGGGAGGAGAAACCGTGAGGGGAGGGAAGGGGAGGAGAGGAGGGAGGAGGAGGTCGCCGGAGAGGAGGAGAGTAGTATGGTGGAAGAGAGAAGGGAAGATGGAGTGGAGGAGAGGAGGAGATGAAGTGGAGGAGAGGTGGAGTGGAGAAGAAAAATGAAGAGGTAAGGAGGAGAGGACCACGCCCAGCCATATATACGGCATAGTAATGGCGCACCGCGGGCAGGTGCGCCATTACTACCTTTTTTTATTTATTTTATTTATTTTGAATTTTGAAGGCGGGAAGATACTAATAGCGCATCATGGGGAGATGCACCATTAGTAACTTTATTTTATTTTATTTTTACTTATTTTGAATTTTGAAGGCGGAAAGATACTAATGGCGCACCATGGGTAGGTGCGCCATAAGTAAGTTTGAATTTTTTGAATTTTTTGCCTTTCCAGATCTTAAAAGCCCCGTATCTTATTTTCTGTTAGTTTTTTGAGGGTTTTGAAAATGTTTAACCGGGTTTTCCCCGTTAAATTCGGATGTAACTTTTCGAGTAGATGATTTTTCATATAAAAAACTTTTTCATCCGAGTTCGTACGCAAAAGTTATGTCCATTTTACAAATTCTCAAGAGATTTCGCAAATAAAGTCGAAATTCATATTTGTAAATTTTCACAACAACTAGACCACATATCACATGGGAAACTTACTTTCTTTTATTTTTTGACATTTCCATCATTTTTTTCTTATTTTTAACTTAAAAGACGGTCCAGAGGGTGCATTCGGTGTAAGTGGTGGCCAAGTTACTAATGGCGCACCGTGGCAACTAGTAATGGCGCACCACTCCCACGATGCGCTATTAGTAGTTTTGAAAAAAAAATTAATTTTTTTTTACTAATGGCGCACCGTCGATGTGGTGCACCATTAGTATTTGCACACAAATGGCGCACCAACACATGATGCGTCATTAGTATATACTAATGGCGCACCACATGTCTGGTGCACCATTAGTGGCGATATTATCTATAGCCCTTTTTCTAATAGTGTTTTTCTCTTTAAAAAATGCTAAGCACGTCCATAACCACCAAAGTATGAACTAATGCATGTATATATCCTTATATATATAGTTATATACTATTCTAGTAAAATAGTATGTGTTTTGAGTCATACATTTGTAAATTATTATTATGTCTTTCTTAAATTCATGTCAACTTTGGTTTTTATGCTATATACCGAGACCATACCGAAATAATTTGATATATACCGAAACCAAACTATATTTTAATTTCATACCATATTTACCGAAGTATTATACCCTACAAACCAAAAAATATATAAAACAAACCATGTAAACCGAATGCACAGAGTGGCCACTAATGAACCTATGGCCCTATAGTCTGTTCTCCTTTACAGAAAACATCATCAAAAAATACTTTTCTTTGCTTCAGTTTTCTTTGGTTTGTTCTCTTTTTCCTTTTCTTATGTTTTCCCATTGTTTTTATTTATTTTCTTCGTTTTGTTCGCTTTTTCCTTTTCTTCACTTTTCTTCTTTGCTTCAGTTTCTTTGTCGGTTTTATTGATTTTCTTTATTTTAACACATGTCCACTTTTTCTCAGTTCACACTGTACATTTTTAGCGCACACATGAAACAATTTTTATACACGTTGGACTTTTCTCAAATACATGTTGTATTTTTTAAAATAAAATACATATTTTGAAAAAAAAAATACACATTAATCTACTACACCTATAAAAGGAAGAGAGGGCGGAGAACCAAATCATCCTATCCATCCAAACCTGCAATCTGATGGTCTACATCGCTTCAAAACACCAAACATGTTTTATGCTTTAATTACCCACCATGCCATTATGTTTAATTAATTACCCACCATGCCATTACCTTAATCCTCTTCTCTTTCATCACGCAGGAACAAAACCAAAACCGCTGCCCATGCCTCACCACCAGCCACACCCCACGCCTCGCCCCACCTCTTTCCCTACAACCTCGCCGCCAACTACTGCCTCCACCTGTGCCTCGATCTCCATGTGCCGCCGTCCGCCGGACCGCCTCGACCTGTGCCTCTCCATGCGCCGCCGGACCATCGGGCCCACGCGCCACCGGCTTGCCTCGACCTGTGCCTCTCCACGCGCCGCCGTATCGCCGCGTCCACGCTCCAGCCGCCCGGCCGCGTCGTCCACGCACCACTCCTCGCGGCTGCCATATGCCCGACGAGAGACCGCCGGCGCACGCTCCTCCCAACCGCCACAGCCCACCTCCTCCGCGACATCCACCCTCGCCCATCCCGAAACCCTAGCTGCCGTCGGCGGCTCATTCTTCTCCGTCGCCTTCTCCACGGCTACATCCCACCCCGCATGCGCGGGTGCGAGCCACCGCGCGGTCACCGCCATGGTCGCAGCCCCGACCAAGGTTGGCGCCACCATGCCGTCGGTTGAGTTCACCATCGCCGTCTTCAACAAGGAGAAGATCTCCCTCGCCGGCCACGAGTATGTCCGCATCCTCCCATTCCTCCCCCTCCCCCGGAGTTCGCCTTTTTTTTGGATGTCGCGCTCCAGTGAAATGTCAGACGACGTGTGCATTTTAACCATTTCCTCTACGGGCATCTTGTTCGCAGATATGAGGTCGTGGCCCGTGGCGGCGTCGGCATGCAGAGATCCTCAAAATTCTAAAGATGCAATTCGTTTTCTATTATCTCTCCCCACCTTCTGAATTTTCTTTATAACCCGTGGACACAGTTTAGTCCTCTGTTTTTGTGAGTTTCTGTCGAGTTTCATTGGATATAAATCTGTTTGAAAACTTACTATACTATCTTGGCTGTTGGACTTTAGTTTCCGGTCCGTTGGTTCATCCCCAATTCGTCGATCCCTGCTAAAACTAAAGGTGAACTATTCGTTTTTTCATTCTATAGAAACAGAGTAGCATATGTTGTTAGTACTTATCCTATTCAGTCTGGTGTCCATGACGTGCTCTAACAGAGTTTTCTAATGGTGTTTTTGTAGGTTCCGTTATAAGACCAATGTGAAAGGACTGCTTAATCACTGTCGGCTTCTTAGCTGCTCTCTGAGCCGTCTCTGCATGTGGTGTTGTTGAAGGGCCCTCTCCTTCTTTCCTCTATTTTTCCTGTTTAAATTTTGTTTGTACAAATTAATTTCCTCAAAATAAAATCTGCCAGTTCCACTATTTTGTGACCTTAGAATTATCTACTCGCTCCTCGCTTAAGTGGAGGCACCGCGCCATCGCCGCACCACACCAGCCTCACGACGACCGGCTCAATGGATCCAATCCTACTACATAAACCTTGCTACACCAAACCCATCATGTCACTGCTGCGCTTCGCAGCGCCGACCTCACCATTGTGCGGGCTACGTCTTTGCCATGTTCGGCTAAAAGACTCCGACATCATCATGTCTAGCGACTGGTGATATTTCTCTAATTATTTTTAAACAATGAGAATTAATTCTATTAAAGCACTATTACTTTGGTGTGTGTTATTTCTCATACGCACATCAATTGGCTTGGCCCATGACCATCGTGATGATAGGTTATGATGAAAGGCACTCATCAGTTGTTATTTTCTACATGTTTTTGACTTTTCCACAAAGTGTCGGGAGGGCATAAGGAGCCACCTGATGAACCCAAGCGGCCAGATGGTGTGGCCAGAGCCCACCCGCATGAGGTGGGCACGTGGGCCGCTTGGGCACTAACTTACATCATCTCGTTCGCCTATAAATCCCATATTTCAAGAAACACCCGGTGCCACTTTTTCACGAATTTTTCGCTATCGCAGAGTGAACTAGTCTAGCGGCACCTCTCCAACCAGATATGTGTGGTCTGCTAGACAAACTGCAACTTACTTTCAGTATGGTTTTTCGGTTCGGTTTGTGGTTTCGACAGGGTATGAACTTTTTATGCCATTTTGAACTTTGGTTTTTATGGTATATACCAAAAAATCAAATAGTTAACCAGATAAAATGGAAGTTAACAATATGTTTATATTACTTGAGGCGAACAACCATATGAGTTGTCATTTTTCTTGTACATGAGCCAGATTGTGTAATAAACATGTACATTTTTCGTGTAACATAGTCATTTCACTACTAGGAAAAGGGTTACTAATGGCGCACCAGTTTTGCCTACTAATGGCGCATCACTGGTGCGCCATTAGTATCACACCACTAGTATTTTTTACTAATGGCGCACCACTGGTGCGCCATTAGTATAGACCACAGTGCGTCATTAGTATAGGCCACTGGTGCGCCATTAGTATAGGCCACTGGTGCGCCATTAGTATTTTTGAATTTTGAAGGCGGGAAAATAGTAGTGGCGCACCGTCTAACCACGACCGTGCGCCATTGCTATTTTTGAATTTTGAATTTGGATGTGGATCGTGATATTTTTGCCCATTTTTTGTTCATTTTTTTTGCTCGTTTTTTGGCACGATATTATTTCAAATTTTGTGCCCCTTTTTGGACCTTGTACGTTCTTTTGTCGTGTTCTTTTGCCAGAGAGGAGTTCGCCGGAGAGGAGGAGGAGGTAGCCGGAGAGGAGTTCACCGAAGAGGAGGAGAGGAGGAAGGAGAAACCATGAGGTGATGGGAGGAGAGGAGGGAGGAGGAGCTCACCGGAGAGGAGGGAGGAGAAACCGTGAGGGGAGGGAAGGGGAGGAGAGGAGGGAGGAGGAGGTCGCCGGAGAGGAGGAGAGTAGTATGGTGGAAGAGAGAAGGGAAGATGGAGTGGAGGAGAGGAGGAGATGAAGTGGAGGAGAGGTGGAGTGGAGAAGAAAAATGAAGAGGTAAGGAGGAGAGGACCACGCCCAGCCATATATACGGCATAGTAATGGCGCACCGCGGGCAGGTGCGCCATTACTACCTTTTTTTATTTATTTTATTTATTTTGAATTTTGAAGGCGGGAAGATACTAATAGCGCATCATGGGGAGGTGCACCATTAGTAACTTTATTTTATTTTATTTTTACTTATTTTGAATTTTGAAGGCGGAAAGATACTAATGGCGCACCATGGGCAGGTGCGCCATAAGTAAGTTTGAATTTTTTGAATTTTTTGCCTTTCCAGATCTTAAAAGCCCCGTATCTTATTTTCTGTTAGTTTTTTGAGGGTTTTGAAAATGTTTAACCGGGTTTTCCCCGTTAAATTCGGATGTAACTTTTCGAGTAGATGATTTTTCATATAAAAAACTTTTTCATCCGAGTTCGTACGCAAAAGTTATGTCCATTTTACAAATTCTCAAGAGATTTCGCAAATAAAGTCGAAATTCATATTTGTAAATTTTCACAACAACTAGACCACATATCACATGGGAAACTTACTTTCTTTTATTTTTTGACATTTCCATCATTTTTTTCTTATTTTTAACTTAAAAGACGGTCCAGAGGGTGCATTCGGTGTAAGTGGTGGCCAAGTTACTAATGGCGCACCGTGGCAACTAGTAATGGCGCACCACTCCCACGATGCGCTATTAGTAGTTTTGAAAAAAAAATAATTTTTTTTTACTAATGGCGCACCGTCGATGTGGTGCACCATTAGTATTTGCACACAAATGGCGCACCAACACATGATGCGTCATTAGTATATACTAATGGCGCACCACATGTCTGGTGCACCATTAGTGGCGATATCATCTATAGCCCTTTTTCTAATAGTGTTTTTCTCTTTAAAAAATGCTAAGCACGTCCATAACCACCAAAGTATGAACTAATGCATGTATATATCCTTATATATATAGTTATATACTATTCTAGTAAAATAGTATGTGTTTTGAGTCATACATTTGTAAATTATTATTATGTCTTTCTTAAATTCATGTCAACTTTGGTTTTTATGCTATATACCGAGACCATACCGAAATAATTTGATATATACCGAAACCAAACTATATTTTAATTTCATACCATATTTACCGAAGTATTATACCCTACAAACCAAAAAATATATAAAACAAACCATGTAAACCGAATGCACAGAGTGGCCACTAATGAACCTATGGCCCTATAGTCTGTTCTCCTTTACAGAAAACATCATCAAAAAATACTTTTCTTTGCTTCAGTTTTCTTTGGTTTGTTCTCTTTTTCCTTTTCTTATGTTTTCCCATTGTTTTTATTTATTTTCTTCGTTTTGTTCGCTTTTTCCTTTTCTTCACTTTTCTTCTTTGCTTCAGTTTCTTTGTCGGTTTTATTGATTTTCTTTATTTTAACACATGTCCACTTTTTCTCAGTTCACACTGTACATTTTTAGCGCACACATGAAACAATTTTTATACACGTTGGACTTTTCTCAAATACATGTTGTATTTTTTAAAATAAAATACATATTTTGAAAAAAAAAATACACATTAATCTACTACACCTATAAAAGGAAGAGAGGGCGGAGAACCAAATCATCCTATCCATTCAAACCTGCAATCTGATGGTCTACATCGCTTCAAAACACCAAACACGTTTTATGCTTTAATTACCCTCCATGCCATTATGTTTAATTAATTACCCACCATGCCATTACCTTAATCCTCTTCTCTTTCATCACGCAGGAACAAAACCAAAACCGCTGCCCATGCCTCACCACCAGCCACACCCCACGCCTCGCCCCACCTCTTTCCCTACAACCTCGCCGCCAACTACTGCCTCCACCTGTGCCTCGATCTCCATGTGCCGCCGTCCGCCGGACCGCCTCGACCTGTGCCTCTCCATGCGCCGCCGGACCATCGGGCCCACGCGCCACCGGCTTGCCTCGACCTGTGCCTCTCCACGCGCCGCCGTATCGCCGCGTCCACGCTCCAGCCGCCCGGCCGCGTCGTCCACGCACCACTCCTCGCGGCTGCCATATGCCCGACGAGAGACCGCCGGCGCACGCTCCTCCCAACCGCCACAGCCCACCTCCTCCGCGACATCCACCCTCGCCCATCCCGAAACCCTAGCTGCCGCCGGCGGCTCATTCTTCTCCGTCGCCTTCTCCACGGCTACATCCCACCCCGCATGGGCGGGTGCGAGCTACCGCGCGGTCACCGCCATGGTCGCAGCCCCGACCAAGGTTGGCGCCACCATGCCGTCGGTTGAGTTCACCATCGCCGTCTTCAACAAGGAGAAGATCTCCCTCGCCGGCCACGAGTATGTCCGCATCCTCCCATTCCTCCCCCTCCCCCGGAGTTCGCCTTTTTTTTGGATGTCGCGCTCCAGTGAAATGTCAGACGACGTGTGCATTTTAACCATTTCCTCTACGGGCATCTTGTTCGCAGATATGAGGTCGTGGCCCGTGGCGGCGTCGGCATGCAGAGATCCTCAAAATTCTAAAGATGCAATTCGTTTTCTATTATCTCTCCCCACCTTCTGAATTTTCTTTATAACCCGTGGACACAGTTTAGTCCTCTGTTTTTGTGAGTTTCTGTCGAGTTTCATTGGATATAAATCTGTTTGAAAACTTACTGTACTATCTTGGCTGTTGGACTTTAGTTTCCGGTCCGTTGGTTCATCCCCAATTCGTCGATCCCTGCTAAAACTAAAGGTGAACTATTCGTTTTTTCATTCTATAGAAACAGAGTAGCATATGTTGTTAGTACTTATCCTATTCAGTCTGGTGTCCATGACGTGCTCTAACAGAGTTTTCTAATGGTGTTTTTGTAGGTTCCGTTATAAGACCAATGTGAAAGGACTGCTTAATCACTGTCGGCTTCTTAGCTGCTCTCTGAGCCGTCTCTGCATGTGGTGTTGTTGAAGGGCCCTCTCCTTCTTTCCTCTATTTTTTCTGTTTAAATTTTGTTTGTACAAATTAATTTCCTCAAAATAAAATCTGCCAGTTCCACTATTTTGTGACCTTAGAATTATCTACTCGCTCCTCGCTTAAGTGGAGGCACCGCGCCATCGCCGCACCACACCAGCCTCACGACGACCGGCTCAATGGATCCAATCCTACTACATAAACCTTGCTACACCAAACCCATCATGTCACTGCTGCGCTTCGCATCGCCGACCTCACCATTGTGCGGGCTACGTCTTTGCCATGTTCGGCTAAAAGACTCTGACATCATCATGTCTAGCGACTGGTGATATTTCTCTAATTATTTTTAAACAATGAGAATTAATTCTATTAAAGCACTATTACTTTGGTGTGTGTTATTTCTCATACGCACATCAATTGGCTTGGCCCATGACCATCGTGATGATAGGTTATGATGAAAGGCACTCATCAGTTGTTATTTTCTACATGTTTTTGACTTTTCCACAAAGTGTCGGGAGGGCATAAGGAGCCACCTGATGAACCCAAGCGGCCAGATGGTGTGGCCAGAGCCCACCCGCATGAGGTGGGCACGTGGGCCGCTTGGGCACTAACTTACATCATCTCGTTCGCCTATAAATCCCATATTTCAAGAAACACCCGGTGCCACTTTTTCACGAATTTTTCGCTATCGCAGAGTGAACTAGTCTAGCGGCACCTCTCCAACCAGATATGTGTGGTCTGCTAGACAAACTGCAACTTACTTTCAGTATGGTTTTTCGGTTCGGTTTGTGGTTTCGACAGGGTATGAACTTTTTATGCCATTTTGAACTTTGGTTTTTATGGTATATACCAAAAAATCAAATAGTTAACCAGATAAAATGGAAGTTAACAATATGTTTATATTACTTGAGGCGAACAACCATATGAGTTGTCATTTTTCTTGTACATGAGCCAGATTGTGTAATAAACATGTACATTTTTCGTGTAACATAGTCATTTCACTACTAGGAAAAGGATTACTAATGGCGCACCAGTTTTGCCTACTAATGGCGCATCACTGGTGCGCCATTAGTATCACACCACTAGTATTTTTTACTAATGGCGCACCACTGGTGCGCCATTAGTATAGACCACAGTGCGTCATTAGTATAGGCCACTGGTGCGCCATTAGTATAGGCCACTGGTGCGCCATTAGTATTTTTGAATTTTGAAGGCGGGAAAATAGTAGTGGCGCACCGTCTAACCACGACCGTGCGCCATTGCTATTTTTGAATTTTGAATTTGGATGTGGATCGTGATATTTTTGCCCATTTTTTGTTCATTTTTTTTGCTCGTTTTTTGGCACGATATTATTTCAAATTTTGTGCCTCTTTTTGGACCTTGTACGTTCTTTTGTCGTGTTCTTTTGCCAGAGAGGAGTTCGCCGGAGAGGAGGAGGAGGTAGCCGGAGAGGAGTTCACCGAAGAGGAGGAGAGGAGGAAGGAGAAACCATGAGGTGATGGGAGGAGAGGAGGGAGGAGGAGCTCACCGGAGAGGAGGGAGGAGAAACCGTGAGGGGAGGGAAGGGGAGGAGAGGAGGGAGGAGGAGGTCGCCGGAGAGGAGGAGAGTAGTATGGTGGAAGAGAGAAGGGAAGATGGAGTGGAGGAGAGGAGGAGATGAAGTGGAGGAGAGGTGGAGTGGAGAAGAAAAATGAAGAGGTAAGGAGGAGAGGACCACGCCCAGCCATATATACGGCATAGTAATGGCGCACCGCGGGCAGGTGCGCCATTACTACCTTTTTTTATTTATTTTATTTATTTTGAATTTTGAAGGCGGGAAGATACTAATAGCGCATCATGGGGAGGTGCACCATTAGTAACTTTATTTTATTTTATTTTTACTTATTTTGAATTTTGAAGGCGGAAAGATACTAATGGCGCACCATGGGCAGGTGCGCCATAAGTAAGTTTGAATTTTTTGAATTTTTTGCCTCTCCAGATCTTAAAAGCCTCGTATCTTATTTTCTGTTAGTTTTTTGAGGGTTTTGAAAATGTTTAACCGGGTTTTCCCCGTTAAATTCGGATGTAACTTCTCGAGTAGATGATTTTTCATATAAAAAACTTTTTCATCCGAGTTCGTACGCAAAAGTTATGTCCATTTTACAAATTCTTAAGAGATTTCGCAAATAAAGTCAAAATTCATATTTGTAAATTTTCACAACAACTAGACCACATATCACATGGGAAACTTACTTTCTTTTATTTTTTGACATTTCCATCATTTTTTTCTTATTTTTAACTTAAAAGACGGTCCAGAGGGTGCATTCGGTGTAAGTGGTGGCCAAGTTACTAATGGCGCACCGTGGCAACTAGTAATGGCGCACCACTCCCACGATGCGATTAGTAGTTTTGAAAAAAAATTAATTTTTTTTTACTAATGGCGCACCGTCGATGTGGTGCACCATTAGTATTTGCACACAAATGGCGCACCAACACATGATGCGTCATTAGTATATACTAATGGCGCACCACATGTCTGGTGCACCATTAGTGGCGATATCATCTATAGCCCTTTTTCTAATAGTGTTTTTCTCTTTAAAAAATGCTAAGCACGTCCATAACCACCAAAGTATGAACTAATGCATGTATATATCCTTATATATATAGTTATATACTATTCTAGTAAAATAGTATGTGTTTTGAGTCATACATTTGTAAATTATTATTACGTCTTTCTTAAATTCATGTCAACTTTGGTTTTTATGCTATATACCGACACCATACCGAAATAATTTGATATATACCGAAACCAAACTATATTTTAATTTCATACCATATTTACCGAAGTATTATACCCTACAAAGCAAAAAAATATATAAAACAAACCATGTAAACCGAATGCACAGAGTGGCCACTAATGAACCTATGGCCCTATAGTCTGTTCTCCTTTACAGAAAACATCATCAAAAAATACTTTTCTTTGCTTCAGTTTTCTTTGGTTTGTTCTCTTTTTCCTTTTCTTATGTTTTCCCATTGTTTTTATTTATTTTCTTCGGTTTGTTCGCTTTTTCCTTTTCTTCACTTTTCTTCTTTGCTTCAGTTTCTTTGTCGGTTTTATTGATTTTCTTTATTTTAACACATGTCCACTTTTTCTCAGTTCACACTGTACATTTTTAGTGTACACATGAAACAATTTTTATACACGTTGGACTTTTCTCAAATACATGTTGTATTTTTTAAAATAAAATACATATTTTGAAAAAAAATAATACACATTAATCTACTACACCTATAAAAGGAAGAGAGGACGGAGAACCAAATCATCCTATCCATCCAAACCTGCAATCTGATGGTCTACATCGCTTCAAAACACCAAACACGTTTTATGCTTTAATTACCCACCATGCCATTATGTTTAATTAATTACTCATCATGCCATTACCTTAATCCTCTTCTCTTTCATCACGCAGGAACAAAACCAAAACCGCTGCCCATGCCTCACCACCAGCCACACCCCACGCCTCGCCCCACCTCTTTCCCTACAACCTCGCCGCCAACTACTGCCTCCACCTGTGCCTCGATCTCCATGTGCCGCCGTCCGCCGGACCGCCTCGACCTGTGCCTCTCCATGCGCCGCCGGACCATCGGGCCCACGCGCCGCCGGCTTGCCTCGACCTGTGCCTCTCCACGCGCCGCCGTATCGCCGCGCCCACGCTCCAGCCGCCCGGCCGCGTCGTCCACGCACCACTCCTCGTGGCTGCCATATGCCCGACGAGAGACTGGCAGCGCACGCTCCTCCCAACCGCCACAGCCCACCTCCTCCGCGACATCCACCCTCGCCCATCCCGAAACCCTAGCTGCCGCCGGCGGCTCATTCTTCTCCGTCGCCTTCTCCACGGCTACATCGCACCCCGCATGCGCGGGTGCGAGCCACCGCGCGGTCACCGCCATGGTCGCAGCCCCGACCAAGGTTGGCGCCACCATGCCGTCGGTTGAGTTCACCATCGCCGTCTTCAACAAGGAGAAGATCTCCCTCGCCGGCCACGAGTATGTCCGCATCCTCCCATTCCTCCCCCTCCCCCGGAGTTCGCCTTTTTTTGGATGTCGCGCTCCAGTGGAATGTCAGACGACGTGTGCATTTTAACCATTTCCTCTACGGGCATCTTGTTCGCAGATATGAGGTCGTGGCCCGTGGCGGCGTCGGCATGCAGAGATCCTCAAAATTCTAAAGATGCAATTCGTTTTCTATTATCTCTCCCCACCTTCTGAATTTTCTTTATAACCCGTGGACACAGTTTAGTCCTCTGTTTTTGTGAGTTTCTGTCGAGTTTCATTGGATATAAATCTGTTTGAAAACTTACTGTACTATCTTGGCTGTTGGACTTTAGTTTCCAGTCCATTGGTTCATCCCCAATTCGTCGATCCCTGCTAAAACTGAAGGTGAACTATTCGTTTTTTCATTCTATAGAAACAGAGTAGCATATGTTGTTAGTACTTATCCTATTCAGTCTAGTGTCCATGCCGTGCTCTAACAAAGTTTTCTGTTGGTGTTTTTGTAGGTTCTGTTATAAGACCAAGAGAGACTCTTTGGTTTCGGCCCAGAACCTGAGAGACTCTTTGATTGAAGCCAAGTCTAACATTGCCGTTAAGCTTAGCTATTCAAATGTATCCCACTCGAGCTACACCGCCAATCGTCGTTAAGGTTAGCTATTCTCAGGTTTTTTCTGGATGCTTAAATAGTGGGACGTAACTAAGTGCTAAAACTACCTGAACTATCTTGATTATAGATATATTTGCATTATTCAATGACTGAAGTATATCCTGATTGATAGGTAGTTCTAATGTTCATACCCAGAATTTATTGAGCTCATTTTAATCATTCGTTTGCATGTTAATTTAAGTAGGAAGATGACTGTGACCATATAATGGAGAGAGCTTGTGAAATTTCAACTAAATATTAAGCCTGATATCAAATAGTTGGAAGTGCTTCTCGAATCTTCGTCCTGGCTGATGGCACACTGAACAAGTTATGCCATGTATGACATCCCATCTTCTTTGATTTTATTTACTTCTTGTGATTGGCCTAATCGTGCCTGCGGGACATTCAATTTTGATTTTTCTTTGTGGGGATTCAGTATTTTTATTTAGTTGTAAGGTTAATTTTATTATTGCGCAAACCTAGTTCTTGACTTGTATCTATTCATTCTTGTGTATTGCTTCTCCCAGAAGGCGCATTTGAAGGAAGAGAAGGTGGCCATTAATAACTTCAAAAGATGAGCTGAGTGACTTTTTTATGGAGATACTCCCTCTGTTCCATAATGTAAATCTTTTTAGATATTCCAATATAGACTAATACGGAGCAAAATGAGTATCTACAGTCTAAAATATCTATATATTCATCCGTGTGTAGTCCATATTGAAATCTCTAAAAGGACTTATATTTAGGAGTGGAGGAAGTACATGGTTAATGCTCTACCGAAGTATGTGCATGCAAGGCACAATTTTAGATTGGTTTGCATTTTATGGGCAAAGTTGTTGGTTTTCGTAGCATGGCAACCTTCAGATGTTGATGCAAAAGACAAGCGATGCGCTACTCGGTGCAGTTTTCATATGGTCTATTTAATTAGCTTTTGTCTGATGTCGTCATGGTACAAGGCATAATTTTGCCAAATGTATTGCTTGATATACTGGTAGGAAACATAAACACACCTACATGAACTGTTTCAAGCTTTGCTTTGCTTTGCTATGTTCTTAACTTCCAATCTATGTTATTAACTTCCAATAGCATATTACATGAAATATTCATTGCATCTCATTTTGCACCATGGTCCACTCACCAAAAAAGGGGCAGCCCACAGTGTTTTTGTAAAGAACGCAATGAAGCAAAGTAGAATCTTGTATTAACTTGTATCAATCTTCTTTTTGCATTACTTTTGCATGTAGTAATCTTGTTTGTGCCTTTGGAAGCGAGGAGATCCAGACTGAAACAAATGCAGCAAGGAAGATATTTACTACAGACAAACATGTGCACTGCAGTTCTGTTGAGAGAGATTAAGTCAGGTGCACATTTGTTTCGGGTAACCTTTTCTTTTGTTGACATGAATTTTGTTTACTATAAACAAATTTGTCCGTAGGATTTGAGGCTGCAACTAGCAGATCTGAAAAGCATTTTTTTCTTGCTTCACTAGGAATCTTATGGGAAGTAGTGAAACTATGATTTGGCCCTGGAGGCGTCACCTAACAATTGTGCTTGCCAGGTTAGTTTCTGTTGTCAGGAAGATGACCTTAATGCATTGGTAAGATTTGAGGTTGCTCTTGTCCATAGGTACAGAAAAAGGGTACCAATATTTACATATTCTAGGCTTGCTAACGAATGTCGCACTTTCTTAATCTTCCATATCACCAATATTTGAAATGTTTATTTGATGTGGATGCACCATAGAGTAGTGTTCTTCATTTGATGTTGCTTTTAATTTTCAATGTTCAGTGCAATACAACAGTATGGCTCTTGCTGAGAATTTCAATCTGAAGCTAACTGGTATTGATGTTGTGCAACATCGAACGTTCAAATCTTTAGAATCAGTGGACAAAGTAGTTTCTTGTACATACAAGATTGGACAATCCTTTTATGTTGGAAGTATATTGTTGGATCTTAGATCAAGAGGACGGTATTTTTTTTAAAGGAGAGCAGCCCCCGGCCTCTGCATCAAAACGAAGAGGACGGTATTGAACTGGTCTTTCATCTAATTTTCTTTTTAAGGAACCAATTTTTTTTAGCAAAGTTAGTACAATGGCGAGAAATCAGCTAATTCGTTTTCTTGTTGCTGATAAAGAATGTTTTAGGACAATGTTTGTAGCTAGACTTTGTGCATAGATTTGTACTGTGGATGTGTAGAAGGAACCACATTGTTGGTACCTGAAGGCACACTCAATAAGATTATCTACCCTTTTATTATTTGGTTTGCACCAAACTATCATACATTCCATTGCTTGGTTGGTCATGTAGGTGACAAGTGATGATCTACTTACTATAAGTCTACAAGTGGATATATTTTCTTTTCAACTCTTGTCACCTTGGTATTATTTTTTTGTTCTTCAAGACTTGACATGGATGACATCTAGGGGCACATGGAAGTTATGTTATCCATATAGACAAAATGAGATCTATCTTGAAATGCAGAAGGTTTGTGCATTATAGTTTTATTGGGTGATCGTGAGAACCAGCGCCGAGGAGATGTTGCGGGTCATCAAGGAGTACATCACGCCATATGTTCATGCTCGCTCATCATCGTCGCAGTCGCCTGCTATCCTCGCTAGCTACTGCAGCTGCTGAGGGGTACCACCGACGCTCATGTGATGGATCACTTGCATGTCACCGGTGGGGAAAATTAGGGAAACTTAATAAAGTATAGTTTAATTATTTTAAATGTTGAGTTTACCTCACATACTATGTGTATTTATATAGTACGCTTACAATATTTTCATATTATGTACTCCCTCTGTAAGCAAATAATATAAGATGTTTTAGGTCACTACCTGTCCAAAGTGTGAGGTGAATTTTCCCTTGAAGATGAGTGCATAGTGTCAAAAAAACGCCTTACATTATAAGACGAAGGAAGTAGAAACGGAGGTAGTAGAAAAGAAGCGAGAGGATGTGACAAGGATAAGATGTGCGATATGTTGTGGATCAACATGGTGATAGAGGAGAGGACGATGGAAGTAATAATAGTTAAGACGTAATTTGCATATCCAAAAATTAAATTTGACAAGACGTGCATTGTACGTGCACGATTACTAGTATTTTAAACATAAATGTTGTACATTTCTTATTGGGAATGATTATTTTTTGAAATTTTCACGGATTTTTTTTGGAAAATTTTGAATAGTTCTTTAATCTTTTGCATACATTTTCCTAATGCATATGACCATATTTCAATGTAAGGGAACATTTTATTACATTGCATAGACATTTAAAAGTATCAAAACGATGTTTCTGAATTGCAGGAATTATTCTTTAAAATGTCACATACATTTATTTAATGGTATGAATAAATTTGTTTACAATACGAAAAAAATTTATTTACATTTATACACTTTTTTATGAAATGAGGTGAACAAGTTTTTCGGAATGTACGAACATTATTTCGAATTGCATGAACATATTTTCATGCATTGTATAAACATTTTTCAAATATCACATTCATTTTTTTAAACACATGACATTTTTGAATTGCAACAAATTTTTTTCGTATACATGATTAATATTTTTTATACGTGTTTAACATTATCAAATAAATGATTAAGATTTTTCAAAATTAATGTAAAATAATTTTTGTAATATGTACATATATAGAGAGAGAATATTTCAACATATAAAAAATAGTAAAAACGAAAGCCAAAAAAGAAAAAGAAATGTGAAGAAAAACCCAAAAATATGTGGGTGACGTCTAAATGACATCAGCTTGACATGCACAGGTGGTTACTATGCCTGCCAAGCAATGGCTCCCTGCAGGCGACACTGCACCAAGTGTCGTTGCGGGTGGCACATAGCAGAGCTCCTGTTCAGCGTCTTAAGCGCCAGAACAGATAGTTGGCGTCCACGTGATCCACCTTATGGACCGGCCCATGATGCACAGTGTAGTAAAATTGTTTCACAGAAAAAAGACGCAAAAGGTGCGTCTAAAAGGACTAGAATTATGGATGAAAACGGAGCAGAAACGAACGGAACTGAGTATTACCACATTTGTTTTCATATATTTTTGTGACTGCTACCATCGGAAAACACCATTCCGCTTTTGTTTCCATTTTCACATTAAAAAAATCCCATTTCCACTTCCGTTTTGCAAATTTCCGCTTTTGTTTCCATATTTCCTCTCTGTTTCCATTTTTCCGTCGGAAAACGGAAAGTTTCCACTTCATTTTCCCGAACTAGAACTGACACCGTGCAGCTACGACGTATGAATTTATCTGCTAACCACTGCCGCAATTAAGCACTAGTGATTGATAGGAACACGAAATATGTAAGAACTATTGTATTGGCGTTATTTATTAGATTTTTGAATTATTTGAAAACCATTTGAAAAAGTTGCTTTTTTATGAAGAAGAGTTCATCAAATTTCGAGAAAAAGTTCATGAATTTAAAAAAGTTAAAGAATTTGAAAAAACAGCTCGTTGATATTTGAAAAATGTTCATCGAATGTCAAAAAATGTTCATCAACTTTGACAAAAAGTTCATCTATTTTAAGATAGCTCATCCATTTTGAAAACAATTAATCCATTTATTTTTAAAAAATTCATCAAATTTGAAAAAAGTTCATTAAAATTGAGAAAAGTTCATCGAATTGAATTAAAAAATCAATAGTTTTAAGAAAACAGTTCATCGATTGTAAGAAAAGTTCAAGAAAAAATGAAAAAGGAAAAATGAAAAAGAAAGAAGGAAAAAGGAAAGAAGAAGAAAGAAAAGATGGAAGAAGAGGTTATTTAACAGAACAGGCATGTTGGCATGCTGGTTACTGCCGCATAGATCCATGCGGGAGATCGCACGTTTGATTCTCCCGCATTTTTTGCGATTCAAAAAAACAAAAAGGGGCGACTTAGAACGCCCAGCGCAGAGGAACATCAGGCGCCCATTTGGAAAATTCATAAAAGTAAAAATTCAAGAAATGTCTGTGATTTTCAAAAAAGTACATGAAGTTCAATAATTGTGCGTGACTTCAGGAAAAAAAAGTTCATACATTTGAAAAGTCATGAAATCTGGAAACAATAAAGTTTATGTATTTGAGAAAAGTTAACGAGTTTAAGTTCTAAAATTTCAAAAATATATTCATGAAGGTTTTATTAAAAACCAAAAATTTAAGAAACTTCCCGAATTTGAAAATTTTCTAAGACTTGGTAAATTAGGTAATTGGGAAAACAATTTGTTAAAAATAAAAAATGTTCACCAAATTAATAAAAAAAGTTCAGTACATTTTAAATAATCTTTAAATCAAAAAAGGAAACTAAATTTGTATAAAACGAGGTTCACGAATTTGAGGATATGTTCAATAATTTATAAAATTATAATTTGATAAAATTTAATATATTTTAGACAAGTTTTGGAATTCAAAATAGTTCACACATTTGAAGAACTGAACAACGAAGCAAAAGTAAGAGAAAAGAATAAACCAAAAAGAAAACAGAAGGGAAAATGAAGAAAAGAAAAGGAAATAAAATAAAAACAAATAATCGTCTGAAAAAAAACCACCAATACCCAGTCCAATAAAACTGGAAGGAACTGTCTAAAGATTTTTTTGAGATAATGGAAACATCTAGAACTAGGAACTTTCTAGATGGTTCCCAAAACCGGCATGGGTAATAAAAAGGCTGACAGGCCAGTTAGTTCTAGCGAGCATTGGGGGTATACACGCTATACGGAATACACTCTATTCGGGTGCTCCTGTTTGGCACCTTCAGCGCCGCAGAAGCTGATTGGCCCCCAATGCAACTCATAGTGGGCCGGCCCTTGAAGGCGCAGCGACCTGTGTTATATAGGGCAAAAAACCCCACAAAAAAGTGCCTTGGTGTAGATTCTAACTCGCGCCGTTGAATCCCTGGATTTGCGTAGCTATCCATAGGACCATGTGAAGGCAAGTGATTAATAGCAATGCGAACCCTTTTAGAACCAGTACAACTGTGTCGAAAAGATTTTTGAGTTATTTGAAAATAATTTGGGAAAGGTTGATTTTTCTTTGAAAAATAGTTCACTGATTTTGAAAGAAACTTTGCCCAAATGGGAAAAAAGTTCGTCGAATTTGATAAAAGTTCACCGATTTTAGAAAAAGTTCACCGAATTTTAAAATCATTCGATTTGAAAAAGTTCAATGATTTTGAAAAAAATCATCAATTTAAGAAAAACGTACAGCAATTTTGAAAAATGTTCACCGGTTTTGTAAAAAAGTTCATCCATATGGATAAAAAGTTCATCAGATTTGAAAAAAGTTCACTGGTTTTGAAGAAAAAGTTCTTTGATGTTCAAAAAAATTCTCAATTTTGAATATAAAGTTCATTAAATTTTAAAAAAAGTTCAACAAGGTTGAAAAAAATCCATCCAATTTGAAGTAGTTTGTGAATAAAAAGTAAATAAAAAAGGAAAAAAAATATGAAAGAAAAGAAACAGAAAAAGAAACAAAACGAAAAAGCGGTGCAGAAAAAACACGAAACAAGAAAGAAAAAAAAACGCCGGGCAAAGTATAAAAGATGAAAAGGAAGGCCACTGCCTTAATGTGTTCTTTTTCTGATGCGAGTGGAACGTACACTACAGGTCGCAGGTTCGAATCTCTCCAGCACTCCTTTTTTACACATTAAGCCAAAATTAAAAGTTGTGAGATGGGCCGGCCCAGCGCGCGAGCGCTGTTGGCGACCATTAGCGAAATTGCCCTACAACTGGCCCTGCAATGCCAAATAGGGTTTGCCACTCTTTTCAGCGCTGATTGTGCAAAAATCCTATGTTCCGCACAACGCAACAGAAAGTAAGGCCTCTTGTACATGGACCAAACCCGAACACGGTAAATGGCCGGCAAACTTTACTGTTATTATTTTCAATTTTCATATTTTTCGCTCTTCAATTTTTGATTTGGGTTTTCATTTTTCAATTTTGTCTTTCATATTTTGTGTTTATTTTTAAATTTCCATTTTATTTTTATTATTTTCAAAAAAATTGGAAACTTTTAAAATGTTGGCATTTCAAATAAATTATTGAAACTTGAAAAAAGGTTTCTGTTGTGAATTTTTTTTCAATTTTTTCCACTTTTCAGGAATACTCAGAAGCTGAAAAAATGTCCATATTGTCAATTTTCTTCCACAAATTCAAAATTTTCTTGTGTTTTCAAAAAGTCATTGTTTTTCACAAATGTTAATGTTTTTAAAATATTATTCAGCATTTTAAAAGTTATCCCCGTTTCACAAATTTGTTCGGAAATTTTGAAAATGATCCAACTTTTCGAAATTTGTACACAAGTGCGGAAAATACTTCTTTTTCTTCTAAATAATTCAATGCGTTTACAAATTTTTAAAAAATCGTGTTTGTGAAAAATTGTTCGTAATGTTTTTTAAGAATTTTTGTCGAAATCTTGTTTGTCAAAAATCATATTTACGGATTCCAATTTTTTTAAGAAATGTTTGATTTTTTTTGGATCTGCCAATGTTTTTAGTTCTTTTTTGTTGTGCTGTGTATATTTCACAAACACTTACTAGCTCCACTAGCTAGCTAGGTGTCTCCACAAGGCAGGGTCGTGAGTTTGATTCTTGTTTATCACAACACTTTTTTGGAGATTTTTACACCACTCACGGGCGGGTGCTACCGTGTGGTCGGCCTAGGTGGGGGACCCCCCCCCCCCCCCCCCCCCATTTGCGAAACGTAGGGAATTCGCTGCAATAAGTGGGACCTCCCGTTATCATGTCACTTTACATCGGAAAAATATATTTGTCATCCACATTGGCGAATTCGGTTCCTGTCGCACAAAGGTGATCGAGTAAGCCGGCTCATGTGTCACATTTTCCCCCATTTTTTTTGGTTTTCTTCCAGTAATTCAGATTGCCTTTGGTTTTTATATTTGGCTTTATTTTTTGTTTAATAATTTCTCCATGTTTATGGCCCCTCTTTTCTTAATAGAAATACCTTTTTTATAGAACTTAAAAAAACACATCTACACTGTTTAAATTTCATGAATAGTTTCTGAAACACAAGATATATTTTAAACATCCATGGTGCATTTAGGAGACCTTGAGGAAGATGACTTCGTGGGAAGATCCTTCGTGCGGGAAAGAGACGGTTTTCCATATAGGATATTTGATTTGTACATGTGTCTTCCATTGGGGAGCTCCTATCAGGAGCTTCCGGCGCCCGAACTTCTCCCTGGGCTCGCTACGCGCTTAGTTGCGCCAGCCCACGAAATCAGGTTGAGCAGCGAACACAAAAGCTCGCACAAAGGCGCACAAATATAGATCTCTACAGCTCTTCAACTCATGACCTTCGAGTTCACGTACAAGTCCCAATAGACACTCGAGCTACCCTGTCGCTAGTGATTAGTAACAGCGGCAACTGCGTAATAAACAATGTCGCCGCGCTATTTTATTTCACAGAACCATCTATTGTATACCTTACAATTTTTGAATAATTTGGAAAAGGTTCATGGATTTTGAAAAACTGCTCCATTTTGGAAGAAAAGTACACAAACCCGAAAAAAGTTCATTGATTTTCAAAAAAAAAAGGTCATCAATTTTCAAAAAATCTGAGAAAGGTTCATCAAATTTGAGAATGGTTCATCAAATTTGGAAAAAAGTTCATTGAAATTTAGAAAAAGTTAATGGATTTCCAAAAAACGTTCATCAAACTTGAAAATACTTCATCAACTTTTAATGTTTTTAATGGATCTTGAAAAAAAGTTCATCAAATATTTTGTTTGGGGTAAAATAGTAGCTAAAACCATTAATTAAATGTCTTTTATTTTTTTTATAAAATACTAAACTATTTTGTTTGGGATAAAACTTTTTGTGGCAGTAGATTATGTTGTAACACCGATTTAGGGATCCACTTTATAAATTATAGAAATAAAATAGTAAAAAAATAGATAAAAGTAAAACAATAAATAAATAAAGACAAAAGCCTGCCCTCCCTCCCCGTGGGCCGTTTGGCCCACCAGGCCGGCCCATCCATTTCCCCTAACCCCCCACTCCGCCACCAAACCCTAGCCCTATCCCCACTTCTCCCCCTCATGCTCCCCTCCTCATCTCTGGATCTCGGGGGCGCCGGAGCGCCCGCGCCCAACGGACCGTCGCCTCCGCCCCGCGACCCCTCCCTCCGTCCTTGCGTCGCCGTCCTCGCCCAGGACCTCGCCGGACCGCCTCCCCGCCGGACCGATCCGTCCTCGACTCCTCGTCGTGCTCTGCACCCCCCTTGCTGCCCGGGTCCGCCCCTGCTACCATCGACCACGCTGGCGCCGCCCCGTCCCCGCCTCCTCATCACCGGCCGACCCCGGCCTCACCGAACCCCCCTTCACGGCACCGGGGGTGAGCTCCCGTGACCCTCTTCCCTGTTTTTTTCCTCTATCATCGACGCCGCCCGCACCTATTGCCCCTTGTCGGTGTCAAAACCGGCGGATCTCGGGTAGGGGGTCCCGAACTGTGCATCTAAGGCGGATGGTAACAAGAGATAGGGGACACAATGTTTTACCCAGGTTCGGGCCCTCTTGATGGAGGTAAAACCCTACGTCCTGTTGATTATTCTTGATAATATGAGTAGTACAAGAGTTGATCTACCACGAGATCAGAGAGGCTAAACCCTAGAAGCTAGCCTATGGTATGATTGTACGTTGTCCTATGGACTAAAACCCTCCGGTTTATATAGACACCGGAGGGGGCTAGGGTTACACAAGGTCGGTTACAAAGGACGAGATATACATATCCGTATTGCCTAGCTTGCCTTCCACACCAAGTAGAGTCCCATCCGGACACGGAACGAAGTCTTCAATCTTGTATCTTCATAGTCCAACAGTTCGGCCAAAGGATATAATCCGGCTGTCCGGATACCCCCTAATCTAGGACTCCCTCAGTAGCCCCTGAACCAGGCTTCAATGACGATGAGTCCGACGCGCAGTTTCTCTTCGGCATTGCAAGGCGGGTTCCTCCTCCGAATACACCACAGAAGAGTTTGAATACAAGGATAGTGTCCGACCCTGCAAAATAAGTTCCACATACCACCGTAGAGAGAATAATATTTGCACAAATCTAATCTGCTGACATGTTTTGGCAGCATGACATCATGTCATGGCTCGGTAATTATTCGAACCGTTTTTCTTTAACCAGCCCCGCACATAACGCGAGGCGGTTTCTTGACACGTCTTGTCAAAGCAGAGATCGTGTTCCCCTTATTACGGGATTCTCATCAATACGGACGTGGGTAACCCAACCGCGCCATCAATTACGGCGCTTGGGGGATAAGTGAGTTTTACCAGGCTAGTGGGGGCGCACAGTTTAGTCCGCCCTTATAAAGGGACAAGATCTCACCTTTTTCTTCCCACGCCTTCTTCCTCCTTTCTCATCCATTCTCGCGCACTCGAGCTCCAACGCCCAAGTCCGCATCATTCTCCTCAACTCTCTCCAAACATGTCCTTAGCGGGAGGCAAGTGGATGGCCTGCTCCGTCACTGAGGGACACATCAAAAAGCTACGTGGAGCCGGATACTTAGCCGGGATATCGTGCACCGGCTGCCAGCCGCGGGGCAGGTCATCCCTACCCCAGAACCTCACGAAAGGGTGGTTTTCCTCCCCCACTTCGTCCGCGGACTAGGGTTTCCCCTCCATCCATTTGTCCGCGGCCTCGTGTTCTATTATGGGCTGGACTTTCATGATCTAGCCCCGAACTTCATCCTCAACATCTCGGTGTTCATCGTCGTGTGCGAGGCCTTCTTCTGCATCCGGCCCCACTTCGGCCTGTGGTTGAAGACCTTCAATCAAGCCGAAGGTGGTGGGCGGCCAACAAGAGGAATGCGGCGGAGCCATGGTGGGTAAGATGCCCAACGTTATATGGCCCGAGGGCTCCTTCGTGGAGACCATAAAGGGGTGGCAATCGGGGTGGTTCTACATCACCGAGCCGCACGACGCCAACTGGGTGGCGGCCCCCGAGTTTCGATCCGGAATCCCCATGCGGCTCACTTCCTGGAAGGAGAAGGGCCTGTCATGGGGTTCATCAGTGGAGTTGGACGACCTCCAGAAGTGTATCCGGAACATGACAAGCAAGAAACTTAAGCTTGTCAACATAGTCCAGGTCATGCTCTTCCGCCGGATCCTCCCGTGTCAACAAAGGGACTTCAACTTATGGGAGTTCGACCCGGCGCAGCACCAGACCCTCAGCGAGCTCTTCGACACGACACATAAAGACGTCTGGAGGGTCCTGTTCAAGGGTGCCGAGGTCCCTCCTTCTCTTACCGAGGACCGCGGGCTAAGCGCGAAGCGCCATGCGAATTCGGTAAGTTTTGTACATCTGGCAGGGTATTTATTTCCCATAGCTTAACCATGTGCGGGGTCTGAGCTCCCATGCCTTTGACAGGACTGGGTGGAGACATCGGAGCAGATCAACTGTCCGGCCCCTCTGCCCGAAGACCCTGTGGACGCTCTCCTGACGGAGATGTAGACTACGACTCCTTATGAGGTGTCGGACAAGACCAAGAAGAAGGCCAAGGGAACCCGAAAGAGTTCCCGGCGCCAGGTGGTATCGGACTCATCGTTCGATAACACCGAGACACCCTCCTCCCGTGAAAACGAGGAGAAGGATGATGAAGATTCTCCCCCTCCAGCCGGGGGAGACAAGAAAAGGAAGGCTGCCCCAACCGGGGAGGCCGAAGGGTCCAAGAAGGGAAGGACTCTCCTTCCGGACCGCTCCACCACCGCCGCCGACGGCGAAGACGAGTGGCTGCTCAGGGCCAATCCCCTGGCGAAGTCGTAAGTATTCGGATACCAGAGTAACTCATAGTATACCTTTTTCGCACTGCTTCTCCTAACGTCGAATATGATTACGAAGTCCGCCCCAAGCCCGTATTGATGTATCATCGTAGGATGGTTCCTTGGACTCGTTGGACATGAATAGTGATACACTTCCAACCGCCTCCTCCCCTTGCCCTACGAACAATGCCAAGGTATTGTCTCAAGGGGCACCTAGCCGGGGGGAGACAGTCCCGGAGGCGCCTCAAGGTGACCTTTCGGACTCCAGGAGTAAAGGGAGCAAGGCTCCCGGGGGCTCCAACTTTGGCCCTCAGCCGAACACCGCGCCGGAACCTCCAGTGGTTCTGGACTCGGGCAGGTGGCCCCTTTCAAAAGGGGCAAGACACCCGTGCCGGTGACCTCTGTCCATCCAGAGGCACCGGACAACCTGCTGGGAGCGCTTCGTGGCGCTTCCATCGATGAAGAGCACCGCACTATTATGAGTGCGGTGATCAAGAAGGTTCATTCCGCCAAGAGCGGACTGACTGAAGCCTGTGCCAGCCTTCTAACAGGCTTTGAGGTAAGTATTTAAAATATAGGAAAAATATTACCGCATAGACAGTAGCCCCTGATGCTCTGTTTGCTGTTCACAAAGAAAAGCCGAATAGAGGATCAATAATATTTGCAGGAGTCTAATATAAGTATGTTTGTATGCGTACGCAGGCTTCACTGCTGACCTCTACCGCACTGACTGCGGAGGTCGCCGCACTGAAGCAGGACCTTGAGGGATCCGAGAAAGAGCTCGGCCTTGCCAAGAGGCAGCTCGAGGAGAACAAAGGTAAGTAATACCTTGTCTATAGATAAAAGAAAATGTGGTTGCGAAATGACAGGATCATCATGAATGTGCCAGGGGCCACGACCGAAGTGGTGACCCTGAAGCAAGTGTTGTCCGAGGCTAAAGACAAAGCGGCCAAGGGGCGCACCGAGCGGGAAAGGCAAGAGGCACGGGTGGGCGAGGTGCAGCAAGAGCTCCAGGCTCTCGTGAAGAAGTACGAGGCTCTGGAGCTTGACTCGAAGACGTGAGAGTCCGAGCTTGCCGCGGTCCTTGAGAGCACAAAGCATGCCAAGGACGAAGCCCAAAAGGCCCTCCGAGAAATTGAGGCGATGAGGAATATAGTGGCGGGTAAGGCATTCAATATGCAAAGCAAGCATGTGAAAGTGAATTACTTGTTACTTACACAAGTCTGGAGCTCTCCAGGAGCATTCACAGATTTGCCCCGCAGCGTGTCGGATACAGCGAAGTATTACCAGGCAGAGGAGGGAAGCTCGACAGAGAAGTTGTTCTGGTCTCAGTATACTGGGACCGAACACCCGATGCCTATAAGCGACCAGCTGAAGCAACTGGTCGAGCTGCACAAGGCGGCCGAACAGGCCATGAAGGGCTTTATAGTCCGGATGTGGCCTGGCGACTCCCTTCCCAACAGCTACTTTGGCCTGGTGAGGCGGCTTGTGGATGCGTGCCCACGGCTGGAAGTCATCAAGCGATCCGTCTGCATCGAAGGTGCCCGCCGAGCTTTTGCCCGTGCAAAGGTGCATTGGGCCAAGATGGACGCCGAGAAACTGGTGAAGGAGGGGCCGCCACAGGGCAAGGAGCATCGCCACCCCGAGATGTATTTTGAGGGTGTCCTGAAGGGTGCCCGTCTTGTAGCGGACGAGTGTGCAAAAGATGTAATATTTGAATGAACTTGCCTGTTTGAATTTAAAATATTACCTTTTGTTCGGCTGTTTATCAAATCTGAGAGATGGCTAGTCGTCGGCTTCTGCCCCCACGCCACGAGTGCTAGGGTGTTCGGGATAAACCTGAGCACTCCTTTTCCCATTTTTGGGCCCTTCGAGGGAGGTGCTCAGCACAACGAACAAGGCAATCAGACTATAATGCTTTATCACTCTCACTTAGCCATAGAATTCTATAATTTTAAATTTTGGCGAAGCCCCTAGTATTCGGAAGGCCGAATTCGGGGCGCTAGACACGCCTTAAGCCGGAGAAAGCCGACTCCTCGCTCTAAGAGGCATAAGTCTTTAGGGACTCGAAACCTCTCGAACAGCGACCAACTCTCGCCTTATCATGACAGTCAGTTTTAGCTTTCTCTACTGAGGTGCTTAGCCCAGCTGAACCAGGGCACAATCGCAGTAGTTCTCCCAGTGCTACCTTAGCCGATATAGCGGAACGTAAGGTACCAAAACACGGGAGCCGGGCAAACCCAACTATTGACCTAAGACATGATTCGGAGCTGATGCATATAATGCTATAAGTTCGGGGTGCCGCACTATCGAAAGTGTTCGGACTTCTCACGCCGTATTATGGGGTATGCTTAAGCCCCTAGCGTACTGGCCGTACCAGAGTGTACGGGTGCTGGATGTCATGGATTAATATATATATATATATATATATATATAGAGAGAGAGAGAGAGAGAGAGAGTAGTACTATTCTAATCCCGGGATTAGAATAACTATTTGGATCACGATCAGCCCTTATAAGGAGCGACGGACATGTTCCCGAACCCACGCTCCCACTACCCCACGCCCCCACTCCACTCTGATCCGACCACCCACCCTCGTCAACCTCCGCCTGCCTCCCGAAATCCCGGTGACCGTGGCCCGGCCGACCACCCGCCGGCGACCAGCTGCACCGGCGCCGCTCCGGATCCCCCCACGACCGGCAAATCGTTCCCATCCCCAGCTGGCGCATCCTTCCCCCCTGTCCCGCCCAGAACGTGCCACCGCTACCAACCGGCGCCGAATCCGTCCCTCGACCCGGATCTCGCCGCCGCCATCGTCCATCGCCGCACATCGCGCCGCCGCCACCGTCCATCGCCCCACATCGCGCCACCCCACCGTCCCACGATTGGGATCGCGGCGCAGCCACCGTCCCACGACGGGGATCGCGTCGCAGGAACTGTCCCACAATGGGATCGCGCCACTGCAAACGCCATCGACCCACCTCCCGTCGTTGGGATCCTGCTGCGGCGCGACAAACCACCGGGATCATCCTACCGTGCGACCTTCCTCCACATGCCGCCATGAACTTCTTCCACCGGCCACCGCGATCTTCTTCCCTCCCCTTCCTCACTGAAGATGAGCTAGCGGGCCGCCATAGCTACTCTACCACCAACGCGCCATCGCCTCCGGCGGCCCCTCCCGCATCACCTCTGCTTTCCCCCGCCAGCCACGGCATGCGGCGCACTCTGGACCCGCCACTTTCATCTGACCCTGCTAGTGGTCAGTACATTGGCCCTCCCTTTCATCAGATATATTGGCCTCTGGATCCTCTAACGACCACCACGGCCGAGGCCCGATTGATGTTGCCGGCCTTGAGTAGTGGTTGCCAGAGCCCATGTTTCTCCTGACAAAAACTGATGTTTTTCTTGTTGTTCTTCTTCAGTTTTGTTGACTGAACATAACTGTCTCCACTGATTGGACTGTAGGTGACATGTGGATGATTAGTCTGAATGATTGGTCTGAAGTGCCACTGAAGACATATAGAAACGGGTTCGACAGTGTGTCTTGCAATTAGTCTCTGCCCCACCTTATAACAAAATGATAAAATGATTCATTTACGCCAAGCATGTGTGTACATGGATTTGCGGGATTTGGTTTTTTCTCTAGTAACTAGCATATTTGGTGAATGTGTGAAGTCCTGCTACTACTAATAGAGAAGGAAAATCACCACTAAACCTCGTTTTGAGACAAAATGAAACCAATTTAGAAAAACTTGGCAAGCCCACAGTGTATCACCACCCATTTCTTTTATAAGACAGTAGTGTGCGTGCGTTTGATGTGCTCGTGCTATGGGTATGCTTTTTTCGCAAGAATTTCAAAGTATATAGAAAACTTAGATTTGTTGAAAAGAAGTTCAAGGGCTTTGTGCAGAGAAGTTCAAAAATTCTTGCGAAAGAGTTTCACCTTGTACTTCCATGTTCGATTTTTTTTGTATGAAAATTGAATACAATTATTTACTCGAAATATAAAAAGGTGAAGTTCATATTGAAATAACAGAGAAGTTTGGAGTTTATCAAAACCTAGGATTTATCTATTCAAAAAATAAAAAAACACAACGCCATTTTTTGCACTTTTAAAAACAACTCATAAACGAAAAAAGGTTCCTAGAAGTTCAAGTGCTCTACGAGGAAAAGTTCAAAAAATTGTTGTGAGAGAGGTTCACCGTGTATTTAGATGTCCAAAATACATTAAAAATGTGTTTTTGTGTTTTGAAATAATTCTCTCAAACCAGAGAGAAGTTCAGAGTGATAACAACCAGAAGTTCACGTACTACATGGTGTGTATTTCATATAAGAAAAATACAAAAAAAATTCTAACATAGCGGAGTTCACACAGACATGACCCAGAAGTTCGACTACTTCATATAGTGCAAAAAACAACACGTTCAAAAACAGATCGAGGTTCAAACAAACATGCCTGAGAAGTTCAACTACTTCACGCACTGCAAAGAAACAACACGTCAAAAACAGAGTGAGGTTCAAATAGACATGCTCGAGAAGTTCAACTACTTCATGCAATGCGTTTCCATTCGCGATGAAGGCAGAAATCATGATCTCATCATTTTCTAATTTACTTCAAAACGTCAGGAATATCATTTGTGTAAGTTTAAGTCCTCGGTCGGAAAAAATGAAAAAAATTATTGTGAGAGATGTTTGTACAAAAACAATATCATTTGTGTAACACTGACGAATGGATGAGAAAATTAAAAACAAAAAAACATCACAGAAGTTCAACGTGAAAACAGCTGGAAGTTCAACTACTACGCTGAATGAATTTTAGATTAAAAACATTTAAAATCTCGCGAGTATGAAAAGATGATCAACATGAGAAACTTGCGTGCTTACAACAGCTTTCCATCCGTATATCAGCTGCTCAATTCCGGTGAATGGATGGAGAGTTACGAGCAGTGGATGGAGACCTACGAGCAAAAAAATCACGTGAAAAACAGAGTGAAGTTCAGGTACACGCGCCGAGAAGTCCAGCTTCTTCACGCGGTGCATTTTCGAAAATCTGTTTCGCGCTAAAGGCAGAACGCATGATCCCGCCGTTTTCGAAATTACTTGAAAATGGCTAGGAATCCGAGAAAACAATCAACATGAAAAAGTTTCGCATTTTCCGTAGCTTTTCAGCGGTATATTATTTGCCCCATTCCGATAAAGTTTGTAGAAATTACGGCAAAAATATTTTTTTTAACTATTTTCAAAACTGACATAAAACCGTAGTGAATTAGGAGAAGCAATATATACAAAAAAGTTTCGCATTTCTTCAAGATTTCGAACGCCATATCATTTGCTGCATTTGGACGTATGGTTAAAAAATTAGCTCAAAAATACGAACTCGGTGGAACTTGTACCATTTTCTAAATTACTTTTAAACCATTCAAAATTAGAAAAAACTATTAACATAAAAAAGTAGCAAATTTTCATAAGCTTTCCAACGCCATATTATTTGCCTCAATTGGAGTAGCCGTTTAGAAATGGCGTCAAAAACACGAACTCGGGTGTTCAGTTTACGAAATTTTACGATTTTCCGAATTACTCTTTAACCGTAGGGAATTAGAGAAACTTTCAACATATGGAAGGAGCGGTTTTGCAGCAGCTTTTCAACGCCATATTATTTGCCTCATTCCGATAAACGTTTTAAAAATGCGATCGAAAATACGATTCACGTTTTTTGTATGAAGAAAAAACGGTTTTCAAAACTGCTCTTAAACCCTTACATTTTGCCAAAAATTTAACTTGGGTCATGATACTGATGTCCATAGCTATCCAACGGTATATCGCAATCCCCATTTGGACACCTTTTAGCTGAAGTTTAACCTAGTACTCGGGGAAGGTCAGGCGCGTTACTCGGAAAGTTCATGTTGTGATCAGAATAGTGTTTATATATATATAGAAAAAGAAGAATAGAGAATGCGATAATAGTCTAGTGCTATGCATTGTTTATTCAAAAAGGTGCGTTAAAGCAGAATGATACAAGTAGTGTGATAAGCAGAAAGTAGGACTATTTGACATGTCCCCTTCAAGGGCAAGTTGAGGAATGGTATTTAAAGCAAGTATTTCACTCGTTATCGGAATCCACCTAGGAGTTCAGTGGTGCGACGTAGCTTTCTGCCTCCTTGGATGCTGCATCATGTGTCCGGCAATCATACTGTCGGACAGGGTTTCCAGAGATTAAAGTCCTGAAAGAGAGAAAAATAACAAAGCAGGAAGCCCCTAGTGCGATTGAGCCGCGTCTTGGGGCGTGACGTACTCGTGCCCCCTCCCCCGTGTGCCCATGGTATTTTCAATGCGTAATTGTGTACGCGTGGCACGGATTTTGCCGTTTGGCTGGGGCTGGGGCGGGGGCTGCATTGCTATGCGAGCTCGGAACGTGCCAGGCTGTCGTGTTGCCGATTACTCCAGGCGCGCTTGAAGGTGTCCGGGTCTTTAATCGCCGAACTGGTGGATTGCCTTAAGAGGCTGCTTTGCGCTTCTGCTGCGAGGGCTGCAGTGTGCTCCTCCGTGCGGAGAGAGCGCTCTGTGTTTCCATTGATTGTGATGACCCCTCGAGGTCCTGGCATCTTGAGCTTGAGGTATGCATAATGCGGCACCGCATTGAATCTCGCAAATGCGGTTCGCCCGAGAAGTGCATGATAGCCACTGCGGAACGGGACTATATCGAAGATTAACTCCTCGCTTCGGAAGTTATCTGGGGATCTGAAGACCACTTCCAGTGTGACTGAGCCTGTGCAATGGGCCTCTACACCTGGTATGACGCCTTTGAAGGTCGTTTTTGTGGGTTTGATCCTTGAGGGGTCTATACGCATTTTGTGCATTGTGTCCTGATAAAGCAGGTTCAGGCTACTGCCGCCATCCATAAGGACTCGAGTGAGGTGAAATCCGTCAATGATTGGGTCTAGGACCAGTGCGGCCAATCCGCCATGACGGATACTAGTGGGGTGGTCCCTGCGATCGAAGGTGATCGGACAAGAGGACCATGGGTTGAACTTTGGGGCGACTGGCTCCAACGCGTATATGTCCCTTAGCGCACGCTTCCGCTCCCTCTTGGGGATGTGGGTTGCGTATATCATGTTCACCGTCCGCACTTGTGGGGGGAACCTCTTCTGTCCTCCGGTGTTCGGCTGCCGGGGGTCCTCCTCGTCATCGCTATGTGACCCCTTATCTTTGTTTTTGGCGTTTAATTTGCCGGCCTGCTTGAACACCCAACAATCCCTGTTGGTGTGGCTGGCTGGCTTGTCGGCGGTGCCGTGTATTTGACCCAAGCGGTCGAGTATACAGTCCAAACTGGACGGGCCCGGAGTGCTTCTTTTGAATGCCTTTTTCCGCTGACCGGGTTTAGAGCCTTTGAATCCGGCATTGACTGCCATATCCTCGGTATTGTCATTGTTGATGCGGCGATTGTGTTTGTTGTGACGCGACCTGCCATTGCCATCCTTGGTATCCGAAGGACCTGTTGGGGAACATAGCAGAAATTCAAAATTTTCCTACGTGTCACCAAGATCAATCTATGGAGAAACCAGCAACGAGGGGAAGAAGAGTGCATCTACATACCCTTGTAGATCGCTAAGCGGAAGCGTTCAAGAGAACAGGGTTGAAGGAGTCGTACTCGTCGTGATCCAAATCACCGGAGATCCTAGTGCCGAATGGACGGCACCTCCGCGTTCAACACATGTACAGCCCGGTGACGTCTCCCATGCCTTGATCCAGCAAGGAGAGAGGGAAAGGTTGAGGAAGACTCCATCCAGCAGCAGCACAACAGCATGGTGGTGGTGGAGGAGCGTGGTGATCCAGCAGGGCTTCGCCAAGCACCGCGAGATTGTTGGGGAACGCAGTAATTTCAAAAATTTTCCTACGCACACGCAAGATCATGGTGATGCACAGCAACAAGAGGGGAGAGTGTTGTCTACGTACCAACGCAGACCGACTGCGGAAGCGATCACACAACATAGAGGAAGTAGTCGTACGTCTTCTTCCCGATCCAACCGATCCAAGCACCGTTACTCCGGCACCTCCGAGTTCTTAGCACACGTTCAGCTCGATGACGTTCCTCGGGCTCCGATCCAGCAAAGCGTCGAGGAAGAGTTTCGTCAGCACGACGGCGTGATGACGATCTTGATGTACTACCGACGCAGGGCTTCGCCTAAGCACTACAACGGTACGATCGAGGTGGAATTTGGTGGCAGGGGGCACCGCACACGGCTAAGGAACGATCTCAAGGATCAAGTTGTGTGTCTATGGGGTGCCCCCTGCCACCGTATATAAAGGCCAGGGGCAAGGGGGAGGAGTCCCACTCCTACCGGGAGTAGGACTCCATCCCCCAAATCCTATTCCTAATAGGACTCTTCGGGAGAAAGAGAAGAGAAGAGAAGAGAGGGGGGCCGGCCCCTTCTCCTAGTCCTAATAGGACTAGGGAAGGGGGGTTCGGCCGGCTAGCCTGTGGGCTGCCCCTTCTCTCTTTTCCACTAAGGCCCAATAGGCCCATTAGCCTCCCGGGGGGTTCCGGTAACCCTCCCGGTAATCCGGTAAAATCCCGATTTCACCCGGAACACTTCCGGTGCCCAAACATAGGCTTCCAATATACCAATCTTTACATCTCGACCATTTCGAGACTCCTCGTCATGTCCGTGATCTCATCCGGGACTCCGAGCAACCTTCGGTACATCAAAATGCATAAACTCATAATAACTGTCATCGTAACGTTAAGCGTGCGGACCCTACGGTTCGAGAACAATGTAGACATGACCGAGACACGTCTCCGGTCAATAACCAATAGCGGGACCTGGATGCCCATATTGGCTCCTACATATTCTACGAAGATCTTTATCGTTCAGACCGCATAACAACATACGTTGTTCCCTTTGTCATCGGTATGTTACTTGCCCGAGATTCGATCGTCGGTATCCAATACCTAGTTCAATCTCGTTACCGGCAAGTCTCTTTACTCGTTCCGTAATACATCATCTCACAACTAACTTATTAGTTGCAGTGCTTGCAAGGCTTATGTGATGTGCATTACCGAGAGGGCCCAGAGATACCTCTCCGACAATCGAAGTGACAAACCCTAATCTCGAAATACGCCAACCCAACATCTACCATTGGAGACACCTGTAGTACTCCTTTATAATCACCCAGTTACGTTGTGACGTTTGGTAGTACCCAAAGTGTTCCTCCGGTAAACGGGAGTTGCATAATCTCATAGTTATAGGAACATGTATAAGTCATGAAGAAAGCAATAGCAACATACTAAACGATCGGGTGCTAAGCTAATGGCATGGGTCATGTCAATCAGATCATTCTACTAATGATGTGACCTCGTTAATCAAATAACAACTCCTTGTTCATGGTTAGGAAACATAACCATCTTTGATTAACGAGCTAGTCAAGTAGAGGCATACTAGTGACACTCTGTTGGTCTATGTATTCACACATGTATTATGTTTCCGGTTAATACAATTCTAGCATGAATAATAAACATTTATCATGATGTAAGGAAATAAATAATAACTTTATTATTGCCTCTAGGGCATATTTCCTTCAGAGATATGAGGAGAAAGAGAGGTAGGGCTGCGCCAACAAGAGGAGAGGAACTCGTGTGTTGTGGGCAGCCCAAACCTCAAGTATATATAGGGGAAGGGGAGGGGCTGTGCCCCCACCTAGGCTTCCCTCCCTAGGGGTGCCGACAGCCCCCTAGATCCCATCTAGGGGCGTCCAAGGGGAGGGGAGAGGGGAGGCGCACCAGGGTGGGCCTTAGGGCCCATCTGCCCTAGGGTTTGCCCCCTTCTCCTCTCCCTTGCGCCTTGGGCCCTTGTGGGAGGGGGGGTGGGGGCGCACCAGCCCACCTGGGGCTGGTCCCCTCCCACACTTGGCCCATGCAGCCCTCCGGGGCTTGTGGCCCCACTTGGTGGACCCCCGAGACCCTCCCGGTGGTCCCGGTACGTTACCGATAAAACCCGAAACTTTTCCCGTGACCAAAACTGGACTTCCCATATATAAATCTTTACCTCCGGACCATTCCGGAACTCCTCGTGACGTCCGAGATCTCATCCGGGACTCCGAACAACATTCGGTAACCACATACAAACTTCCTTTATAACCCTAGCGTCATTGAACCTTAAGTGTGTAGACCCTACGGGTTTGGGAACCATGCAAACATGATCGAGACGTTCTCCGGTCAATAACCAACAGCGGGATCTGGATACCCATGTTGGCTCCCACATGCTCCACGATGATCTCATCGGATGAACCACGATGTCAAGGACTTAATCAATCCCGTATACAATTCCCTTTGTCTATCGGTACGATACTTGCCCGAGATTCGATCGTCGGTATCCCGATACCTTGTTCAATCTCGTTACCGGCAAGTCTCTTTACTCGTTCCGTAACACATCATCCCGTGATCAACTCCTTGATCACATTGTGCACATTAT
Organism: Triticum monococcum; assembly: GCA_034509565.1. Classification (NCBI taxonomy): domain Eukaryota; kingdom Viridiplantae; phylum Streptophyta; class Magnoliopsida; order Poales; family Poaceae; genus Triticum; species Triticum monococcum. Next base: position 740,213,054 of record CM067847.1, on the reverse strand, counting down.
GATGATGTCCTACCGAGTGGGCCCAGAGATACCTCTCCGTTTACACGGAGTGACAAATCCCAGTCTCGATTCGTGCCAACCCAACAAACACTTTCGGAGATACCTGTAGTGTACCTTTATAGCCACCCAGTTACGTTGTGATGTTTGGCACACCCAAAGCACTCCTACGGTATCCTGGAGTTGCACAATCTCATGGTCTAAGGAAATGATACTTGACATTAGAAAAGCTTTAGCATACGAACTACATGATCTTGTGCTAGGCTTAGGATTGGGTCTTGTCCATCACATCATTCTCCTAATGATGTGATCCCGTTATCAACGACATCCAATGTCCATGGTCAGGAAACCATAACCATCTATCGATCAAGGAGCTAGTAAACTAGAGGATTACTAGGGACATGGTGTTGTCTATGTATCCACACATGTATCTGAGTTTCCTATCAATACAATTCTAGCATGGATAATAAACGATTATCATGAACAAGGAAATATAATAATAACCAATTTATTATTGCCTCTAGGGCATATTTCCAACAGTCTCCCACTTGCACTAGAGTCAATAATCCAGTTCACATCGATATGTGATTAACACTCAAGGTCACATCCCCATGTGACTAACACCCAAAAAGTTCTGGGTTTGATCATGTTATGCTTGTGAGAGAGGTTTCAGTCAACGGGTCTGCAACATTCAGATCCGTATGTACTTCACAAATTTCTATGTCATCTTGTAGATGCAACTACTATGCTACATTTGGAACCATTTCAAATAACTGTTCTACTTGGAGCTATTCTAAATTGTTGCTCCGTTATACGTATCCGATATCTCTACTCAGAGCTATCTGGATAGGTGTTAAGCTTGCATCGACATAACTCTTTACGTCGAACTCTTTATCACCTCCATAACCGAGAAACATATCCTTATTCCTCTAAGGATAATTTAGGCCGCTATCTGGTGATCTACTCCTAGATTACCTTTGTACCCTCTTGCCAGATATGCGGCAAGGCACACATCAGGTGCGGTACTCAGCATGGCATACCATATAGAGCCTATGACAAAAGCATAGGGGACGACCTTCGTCCTTCCTCTTTCTTCTGCCGTGGTCGAGCTTTAAGTCTTAACTTCATACCTTACAACTCCGGCAAGAACTCCTTCTTTGACTGATCGATCTTGAACACCTTCAAGATCATGTCAAGGTATGTGCTCATTTGAAAGTACCATTAAGCGTTTTGATATATCCTTATAGATCTTGATGCTCAATGTTCAAGTAGCTTAATCCAGGCTTTCCATTGAAAAACACTTTCCAAATAACCCTATATGATTTCCAAAAATTCTACGTCATTTCTGATCAACAATATGTCAACAACATATACTCATCAGAAATTCTATAGTGCTCCCACTCACTTCTTTGGAAATACAAGTTTCTCATAAACTTTGTATACACCCAAAATCTTTGATCATCAAATCAAAGCATACATTCCAACTCCGAGATGCTTACTTCAGTCCTTAGAAGGATTGCTGGAGCTTTGCATACTTGTTAGCATCTTTCAGGATTGATAAAACCTTCCGGTTGTATCACATGCAACATTTTCTCAAGAAAATCGTCGAGGAAACAATGTTTTGACATCCTATCTGCAAGATTTCATAAATAATGCAGTAATCCCTAATATAATTCCAATAGACTCTTAGCATCGCTATGAGTGAGAAAGTCTCATCGTAGTCAACTCCTTGAACTTGTCGGAAAACATCTTAACGACAAGTCGAGCTTTCTTAATGGTGATTACCATCATTTTCCGTCTTCCTTTTAAAAAATCCATATGTACCTAATAGCCTTACGACCATCAAGTAGTTCTTCCAAAGTCTACACTTTCTTTTCATATATGGATCCTCTCTCGGATTATATGGCCTCGAGCCCTTTTGGAATCCAGGCCCACCATCGCTTCTCCATAGCTCGTAGGTTCATTGTTGTCTAGCAACATGACTTCCAAGACAGGATTACGTACCACTCTGAAGTAGTACGCATCCTTGTCATCCCACGAGGTTTGGTAGTGACTTGATCTGAAGTTTCATGATCACTATCATAAGCTTCCACTTCAATTGGTGTAGGTGCCACAGGAACAACTCCCTGTGCCCTGCCACACACTAGTTGAAGAGACAGTTCAATAACCTCATCAAGTCTCCACCATCCTCCCACTCAATTCTTTCGAGAGAAACTTTTCCTCGAGAAAGGACCCAATTCTAGAAAAGAATCCCTTATTGCTTTCGGATCTGAGACAGGAGGTATACCCAACTGTTTTGGGTGTCCTATGAAGATGCATTTATCCGCTTTGGGTTCGAGCTTATCAGCCTGAAACTTTTTCACATAAGCGTCGCAGCCCCAAACTTTTAAGAAATGACAGCTTAGGTTTCTCTAAACCATAGTCCATACAGTGTCATCTCATCGGAATTACGTGGTGCCCTATTTAAAGTGAATGTGGTTGTCTCTAATGCCTAACCCATAAACTATCGTGGTAATTCGATAAGAGACATCATGGTATGCATCATATCCAATAGGGTGCAGTTATGATGTTCGGACACACCATCATACTATGGTGTTCCAGGCTGTATTAGTTTTGAAACAATTTCCACAATGTCTTAATTCTGTGCCAAACTCGTAATTCAGATATTTATCTCTATGATCATATCATAGATATTTTATCCTCTTGTCACGACGATCTTTCAACTTCACCCTGAAATTACTTGAACCTTTCAATAATTCAGAATCGTGATTCATCAAGTAAATATACTCAACATCTACTCAAATCATCTGTGAAGTAAGAACATAACGATATCCACTACATGCCTCAGCACTCATTGGACTGCACACATCAAAATGTATTACTTCCAACAAGTTGCTTTCTAGTTCCATTTTACTGAAAACGAGGCTTTCCGTCATCTTGCCCATGTGGTATGATTTGCGTGTCTCAAGTGATTAAAAAACAAGTGAGTCCAAACGGTCCATTTGCCTGGAGTTTCTTCATGCATATACACCAATAGACATGGTTCGCATGTCTCAAACTTTTCAAAAACGAGTGAGCCCAAAGATCCATCAACATGGAGCTTCTTCATGCGTTTTACACCGATATGACTTACTTGGCAGTGCCACAAGTAGGTGGTACTATCATTACTATCTTATATCTTTTGGCATGAACATGTGTATCACTACGATCGAGATTCAATAAACCTTTCATTTTAGGTGCAAGACCATTGAAGGTATTATTCAAATAAACAGAGTAACCATTATTCTCCTTAAATGAATAACCGTATTGCGATAGACATAATCCAATCATGTCTATGCTCAACGCAAACACCAATCTCGATGGTAGAGGGAGCGTGCGATGCTTGATCACATCATGCTTGGAAAAACTTCAACTCATATCGCCAGCTCACCTTTAGCTAGTCTCTGTTTACTCCACAGTCTTTTATTTCGAGTTTACTAACACTTAGCAACCGAACCGGTATCTAATACCATGGTGCTACTAGGAGTACTAGTAAGGTACACATTAACACAATGTATATCCAATATACTTCTATTGACCTTGCCAGCCTTCTCATCTACCAAGTATCTAGGGTAATTCTGCTCCAGTGGCTGTTCCTCTTATTACAGAAGCACTTAGTCTCAGGTTTGGGTTCAGCCTTGGGTTTCTTCACTAGAGCAGCAGCTGATTTGCCGTTTCATGAAGTATCCCTTCTTGCCCTTGCCCTTCTTGAAACTAGTGGTTTCACCAACCATCAACAATTGATGCTCCTTCTTGATTTCTACTTTCGTGGTGTCAAACATCGCGAATATGTCAAGGATCATCATATATGTCCCTGATATATTATAGTTCATCATGAAGCTCTAGCAGCTTGGTGGTAACAACTTCGGAGAATCATCACTATCTCATCTGGAAGATCAACTCCCACTCGATTCAAATGATTGTTGTACTCAGACAATCTGAGCACAAGCTCAACAATTGAGATTTTCTCCCTTAGTTTGCAGGCTAAGAAAATCGTCGGAGGTCTTATACCTCTTGACGTGGGCACGAGCCTGAAATCCCAATTTCAGCCCTCGAATCATCTCATATGTTTCGCGATGTTTCAAAACGTCTTCGGTACCTCAACTCTAAACCGTTTAACTGAACTATCACGTAGTTATCAAAATGTGTATGTCAGATGTTCGCAGCATCCACAGACGACATTCGAGGTTCAGCACACTGAGCGGTGCATTAAGGACATAAGCCTTCTATGAAGCAATGAGGACACTCCTCAGTTTACGGACCTAGTCCGCATAATTGCTACTATCAACTTTCAACTAAATTTTTCTCTAGGAACATATCTAAATAGTAGAACTAAAGTGCGAGCTACGACATAATTTGCAAAATCCTTTTGACTATGTTCAGGATAAACAAGTTCATCGTATGAACTCCCACTCACATAGACATCCCTCTAGTCATCTAAGTGATTACATGATCCGAGTCAACTAGGCTGTGTCCGATCATCACGTGAGACGGACTAGTCAACATTGGTGAACATCTTCATGTTGATCGTATCTTCTATACGACTCATGCTCGACCTTTCGGTCTCTTGTGTTCCAAGGCCATGTCTGTACATGCTAGGCTCGTCAAGTCAACCTATGTGTTTTGCGTGTGTAAACCTGGCTTACACCCGTTGTATGTGAACGTAAGAATCTATCACACCCGATCATCACGTGGTGCTTCGAAACGACGAACTTTCACAACGGTGCACAGTTAGGGGGAACAATTTCTTGAAATTTTAATGAGGGGTCATCTTATTTACTGCCGTCGTTCTAAGCAAATAAGATGTACAAACATGATAAACATCACATGCAATCAAATAATAGTGACATGATATGGCCAATATCATATAGCTCCTTTGATCTTCATCTTGGGGCTCCATGATCATCTTGTTACCGGCATGACACCATGATCTCCATCATCATGATCTCCATCATCGTGTCTTCATGAAGTTTTCTCGCCAACTATTACTTCTACTACTACAGCTAATGGTTAGCAATAAATTAAAGTAATTACATGATGTTTATGTTGACACGCAGGTCATTAAGACAACTCCTATGGCTCCTGCCGGTTGTCATATTCATCGACATGCAAGTCGTGATTCCTATTACAAGAACATGATCAATCTCATACATCACATATCATTCATCACATTCTTCTTGGCCATATCACATCACATAGCATACCATGCAAAAACAAGTTAGACGTCCTCTAATTGTTGTTTGCATGTTTTACGTGGCTGCTATGGGTTTCTAGCAAGAACGTTTCTTACCTACGCAAAAACCACAACGTGATATGCCAATTGCTATTTACCCTTCATAAGAACCCTTTTCATCAAATCCGATCCGACTAAAGTGGGAGAGACAGACACCCGCTAGCCACCTTATGCAACTAGTGCATGCTAGTCGGTGGAACTAGTCTCACGTAAGAGTACGTGTAAGGTCGGTCCGGGCCGCTTCATCCCACAATGTCGCCGAATCAAGATTGGACTAGTAACGGTAAGCATATTGAACAAAATCAACGCCCACAACTACTTTGTGTTCTACTCGCGCATAGAATCTACGCAATAGACCTAGCTCATGATGCCACTGTTGGGGAACGTAGCAGAAATTCAAAATTTTCCTACGTGTCACCAAGATCAATCTATGGAGAAACCAGCAACGAGGGGAAGAAGAGTGCATCTACATACCCTTGTAGATCGCTAAGCGGAAGCGTTCAAGAGAACGGGGTTGAAGGAGTCGTACTCGTCGTGATCCAAATCACCGAAGATCCTAGTGCCGAACGGACGGCACCTCCGCGTTCAACACACGTACAGCCCGGTGACGTCTCCCATGCCTTGATCCAGCAAGGAGAGAGGGAGAGGTTGAGGAAGACTCCATCCAGCAGCAGCACAACGGAGTGTTGGGGAACGTAGTAATTTCGAAAATTTTCCTACGCACATGCAAGATCATGGTGATGCACAGCAACGAGAGGGGAGAGTGTTGTCTACGTACCAACGCAGACCGACTGCGGTAGCGATCACACAACGTAGAGGAAGTAGTCGTATGTCTTCTTCCCGATCCGACCGATCCAAGCACCGTTACTCCGGCACCTCCGAGTTCTTAGCACACGTTCAGCTCGATGACGATCCTCGGGCTCCGATCCAGCAAAGCGTCGAGGAAGAGTTCCGTCAGCACGACGGCGTGGTGACGATCTTGATGTACTACCGACGCAGGGCTTCGCCTAAGCTCTACAACGATATGACCGAGGTGGAATTTGGTGGCAGGGGGCACCGCACACGGCTAAGGAACGATCTCAAGGATCAAGTTGTGTGTCTTGGGGTGCCCCCTGCCCCCGTATATAAAGGTTGGAGGAGGGGGAGCCGGCCGGCCAGGGAGAGGAGGCGCAGGGGAGTCCTACTCCCACCGGGAGTAGGACTCCTCCCCCCAATCCTAATCCTATTAGGACTCCCGGGGGGAAAAGGAGAGAGAAGGGGGGCCGGCCCCTATCCTAGTCCTACTAGGACTTTGGGAAGGGGGCGCCGGCCAGCTTGTGGGCTTTCCCTTTTTCTCCTTTTCCACTAAGGCCCAATAGGCCCATTAGTCTCCCGGGGGGTTTCGGTAACCCTCCCGGTATTCCGGTAAAATCCCGATTTCACCTGGAACACTTCCGATGTCCAAACATTGACTTCCAATATATCAATCTTTACGTCTCGACCATTTCGAGACTCCTCGTCATGTCCGTGATCTCATCCGGGACTCCGAACAACCTTCGGTACATCAAAATGCATAAACTCATAATAACTGTCATCATAACGTTAAGCGTGCGGACCCTACGGTTCGAGAACAATGTAGACATGACCGAGACACGTCTCCGGTCAATAACCAATAGCTGGACGTGGATGCCCATATTGGCTCCTACATATTCTACGAAGATCTTTATCGGTCAGACCGCATAACAACATACGTTGTTCCCTTTGTCATCGGTATGTTACTTGCCCGAGATTCGATCGTCGGTATCCAATACCTAGTTCAATCTCGTTACTGGCAAGTCTCTTTACTCGTTCCGTAATACATCATCTCACAACTAACATATTAGTTGTAGTGCTTGCAAGGCTTATGTGATGTGCATTACCGAGAGGGCCCAGAGATACCTCTCCGACAATCGGAGTGACAAACCCTAATCTCGAAATACGCCAACCCAACATCTACCATTGGAGACACCTGTAGCACTCCTTTATAATCACCCAGTTACGTTGTGACGTTTGGTAGTACCCAAAGTGTTCCTCCCGTAAACGGGAGTTGCATAATCTCATAGTTATAGGAACATGTATAAGTCATGAAGAAAGCAATAGCAACATACTAAAAGATCGGGTGCTATGCTAATGGAATGGGTCATGTCAATCAGATCATTCTACTAATGATGTGACCTCGTTAATCAAATAACAACTCTTTGTTCATGGTTAGGAAACATAACCATCTTTGATTAACGAGCTAGTCAAGTAGAGGCATACTAGTGACACTTTGTTGGTCTATGTATTCACACATGTATTATGTTTCCGGTTAATACAATTCTAGCATGAATAATAAACATTTATCATGATATAAGGAAATAAATAATAACTTTATTATTGCCTCTAGGGCATATTTCCTTCAGTCTCCCACTTGCACTAGAGTCAATAATCTAGATTACACAGTAATGATTCCAACACCCATGGAGCCTTGGTGCTGATCATGTTTTGCTCGTGGAAGAGGCTTAGTCAACGGGTCTGCAACATTCAGATCCGTATGTATCTTGCAAATCTCTATGTCTCCCACCTGGACTAAATCCCGGATGGAGTTGAAGCGTCTCTTGATGTGTTTGGTTCTTTTGTGAAATCTGGATTCCTTTGCCAAGGCAATTGCACCAGTATTGTCACAGAAGATTTTCATTGGACCCGATGCACTAGGTATGACACCTAGATCGGATATGAACTCCTTCATCCAGACTCCTTCGTTTGCTGCTTCCGAAGCAGCTATGTACTCCGCTTCACATGTAGATCCCGCTACGACGCTTTGTTTAGAACTGCACCAACTGACAGCTCCACCGTTTAAAGTAAACACGTATCCGGTTTGCGATTTAGAATCGTCTGGATCAGTGTCAAAGCTTGCATCAATGTAACCTCTTACGGTGAGCTCTTTGTCACCTCCATATACGAGAAACATATCCTTAGTCCTTTTCAGGTATTTCAGGATGTTCTTGACCGCTGTCCAGTGATCCACTCCTGGATTACTTTGGTACCTCCCTGCTAAACTTATAGCAAGGCACACATCAGGTCTGGTACACAGCATTGCATACATGATAGAGCCTATGGCTGAAGCATAGGGAACATCTTTCATTTTCTCTCTATCTTCTGCAGTGGTCGGGCATTGAGTCTGACTCAACTTCAAACCTTGTAACACAGGCAAGAACCCTTTCTTTGCTTGATCCATTTTGAAATTTTTCAAAATCTTGTCAAGGTATGTGCTCTGTGAAAGTCCAATTAAGCGTTTTGATCTATCTCTATAGATCTTTATGCCTAATATGAAAGCAGCTTCCCCGAGGTCTTTCATCGAAAAACTTTTATTCAAGTATCCCTTTATGCTATCCAGAAATTCTATATCATTTCCAATCAGCAATATGTCATCCACATATAATATCAGAAATGCTACAGAGCTCCCACTCACTTTCTTGTAAATACAGGCTTCTCCAAAAGTCTGTATAAAGCCAAATGCTTTGATCACACTATCAAAGCGTTTATTCCAACTCCGAGATGCTTGCACCAGTCCATAAATGGATCGCTGGAGTTTGCATACTTTGTTAGCTCCCTTTGGATCGACAAAACCTTCTGGTTGTATCATATACAACTCTTCTTCCAGAAATCCATTCAGGAATGCAGTTTTGACATCCATCTGCCATATTTCATAATCATAAAATGCGGCAATTGCTAACATAATTCTGACGGACTTAAGCATCGCTACGGGTGAGAAGGTCTCATCGTAGTCAACCCCTTGAACTTGTCGAAAACCTTTTGCGACAAGTCGAGCTTTATAGACAGTAACATTACCGTCAGCGTCAGTCTTTTTCTTGAAGATCCATTTATTCTCAATTGCTTGCTGATCATCGGGCAAGTCAACCAAAGTCCATACTTTGTTCTCATACATGGATCAGATCTCAGATTTCATGGCCTCAAGCCACTTTGCGGAATCTGGGCTCACCATCGCTTCTTCATAGTTCGTAGGTTCATCATGATCTAGTAGCATGACTTCCAGAACTGGATTACCTTACCACTCTGGTGCGGATCTCACTCTGGTTGATCTACGTGGTTTAGTAGCATCTTGCCCTGAAGTTTCATGATCATCATCATTAGCTTCCTCACTGATTGGTATAGGTGTCGCAGAAACAGTTTTCTGTGATGTACTATTTTCCAATAAGGGAGCAGGTACAGTTACCTCGTCAAGTTCTACTTTCCTCCCACTCACTTCTTTCGAGAGAAACTCCTTCTCTAGAAATGATCCATTTTTAGCAACGAATGTCTTGCCTTCGGATCTGTGATAGAAGGTATACCCAACAGTTTCCTTTGGGTATCCTATGAAGACACATTTCTCCGCTTTGGGTTCGAGCTTATCAGGTTGAAGCTTTTTCACATAAGCATCGCAGCCCCAAACTTTAAGAAACGACAACTTTGGTTTCTTGCCAAACCATAGTTCATAAGGTGTCGTCTCAACGGATTTTGATGGTGCCCTATTTAACGTGAATGCGGCCGTCTCTAAAGCATAACCCCAAAACGATAGCGGTAAATCAGTAAGAGACATCATAGATCGCACCATATCTAGTAAAGTACAATTACGACGTTCGGACACACCATTACGTTGTGGTGTTCCGGGTGGCGTGAGTTGCGAAACTATTCCACAATTTTTCAAATGTATACCAAACTCGTAACTCAAATATTCTACTCCATGATCAGATCGTAGAAATTTTATTTTCTTGTTACGATGATTTTCAACTTCACTCTGAAATTCCTTGAACTTTTCAAATGTTTCAGACTTATGTTTCATTAAGTAGATATACCCATATCTGCTTAAATCATCTGTGAAGGTGAGAAAATAACGATATCCACCACGAGCCTCAATATTCATCGGACCACATACATCGGTATGTATGATTTCCAACAAATCTGTTGCTCTCTCCATAGTACCGGAGAACGGTGTTTTAGTCATCTTGCCTATGAGGCACGGTTCGCAAGTACCAAGTGATTCATAATCAAGTGGTTCCAAAAGCCCATCAGTATGGAGTTTCTTCATGCGCTTTACACCGATATGACCTAAACGGCAGTGCCACAAATAAGTTGCACTATCATTATTAACTTTGCATCTTTTGGCTTCTACATTATGAATATGTGTATTACTATCTTCGAGATTCAACAAGAATAGACCACTCTTCAAAGGTGCATGACCATAAAAGATATTATTCATATAAATAGAACAACCATTATTCTCTGATTTAAATGAATAACCGTCTCGCATTAAACAAGATCCAGATATAATGTTCATGCTCAACGCTGGCACCAAATAACAATTATTTAGGTCTAATATTAATCCCGAAGGTAGATGTAGAGGTAGCGTGCCGACCGCGATCACATCGACTTTGGAACCGTTTCCCACGCGCATCGTCACCTCGTCCTTTGCTAGCGTCTGCTTATTCCGTAGTCCCTGTTTCGAGTTGCAAATATTAGCAACAGAACCAGTATCAAATACCCAGGTGCTACTGCGAGCTCTAGTAAGGTACACATCAATAACATGTATATCACATATACCTTTGCTCACTTTGCCATCCTTCTTATCCGCCAAATACTTGGGGCAGTTCCGCTTCCAGTGACCAGTCTGCTTGCAGTAGAAGCACTCAGTTTCAGGCTTAGGTCCAGACTTGGGTTTCTTCTCCTGAGCAGCAACTTGCTTGCTGTTCTTCTTGAAGTTTCCCTTCTTCTTCCCTTTGCCCTTTTTCTTGAAACTAGTGGTTTTGCTAACCATCAACACTTGATGCTCCTTCTTGATTTCTACCTCCGCAGCTTTCAGCATTGCGAAGAGCTCGGGAATAGTCTTGTTCATCCCTTGCATATTATAGTTCATCACGAAGCTCTTGTAGCTTGGTGGCAGTGATTGGAGAATTCTGTCAATGACGCAGTCATCTGGAAGATTAACTCCCATCTGAATCAAGTGATTGTTATACCCAAACATCTTGAGTATATGCTCACTGACAGAACTGTTCTCCTCCATCTTACAGCTATAGAACTTATTGGAGACTTCATATCTCTCAATTCGGGCATTTGCTTGAAATATTAACTTCAACTCCTGGAACATCTCATATGCTCCATGACGTTCAAAACGTCGTTGAAGTCCCGATTCTAAGCCGTAAAGCATGGCACACTGAACTATCGAGTAGTCATCAGCTTTGCTCTGCCAGACGTTCATAACATCTGGCGTTGCTCCAGCAGCAGGCCTGGCACCCAGCGGTGCTTCCAGGACGTAATTCTTCTGTGCAGCAATGAGGATAATCCTCAGGTTACGGACCCAGTCCGTGTAATTGCTACCATCATCTTTCAACTTCGCTTTCTCAAGGAACGCATTAAAATTCAACGGAACAACAGCACGAGCCATCTATCTACAATCAACATAAACAAGCAAGATACTATCAGGTACTAAGTTCATGATAAGTTTAAGTTCAGTTAATCAAATTACTTAGGAACTCCCACTTAGATAGACATCCCTCTAATCCTCTAAGTGATCACGTGATCCAAATCAACTAAACCATAACCGATCATCACGTGAGATGGAGTAGTTTTCAATGGTGAACATCGTCATGTTGATCACATGTATTATATGATTCACGCTCGACCTTTCGGTCTCTGTGTTCCGAGGCCATATCTGCATATGCTAGGCTCGTCAAGTATAACCTGAGTATTCTGCGTGTGCAAAACTGGCTTGCACCCGTTGTAGATGGACGTAGAGCTTATCACACCCGATCATCACGTGGTGTCTGGGCACGACGAACTTTGGCAACGGTGCATACTCAGGGAGAACACTTCTTGATAATTTAGTGAGAGATCATCTTATAATGCTACCGTCAATCAAAGCAAGATAAGATGCATAAAAGGATAAACATCACATGCAATCAATATAAGTGATATGATATGGCCATCATCATCTTGTGCTTGTGATCTCCATCTCCGAAGCACCGTCATGATCACCATCATCACCGGCGCGCCACCTTGATCTCCATCGTAGCAACGTTGTCGTCTTGCCAATCTTATGCTTCCACGACTATCACTACCACTTAGTAATAAAGTGAAGCATTACATCGCGATTGCATTGCATACAATAAAGCGACAGCCATATGGCTCCTGCCAGTTGCCGATAACTCGGTTACAAAACATGATCATCTCATACAATAAAATCAGCATCATGTCTTGACGATATCACATCACAACATACCCTGCAAAAACAAGTTAGACGTCCTCTACTTTGTTTGTTGCAAGTTTTACGTGGCTGCTACGGGCTTAAGTAAGAACTCATCTCACCTACGCATCAAAACAACAACGATAGTTCGTCAAATAGACTCCGTTTTAACCTTCTCAAGGACCGGGCGTAGTCACACTTGGTTCAACTAAAGTTGGAGAGACAGTCTTCCGCAAGCCATCTATGTGCAAAGCACGTCGAGGGAACCGGTCTCGCGTAAGAGTACGCGTAAGGTTGGTCCGGATCGTCTCAACCAACAATACCGCCGAACCAAAGTATGACATGCTGGTAGGCAGTATGACTTGTATCGCCCACAACTCACTTGTGTTCTACTCGTGCAAATAACATCAAACCATAAAACCTAGGCTCGGATGCCACTGTTGGGGAACGTAGTAATTTCGAAAATTTTCCTACGCACACGCAAGATCATGGTGATGCACAGCAATGAGAGGGGAGAGTGTTGTCTACGTACCAACGCAGACCGACTGCGGAAGCGATCACACAACGTAGAGGAAGTAGTCGTATGTCTTCTTCCCGATCCGACCGATCCAAGCACCGTTACTCCGGCACCTCTGAGTTCTTAGCACACGTTCAGCTCGATGACGATCCTCGGGCTCCGATCCAGCAAAGCGTCGAGGAAGAGTTCCGTCAGCACGACGGCGTGGTGACGATCTTGATGTACTACCGACGCAGGGCTTCGCCTAAGCTCTACAACGATATGACCGAGGTGGAATTTGGTGGCAGGGGGCACCGCACACGGCTAAGGAACGATCTCAAGGATCAAGTTGTGTGTCTTGGGGTGCCCCCTGCCCCCGTATATAAAGGTTGGAGGAGGGGGAGCCGGCCGGCCAGGGAGAGGAGGCGCAGGGGAGTCCTACTCCCCCCAATCCTAATCCTATTAGGACTCCCGGGGGGAAAAGGAGAGAGAAGGGGGGCCGGCCCCTATCCTAGTCCTACTAGGACTTTGGGAAGGGGGGCGCCGGCCAGCTTGTGGGCTTTCCCTTTTTCTCCTTTTCCACTAAGGCCCAATAGGCCCATTAGTCTCCCGGGGGGTTCCGGTAACCCTCCCGGTATTCCGGTAAAATCCCGATTTCACCCGGAACACTTCCGATGTCCAAACATAGACTTCCAATATATCAATCTTTACGTCTCGACCATTTTGAGACTCCTCGTCATGTCCGTGATCTCATCCGGGACTCCGAACAACCTTCGGTACATCAAAATGCATAAACTCATAATAACTGTCATCGTAACGTTAAGCGTGCGGACCCTACGGTTCGAGAACAATGTAGACATGACCGAGACACGTCTCCGGTCAATAACCAATAGCGGGACGTGGATGCCCATATTGGCTCCTACATATTCTACGAAGATCTTTATCGGTCAGACCGCATAACAACATACGTTGTTCCCTTTGTCATCGGTATGTTACTTGCCCGAGATTCGATCGTCGGTATCCAATACCTAGTTCAATCTCGTTACCGGCAAGTCTCTTTACTCGTTCTGTAATACATCATCTCACAACTAACATATTAGTTGCAGTGCTTGCAAGGCTTATGTGATGTGCATTACCGAGAGGGCCCAGAGATACCTCTCCGACAATCGAAGTGACAAACCCTAATCTCGAAATACGCCAACCCAACATCTACCATTGGAGACACCTGTAGCACTCCTTTATAATCACCCAATTACGTTGTCACGTTTGGTAGTACCCAAAGTGTTCCTCCGGTAAACGGGAGTTGCATAATCTCATAGTTATAGGAACATGTATAAGTCATGAAGAAAGCAATAGCAACATACTAAACGATCGGGTGCTATGCTAATGGAATGGGTCATGTCAATCAAATCATTCTACTAATGATGTGACCTCGTTAATCAAATAACAACTCTTTGTTCATGGTTAGGAAACATAACCATCTTTGATTAACGAGCTAGTCAAGTAGAGGCATACTAGTGACACTTTGTTGGTCTATGTATTCACACATGTATTATGTTTCCGGTTAATACAATTCTAGCATGAATAATAAACATTTATCATGATATAAGGAAATAAATAATAACTTTATTATTGCCTCTAGGGCATATTTCCTTCACGGAGTGGTGGTGGTGGAGGAGCGTGGTGATCCAGCAGGGCTTCGCCAAGCACCACGAGATATGAGGAGAAAGAGAGGTAGGGCTGCGCCAACAAGAGGAGAGGAACTCGTGTGTTGTGGGCAGCCCAAACCTCAAGTATATATAGGGGAAGGGGAGGGGCTGCGCCCCCACCTAGGGTTCCCTCCCTAGGGGTGGCGGCAACCCCCTAGATCCCATCTAGGGGCGGCCAAGGGGAGGGGAGAGGGGAGGCGCACCAGGGTGGGCCTTAGGGCTCATCTGCCCTAGGGTTTGCCCCCTTCTCCTCTCCCTTGCGCCTTGGGCCCTTGTGGGGGGGGGGCACCAGCCCACCTGGGGCTGGTCCCCTCCCACACTTGGCCCAGGTAGCCCTCCGGGGCTTGTGGCCCCACTTGGTGGACCACCGGGACCCTCCCGGTGGTCCCGGTACGTTACCGATAAAACCCGAAACTTTTCCGGTGACCAAAACAGGACTTCCCATATATAAATCTTTACCTCCGGACCATTCCGGAACTCCTTGTGATGTCCGGGATCTCATCCGGGACTCTGAACAACATTCGGTAACCACATACAAACTTCCTTTATAACCCTAGCGTCATCGAACCTTAAGTGTGTAGACCCTACGGGTTCGGGAACCATGCAGACATGACCGAGACGTTCTCCGGTCAATAACCAACAGCGGGATCTGGATACCCATGTTGGCTCCCACATGCTCCACGATGATCTCATCGGATGAACCACGATGTCAAGGACTTAATCAATCCCGTATACAATTCCCTTTGTCTATCGGTACGATACTTGCCCGAGATTTGATCGTCGGTATCCCAATACCTTGTTCAATCTCATTACCGGCAAGTCTCTTTACTCGTTCCGTAACACATCATCCCGTGATCAACTCCTTGATCACATTGTGCACATTATGGTGATGTCCTACCGAGTGGGCCCAGAGATACCTCTCCGTTTACACTGAGTGACAAATCCCAGTCTCGATTTGTGCCAACCCAACAAACACTTTCGGAGATACCTGTAGTGTACCTTTATAGCCACCCAGTTACGTTGTGACATTTGGCACACCCAAAGCACTCCTACAGTATCCAGGAGTTGCACAATCTCATGGTCTAAGGAAATGATACTTGACATTAGAAAAGCTTTAGCATACGAACTACATGATCTCGTGCTAGGCTTAGGATTGGGTCTTGTCCATCACATCATTCTCCTAATGATGTGATCCCGTTATCAACGACATCCAATGTCCATGGTCAGGAAACCGTAACCATCTATCGATCAACGAGCTAGTCAACTAGAGGATTACTGTTGGAGAACGTAGCAGAAATTCAAAATTTTCCTACGTGTCACCAAGATCTATCTATGGAGAAACTAGCAACGAAGGGAAAGGAGAGTGCATCTACATACCCTTGTAGATCGCTAAGCGGAAGCGTTCAAGTGAACGGGGTTGATGGAGTCGTACTCGTCGTGATTCAAATCACCGATGACCAAGTGCCGAACGCACGGCACCTCCGCGTTCAACACACGTACAGCCCGGTGACGTCTCCCACGCCTTGGTCCAGCAAGGAGAGAGGGAGAGGTTGAGGAAGACTTCATCCAACAGCAGCACAACGGCGTGGTGGTGATGGAGGAGCGTGGCAATCCTGCAGGGCTTCGCCAAGTACCACAGAAGAGGAGGGAGAGAGAGACGCAGGGCTGCACCAAGAGAGATCTCATCGCGTTTTGTGGGCAGCCCCTAGGCCTCATATATATAGGGGAAGGGGAGGGCTGCGCCCCCTCTAGGGTTTCCCACCCCTAGGGGGGGCGGCAGCCCTAGATGGGGCCAAGGGGTGGCGGCCAAGGGAGGGGAGAAGGGGGAGGCGCCCCAATATGGGCCCTAAGGCCCATATCCCATTAGGGTTTGCCCCCCTTCCACCTCTTGGGCACCTTGGGCCCTTGTGGAGGCGCACCAGCCCACTAAGGGGCTGGTCCCTCACCACTCTTAGCCCACGCAAGCCTCCGGGGCAGGTGGCCCCACTTGGTGGACCCCCGGGACCCTCCCGGTGGTCCCGATACGTTACCGATAAACCCCGAAACTCTTCCAGTGTCCAAAACAGGACTTCCCATATATAAATCTTTACCTCCGGACCATTCCAGAACTCCTCGTGACGTCCGGGATCTCATCCGGGACTCCGAACAACATTCGTTAACCACATACTAACTTCCTTTATAACCCTAGCATCATCGAACCTTAAGTGTGTAGACCCTACGGGTTCGGGAGACATGCAGACATGACCGAGATGTTCTCCGGTCAATAACCAACAGCGGGATCTGGATACCCATGTTGGCTCCCACATGTTCCACGATGATCTCATCGGATGAACCACGATGTCAAGGACTTAATCAATCCCGTATACAATTCCCTTTGTCTATCGGTACGATACTTGCCCGAGATTCGATCGTCGGTATCACGATACCTTGTTCAATCTCGTTACCGGCAAGTCTCTTTACTCGTTCCGTAACACATCATCCCGTGATCAACTCCTTGATCACATTGTGCACATTATGATGATGTCCTACCGAGTGGGCCCAGAGATACCTCTCCGCTTACACGGAGTGACAAATCCCAGTTTCGATTCGTGCCAACCCAACAGACACTTTCGGAGATACCCGTAGTGTACCTTTATAGTCACCCAGTTACGTTGTGACGTTTGGTACACCCAAAGCACTCCTACGGCATCCGGGAGTTGCAAAATCTCATGGTCTAAGGAAATGATACTTGACATTAGCAAAGCTTTAGCATACGAACTACATGATCTTGTGCTAGGCTTAGGATTGGGTCTTTTCCATCACATCATTCTCCTAATGATGTGATCCCGCTATCAACGACATCTAATGTCCATGGTTAGGAAACCGTAACCATCTATTGATCAACGAGCTAGTCAAATAGAGGCTTACTAGGGACATGGTGTTGTCTATGTATCCACACATGTATCTGAGTTTCCTATCAATACAATTCTAGCATGGATAACAAACGATTATCATGAACAAGGAAATATAATAATAATCAATTTATTATTGCCTCTAGGGCATATTTCTAACAGTCTCCCACTTGCACTAGAGTCAATAATCTAGCTCACATCGATATGTGATTAACACTCAAGGTCACATCCCCATGTGACTAACATCCAAAGAGTTTACTAGAGTCAATAATCTAGTTCACATCACTATGTGATTAGCACTCAATGAGTTCTGGGTTTGATCATGTTGCTTGTGAGAGAGATTTCAGTCAACAGGTCTGAACCTTTTAGATCCGTGTGTGCTTCACAAATCTCTATGTCATCTCCTAGATGTAGCTACCACGTTCTATTCGGAGCTATTCCAAATAACTGTTCTACTTGGAGCTATTCTAAATTGTTGCTCCATTATACGTATCCGGTATCTCTACTCAGAGCTATCCGGATAGGTGTTAAGCTTGCATCGACGTAACCCTTTACGACGAACTCTTTCACCACCTCCATAATCGAGAAAATTCCTTAGTCCACTAGTTACTAAGGATAACTTTGACCGCTGTCCTGTGATCCATTCTTGGATCACTCTTGTACCCCTTGACTGACTCATGGCAAGGCACACTTCAGGTGCGGTACACAGCATAGCATACTGAAGAGCCTACGTCTTAAGCATAGGGGACGACCTTCGTCCTTTCTCTCTATTCTGCCGTGGTCGAGCTTTAAGTCTTAACTTCATACCTTACAACTCAGGCAAGAACTCCTTCTTTGACTGATCCATCTTGAACACCTTCAAGATCACGTCAAGGTATGTGCTCATTTGAAAGTACCATTAAGCATTTTGATCTATCCTTATAAATCTTGATGTTCAATGTTCAAGTAGCTTAATCCAGGCTTTCCATTGAAAAACACTTTCCAAATAACCCTATGTGCTTTCTTTAGAAATTCTACATCATTTCTGATCAACAATATGTCAACAACATATACTCATCAGAAATTCTATAGTGCTCCCACTCACTTCTTTGGAAATACAAGTTTCTCATAAACTTTGTATACACCAAAATCTTTGATCATCTCATCAAAGCATACATTCCAACTCCGAGATGCTTACTCCAGTCCTTAGAAGGATTGCTGGAGCTTTGCATACTTATTAGCATATTTCAGGATTGACAAAACCTTCCGGTTGTATCACATACAACCTTTCCTCATAAATCGTCGAGGAAACAATGTTTAGACATCCTATCTGCAAGATTTCATAAATAGTGCAGTAACTGCTAATATAATTCCAACAGACTTTTAGCATCGCTACAGGTGAGAAAGTCTCATCGTAGTCAACTCCTTGAACTTGTCGAAACCATCTTAACGACAAGTCGAGCTTTCTTAAATGGTGACATTTACCATCATTGTCCGTCTTCCTTTTAAAATCCATCTGTACTCAACAGCCTTACGACCATCAAGTAGTTCTTCCAAAGTCTACACTTTGTTTTCATACATGGATCCTCTCTCGGATTTTATGGCCTCGAGCCATTTATCGGAATCCGGGCCCACCATCGCTTCTCCATAGCTCGTAGGTTCATTGTTGTGTCACAACATGACTTCCATGACAGGATTACGTACCACTCAGAAGTAGTACGCATCCTTGTCATCCTACGAGGTTTGGGAGTGACTTGATCCGAAGTCTCGTGATCAATATCATAAGCTTCCACTTCAATTGGTGTAGGTGCCACAGGAACAATTTCATGTGCCCTGCCACACACTAGTTGAAGAGACGGTTCAATAACCTCGTCAAGTTTCCACCATCCTCCCACTCAATTCTTTCGAGAGAAACTTTTCCTCGAGAAAGGACCCGATTCTAGAAACAATCCCTTATTGCTTTCGGATCTGAGACAGGAGGTATACCCAACTGTTTTGGGTGTCCTATGAAGATGCATTTATCCGCTTTGGGTTCGAGCTTATCAGCCTAAAACCTTTTTCACATAAGCGTCGCAGCCCCAAACTTTTAAGAAATGACAGCTTAGGTTTCTCTAAACCATAGTTCATATGGTGTCATCCCATCGGAATTACGTGGTGCCCTATTTAAAGTGAATGTGGATGTCTCTAATGCCTAACCCATAAACTATCGTGGTAATTCGATAAGAGACATCATGGTATGCATCATATCCAATAGGGTGCAGTTATGATGTTCGGACACACCATCACACTATGGTGTTCCAGGCTGTATCAGTTGTGAAACAATTTCCACAATGTCTTAATTCTGTGCCAAACTCGTAATTCAGATATTCATCTCTATGATCATATCATAGATATTTTATCCTCTTGTCACGACGATCTTTCAACTTCACCCTGAAATTACTTGAACCTTTCAATAATTCAGACTCGTGATTCATCAAGTAAATATACTCAACATCTACTCAAATCATCTGTGAAGTAAGAACATAACGATATCCACTACGTGCCTCAGCACTTATTGGACTGCACACATCAAAATGTATTACTTCCAGCAAGTTGCTTTCTGGTTCCATTTTACTGAAACCGAAGCGTTCAGTCATCTTGCCCAAGTGGTATGATTTGCATGTCTCAAGTGATTCAAAATCAGGTGAGTCCAAACGGTCCATCTGTATAGAGTTTCTTCATGGATATCTACCAACAAACATGGTTCGCATGTCTCAATCCTTTCAAAAATGAGTGAGTCCAAAGATCCATCAACATGGAGCTTCTTCATGCGTTTTATACCGATATGACTTACGTGGCAGTGCCACAAGTAGGTGGTACTATCATTACTATCTTTTGGCATGAACATGTGTATCACTACGATCGAGATTCAATAAACCATTCATTTTAGGTGTAAGACCATTGAAGGTATTATTCAAATAAACAGAGTAACTATTATTCTCCTTAAATGAATAACCGTATTGCAATAGACATAATCCAATCATGTCTATGCTCAACGCAAACACCAATCTCGATGGTAGAGGGAGCGTGCGATGCTTGATCATATCAACATTAGAAACACTTCCAACACATATCGTCAGCTCACCTTTAGTTAGTCTCCGTTTATTTCGTAGCTTTTATTTCGAGTTACTAACACTTAGCAACCGAACCGGTATCTAATACCCTGGTGCTACTAGGAGTACTAGTAAAGTACACATTAACACAATGTATATCAATATACTTCTATCGACCTTGCCAGCCTTCTTATCTACCAAGTATCTAGGTTAATTCCGCTCCAGTGGTTGTTCCAATTATTACAGAAGCACTTAGTCTCGGGTTTGGGTTCAACCTTGGGTTTCTTCACTAGAGCAGCAGCTGAATTGCCGTTTCATGAAGTATCCCTTCTTGCCCTTGCCCTTCTTGAAACTAGTGGTTTCACCAACCATCAACAATTGATGCTCCTTCTTGATTTCTACTTTCGTGGTGTCAAACATCGCGAATAACTCAAGGATCATCATATATGTGCCTGATATATTATAGTTCATCACGAAGCTCTAGCAGCTTGGTGGTAATGACTTAGGAGAAACATCATTATCTCATCTGGAAGATCGACTCCCACTCGATTAAATGAATGTTGTACTCAGACAATCTGAGCACAAGCTCAACAATTGAGCTTTTCTCCCTTAGTATGTAGGCTAAGAGAATCGTCGGAGGTCTTATACCTCTTGACGTGGGCACGAGCCTGAAATCCCAATTTCAGCCCTCAAAACATCTCATATGTTTTGTGACGTTTCAAAAACGTCTTTGGTGCCTCAACTCTAAACCGTTTAACTGAACTATCACGTAGTTATCAAAATGTGCATGTCAGATGTTCGCAACATCCAAGACAATGTTCGAGGTTCAGCACACTGAGCGGTGCATTAAGGACATAAGCCTTCTATGAAGCAACGAGGACAATCCTCAGTTTACGGACCTAGTCTGCATAATTTCTACTATCAACTTTCAACTAATTTTTCTCTAGGAACATATCTAAACAGTAGAACTATAGCGTGAGCTACGACATAATTTGCAAAATCCTTTTGACTATGTTCAGGATAATTATGTTCATCTTATGAACTCCCACTCAGATAGACATCCCTCTAGTCATCTAAGTGATTACATGATCCGAGTTAACTAGGCCGTGTCCGATCATCACGTGAGACGGACTAGTCAACATCGGTGAACATCTTTATGTTGATCGTATCTACCATACGACTCATGCTCGACCTTTCGGTCTTCTGTGTTCCGAGGCCATGTCTATACACGTGCTAGGCTTGTCAAGTTAACCCTAAGTGTTTTGCATGTGTAAAACTGTCTTACACCCGTTGTATGTGAACATTAGAATCTATCACACCCGATCATCACGTGGTGCTTCGAAACGACGAACTTTAGCAACGGTGCACAGTTAGGGGAGAACACTTCTTGAAATTTTAATGAGGGATCATCTTATTTACTACCATCGTTCTAAGCAAATAAGATGTATAAACATGATAAACATCACATGCAATCAAATAGTGACATGATATGGCCATCATCACTTTGCTCCTTTTGATCTCCATCTTCGGGGCTCCATGATCATCATCGTCACCGGCATGACACCATGATCTCCATCATCGTGTCTTCATGAAGTTGCCTCGCCATCTATTACTTCTACTACTATGGCTAACGGTTAGCAATAAAGTAAAGTAATTACATGACGTTTAAGTTGACACACAGGTCATAAATAAATAAAGACAACTCCTATGGCTCCTGCCGGTTGTCATACTCATCGACATGCAAGTCGTGATTCCTATTACAAGAACATGATCAATCTCATACATCACATATATCATTCATCACATCCTTTGGCCATATCACATCACATAGCATACCCTGCAAAAACAAGTTAGACGTCCTCTAATTGTTGTTTGCATGTTTTTACGTGGCTGCTATGGGTTTCTAGCAAGAACGTTTCTTACCTACGCAAAGACCACAACGTGATATGCCAATTGCTATTTACCCTTCATAAGGACCCTTTTCATCGAATCCGATCCGACTAAAGTGGGAGAGACAGACACCCGCTAGCCACCTTATGCAACTAGTGCATGTCAGTCGGTGGAACCAGTCTCACGTAAGAGTACGTGTAAGGTCGGTCCGGGCCGCTTCATCCCACGATGCCGCCGAATCAAGATAAGACTAGTAACGGCAAGCATATTGAACAAAAACAACGCCCACAACTACTTTGTGTTCTACTCGTGCATAGAATCTACGCAATAGACCTAGCTCATGATGCCACTGTTGGAGAACGTAGCAGAAATTCAAAATTTTCCTACGTGTCACCAAGATCTATCTATGGAGAAACTAGCAACGAAGGGAAAGGAGAGTGCATCTACATACCCCTGTAGATCGCTAAGCGGAAGCGTTCAAGTGAACGGGGTTGATGGAGTCGTACTCGTCGTGATTCAAATCACCGATGACCAAGTGCCGAACGCACGACACCTCCGCGTTCAACACACGTACAGCCCGGTGACGTCTCCCACGCCTTGATCCAGCAAGGAGAGAGGGAGAGGTTGAGGAAGACTTCATCCAACAGCAGCACAACGGCGTGGTGGTGATGGAGGAGCGTGGCAATCCTGCAGGGCTTCGCCAAGTACCACAGAAGAGGAGGGAGAGAGAGACGCAGGGCTGCACCAAGAGAGATCTCATCGCGTTTTGTGGGCAGCCCCTAGGCCTCATATATATAGGGGAAGGGGAGGGCTGCGCCCCCTCTAGGGTTTCCCACCCCTAGGGGGGGCGGCAGCCCTAGATGGGGCCAAGGGGTGGCGGCCAAGGGAGGGGAGAAGGGGGAGGCGCCCCAATATGGGCCCTAAGGCCCATATCCCATTAGGGTTTGCCCCCCTTCCACCTCTTGGGCACCTTGGGCCCTTGTGGAGGCGCACCAGCCCACTAAGGGGCTGGTCCCTCACCACTCTTAGCCCACGCAAGCCTCCGGGGCAGGTGGCCCCACTTGGTGGACCCCCGGGAACCTCCCGGTGGTCCCGGTACATTACCGATAAACCCCGAAACTCTTCCGGTGTCCAAAACAGGACTTCCCATATATAAATCTTTACCTCCGGACCATTCCGGAACTCCTCGTGACGTCCGGGATCTCATCCGGGACTCCGAACAACATTCGGTAACCACATACTAACTTCCTTTATAACCCTAGCGTCATCGAACCTTAAGTGTTTAGACCCTACGGGTTCGGGAGACATGCAGACATGACCGAGACGTTCTCCGGTCAATAACCAACAGCGGGATCTGGATACCCATGTTGGCTCCCACATGTTCCACGATGATCTCATCGGATGAACCACGATGTCAAGGACTTAATCAATCCCGTATACAATTCCCTTTGTCTATCGGTACGATACTTGCCCGAGATTCGATCGTCGGTATCACAATACCTTGTTCAATCTCGTTACCGGCAAGTCTCTTTACTCGTTCCGTAACACATCATCCCGTGATCAACTCCTTGATCACATTGTGCACATTATGATGATGTCCTACCGAGTGGGCCCAGAGATACCTCTCCGCTTACACGGAGTGACAAATACCAGTCTCGATTCGTGCCAACCCAACAGACACTTTCGGAGATACCCGTAGTGTACCTTTATAGTCACCCAGTTACGTTGTGACGTTTGGTACACCCAAAGCACTCCTACGGCATCCGGGAGTTGCACAATCTCATGGTCTAAGGAAATGATACTTGACATTAGCAAAGCTTTAGCATACGAACTACATGATCTTGTGCTAGGCTTAGGATTGGGTCTTGTCCATCACATCATTCTCCTAATGATGTGATCCCGCTATCAACGACATCTAATGTCCATGGTTAGGAAACCGTAACCATCTATTGATCAACGAGCTAGTCAAATAGAGGCTTACTAGGGACATGGTGTTGTCTATGTATCCACACATGTATCTGAGTTTCCTATCAATAAAATTCTAGCATGGATAATAAACGATTATCATGAACAAGGAAATATAATAATAATCAATTTATTATTGCCTCTAGGGCATATTTCCAACAATTACTAGGGACATGGTGTTGTCTATGTATCCACACATGTATCTGAGTTTCCTATCAATACAATTCTAGCATGGATAATAAACGATTATCATGAACAAGGAAATATAATAATAACCAATTTATTATTGCCTCTAGGGCATATTTCTAACAGCACCATGGTTCTTTCATATGTTATTGCTGTGTGCCAGCCAGCTATCTTCTCCCGCGCAAAAGCAGGTCATGAGTGTCGTGAGGGCTGCCATAGATTTTGGCTTTTCCTGGGCAAGGTGTCGGGCGAGCCACTCATCGCGAATGTTGTGCTTAAAAGTTGCTAGGGCCTCTGCATCCGGACAGTCGACGATTTGATTTTTGTTTGTTATGAACTGTGTCCAGAATAGCCTGGCCGATTCCTCTGGTTGCTAAATTATGTGGCTCAAGTCATCGGCATCCGGTGGTCGCACATAAGCGCCCTGGAAGTTGTCGAGGAATGCGGCTTCCAGATCTTCCCAACAGCCAATGGATTCTGCTGGCAGGCTGTTGAGCCAATGCCGAGCTGGTCCTTTGAGCTTGAGTGGGAGGTATTTGATGGCGTGTAGATCATCACCGCGGGCCATGTGGATGTGCAAGAGGAAGTCCTCGATCCATACCACAGGATCTGTTGTGCCGTTGTATGATTCGATATTTACGGGTTTGAAACCCTCTAGGATTTGGTGATCCATTACTTTGTCTGTGAAGCATAGGGGGTGTGCAGCGCCTCTGTACTAGGCTATATCGCGACGCAGCTCGAATGAGTCTTGTCCGCTGTGTTCGGCCTGGCCGGATTTACTTTTACTGTATCCGGCGTGACGGTTATCGTCTCGCATAGTGGCGCGCCCTCGTGATCCGTAGATTGATCTTACATGCTTTTCTTTGTCCTCCAATACGTCTCATAGGTCTAGCGTGTTTCCCCGTGCCTTGTCATTTTATTTGAGTGGCGTCGGGGTGCGGGCTGAGTTTTTGGCTGAAATGCCTCTCTGTCGCGGCCACGAGGTGGCCAGTCAGCCGCATCATATGCTGGAGATGTAGGTTTGAGTGCTTCCTCCTCTAGTCGGGGTAGCAACCTATGCTTTGGGTAACTCTTGGAGGGGCGTTCGAGTTTATATTCCTCGGTCGTAAGGACTTCGGTCCATCTGTCGGCTAGCAAGTCTTGATCAGCTTGAAGCTGCTGTTGCTTTTTCCGAAGGCTATTTGCCGCGGCTATAAGCCGGTGCTTGAAGCGCTCTTGTTCGACGGGATCCTCAGGCATGACGAATTCGTCATCGTCGAGGCTTGCCTCGTCTTCGGACGGAGGCATGTAATTATCACCCTCCGCCTCTCCATCTGCCGCTCTCTCGGAAGGGCTGGCTTCTCCATCCTCCCGCTCTAAATCTTGCTGGAGGGGCTTGTTGTTGTCTTCGGCACTGTCCGGAGTGCTATTATCTCCTATGCCGGTGTCACCGCTTTTGCTTTTGCGAGATTTAGAGCGGCGCCGCTGACATCGGCGCTTGGGTTGCTTCTTGGAGGGGTCATCCTCCGCTGTCTCGTCGCTATTGCCTTCTTTGGGTGTGTCCACCATGTATATATCATTTGATGAGGTGGCTGTCCAGTGCCCTGTGGGCAGTGGTTCCTCTTCGTCTCCCGCATCGTCGTCCATACTGTCGATGTCTTCGGAGTCGAAGTCGAGCATGTCGGTTAAGTCGTCGACAGTGGATACTAAGTGGGTGGTGGGTGGACGACGAATTTCCTCGTCATCCGCATCCCAATCTTGCCGGACATAGTTCGGCCAGGACTCTCCTGGCAAGGAGAGAGACCTTAATGAGTTTAGTATGTCACCGAAGGGCGAGTGCTAAAAAATATCTGCGGAGGTAAACTCCATGATCGGCGCCCAATCGGATTCGATAGGCATGGTCGCAGGCGGTTCAGAGTCCGTGCCCGGGGAGGAATCCGGTAGTTCGGTGTCACGGCTCCCGTGAAGGGTAAGGTCGATACTCGGCTCGATCGCCGATGAGAGTGCGGCCTGCGTGGCGGGATCTATCCACCCGTCCATGGATGGCGCAACTGGCTCCGAATTGAGGGTCAGAGCGGTTGCGGGCGTGATCTCTTGGAAACTATCCGATGGCAGAGCTAAATCATACTCATCGTGACCGTGTGGCGCACTAAGCAGGGGCTCGAATCCGTCGAAGATCAAGTCTCCGCGGATATCAGCCATGCAGTTTAACCTTCCAAACCTGACCTAGTGGCCAGCGGCGTAACTCTCGATCTGCTCCAGATGGCCAAGCGAGTTGGCCCGCAATGCGAAGCCACCGAATACAAAGATCTGTCCAGGGAGAAAAGTCTCACCCTGGACTCCATCGCTATCGATGATCGAAGGAGCAATCAAGCCTAACGGCGATGATACAGAGGAACTCTCAATGAAAGCACCAATGCCGGTTTCAAAACCGGTGGATCTCGGGGTAGGGGGTCCCGAACTGTGCGTCTAAGGCGGATGATAACAGGAGGCAGGGGACACAATGTTTTACCCAGGTTCGGGCCCTCTTGATGGAGGTAAAACCCTACGTCCTGCTTGATTATTCTTGATAATATGAGTAGTACAAGATTTGATCTACCACGAGATCGGAGAGGCTAAACCCTAGAAGCTAGCCTATGGTATGATTGTATGTTGTCCTATGGACTAAAACCCTCCGGTTTATATAGACACCGAAGGGGGCTAGGGTTACACAAGGTCGGTTACAAAGTAGGAGATATACATATCCGTATTACCTAGCTTGCCTTCCACGCCAAGTAGAGTCCCATCCGGACACGGGACGAAGTTTTCAATCTTGTATCTTCATAGTCCAACAGTCCGGCCAAAGGATATAATCCGGCTATCCGGATACCCCCTAATCTAGGACTCCCTCACCCCTCCCCTGCGTAGGTCGCGCTCCACCGCCGCAGTCCGTGCCCGGATGCGCGCTGCGCCCGACCACCACCCCGTCCGCGCCCTCTCGCCCCCCGTGCGTGCTCACCGTTGCCCCAGCTCGCTCCCCACGCGTCGCTCCCTTCTTGCTGCTGTCCGCGCGCTGCTGCTTCTGCTGACGCTGCCGCCTGCTCATTGCAGCCACTGCTACCCACCGCTGGTGCCCGCGCGCGCCTACTGCCGCCAGCGCCGCGGCAGACCGTGGCTACACCTCCCGGCCGCGCCCTTTCCCCGCCTCTGCCGCTCCCCGGCCGCCGCTCTTGCCGCTCGCGCGCACCCGACCACGGCGGCTCCGCCCTGCCGCTCCCTCGCTCAGCTGCCTCCCCCGCCCCACTAGCCCCTGCCGGCGGCCTCGCTGTGGCCGCGGCCCCGCGCCCGCGCCCGCTGGCTGCGTCGAGCGTCGGCATCCACGCGCCCGCTCCGGCCCCGCCTCGTTACCGGGCAGGGCTGCGGCTTCACCCGCACCTGCCTGCCCGTATGCCCATTAAGGCCCCTATGCCTATGACCAGTGGGCCCAGCCCCAAAACGGAAACTAAAAAAATAAATAAATAGATAAATAAATAGTTAAAATAATTAAAATATTAGTTAATCGATTAATTAAAGAATTAATTAACTTAGTTAATCTTGATTATATTAACCTAAATAACTAATGTTAATTAACTAAACAATGTATGACAGCTGGGACCCACACGTCAGTTTGACCCAGTCAACGCACTGTTGACTAATGATGTCATGCTGACGTCATGATGACGTCAACAAATACTATTTTGGATAATGTTGATTCAAAATAATTAAATAAATCCTAAAAATGATTTAAATATTTTAAAATTAATATAAAATAAACCATAGCTCGAATGGAAAAACTTTGTACATGAAAGTTGCTCAAAACGACGAGACAAATCCGGATACGCAGCCTGTTCATCCACCACACATCCCTAGCATAGCGAACATGCAACTTTCCCCTACCGGTTCATCTGTCCGAAAACGCGAAACACCGGGGATATTTTCCCGGTTGTTTCCCCCTTCGCCGGTATCACCTCCTACCGCGTTAGGGCACACCTAGCAACACTCATTGTCATGGCATGCATTGTTATGCATCTGCTTGCATTGTATTCATTGTTTCTTCCCCCTCTTCTCCCCGATAGACTATGAGACTGACGCCGCTGTTGGTGCCCCGATCGACTACATTGTTGACGACCCCTACTTGCCAGAGCAACCAGGCAAGCCCCCCCCTTGATCACCAGATATCGCCTATTCTTCTCTCTACTACTTGCATTAGAGTAGTGTAGCATGTTACTATTTTTGGTTAATCCTATTCTGATACATAGCCTGTCTTTGCTTCTACTGTTGTTACTTTTACCTGCAATCCTAAATGCTTAGTATAGGATGCTAGTATTCCATAAGTGGACCTACATTCTTGTCCGTCTGCCATGCTATACTATTGGGTCGTGATCACTTGGGAGGTGATCACGGGTATATACTTATATACATAATATGTGATACATGTGGTGACTAAAGTTGGGTCGGCTTGTAGAGTACTCGCAAGTGATTCCGATGTGGGGGCTGAAGGGGCAGGTGGTTCCATCCAGTTAGTGGTGGGCCTGGGTTCCCGACGGCCCCCGACTGTTACTTTGTGGCGAAGCGACCCTTATACACATAATCTTAGCAGCAACGCGGCACAAAAAGAGGCGCTGCTGCTAATTAGTAGCAGCGCGGTTAGGGAAAGCGCACTACTGATGTAAATTTAGCAGTAGCACGTGATGTCTAAACCGCGCTGCTACAAAACACCACCGACAGCACACAACGACCTAACTTTACCAGCAGCGCGGCGTCAAGAAGCGCGCTACTGCTAATGCCATAGTAGTAGCGTGCTTTTTAGTCACGCCGCTGCTGCTAATTTTGAAATTATCCACACGGTTGGCCCGTTTAGCAGTAGCGCATGATAGGAAAGCGTGTTGCTGCTACAATCATAGTAGTAGCGCGTTTTTTCTTCCACGCTGCTGCTAAGATGCATCACCCACCACCTTTTTCCACCTCCCCCTCCCCATCTCCTCTCCTCCCTTTCACCTACCTTCCACATCCTCCCTGTCTCACTCTTCTTCTTCCTAAATACTTCTCCCCCCATTACTATCCCTCTTCTACCTACCTTTCTCTCTCTTTATTACTCCTAGCTAACTACACCACCTCCATTAATGTTGGGGAACGTAGTAATTTCAAAAAATTTCCTACGCACACGCAAGATCATGGTGATGCATAGCAACGAGGGGGAGAGTCTGATCTACGTACCCTTGTAGATCGCAACGGAAGCGTTGACACAACGTAGAGGAAGTAGTCGTACGTCTTCTTCCCGATCCGACCGATCCAAGCACCGTTACTCCGGCACCTCCGAGTTCTTAGCACACGTTCAGCTCGATGACGATCCCCGGGCTCCGATCCAGCAAAGCTTCGGGGAGGAGTTCCGTCAGCACGACAGCGTGGTGACGATCTTGATGTACTACCGACGCAGGGCTTCGCCTAAGCACTACAACGGTATGATCGAGGTGGAATTTGGTGGCAGGGGGTACCGCACACGGCTAAGGAACGATCTCAAGGATCAACTTGTGTGTCATGGGGTGCCCCCTGCCTCCGTATATAAAGGAGTAAGGGGGAGGGGCCGGCCGGCCTAGGAGGAGGCGCGCCAAGGGGAATCCTACTCCCACCAGGAGTAGGACTTCCTCGTTCCTTGTTGGAGTAGGAGAAGGGGAAAGAGGTGGAGAGGAATAAGGAAAAGGGGGCTGCGCCCCTTGTCCAATTCGGACCAGAGAGGGGGCGCAGGCCTCCTTCCTTTTGGCCTCTCTCCTCTATTCCCGTATGGCCCAATAAGGCCCATATACTCCCCGGCGAATTCCCGTCACTCTCCGGTACTCCGAAAAATACCCGAATCACTCGGAACCTTTCCGAAGTCCGAATATAGTCGTCCAATATATCGATCTTTACGTCTCGA
The DNA here is from genome assembly GCA_034509565.1 of Triticum monococcum. Lineage (NCBI taxonomy): Eukaryota > Viridiplantae > Streptophyta > Magnoliopsida > Poales > Poaceae > Triticum > Triticum monococcum. The sequence continues at coordinate 740,182,429 of CM067847.1, read as the reverse complement.
CCATTTTGAGACTCCTCGTCATGTCCCCGATCTCATCCGGGACTCCGAACTCCTTCGGTACATCAAAACTCATAAACTCATAATATAACTGTCATCGAAACCTTAAGCATGCGGACCCTACAGTTAGAGAACAATGTAGACATGACCGAGACACGTCTCCGGTCAATAACCAATAGCGGGACCTAGATGCCCATATTGGCTCCTACATATTCTACGAAGATCTTTATCGGTCAGACCGCATAACAACATACGTTGTTCCCTTTGTCATCGGTATGTTAGTTGCCCGAGATTCGATCGTCGGTATCCAATACCTAGTTCAATCTCGTTACCGGCAAGTCTCTTTACTCGTTCCATAATACATCATCTCGCAACTAACTCATTAGTTGTAATGCTTGCAAGGCTTAAGTGATGTGCATTACCGAGAGGGCCCAGAGATACCTCTTCGACAATCGGAGTGACAAATCCTAATCTCGAAATATGCCAACCCAACATCTACCTTTGGAGACACCTGTAATGCTCCTTTATAATCACCCAGTTACGTGGTGACGTTTGGTAGCACCCAAAGTGTTCCTCCGGCAAACAGGAGTTGCATAATCTCATAGTCATAGGAACATGTATAAGTCATGAAGAAAGTAATAGCAACATACTAAACGATCGGGTGCTAAGCTAATGGAATGGGTCATGTCAATCAGATCATTCAACTAATGATGTGACCTCGTTAATCAAATAACAACTCTTTTGTCTATGGTTAGGAAACATAACCATCTTTGATTAACGAGCTAGTCAAGTAGAGGCATACTAGTGACACTCTGTTTGTCTATGTATTCACACATGTATTATGTTTCCGGTTAGTACAATTCTAGCATGAATAATAAACATTTATCATGATATAAGGAAATAAATAATAAATTTATTATTGCCTCTAGGGCATATTTCCTTCAGTCTCCCACTTGCACTAGAGTCAATAATCTAGTTCACATCGCCATGTGATTTAACAGCAATAGTTCACATCACCATGTGATTAACACCCATAGTTCACATCGTCATGTGACCAACACTCAAAGGTTTTACTAGAGTCAGTAATCTAGTTCACATATCTATGTGATTAACACCCAAAGAGTACTAAGGTGTGATCATGTTTTGCTTGTGAGATAATTTTAGTCAACGGGTCTGTCACATTCAGATCCGTAAGTATTTTGCAAATTTCTATGTCAACAATGCTCTGCATGGAGCTACTCTAGCTAATTGCTCCCACTTTCAATATGTATCCAGATTGAGACTTAGAGTCATCTAGATTAGTGTCAAAACTTGCATCGGCGTAACCCTTTACGACGAACCTTTTGTCACGTCCATAATCGAGAAACATATCCTTATTTCACTAAGGATAATTCTGACCGCTGTCCAGTGATCTACTCCTAGATCACTATTGTACTCCCTTGCCAAATCAGTGCAGGGCATACAATAGATCTGGTATACAGCATGACATACTTTATAGAACCTATGGCCAAGGCATAGGGAATGACGTTCATTCTCTTTCTATCTTCTGCTGTGGTCAGGCTTTTGAGTCTTACTCAACTTCACACCCTGTAATACAGGCAAAAACTCTTTCTCTGACTGCTCCATTTTGAACTACTTCAAAATCTTGTCAAGGTATGTACTTATTGAAAAAACTTATCAAGCATCTTGATCTATCTCTATAGATCTTGATGCTCAATATGTAAGCAGCTTCACCGAAGTCTTTCTTTGAAAAACTCCTTTCAAACACTCCTTTATGCTTTACAGAATAATTCTACATTATTTCCGATCAACAATATGTCATTCACATATACTTATCAGAAATGTTGTAGTGCTCCCACTCACTTTCTTGTAAATACATGCTTCACCGCAAGTCTGTATAAAACTATATGCTTTGATCAACTCATCAAAGCGTATATTCCAACTCCGAGATGCTTGCACCAGTCCACAGATGGATCGCTGGAGCTTGCACATTTTGTTAGCACCTTTCGGATTGACAAAACCTTCTGTTGCATCATATACAACTCTTCTTTAATAAATCCATTAAGGAATGCAGTTTTGTTTATCCATTTGCCAAATTTCATAAAATGCGCCAATTACTAACATGATTCGGACAGACTCAAGCACAGATACGAGTGAGAAGCTCTCATCGTAGTCAACACCTTGAACTTGTCGAAAACCTTTTGCGACAATTCTAGCTTTGTAGATAGTAACACTACTATCAGCGTCCGTCTTCCTCTTAAAGATCCATTTATTCTCAATTGCTTGCCGATCATCGGGCAAGTCAACCAAAGTCCAAACTTTGTTCTCATACATGGATCATATCTCAGATTTCATGTCCTCAAACCATTTCGCGAAATCTGGGCTCATCATCGCTTCCTCATAGTTCGTAGGTTCGTCATGGTCAAGTAACATGACCTCCAGCACAGGATTGCCGTACCACTCTGGTGCGGATCTCACTCTGGTTTACCCACGAGATTCGGTAGTAACTTGATCTGAAGTTACATGATCATCATCATTAGCTTCCTCACTAATTGGTGTAGTAGTCACAAGAACAGATTTTTGTGATGAACTATTTTCCAATAAGGTAGAAGGTACAATTACCTTATCAAGTTTTCTACTTTCCTCCCACTTACTTCTTTCAAGAGAAACTCCTTCTCTAGAAATGATCCATTATAAGCAACGAATGTCTTGCCTTAGGATCTGTAATAGAAGGTGTACCCAACAGTCTCATTTGGGTATCCTATGAAGACATATTTCTCCGATTTGGGTTTGAGCTTATCAGGATGAAACTTTTTCTCATAAGCATCGCAACCCCAAACTTCAAGAAACGACAACTTTGGTTTCTTGCCAAACCATAGTTCATAAGGCGTCGTCTCGACGGATATAGATGGTGCCCATTTTTTTAACGTGAATGCAGCTGTCTCTAATGCATGACCCCAAAAACGATAGTGGTAAATCGGTAAGAAACATCATAGATTGCACTATATCCAATAAAGTACGGTTATAACGTTCGGACACACCATTATGCTGTGGTGTTCCAGGTGGCGTGAGTAGTGAAACTATTTCACATTGTTTTAACTGAAGACCAAACTCGTAACTCAAATACTCTTTTCCACGATCAGATCATAGAAACTTTATTTTCTTGTTACGATGATTTTCCACTTCACTCTGAAATTATATGAACTTTTCAAATGTATCAGACTTCTATTTCATTAAGTGGATATACCCATATCTGCTCAAATCATCTGTGAAGGTCAGAAAATAATGATACCCGCTGCAAGCCTTAAATATTCATCGGACCACATACATCAGTATGTATGATTTCCAACAAATCTGTTGCTTGCTCCATTGTTTCGGAGAACGGCGTTTTAGTCATCTTGCCCAAAAGGCATGGTTCGCAAGCATCAAGTGATTCATAATCAAGTGATTCCGAAAGCCCATCAGCATGGAGTTTCTTCATGCGCTTTATACCAATATGACCTAAACGACAGTGCCACAAATAAGTTGCACTATCATTACTAACTTTGCATCTTTTGGTTTCAATATTATGAATATGTGTATCACTACGATCGAGATCCAACGAACTTGTTTCATTGGGTGTATGACCATCGAAGGTTTTATTCATGTAAACAAAACAACAATTATTCTCTGACTTTAATGAATAACCGTATTGCAATAAACATGATCAAATCATATTCATGCTCAACGCAAAAACCAAATAACACTTATTTAAGTTCAACACAAATCCTGAAAGTATAGGGGAGTGTGCGATGATGATCATATCAATCTTGGAACTACTTCCAACACACATCGTCACTTCACCCTTAACTAGTCTCTGTTTATTCTGCAACTCCTGTTTCGAGTTACTACTCTTAGCAACTGAACCAATATCAAATACTGAGGGGTTGCTATAAACACTAGTAAAGCACACATCAATAACATGTATATCAAATATACTTTTGTTCACTTTGCCATCCTTCTTATCCGCCAAATACTTGGGGCAGTTCCGCTTCCAGTGACCAGTCCCTTTGCAGTAGAAGCACTTAGTCTCAGGCTTAGGACCAGACATGGGCTTCTTCACTTGAGCAGCAACTTGCTTTCCGTTCTTCTTGAAGTTCCCCTTCTTCCCTTTTGCCCTTTTCTTCAAACTAGTGGTCTTGTCAACCATCAACACTTGATGTTTTTCTTGATTTCTACCTTCATCGATTTCAGCATCACGAAGAGCTTGGGAATCGTTTCCGTTATCCCTTGCATATTATAGTTCATCACGAAGTTCTACTAACTTGGTGATGGTGACTAGAGAATTCTGTCAATCACTATCTTATCTGGAAGATTAACTCCCACTTGATTCAAGCGATTTTAGTACTTAGACAATCTGGGCACATGCTCACTAGTTGAGCGATTCTCCTCCATCTTTTAGCTATAGAACTTGTTGGAGACTTCATATCTCTCAACTCGGGTATTTGCTTGAAATATTAACTTCAACTCCTGGAACATCTCATATGGTCCATGACGTTCAAAACGTCTTTGAAGTCCCGATTCTAAGCCATTAAGCATGGTGCACTAAACTATCAAGTAGTCATCATATTGAGCTAGCCAAACGTTCATAACGTCTGCATCTGCTCCTGCAATAGGTCTGTCACCTAGCGGTGCATCAAGGACATAATTCTTCTGTGCAGCAATGATGATAAACCTCAGATCACGGATCCAATCCGCATCATTGCTACTAACATCTTTCAACACAATTTTCTCTAGGAACATATCAAAATAAACATAGGGAAGCAACAACGCGAGCTATTGATCTACAACATAATTTGCAAAATACTACCAGGACTAAGTTCATGATAAATTTAAGTTCAATTAATCATATTACTTAAGAACTCCCACTTAGATAGATATCCCTCTAATCCTCTAAGTGATCACGTGATCCAAATCAACTAAACCATAACCGATCATCACGTGAGATGGAGTAGTTTTCAATGGTGAACATCGTTTATGTTGATCATATCTACTATATGATTCACGCTCGACCTTTCGGTCTGCGTGTTCCGAGGCCATATCTGCATATGCTAGGCTCGTCAAGTTTAACCTGAGTATTCTGCGTGTGCAAAACTGGCTTGCACCCGTTGTAGATGGACGTAGAGCTTATCACACCCGATCATCACGTGGTGTCTGGGCACGACGAACTTTGGCAACGGTGCATACTCAGGGAGAACACTTCTTGATAATTTAGTGAGAGATCATCTTATAATGCTACCGTCAATCAAAGCAAGATAAGATGCATAAAAGGATAAACATCACATGCAATCAAATAAGTGATATGATATGGCCATCATCATCTTGTGCTTGTGATCTCCATCTCCGAAGCACCGTCATGATCACCATCGTCACCGGCGCGACACCTTGATCTCCATCGTAGCATCGTTGTCGTCTCGCCAATCTTATGCTTCCACGACTATCACTACCGCTTAGTAATAAAGTAAAGCATTATATCGCGATTGCATTGCATACAATAAAGCGACAACCATATGGCTCCTGCCAGTTGCCGATAACTTGGTTACAAATCATGATCATCTCATACAATAAAATTTAGCATCATGCCTTGACCATATCACATCACAACATGCCCTGCAAAAACAAGTTAGACGTCCTCTACTTTGTTTTTGCAAGTTTTACGTGGCTGCTACGGGCTTAAGCAAGAACTCATCTCACCTACACATCAAAACCACAACGATAGTTTGTCAAATAGACTCCGTTTTAACCTTCTCAAGGACCGGGCGTAGCCACACTCGGTTCAACTAAAGTTGGAGAGACAGTCGCCCGCAAGCCATCTATGTGCAAAGCACGTCGAGGGAACCGGTCTCGCGTAAGCGTATGCGTAAGGTTGGTCCGGGTCGTCTCGTCCAACAATACCGCCGAACCAAAGTATGACATGCTGGTAGGCAGTATGACTTGTATCGCCCAAAACTCACTTGTGTTCTACTCGTGCAAATAACATCAAACCATAAAACCTAGGCTCGGATGCCACTGTTGGGGAACGTAGTAATTTCAAAAAATTTCCTACGCACACGCAAGATCATGGTGATGCATAGCAACGAGGGGGAGAGTCTGATCTACGTACCCTTGTAGATCGCAACGGAAGCGTTGACACAACGTAGAGGAAGTGGTCGTACGTATTCTTCCCGATCCGACCGATCCAAGCACCGTTACTCCGGCACCTCCGAGTTCTTAGCACACGTTCAGCTCGATGACGATCCCCGGGCTCCGATCCAGCAAAGCTTCGGGGAGGAGTTCCGTCAGCACGACGGCGTGGTGACGATCTTGATGTACTACCGACGCAGGGCTTCGCCTAAGCACTACAACGGTATGATCGAGGTGGAATTTGGTGGCAGGGGGCACCGCACACGGCTAAGGAACGATCTCAAGGATCAACTTGTGTGTCATGGGGTACCCCCTGCCTCCGTATATAAAGGAGCATGGGGGAGGGGCCGGCCGGCCTAGGAGGAGGCGCGCCAAGGGGAGTCCTACTCCCACCGGGAGTAGGACTCCCTCCTTCCTTGTTGGAGTAGGAGAAGGGGAAAGAGGTGGAGAGGAATAAGGAAAAGGGGGCTGCGCCCCTTGTCCAATTCGGACCAGAGAGGGGGCGCAGGCCTCCTTCCTTTTGGCCTCTCTCCTCTATTCCCGTATGGACAATAAGGCCCATATACTCCCCGGCGAATTCCCGTAACTCTCCGGTACTCCGAAAAATACCCGAATCACTCGGAACCTTTCCGAAGTCCGAATATAGTCGTCCAATATATCGATCTTTACGTCTCAACCATTTTGAGACTCCTCGTCATGTCCCCGATCTCATCCGGGACTCCGAACTCCTTCGGTACATCAAAACTCATAAACTCATAATATAACTGTCATCGAAACCTTAAGCGTGCGGACCCTACAGTTCGAGAACAATGTAGACATGACCGAGACACGTCTCCGATCAATAACCAATAGCGGGACCTGGGTGCCCATATTGGCTCCTACATATTCTACGAAGATCTTTATCGGTCAGACCGCATAACAACATACGTTGTTCCCTTTGTCATCGGTATGTTAGTTGCCCGAGATTCGATCGTCGGTATCCAATACCTAGTTCAATCTCGTTACCGGCAAGTCTCTTTACTCGTTCTGTAATACATCATCTCGCAACTAACTCATTAGTTGTAATGCTTGCAAGGCTTAAGTGATGTGCATTACCTAGAGGGCCTAGAGATACCTCTCCGACAATCGGAGTGACAAATCCTAATCTCGAAATACGCCAACCCAACATCTACCTTTGGAGACACCTGTAATGCTCCTTTATAATCACCCAGTTACGTTGTGAAGTTTGGTAGCACCCAAAGTGTTCCTCCGGCAAACGGGAGTTGCATAATCTCATAGTCATAGGAACATGTATAAGTCATGAAGAAAGCAATAGCAACATACTAAACGATCGGGTGCTAAGATAATGGAATGGGTCATGTCAATCAGTTCATTCAACTAATGATGTGACCTCGTTAATCAAATAACAACTCTTTTGTCCATGGTTAGGAAACATAACCATCTTTGCTTAACGAGCTAGTCAAGTAGAGGCATACTAGTGACACTCTGTTTGTCTATGTATTCACACATGTATTATGTTTCCGGTTAATACAATTCTAGCATGAATAATAAACATTTATCATGATATAAGGAAATGAATAATAACTTTATTATTGCCTCTAGGGCATATTTCCTTCAATTAATGCATCTCCTTTCTTTTTTTCCTCCCCCCTCCACTAGTTGAAGTTTTCTCCTCCCAAATTAGCTAGCTAGGTAGATGTAGCATTTAGTTAAGTGACATATTTGCCCCCTAACTAGATCTTTCTTTGTCAAGAAGAGCATTGTGCACTTTTGATCTCCCTACATCATCATCCACACCGTGTGCTCGATCTTGTAGCTAGAGGTGATTAAAATTTCATGCTTTTGTAAAATGGAAATATGTGTAGGTGTGTGTGTGACATGATAATTGGGAAATATGATGGAAATTGTGTGTGTGGCATGAGTTGACGCCAAATTGTGCTTTTGAGTTGCCTATGTTTTTCCTAAATGTCGATTTATTTCCGTTTCGGCGAATTCAGGGCAAACTCTAGATCTATATATGTCCTATTTTTAGGGAAGGTCATGCCAAATTTTTGTATGACTTTGATGCATGCACGCTTTTATAATCAATTTGTTTATTACTACCGTGCGGGTGTTCATGATGGTCCATGGAACGATGGTGGACAGGTGGTTGTGGTCGGCGGTGCAGGACATGAAAGAAAATAACCTGGCAGAGGTTTTATGTCCGTGTCGAAGATGCAAAGGAAGAGTTTGGCTCGACCCCTATGATGAAGGTCATGTCGAAGCACACCTACTATGACTGGTTTCATGGATGGCTATACTCGGTGGATAATTGAAGATGAGGATGATGATGTTGAGGACGCCGACGGGGCAGCCAATGACGACACTGGGCAAGACGAAGAGATGATCGATAATGGCGGTGGGGAAGAGTCCGGACATGGTGGCAGTGAAGGGGCTGGACATGGCGGAGGAGAAGGGGCTGTACATGTCGGCGGAGAGAACATGGACTCCACGCAATAGAGTTCGTCAGTACTAAGTTCAATCGTGCGGGACCCTCATGTTCAAGCACTGCTTCGCAAGGAGACGAGTACTGAGAGAGCTGCTTCTAGAGAGGAGGCTAAGCTAGAGGAACTGGTGGTAGACTCGAACACTCCATTGTATGATGGTTGCAATCCTGAGGTGACTCGCTTGAGTTTTATGCTCCAACTCCTGAAGACGAAGGCTAAAAACAAATGGACCGACACTAGCCTCGATGAGCATCTCAAGTACCTAAAGGATGTTCTTCCCATGGGGAATCTATGTCCTAGTAGTGTTGATGAGGCCAAGAAGATCGTGTGCCCTCTTGATCTGCCGCATGTTACATACCATGCATGCCTCAATGATTGCATAATTTATCGGAAGGAGCACGCGGAAAAACAAGTTGTTCGGTGTGCAATGCTTCTCGATACAAGAAGGCCAGGAAGAAATGTCCCTAGAAAGTTGTATGGTACTTACCGATCACTCCCCGTCACCAGCGGTATTTCGTAGATCCCAAGGAAGCAAAGCTAATGCGCTGGCATGCAGAGAGGAAGAAGCCCGACAATGGAGATGATCCGAAGCTGAGACATGTCAAGGATGGAAGCCAGTGGAGAGCGTTGAACAACTTCTATCGGTATTTTGAATGTGACACAAGGAACATCGTGCACGGCGCATGTACCGATGGCATGAATCCGTTTGGCAACCAGAGCACCATCCATAGCACTTGGCCCGTGTTTGTATGGATGTACAACCTCCCCCTGGTTGTGCATGAAGTCGAAGTACATTCACATGAGCATGCTTATTCAAGGGCTGAAACAACCAGGAAATAATATTAATTTGTATCTGGGGCTACTTCAAGAGGGGTTAGACACTTTATGGAAAACACTGACCAAGACATGGGACGCCAGCAAAGGCGAGTATTTCTACATGAGAGCCGCGTTGATCACGACAGTGCATAATTATCTCGGTTACGGATATGTCGCAGGCTAGGTGTGCCATGGATATTGCGGATGCATGCAGTGCATGGATGATACAACGTCTCAGTAGCTAACGTCAAGGAAAGATGGCGGGTCTGGGAAAATCGTGTACATGGGGGATCGAAGATGGCTCGAATAGGACGACCCATGGAGAAACCGTGGAGATCTATTCAATGGTCACCCTGAGCATCGAGGACCTCCACGTAAGCGGAGCGGTGCCGAAATCGACGAGCTGTTGAAAAACTGGAAGGAGTGCCTCGCGCTGGGAAAGACGATAAAAAAGGCGCCGGAGCCGCTGCTGAAGGGATGGAAGACGAGGTCTGTGTTTTGGCACTTGGAGTACTGGCACAAACTCGATACACCTCATTGCCTTGATCAAATGCACATCTATAAGAATGTCCTTAAGAGTTTGCTCGCGACACTGATGAACATGCCGGACAAGACCAAGGATCGGCCGAAGGCAAGAAAAGACTTGCAAGATTTGAAAATCAGGGAAGATCTGCACATGCCTCCCCGTAAATAGTCAGACGAGATAGAGGCGTGGGAGAAGAAGGGCAAGAAAATAAAGAAAGAGGATCATTGCCCCCTTCTTGCTTCACCTTAAGTCAGGCTGAGATCGATCAATTCTGTAAGTGCCTTACCGGAGTCAAAGTTAGTTCCGGTTACTGTGGCAAGATAAGCAGATATCTAGACACGGACAAGAAAAGGTTCAGCGCGATGAAGTCCCATGACTGTCATGTGATGATGACGCAGATACTACCTGTTGCCCTTAGAGGGATAATGGACAAGCACGTCCTTGAGACGCTTATTGGTCTCTGCAACTTTTTCGACGTCATCTCTCAAAAGTCGATCAGTGTGAAGCAGCTCCGAATGCTACATGAAGAGATCGTTATGATACTGAATGAGCTTGAGATGCACTTCCCGCCCGCATTCTTTGACGTGATGGTGCATCTGTGTGTCCATATTGTGGATGACATAATAGACTTGGGGCCGTCATTTCTGGACAACATGATGCCGTTTGAGAGGATGAGTAGGATCATCAAAGGATTCATTCGTAACATGTCTCGTCCGGATAGAAGCATCGTCTAGGGCTATCTGACACAAGAGTGCATCTCTTTCTGCAAGAATTTTCTATATGGTGCAGACCAGCCACCTGATGTTAGTGTTGGTTTGCCCGTTAACAAGCACGGGGGGAGGCTCGAAGGAGAAGGTCACTCCAATGGTCGTAGGGAACTACACATGGCATACTCAGATCGATGCAGTGACTTTGACATGGCAAACTTGGTAGTGCTACAACACCTAGATGAGGTAGATCCTTTCGTGCCATTGCACAACGAAATTATCGCAAAGAAGTATCGTGACCGGGGGGTATGCAGGACAGACGTCGAAGTTACTAGAGAGCACAACTCCACTTTCCTGCATTGGTTCAAAGAGCATATTATTGCTAATCCCCCGGAGGAGGGCTGTAAGGACAGATTGCTCATATACGCCTTAGCACATGGCCCCTCACCCAACCTCCTAACCTATCAGACATACGATATCAACAGATACACGTTCTACACGGAGGCCAAAGATATGTTCAGTGATGATCAGAACTTGGGGGTGACGATGGAATGCATGACCGGCAGCGACAACGACGCAACTGAAAGATTTTATGGAAGGTCCGAGGAGATCTGGGAGCTTGACTACTCTGGACTGCACAAGACGACGATGTTCCGTGTCAGATGGGCTAAGAATGTCGAAAGAGAAAACCGGAATTTCACTACCAGGACTATACCCGACGCCAAGAGCGCTACCATGAATGCTATCGCAAAAAATGAGCCATGGGTACACGCTAAGCATGTATACAAAATGCTTCTTCATAACCGACCCACGCAATCCCAGCAGTGTTGTCGTGCGGAGAGGCAAAAGGAACATCATTGGAATGGATGGAGTCGCCAACGAGGATGACTACGATCAGTATGGCAACCCAATGAGGGAAGATGATGATGATGATGAAGTATACGTCAAAAGAAGAATCAATACTACATTACCTAAGAAAAAAAATACTCCATGGAAAAGGAAAAGTCACAATGAGGGGCTCAATTATTCTTCAATGAACAAGAAGGGAGAGAAGCTGACTCAAAAATGAAAACGTCAACGCTGAGGAACCGTATGTTATTAGTCAAATGATGTAATATATATGTTCCTATTTTGTATACACACTTAGCCATTATTATGCATGGGTCCAATGATGTAATATATATGTTCCTATTTTGTATACATATTTAACCGTCAAATGATGCAATATATACCGCCTTCAATTCCCTTAGTTAACTGCTCTCGGAAAAAAGTGAGAGAAAATAAAGGAAAAGAAAACAGAAGGAAACAAACGGGAAAACTGTTATATAGGTACTGGTTATAGCAGAAGCACGTTTTTCAGAAAAGAGCTACAACTAGTCAAGGTAGCAGTAGCAGTTTCTAAAGGAAAACACTATAGCTACCTTGAGTAGCTATAGCGCGTTTTTCCTAAACGCGCTACTATTATGCCCACTTAACCCCCCAAATCCCCACTCCTCTCTTCATCCCGCCTCTTTCCCCCCAAATCCCCACACTCTCCCTTCCCCCGTCGCGCCGCCGGAGCCCTTGTCGTGCCTCTGCACTCGCCCCGACCCCGATGCCGACCGACCCCGGCGCCGGCCCCCGACCGACCCCGGCACCGGCTCCCGACCGACCCCGGCGCCGGCTCCGGCCCCCGACCCCGATCCCGGCGCTCGCCCACGGCCCCGACCCCGACCCCGACCCCGGCTCCGGCCCCTGCGCTCGACCTCGACCCCGACCCCTCCCAACCTCGGCCGTCGTCGGGCCTGCACCCTCTGTAAGGTTTTAGTTAGGTTTTTTGGTTAATTTAGTTAGGTTTTAGTTAGGGCAGATGGTTAATTAGGTTATATATGTGGACATGTGATGTTTTGGACATGTCATATTTGGAAATTTGGACATCGGATTTGGACATGATGATTATGTGCAGGGTAAATGATCTGAGTGGCCTATGTTACGCCGGAATGTTGATTCATTTCCGTTCCGGTGAATTTTAGGCGCTCGATATGTCCATTTTTTAGCAAAGGTCATGTCGAAATTTTCTGCGAATTTTGGCATGATTTGTGCTAGATAGTAGGCATATCGAGTGCTCGGAAACGACATTCCGGCAAACATAGATTTTTTTATGTCATTTCTCATTTTTTTCATAGTTTTAGAATTAAACGAGGAGACTTAATCATAGGAAACATGTCGAACAACGAAGAAACTGGGCCTTCTGACCAAGATGCAGAAGAGATGGATTATGAGGGTGAACAAGAGTACCTTGACTATTTGACTGCTAAGAAAATGCAAAGTAAAGGTTTGCAGGTCGGCCTCGATGAGTCAACCATATGACAAATCGGGCTATCAGCATGCTAATGAGGATATGGATGATCTGCCCGGGCAGGAAGGTCGTAGCAGGGGTTGCAAAAAGTCTCTCTTCATGAAATCCTCACAGGACATGCCTGAAGATGCCGCCTCAACACAGGCTCAACTAGCCGAGGGCCGTACAGTGCTTAGCCCGGGAACACTGGGGCAGGGGTTAAGGAAGGGTCTGGAAGGTGTGCCCAAGAAAAAGGAGAGGGAGAGATCGGGGAAGATAGCTGCCTCCAAACAAGCCAGAGCACATAGCAGCCAGATGATGGATTCTGAAGAGCGTGTACCCGTGAAATGTGCGGCCATTTTCCATCTCACGGGCGAGCCGATGCTACCGTTGAAACCGCTGGAGGCACTATCAGGGGATCTCAGGAGACTTCACGACCATGTGCTGTCGACTGAGAAAAGCCTACTAGCCTCGAAGGATCCAGGATATCCGACATACGCGGCTCGTGTGCCTGAGGGGAAGTGCTACGTTGACACACGGCCCGCAGAGGTGTTCTTCCCGCGGTTTGACCATATCTTTGAGATGTTTCTGACAAGGCGGCTCGATTTTACAATCGTCCGCCTTTTTGCGCTACATATGAGCTCCGTCATGAAGAGAGAAGTCTCGCAAATCTTTGTGGTGGATCCGTACTACATGCACGAGTCTTTCTTGAGTCTCGGCGACTTTGAGCGTGAAACTGCTAGGGACTACCTCCAAAACTTCATGGTACAAAATAAGGACCAGGAAATTGTCCTCCTGCCTTATCATCCAAAGTAAGTCAGTTCCGGACAACCCTTCCATACATTTCAATCATTCCTTCTCGCTCATATGAAGAATAATTTGAGGTATCTTCTCCCCGCAGCAACGGGCACGCCGTCCTTATCGTTCTTTACCCACGAGTCTCCCACGCTGTGTATTTTGACCCTTCCAGAGACTACGAGAAGAAGGACTGCACCCACATAATGAATATTCTGGATGATGCTCTCCAAGGCTTCAACATTAGAGGTGGCCACATGCAGATCAGGAAACAAACGAACAAGAAGATGGGTTTCACGCATAAAACTAACTTCTGCTGCATCCATGTCCCAAAACCAAGCAAGAAGGATGGATTCTACATCCTCCATCTCATGATTGAGTTCAACACGGATCACCTAAAGCTTCGCATGACAAGCAGAAATGATGAACATATCCACAAGTGGCTAGACTCTCATGGAGAAGCAGATTATAAACTTAGAGATGACTTCTTTCGCACCCAAAGGGACATTGCGACAATCATCATGACAGAAGTCGTCGATGAGAAGGGGATGTTCCACCACGGCCCTATATCGCGAACTGACGTCCGAACTCGCATAAGCATGCAACGTCAAGACCTCATGCCATTCAAGAAGCTAGGGTCCATCCTCGATGATATGGAAGGATGGAACTTCTAGTGATTTACGATGCCGATGATGATGATATGTGTCAGTTGAACTTGTATACTTTCTATAGCGATGAAACTTTGTGATGTCCACGGTACCTGCCAAACTTGCGTAACACTACTTTGATTGTTTGGGTACGATGACATGCGTACCTCTAGTTAATTAGTTTGCGTATTGTATGTTGCATCTAGTTGCTAATTAACCCTTTCTTTTTCGTGTTGCTCTAATATATTTTGTTGCATATGATTGTACATCCTCTTGATGAACATGCATCTCGAACAGGTACCTAGTTTCCTCATGGTGAGATGGCGTGCTATGTCGTGTACAAAGGGAAGGTTCCGGGGGTGTACAACGAGTGGCTAGAGTGTCATGCGCAAGTGAATGGGGTCTCGGGTGCCAGCCATAAAGGCTTCAAAAGCAGACAAGAAGGAAAAGCTAGTTACTTGAGGTTCACGCTAGCGCGAGACAGGACTCGTAACCGCCGCCTCATGTACTGCGTAGTTCTGCTCTCACTCATAGTGATAGCTCTTCTCGCATATACCATTGTTTAGATGGATGACATTGTAGTTGCAAATATTCGAGACTTGCATGTATCGTTATTTTCGAGATGATGACGAGATACCGCCTTGTGTTGGATGATGATTATGATGAGACTATTTGTATGTTTATGCTATGATTACATTTGTGGTCTCGCAGCCATTGGTATGTGTATCATGATGAAATTTGTATCTGCCTAAGATTCTTCTATAAAGCCTATTCAAATACAAAACAAATATGCAAAAAAAACAAAAACTACTAAAATTAGCAGTAGCGAGTGGAGAAAAGTTAGCAGCAGCGCCACGATAGCAGTAGCGCGTCCAGGCAAAGCGCGCTAGAGCTATTAGCAGTAGTGAGCTTCCATGCACCGCGCTGCTGCTACACTTGTGTAGCAGTAGCGCTAGTGAGCACGCGCTACTGCTACGTGTTAGCTGTAGCGCCTTATTAGTAGCTCCTGTCCCCGCGCTACTGATACACCTAAAACCCGCGCTGCTGCTAGCCTTTTCCCTAGTAGTGAGACCACCTAGGAGAGAGGTGGGCCTGACCCTGGTCGGCGTTCGCGGTTACTTCAAAATAACATGCTTAATGAGATCTTGGTATTTGATCTGAGTGTGGCCACTGGCCTATACGCACTAACCAACTACGCGGGAACAGTTATGGGCACTCGACGTCGTGGTATCAGCCGATGCCTTCTTGACGTCAGTGACTGAGTGGCGCGCGCCGGATTGGACTGGAACGCCTGCTCTTGTATTAGGGAGGCTGGGTCTGCTTACAGGCCGCATTTGCAACATGCAGGTGTGCAATGGGCGATGGGCCCAGACCCCTATGCCAAAGGATTTAGACCGGCGTGCTGACCTCTCTGTTGTGCCTCGGTAGGGCTGCGACGTGTTGATCTTCCGAGGCGGGGCATGACCCAGGAAAGTGTGTCCGGCCAAAGGGGATCGAGCATGTTGGGAAATGTGGTGCACCCCTGCAGGGAAGTTTATCTATTCGAATAGCCACACTAGTAGAAAAAGGACCTAATGTGAGACACATTAGTGCCGGTTTGATTTTAGCCTGGTACTAATGGTACCATTAGTGCCGGTTCGAACGGCTATGCTTTAATGCCGGTTCGTGTTGAACCTTTAGTACCGGTTCGTGCCATGAACCGGTACTAAAAGGGTGATGGCAGGCTGGCGTCAGGCCGGGGCCCCACGATCACCTTTAGTACCGGTTCGTGTCACAAACCGGTACTAAAGGGCTAACCTTTAGTACCGGTTTGTGCCACGAACCGGTACTAAAGGGGTTTGACCTATAGTACCGATTTGTGACACAAACCGGCACTATAAGGCAATTTTCAAACTCTACCCCCCCCCGTGTGTCGCCATTTCAGTTCTGAAAAAAATAAAAAGAAAATGATAAAAACTTCAAAAAGTAAAAATCCTTCGAGAGGTAGTTATATTACTACATCTACTAGTTAGAAAAATTTGAAAACTTAAATTTGGACATGTTTTGCAAAAACTGTAGGGAAAATGTAAAACGGCTATAACTTTTGCATACTATGTCGGAACAAACGTATAATATATCAAAAAATTCAGCACGAAAATCCGCATCCGATGGAGACCGCCTACGGCCTGTTTGCAATTTTTTAGAATCCTCAAATTCCAAAAGTAAAAAAAGATATGGTCAAATTTCAGTTTTTTTAAAAAAATTGTTAAATCTGGTCAAACTACTTATTCCAGAAGTATTAATGTTACTACATAATTATTCAAGAATATTAGTGTTACTAAATAATTATTTCAATTTTTTAAATTTTGGTCAAATCTGGTCAAACTATGGTCAAACTGTGGTCAAACTATGGTCAAACTTATTCAAGAAATATTAGTGTTACTAAATAATTACTGTTTTTTAGAATAATAGTTTCAAACTCAAACGGTGAAACGTGTGACCTAATGCTCAAGCTAAACTGCTGAGTGTTAATAGGATTGACAGCTTACATTTGTCAGGAAAACAACAAGTGCAGACTTGAAATGTAGGGGGAATAGAACTCCGAAGTTAAGCGTGCTCAGGCTGGGGGAGTGAGAGGATGGGTGACCGGCTGGGAAGTTAGGCGATTTGGAATGAGTGGTCCACACTTGAGCAGTTAAGAGAGGTGATTAGAGACTAAATCATAAAATAATTCAAAAAAATTAAAAATCGGAAAAAAATCAAATTTTTTCAAAAATTTCAAAAAAAAACCTTCAGTACCGGTTGGTAACACCAACTGGTACTAAAGGTCCCCCATACCAGGGCGCGAGCTCACGCCACGCGGTGGCACTTTAGCGCCGGTTCGTGCCGAACCGGTACTAAAGGGGGGGGCCTTTAGTGCCCACCCTTTAGTGCCGGTTATGGAACCGGCACTAAAGGCCCTTATGAACCGGCGCTAAAGCTCCGTTTTCTACTAGTGCCATGTCCCTCGGTAAAAGGACGACCCAGAGTTGTACCTTGACCTTATGACAACTACAATTGGATACTTAATAAAATACACCCTTTCAAGTACCAGATACAACTCAGTGATCGCTCTCTCACATGGCGACCAGGAGAGGATAGTCGGGTAGGTTTATGCTATGCGATGATACTTGGTTAACTTACCATCTACTCTCATCTACTGCTTCAAGATGGAGGCTGCCAGAAGCGTAGTCTTCGATAGGACTAGCTATCCCCCTCTTATTCTGGCATTCTGCAGTTCAGTCCACAGATACTACCCATTTCATTGATACCAACGCATATGTAGTGTAGATCCTTGCTTGTGCGTACTTTGGATGAGTACGCACGGTTGCTTTGCTACTTCTTTTTCCCCTTTTCCTGGTTGCTGTGATCATATGATGGAGTCCAGGAGCCAGAGGATCCCGAGGATGATTCTACGTGGAGTTCGACTTCGAGGAGTAGTTAGGAGGTCCTAGGCAGGAGGCCTTGCCTTTTCGATCCTTGCTCCTTTTGTGCTAGCCTTCTTAAGGAAAACCTGTTTAACTTATGTCCGTACTCAGATAGTTTTGCTTCCGCTGACTCTTGTGTTTACGAGGTTATGTATTCGAGCCCTCGAGGCCCCTGGCTTGTAATATAAAGCTTGTATTATTTTAATTTGTGTCTAGAGTTGTGTTGTGATATCTTCTCGTGAGTCCTTCATCTTTATCGTACATATTTGCGTGTATGATTAGTGTGTGATTGAATCGAGGGCGTCACAAGTTGGTATCAGAGCCGACTGCCTATAGGAATCCCTTCCACACTCCCTGGTCGAAGTTGAGTCTAGTCGATGAAAACTGTTTTACTAACATGGCTGTGCGGCCCATTGGCCCACGTCGCCATTGGGTGGTATTAGGATCTTTTACTCCTCGTGTATACTCTGGGTCTCCGAACTCTCTTCTATTTAGGTTAAATGAATTTTACTAAATCTAACATTAGGATCTCGTGATCACTTTCACCCGGAGAGAAACATATTACCGATGATCGTCTGCTGCACCAGAAGATTCTGAGATTTCTCTATGATGTTCTCCCGAGACACTTGTACCCACTACCTTTGCAAATTCCCTACCACTGTTATATCCTTATTGATAATTACATACACCTGCCATTCTTACATTCAATCCCATTGATCTTGTTATTACAAGATGCCCCGAACTACTCTCCGTTGTTCTGAGAATCCTTTGAGCTTACTGCCATGCAGTTCCTTGTCACCCGAATACCCCTACAGTTAATTTTGTGCACCTATCGATTATTCGCTCATCCTCAGTTGATTCATGTACTTCCCAAAATTCTTCATAATGCCATTCGTTCTTCTAAAAATCCTCAATAGTCTATTGTTCTTGAATTTCTTGCTTGCTTGCATTATGGTTAATACCATAAGTCTAGTAATCTTATTGTCATCCTTTATCATTATCATTTCGAGTGAATTCATACAAAATGTTGCGAATGCTCGCAATCCACAATCAGATCCTAGAATTCATCCTTCCGACTCAGACGTCATTTTGACATGTGCTAGATCTCGACCAATCAAATCACCATCGATTGTACCCCTAAGGCTATTCTACCTATTCATCCCTAAACAGAGCATTGCTTCTGATCCCTTGTTTTGGAACTCATAATTCCTTTGCAATTGAGCTTTGAGTTAGTCAGTTGTTTCTATAATCCAATGTCCTTGCATTGTTTTCTTCCTCTGTTGTGTGCCGATGCTCACATCAGCTCTGCAATGGACCATCAGATCCTTTGTTGAATTATCATCCGACAGTGTCCTTTGTATACAAAAACCTAGAGAAGTTCTTTCCATGATATATAACACCGTTGGTAAATCCTATTCTCTGATTTGGCCAACCATGCTCTACTTTTGAGATGGTGATATTTACTCTTGCAGCTTGTGGTATATGTTTCTAAGATGCCCCAATGGGTTGAACCTATACCTTCCCTAAAGCCGTATGAACCCGAAAGTTTCGCGAGTCATAATCTTCTGTTGCTTCGCCAAATAAAATTTCAACACTACAAATTTGTCGAAAAACGAGAACTGAATGAAAGGTTATGCATTGCAGAAGTGGGAGTCGGCCTTGAACCTTCGTGTTCATGCCCATGGACACGGTGTGAAACTTATCATGAAAGCTTCTTGCAAGAATAGTTAATCATTTGAACAACTCTTCCGATATCGTAAATTGGATCCCTTGTAGTTATGGTTCCAAACCTTATTCAATATATCTGAAAGGAAACCATTCCATTGCCTCGTCTATTCTGACAAGATTAAAGTATCTGCTACCGCAAGTCAATGCTCCAATTCAGTTTCTGTTTTGATTTGCTTTCGAGTATACCCTCTAGTATCTCGAGAATATCACGGAACTACATAACTTCTTATGAGTTCTTCATCAACTATTATTCTCGCTGATTCCAATCCACCTCGGGTTCCGAGTTAATAGTCACTCGAGACCATCGATAAGTGAATCGATTCCGCACTCTCATTCAATAACTCTAAGTAATTTTTGTTGCTTACGAGTTAATAATCATTTAAGTCATTCCTAGCCTGACCGGCTATATCATTAGCATGCTAAATTTTAACTATGCTACCTGGTCCTTCTTCTCGAAGCACAAATTTTGACGATGAGCTAAGCTTACAACGCTCTTCCTCGTCATATAGTTTCACCTCGAACAGCAAGCTTGATTCTGAGTTGGAGACGTATCCCACTAGTGCAGAACTGGGCAATAGCACCGGTTCATAAGGGCCTTTAGTGTCGGTTATGGAATCGGCACTAAAGGCCCCCCCTTTAGTACCGGTTCGGCACGAACCGGCGCTAAAGTGCCACCACGTGGCGTGAGCGCGCGCCCTGGTATGGGGGACCTTTAGTACCGGTTGGTGTTACCAACCGGTACTAAAGGTTTTTTTTTAATTTTTTTTTGAAAATTTTGGAAAAAAAATTTGATTTTTTTATTTTTAATTTTTCTGAATTATTTGATGATTTAGTCTCTAATCACCTCTCTTAACTGCTCAAGTGTGGATCACTCATTCCAAATCATCTAACTTCCCGACCGGTCACCCATCCCTTTCACTACTCTAGCCCGAGCACGCTTAACTTTCAGGTTGTATTCACCTTCGTTTCCAAGTCTGCACTTGTTGTTTTCCTAACAATAGTAAGATGTCAATCCTATTAACCCTCAGGAGTTTAGCTTGAGCATGAAGTCACACATTTCACCGTTTGAGTTTGAAACTATTATTCCAGAAAAAAGTAATTATTTAGTAACGCTAATATATCTTGAATAAGTTTGACCATAGTTTGACCACATTTTGACCAAATTTGACCAAAATTCAAAAAATTGAAATAATTATTTAGTAACACTAATATTCTTGAATAATTATGTAGTAACACTAATATTTCTTGAATAAGTAGTTTGACCATAGTTTGACCACAGTTTGACCAGATTTGAACAAAATTCAAAAAAACTGAGATACTTATTTAGTAACACTAATATTATTGCGTAATTATTTAGTAACACTCTATATTTCTTGAATCAGTTGTTTGACTGGTTTGACAATATTTAACCAAAATTCAAAAAAACATAAATTAGAGCATATCTTTTTTTCCTTTTACAATTTGTCATTTCAAAAATTGTCCTAAACCCTAAACCCGGGACTTAAAACGTTGGAAACTCTATGCTAAACAGTAAAAACTAAGGGTTTAGACCATAAAACCTAACCCTAAATGCTGAAATCTAAACCCTAGCACTAAACGCTAAAAACGTCCAAAATGCCCAAAAACTCTATTTTCCCTTTGGAATTTTGTGATTTTAAAAAATTGTCGAAACGGAAAACTGGTTGTTTCAGCGGATCAATCTTTTTGTTCTGCAAATTTTGATATATTATATGTATTTTTCTGAATTAGGATGATTTAGTTATGATTTTTTTCTTCTGAATATGGGTTTTGGGAGGCGCCGTGCCGCGGATCGGTGACGTGGCACCTATGCCGACGGCTGCCGTCGGCATATCTACGCCGCGGATCGGTGACATGGCATGCGAAGATATGCCGACGGTCGCCCGTCCCTACCGTCGGCATAGGGTTGACGGCGTTAGCCGCCAGTCACAGGCGGGGTCGCCAGGCCCACACGTATGCCGATGGCTGCTGTCGGCATGTCTGAATCTACGGCGACGGCCGTTCTGTGCCGACGGCTGCCGTCGGCATATCTCCGTGTAACCCGACGGCCAGGGTTGAAAGTGCGTTATATCGACTAGAGGGGGGGGTGAATAGGCGATTTTTATGAAAGTCTTCAAAACGTGGAAGTTATGAAGACAAACAGAGTGGACAAGCCTATCACTATGCAGCGGAAGTTAGATTACACAAAGCAAGCCATAGTCAAGTATACAATATAGTGAAAGCACAGTGACAAACAGCTTCAGTGTATTGAGGATCAGGTAGGAAGAAGTTATGAAGCCAAACAAATCATACAGTCAAGTTGTGAAGACAGAAGATAAAGCAAGCATGCAATGGCTTCACAATGTGTACTGGTAAGTAAAGGGAGGTGAAGATGAAATCAGTGACACGTTGAAGACAATAATTTGTTGGACCAGTTCCAGTTGCTGTGACAACTGTACGTCTGGTTGGAGCGGCTAGGTATTTAAACCAAAGGACACATAGTCCCGGACACCCAGTCCTGAACACGCAGCTCAGGACACCCAGTCCTCACCGTTTTCTCCTTGAGCTAAGGTCACACAGACCTCGCCCAATCACTCTGGTAAGTCTTCAAGGTAGACTCCCAAACCTTCATAGACTTCGTTCACCGGCAATCCACAATTTCTATTGGATGCTCAGAACGCGACGCCTAACCGGCTGGAGGATGCACAGTCCTCAAGTGTAATAAGTCTTCAGATCACTCAGACAAGAATACTTAAGTGATGCCCAATTACTCTGGCTCTGGGTGGTTAGGGCTTTTCTCCTCGCTAGGGATTTTCTCTCAAAGGCTTCGAGGTGGGTTGCTCTCAAACGACAAAAGCCATGCACTAAAATCTGAGAAGCCAACCGTTTATGGTTGTAGGGGTGGACTATTTATAGCCACTTGGCTACCCGACCTGATTTGTTCGAAATGACCCTGGGTCACTAAGGAACTGACACGTGTATCAACGGTCGAATTTCGAACTCACACGACAACTTTACTTGGGCTACAAGTAAGGCTGACTTGTCTGACTCTGGACAAGATTTTCTCTCATTGTCTTCACTCGAAGACATAGGATTTGAATTAGGCATCACTTCAGTCATCCTGACTGGTTCTCTTGGACCCCACTTAACAGTACGGTGGTTCCTATGACGCAACATGAATGAAGTAAAACTACGAAGGATCTAAGTCTTCGAGTTCCATAAGCTTCATGGGGAGTCTTCACATGTCATTGTCTTTGACATGAATGTCTTCATAAACCACCATTGTCTTCAATGTCTTCGTACATTTTTAGGGGTCATCTCTGGTAGCTAAACCGAATCAATGAGGGACTTCTACCTATGTTATCCTGCAATTCTCACAAACACATTAGTCCCTCAACTAGGTTTGTCGTCAATACTCCAAAACCAACTAGGGGTGGCACTAGATGCACTTACAATCTCCCCCTTTTTGGTGATTGATGACAAACTAGTTGAAGTTTTCAACGGGGAATATAATTTGTGAAATTGTAAAGGAATTGTCTTCATAAGATGCAAGGGCTCCCCCTGAAGATGTGCATATAAGTAATTTGCTTCTGGAACGCAAATGCACATGGCAGGTTGTACTTGTGGGAATCCACTTCAACTTATGATGACAATCCACCATGCATGTAAAGGTATATGAAGAGAATGACATGCATAATGAAAAATGGACGTCTGCGAAATGATATAAGTGCGGAAATTATCGTCGTACATGCGGAATTTATCTTCGCAAAAATATAGTGGCAAACAAGTAGCAGACGACCATCAAGTTTAAGTGTTACAACTCAACGAACCAAATGTATCAAAACGAGAGTTGTAAGCACGAAGCAAAATGCAAAATATAAAGCACCCGCCCATATTATTGACCCGCTTGAAGACTATAAACATCATATGCTTCTCCCCCTTTTGTCAGTGATGACCAAAAAGGTTTGAAGACATAGATTTTTCTACGCGTTCCCAGGCGCAGCAGGGTCGGTGGAGGCATTTGGTGGTGCTGAAGAGCTTGGTGCAGGGTCGATGCGCGCTGAAGAAGGTGGTGGTGATGTAGTGTCGTCTTCTTCCTCAATGATCCTTCCAGTCACGGTGGCAGCAGAGGAAGAGAACTCTGAATCTTCAAGGGACGGAGTTCCGCGCAGCATAGCTCTTCCGGGGGGTGTGGAGTCAAACTTGAATCTCTCTCTGAAGCCATCCTCTTGAAGTTCAGCTTCAGTGCACATCATGGTGAGGCCTTTCCAAGTGCGGCGACAGGTTTCATGTGCGACGAATGCATTCTTGGTGGCCAGATTTCTGATGCGATTGACGTCTTGCATGATACTCCTCATCTGCCGTTTGAGCCAGTCGTGATGCCTATCTTGCTTTTGGTGAAGAGCCACAAGAATTTCTCGGTCATTGAGTGTACGAGCGTGTTTCTTGGGTCTCTGTGCAGCTGTGCTGTCAGTGGCTTCAGTTGATGCAGGGGCACGTGTGGTGTCGGCCATTGGATAGACTCTTGAGATGGCTTCAACACCTTCATCATTCTGAGTGAAGCTCTGGTGTTCTGCATTCTGAAGACTTAATGGTTGCTTGACAGGTTCAGGATATATTGCTTCAGCAGAGGTGTCCACATCGGGTAAGAAGATCCTGTGGTTGCGGGCTGAGGGCTGATAGGAGATAGTAGAGTGAAGCTTGATCAGCCTCATAACCCAAGGAGCATAAATCTTCAAACCAAAGAGATCTGAGCCAGACGCTGCAAGTTGGCGTATAAAGAGATCCTGTGCGTTGAAGCATTTGCCATGCAGGATACAGAAGATGAGAGTCTTCATGGCACCTTCAACCTTGGCATATGGAGAGTGCCCCTTAATGGGCCATAGAGTCCGCCTGACGATGTGATATATAGTTCTGGGCAGGTACTCTAACTCTTCAACGAAGAACTCAGTTGGATAGGGTGCATCAAGAGGCAATGGCTTCATCATTGAGAGCATCTGACTCATATTTGGCTCAGGTCGCTGGAATATGCTCTCAATTGCTTCAGCATGGAGTTGGCAGCCCTCTTCGAAGAGTTCGCCAGGAGTGGGTAGGCCGGTAAGCTCAATGATATCGAATGCATTGGCTTCATGATGGACATTGCCGGTCATCCACTCCAGGACCCAAGTCTTCGGATCTCTGTTGTAGCCTTTGATATGTAGTGTGGCATAGAACTGGAGCAGAAGCTCTTCATTCCAGTGCTCTTCATCGGTGATAAATGGCAGCAGACCCACTTGCTTGAAGCAATCCAGTGCTTCTTCCAGACCAGGCAGACCAGCAACAGCTTCAACCTCAAGGCGCTGGTGAGGAAAGATAAGGCCTTGGTTGTATAGGATGCATGAATAGTAGCTGCGCTGTGGGAAGCTCCAGAACCTATCTGATACAATCCGTTCCCTTGAATAAGGGTTCTTGGAGCTGTTGAAGAACGTGTTATCTGCCCTGAAGCTATTGACATTAAAGGAGCCAGGAGCTGATGCAGGACCTGGGAACCTTGGCAGTCGTGGGATTGGCTTCTGGACCTGGGGCCTGTGCGCAACATGATAGTTGAACTGTGGACCGGCAGCAGACTCAGGCACAGAAGGTTCAGATGCAGTAGCTTCAGTGTCTCTTGAAGCTGTTGGTTGGTCGGGCTCCACAATTGCTTCAGTGTTGGTGGTGGCAGCCTCAAGGATTTCAGCCTCAACAAGTGTAGTGAGAGGGACGGATTCAGGTGCGTTCTCCTTGAGAACTTCTTCTTGTTGGTTCGGGGGAGACGGAGCTTGAGGTTCTTCTTCATGGTCTTCGGCTGATGCAGCCGGAATGTCGTCAGCAGCCTGAGCCCTTGGCCCTTTGCGAAGCCTACGGAATGTAGGCGACGGTGGTGGAGTTGCAGTGGGATGGGGCTCATTCTCGTCCTCTTGCGGGCGATCTGCCCACGATGCATCTTGGGTGATTGGTGTCAATGGACGACCAATGTTGAGCATTTCGCTTGTTTCAAGCTGAGGAAGGGCTGCATCACCTTGTACATTGTCTTGGAGACCAATGTCTTCAGCAGCGTTGGGGTCGGCTGCTGGAATGTCTTCAGCGTGCGGAGCCTCTGTGAAAGCAGGCTCATGCATGGTCAACTGACAATCTTTGTCAGGATAGCGGACGGAGAGGGGTTCGACTATCAAGGGCTCTGTGGGAGCAGCCCGAGATTTCTTGGTCTTGCGCTTCTTGATCGTGGGGTCTGAAGGAGAGGCTTCAGGGTGTTTCCTCTTCCTTGCTTCAGCTTCGGCTGACCGTGTCTTCTTGAGCTCTGAAGCGGTTGACCGGTGCTTTGGCTTCGAGCCAGTCTTAGCAGTGGGGAAGAAAATCGGAACAGCTTCTTCCCTTGGTGCCTCTTGTTCAGCCACAGCGGGCTTCTTCTTTTTCTTCGCGGCCATCCTGGGGTCGATGCCGGGACGCCCAAGTGCCTTGCGCTTCTCGGCCTCATTGTAGGCCTGCACACAAAGAGCAGCCAAAGTCTTCATTCGCTCTCGCGAACCCTGAGCTTCTGCACGTTTCTTCAAAAAGTTTTCCTTCAACTCGTGCAACATGACCTTGAAGTCCTTGACTTCTTGGACGCTGAGCTTGGCCATATTCTGCTTGAACTGAGTCTTTTCAAAATCAATCTTCTGCTTCAGTTCAACAATGCGCTGCGCAATTGCAAGTTCTGAAGCAATAGCGCCTTGGAAGGCGACGCTGAGGCCAATGGGCAGCTACAGATCGTCGAAGCTGATGTTGGGTGTATCAAACCACTCATCGATGAAGTTGTGGAGGATTGCTGCATCAAACAGAGGCAGATTGTTGAAGATTTCAGCCTCCTCCTTGCTCTTGATGAGCTGCTCAAGAGCGTCATCGCCAAGATCTTCGTCACTGGACGGATCAATGGCGTCGCTACGCAGAATGGCAGCAGCTGTGAGCTCTTTGCCAGTGTGTGGCTGAGGCTTCTTGGCTTCTTGGGGCTTGGAGACTCGTGATAAGTCTTCAGACTGCACACTTGCTTCAGGAGGTGCAGTTGCCAATGGCTTCGCTCTGGAGATTTTGGGAGAAGCGGCTGGCTTTGAAGCTTTTGGCTTCTTCGTCTACTTCGGCTTCGGTGCAGCAGGAGCGTCATCAGACTCAGTGTCTGTTGGAGGGTCGTTCACGGCAGTCCCTTGGACTAGAATGCGGGTGATGAGGCCTTCGAGATTGGCATATGGCCCGATGATATTGGGATTTGCGTCGCGTGTGCCATCCGCCCTTGGTTTGGAGGGACCAGGGTTGAAGTCCAACCCCAACTCCTTCTTGTTTTGCTTCGCAGAGTTCTGAGCAAATTGGAAGTTGCGCTTGAACGGAGTGTCATCGCGACACCAGAGAAGTGATGACGGATGTGCTTCAGCTGGTTGTGGTCCTCTGACCATGCATGGAAAGAAGCCTTGAGCAATGGCTTCGTCTCTGGACCGGGGTACGAGATTTTTGTACAATACGTCTCCCCATGGTCTCTTGATGGCGCACTTTTCTGCATATTCCTTAGTGATGAAACGGTATTGGAACCACTGCTTTGCCCAAAATCTTCGAATCCATTGGATTCGTGTCTTGCGCTGACCATAGATCTCTTCAGGATCAGTTTGGTACATTTCTGCCAAGTCATTAGGCAGATCTTTAGACGTTTCACCACGTCTCTGTCTGCCTCCCTTCCTTGCTGGTTTTTCTGCTGCCATGAAGCTTAACTTGGAAGGCTTCAAGATGTTCAAAGTCTTCAAAGGCTTCCTTTTGCTTGACCAACAAGAACTCGCTTCAGGAGAATTGATGTGACGCTGTAAGAACTCTGCAAATGAATGCAGACTATGAGAACCAAAAGATTCTCCCACGGACATGTACCTGTGACAGCATTAAGGTGCGAGGGAAGGGGAAGAGGTCATATGCACTCTCAGAAGATTTTGAAGATAAATCAGTTTAGAAGATATTGACCTCATCATGCGAAGACATTCACTTTATAGAAAAGAAGTTGGTTCCAGATTTGTACGAACCCATAGATCAGTACAAGTCAGGAATCTAACTACTTCATGAAGCACAAGTGAATATACTAGGCAAGTTATGAGATGCAGATTGAGAGAGATGTAACTTGTGTGAATAGAAACTTCGTATGGCAGAAAGTGACCGAACTATGGGATCAAAAGAGGCTGTAAAAAGAGGTTTTATTTACCACACTTGGAACTGCTAGACGAAGTGGGAGTTGAGGCCGAGCAGTTCGATCCTCCGTGCCCTAACTAGGCGACGGCGGAGAGACCGATGTCTGCAGTCGGCGTGAAAACGACGTCGGAGAGGTAGCGGCAGTGAAGCACTTCGTCGCCGGCGTCGTTGAGAGCTAGCGGTGGCGCTAGGGTTCGTGCGAGGGTGGAAGAAGAGATAATGACCGCAGTGAATCGTGTATTTATAGGGATAGGGGCGGCACTGGGCTATTACTCAGGTGCCCCTAGCGATTCGCATCTGATCAGCACGTGGCCATCATGCGGTATTGTGGGGGCAGTTCCACACCCCACGCACGCCTTGTTTGTCGGGTGCCGTTCCTACTTCTCCGGATTTCTTGTTGATGAAATAACATTGAAAACGATTTTAAAGTTTGTCTCTGTGTCTTCAGCTGACAAGGATGCAGTGAAGACATTCGACAGTTTCAATAGAATGCATATGACTTGGAGAGATAGAGTTTGAGGTAGGAAGCATGGAGAGGTTAGGGTCCGATCACATTCACTTAGTTCAAAAGATTCAAACAAGAAGACATAGCTATAAGTGAATGCTGTAGAGGATAGAACACCAGTACATATATATAATCAACATAGTGAAGATAATCATGAAGACATGTTGAGATTGAGGCCAAACCAAATGTGAAGACATAGCATATGTAACGCCATGAGTGAAACACTTCAAGCAGAAAATTTGGTGGCGGCGTTACCCACCGTATAGGAAGTATTAGACCCAGACACGGCGCACAATTATCGTGGCACTCCGAAGTCAAATTCCATATTAATGTATTCACACTTAGAATGTATGTCTTCATTGATTGAAGATATACGTTACTTCGTGTGTTGCACATCTAAGTCATCAACATGCATAAGTGTTAGGATGTGTGCCTGATCATAGGACATTTGAGGATTCCAAGATATTTAGCTCACACCGTAACTTGCAAAATCTCTTCTCATCCAAGGGCTTGGTGAAGATATCTGTCAATTGCTCTTCAGTGTTGACGTGTATGATATCAATATCTTCCTTTGCAACATGATCTCTGAGAAAATGATGACGAATTTCAATGTGCTTTGTCTTTGAGTGCTGAACTGGGTTGTTGGCGATCTTGATGGCGCTTTCGTTGTCGCAGTAAAGTGGCACTTGCTTCAGATGAATGCCATAATCCTTGAGGGTTTGCTTCATCCATAGAAGCTGAGCGCAGCAGGATCCAGCAGCAATGTATTCAGATTCAGCAGTGGAGAGAGATACACAGTTCTGCTTCTTTGAAGACCAACATACAAGTGATCGGCCCAGAAAGCGACATGTGCCTGATGTGGACTTCCGATCAACCTTGTCACCAGCGTAATCAGCATCCGAAAATCCAACCAGATCAAACTCTGAGCCCTTTGGATACCATAACCCTAGAGTTGGGGTGTGAGCCAAATATCGAAGAATTCGCATCACAACTAAGTGATGCGACTCCTTTGGTGCCGCTTGGAATCGAGCACACATGCAAACACTAAGCATAATGTCTTGCCTAGATGCACATAAATAAAGCAAAGAACCAATCATGGAGCGGTATACCTTTTGATCGAACTCTTTACCATTGTCGTCAAGACCCAGATGATGTTTGGCTGGCATTGGTGTTGTGAAACCTTTGCAGTCTTGTATACCGAACTTCTTCAGGCAATCTTTGAGATACTTCTCTTGAGATATGAAGATGCCATTGCATTGTTGCCGTATCTGAAGACCGAGGAAGAATTTCAGCTCCCCCATCATAGACATCTGATATTGCTCTTGCATCATATATCCGAATTCCTCACTGTACTTCTGATTGGTGCAGCCGAAGATAATGTCATCCACATATATTTGGCACACAAACAGTTCACCATCATATGTCTTCATGAAGAGAGTGGGATCTAGGGAACCAGGTATGAAGCCTTTGCTCTTCAGGAAGTATTTGAGTGTATCATACCAGGCCCGAGGGGCTTGTTTGAGGCCATATAGTGCCTTATTGAGCTTGTTAACCATGTCAGGATGTTTTGGATCTTCAAACCCAGGTGGTTGTGCAACATGCACTTCTTCTTCAATTTTGCCATTGAGAAAGGCACTCTTCACATCCATTTGATACAGAATTATGTTGTGATGATTTGCATAGGCCAGCAGTATATGGATGGCTTCAAGTCTGGCCACAGGAGCAAATGTTTCATCGAAGTCAATGCCTTCCACTTGAGTATATCCTTGAGCAACAAGACGAGCCTTGTTTCTGACGACTTGACCATGCTCATCTTGCTTGTTGCGGTATATCCATTTGGTGCCTATTATGTTATGCTTCCGTGGATCAGGACGCTTAACCAACTCCCATACATTGTTCAGCTCAAACTGTTGAAGCTCTTATTGCATAGCTTGAATCCACTCAGGTTCCATAAAAGCTTCTTCAACTTTCTTGGGTTCTGAGATTGAAACGAATGCGAAGTGTCCGCAGAAATTTGCCAGTTGAGTTGCCCTTGAACGAGTCAGTGGACCAGGTGCATTGATGCTATCAATTATTCTGTCAATCTGCACTTCATTGGCAACACGAGGATGTATGGGTCGAAGACTTTGCTCTTGCTGATCTATGTTGTCATGGGGAGAAATGTCTTCAGGCTGAGCATTGTCTTCGTGTGGATCAGGTGCTGAGATGATAAGTTCTTCTTCAGGATGAGCTTCAGAAGGTATAATTTCTCCAGTTCCCATTAGCTTGATTGATTCACTGGCTGGAACTTCATCTAGCACATCTGGCAGTTGCTCTCTTTGTGACCCATTGGTCTCATCGAACCGCACATCCACTGTTTCAACCACTTTGTAGTGGAAGAGATTGAAGACTCTGTAGGAGTGCGAATCCTTTCCATATCCAAGCGTAAATCCCTCATGTGCTTTTGGAGCAAATTTTGAGGTGTGGTGAGGGTCCTTGATCCAGCATCTTGAGCCAAATTCTCTGAAGTAACTGACATTTGGCTTCTTGCCAGTTAGAAGTTCATAAGATGTCTTGTTCAGAAGCTTGTGAAGATAGACACGGTTGATTGTATGGCATGCAGTGTCAATGGCTTCAGTCCAGAATTTTCTTGGAGTCTTATACTCATCTAGCATTGTTCTGGCCATCTCAATGAGTGTTCTGTTCTTGCGTTCGACGATGCCATTCTGCTGTGGCGTGTACGGAGCTGAGAATTCATGAGTGATGCCCAATGTATCAAGATATGTGTCAAGGCCAGTGTTCTTGAATTCAGTGCCATTGTCACTTCTGATGTGCTTTATCTTGGCGCCATAATTGTTCATAGCCCGATTTGCGAAGCGTCTGAAGACATCCTGCACTTCAGTCTTGTAAAGGATTATGTGCACCCAAGTATATCTAGAGTAATCATCAACAATGACGAAGCCGTAGAGGCAAGCAGTAGTGGAAAAGGTTGAGTAGTGAGTGGGACCAAAGAGATCCATGTGAAGCAGTTCGAAGGGTTGAGTACTGGTCATGATTGTCTTCGAAGGATGTTTTGCCCTTGTCATCTTCCCTGCTTCACAGGCACCACATAAGTGATCTTTCTTGAACTTGACGCCCTTGATGCCTATGACATGCTTCTTTTTCGCAAGGGTGTGGAGGTTCCTCATGCCAGCATGCCCAAGCCTTCGATGCCAAAGCCAGCATTCTGAAGCCTTTGCAAGAAGACATACTGCAAGCTGTGGCCCTTCTGAGAAATCTACCACGTACAAATCATCTTTCCGATACCCTTCAAACACTAGAGACTTGTCAGATTCCATTAGTACCAGGCAACGATATTTTCCAAAGATTACAATCATGTTCAAATCGCAAAGCATTGAGACAGACATTAAGTTGAAGCCAAGGGATTCAACAAACCTGACTTTATCCATGTGTTGATCCTTTGAGATTGCAACTCTACCTAGACCCAATACCTTACTTTTACCAGTGTCAGCAAATGTGATGTGGCTCTTGTCAGATGGACGTAAGGTTGAGTCCATAA
Organism: Triticum monococcum; assembly: GCA_034509565.1. Classification (NCBI taxonomy): domain Eukaryota; kingdom Viridiplantae; phylum Streptophyta; class Magnoliopsida; order Poales; family Poaceae; genus Triticum; species Triticum monococcum. The sequence continues at coordinate 740,150,548 of CM067847.1, read as the reverse complement.
AGAGACTACTTTTGCCAGTCATGTGATTTGAACACCCACTGTCAATAATCCATTCTGAAGACTCTGAAGTCGCTGGTGTCGTACCCTACAGTGCAGTTAGGGGGATAGGCTTCACGAAGAGTATTGTGAAGCAAAAACATTTGACGAACCAGAGGGTTATGAAAACTTAGATCCAGGTTAGGACTAATAGGGAGAGTAGCATGCGATTCAGGTATGAAATACGTAGTGATGCCATTCGGGCATTTGATCTTGCGCCCCACAAGAATTTTAAGGTCCCCAGCAATAGCGTCAGAAGATTTTGGTTTTCTGCTGGAGACCTTTCCCTGCAAAAGAGAGTTAAGCTTTCTTAACCACCCACATCTTCAAGGGTGGCTTAGAAGCAATAAGTCTAAGTGCAGCATCTGAGAATTTTGGCTTGGGAGCCCTAGCAAACAGTCTAGTAGGTGGGCACTAGTACTCATAAGAATAGGCAGAATAGTTCTTGGTCATATGAGCATGACGGTTTGAAGAACCGCTCTCATATGCCTGAGCATGGTTTCCCTGCAAAACATTTGCATTAGTGCGACTCAGGTGAGTCCTCTGCCTGTATGAAGCCTTTGGACCATATGAAGCCTTTGGTCTGAGGTTTGTCTTCTTCATGTGAGGTGTCATGAGGACATTCACAGGAAGATTCTCCAGACACATTTTTGGAACCCAGATCTTCTTCATAGGCGGTCCATTCCTGCAGTTAGTACCAATGTACCTGGCAAATACTTCACCATTCTGATTTTTAAACAGTTTATAGTTTGCATCAAAGGATTCATCAATGATAATAGGATCAGCACAAGTGAAGCCAGATAGATTGGATGGATCTGCTGAGGATTCCTTTGCAGCAACCCATGTGGTTTTGGGGTACTGCTCAGGTTTCCAGTAAGATCCATCTGCATTAATTTTCCTCACGAACCCAACACCCTCTTTCCTAGGGTTTCGGTTCAGAATCTGCTTCTTGAGGACATCACATAATGTCTGATGTCCTTTGAGACTTTTGTATATCCCTGTTTCAAGCAATGTCTTCAACCTAGCATTCTCATCAGCAATAGCAGTGGTATCCTCAGCAGAGGGGTTAGTTACCACTTCAACAGTTGAAGATATTGCAACAGCAGTAGCAGTGGAACATTCAGCAACAGAAGTAGAATTATCACGCTCAATGCATTTAAGGCATGGTGGTTCAAATCCTTCCTGAGCAGAACTGATCTGTTCGGCTTGAAGTGACTCGTTTTCCTTTTGAAGATCTTCATGATCCGCTCTCAACTTCTCAAGATCTTGCTTATTTTGAAGATAATCATAGGAAAGCTTTTCATGAGTAGTTGAGAGAGTCTCAAGACGATCTTCGAGTTCCTGATACTTAACATGAAGATTTTTTATGTCTTCAATTAAGGATTCAGAACGAGTCATTTCAGCACCCAACAGATCATCGCTTCTGTCTAACAGTTTTTGAATATGTTCCATGGCCTTTTGTTGTTCAGTTGCAATTTTAGCAAGTGTTTTGTAGCTGGGTTTTGAATCACAATCAGAGTCATCGTCACCGGATGTTTGATAGTGAGTAGTGCGTGTGTTTACCTTGGCACCACGTGCCATGAAGCAGTAGGTAGGAGTAGAGTCGTCCTTGTCATTTGCATCGGTGTTGGTGATGAAGTCATTGTCTTCAGTGTTGAAGATGGACTTGGCGACGTAGGCTGTAGCCAGACTCGCAATGCCTAAATCAGACTCCTCCTCAGACTCCACCTCCGCCTCCTCAGAAGCGGACTCCTCCTCTGAATCCATTTCCTTGCCAACAAACACACGAGCCTTGCCAGATGAACTCTTCTTGTGTGATGAAGACTTTGAGGAAGGCTTGGAAGAAGACTTTGAGTATTTCTTCTTCTTCTTATCGTCAGAGTCATATTCCTTGCTCTTCTTCTTCTTTTTGCTCTCATTGTCCCATTGTGGACACTCAGAGATGAAGTGTCCAGTTTTCTTGCACTTGTGACATGTTTTCTTCTTGTAGTCATGAGCAGAAGCCTCATCATTCCTCGAGCTTGATCGTGAAGACTTTCTGAAGCCTTTCTTCTTGGTGAATTTCTGGAACTTCTTCACTAGCATTGCAAGTTCCCTTCCAATGTCTTCAGGATCATCAGAACTGCTGTCAGATTCTTCTTCAGATGAGGACACAGCTTTTGCCTTCAAGGCATGAGTTCGCCCATAGTTTGGACCGTAGATATCTCTTTTCTCAGAGAGCTGAAACTCATGTGTGTTGAGCCTCTCAAGTATGTCAGACGGATCGAGTGTCTTGAAGTCTGGACATTCTTGAATCATTAGGGCAAGGATGTCAAACAAACTGTCAAGTGATCTCAGCAGCGTCTTGACAATTTCATGTTTGGTGATCTCAGTGGCGCCGAGGGCTTGAAGCTCATTTGTGATGTCAGTGAGCCGGTCAAATGTGTGCTGGACATTCTCATTGTCATTTCGCTTGAAGCGGTTGAATAGGTTGCGAAGAACACTGATTCTCCGATCTCTCTGGGTTGAGATGCCTTCATTGACTTTGGAGAGCCAGTCCCAGACCAGCTTGGATGTCTTCAAGGCACTCACACGGCCGTACTGTCCCTTGGTCAGATGACCACAGATGATATTCTTGGCAGTAGAGTCCAGTTGAGTGAACTTCTTGACATCAGCAGCAGTAACACCTTCTCCAGCCTTGGGAACGCCGTTTTCGACGACATACCATAGGTCGACGTCAATGGCTTCAAGATGCATGCGCATCTTATTCTTCCAGTAGGGATATTCAGTTCCATCAAAGACGGGGCACGCAGCGGAGACTTTAATTATCCCTGCAGTCGACATAGCTAAAACTCCAGGTGGTTAAACCGAATCACACAGAACAAGGGAGCACCTTGCTCTGATACCAATTGAAAGTGCGTTAGCTCGACTAGAGGGGGGTGAATAGGCGATTTTTATGAAAGTCTTCAAAACATGGAAGTTATGAAGACAAACAGAGTGGACAAGCCTATCACTATGCAGCGGAAGTTAGATTACACAAAGCAAGCCATAGTCAAGTATACAATAGTGAAAGCACAGTGACAAACAGCTTCAATGTAATGAGGATGAGGTAGGAAGAAGTTATGAAGCCAAACAAATCATATAGTCAAGTTGTGAAGATAGAAGATAAAGCAAGCATGCAATGGCTTCACAATGTGTACTGGTAAGTAAAGGGAGGTGAAGATGAAACCAGTGACACGTTGAAGACAATAATTTGTTGGACCAGTTCCAGTTGTTATGACAACTGTATGTCTGGTTGGAGTGGCTAGGTATTTAAACCAAAGGACACATAGTCCCGGACACCCAGTCCTGAACACGCTGCTCAGGACACCCAGTCCTCACCGTTTTCTCCTTGAGCTAAGGTCACACAGACCTCGCCCAATAACTCTGGTAAGTCTTCAAGGTAGACTCCCAAACCTTCACAGACTTCGTTCACCGGCAATCCACAATTTCTCTTGGATGCTCAGAACACGACGCCTAACCGGCTAGAGGATGCACAGTCCTCAAGTGTAATAAGTCTTCAGATCACTCAGACAAGAAGACTTAAGTGATGCCCAATTACTCTGGCTCTGGGTGGTTAGGGCTTTTCTCCTCGCTAGGGATTTTCTCTCAAAGGCTTCGAGGTGGGTTGCTCTCAAACGACAAAAGCCGTGCACTGAAATCTGAGCAGCCAACCGTTTATGGTTGTAGGGGTGGACTATTTATAGCCACTTGGCAACCCGACCTAATTTGTCCGAAATGACCCTGGGTCACCAAGGAACTGACACGTGTATCAACGGTCGAATTTCGAACTCACACGGCAACTTTACTTGGGCTACAAGTAAGGCTGACTTGTCTGACTCTGGACAAGATTTTCTCTCATTGTCTTCACTCGAAGACATAGGATTTGAATTAGGCATCACTTCAGTCATCCTGACTAGTTCTCTTGGACCCCACTTAACAGTACGGTGGTTCCTATGACACAACATGAATGAAGTAAAACTATGAAGGATCTAAGTCTTCGAGTTCCATAAGCTTCATGGGGAGTCTTCACATGTCATTGTCTTCGACATGAATGTCTTCATAAACCACCATTGTCTTCAATGTCTTCGTACATTCTTAGGGGTCATCTCTGGTAGCTAAACCAAATCAATGAGGGACTTCTACCTGTGTTATCCTGCAATTCTCACAAACACATTAGTCCCTCAACTAGGTTTGTCGTCAATACTCCAAAACCAACTAGAGGTGGCACTAGATGCACTTACAAGGGTAGGCCGACGGCCAGGACTGGGCTGCCAGCATATCTCAAACTAGGCTGACGGCAGCCGTAGGCATAGGTTTGGCCGTCGGGGTAGGACTGTTATCGCTGCAGCCCGGCCCAGCTCCTCCCATGCGCACATACTACTGCGGATAAACCGCCAGCTGCCTCTGCTGCTACCGTTGAGCCATCTTCAAGTCGCCGCGGCGGACATGGACTCGGTCTCCGCTGGGGCTCCACCGCTGCACCTCTGAGCCGCCGGTGCTGGCTACGGCTGCAGCTGGCGGGTCATAGCCGCTGTTCTGAGCCGGCCCTGACGAGTCGCCGGCCTCGCTTCCGTGCCTCACTAAGCCGCCCGTAACTTCTCCGGATTGCCTCCGCCTCATCAATGAACTTCTGCGGCTACGAGTCTGCTTCTGCCTCGATGCTCAAGGCTCCGCCTCGAGTCTTCAAGCCGCCCCTCTGGTTGACTCTAAATCGCTGTTGAGGCCTTATTTCCGCCTTACTCCATTGCTGCGGCCGCCCTGTCAAATCGACCCCGCTCGCTGGCTGCTCCAAGTCTACGTTAAAAATGTTGAAGACTGCACCAAGTTTTACCGAGTATTAAATTGTTTGAGAACATTTACCCTGTTTGTAGTACTATTTTTTCACAGAATCATTATTCATTACAAAGGTGTTGCAAAGGGGCGTGCGCCAGTATTATTTTTGTACTAGCGCTAGTCCGTGTCGTGCTGCTGGACGAGTATGTGTGCAAGTCGGCACCCCCGCTACACGAACACACATGACTGACTCGTTGTCCGCGCCCGTATCCGTACCAGCTTACAATGCCACGACCGACTCTCTCGTCGTGCCGGCTTACAACGCCGCGACCGACTCTCGTCCTTGTCGGCTTACCGCGCATGCAATTGGCTTGCCCGTCTGCGTTGGCTTACAACGCTGTGGCCGGTTCATCTGTCTGCTCCCGCGGCTGACTCGACCGTGATTGATTTCAACATATTGAGGTGATCATCAACTCCGCGATGGATAATTTCTCGCCTAGCATATCAGGTGAAATCCATCCAGTATATTTTTATATTATATGTTGCTTTCTTTAAAAGTATAATTACTTCGGCTTGCAAAGTTATCTAATGCAGGACCCTAAACCGCCATATTGGTGCAAATTTAAAGGCTTTTAGAAAATTTTCGGCTTAAAAAGAAGGATTCCGATTTGAAATCTGGTTCAAGGGAAAGCTATCTCCGACAAAGCTTTGAAGCTCGCAATATCTGGTTTAAGAATTTCCGGTTCCAAAAGAATAATCTCTCGCAAGTTCAAGTTTTCAGGAAAAATTAAAGGGACTAAAGAGAGTCTGTTGCAAAAGCACAACTCAAACATAGGTGCTCTTTGAGCACATCTCACAGTATCATTTGGGGGCTTGGTTGTATGCGAACTATAGCTACACCTCTTGATCCGGCTATCAAGCCAATATTATCATAAGAGCACAGCTCTGGTTACTTCGGTAATCCGGCTATCAAGCCAATATTATCATAAGGGGCCAGAGAGAGTCTGCTGCACAGCACAACTCAAATATGGGTAACCCTTGAGCACATGTCACAATATCACTTGGGGGCTATGTTCGAACCATAGTCACACCTCTTGATAGGCATAAGGGCCACCAGGGAAATCATTTGGGGGCTTGGTCGTATCTGAACCATAGCTACACCTCTTGATAGGCATAAAGCCACCAGGGAAATAACTTGGGGGCTATGGGTTCGAACCATAGTTACACCTCTTGATAGGCATAAGGGCCACCAGGGAAATCATTTGGGGGCTTGGTCGTATCCGAACCATAGCTACACCTCTTGATAGGCATAAGGCCACCAGGGAAATCACTTGGGAGCTCTGGTCATATCTGAACCATAGCTACACCTCTTGATCGGCTTAATGCCACAATTATGACTACTTGGGGGTTCTGGTCGTATCTGAACCATAGCTTAAACCCTCTTGATCATACACATACATAATCATATATTAAGTCATACATTGCATCATCATTACATCATCATAGCATGTATCATATGGGCACGGATATACCGGTTTATATAGCAGGAATTGGTTTTCAAACCAGGTTATATTATTCAAATATTTAATAGCCAACACGGCTGGATTTTTGTTATGGTTATCAATAACCAATATTATGATTGAGGTTTTCAAAGTCACTTCAGCGCAATGGATATAATTTATTCTACAACGGAAGGAATAGTCCTGAGTTGCTGTAGGCTTACGACCCGGCACTTGGGGGCTACATTATTCAAGTTGGGATTACATCAAATACACAAGTCTCATGTCGCTGCAAGCATGCACCATGACACTTGGGGTCTAATGCAAAGTCATTGTTTGCTCACCTTATTGAAGACCCGACTCATCACATCGTAATGAGCCGGCCCTTGGGGGCTACCAATTGCTCCTGTCAACAATACAAGGTACAAAGCTTTTAATCCATTATATTGAAGGGTCCACTGCTCAGTTGGTAAAGCACAAGGCTCTTAACCTTGTGGATGTGGGTTCAAGCCCCATGATGGGGGTTACATCACATGATGTTATTTTCATTGAAGTATATATCAAGTCCCAGCTCAATATTATCTTACTGAGCCGGTCCATGGGGGATACACGTTGTTGTTTAAAGTTTACATGATTATATTTACAAAGTCCCTGCTCATTATTGCATAATGACCCGGCCCTTGGGGGCTACACTGGTTGAAGTTTTATGAGCATCAGGTAATTATAAATCCCAGGTTGCTGCAAGCATGACAACCCGGCACTTGGGGGCTACATATATGGAATACTCAGTTTATGACTAATGACTAGGATGAACAAATTGGATTTCTTCAAGATTGTGATATTTATATTGAAGCAAGTCTTAAGCTGTTGCTATGCTACCTTCTTAAGACTTGGGGGCTACAAGTGATAGGCATATAAGAGGTATATTTTCAAGCTTGATGTTAACTATAATTATGACCCTGTGCCATCAATACTTGTAAACTGGTAATGATAAACCGGCAAGGTTCTACATTCTTAAACCGGCAAGGTTCTACATTCTTAAACCGGCAAGTTCTACATCCTTAAACCGGCTGAAGATCAGATTAGTATTTTAAGGACCAATATTTTTGTTAAAGCATTGGGGGCTGAGTCTGATAACCCACAAGTATAGGGGATCGCAACAGTTTTCGATAAGTAAGAGTGTCGAACCCAACGAGGAGCTAAAGGCAGAACAAATATTCCCTCAAGTTCTATCAACCACCGATACAACTCTACGCACGCTTGATGTTCGCTTTACCTTGAACAAGTATGAAACTGGAAGTACTTTATAGGTGTTGTTGGATAGGTTTGCAAGATAATAAAGAGAAAGTAAATAAAAGGCAGGGGCTGTTGTAATTAAAGAAGCAATAAAGTAAATATAGCGAGTGTGGAAAAGTGGTGGCAGGAGTTGTGAAATTGCCCCTAAGCAATTGACTACTTTACTAGACTGATAGCAAGTTTTATGTGGGAGAGGCCACTGCTAGCATGTCATACCTGACTTGGAATTCTATGCACTTATGATTGGAACTATTAGCAAGCATCCGCAACTACTAACGTTCATTAAGGTAAAACCCAACCATAGCATTAAGATATATTGGTCCCCCTTCAATCCCGTATGCATCAATTTCTATGCTAGATTAAAGCTTCTGTCACTCTTGCCCTCCAATACATAGTCCTATCAACATACAACTAACCCTGTGGTGTGATCCACGCGCGCTCTCATATGATGGGCACCAAAGGACAGCAACATAACCACAAGCAAATTAAATCATTCATAGCAATTCATCAACCACCGATAGGACAACGAAGATCTACTCAGATGTCATAGGATGGCAACACATCATTGGATAATAATATGAAGCATAAAGCACCATGTTCAAGTAGAGGGTACAGCGGGTTGCGGGAGAGTGGACCGCTATAGATAGAGGGGGGAAGGTGATGGAGATCTTGGTGAAGATGGCGGAGCTGTTGGTGTAGATCGCGGTGATGATGATGATGGCCACGGCAGCGTTCCGGCGCCACCTGAAGAGAAGGGGAGAGGGGGCCCCTTCGTCTTCTTCTTCCTTGACCTCCTCCCTATATGGGAGAAGGGTTTCCCCTCTGGTCCTTGGCTTCCATGGCATGGGAGGGGCGAGAACCCCTCCGAGATTGGATCTGTCTCTCTGTCTCTCTCTCTTTATGCGTTCTGTTCTGCTGCCCTTTCACCGTTTCATATATATATATATATATATATATATATATATATATATATATATGGAGATTCGTAACTCCGATTGGCCTGAAACCTTCGCCGTGATTTTTTACCAAAAATTAGCTTTCCTGCAGCCGAAGAACGGCATCAACCGCCTTACGGGTGGCCCACGAGGGTCAGGGGTGCGCCTAGGGGGGCAGGCGTGCCCCCCTGCCTTGTGGCCATCTCGGGCACCGTCTCGCGTGAATTTTTCTTCCGGAATTTTCCAAATAGTCCAAAAATAAGCTCAGTCCGTTTTTATCCCGTTTGGATTCCGTTTGATATGGATATTCTGCGAAACATAAAACATGCAACAAACATGAACTGACACTGGGCACTGGATCAATATGTTAGTCCCAAAAAATAATATAAAAAGTTGCCAAAAGTATATGAAAGTTGTATAATATTGGCATGGAACAATAAAAAATTATAGATACGACGGAGACATATCAGAGTCAAATGAATTAAGGATGCTCAGCAAATTGATTATGAAGCTGGCCTATTGACCCGGATTGATTATGAAGAATAATTCAAATAGGCCAGCTTCATAATATTAAACTAATGTCAGCAAATTGATTATGAAGCTGGCCTATTGACCCGGATTTTCTAGAAGGAAATGACAAGGATTTAAGGATGCTCAGGATCAGTTTAATATGGATAAATCCAAATTAAACTGGGGACTAATGTCGGGGATATACCCCGCGGTATGACCCGTCCGGAGGTATAATCCGGCTGGTACTTGGTAACCCGGCAGGAGTTAAGTCAGATGATAACCCGATAGGAGTTAAGTCAGATGATAACCCGGCAGGAGTTAAGTCAGATGGTAACCTGGCAGGAGTTAAGTCAGATGATAACCTGGCAGGAGTTAAGTCAGATGATAACCTGGCAGGAGTTAAGTCAGGTGATAACCCGACAGGAGTTAAGTCAGATGATAACTCAGCAGACCATCATAAACCGGTAGACAGTCATAACCCGGCAGACAGTGATAACTGGTTGACAGTCATAACCCGACAGACAGTGATAACTGGTTGACAGTCATACCCCTGCAGACAGTGATAACTGGTTGACAGTCATAACCCGGCAGATAGAGTCGGGTTATGAAGCCCGAGACTTTACGAAGCCCAAGACGTTATGAAGCCCAAGACATTATGAATCCCATGAAGAGGAGTCAAAATAGTTTAAGTCTTAATCCGAGTTGGACTCTACATGTAACCTGCCCCTTCAACATATATAAGGAGGGGCAGGGCACCCCAAAAGAGGGGGAAAGATAATCTGAAGGGTTAGGGATATTATGCATATTTACGTAACGTGTCGATGAATTAGTACTCCGATTCTTTTTTTATGCATATAAGATTTGTTTAAAGTCAAAGTGCATAAAGTTTGATCAACTTTATTAGAAAATATATCAACACTTAGAATACGAAATCAATATCATTAGATGCGTCATGAATTTAATTTTCATATTGTGTAACTTTAGTATTATTGTAAGTGTTGATAATTTTTATATAAATGCGGTCAAACTAAACTTTACGACCTTTTATTTCAGACAAATATTATATGCAGACTAAAATGACCAGAGGGAGTACATTGCTTTGTTGCTGTTTAGCCCCAATACACCAAAGCAGTGGACCTGTCCTATAACAGGTGAAAACAAAACACTTCCGGCAACTATCTAATGTGGTGTTCTAACTGCGGTTTGACCATAATTATGTTAAGCATAATGCTCAAGATCCAGCATCTACATGAATTCCACCTCAAACATATGGATGCCGTTGTTGGCGTGGTTGCTGCCATTGGTGTTGTCGTTTTGCTGGTCGAAGACCTGGCTGTTGGCCACCGCCGCGGACGGCATCGTGCTGGAGCACACCGACGAACGTGACATGATGTTGCTGTTGTGCAGGAGGGAGGTGATGAAGTGTTGCTGCTCCTGATGGTGGTGGAGCTGCATGGAGTTGCTGAGCTGCTGCTGGCGGCGGTCCTTCTCCGGGGGCACGCCCAGGGTGAGCGTCATCTGCCTCGCCGCCGCTAGCCTGGCCTGGCCCTGCTGAAGGCAGCTGGTCGCGCTCGTGTAGGTTGCGCTCAAAGCTGATCGACGATCGTACGTACATACAAATTAACCCCGATAAATGACGACCAATTGCACTAGGTAGGATGCAATTAGCTAAAGAAAATCTGTTGGCTTACTGTTATTGTCGCCGGCGTAGGAGCTGGAGATGCCCCCGGCGTTTAGTTTCCTGGAAGGCGGGGCCAAGTCCTTGGACACCGCCCCCGCGCCGCTGGCCACCGGTTTCCTCCGGCGACGGTTGTGCTCTGCGAGCCTCTTCCTGCAGCTCCTCTTGGTCTGGTCGAACTCCGTGATCACGTGGAACCTAAAATTAAAATTCTAGCTAGCTCAACAAGATGTACGCACGTGAATCCAATGTTGAACATAGATACCACACCTCACATCATTGGTCAATGCGAAAATAAAGCAGGAGCAGATATATGGCCAGGGCAAAAGGCTTGCACATGATCAGCCGCTCGTTGCAGCAGAAATTTATTTGTTACTGATGAGAAAACCGTTCCAGCTGTTCCTGAATAGCTTCCTTCAAAAGGATTTCCGCTTGCTCGATGAATGTCTTGCTAGAAGATATAATTTCTTGGAATTGAGGTTTCGTATCTTTTAGATGTTTAAGTAACTCATCCAGAAATTTATTTACCTGTTCAATTTCTAACGAATCAAGATATCCTCTTGTTCCGGTATAAATGGTAGCTATCTGCTCTTCCACTGGGAGAGGATTTGCCTGGGATTGTTTAAGCAATTCCCTTAATCGTCGACCCTTTGCCAATTGATTCTGACTTGTTTTATCGAGAGCAGAGGCGAATTGTCCAAAGGCTTGTAACTATGCGAATTGAGCTAGTTTCAATTTTGATTTGCCAGCTACTTGTTTCATGGGTTGAATTTGAGCCGCAGATCCTACTCCAATGTTTTAAATAGCAGTCTATCAAAAATGGTGGCGGGCCTCAAAACCAGCTATAGCGGGCTATATCGAGGTACAGCGAGCTATTTGTGAAGGCGATATAGCCGGCTATTTAAAACTATGTGCAGCACACAACAGTCTGAAGTCTGAAGCTAGCACAAAGAACGCTGCTTTTTGACTGTCTTTTTGTTTTGGTGATCCTGTCTCCATATCGACCGATGCCCAGGACAGCAAAACGCCATGGAAAATTTGTGCTGCATGGAGTAGTGTTTTGTGTTGTCTTTTTCTTTGACATGACTGGTCGTCGCTGAGACTGAGACTTGCTTTTGCACCATGGCCGTCGCAACGGAAAAGCGACATGAACCAAAAACTGAGTGATGACTGAAAAGGCAAGCAGTTTGCGCTGGCCCTAGCTTAGCAAAGCTGCAACCTGGTAAGCTATACTATACGTACCGTAACGGAAAGAGGGATACTGTTACGTTGAGAGAGAGAGAGATACTGTAACGTTCACGTTCCTAGAGAGAGATGGACAGTGGAGTGGGTCTGTGGGTGTGGCTCTGACCTGCTGCATTGCTGGCAGAAGCGCTGCTGCTTGCCGGCGGCCGAGACGAGGGAGGCCTTGGCGTGGTACTCGCACACCTTGTGGCGCCGGTGGTAGTGCTTGGCGCCGGAGAGGTCCGCCTTGCAGTACTCCACCTGGCACCGAGGCGGCTGGCGGTGGACGCGGCCGAATCCCAGGTCGAACACGCTGCCAAGACGGGACCGCATGAGCATCGGGTCCACCGCCATCATGTCGCCGGTGGGGAAGCAGGTCCGCTGGCCGTGGTTCAAGTCTATCCTCCCCGCATCCCCGGCGCCGCCCTCGCGCTTCACCATCCCAAGAGCCGGGCACACGTCACCGTGACCGTGCATGGCCATCGGCGGCATCTGCAGCTGCATCCCGGACATGGGCGGCGGCGCCATGTGGACCAGCCCACCGCCGCCGTTGCCGTTGGAAGGCAGCGCCAGCATCTGGTGGTGCGGCGCCTCCTGGAACTGGTTGAAGGCGGCCGCTGCCGCCGGGAAGTGGAAGTTGTCGAGTATCATCGCCCCCTCGTGGCGCTGGCCTCCTCCTCCGCCACCAGCCATCATGCTAGTGGCGAGCTCAAAGCCGACGTAGGGCGGCGGCTGCATTGCTGCTAACGGTAAGTCGTCGCCGGCCGCCGCGTTCATCCTGCCGCTGCTCATCATGGCTGAGTGAGTGGTCGTAGCTGAACAAGGGAAGGCTGGGGGAGCTAGGAGGCTTGTGCTCGCTAGCTGTATGTGAGGTAGGGACTGGTGAGGTTGTGCCGCGCTGTGTAAGGTTGTGGAGGGCGCAGAGGTGGTTAAAAAGGGCGAGTGGAGGAGGAGAGTGATGAGAGTGTGCGTGTCCGGGAGTAGCATGTACTATGTGTCAGCTGCCTCACTGGACCAAGATGAAAGGGCCTTCTCCTTGCTGTTCACGTGCAAAAGGAAATATTAAAGAAATAAAAAAAATCTATAATTTCAAGATATCAAACTTAGTCAACCATTCTACTCACGTGTCAATTTTGTGAAGGAATGACACTGGGTTATACCACAGTGAAGAAAATACAATCCGGCCTTAATATTCATTCAATCAGTGTTTCCGAATGTACTAGCTTTGATTTTATCATTTTTGCCTAGAATGACATGGTTGTTATTTCTTCGTGAAACTTCATACTTGAGTAGAATCACTAGTAGAAAAAAGGCCATTTGTCCCGGTTTATAAGGCCCATTTGTCCCGGTTGGAGAACCGGGAATAAAGGGTCGTTACTAATGCCCTAGACTTTTAGTCCCGGTTTTTATACTAACCGGGACAGATGGGCCTCCACGTGGCCGCTCCGGTGAGCCCAAGCACGAGGGCCTTTGGTCCCGGTTGATAGCACCAATCGGAACCAATAAGCTTCTGCGCGTCAGCATTTCAGGGGCTGGTTTTTTTTGAAGGAGGTGGTTTAGGGGTTTTGGGGGTTAATTTAGGTTGGTATATAGGTAGCTAATAGAGAGATGTGTCCTCTCTTATCTCGGTGTTACTGCTACTGCTATGCCTAAACATGACTTAGATTGAAGTGAGGCAACATGTGGTGCATGTCGAAAGTAATACTAATCCTAACTTGATCAAGTTTGGATTGTACTACTTTCGACATGCACCACATGCATGTTGCCTTCACTTCAATCCAATCCATGTTCATTTCACCCGCTGATATATAATAACTCTTCATGCTCGCATCATGCATCATCATATATAATAACAAGTCTACTAATCATTATCATACAACTTCTACTCGTTATTAATAACAAGTCATACGATCATCATCCTCATAGTCATCGAACCAACCCTACTTAATTGTTCTGAGCACATGATCATCAGTATTAGGTAGGACCTAAATACCCTCTTTAAGGTGAAATAGAATAAAATAATATAGACCCTGACTCTCCATTATGGAGAATGGAGATCATCCTGTCTCCAATTCTTGCGCTTCGCTTCCTTTTGCTTCCAAGAACCTCCTTACGACTGTCCATACATTTTTTCCATCCTTTGATTTGCATGTCTCCATTCCTTTTAAAAATCTGGTATGGACAGTTGAGATTCATAGGATGACCTGGCTGTATGTTCAAAACATTAAGGCTACCTTTCTGATACATCAAATGAGGCACACAATTCTCTGGGATTATGTGTTGAAAAACATAGTAATAACTTCATAGTTAGCAATGATGTACTAGTTTTAGAAGTATGCAAAAGATGCACGGATGTCGTAATAGTAAAAAAAAATCTTACCAGGGTATCTCCATGGTAGTTACCGTAGTTCAACACATGCACTAGTGGCACGTATTGACCATAATGTTGAGGAGTTTGATTGTAGATATTGTAATTCTCAATGTCAGTACAAAATCCGACCAGATGATTGTTGGAAATATGCCCTAGAGGCAATAATAAAATGGTTATTATCATATTTCTTTGTTCGTGATAATTGTCTATTGTTCATGCTATAATTGTGTTATCCGGAAATCGTAATACATGTGTGAATACATAGACCACAACACGTCCCTAGTGATCCTCTAGTTGACTAGCTCGTTGATCAAAAGATAGTCATGGTTTCCTGACTATGGGCATTGGATGTCATTGATAACGGGATCACATCATTAGGAGAATGATGTGATGGACAAGACCCAATCGTAAGCATAGCTCAAAGATCATGTAGTTCGTTTGCTATAGCTTTTCCGAATGTCAAATATCATTTCCTTAGACCATGAGATTGTGCAACTCCCAGATACCGTAGGAGTGCTTTGGTTGTGCCAAATGTCACAACGTAAATTGGTGACTATAAAGCTACACTACAGGTATCTCCGAAAGTGTCTGTTGGGTTGGCATGAATCGAGACTGGGATTTGTCACTCCGTGTGACGGAGAGGTATCTCTGGGCCCACTCGGTAATGCATCATCATAATGAGCTCAATGTGACCAAGTGGTTGATCACGGGATCATGCATTACGGTATGAGTAAAGTGACTTGCCGGTAACGAGGCTGAACGGGGTATTGGGATACCGACGATCGAGTCTCGGGCAAGTAGCATACCGATTGACAAAGGGAATTGCATACGGGATTGATCGAATCCTCGACATCATGGTTCATCCGATGAGATCATCAAGGAACATGTGGGAGCCAACATGGGTATCCAGATCCCGCTGTTGGTTATTGACCGGAGAGTCGTCTCGGTCATGTCTGCGTGTCTCCCGAACCCGTAGGGTCTACACACTTAAGGTTCGGTGACGCTAGGGTTGTTGAGATATTAGTATACGGTAACCCGAAAGTTGTTCGGAGTCCCGGATGAGATCCCGGACGTCACGAGGAGTTCCGGATTGGTCCAGAGGTGAAGATTTATATATAGGAAGTCAAGTTTCGGCCATCGGGAAGGTTTTCGGGCTAATCGGTATTGTACCGGGACCACCGGAAGGGTCCCAGGGGTCCACCGGGTGGGGCCACCTGTCCCGGAGGGCCCCATGGGCTGAAGTGGGAGGGGAACCAGCCCCAGATGGGCTGGTGCGCCCCCCATGGGCCTCCCCTACGCCTACGGTTGGAAACCCTAGGGGTGGGGGCGCCCCACTTGGCTTGGGGGGCACTCCACCCCCTTGGCCGCCGCCCCCCCTTGGAGATTCAATCTCCTAGGGCCGCCGCCCCCCTAGGGGTCCTATAAATAGTGGGGGGGGGGGGGAGGTAGGGCAGCCGCACCCTAACCCCTGGCGCCTCCCTCTCCCTCCCGTGACACCTCTCCTTCTCGCAGTGCTCGGCGAAGCCCTGCCGAGATCGCCGTAGTTTCCATCACCACGCCGTCATGCTACTGGATCTCCATCAACCTCTCCTTCCCCCTTGCTGGATCAAGTTGGAGGAGACGTCTTCCCAACCGTACGTGTGTTGAACGCGGAGGTGCCGTCCGTTCGGCACTAGGTCATCGGTGATTTGGATCACGACGAGTACGACTCCATCAACCCCGTTCTCTTGAACGCTTCCGCACGCCATCTACAAGGGTATGCAGATGCACTCCCCTCTCCCTCGTTGCTAGATGACTTCATAGATTGATCTTGGTGATGCGTAGAAAATTTTAAAATTCTGCTACATTCCCCAACAGTGGCATCATGAGCTAGGTCTATGCGTAGTTTCTATGCATGAGTAGAACACAAAGCAGTTGTGGGCGTGGATATTGTCAATTTGCTTGCCGTTACTAGTCTTATCTTGATTCGGCGGCATCATGGGATGAAGCGGCCCGGACCGACCTTACACGTACGCTTACGTGAGACTGGTTCCATCGATTGACATGCACTAGTTGCATAAGGTGGGTGGCGGGTGCCTGTCTCTCCCACTTTAGTCGGATCAGATTCTTATGAAGGGTAAATAGAAATTGGCATATCACGTTGTGGTTTTGGCGTAGGTAAGAAACGTTCTTGCTAAAAACCTATAGCAGCCACGTAAATACTTGCAACAACAATTAGAGGACGTCTAACTTGTTTTTGCAGCATGTGCCGTGTGATGTGATATGGCCAAAAGGATGTGATGTATGAGATTGATCATGTTCTTGTAATAGGAATCACGACTTGCATGTCAATGAGTATGACAACCGGCAGGAGCCATAGGAGTTGTCTTTATTTATTTATGACCTGCGTGTCAACATAAACGTCATATAATTACTTTACTTTATTGCTAAAGCGTTAGCCATAGTAGTAGAAGTAATAGATGACGAGACAACTTCAAGAAGACACGATGATGGAGATCATGATGATGGAGATCATGGTGTCATGCCGGTGACAACGATGATCATGAAGCCCCGAAGATGGAGATCAAAAGGAGCAAATGATATTGGCCATATCATCTCACTATTTGATTGCATGTGATGTTTATCATATTTTACATCTTATTTGCTTAGAACGACGCTAGCTTAAATAAGATGATCCCTCGTAATAATTTCAAGAAAGTGTTCCCCCTAACTGTGCACCGTTGCGAAGGTTCGTTGTTTCGAAGCACCACATGATGATCGGGTGTGATAGATTCTAACGTTCGAATACAACGGGTGTAAGCCAGATTTACACACGCAATACACTTAGGTTAACTTGATGAGCCTAGCATGTACAGACATGGCCTCGGAACACGTAAGACCAAAAGGTCGAGCATGAGTCGTATAGAAGATACGATCAACATGAAGATGTTCACCGATGTTGACTAGTCCGTCTCACATGATGATCGGACACGGCCTAATTGACTCGGATCATGTTTCACTTAGATGACTAGAGGGATGTCTATCTAAGTGGGAGTTCATTGAATAATTTCATTAACTTAGTCTAAAATCTTTACACTATGTATTGTAGATCCAATGGCCCACGCTAATGTTGCCCTCAACTTCAACGCGTTCCTAGAGAAAACCAAGCTGAAAGATGATGGCAGCAACTATTCGGACTGGGTCCGGAACCTGAGGATCATCCTCATAGCTGCCAAGAAAGATTATGTCCTAGAAGCATAGCTAGGTGACGCACCCATCCCAGAGAACCAACATGTTATGAACGCTTGGCAGTCACGTGCTGATGATTACTCCCTTGTTCAGTGCGGCATGCTTTACAGCTTAGAACCGGGGCTCCAAAAGCGTTTTGAGAGACACGGAGCATATGAGATGTTCGAAGAGCTGAAAATGGTTTTCCAAGCTCATGCCCGGGTCGAGAGATATGAGGTCTCCAACAAGTTCTTCAGCTGTAAGATGGAGGAAAATAGTTCTGTCAGTGAGCGCATACTCAAAATGTCTGGGTTGCATAACCGCTTGACTCAGTTGGGAGTTAATCTCCCGGATGACGTGGTCATTGATAGAATCCTTCAGTCGCTTCCACCGAGCTACAAAAGCTTTGTGATGAACTTCAATATGCAAGGGATGGAAAAGACCATTCCTGAGGTATATTCGATGCTGAAATCAGCAGAGGTGGAAATCAAAAAGGAACATCAAGTGTTGATGCTGAATAAAACCACTAAGTTCAAGAAAGGCAAGGGTAAAAAGAACTTCAAGAAGGACGGCAAGGGAGTTGCCGCGCCCGGTAAGCAAGCTGCCGGGAAGAAGCCAAAGAATGGACCCAAGCCCAAGACTGAGTGTTTTTATTGCAAGGGCAGTGGTCATTGGAAGCGGAACTGCCCCAAATACTTAGAGGACAAGAAGGCCGGCAACACTAAAGGTATATGTGATATACATGTAATTGATGTGTACCTTACCAATATTCGTAGTAGCTCCTGGGTATTTGATACCGGTGCGGTTGCTCACATTTGTAACTCAAAGCAGGAGCTACGGAATAAGCGGAGACTGGCAAAGGACAAGGTGACGATGCACGTCGAGAATGGTTCCAAGGTCGATGTGATCGCAGTCGGCACGCTACCTCTACATTGACCTACGGGATTAGTTTTAAACCTCAATAATTGTTATTTAGTGCCACCTTTGAGCATGAACATTGTATCAGGATCTCGTTTAATTCGAGATGGCTACTCATTTAAATCCGAGAATAATGGTTGTTCTATTTATATGAGAGATATGTTTTATGGTCATGCTCCGCTGGTGAATGATTTATTCTTAATGAATCTCGAGCGTAATGTTACACATATTCATAGTGTGAATACCAAAAGATGTAAGGTTGATAATGATAGTCCCACATACTTGTGGCACTGCCGCCTTGGTCACATAGGTGTCAAACCAATGAAGAAGCTCCATGCAGATGGACTTTTGGAGTCTCTTGATTACGAATCATTTGACACGTGCGAACCATGCCTCATGGGTAAAATGACCAATACTCCATTCTCAGGAACAATGGAGCGAGCAACCAACTTATTGGAAATCATACATACTGATGTGTGTGGTCCAATGAGTGTTGAGGCTCGCGGTGGCTATCGTTATGTTCTCACCCACACTGATGACTTGAGTAGATATGGGTATGTCTACGTAATGAAACACAAGTCTGAGACCTTTGAAAAGTTCAAGGAATTTCAGAGTGAGGTTGAGAATCAACGTGACAGGAAAATCAAATTCTTGCGATCAGATCGTGGAGGAGAATACTTGAGTCACGAATTTGGCACACACTTAAGAAAATGTGGAATAGTTTCACAACTCACGCCGCCTGGAACACCTCAGCGTAATGGTATGTCTGAACGTCGTAATCACACTCTATTGGATATGGTGCGATCTATGATGTCTCTTACCGATCTACTGCTGTCATTTTGGGGCTATGCTTTAGAGACTACCGAATTCACTTTAAATAGGACTCCGTCGAAATCCGTTGAGACGACACCGTATGAATTATGGTTTGGGAAGAAACCTAAGCTGTCGTTTCCAAGGATGCGATGCTTATGTCAAGAAACTTCAACCTGAAAAGCTCGAACCCAAGTCGGAAAAATGCGTCTTCATAGGATACCCTAAAGAAACTATTGGGTACACCTTCTACCTCAGATACGAAGGCAAGATTTTTGTTGCCAAGAATGGATCCTTTCTAGAGAAAGAGTTTCTCTCGAAAGAAATAAGTGGGAGGAAAGTATAACTCGATGAAGTATTACCTCTTGAACCGGTAAGTGGCGCAGCTCAGGAAATTGTTCCTGAGATGCCTGCACCGACTAGAGAGGAAGTTAATGATGATGATCATGAAACTTCAGATCAAGTTGCTACTGAACTTCGTAGGTCTACAAGGACACGTTCCGCACCAGAGTGCTACGGCAACCCTGTCCTAGAAATAATGTTGTTAGACAACGGTGGATCTTCGAACTATGAGGAAGCGATGGTGGGCCCAAATTCCGACAAATGGCTGGAAGCCATGAAATCCGAGATAGGATCCATGTATGAAAACGAAGTATGGACTTTGACTGACTTGCCCGATGATCAGCGAGCCATAGAAAATAAATGGATCTTTAAGAAGAAGACAGATGCGGATGGTAATGTGACCATCTATAAAGCTCGGCTTGTCGCTAAGGGTTATCGACAAGTTCAAGGGGTTGACTACGATGAGACTTTCTCACCCGTAGCGAAGCTGAAGTCCGTCCGAATCATGTTAGCAATTGCCGCATTCTATGATTATGAGATATGGAAAATGGACGTCAAAACGGCATTCCTTAATGGTTTCCTTAAGGAAGAATTGTATATGATGCAGCCGGAAGGTTTTGTCGATCCTAAGAATGCTGACAAGGTGTGCAAGCTCCAACGCTCGATTTATGGGCTGGTGCAAGCATCTCGGAGTTGGAACATTCGTTTTGGTGAGATGATCAAAGCGTTTGGGTATACGCAGACTTATGGAGAAGCCTGCATTTACAAGAAAGTGAGGGGGAACTCTGTAGCATTTCTCATATTGTATGTGGATGACATACTGTTGATGGGAAATGATATAGAATTCTTGGAAAGCATAAAGGCCTACTCGAACAAGTGTTTTTCAATGAAGGACCTTGGAGAAGCTGCTTACATATTAGGCATCAAGATCTATAGAGATAGATCAAGACGCCTCATTGGTCTTTCACAGAGTACGTACCTTGACAAGATATTGAAGAAGTTCAATATGGATCAGCCAAAGAAGGGGTTCTTGCCTGTGTTGCAAGGTACGAGATTGAGCACGGCTCAATGCCCGACCACGGCAGAAGATAGAGAAAAGATGAGTGTCGTCCCCTATGCCTCGGCCATAGGGTCTATCATGTATGCTATGCTGTGTACCAGACCTGATGTAAACCTTGCCGTAGGTTTGGTAGGAAGGTACCAAAGTAATCCTGGCATGGAACACTGGACAGCGGTCAAGAATATCCTGAAGTACCTGAAGAGGACTAAGGATATGTTTCTCGTTTATGGAGGTGACGAAGAGCTCGTCGTAAAGGGTTACGTCGATGCTAGCTTCGACACAGATCTGGATGACTCTAAGTCACAAACCGGATACGTGTATATTTTGAATGGTGGGGCAGTAAGCTGGTGCAGTTGCAGGCAAAGCATTGTGGCGGGATCTACATGTGAAGTGGAATACATGGCAGCCGGCAGCACAAGAGGCAATCTGGGTGAAGGAGTTCATTACAGACCTAGGAGTAATACCCAATGCGTCGGGCCCGATGCCTCTCTTCTGTGACAACACTGGAGCTATTGCCCTTGCCAAGGAGGCCAGGTTTCACAGGAAGACCAGGCATATCAAGCGTCGCTTCAACTCCATTTGTGAAAGTGTTCAAAATGGAGACATAGATATTTGTAAAGTACATACGGACCTGAATGTGGCAGATCCGTTGACTAAACCTCTCCCTAGAGCAAAACATGATCAACACCAGAACTGCATGGGTGTTCAATTCATCACAATGTAACTAGACTATTGACTCTAGTGCAAGTGGGAGACTATTGGAAATATGCCCTAGAGGCAATAATAAAATGGTTATTATTATATTTCTTTGTTCGTGATAATTGTCTATTGTTCATGCTATAATTGTGTTATCCGGAAATCGTAATACATGTGTGAATACATAGACCACAACACGTCCCTAGTGAGCGTCTAGTTGACTAGCTCGTTGATCAAAAGATAGTCATGGTTTCCTGACTATGGGCATTGGATGTCATTGATAACGGGATCACATCATTAGGAGAATGATGTGATGGACAAGACCCAATCCTAAGCATAGCTCAAAGATCGTGTAGCTCGTTTGCTATAGCTTTTCCGAATGTCAAGTATCATTTCCTTAGACCATGAGATGGTGCAACTCCCGGATACCGTAGTAGTGCTTTGGGTGTGCCAAACGTCACAACGTAAATGGGTGACTATAAAGGTACACTACGGGTATGTCCGAAAGTGTCTGTTGGGTTGGCACGAATCGAGACTGGGATTTGTCACTCCGTATGACGGAGAGGTATCTCAGGGCCCACTCGATAATGCATCATCATAACAAGCTCAATGTCACCAAGTGGTTGACCACGGGATCATGCATTACGGTACGAGTAAAGTGACTTGCCGGTAACGAGACTGAACGAGGTATTGGGATACCAACGATCGAGTCTCGGGCAAGTAACGTACCGATTGACAATGGGAATTGCATACAGGATTGATCGAATCCTCGACATCGTGGTTCATCCGATGAGATCATCGAGGAGCATGTGGCAGCCAACATGGGTATAAAGATCCCGCTGTTGGTTATTGACCGGAGAGTCGTCTCAATCATGTATGCGTGTCTCCCGAACCCGTAGGGTCTACACACTTAAGGTTCGGTGACGCTAGGGTTGTTGAGATATTAGTATACGGTAACCCGAAAGTTGTTCGGAGTCCCGGATGAGATCCCGGACATCACGAGGAGTTCCGGATTGGTCCGGAGGTGAAGATTTATATATAGGAAGTTAAGTTTCGGCCATCGGGAAGGTTTTCAGGGTAATCGGTATTGTACCGGGACCACCGGAAGGGTCCCAGGGGTCCACCGGGTGGGGCCACCTATCCCGGAGGGCCCCATGGGATGAAGTGGGAGGGGAACCAGCCCCAGATGGGCTGGTGCGCCCCCCATGGGCCTCCCCTGCGCCTAGGGTTGGAAACCCTAGGGGTGGGGGCGCCCCACTTGGGTTGGGGGCATTCCACCCCCCTTGCCCCCCCCTTGGAAATTCAATCTCCTAGGGCCGGCGCCCCCCTAGGGGTCCTATAAATAGTGGGGGGAGGGAGGGCAGCGGCACCCTAACCCCTGGCGCCTCCCTCTCTAAGGGAGTCCTGGATTAGGGGGTGTTCGGATAGCCGGACTATACCTTCAGTCGGACTCCTGGACTATGAAGATACAAGATTGAAGACTCTGTCCCGTGTCCGGAAGGGACTTTCCTTGGCGTGGAAGGCAAGCTTGGCGATACGGATATGAAGATCTCCTACCATTGTAACCGACTTTGTGTAACCCTAACCCTCTCCGGTGTCTATATAAACCGGAGGGTTTTAGTCCGTAGGACAACGAACACATCAACAATCATACCATAGGCTAGCTTCTAGGGTTTAGCCTCCTTGATCTCGTGGTAGATCTTCTCTTGTACTACCCATATCATCAATATTAATCAAGCAGGACATAGGGTTTTACCTCCATCGAGAGGGCCCGAACCTGGGTAAAACTTCGTGTCCCTTGTCTCCTGTTACCATCCGGCCTAGACGCACAGTTCGGGACCCCCTACCCGAGATCCGCCGGTTTTGACACCCACATTGGTGCTTTCATTGAGAGTTCCTCTGTGTCGTCGCCATCAGGCTCGATGGCTCCTACGATCATCAATAACGATGCAGTCCAGGGTGAGACCTTCCTCCCCGGACAGATCTTCGTCTTCGGCGGCTTTGCACTGCGGGTCAATTCGCTTGGCCGTCTGGAGCAGATCGTAATCAACGCCCCTGGCCGTCAGGTCAGAGTTGGAAGTTTAAACTACACGGCTGACATCCGCGGGGACTTGATCTTCGACGGATTCGAGCCACTGCCGAGCGCGCCACACTATCACGACGAGCATGATTTAGCTCTGCCGCCGAACAGTGCCCTGGAGGCCGCACCCGCATCAGCTCCGACCCTTAATTCGGAGCTAACTGCGTCGATCGAGGATGGGCGGTTGGACGCCACCTCGGGGGCTGTGACCCCAACGGCGATTGAGCCAAACACCAGCCCCGTACTCTGCGAGACTCGTGACTCCAAGGAGCTGGACTCCTCTCCGGACTCCGAACCCTCCGCGCCCCTACCGATCGAATCCGAGTGGGCGACGATCATGGAGTTTTCTGCCACGGACATCTTTCAGCACTCACCCTTCGGTGATATTATGAAATCACTAAGTCTCTCTCTTTATCAGGAGAGCCCTGGCCGGACTACGGTCAGCGAGATTGGGATACAGACGATGAAGAAATTCAAAGCCCACCCACCATCCACTTTTTAGCCACTTTCGATGATTTAACCGACATGCTCGACCTCGACTCCGAAGACATCGACGGTATGGACGCTGATGAAGGAGACGATGAAGAACCAGCGCCTATTGGGCCCTGGAACGCCACCTCGTCATATGACGTATACATGGTGGACGCACCAAAAGATGACGACGAGGGGCGGAAGGACGCACCGAAGGCTTGTTCCCTCGAAAAGCAGTCAAACCGGCTACGCAAGCGCCGCCCCAAATCTCGCGCCGACAGAAATAGCGATCACACAGACCCAGCGTTGGAGCAGGGCGAACCACTGTCGGACAACGGCAATCCGGATAATCAAACCGAACAAACAAATCCTATCAAGGATCATGGTCCGGACAACATAACGCCGAACAGGCACCCGGAGCAGCAGACTGCCCATAAAAGGCTTGTTGCCACCGTGAGGAGTCTGAGAAAGCAGAAACAAGGGGCTCAACGCACGCAGACAAGTGGCAATTTCTTATCAACTTGAATTATACATGGTTTCTTTGAAAACTATCCTTTTGCACGACAACTTTTTCAATTAACTTCCTGTCTTTTACAGATGATAATCATGCTACACCCGTCCAGGATACGGCACAATGGAGACACAGGCGCAGACGTGCAGCAGGGACCCGCTCCAAGGATTCTTTTTAGATTAAGACCATGCATAAACCTTTTTTACTGTCACTTGTTGATACATATCCACCATTGAGAAGGATGCTGACGTCTTGGCATGTGGCCACGCCAGAACAATGCACGTACCTGGACACACGGGGCTTCTTACAAAGGCCACTATTAAGGCCTGGTTTATACCACAAAGACCGAATACCTTAGGGAGTGTTCGGCGTCGCGAGTTTGGCCCTATATGCATCAGCTCCGGATCATTGTCTTTGGTCAAATGTTGGGTTTGCCTGGATCCTGTGTTTTGGTGCCTTACATTCCGCCTTGTCGGCTAAGGTAGCACCAGGAGAACTGCTGCGATTGTGCCCTGGTTCATCCGGACGAGCACCTCAGTAGAGAAAGCCGAAAACTGACTGTCATGATATAGCGTGAGACTGGTCAACCACTCGATGACCCGTGGGAATGTTAGCATTCCTCTGCCTTAACGAAGGGCCGTTTCCCGGCCAGGCATGTACGCACCCTGAGATCGGGAGAGTGCGGAGCCACCAGGGGCTATCTAGTAGCCCCACTATCAAACTCCTATGGCTAAGTGAAAGTGCTAAAGCATTATAGTACGGTTGCCTCGCTCGCTCCGCTATCACCTCCTTAATAGGACCAAGATGTTGGGTTAAGTGTGAATGCATGTTTTTGCGAGCACCTCCGCATCATATGCGTGAGGGTTGAAGTCGATGGCTGCAATCTTTCAGGTTATACACTTGTATACATAAACGGCTGCCCAGGAGGCATCATATTACTTTCAGGCAAAAGTATAAAAATAGCCTTATAAAAATTTATAAAAGCATTTCGCTTACAATGAGATTACATATCACTCAAACATAATATTTTTTGAGCACTGGGTCTCTATCAAACGGGCACCCACAAGAACTTCTTCAAAGTAGTGCTCGGCAGCTTTTTGACCTATAGCCGAATCCTGCGCTGCAACACTGGTAGCATCCATCTCCGCCCAATATGCCTGAACACGGGCAAAGGCCATCTGTGTGCCCTCTACGCACGCCGACCTCCTCATCGCATCAATGCGCGGCATCACGTCAAGGACCTGCTGCACCAAGCAGAAATAGCTATTCGGTTTTGGCCTTCCCAGCCATAGCTGATCCACAACAGACCTCATAGAGAGTCCGGACAACCTATTTAGTTCGGCCCATTCGGCTAATTGGTCAGTCAATGAAAGTGGACGCTCGGGGGAATGGAATTGTCTCCAAAACAGCTGGTCTACTCCATGGTTCGTCTGACCCTGGAAGTACTTGGCCGCATCGGCAGCGCTCGCCGCCAAATCCATATACACATCCTCCGAACTCCACAGCCGATCCAGAGGGGCATACCGTGGATCTCCAAATTTTCTCCGCAACATACAGGATTTCCCAGCTACAATATCCCCAGCTTCCCGCAGCTCCTCCTTCTTTGCCCTCATAGCAGAGTGGAGATCCTTTTTCGTCACCGCAGCATTCTCAAGGTCCGATGCCTTCGCTTGGTTTTCCTTTTCAAGAACCCGGCAACGGTCGGCGGAGGCTTTTAATTCTATAGCCATCTTGGCCAGCTTGTCTCGGCTCTCGCCATGCGCGTCCTTCTCGGCTTGCAACTCTTTGGCCGCCTTCACAACAGCTGCATTACCTAACCTCGCTTGTTCCTTGGCTCGAGCAAGTTCTGCCTGCAAGGCTTCAATCGTGGCAGCTCCATCTGCAGTCACAACATATTTAAGATACTGGCTTCATGCTGCTCTTCCTATGTGGCGTTTACCAGATATTGACAGTTACCCTGTTCCTCGTCAAGCCTTTTGTTAACAAGCTCGATGTCGGCGTCTGCCGCATCTAACTGCCGTTCTAAATGGGCAAACTCGCTAGTCCGGCTGGACACCGGAGCTTCCATGACTTGCACATAATGTTGGGGATATCGCTTATCGGGAACTTATCGGTCGACCCATGATAAGGTGTAAATCGGCTAGTTTATCGGCATATCGGCCGATTTATTGCCATATCGGCTGATTTATCGGCCGATTTATCTTATCGTCCTGACAGCGGTAAGTGATAAATCGGCCGATTTATCGGCATATCGGAAGATATCTTGAACAGTGCCTGCACATAAAGGCAGTATGGTTATTTCCTGGAAATATGATCCTCTGTTGGTCATTGTTTCCGATGACAACCAGAGTCTCAGGGGCTACTATCTACACAGGGCACACCTAGCATGTGCAGGATTATCATACATTCTTTTACGTACCTCAAAGCCTGTCAGTAGACTCATAAAAGCTTCATGCAATCCGCTTTCGGCGGACGATATTCTCTCCATCACCGTATTCATCATCACACGGTGTTCATCTGAGATGGCCGCTCGCCCCATCAACTCCCTCAGAACATCCGATCGCACACTAGACGGCGTCGGATTCTTTCGTCTGCTCCCTTCGGGAGCCGTACACTGGGAGCTTCGGGGGTCAATGGGATTATCTTCTGGCCTCACCGGACTTAGAGAGGCCCTCCGCGACAACACTTCAGGGTCGCCCACTTCTGGAGCGGAGGAGTCCGGAGGAGGCGTTTCGCTCTCCATCATCTCTGGAAGAAGATCCCCCGAAGATGAGCTCATTTGAGAGGGGCTAAGGCCCAAGATGCAAAATATATGCGATGGTTATTTTCTCAGAAGAAAAAATGGCATATCTGTGCTATTAAAGGTATTTCGGGTCACTTACGACTCGTGGGAGAATTGATCCCCCCGCGGACTTGGTGCGGCAACAGAGCCCCCCAAGGTGGGACCCTCCGTGGGAGACTTCTTCTCCCGTTTGGGAGCTTCGGCTTCCGAATCCCCGGGCGCACTCCTTTTCCTCTTCTGGCCGCCTTCCATCATGGAGACGCTCGCTCCCTCAGCTAGAATGGGCAGCGTTGGGGGCCCGCGTCCGCCCGCATTATCCTCCACAGTATCTTCCTTCAAGGGCTCCGGGCAGGGTGTGGTCTGGAGCATCTTTTCCAATACCGGATTTTCCAAACCCTCAGGGAGGGGCGCCAAACACTGAATCAACTTCGCCTTTGTTAGCCAGTCCTGGTCAAAAAGAGAAATCTCAGAAATAACTTCGTAACAAAGTAGAGAAAGTATGTTCAGCCAGAAGATGCCTTACCTGTTCGGCGGTGCGGTTACTACTCAGGCCCACGTCCTCGGTGATTTCCGGACACTCCGTCTGAGGTCCGAAAAATGACTTATACATCTCCTCGTGCGTCAGGCCGAGAAAATTTTGAATGGCACGCGGTCCCTCGGGATTGAACTCACACAGGCGAAGAGGCCGGCATTTGCAAGGCTAGACTTGACGAACCAGCATAACCTATATCACCACGACCAAACTAAAATCTCCATTGAAGAGATCTCGAATGCGGCCTTGTAGTATAGGCACGTCCATGACTGGACCCCAGCTCAGACCTCTACTGATCCATGACATCAGCTGTTGTGAGGGGCCCGAGCGGAAAACAGGGGGGCCGCCCACTTGGCACTTCTAGGAGCCGTGATGTAGAACCACTCCTGTTGCCACAATTCAGACACCTCCGGGATGGAACCTTTGGGCCACGGAGCTCCCGCCATCTTGCGTATTGAGGCACCTCCACACGCTGCATGTTGCCCCTCGACCAGCTTCGGCTTCACTTCAAAGGTCTTGAGCCATAGGCCAAAGTGTGGGGTGACCCGGAGGAAGGCCTCGCACACGATAATAAATGTTGTGATATGAAGAAAGGAGTCCGGAGCTAGATCATGAAAATCTAACCCGTAGTAAAACATCAAACCCCTAACGAAAGGATCCAGGGCAAGGCCTAGGCCTCGGAGGAAGTGGGAAACGAACACGACGTTCTTGTTGGGTTCGGGGGTGGGAACGGCCTGCCCTCGGGGAGGCAGCCGATGCAAAATCTTGGCGGTCAGATATCTGGCCTCCCTCAACTTCTTGATGTCTTCTTCCATGACGGTGGAAGGCATCCATCGGCCTTGAAGGCTAGATCCGGACATGACTGAAGGTTCAGGGCACCTGACCTGAACTTTGGGCGTTTGATCTTGAGGTGGGGGAAGGATCCGATTGAGCACGGGAGGGAAAAATAAAAGCCTTGTCCCCTTTATAAAGAGGGTGAATATCAAGCGTCCTCTCCATGTCCGTTTGAACTTGCCTATAATCTAGGAGTCCTAGAAGCGGTTGGGTTACCCACGCCCGTATTGATGAGAATCCCGGGATAAGGGGACACGATCTATGCCTAAACAAGACGTGCCAAGGAAACCGCCTCGCATGACGCTGAGGTGGGATAATGAAATGACTCGGATAAAGGCTTGGTCGTGGTGTGACACGCTACAGAATACGTCAGCAGATTAGATTGGTGTAAATATTATTCTCTCTATGGCAGTATGTGGAAACTTATCTTGTAGAGCCGGACACTATCTTCGTGTTCAAAATCTTCTATGAAGAACTTGGAGGAGGAACCCGCCTTGCAATGCCGAAGACAATTTGCGCCGGACTCGTCGTCATTGAAGCCTGGTTCAGGGGCTACTGAGGGAGTCCTGGATTAGGGGGTGTTCGGATAGCCAGACTATACCTTCAGCCGGACTCCTGGACTATGAAGATACAAGATTGAAGACTCCGTCCCGTGTCCGGAAGGGACTTTCCTTGGCGTGGAAGGCAAGCTTGGCGATATGGATATGAAGATCTCCTACCATTGTAACCGACTTTGTGTAACCCTAACCCTCTCCGGTGTCTATATAAACCGGAGGGTTTTAGTCCGTAGGACAATGTACACATCAACAATCATACCATAGGCTAGCTTCTAGGGTTTAGCCTCCTTGATCTCGTGGTACATCTTCTCTTGTACTACCCATATCATCAATATTAATCAAGCAGGACGTAGGGTTTTACCTCCATCGAGAGGGCCCGAACCTGCGTAAAACTTCAGGTCCCTTGTCTCCTGTTACCATCCGGCCTAGACGCACAGTTCGGGACCCCTACCCGAGATCCGCCGGTTTGACACCGACACTCTCCCTCCCGTGACACCTCTCCTTCTCGCAGTGCTCGGCAAAGCCCTGCCGATATCGCCGTAGTTTCCACCACCACGCCGTCGTGCTACTGGATCTCCATCAACCTCTCCTTCCCCCTTGCTGGATCAAGTTGGAGGAGACGTCTTCCCAACCGTACGTGTGTTGAACACGGAGGTGCCGTCCGTTCGGCACTAGGTCATCGGTGATTTGGATCACGACGAGTACGACTCCATCAACCCCGTTCTCTTGAACGCTTCCGTGCGCGATCTACAAGGGTATGTAGATGCACTCCCCTCTCCCTCGTTGCTAGATAACTCCATAGATTGATCTTGGTGATGCGTAGAAAATTTTAAAATTCTGCTACGTTCCCCAACAATGATTTTTCTCCTTATAAGTTAATTCGGAGCCATCGATGTAGTGGGTTTTGTCTACCATCTCCCGCACATTCTTTGAAGAATGGAAGTAAGCTGTCAATGGAAATAAGCTGTCAACTATTTTGAAAAAAACAATATAAATTAGCTAATAACTATGTTTGAGAAACTAAACTCACATAGCGGTAGAATTGGAGGCGTATCAACAAGGACCCAAATGTCCATATTGTCTTGCTCGATTTCAGGATCACCAAGATCCATGGTGACAAGCATACCCTCATCAAAACCATACATCTTGCAAAGTGCTTCCCATTTTTGCAACCAAAATGGGTTACGCTCTCAGAATTGTACAGCTTTACTTCAAAATCCACATCATGATGAGTTCGTAGGTGAATTTTCTTCGTTTCAAAACTTTCATGGTCTTCAAAACCCATCCTCTCCAAGACATAGTGCCTTGCATGGCATGGGATAAGCTACTTGAATTGTAAAAGATGAAAATTACACGATGAAATAGTTGTAGTCATGCTTAATTACGAAAAAAAACTCATCGTCGTTGTGTACCATTTCAACATCGAAGGTCTCCTCGAGCTTAATGCTGAAGCGCCGATCATCGTCCAGGTGAGGCATGTCGCACAGACCTGATCGTCGTGGCACCAGTTGCACTCCCCCGGGAGACTTTCGTCATCTGATGACGACATTTCCTACGTTCATAATTCAAAGATTAAACTTGTACACTTAAATATATGTACTACAAAAACTAAATTAGATCATTATTATTCATCACGGGTTGACTATCGGTCCGTTGAGTCTTTTCTTGAAAACTCTCAGCTCACGTGGTGTATATATTCGACTCTTGGTGATGGTCGCTCCTCACTTTGTCCCCGAGTGCATTACACAAAATGTCTAGCACACGTGAACGAAGGAGAAGAGACCCCCACGACAACAGTCGGGATTCTTCGTCCTCTCATATATGTATGGTGGAACTCTCCCTCACTGATTCCTCTCTGAAATTTGCGACCGTCGGTGATGGTCATTACCCCTTCTTCCCCTAGTGCATAACAAAGGTCTAGCACCCGGAGAAGAAGGAGAAACGACCCCCACGACAACAGTCGGGCTTCTTCGTCCTCTCATATATGGTGGAGACTCGACAGACTTAAAGTCAACCCGAAATATCATTTAATTATCTTTCTAAAAAAGGATTTGGCTGGTCTCACCTCGAGGTCAGAGGGGGACGGTGACGGGGACGACGGCGGGGATGATGGAGGGGGGCTCCTAGATATCTGCGAAAACAAAAACCCTATAAGCTAGCAACTAATCATATACATACGCCTTGCATAGTGCTCTCCAATTTTAGAATTCGAAGTAGGAGTGGTTGTCCAATTTGAGCATTCAATAAGCAAAATCAAATCGCAAAATAAAGTAGTATTCAAATTAGGATGCATTCAATTCTAAGAAAAACTACATCATCTCTTGTGTCCGTACATCGTCGAATATTATCACTAATACACCTTGAATACTATCATACATATAACATCGCTAGTACAGCTAGAACCGTAGCGCCCGACGGGTATCGGCACGGGCGGTGGACACCCAAAGAGAATGAACCATCACAGGATCGCTCCAATGAGATCCATGAAGAACCTGCCAGGTATTGTCGAACCTGCCCTCCAACGCAACCATGTAGCGACAGACGTGCTTGTCCTCCTCGCTGACACGATGACGTACCACCTCCACGGTGTCGGGAAGCCTCGGCACCGTCAATGGCCCACGCGACCGCTACCAAACAAGGATCGGGCCAACGGCGGGCTGGCTCCTCACCAACCTACGCCCCTCGGAAGGTAGCACATCCGCCAAGTCGACGACGAGGATGTGGGATAGGCACCGTCGACGCCGATGCGGGAATAATTGCTTTAACTAAAAAAATAAACTAGTTCTATTAATTTTCTTGCTAAAATAAACTACTTCTATAGTAAAATAAACTAGTTTTATTAAATCAAGTAGTTCAACTACTAAGCACTTACTATAAATAGAATAAAGTAGTACTTACTAAAAATAAACTACTTCTATATATAGTAAACTAAAGTAGTTTTATTAAATCAACTAGTTCAACTACTAATTAATTAAGCACTTTCTAAGTAGTACTTGCTAAAGTTATCGGGGAGGGGGGGTATATCGACAATGACATACCCGATAAAAAAATAAGAAGAGGAAGCAGAAGAAATAAAGGAGGATAGGAAGAAAGGAATAGAGGAGGAGATCGAAGAAAAAAAAAAGAAAAAAAGGAGAAGAAGAAGGAATAGAGGAGAAGAAGTGAAGGAAATATGCCCTAGAGGCAATAATAAAGTTATTATTTATTTCCTTATATCATGATAAATGTTTATTATTCATGCTAGAATTGTATTAACCGGAAACATAATACATGTGTGAATACATAGACAAACAGAGTGTCACTAGTATGCCTCTACTTGACTAGCTCGTTAATCAAAGATGGTTATGTTTCCTAACCATGGACAAAAGAGTTGTTATTTGATTAACGGGATCACATCATTAGATGAATGATCCGATTGACATGACCCATTCCATTAGCTTAGCACCCGATCGTTTAGTATGTTGCTATTGCTTTCTTCATGACTTATACATGTTCCTATGACTATGAGATTATGCAACTCCCGTTTGCCGGAGGAACACTTTGGGTGCTACCAAACGTCACAACGTAACTAGGTGACTATAAAGGAGTACTACAGGTGTTTCCAATGGTAGATGTTGGGTTGGCGTATTTCGAGAATAGGATTTGTCACTCCGATTGTCGGAGAGGTACCTCTGGGCCCTCTCGGTAATACACATCACATAAGCCTTGCAAGCATTATAACTAAGATGTTAGTTGTGAGATGATGTATTACGGAACGAGTAAAGAGACTTGCCAGTAACGAGATTGAACTAGGTATTGGATACCGACGATCGAATCTCGGGCAAGTAACATACCGATGACAAAGGGAACAACGTATGTTGTTATGCGGTCTGACCGATAAAGATCTTCGTAGAATATGTAGGAGCCAATATGGGCATCCAGGTCCCGCTATTGGTTATTGACCGGAGACGTGTCTCGGTCATGTCTACATTGTTCTCGAACCGTAGGGTCCGCACGCTTAACGTTACGATGACAGTTATTATGAGTTTATGAATTTTGATGTACCGAAGGTTGTTCGGAGTCCCGGATGTGATCACGGACATGACGAGGAGTCTCGAAATGGTCGAGACATAAAGATTGATATATTGGAAGCCTATGTTTGGACATCGGAAGTGTTCCGGGTGAAATCGGGAATTTTACCGGAGTACCGGGAGGTTACCGGAACCCCCCGGGAACCAAATGGGCCTTATTGGGCCTTAGTGGAAAGGTGAAAGGGGCAGCCCAAGGTGGGCTGCACGCCTCCCCCCTCCCCTAGTCCTATTGGGACTAGGAGAGGTGGCCAGCCCCCTTCTCCCTCTCTCTCTCTCTCTCGAGGAATCCTATTAGGAATAGGATTGGGGGGGGGGGTGGGAGTCCTACTCCCGGTAGGAGTAGGACTCCTCCTGCGCCCTCCTCCTTTGGCCGGCCAGCCCTCCCCCTGGCAACCTTTATATACGGGGGCAGGGGGCACCTCTAGACACACAAGTTGATCATTGAGATCGTTCCTTAGCCGTGTGCGGTGCCCCCTGCCACCATATTCCACCTCGATCATATCGTTGTAGTGCTTAGGCGAAGCCCTGCGTTGGTAGAACATCAAGATCGTCACCACGCCGTCGTGCTGACGGAACTCCTCCCTAAAGCTTTGCTGGATCGGAGCCCGGGGATCTTCATCGAGCTGTACGTGTGCTAAGAACTCGGAGGTGCCGGAGTAACGGTGCTTGGATCGGTCGGATCGGGAAGAAGATGTACGACTACTTCCTCTACGTTGTGTCAACGCTTCCGTTGTGATCTACAAGGGTACGTAGATCAGACTCTCCCCCTCGTTGCTATGCATCACCATGATCTTGTGTGTGCATAGGGAAATTTTGAAATTACTACGTTCCCCAACAGTGGCATCCGAGCCAAGGTTTTATGGTTTGATGTTATTTGCACGAGTAGAACACAAGTGAGTTGTGGGCGATACAAGTCATACTGCCTAGCAGCATGTCATACTTTGGTTCAGCGGTATTGTTGGACGAGACGACCCGGACCAACCTTGCGCGTACGCTTACGCGAGACCGGTTCCCTCGAGGTGCTTTGCACATAGATGGCTTGCGGGCGACTGTCTCTCCAACTTTAGATGAACCGAGTGTGGCTACGCCCGGTCCTTGAGAAGGTTAAAACGGAGTCTATTTGACAAACTATCGTTGTGGTTTTGATGCGTAGGTGAGATGAGTTCTTGCTTAAGCCCGTAGCAGCCACGTAAAACATGCAACAACAAAGTAGAGGACGTCTAACTTGTTTTTGCAGGGCATGATGTGATGTGATATGGTCAAGGCATGATGCTAAATTTTATTGTATGAGATGATAATGTTTTGTAACCAAGTTATCGGCAACTGGCAGGAGCCATATGGTTGTCGCTTTATTGTATGCAATGCAATCGCGATGTAATGCTTTACTTTATTACTAAGCGGTAGTGATAGTCGTGGAAGCATAAGAGTGGCGAGACGACAACGATGCTACGATGGAGATCAAGGTGTCGTGCCGGTGACGATGGTGATCATGACGGTGCTTCGGAGATGGAGATCACAAGCACAAGATGATGATGGCCATATCATATCACTTATATTGATTGCATGTGATGTTTATCCTTTTATGCATCTTATCTTGCTTTGATTGACGGTAGCATTATAAGATGATCTGTCACTAAATTATCAAGAAGTGTTCTCCCTGAATATGCACCGTTGCCAAAGTTCGTCGTGCCCAGACACCACATGATGATCGGGTGTGATAAGCTCTACGTCCGTCTACAACGGGTGCAAGCCAGTTTTGCACACGCAGAATACTCAAGTTAAACTTGACGAGCCTAGCATATGCAGATATGGCCTCGGAACACAGAGACCGAAAGGTCGAGCGTGAATCATATAGTAGATATGATCAACATAACGATGTTCACCATTGAAAACTACTCCATCTCACGTGATGATCGGTTATGGTTTAGTTGATTTGGATCACGTGATCACTTAGAGGATTAGAGGGATGTCTATCTAAGTGGGAGTTCTTAAGTAATATGATTAATTGAACTTTAATTTATCACTTAGAGGGATGTCTATTAGGACTAGGAGAGGTGGCCGGCCCCCTTCTCCCTCTCTCTCTCTCGAGGAATCCTATTAGGAATAGGATTGGGGGGGGGGTCCTACTCCCGGTAGGAGTAGGACTCCTCCTGCGCCCTCCTCCTTTGGCCGGCCAGCCCTCCCCCTGGCAACCTTTATATACGGGGGCAGGGGGCACCTCTAGACACACAAGTTGATCATTGAGATCGTTCCTTAGCCATGTGCGGTGCCCCCTGCCACCATATTCCATCTCGATCATATCGTTGTAGTGCTTAGGCGAAGCCCTGCGTCGGTAGAACATCAAGATCGTCACCACGCCGTCGTGCTGACGGAACTCCTCCCCGAAGCTTTGCTGGATCGGAGCCCAGGGATCGTCATCGAGCTGTACGTGTGCTAAGAACTCGGAGGTGCCGGAGTAACAGTGCTTGGATCGGTCGGATCGGGAGAAGACGTACGACTACTTCCTCTACGTTGTGTCAACGCTTCCGTTGCGATCTACAAGGGTACGTAGATCAGACTCTCCCCCTCGTTGCTATGCATCACCATGATCTTGCGTGTGCGTAGGAAAATTTTGAAATTACTACGTTCCCCAACAAGAAGAAGGAATAGAATATTTCTATTTCTTCTTCTTCTTCTCCTCTTTTTTTCTTCTTTTTCATCCTCTTATTTATTTCTCCTCTTCTTCCTCTCCTCTTCTTCTTATTCTTCTTATTCTTCTTCTTCTCCTCCTTCTCCTCCTTCTTCCTCTTCTTATTTTCCTTTTTTCTCTCCTTTTTCTTCTAAATATGAACATATACATAAATGACTTTGATCGTACACAATTTTCCTATACATACACAATATGAACATATACATAAATTGACAAAGAAAATTCTATGAATAAAAAAATCATAAAAATTCTATGAACAAAAATACAGCAGAAAAAAATCATAAAAATTCTATGAACAAAATTACAACAGAAAAAATCAAAAAAAAATTATATGAAAAAATTGACAAATTCTTTGCATATGAACATACAAACATTTGCATATTCAACAATAATATCACCCAAAAAAATCTAAACTACACATCTAAATTAATACAACTAAATTAACTACACATCTAAACTACAGATCCAAATTAATACAACTAAATTACAACATCTATATATAGGGGGCGCGGCGGCGCGCCGGCAGCGGCGACAGCCATTACAGGGAGGAGGGGGGATCGGCGGGCAGCGCTCACAGGGTGCGCGGCGACGGCGACGGGGAGGCAGGGCCGGCGGTGTCGGGGCAGGGGTGGCGCGGGGCGGTGACGACGTCGGTCCGGTGCGGGACGGGGTCGGGGCGGCTTGGGACGGCGTCGGGGTGGCGCGTCGGAGGCCGGGGCAACGACGGCTACGGCGAGACAGGGGGCAGCCTAGCGGCGTCGCGGCGGGGGAATGAGGAACTGAACGAAAAATTTACAAGTCCTTCTTATATAGACGAGGCATTGGTCCCGGTTCATGGCACAAACCAGGACCAATGCCCCCCTTTAGTCCCGGTTAGTGCCACCAGCTGGGACCAAAGTTCAGTTTTCGGCAGCCCAAAAGGCGGGAAGCGACTGCCTTTGGTCCCGGTTCATGGCACCAACCGGTACCAAAGGGGGGCATTCGTACCGGTTGGTGCCACAAACCAGTTCCAATGCCCCCCTTTAGTCCCGGTTGGTGGCACCAACCGGGACCAAAGGCCTCATTCAGTCCGTGCCCAAATGTTTATTCTCACCTCGCTAGCTGAGAGGGGCGCGCAGTGGTTTATAAGCCCCACTGCCGCACTCCTCTCAAGCTCCTCTCCATTGCAGGCTTTCAGGCCTAATTGTCACTGGTATGCCCGATGGGTCTACTGGACCTCCTGCGGGCCTGAATCCTGGCCCATGGATGGATTTC
This sequence comes from Triticum monococcum, assembly GCA_034509565.1. Lineage (NCBI taxonomy): Eukaryota > Viridiplantae > Streptophyta > Magnoliopsida > Poales > Poaceae > Triticum > Triticum monococcum. The sequence continues at coordinate 740,113,392 of CM067847.1, read as the reverse complement.
TAGTCGTATTCAGGCCGTGGAGGCCTAGTAGGTGGCATATTTTTTATTTTTTCCCTGTTTTTTGTTTTCTTTTTTGCTTTATTTTTTTGTTTCTACTTACAACAAAAACTTATTTTATTTTATTATGCTATTAAAGTTTCTAACAAAAAAAGTTCTTTATGAAAATTCTTTTTGCTTTTAATGATTTTGAATAGAAATACTTTGTTAATTTTAGTTGCATCAATTTTATATGTAATTTTAGTTTCAATAATACTAGAGGTTGCTTATAATGTTTTGAACAGAAAATACTTTGATAATTTTAGTTTCATAAATTTTATTTATGTTATTAAAGTTTATTTTATTTTATTTTGTTTCTACTTATATATTTTATTAAAGTTTATATTTTTTCATTACTTATTTAATTTATTTTATGATAATTCTTTTTACTATTAAAGTTTGTAACAAAAAAGTTCTTTCTGAAAATTCTATATAATTTTAGTTTCAATCATACTAGAGGTTTACAAAATGCAACATTCAAAGCATTTCAACAAAACAATCAAAGCATTTCAACAAAACGGACAATCTGTTTCGAGATATCAGGGTTTCATACGGAAACTCGTCTGTTACAACATCCATTTCAAATGAACTAGGAAAAGGTTGAAAGTTGGCATGGTATCATCATAATAGTTGTGGACAGAAAGTCTTCACTTTTTCTTCGCTTGTGTGCTTTGCTTATTGCGCCGTAACCATGGATAATCTTCATCGTTTATCAGGATGCTTGGGTCAGCCTTGACTTTGAAGAGAGGAATTTCATGAAACTTTTCATAATCTTCGGACATGTCTGTCTTGTCCTCCACTCCCACGATGTCCCTTTTTCCTGAAAGAACTATGTGGTGCTTTGGCTCATCGTATGATGTATTCGCTTCCTTATCTTTTCTTTTTCTCGGTTTGGTAGACATGTCCTTCACACAGATAACCTGTGCCACATCATTGGCTAGGACAAACGGTTTGTCAGTGTACCCAAGATTGTTCAGATCCACTGTTGTCATTTTGTACTGTGGGTCTACCAGTACCCCGCCTCCTGACAGATAGACCCATTTGCACTTAAATAAAGAGACCTTAAAATCATGTCCGTAGTCAAGTTCCCATATCTCCACTATGTAACCATAATATGTGTATTTTCCACTCTCGGTTGCTGCATCAAAGCGAACACCACTGTTTTGGTTGGTGCTCTTTTGATCTTGGGCGATCGCGTAAAATGTATTTCCATTTATTTTGTATCCTTTGTAAGTCAGTACAGTCGAAGATGGTCCCCTGGACAACGAGTACAGCTCATCACAAACATTGTTGTCACCTCTGAGACGTGTTTCCAACCAATTGCTGAAAGTCATGATGTGTTCACATGTAATCCAGTCGTCACACTGCTCCGGCTGTTTGGAGCACGGACTGTTCTTGTGTTCATCGACATAGGGGGTCACCAAGGTAGAGTTCTGTAGAACTGTGTAGTGTGCTTGAGAACAAGAATGCCCGTCCTTGCATATTATTGAGTCCGCTCCTAGCGTGCCTTTTCCAGACAGTCTCCCATCACACCGCGATTTAGGGAGACCTATCTTCTTAAGGCCAGGAATGAAGTCAACAAAAAACCCAATGACATCCTCTGTTTGATGGCCCATGGAGATGCTTCCTTATGGCCTAGCACGGTCACGGACATATTTCTTTAGGACTCCCATGAACCTCTCAAAGGGGAACATATTACGTAGAAATACGGGGCCCAGAATGGCAATCTCGTCGACTAGATGAACTAGGACGTGTGTCATGATATTGAAGAAGGATGGTGGGAACACCCGCTCGAAACTGACAAGACATTGCACCACATCACTCCTTAGCCTTGGTATGATATCTGGATCGATCACCTTCTAAGAGAATGCATTGAGGAATGCACATAGCTTCACAATGGCTAATCAGATGTTTTCCGGTAGAAGCCCCCTCAATGCAATCGAAAGCAGTTGCGTCATAACCATGTGGCAGTCATGAGACTTTAGGTTCTTGAACTTTTTCTCTAGAATATTTATTATTCCCTTTATATTCGACGAGAAGCCAGTCAGGACCTTCATACTGAGGAGGCATTCAAAAAAGATTTCCTTCTCTTCTTTGGTAAGAGCGTAGCTGGCAGGACCTTGATACTGCTTTGGAGGCATGCCATCTTTTTCGTGCAAACGTTGCAGGTCCTCCGGTGCCTCAGGTGTATCTTCTGTCTTCTCATACATGCCCAAGAAGCCTAACAGGTTCACGCAAAGGTTCTTCGTCACATGCACAAGTCAATTGAAGAGCGTACCTCTAACTCTTTCGAGTACGGTAGGTCCCAAAATATAGATTTCTTCTTCCACATGGGTGCGCGTCCCTCAGCGTCATTCGGAACAGCTAATCCGCCGGGACCCTTTCCAAATATTACGTGTAAATCAAAGAGCATATCAAGTACGTGATCACCGGTACGCATGGCAGGCTTCTTCCGGTGATCTGCCTCGCCTTTGAAATGCTTGCCTTTCTTTCGACATTGATGGTTGGTCGGGAGAAATCGACGATGGCCCAGATACACATTCTTCCTGCACCTGTCCAGGTATATACTTTCGGTGTCAGCTAAATAGTGCGTGCATGTGTGGTATCCCTTGTCTGTCTATCCTGAAAGGTTACTGAGAGCGGGCCAATCGTTGATGGTTACAAACAGTAATGCATGCAGGTTAAATTCCACCTGTTTGTGCTCATCCCACGCATGTACGCCGTTTCCATTCCACAGCTGTAAAAGTTCTTCAACTAATGGCCTTAGGTACACATCAATGTCGTTTCTGGGTTGCTTACGGCCTTGCATGAGAATTGGCATCATAATGAACTTCCGCTTCATGCACATCCAAGGAGGAAGGTTATACATACATAGAGTCACAGGCCAGGTGCTGTGATTGCTGCTCTCCTCCCCGAAAGGATTAATGCCATCCGCGCTTAAACCAAACCATACGTTCCTTGGGCCACCTGCAAACTGAGCCCAGTACTTTCTCTCGATTTTCTCCTCTGCGACCCATCAGCGGGTGCTCTCAACCTCCCGTCTTTCTTACGGTCCTCACTGTGCCATCGCATCAACTTGGCATGCTCTTAATTTCTGAACATTCGTTTCAATCGTGGTACTATAGGAGCATACCACATCACCTTTGCAGGAACCCTCTTCCTGTGGGGCTCGCCCTCAACATCACCAGGGTCATCTCTTCTGATCTTATACCATAATGTACCGCATACCGGGCATGCGTTCAAATTCTTGTACACACCGCGGTAGAGGATGCAGTCATTAGGGCATGCATGTATCTTCTCCACCTCCAATCCTAGAGGGCATACGACCTTCTTTGTTGCGTACGTACTGTCGAGCAATTCTTTATCCTTTGGAAGCTTCATCTTCAATATTTTTAGTAGCTTCTCAAATCCTTTGTTAGGCACAGCATTCTCTGCCTTCCACTGCAACAATTCCAGTACGGTACCGAGCTTTGTGTTGCTATCTTCGCAATTGGGGTACAACCCTTTTTTGGGATCCTCTAACATGCGATCGAACTTCAGCTTCTCCTTTTCACTTTCGCACTTTTCCCTTCGATCAACAATGACCCGACGGAGATCATCATCGGGCACATCGTCTGGTTCCTCTTGATCTTCAGCTTCCTCTTGATCTTCAGCTTCCCCCGTTGAAGCATCATTGTATTCAGGGGGCACATAGTTGTCATCGTCCTCTTCTTCTTCGTTGTCTTCCATCATAACCCCTATTTCTCCGTGCTTCGTCCAAACACTGAACCCTTATAAAGTAGGTGGGTGTGAAGGATTTTCTTGTCAGAGTAAGACCTCGTATTCCCACAATCAGGGATGGACAACACATAAAACCATTCTGCTTGTTTGCCTCATCCACTTCGAGAAATTTACGCACGCCCTTAATGTACTCGGAGGTGTGTCTGTCACCATACATCCATTTTCGGTTCATCTGCGTGCATTATATATAATTATGTGTGTCAAAAGTAAGAAAATTAGACAAGTATATATCTAAAGTAAGATTTTTTTTCAGAAAGAAGATAAGAACAAGAGGCTCACCACGATGGTGCCGGCGACAAGATCGGCGCAGGCGATCGACGGCGGTGAAGATGAGGATGGGGCGTGACAGACTGCTAAACCTAGACATATCTTGGAAAAAATGGAGCTCCGAGGTCGAGCTTCGAGAGGAGAAAGCTTAACTAATGTGGCACGGGCATTTCATCGAACACCTCACATGCATAAGAGATGAGCTAGAGCACCCAAATGCCCTTCCTTGCTGGCTAGCAAAAAACGGAGCACTGTGGAGTGCTCTGCTCGCCGGCGGTGGGGTATATATAGGAAACTCATTGGTCCCGATTCGTGGCTGGAACCGGGACTAAAGCCCAACCTTCTGTCCCGGTTCAAGCCAAGAAACGCGACCTGTGTTTGTGGGCCAGGAGCGAGGCCCATTGGTCCCGGTTCGTGCCAAGAACAGGGGCAAATGGGCCCAGACGAACCGAGACCAATGCCCACGAGGCCCCGGCCGGCCCCCTGTGGTCACGAACCGGGACGAATGCATCCATTGGTCCCGGTTCGTGGCAGAACCGGGACTAATGGGCTGGCCAGGCCCGAACGAAAGCCCCTTTTTCTACTAGTGAATGGTTGACCATGTATGCTACAAAAGAAATTCTGTTTTTTTATAAAAAAAATTATTACATTTCTTTTGAGTTTACTATTCATAACACGTGCATGTTCCAAAAATTCACATATACCCTCAGAGAAAAGACATGCACGGAAACTTGTCCAACAGATGCCCTAAATAAGCCGTGCGGTTGATAAAACAGCTATATAGCGCGCAAGCAACCGAAAGTAGCGCTCCAACAACAGCGCTATAATCCTGCGCGTGGTAAACAAGGTTCAGCGCACTGGGGAAAACTGCATCGTGCGCTGGGTATTTGGTGCGCCAGCTCCAGTGCGCTGGACAGCGAACAATTGCGCGCGGGCGAGCAACAGCTACCCTGAATTCTCCGGCAGCGCCTGCCTTTGGCCCGCCCCGCGCCACTTCTGCCAAAATTTCTGCGATGGATGGCCGTGCCGATATCCCACAACCCCTCCCTACACCCGCGACCCCTCTGCGACGACCACCGCCGTAAACCCTTCCACGGGGTTGACCTCCGGCTTCGCCGTCGGCGCCGCACCGGCTCCAAGCTCCTGTCCCACGCGCGGCCTTTCCATGGCACCCCGGACGGATTCGCAGCGTGCGTCATGCCGCCGCTCACCAGGAAGCCACGGCGCTCCATCTCCAACCGACCGATGGTGGTGGCGGCGACGGCGGCCCAAAAAAGAGGAAAGTGGATGGTGCTTCTAGGCACGTGAAGAAGAATCCAGCAGCGCGTCGGGTGCCTCCGCCGCCCGAAGCGCCAGATAGCTTGCAATTTGTTGCGTCGGTGGCCGGTGCGCACATCATGCTTGATGAAATGCCCACAAGGTATGCTTTTTTCTTCTTTTTGTTGTTGTCATCAGATAAATGTATACGTATGGATAGCTTGATTAGTTTTCTTTATCATACTTTCTAGTTTCAGTGATGACACATGTATGTCAATTATGGGTGTTGGCTCCAACAATTCCCATTGGTCTCAAACCAATGAAGTGCATCAAGATGATCATGAATATGAAGTGGACAAGGAGGGTGATGGTATGGTCAATGCACAGAAAGGAAGGGCGTGCAACTACACCGTGGACGTAGACATCTTTCTATGCAAGGCATGGTTGAATGTGTCTATGGATGCCACCCTTTGGATGGGCCAAACTAGAGATACATATTGGTTTAGAATGAAGGAGTACTTTGATGCACACAACAAGAGTGGAATTAAGCACACCGATAGATCTCTTCGCTCCCGGTGGCCGACGATCAACAAAGATTATTGAAAGTGGGCGGTGGCAATGGCGTCGGTTGACAAGATAAACGATAGAGATAGGGTAAGTGCCATGGGAGCACCTTCGGGTGACATGGGTGGACGCATGGCTTCCGGTGTGCCTCATATGCCTTCGCATGATGCCTTTAGAGACAGTGTGAACACCATCCGAGTTTCTAGTGACGATGGGGCGCTTGAGGAGGAAGAATAGGGGGCATGATTGTTGATGTTTCATTCGTTTGTGTGAACTTATTTGTCAGGAACTTGCTTGTGGTTAGGTGATTTTGAGCTATGCCATGAATTTGAACTATGCTATGTTGCTCAATTCATGATTTTACATGTTTTTTAATGTTTGAGATCATCTTGTGTCATAATGTCAAATTGGTATGTGTTGTTTCATATTTGCCCAGCGTCAGCTGGGTGCACGAGCTAGATTTTATCGCGTCTGGTGAACCGCTACAACGGCACTCTAAATTTTGCAGCGCCTGGAAAAGCAACCGCCCTCCCACGCGCACTAAAAAGCTATTTCGGCGCTGCAATTTTTTAGTTCGCCACCCTACCGCGGATCTATTGGAGATGCTCTTAGTTTCTTTTGTGTGTGTAAAGCTTTTACGTGCAGTATTCGCATGCGTATACCCTTTTTGCAATTTTCGATCTTGGGACCGTGTGGATCTCTGGAGTTCTTTTGATTTACTTTGCTATTTTTACAGTATGAATTTTGGTACATGATTAGTAATTCACAATCTATTGAGAATTAGTTAAATCTTATTCCACACAGAGTGCCACCAATATGATAGCATTGAGATTCGTCACAAATATGATTTTAACATTAGTTAATTCTCAATTGAGTTAGAAGTAGTTGCTCCTCAGGATTTACAATTCCTAATTTGACCGCAAAATAAGGCCATACGCAACTTTCGAAATCTGCAACTGCCCATATTTTGCTAGATTTTTCAGAAATGCGTTTTTATTAACTCATTGTGAAGCATCAATGTGATACAAAATACAATGTGCATACATCCGGCCTTAGCATAGTTAGCATGCACAAAGGATCACACCGGCATATAGCAAACTCATAGAATACCAACCATGCTACGCCTAGGCGGATGAAAAGCAAATAGGAAAAAAAGAGCAACATCGATCCTCGTCGAGCAGTTGCAGCCATAAAAAATGATGTAAGCGCAGATGGTTCAAATGTGATATCCACTCGAGTTGTAAATCATGCACACAACAAGCAAACAGATAGTCACGAAGGCATTGTTCACATGCGGGAGAATATATAAGGACTAATACGTTTTTTGAGGTAGCTTTGACAAATGATATATGAGATGTTTGATATAAAAATTGGATGTGGCTAGGTCTCAGTCGACTGAGACTTAACCAAGTCCAAGTCATGTGTCATAACACGTAGAAAAGAAAGAAAAAACTAAAAAGAAAAATTTGCACGAGTCTCCATGTAAGATCTCACTAATATAAAATCGACTGAAACATGGTTAAGTCTCAGTCAACTGAGATTTAACAATTTCGATAAAAGTTATATCATTAAGAACTCCTTTCACATACGAATTCGATGATACTTTGTGTAATATGCATGTCATATATTATTATGCTAACCCGTGGTAAAAGTTAACATCGAAAAACGTATATATATATATATATATATATATATATATATATATATATATATATAGGGGTATGAGAAATGCTTACAAATAGTCTACTGGGTACATAAAATACAGTCCTGGAGAAGAAAACCAGCTGGAGGCGGAGAGGACTATGGATGTGGAGCGTGAATGCCTGATCGATGGAGGCGGAGAGGACTAAAGAAAGACTGTTACTGCTTGTGGAACTGTTTCATGTGGAGAAACGACACATGCGGATCAATGATCACGCAACTGGCAAAAGGGAGGGGGGCTGTCGGCCTAATCTTCCTCGGGTGGGTGTCTTGCTTTCCCAGGCCCGTGGTCATCCTTTTGTTAGGCATCTCGAACGCCGATCTCAAACCGCTCGCATACGATTTAGACTATGCTGTCTAAACGGTGAAAGCAATCCAGTGTGATCTTGTATTGATCTGATGAGCGGTTCGGATATGTTTTCCTCACAAACCGGAGACAAACATTAAAGGCTTCGCAGGTGTCTGAACCGTTGTCACGCCCATGTCTGACCGCCCTGGCTCATCAAATCCCTCTTCCTCGTTCGCGTTCGTTTCTCGCCCGAAACGGCAAGCGCCGCTCCAGAGCGTCAGTGCCGCATTCATGCCCGGCTAGTGCGGACACGACCTCTCACTGCGCCGTCATTGAAATGGCGCGCCGGCCGAAAGAGGGCTGCCCACGGCACTTCCCGATGCAGGCGATTGCTCCGCATTTAAATGACAAGACAGCAGTCCATCCGTCCGTCTACTGCCCACATTAATGACATGCGGTTGCCGAGGCGGCTATTCTGACGCCACCCATCCGTCCCTCTACTGCCTACCATTGCTATATAAATTGTTGCCTCGTCCATAGCCGCGGTAATTCGCCTCGGATCCCGTTATCCTCTCTGCACCACTCCCAATATGGCTTGCTTGCGTTCCAAAGCTCTCTGCGATGGGCTGACGCCAGAGCAGAAGAAGTAGATGGCCGCTATTGCTGCCGGCTGGCTGGCCCACAGGCAGCTGGAGGACGCAGTCAACGATGATCCAATGCCACCCTCCTCGTCTTCGCCACCCTCACCGTTGCATTGCACCATGACCATCGGCGAGGCCTATGCCCATTACATGAACGTGGTGCGGGAGGAGCAGTTCTGGGAGGCGTTGACCGACGCCGCCTACAACCACTAGCTCCTCCAGGAGCACCAGCAGGTAGAGGAGCAGCTCGGACATGGTCCTGGCGGAGCAGGCGGCACTAACCGTGAGATCCGCCTCGCCTGCTGGTGGTACTGCCAACATCAGTCGAAATTGGAGGCCGCCAACAAGGAGTTCAGCGAGGCAACAAACGAGGTGTAGGGCAAGACTGACGACGGGTCGGAGGACACCATCGGCTCCGCCGAGGCCGCGCCCCACCGCCATGACCACGAAGCCGGCACGTCCGCGGGCACCGCCGTCAACGAGGAAGAGTAGGAACGGTCGGTCGTTGTTGCTCGGGTCCCAAGAAGGCCATCGCTCCTACCCTCCCGTTGAAGCCAAGCTTGGTGGGCTGAGAATCGTCGGCCGATTAGCCAGTAGCCGCTTGGCAGCGACGTGGAGGTGGAAAACTTCACTTTTCGGTGTGCCTGCGCCGCGGGCTGGTCGCATATGTCCTGTCAACTCACGTCTTTTTGCATGGCACGTGGGATGCATGGCGGCATGTATATTGTTTTTCTTTTTTGATGATTAACTATGCCATTTTATTACTTAACCGAAGCATGGCATGTACATTGTTGGTCTAATGTCCACAGTTTAAATAAAAAACTATTTGCGAAATTGTGTTCCAAATATTAATAATCTCTTGTTTCTAAGAAGCTTAGTTCAAACCTTGTCTTGATTTTGACAGAAAGAACAATATCACAGTCTATTGGTGTCATATCATGACACCACGACAACTTTCAGGAATTTCAACTAAGTTTTAGATACACTGAAATTTAAAAATAAAGATTCTCAATGTTTGAAATTTCTTGCCATTTCTTGCATGGGGACTAAACATGCAGCCAAAGGCACACATACGATTTTCCAATACATTTTGGTGCACTATCGTGTGTGCATATAGTTCAAATTTGACTTTTATACATTAAATCTTTAGGAAACCAATCAATGTATGAAAACATCTAAATGATCTCTGTTTTTTTCAAATTTTAAAATGGCACTCCTTTGGTCACATGTTCACTTCAGAAAAAGTTCGACATCTCTCGAAGTGGCTGTGGTGGTACTGTGGTGGGGGGGGAGGGGGGTCGGCACACTATGCGTCGTGAGCCATCGTCTGGGATTGACAGGTTTGTGAGACATATGCCACATCAAAGTCATGAATTGGGTATTTGAAACATTACACAACCCTTCCATACATATGTTTGGGCCACATGCATGTTGTGGTGGCCCTCTGACACTCCCTCGTGCGTTATCAGCGATGCGCCAATTCATTACCCCGTGCTGGTTATGACTTTGACCGACAACGAGAGGCATTTGACCAAAGGTGGATTCATCTGGGCCTGTGTTACAGTTTATATCATGGTGAGATTCCAGACCAAAGTCCGACTGCGTGCGTACACATGAATCCCTCCCACCGGCTTGAAGTGAGGGGACTATGTGTCATGAACCTCCCTATCAGGCGTTTCTGGTTTGCGAAGCAGGTGCCACATCAAAGTTGTGCATTGGGCATTCAAACATCAGACAACACTTCTTTGGGCCACATGCACGCAGTGTTTGTCCTAGGACACTCACTTGCGTGGTTATCGGCGACGTTTCCATCCATGGACACGTGAGGTCCATCACTTTGACCTATAGCGAGAGATGTTAATTTGAACGAGGATTGTTTTTGGTTTGTGGTATATAGTACCCGTCGAAGTGGGGGGGGGGGGGGAGGGGGGAGCGATAGAACTAGCATATACTACACGTCGTGAACCTTGCTCCGTGTGGGGACTTCATGGTTTCTGAGATATGTGCCACATCAAAGTTGTGCATTGGGTATTCAAACATCACACAAGACCTCCATACATATGTTTGGCCCACATGCAAGAGGTGGTTGTCATCTGGCACTCACTCATGCAGTTATCGGCGACACTTCCATCTGTGGGCCCTCTTGGTCCATCACTTTGACTGACAGTGAGAGAGATTAATTTGACCTAGGAGGGGATTAATTTTTGGTTTGTCTAATGGTAGGTCATGCTAAGATTACATAGTATAGCCTGAGCGCATGCGTACGCATGAATCCCTCCCACCGGATCGAAGTGGCAGGGGGAGGGGACCAGCACACGACACGTCATGAACCTATCTCCCTGTGGGGACTTTACGGTTTCCGAGGCAAGTGCCACATCAACGTTGTGCATTGGTATCCAAACATCACACAACAACTCCATCCATATGTTTGGGACACATGCAGGAGGTGGTTCTCTTCGGACACTATCCCTTGCATGGTTATCGATGGCAAGCCCTTTCGTGGGCCTGCGTGAATGTCCATCACTTCAACTGATAATGAGAGAGGTTACCAAGGTGGATCCTTCTTGGTTTGTTTTACGATAGTTCATGGTGAGATTCCAGACATAAGTTTGAGCGCACACGTACACATGCATGAATCCCTCTCACCGGCTCGAAGTGGTGGGCTGGCATACTACGTGTCATGAACCCTCACTCCGTGTGGGGACTTTCCGGTTCGAAATTAGCAGGTGTCATGTCAAAGTTCAATTGGATATTCAAACACCACACAACACTTCCATACGTATGTTTGGGCCACATGCATGTGGTGGTTGTCTTCGAACTCTCCCTCACATGGTTATCGAGGGAAAGACCATTCGTGGGTCTATGTGGACATCCGTCACTTCAACCGACAATGAGAGAGGTTACGAAGGTGGATTCTTCTTGGTTCGTGTAACGGTAGGTCATGATGAGATTCTAGACCAAAGTTTGAGCGCACGCGTATGCATGAATCCCTCTCACCTGCTTGAAGTGGTGGGGGGGTGACATACTATGCATCGTGAACCCTTGCTCAATGTCAGGACTTTCCGGTTCCAAAGCACAATGCCACATCAAAGTTGTGCATTGGGTATTCAACCACAGAAAACATCCATACATATGTTTGGGTCACATGCAGGCAGTGGTTGTCTTCGGGAACTCCCTCACGTGGTTATCGGCGGCAAGCCCATCCGTGGGGCCGCGTGGATGTCCATCACTTCAACCGACAAAGAGAGAGGTTACTGAGGTGGATTCTTCTTGGTCCATGTTACAATAGGTCCTGGTGAGATGCCCTCCCACCGACTCGAAGCGTGTGTGTGTGTGGGGGGGGGGGGGGCTACTTCGTAGGACCTGAACCTCCATGCGGTCGGGGATGTTCGGGTTGCGAGGCACATGTGCCACATCAAAGTTTTGAATTGGGTATTTAAATATCACACCACTCTTTTCATACACTAACAAACATGCCCGTGCGTTGCAACGGAAGAATAATTCACCATAGTCTCTTATTTGAAGCTTTTGATTAAATTATCGTCGGCACTAATTTTGCTAGCAAATATGTCTGTGCGTTGCAACGGGACAAAAAAATATCAGATACTCTTAGCTCAGCAAGCATGACTTGAAGACCCCATAAGCCCATAATCTCTAATGACCTTCTTTGCAACAATGATGCCCCATCCGTGTTACCACTTACTGAACTTACAGCTAGAGGCCTCCAGAGCGCTCCTCAAGGCTAAGCCTAGTCAACGGCTAAACCTTGCCAGAGCCGCCTAGCCGGCCAACATATTCACCCTGTAAGCTTTTCCTTAAACCTCCTTGGGTAGTTCTGGCGGCTCCTTATGCATGTTCCAACTAAAACTTAATTATAATCTATATTCTGCTGCAATCATTTTTTTGAGTGTCTTTTATCGAATATGAGAGTCAAATTCATGTTAATGTTATTTAAAAAGTAAAACTATTTTTTCTATATCAAATAATTTGTCCACTGTATAAATTGTTAAAAAATATATAAAAATATCCACTTTAAAAGATTAAATGAAAGCATTAAGTATATGTAAGTAACCTTTAAATTAATTCAGAATATAGCTTTGAAACTCAAGAGGATTCTAATATTTTTTCGAACAACAGTAGCTTAATTTTGAGTTTAAATAAGTGAGGATTTTTTGGTATTTATTAAGAGAATTTGTGTGCTGCTGGCTGCTGCTGATTTATGCTATGATGATTGATCAGATGTACCACGCATGATATATTATCACACACACACACACACGCGCGTATCTTGGTTGTTTCCTTGCGGCGCTGGACCTCACGAGATAACCTTAGACCGCGTTGAGGTAGAGCAATGTCGCTGTCAAAGTCAAAGTAGCGCCCGCTGGTCCAGCGTGACAACTGCCGCCGGTGTAGATGGCCTGCGCTATTTCTCAGTATGTGTGCACTGCCAAATCCATGACATGCATTCAGGACAATATATCTTACTAGAAGCATTCGGTAATCCATAGTTCCACATAATGATACACAAGCATCGTATATGCTGGGCATGGTGGGCTAGGCGTTGAGAAAAAAAGGAATAAAAAAGAAAAAAGAGAGAAAGCAGGGAAGAAATTACAGCTTGCTTAATTCACTTTATTTCAGCTCGGGCTCGTGCCCATCGCGAGGCCGTTCTCATTGCAGCCGCCGCAGTGGGCACTGTCATGCTCGCCATGTTGATCGAACACTTTCCAGCTCCCATCCCACTCGCTGCATACATCATACCACCAACCTTAGCGCAGCACGTCACACAATTCTTCCTAGTTTTGTTGTTGCTTGCCGCTGCAGGAAGCAAAGGGCCAAAGGCTACGGCAAATGGAGGAGGGAGGTGCAGCGGCCGTCGACCTCGTGGAGCGCGAGCACCTGGCAACACTAGTAGAAAAAAGGTCATTTGTCCCGGTTCATAAGGCCTATCTGTCCCGGTTGCGGAACCGGGACTAAAGGATCGTTACTAATGCCGTTGGCCTTTAGTCCCGGTTCTGATATGAACCGGGACAGATGGGCCTCCACGTGGCCGCTGTGCGAGCCCAGACAGGTGCCACCAACCGGGACCAATAGGCATTCACGCGTCAGCTGTTCAGGAGATAGGGTTTTTTTCTGAAAGGGGGGGGTGGATTTGGGGGTTTTGTATGGTTAATTAAGGTGTTTCATATATTGTGTTAGGTTGATAATTAATTAATAGAGAGAAGTGTTCTCTCTTATCTCCGTGCTTGGTCAACGCTACGTACTATACGTATAGAGAGGCCCTCGACATGCTAGCTAGTAAGAAAATGAAGGAAACCATTAAGTACAGAAGTTCGTCATGCATACCGAGAGAAGTGATCGACCTCTCCTTCTGCGAGAGATTGATCGAACAACAAGTTTTCGTATTATTTATCCGACGCTACTGGCTACATACATATACAATATGTAAGATCTGTTACAATCCCCTAGCATCTAAAATCAAGTTCCACATGGTATTCTCCGGCTTTATTGATGACGTGGTCAAGAAAGAATCCCGCTAATTCCTCTTGAATTGCTTTCATGCGATTTTCTGGTAGGAGTTCATTCCGCATCTCGCATGTCTAATTTGAAGAAGGGGGTTAATACATATATATGAATGAAACTCAACAGAAATGATGGTGTAATAAAATGAAATTGTGAATATTATTGCTTATGCACATCAAATTGTCTTTTAGAGTAGCCCCGCTTATCTTTTCAAGTTGCGTTGTAGATGAACTCGCACACGTAGTATCCACAGTAATCACTCCCTTGTTCCTGCCACGAGCACTTTATGAGAAATAGAGGTCAATCAAACTGATAATGAAGCATTATAAATGGCATTGATGAAAGTAGCTAGAATCAACGGGATCGAGATGCGCGGAACTAGCTAGCTAGTACTACTTACTTTCGGGTATGTCCACCGCAGCTCCCCCGACAGTCCCGGAGCTTGTGCCGTGAATACTTTCCCAACCCTGCAAGACAAAGAAAACAATTACTTGATATCAGGAAATGAACAAAAAGTTGCCGATATGGTGTGATAATGATCGATTGAACTTACTTCTCGAGCATTTTAGTCATGTCCGCATAGGTCTCGGAAGATTTTTGTCTCGAGTCTAAGATGGTTACTAGTCCTTGCTCAAGCTTAATCTCCAGGAGAATATAGTGGAAGCTGCACACGCGTGCATAACTCATCAATTACATTACTATAACCTCGCTCGAGTAATAAGGGGAACCGAATATGCACAAGACAGTAACACTGACTCAAAGTTGTAAGGAAAGAGTATTTTACCTTTGTTTTGATTTATTATCAATGATTTGAGCAACTTGGCCTCAGCATCATCGGCGTTCTTTTCAACCTCAAATTGATCTATGAGATTTGTGTTAATGAACCCAATATCATACATTTCTGCTTTTCTGCACTCGATGATCTTCAATCTGCATAGTATAGTGAGGATAATCATATATACATGCAATGAAAGAGCTAAGCTATATATAGAGACTTAATGACAGAAGTAGTACTTACAGACAGTAGCAAGTGACCGTTAATTTATCGAGGGCCTTTTGATTGAACCACTGGAAGAACTCCTCAAATGGAACAGTCAACAAATCAATTCCAACGAGGTCGTGCTCCTCTTTAACTCTCAGATACAAAGTATCCGCCCCCCAGACTCTCTGCAGGTTTTCATGTACCAATCATGGAATCTTCACATCATCGTTGTTAGAGATTTTTCATCTTTGACAAGAAGCTTCCCGTAATGGTATTGTATTCTTCCACCTCCAAGAAATCATAATGTACATCGTCGGGTAGGTAATATTCAAGATTGCTACCGGCACCATCCCCGGATCATTAGCGACGATATCACTAGACACCTTGAGCGGGGGGGGGGGGGAGGCACGATTGGTCCGCTTGTTCGCCGGGCTGGGCAATTTTTCCCCAACTCATCGTTCTGCTAACCTTTGATCACTGATAGTATTTCCCGACCGCTCCGCTTTGATATATACCTTTGCAGTAATGCGCTCATAGTTGTTTTTCAGCGGAGACTTTGGTGGTTTCCTCAGGGCATCGATAGTGCGCTTTGCTTTCACCCGGTCTACCTTGTCCTCCGGAGGTGGATGTCTCTTTGCTTTCACCCCTTCAAAGAAGTCCTTCACTTCTTTTTCTACGATTTCGCATTTTCTTCCACGGTCCTCTCGTATGGTAACTTCTCTAGAGGCTTGAGAGGTGGGCCGAATTTGTATTGCCTCCTGCCTCTGGCTGTACTGCTAGACGCCGGAGCAGACGGAGTGGCCGTGGCTGTCTTCTTTCGTGCTTGCTTACCAGGTGGAGGAGAAGGACTAAGATGCGCCGGAGCAGCCGGGGCGGCGGCGGGTCTCTTCCACCCTTGCTGGCGAGGCGGAGAAGGAGGAGGCTGGTGGCTGCTCGGGCGCGCCGGCCCAGGTGGAGAAGGAGGCGGAGTGCCGCCACGCGTCGGAGAAGGAGGAGGCTGGTGGCTGCTCGGGCGCGCCGGCGCAGGCGGAGAAGGAGGCGGAGTGCCGCCACGTGCCAGAGAAGGAGGCTGAGTGCCCTGATCACTCGCCGGAGGAGGAGGCAGTGAAGGAGGCAGAGTGCCCTGACTCGCCGGAGGAGGAGGAGGAGGCGGAGGCGTCCAGTTCGGAAGGTTGATGAGCTCCTTCCGCCATAGGCATGGAGTCTTCAGACAAGAACCCAGCTGAGTCTCCCCGTCACCCGTAGGGTGGTCAAGCTGGAGGTCCTCAAATCCTTCTGTGATTTCATCCACCATCACCCTAGCATATCCTTCTGGAATCGGCCGGCAGTGAAAAATTGCACCAGGTTCAGGAGGTGCAACAGAGCCAACAGCCGCCTTGACTTTCAATTCCATCCACTTCGTCATAAGGTGGCAATTCTGAGACTCCGTGATAGCATCCACGGGGTAGCTAGCAGGAGCCGTGAAGACAGGCTCCTGAAGCAGCTCCGTGGAAGCCACGTTGCTTCTCCGCTGAGATGGCGGGGTAGCTTCGGGTGTAGCAGCTTCGGCAGGTCGCGTGTTGCGGGCCTCGTCTCGTTCCTCTAGCGCTTGACCCCTTGTGTGCAGTGCCTGTAGTTGGGTCAACTTCTTTTTCTTCTTCCTCTCCCAGCATTTGTAACCGTCTGCGTCGGGAAATCCTGCCTTCCACGAAAGGGAGTCTGGCGTGCCTCGTGTCCGCCCGGGGTGCTCAGGATTCCCGAGGGCCTCTATGAGCTCGTCGTTCTCTCTATCCGGAACGAACGTCCCTTGCTGCACCTTTTCGATATACTCCTGAAGCTTCTCGATTGGTGTGTTCAGCTGCTCATTGGTCCAAACGCACTTCCTTGTTACAGGGTCCAATTTTCCCCCAACCCCGAAGAAGCCAGTCCTGCAACGGTCTGGCCAGCGTCGCGTCTCTGGTTCGATCCCTTTATCAATGAGGTCATTCTCATCCTTGTCCCACAACGGCCGGGCTTTCGGGTAGCCACCTGACCCCGTGCGATGGTGATGCTTCTTCCTTGCAGCATTTTTCTTGTTTGTCGCTGACATCTTCGCTGCTCTCTCAGATTTCTTTTTGGTGACAAATATGGGGCCACTGATCTTTGATCTTCTCAAATCGGTCGATGAATTCTGGAGTCTTGTCTTGGTTGAAAAATGATAATTTCAGCTCATTCTTCCACCTCCTGAATAGCTCATCCATCTTCTTAAGAGCATAAGCATTGATCATTGGCCTTTTAACTGGATTCTCCGGATCCTCCTCTGGCGGGAAGGTGAAATTTTCCTGCAGTGCGGTCCAAAGATCAGCTTTCTGCCTATCGCTGACATAAGACACCTAAGAGTCTTTGTCCTTAGGCTTCAACCATTACTCGATGCTAATCGCGATCATGTCCCTAACTAGAACCCCGCACTCAGCATTAAATTTTTGCTTGGTCCAGAGGGGTTCAATCGGTTGGCCGCGCGATCAATTGCGATGATCGTGTACCTTCCATCCGCACGCAACTTTCTCTTCGGGCCTTATCTCATTACCGAAGTGTTGTTCGATCCGGAGGGCTAGAAAAGAAGAGAGTTAATATGTCTACACACCAAAAACAATTAATGTATCAATTAGCTATAGTCAGCACATGCTTAATTAATTAATATATATACCTGGGCGGACTCCGTTCGGTCACCGGAGCCGTCATCACGGTGTCCTTCCCCCTCCATTCGGTCATCGGAGCCGTCATCATGGTGTCCTTCCCCCTCCATTCGGTCACCAGAGCCGTCATCACAGTGTCCTTCCTCCTCCATTGTTTG
Source organism: Triticum monococcum (assembly GCA_034509565.1). Lineage (NCBI taxonomy): Eukaryota > Viridiplantae > Streptophyta > Magnoliopsida > Poales > Poaceae > Triticum > Triticum monococcum. The sequence goes on along the minus strand of CM067847.1, from coordinate 740,095,540 downwards.
ATCATTGTCGTAGCCTGCTTCTTCATCCTGTCTTTCCAGACCATCGGTGCATGTGTCGTTGAGAAATGACAAGACGGCATCCCTTCCGTGTGTGTCGGGGATGCTGATCCCCACGGACACCTATGGGACCACGGCGGACCGAGCCCCTTGTGGTTCGGCAGGGGGACGGAGAGAGCACGAAGAGCATATCGAGGCGATGCGCACGAGCGACACGATCGGTTTACCCAGGTTCGGGCCGCACGGATGCGTAAAACCCTACTCCTGCTTTGTGTTTGTATTGATTTCTTGCTCGGGAGCGCGGTGTGCTACAGTACACAACGGCAGCTAACGAGACCGAGCGTGAGAGTGTTCTGTTGGCCGACCCCCTCTACGTTGCGCATGGGCCTCCTTTTATACGCTAAAGGGGTCACCGACAGGTGGCAACGTAGAGAAGGGCAAAAATGGAAAAAGGCACTGCGGTTGGTACCGCCGCCTACAACAGTGTTATCATACCTAACCCTGACGGCAGGGGACAAAGGCATTAAATGCCTGTCTGCGTCGCCTAGACGGTGTAGAAAGGGACCGCTAGGGACGCCACTGCTTGCCACGATGGCATCCTTGTCAGCGCCGCTTGCCACCGTGTACCTCTGGCTGCACAGCTTTCCGCCACGTACGCCTGGAAGGGTCCCAGAGCGACACGTTGGTGGATGCGCTGGAGCGTAGGTACAGAGTGGAAGCTTGCCGCGCCAAGAGCCTTGCCGCGCTTGTTGTCTTGTCGCGTCCGGGAGCTTGTCGCTCACCAAGCCTTGGTTGGCCTTCCCGGCAAGCTCCTCTTGCCGAGGTCTTGTCTCCTTCCCGGCAAGCTCCTCTTGCTGGGGTCTTGGATACTTTGTTCTTGAATGGCTCCAAGAGAACCAGGAAGGATCTTGGCATTCGCCCGGCAAGCCTTGCCACGGGACGCTGCGACTGCCCGTGCACAAGTTCGGGATACTAAGGTACCCCTACTTTAGTACACCGACAGGAGCCCCCGGGCCTGGGCCATACACGGTGCCGAGCGCTGTTGGGCCAGGCCCAAAACAGGGCACAGGCACGCGCGGCCTAGGTTACGCCGTGTCTCACTCCGCATCCACCATGCCCTCCCCGAACGGCACGCGTCGAACGCGGCGTCGTGGGAGAGATCGTGGGCAGTTTCTTTATTAGGAAAGGCGGAACGTCCGCCACCTCCCCCTTTATAAGCAAGGGGAAGCAGGGGTAGTGCGCCCACTCGCCCCCCTTGCCATTCCAATCTCAAAAGCCTCCGCCCCGCCTTCGTCTTCTCAAAGCAGCAAGAGAGCAGCGCCCTGCCCCCTCCATTGCCACCGGCACCACCAACGCCGTCGACCTCCTCCACCACCTCCGCCATGGCTCCGAAAGCCGACAAGGGGAAGGCCGTGAAGTCGACCGAGGCGCAGCGGCTCGCAGCGCTGTGGAAGGAGCGGGCCATCTCCCCCCCCCCCCAAGCTTGACGCGAAGGAGTTGAGGGAGTACTACTACCTTTTCTGGTCGACGGAGACGCGAGCACACCCGAGCACCAAGGTACTCCCGGCCTCTGCCCCCAAAATGGCTCCGCAAGGATATCCCTTCTTCGCTGTGTTCTTCTACTGCGGGCTCTGCCCGCCCTTCTCAGAGTTCTTTTGCAACATTATGAATACCTATGGTCTCTGCCTCCTTGACTTCACCCCCAACGCCGTCCTCACCATGGCAGTTTTCGCACACCTTTGCGAAAACTTCGTCGGAGTCCACCCAAACGTACCTCTTTTCCGCCATTTCTTCATGCCCCGAGTAGAGAGAGGAGAGCCTTTGTCCGGCGGAATTGCTTGGATCTCAAGGTCCGACAAGAAGGATTCATATTTGGAGGGAGAGTTCCGCGGCAAGTGGGAGGAGTGGAGAGCATATTGGTGTTGGATAGTTGAGGAGAACCCGCAGCCATTCACCGCCCGGCGCCAAGTAGCAGCAGCACGCGGCAGCGACTGGAGCGACGTGGCCCCGGAAGACAGCAGGCTGAGGATTGCCGTCACTAGGATCCAGTACCTCAGGCTTGCCGGACTCACTATGGGTGCCGTTGGTGCAGTTTTTCTCCGCCGCCGCATCGCTCCCCTGCAGGAACGGAGGAGGCCCGCCTGGGAGTTTAAGAACGCGACAGATATCATGAGGCTGCGCCCGGGGCTCAACTACAATTTCACTGTCTTGGAGATCAACGCAATGCTGCAGGAACTCTTCAAGTACGATCCCGACCACCCAGAAGTCTTTAGGTTGCCGCAGGGCGTCGTCCCGTTGTGCAACAACTCTGCGCTCGACCGCATCAGGGCAATGATGCCGCTGTGCAACTCGCACGGAATCGTGCCAACTTGGCAGGAGCCTGAAGACGACGTCGTGCAGCAGTTCTTCGACAACTTGGTGGAGGTGCTGATCCGCCCCGACGAGAAGGATGGCCTTACTCGCGATACCACCGAGGCGGAGTTGAAGTGCATTGCCACCAGGCTGGAAGAGGCAGCGGCAGCCGCAGCGGCAGGCGAGTTCGGGTTCACCTTGGAGGAGGCAGCGGCAGCACAGGCTGCAAACCGTGCCGAACGAGAAGAGCTTGCCGGCAAGAAATAGCTTGCCCGGCAAGAGGAGCCTGCCGGCAAGAAAGATCTTGCCAGGCAAGGGGAGACTGCCGGCAAGAAAGAACTTGCCGGGCGTGACGCTGAGCCAAGCGAGCCCGCCGAGGAGACGAGCGGCTCGTTGGATATCAACTCCTCCTCCTCCTCGTCTTCAGACAGCACGCCGCAAGCTGAGCCTCCATCTCCACCAAGAAGGCATCTTCGCAAGGTCGGGGACGTGGCGAGGCGGCAGGCGAGCCGACAGTCGCCGCGCCGCGCGACACGCTCCATCGCGGCAAGCACCGTTGCCGCGGGAGCGCCCCACGCTGCTGCGACAACTGGAGCAGGGTCTTCCCGGACAACCGCTTCTGCTCCTGCCAAGCGACCAAGGGAACCCACTCCTCCACCTTCCCGTGCCGGACACGAGCAAGACTTTGAATTCTCCGCGTTCAGCTCCGGCGAGGAAGAAGAAGAAGAGTAAGTTTTCCTTGTTGTACTTGCAGTCCACCAATCCTTGCTGTTTTTGTCTTGTCTTGTATCTCACTTGCTTTTCTCTGAATCTGTTCCTTTTTAGAACTGTGGCTCAGAGGGCAGCAAAGAGGGCCAAGGCACCGGTGATCGTCATCGAGGACGAACCCACCGCATCGGCAGGGGACGCGCCCGAGACGACCTTGCCGGACCCGGTGGCTGATCTCCAGAGCAGCCCCCAGCATAAGTATCTTGTCTACTTCCCGCTGTTGGGCGCGCATGAAGAGTCTTGCTTTGCTGATATCTATTTGCTGATTTGCGCAGGAGCAGAGCAGCCCCACCAGGAGAGCCTGGAGGCCGCCCCTGAGGCGCCAAGGGAGAGTCCTCCGGCAAGGGCGAGGTCCCCGGCAAGGGAAAGCTCTCCGGCAAGGGAGGAGGCTCCGGCAAGGGAGGAGCCCCCGGCAAGGGAGGGGTCTCCGGCAAGGGACAGCACCAGCGGCCCCCCGGCGACAGAGACCACGACCGCAGAGCCTGACACAGGTAATCTCCTTGCTCAAAAACTTCCCTTGGCTTCTTCTTTTTGTTGATCTTCTTCTTCTTTCTTTTTCTTGGATATTTGTTTGATTCTTCTCCCCTTTTTCTGGCTGTCAGATCCGTCCGTTGCTGAGCCGATGGAGACTGAAGTTGCTGTCGACGACGCCGTTGCCGCCGAGGAGACAGTCGGCGCCGACGAGCCCGCCGGCGAAGAGGCCGCTAGGGCTGCCGCAGCAGAAGCAGGCGGGGGGTCCGGCGATCGTACTGACGACCCGGAGGAAGCAGGAGCGCCAGGCGCTGCACCGACCGCCGACCCCTCCGCCGCTGCCGCCGCACTAGGCTCAGAAGAGCCCCAGCCTGGCGTTTACTTGAAGGCCGGCGATGACATCTTCATCAACCTCCCCTGGGCGTCAAGCTCCAGGGCGCCGGTCGAGGGAGAAATCTTCGATGGAGAAGTGCTGGCCTCCGCCTGGCTGGCGCTTGTGGACGCACGAAGCAGCAGCAGCAGCAGCGAGCCTGAGGAGGAGCGGCTGCTGCGGAAACTGATATCACTCTACCGCGCCCGGCAGGCCAAGCTGGATTCCCGGGAAGCGCTTGTCGCCAAGGCGGGAGTCGATGTTCAGAAGCGCGCGGAGGAGCTCCAGGGCCAAAATCAAGAAGCTCTCCGGTCCTTGGCGGCGGAGCGGGAGCAGCTTGCCGAGGAGCAGAGGGCTTTCCTCCTCGAGAAGGCCGAAGTTGAAGAACAACAAAGAGTTGCCGCTGAGAAGCTGTCCGTGCAAGAGGGCGAGCTGGTGCAGCGGAAAGTTGATCTTGACATCCACGAGGAGGAGCTTGCCGCGCGCGAGCGAACGGTTGGCGGAGCCCTCAAGCAAGCCGAAGACGCTGCCGCAGCTGCTGAGGCCGCCAAGAATGAGTTGCAAACAAAGGTGATGCAGCTGGAGGCCGACCTCAAGACGAGTGGCGACGAGCTTGCCGCGCTCAAGCTTGAGCGCGAGAAGGACGCTGTCAGCTACTCGGAGCTGCAGACCTGCCTCGCCGAGGAGGGTAAGGAGCTTGACACCGCCAAGGACTCCACCGCAGATCTCAAGTCGAAGCTGGCCGCTCTGACCAAGACGCTGGACAGCGCCAAGGAGCAAGAGACGGCTCTGAAGGAAGAAGTCAAGGCCGGCAAGGCATTGCTGGCGAGCGCTGCCGCCGCCCAGAGCACATTCCGGGAGAATGTGGAACACTAGACGGAAGGGCTCGTGGACGTTGCCGCCGACATCGACAAGGAGTTGGCGCAGCTGGGAATGGAGGATCTTGGGTACTCCTCTGACGAGAACCTCCAACCCAGCGCCAAGCTCACTTCTTTCTTCAAGGGCGTGGCGACGGCACTCCGGCGACTCCGGGAAGGGATCCCGAAGCAGCTTGCCGACGAGTCGCGCAAGATCTACGTGGGAGCTCTCCAGAAGGTGCTGATGAAGGTGGCGTTCCGCAATCCGGGCCTCAACCTCACCAACGTCCTTCGGTCCTTGCCGCCGGATGCTGATCTGGAGGCGCTCAAGACTCTTGTCGCACCCATTGTGGACAGGGTGAGCGGGATCAAGAGGGTCGAGGGCAACCGCGTAGATTAGTTTGTCCCTTTTTCTTCTTTTCTTGTCGCTTCTGGTCATGTCATGAGAACAATTTGTTAGAGCCGCAACAAGCTTATTTTGCAATACACTGGTAGAAAAAGGGCCTATAGTCCCGGTTCGTAAGGGCCTTTAGTCCCGGTTCCTGAACCGGGACTAAAGTGTCGGTACTAATACCTCCCACCTTTAGTCCCGGTTCAATCCAGAACCGGGACTAAAGCCCCTCCACGTGGGCAGTGTGCAGAGCCCAGTCAGGAGACTCTTTGGTCCCGGTTGGTGGCACCAACCGGGACCAATAGGCATCCACGCGTCAGCATTTCTGTGGCTAGGGTTTTTGTTTTTTTTGAAAGGGGGGGGGGGGGTTGGGGGTTTTGGGGGGTTAATTTAGGTGTTTCATATATTGTGTTAGCTAGCTATAATTAATATAGAGAAGTGTCCTCTCTTATGTCCGTGCTTGGTCGACGCTACGTACTATACATACGTATAGAGAGGACTAGACACGCTGGCTAGCTAGTAAAGCAAACGAAGGAAACAGAAGATCGTCATGAACATATATGCATACAGAGAGAAGTGATATCGACCACCTCTCCTTCTCCGAGAGATTGGTCGAACAACAAGTTCTCGTATATCTATCTGACAGTACCGGCTACATATATACAGTAATTATCTCTTACAAATATAATCATACGGACTCAGGTTTAACATAGAATTCTCCGTCTTCAGGGATCACGTGGTCAAGAAAGAATGCCGCCAATTCCTCTTGAATTGCTCGCATGCGAGCTGGTGCTAGGAGTTCATCCCGCTTCCGAAACATCTAATTTGAAGAAGGGGGTCAATACATACATATATATATATATATATATATATATATATATGAATGAATGAAACTCAACACAAATGATGGTAATAAAATAAAATTGTGAATATTGTTATTTACGTACTTCATATTGTTCGTTAGAGTACCCGCCCCGCTCACACGTCGTGTGGCGGATGGACTCGCAGATGTAGTAGCCACAGAAATCATTCCCTTGTTCCTGCCACAACCACTTTACAAGAAATAGAGGTTAATCAAACTGATAAGCAAGAATGCTAAATGGTATTGATGAAACTAGCGCTTGAATCACTAGGAGATGCGCGGAACATGCTACTATAGTACTTACTTTCGGGTGTCTAAATTCCAGCTCCTTCGGCAGTCCCGGAACTTTTTTGGTGAATTTTCTCCAAACCCTGCCGGACAAAGAAAACAATTACTTGATATCAGGAAATGAACAAAGTTGCTGATATGGTGGATAATGATCGATTTAACTTACTTCTTGAGGATTTCAGTCATGTCTGCATAGTCCTGGGGATCTTTTCGTCTTGAGTCTAAGACAGTTACTAGTCCCTGCTCAAGCTTAATCTCTAGGAGAATATAGTGGAAACTGCACACGCATGCATAACTCATGAATTACATTACTATAACCTTGACTAATATATAAGGGAAACCGAATACGCACAAGACAGTAACACTCACTTGAAGTTGTAAGGAAAGAGTATTATATCTTTGTGTTGATTTATTACGAACGATTGTAGCATGTTGGCCTCGGTAGCTGCGGCATGAAGTTTAACCTCAGTTGCATCTATGAGATATGTGTTAATGAACGCAATATCACCGACTTGTCTTTTCTTCAATTCGACGATCTTCAATCTGCATAATATAGTGAGGATGATTATAAATACATGCAATGAAAGAGCTAAGCTATATAGAGAAACTTAATGACAGAAGTAGTACTACTTACAGACAGTAGCAGGCGATCGTTGTTTTATCGAGGGCCAATTGATTGAAAAACTGATAGAACTCCTCAAATGGAATAGGCAACAGATCAATTCCAATGAGGTCATGCTCCTTTTTAACTCTCACATACAAAGTACTCCTCCCCCCAGAGTCTCTACAGATTTTCAAGTACCAATCATGCAATCTTCGCATCATCGTTGATAGAGATCTTTCATCTTTGACGAGAGGCTTCCCGTACTCGTATCTTTGCATCCGCATGTCCATGGGTTCATAATGTACTTCGTCGGGCAGGTAATCTGCAAGATTATTATAACCGGGCACCATCCTCGGGTCATTAGCGACGTTGTGGCTAGGCACCTTGAGCGGGGGGCATGATTGCTTCGCTTGTTTGCCGAGCTGGGCAATTTGTTTCCCAGCTCGTCGTTTTTTCAGCCTTTCATCACTGACAGTAGTTCCTGACCGCTCCGCTTCGGCAAATTCCTTTCCAATAATGCGGTCATAGTTTCCTTTCGGCGGATCAGACTTTGGTGGTTTTGTCAGGGCAACCAGAGTGCGCTTCACTTTCACCCCATCTACCTTCTCCTCCGAAGGTGGATGTTGCTTTGCTTTCACCCCTTCAAAGAATTTCCTCACTTCTTCTCGCGCGATCTCGGCGTTCTCCTCCTGGGTCCTCTCGTATGGTAACTTCTCTGGAGTCTTCAGAGAAGGACCGAATCTATATGTCCTCCCGCCTCTGGTTGTACTGCTAGACGCCGACCGAGCAGACGAAGCCGTTGTCTTCTTTACTTGCTTAAGAGGCGGAGGAGAAGGACTACGACCCGCCGGAGCAGCTGGAGCGGCGGCAGGTCTCTTCTGCCCTTGCTGACGAGGCGGAGAAGGAGGAGGTTGGCTGCTCGGGCACGTCGGCGCAGGCGGAGACGGAGGCGGAGTGCCGCCACGCGCCGGAGAAGGAGCCGGCCGAGGGCCCTGATCGTCACTCACCGGAGGAGGAGGCGGTGGAGGAGGAGGAGTGCCCTGACTCGCCGGAGGAGGAGGAGGAGGCGGAGGCGTCCAGTTCGGAAGGTTGATGAGCTCCTTCCGCCATAGGCATGGAGTCTTCAGAGCAGACCCCAGCCGAGTCTCCCCTTCACCGGTAGGGTGGTCAAGCTGGAGGTCCTCAAATCCCTCAGTTATCTCATCCACCATCACCCTAGCATATCCTTCTGGAATCGGCATGCAGTGAAAAGTTGCGCCGGGTTCAGTAGGATAAATAGAGCCAACAGCCGCCTTGACCTTCAAATTCATCCATTGCGTCATAAGGTGGCAATTTCGAGACTCCGTTATAGCATCCACAGGATAGCTGGCAGGAGCCGTCAAGGCATGCTGCAGCTGAAGCTGCTCGGTGGAAGCCACGCTGCTTCTGCGCTGAGATGGCGGGGTAGCTTCGGGGGAGGCTTCGGCAGTACGTTTGCTGCGATTTGCTTCTCGTTCCTCTATCGCTTGTACCCTTGCGTGCAGCGCCTGCAGTTCGGTCTGCTGCACTTTTTTCCTCCTCTCATGGGATTTGTAACCGCCTGCGTCCGGAAACCCAACATTCCATGGAACGGAGCCTGCCGTGCCTCGTGTCCGTCCAGGGTGCTCAGGATTCCCGAGGGCCATTGTGAGCTCGTCGTGCTCTCTGTCTGGAAAGAACGTCCCTTCCTGCGCTGCGTCGATATAGTGCTTAATCCTACTGACTGGTATGTCCATTTGTTCGTTCGTCCAAATGCATCCCCCTGCTTCAGGGTCCAAGGTTCCGCCAGCCCCGAAGAACCAAGTCCGGCAACGGTCTGGCCAGTTATATGTCTCTGGTCTGATCCCTTTATGAAGCAGATCATTCTCAACCTTGGACCACTTAGGCCGGGCTAAGAGGTAGCCACCTGACCCCGTGCGATGGTGAAGCTTCTTCTTCGCGGCATTCTGCTTGTTTGTCGCTGACATCTTCTTACTCTTTTCCGATGTCTTGTAGGCCACAAATGCGGGCCAGTGATCTCTGATCTTCTCATATCTGCCCTTAAATTCTGGTGTCTCTTTTTTATCGACAAACCTATTGAGCTCTTTCTTCCACCTCCTGAATAGATCTGCCATCCTCTTCAGAGCAAAAGACTTCATTAATTTCTCTTTAATTGGGTTCTCTGGATTATCCTCTGGCGGTAGGGTGAAATTTGACTTCAGCTCAGTCCAAAGATCATTTTTCTGCATATCATTGACATAAGACACCTCAGGGTCTTCTTTAGCCGGCTTAAACCATTGCTGGATGCTTATCGGGATCTTGTCCCTAACCAGAACCCCGCACTGAGCAACAAATGCCCTCTTTGTCCGGAGGGGTTCAATAGGTTGGCCGTCGGGCGCGATTGCTGTGATCTCAAGCTTTTCATCCGAGCTCAACTTTTTCTTCGGGCCTCGTCTCTTTACCGAAGTTGTGCTCGATCCGGAGGGCTAGAAAAAAGAACAAAGACATAATTAATATGTGTACATACCAAAACAATGAATGCATCAATCAGCTAGTCAGCATAGGCTTAACTAATATATATACCTGGCCGGACTCGGTTCGGTCACCGGAGCCGTCATCACTTTCTCCTTCTTGCACCGGCATTGGGTCACCGGCGCCGTCCTCATGTTCTTCTTCTTGCACCGGCATTAGGTCACCATAGCCAGCTTGTTCACCCTCTCCTTCCGGACCATCGATGATATCGTTGAGATAGTACGAGACGGCATCACTTCCTTCTGCGATTATCTCCCTCAACAACGCTTCTTTTCTTGCTTCGTCTAGGGCGGTGTCCATAGTTTCTACAAATATTTACAACATGGCAATTATTATTCAAACATGACATATGGATATATTAGTGCCAAACGTAGAACTAGCTACCTAATCATAGTAAGCTATCGGGAGGGGGTATATATCGACAACGACGACACTACATCTATATATGTCCCTCGATGACCCTCGTTCCCGATAAAAAAAGAGGAAGAAGAAGAAAAAAAGAGGAGAAGAAAGAATAGAGGAGAAGAACTCCTCTATTCTTTCTTCTCCTCTTTTTTCTTCTTCTTCCTCTTCTTTTTTTATCCTCTTCTTCCTCTCATGTTCGAGAGGATCGCCTTGGGGTCGGGAGGTTGCCTAGTGTCAAAGGATTCAACAAAACCATGTCTTCATCATTAGGCGAAAGTAACATGTGCATGATGGTACGAAGCTCTTCAAAGTTGTTCTGGAACGGACTCCCAGATAGGATAATCCGCCTTTTGGTACAAAGTTCGGCAAGAGCCTTCCGAATATCGCTATTTGGAAGGCCTTTGCTTAATTGGTACCAAAAGGCGGATTATTCTATCCGGGACTCCATTCCAAAACAACTTTGCAGAACTTTGTACCAACATGCCCTGGTTACTTCCGGCTAATGATGAAGGCATGGATTTCTTCAATACTTTGACACTAGGAAACCTCTCTCTACTTTCGGCTAATAAGAAGAAGAAGAAGAAGAAGAAGAAGAAGAAGAAAAGAAGAAAAAAAAGAGGAGAAGAAGAAAGGAATAGAGGAGAAAAGAGAAAATAGAATATATTCTATTTTCTCTTCTTCTCCACTATTCCTTTCTTCTTCTCCTCTTCTTTTTCTTCTTTTTTCTTCTTCTTATTTATTTCTCCTCTTCTTTTCGGTAGAGGAAACCCTAAATAGCTAGCAAGTATCATGGGTGTGAGATAAATGTGGCCTTCGGTGTCGGACACTACATCCACGTCCCACAAGTGACGTGGGCGTCGAAGCCCGCGCCACTTGTGGGATGTGGGTGTAGTGTCCGACACCGACGGTACATGTATCTCACACCGATGATACTTTCTATTTAGGGTTTCTCCTCTACCGCTCCTCGACCTCTCGACGACCCTCGTTCCCGATAAAATAAAGAGGAAGAAGAAGAAGAAGAAAGAAGAGAAGAAAGAATAGAGGAGAAAACTTCCTCTTCTTCCTCTCCTCTACTTCTCCCTCTTCTTCCCCTTCTTCCTCGCCTCTCTCATGAATGTCCGGCGTTCTCGACCCCCCCCCCCACGTGTCGAAGAAAAAAAAGAAGAAGAAAAAGAGGAGAAGAAGAAAGGAATAGTGGAGAAAAGAGAAAATAGAATATATTCTATTTTCTCTTCTTCTCCACTATTCCTTTCTTCTTCTCCTCTTCTTTTTCTTCTTTTTTCTTCTTCTTATTTATTTCTCCTCTTCTTTTCCTCTCCTCTTCTTCTTTCTTTCCTCTTCTTATTTTCTTCTTTCCTATCCTTCTTTTTCTAAAATTGTAACTTTTGCATATATAAAACTTTTCTAAAATTGTAACTTTCTATATAAAACTTTCCTATCGGGAAGGGGAGAAGATCGAAGAAAAAAAAGAAGAAAAAAAAGAGAAGAAGAAAGGAATAGAGGAGAAGAAGAAAAATAGAATTTTTTCTATTTTTTCTTCTTCTCCTCTATTCCTTTCTTCTTCTCCTCTTCCTTTTCTTCCTCTCCTCTTCTTCTCCTTTTTCCTCTTCTTTTTTTCTCCTCTTCTTCCCGACCCTCGCCCCCTCGAACACTTGGCGACCCTCGACCCTCTACCCTAGCTAGTTCCCGACCTAGCTTGTCGAAGTTATCTGGTACACACATATACATACATACACATATACACTACACACATGCATACATACACATACATACACATACATATACATATCTGCATGCACACACATATACACTGCACACACATACACATACATACACATATATATATACACTACACACATGCATACATATATCTCAAAAAAATTAACAGAGGCGGGCGGCGGCGCGGCATGCGGAGCGCGGCCAGGCGGCGCGGCAAGCGGAGCGCGGCCAGGCGGCGGCGTCGAGGCAGAACACGACGGGCGGCGGCGGCGAACCAGCGGCGGCGCGGCAAGCGGAGCACGTACGGGTAGAGCACGGCGGGCAGAGCACGGCGGGCAGCGGCGTCGGGGCGCGGCAAGAGCACGGCGGGCAACGGCGTCGGGGCGCTGCTGGCGGTGGTGGCCGGGCGCGGCGGGGGGAGAGGAGGAGAGGAGGGGAACGGCACGGCGGCTCATAGTGGGAGCGGGCCGGGAAGGCGTCGGGGTAGGGCTCGACGGCGGCGGCGAGGACGGCGAAGTGGAGCAGCCTGACGGCGTCGGGGCAGGGCTCGGCGGTGGCGGAGGCGACGATGAGGGGCAGGGCTCGGCGACGGCGACGGCGACGAGGAGGACGAGCAGCCTGGCGGCGTCGGCGATGGGGAATGGAGCAGTTGGCGAAAATTTCGCAAGGATTGGCTTATATAGCCAGAGCAATGGTCCCGGTTCATGCAACCAACCGGGACTAATGCCCCTCTTTGGTCCCGGTTGGTGCCACGAACCGGGACCAAAGGCCAATTTTCGGCAGCCCAAAGGGCGGGAAGCGGCGGCCTTTGGTCCCGGTTGGTGCCACCAACCGGGACCAATGCCCTTGTGCGCCCCCGGTCCAAAAGTTTAGTCCCACATCGCTAGTTGAGAGCGCCCGAGACCAGTTTATAAGGTCTGTTGCCTCCTCCCTCCTGAACTCCTCCAAACTGAAGGCCTATGGGCCTAATTTGACACTGCTTTGCCTGTGGGCCTATTGGGCCTTCTGCGGGCCTGAATCCTGGCCCATGTAGGGTTTCTAGTCGTATTCAGGCCGTGGAGGTCAAGTAGGTGGCATTTTTTTTTGTTTTTTCTTTTTTATTTCTACATTTTTTTGGTTTTTTATTTTTTTCTTTTAGGTCACAAAAATTATAAACTTTCTATTAGTGCCATTAGTTTTAAATTTTAAATAGTTTAAATTTGAATTTTTAAAAATTTGTGTGAATCACTAGTTTATGAATAACTTTACTACAAAATTAGAATTTTTTTCTATTTATTTTTTATTTCTACTTAAAACTAAATACTTACAGTTTTTTAGTGATTTCTTTTTGCTTTTAGGTCACAAAAATTATAAACTTTCTGTTAGTGCCATTAGTTTTAAATTTTAAATAGTTTAAATTTTAATTTTTAACAATTTGAAGAATATTATAGTTTTATTTTAGTTTAATTACTTACAGTTTTTTAGTGATACTTATAGTTTTATTTTACTTATAATTTAATTTTTTTTATTTGTACTAAATACTTATAGTTTTAAAATGCACCATATATTTTTTACTATGAAGTTAGATCATCTGTTACAAAGGGATTTCATTTTCTTGAACTTATTTGAACTCCATATTTTTTCTGTGTTCAAAATGCACCATTCAAAGACACATCATCAATTTTCAACCCTTTCTGACTTCATTTGTTATTTTTCATGCATTTATTGATTTTTTTGAGCTATAAGACCCTGAAATTGAAAAGCATTTCAAATGAACTCCGAAAAGGTTGAAAGTTGGCATGGTATCATCATTTCACCCACATAGCATGTGCAACAAAGTTGAGATGGTTACGGCAAAAACTGGATGCACTTCGTGTACAAAACGGACAATCTCTTTCGAAGTATCAGGGTTTCGGACGAAAGATCATCTGTTACAAAGGGATTTCATTTTCTTGAACTTATTTGAACTTCATATTTTTTCTGTGTTCAAAATGCACCATTCAAAGACACATCATCAATTTTCAACCCTTTCTGACTTCATTTGTTATTTTTCATGGATTTATTGATTTTTTTGAGCTACAAGACCCTGAAATTAAAAAGCATTTCAAATGGACTCCGAAAAGGTTGAAAGTTGGCATGGTATTATCATTTCACCCACATAGCATGTGTAACAAAGTTGAGATGGTTACGGCAAAAACTGGATGCACTTCGTGTACAAAACGGACAATCTCTTTCGAAGTATCAGGGTTTCGGACGAAAGATCATTTGTTACAAAGGGATTTCATTTTCTTGAACTTATTTGAACTCCATACTTTTTCTGTGTTCAAAATGCACCATTCAAAGACACATCATCAATTTTCAACCCTTTCTGACTTCATTTGTTATTTTTCATGGATTTATTGATTTTTTTTGAGCTATAAGACCCTGAAATTGAAAAGCATTTCAAAGGAACTCTGAAAAGGTTGAAAGTTGGCATGGTATCATCATTTCACCCACATAGCATGTGCAACAAAGTTGAGATGGTTACGGAAAAAACTAGATGCACTTCGTGTACAAAACGAACAATCTCTTTCGAAGTATCAGAGTTTCGGACGAAAGATCATCTGTTACAAAGTTGGCATGGTATCATCATAATAGTTGCGGGAGAAAGTCTTCACTTTTTCTTCGCTTGTGTCATTTGCTTATTGCGCCGTAACCATGGATAATCTTCATTGTTTATCAGGATGCTTGGGTCAGCCTTGACATTGAAGGGAGGAATTTCATGAAACTTTTCATAATCTTCAGACATGTCTGTCTTGCCGTCCACTCCCAGGATGTCCCTTTTTCCTGAAAGAACTATGTGGCACTTTGGCTCATCGTATGATGTATTCTCTTCCTTATCTTTTCTTTTTCTCGGTTTGGTAGACATGTCCTTCACATAGATAACCTGTGCCACATCATTGGCTAGGACGAACGGTTCGTCAGTGTACCCAAGATTTTTTAGATCCACTGTTGTCATTCCGTACTGTGGGTCTACCTATACGCCGCCGCCAAACAGAATGACCCATTTGCACTTAAACAAAGGGACCTTAAAATCAGGTCCGTAGTCAAGTTCCCATATGTCCACTATGTAACCATAATATGTGTCCTTTCCGCTCTCGGTTGCTGCATCAAAGCGGACACCGCTGTTTTGGTTGGTGCTCTTTTGATCTTGGGCGATCGTGTAAAATGTATTCCCATTTATCTCGTATCCTTTGTAAGTCAATACAGTCAAAGATGGTCCCCTGGACAACAAGTACAACTCATCACAAACTGTGTTGTCACCTCTGAGACGTGTTTCCAACCAACTGCTGAAAGTCCTGATGTGTTCACATGTAATCCAGTCGTCGCATTGCTTCGGGTGTTTGGAGCGCAGACTGTTCTTGTGTTCATCGACATACGGGGTCACCAAGGTAGAGTTCTGTAGAACTGTGTAGTGTGCTTGAGACCAAGAATATCCGTCCCTGCATATTATTGTGTCTCTTCCAAGAGTGCCTTTTCCAGTCAGTCTCCCCTCATACCGTGATTTAGGGAGACCTATCTTGTTAAGGCCAGGAATGAAGTCAACACAAAACCCGATAACATCCTCTGTTTGATGGCCCATGGAGATGCTTCCTTCTGGCCTAGCGCGGTTACGGACATATTTCTTTAGGACTCCCATGAACCTCTCAAAGGGGAACATATTGTGTAGAAATACAGGCCCCAGGATGACAATCTCGTCGACTAGATGAACTAGGACGTGCGTCATGATATTGAAGAAGGATGGTGGGAACACCAGCTCGAAACTGACAAGACATTGCGCCACATCACTCCTTAGCCTTGGTACCATTTCTGGATCGATCACCTTTTGAGAGATTGCATTGAGGAATGCACATAGCTTCACAATGGCTAATCGGACGTTTTCCGGTAAAAGCCCCCTCAATGCAACCGGAAGCAGTTGCGTCATAATCACGTGGCAGTCATGAGACTTTAAGTTCTGAAACTTTTTCTCTGGCATATTTATTATTCCCTTTATATTCGATGAGAAGCCAGTCGTGACCTTCATACTAAGCAGGCATTCAAAGAAGATTTCTTTCTCTTCTTTCGTAAGAGCGTAGCTTGCAGGACCTTTATACTGCTTCGGAGGCATGTCGTCTTTTTCGTGCAAACATTGCAGGTCCTCCCGTGCCTCCGGCGTATCTTTTGTCTTCCCATACACGCCCAAGAAGCCTAGCAGGTTCACGCAAAGGTTCTTCATCACGTGCATCACGTCGATTGAGGAGCGGACCTCTAGGTCTTTCCAGTAGGGTAGGTCCCAAAATATAGATTTCTTCTTCCACATGGGTGCGTGTCCCTCAGCGTCATTCGGAACAGCTAGTCCACCGGGACCCTTTCCAAAGATGACGTAGGGTAAATCATTGACCATAGCAAGCACGTGATCACCGGTGCGCATGGCAGGCTTCTTCCGGTGATCTGCCTCGCCTTTGAAATGCTTGCCTTTCTTTCGACATTGATGGTTGGTCGGAAGAAATCAACGATGGCCCAGGTACACATTCTTCCTGCATTTGTCCAGGTATATACTTTCAGTGTCATCTAAACAGTGCGTGCATGCTTGGTATCCTTTGTTTGTCTGTCCTGAAAGGTTACTGAGAGCGGGCCAATCGTTGATGGTCACGAACAGCAACGCCTTAAGGTTAAATTCCTCCTGTCTGTGCTCATCCCACGTACGTACACCGTCTCCATTCCACAGCTGTAAAAGTTCTTCAACTAATGGCCTTAGGTACACATCAATTTCGTTGCCGGGTTGCTTAGGGCCTTGGATGAGAACTGGCATCATAATGAACTTCCGCTTCATGCACATCCAAGGAGGAAGGTTATACATACATAGAGTCACGGGCCAGGTGCTGTGATTACTGCTCTGCTCCCCGAAAGGATTAACGCCATCCGCGCTTAAAGCAAACCATACATTCCTTGGGTCCTTTGCAAACTCATCCCAGTACTTTCTCTCGATTTTTCTCCACTGCGACCCGTCAGCGGGTGCTCTCAACTTCCCATCTTTCTTTCGGTTCTCACTGTGCCATCGCATCAACTTGGCATGCTCTTCGTTTCTGAACAGACGTTTCAACTGTGGTATTATAGGAGCATACCACATCACCTTTGCAGGGACCCTCTTCCTGAGGGGCTCGCCGTCAACATCACCGGGGTCATCTCGTCTGATCTTATACCGCAGCGCACCGCATACCGGGCATGCGTTCAGATCCTTGTATGCACCGCGGTAGAGGATGCAGTCATTAGGGCATGCATGTATCTTCTCCACCTCCAATCCTAGAGGGCATACGACCTTCTTTGCTGCGTATGTACTGTCGGGCAATTCGTTATCCTTTGGAAGCTTCTTCTTCAATATTTTCAGTAGCTTCTCAAATCCTTTGTCAGCCACAGCATTCTCTGCCTTCCACTGCAGCAATTCCAGTACGGTACTGAGCTTTGTGTTGCCATCTTCGCAATTGGGGTATAACCCTTTTTTGTGATCCTCTAACATGCGATCGAACTTCAGCTTCTCCTTTTGACTAATGCATTGCGTCCTTGCATCGACAATGACCCGGCGGAGATCATCATCATCGGGCACATCGTCTAGTTCCTCTTGATCTTCAGCAGCTTCACCCGTGGCAGCATCATTGGGCACATCGTCTGGTTCCTCTTGATCTTCACCAGCTCCCCCCGTTGCAGCATCACCGTATTCAGGGGGCACATAGTTGTCATCGTACTCTTCTTCTTCACCGTCTTCCATCATAACCCCTATTTCTCCGTGCCTCGTCCAAACATTATAGTGTGGCATGAAACCCTTGTAAAGCAGGTGGGAGTGAAGGATTTTCCGGTTAGAGTAAGACCTCGTATTCCCACATTCAGTGCATGGACAACACATAAAACCATTCTGCTTGTTTGCCTCAGCCGCATCGAGAAACTCATGCACGCCCTTAATGTACTCGCGGGTGTGTCTGTCACCGTACATCCATTGCCGGTTCATCTGCGTGCATTATATATAATTAAGTGTCCAAATTAATAGAAGTTCATCATCACATTAAAACCAAAGTACATACATAGTTCTCATCTAACAACATATAGCTCTCCAGAGCATCTAATTAATTAAACCATACATTGAAACTATGTAAAACATTTCAATGCGAAAACAAATGCGATCATAATTGCAACCAAGGTAACAATTGATCCAACGGCATAATGATACCAAGCCTCGGTATGAATGGCATATTTTCTAATCTTTCTAATCTTCAAGCGCATTGCATCCATCTTGATCTTGTGATCATCGACGACATCCGCAACATGCAACTCCAATATCATCTTCTCCTCCTCAATTTTTTTTATTTTTTCCTTCAACAAATTGTTTTCTTCTTCAACTAAATTTAACCTCTCGACAAGGTCGGTTGGCATTTCCGATTCACATACATCCTAGATAAATAAAATCTATGTCACGTTTCGGCATAATTTTCATAAACAATAAATGAACCAATAGTTATAAAGATAATATACATACCAAATCCGAATCATAGACAGGACGAGGGCCGGCGGGGGCGGATACCAAAACCATCGCACTATATAAGATGCAATAATAAATGTAAGAAAATGATACAAGTATCTATATAAACATACAAGTAAGAATATTTTTCCTTTCAGAAAGAAGATAAGAATAAGAGGCTCACCACGGTGGTGTCGGTGATGAGATCCGCGCGGGTGATCGACGGCGGTGAAGATGGGGACGGGGCGTGACGGACCGCTAAATCTAGACAAATCTCGAGGAAAATGGAGCTTGGAGGTCGAGCTTCGAGAGGAGAAAGCTTAAGTAGTGTGGCTCGGGCATTCCATCGAACACCTCATGTGCATAGGAGGTGAGCTAGAGCACCACAAAGGCCTCTCCCCCTCGGCTAGAAAAAACAGAGCACTGTGCTCTGCTCTTGCGCGAGGGGGTATATATAGGCAATTCATTGGTCCCGGTTCGTGGCATGAACCGGGACTAAAGGGGAGCCTTTGGTCCCGGTTCATGCCACTAACCGGGGCCAATGGTGGTGGGCCAGGAGGGAGGCCCTTTGGTCCCGGTTCGTCCCACCAACCGGGACCAAAAGGTCCAGACGAACCGGGACCAATGGCCCACGTGGCCCGGCCGGCCCCCTGGGCTCACGAACCGGGACCAATGCCGACATTGGTCCCGGTTCAAGACTGAACCGGGACTAATGGGCTGAGGTGGCCTGGACCATATCCCCTTTTTCTACTAGTGATATAACTTTATTCTGTGCATTGATTGCAATGTTATTTCCTTTACTTGTTTCCTTCCTTTGTATGTTTTTACCCTACGCTTTTAGGGAACTTGCTGGCGCAGGCACCTTTGCCGCGAGCGCTGAGTGCGGAACGTCAGCAGCCTACTGGCGGTGCCGCAGCCAACAAGAAACCTTGTCGCCGCTAGTCGCAGCTCACTTAGGTTGTTGAGTGGACTCGAAACAACAGTAAGGGCGCAACTAGCTACGAGGTGGTTCCTCCGCGCACAGGTTTTCCATACAAAGCATGGTCGTTCAAGGAAAATAACTTAAAAATTTAAAGAGAATTTGATTGCTCAAACTTTGGTAACTTATCTTTTCTGTTACTTGCTTCCCGGCAAGGCGAAACCTTCTTGAACGACACCTGGTCCATACATATTATTATCTTCTCCCTTCCCCCCCCCCCCGGCAAACTTGGGCGCGAGGGAACCTTCTTTTCCTTGCGAAAAAGAAAGAGGATGAAATAAAAATATTGAGCCTTATGGCTCGTTGTTGCTTACCGGGGGCAAGTGCTGCACAAAGTGTCAGATAACATATGCAAAATATAAAAAGCATGAAATCGACAAGATGTGCTGAGCACATTATATTTATGCACGGGGTCTGCGCCCGGCTTTGTACAAAGGATTACATGCAACAGCGGCAAGACTTGTACAAAAGGTGGTTGCCGGAACGGGTTCCGGCAACCGCGCCCTACGGGTAAAACTTGCGAAGGTGCTCAATATTCCAGGAGTTGCTCACTGGGATGCCATCTTCGGTCTCCAGGCGGACAGCGCCAGGCCTAGTGACTCGTTTCACCTGGTAAGGGCCTTCCCACTTCGGCGTCAACTTGTTGGAATTCTTAGCGGACTGAACGCGCCGAAGAACAAGGTCGCCTTCCTCGATACTTCTGGCGTTAACTTTGCGGCTATGGTAGCGGCGCAAAGCTTGCTGGTAGCGAGCAGCTCGCACAGCAGCCTGAAGACAGTCTTCCTCAAGGAGCAGCGCGTCATCTTGCCGCAGCTGGTCTTGCTCAAGCTCATCATAAGCAAGCACTCGAGGCGACCCGTATACGAGTTTCGTGGGGAGAACTGCCTCCGCTCCATAGACTAGAGCGAAGGATGTCTGGCCAGTGGCTCGATTTGGCGTCGTCCTGATCGACCAAAGAACCACCGGCAGCTCCTTGATCCAGTTTCTTCCGCACTTGTGCAGCCTGTCGAAAGTTCTGGTCTTGAGCCCGCGCAGCACTTCAGCATTTGCCCTCTCCGCTTGACCGTTGCTTCTCGGGTGAGCAACAGAAGCGAAGCAGACCTTGGCGCCAAGATCTTGGACGTACTGCATGAAGGTGCGGCTCGTAAATTGTGTACCGTTGTCGGTAATTATCCTGTTAGGGATCCTGAAAGGGCAAACAATTGACCTGAAGAACTTGACTGCTGACTGTGCTGTCACCTTCCTCACTGGTTCCACTTCCGGCCACTTTGTGAACTTGTCGATTGCAACGTACAAGTACTTAAAGCCCCCGACAGCTCGGGGAAAGGGGCCGAGGATGTCGAGCCCCCAGACCGAAAATGGCCAGGATAAAGGGATCGTCTGGAGAGCTTGAGCTGGCTGGTGTATCTGCTTGGAATGAAACTGGCACGCTTCACACTTGGTTACTTGTGCAGTTGCATCTTGGAGGGCTGTCGGCCAGAAGAAGCCTTGCCGGAATGCTTTGCCGACAAGTGCTCTTGCGCCAATGTGGTGACCACATATGCCTCCATGTATCTCTGCCAACAGCTTTTGTCCATCTTCCTGGGGAATACACTTCAATTTCACTCCGTTGAGTCTTCTTCTGCATAGTGTGTTATCGACAAACTGGTACATACTAGACTGCTGGGCTATTCTTTCCGCTTCTTCTTGCTCTTCGGGAAGTTCTCCTGTCTGAAGGAAATGGACAATCTGCTGCGCCCATGCTGGAGCTTGTGGCTCGACAACAAGGACTAAAGGCATGTCTACTGCTGCGGGAACACCCGCTTCTACGGCAAGAACCTGCGGCTCTACCGGAGCTTGACGTTCCACGGCAAGCTTGCCGGAGCAAAACTTGTCGGGAGCGTCTGCTTCAACGGAACAAACCCTGGGGCTTGCCGGAGCAGACTGCTCCTCAGCACTATTGGTGTTGATCTTAGGGACCTTTTTGGCGGTGGCTTCGGGAAGATCTGCCGGAAAATAGTCACCAAAAATCAACTTCCTCTTCTTGCTCTGTCCAGTTGATGGTGTTACGGATGGCTGAGTTAGCTTGAGCACAAAGATCCCTGGTTCCACAGGTAACTTAAGTGCGGCGCACTTTGACAGGCCATCGGCAATGTCGTTCTGAGCTCTTGGGACATGTTCCATCTGCAGGCCGTCAAAGTGCTCTTCTAGCTTTATCACTTCGTCAACGTAGGCTTCCATCAAAGGACTCTGATAATTCTTGTTCACTTGGCGGACGACAAGCTGCGAGTCACCCCTGACAATGAGCTTCTTGATCCCAAGGTCTGTCGCAATCCTGAGACCGGCAAGCAAGCCTTCATACTCTGCAGTATTGTTTGTCGCTTGCTCCTTGGGAAAGTGCATCTGGACTACGTACTTGAGGTGCTCTCCGGTTGGTGCGACAAGCAGCACGCCAGCACCGGCGCCTTGCAGCGAGAAGGCACCGTCAAAGTACATGAGCCACTCTTTGCTTGTTCCTTGACGGGGATGCTCATCTCCGGAATTTCTTCGTCTGGTGTTGGCGTCCACTCTGCTATGAATTCTGCCAATGCTCTAGTTTGGATAGTTGAAGTACTCTCAAACTTGAGGCCAAACCTTGAGAGTTCCAGTGCCCACTCGACAATCCTGCCGGTCGCTTCTGGATTCTGCAATATCCTCTTCAGCGGAAAGCGAGTGACAACTGTGATCTTGTGTGCTTGGAAGTAATGGCGCAGCTTTCTCGAGGCCATGAGAAGGCCGAAAAGCAACTTTTGCACACCAGAGTACCTTGACCTAGCCCCCTGCAGAAGGGAGCTGACAAAGTAAACTGGGCGCTGCACCATCCTCTTTTGTACCTCTTCGCGCATCTGCGCAGATCCATCCTTATCGGGACCAGAGCTTGTCGGGGAAGCCCCCTGCTTGTCGCTGGATGCGCTTGTCGCGGTTGCTGGCTCGTCGTCTGCCTCCCTCTCTGCCACTAACACAGCACTAACCACTTGATTGGTTGCCGCTATGTATAGCAGCAACTTCTCTTGCGGCCTAGGTGCGACAACTGTTGGAGTGGAGGACAGGTATCTCTTCAAGTCCTGCAGCGCAGCCTCCGCTTCCGGAGTCCATTTCATTGGACCAGCCTTTTTCAAAATTTTGAAAAACGGCAGGGCGCGCTCGGCAGACCGAGAGATAAACCTGCTGAGAGCAGCCACGCAACCGGCAAGCTTCCGGACATCCTTGACGCGCTTTGGTGCTTCGATCTGCTCAATGGCCTTGATCTTGTCGGGATTGGCTTCAATTCCTCGCTGAGACACAAAGAACCCGAGAAGCTTGCCGGAAGGGACTCCAAACACACACTTCTCGGGGTTGAGCTTGAGGTTGATCTTGCGCAGATTTGCAAAGGTTTCTTCTAAATCTTGAATCAAAGTTCCCCTGTCCTTGCTCTTGACCACTATATCATCCATGTAGGCCTCCACATTTCTGTGTATTTGCGGCTTAAGAGCGACATGGACTACTCTTGCAAACGTTGAACCAGCATTCTATAATCCGAAAGGCATCCGTATGAAACAGTATGTGCCGCATGGGGTAATGAATGCGGTTTTCTCCTCATCCTCTTCTGCCATGAAGATCTGATGGTATCCTGAATATGCGTCAAGAAATGAAAGCAAATCACATCCGGCTGTGGAGTCAACAATCTGGTCAATGCGCGGCAAGGGAAATGGGTCTTTGGGACAAGCTTTATTAACATTAGTAAAGTCAATATAAAGCCTCCATTTTCCATTTGCCTTGCGCACTACAACAGGATTGGCCAACCACGTGGGATGGAGTACTCCTCTGACAAGGCCTGCTGCTTCCAATTTCTTGATTTCTTCTGCTATGAATTCTTGGCGCTCCACTGCTTGCTGCCTGACCTTTTGCTTGACGGGCCGCGCATGAGGACAAACGGCAAGATGGTGCTCAATTACTTTCCTGGGAACACCGGGGATGTCAGATGGTTGCCACGCAAACACGTCAACATTCGCCCGCAGGAAAGCAATGAGCGCGCTTTCCTATTTGGGGTCCAATGTGGCACTGATGGTGAAAGTACCGCCAGTGCCGTCCTCCTTGGCGAATATCTCTTCTTAGTCGCTGGCGGAGCTGTCATTGCCTTCTTATACTTGCCGGTGGAGCTTGATGGTGCGTCCTCGATGGTAGCGCAGCACTCCGAAGATGTGCGCTTGCCGGAGTGGGCATCAGAGCTCTTGCCGGTCTAGGTCGTCCTCTTCCCCCCGGGAGCTTCAGCGGTAAGTGGTTTGCGATCTGTAGCGGCTGCTGCTTCCCGGTAGATCTTGTCGGCGCAGATAAGGGCATCCTTCTTGTCGCCAGGGACAGAGATGACGCTTATCGGGCCTGGCATCTTGAGCATGTTGTATGCATAGTGAGAGGCTGCCATGATCTTGGCGAGCGCTGGACGGCCAAGTATCCCATTGTAAGGTAATGGGAAATCGGCAACGTCAAAAGTGACCCTGTCAGTTCTGAAGCTCAGCTTGGTGCCAAATGTTACCGGCAACGTGACCTTCCCTTTCGGCTTGCTCCTTCCCGGGTTAATTCCTTGGAACGTGCCGGTTTCTTCGAGCTCGCTGTCAGGGATCTGGAGTTTCTGGAGTACAGCGGAGGAGATCAGGTTCAAGCCGGCCCCACCGTCAACTAGCATCTTTGTGACTTTCAGGTTGCGGACGGTTGGCGAAACCAACAGCGGCAAGCACCCGACCGCAGTTGTGCGATCAGGGTGGTCCTCAATGTCAAAGATGATAGGCGTGCTGGACCATTTCAGAAGCTTGCGCGATTCGACAGGTGGCTCTGCCGCATTAACTTCCCGCAGCCACTGTTTGAGTTGGCGGTGGGAAGTATGCAGAGAAGCACCGCCGTCAACGCACAAGACTTCTGTAGCTTTCTGAAACTCCTGCTCACTGTTCTCGACATCATCCATGTCCTCGTCATCGTCTTCGTCTTCATCCTTGTCGCGGCCGCGGGGAGGTCTGTCTCCTTGCCGCTGCTTGGCCTTGCCGTGGCGTCCTCCCCGGCTAGCGCGCTTCTTGCCGGCTTCTCCACCGCCTCCTTGGGCCCTCTCCTTGTCGCGCCGCTCGTACTCAGCTTTCTGCTGCTGGACAAGCTGCTCGACCTTCTTGCAGCTCTGGAGGTCATGGCCCTTGGTGCGATGGATCTTGCAATACTGCTTGTCGGAGCCGTTCTGCTTGTTGGCGGCCGCCACAGCCTGGCAGTTGGTACACGCGGCAACCTCCTTGCCGGAGCTACCAACTTTGGCTTTGTTGGCGCCACCGTCATTGCCGGACTGCTCAACAACTAGCACCTCTTTGCCTTTCTTCCTCCGGTTATTGTGCCGCCGGTTCTTCTTTGCCGGGGCAGCATCTTCGCTATCAGATCCTCCTGCTCCAGCATTCTCTCCGGGGAGTTTCCTCCCTTCTTCAGCGCGTGCACACTTGTCGGCCAGGGCATATAGCTCACTGACGTCTCTGATCCTGCTCATCGCCATCTGCTCCCGCATCCTGCGGTTGCGCACGTTCTGATGGAACGCGCTCATGACTGCGGCAGGGTGGATGTCTGGGATGTTGCGCTGTACACGGCTGAATCTCTGAATGTACTTGCGCAGGGGCTCTCCTTCCTTCTGGGCGAGCAGGTGAAGATCACTCTCCTGGCCGTGAGGTTTGTGGCCGCCTGTGAAGGCGCCGACAAACTGATGGCACGGGTCTGCCCAAGAGGATATGGAGTTATCCGGCAAGTGCCTGAGCCAGGACCTGACTTCGGGCTTGAGCACCAGCGGGAAGTAGTTGGCAAGGACCTTGTCGTCTCGCCCCCCGGCAGCCTGCACCGCGATGGTGTATATGCTGAGGAACTCTGACGGGTGCGACTTGCCGTCGTACTTCTTCGGTACGTCTGGCTTGAAATGCTTCTGGATGGGCCACTGGACTTGCCACAGTTCACGGGTAAACGCAGGGCAACCTACCATGTATGGCAAGTCACCTGGTTCCCCTGGCGCATGCATATCGACAGAGGACCCAGCGCGCAGGTCTGATTGATGCCGCGCTTCTCTTCGGCGCTTGATGCGTGTACAAGTGTCTTCTTGTTGTCGTTCATGCAGAACTTGGCGCTGGTCGCGACGAACTCGTGGATCTGATGACGCGGTGGAGTTGCTGTCGTGATGGATCCGGCGAGTCGGCGATCTTGGCCTTCGGGGCGGAGAGTGCACAGTGGTTGCACCCCCACCGGTCTTGTCGCCACCGGCTCGTACCTGGCTGACTTGCCGCGGCAGCGAAATACTTGCCTGCCGTGGATTGTCGCCGTTGGCAAAGCCGATGAGACTCTGGATGGTGGCCCTCCAGTCGTCGATCTTGTCCGCCGCTGGAGGGTAGTCTAGGAGCAGTTGAGCTCGCGCCAAAGCTTCTGCCGGAGTGGCGGGCGGCGGCGGCGAACGGTGCGAGGAACGGGATATGCTCGAACTTCTAACTACGTTAGAAGGAGCAATATCTCGTCCAAGCGACCGTGCCACGCTCGCGCCAGCATGTTGGCGTGGATGATGGTCTTGAGCATTCTGGGATCCACCAGCTTGATCTTGGCCCAGCAAACCTATGGTACCGTGAGTACCATGACACTGCTGGTCCCGCGCCTCCTGAGATGGGCGCGGTGCGTGTACGGACGCCGAGGTCTTGGAATGCGCCCGGTCATTGTGAGAGCCGACCGCGGCGCCGATGTGCAGCGCAGTGTTGTCCCTGGACCTGGGAGCACCATGAGTTCCCTCGTCGGCGCCCATTCTTCCACCGGCGTCTACTCCACCAGCCGTTCGCTCCGGCGATGGTGGGCTTGGCGCAGACGGAGCAGCCGCCTCCGAAGCCTTCTTCTTCGGCGGCATGTCGATAAAGACGATGGAGATTTGGCTCGTGCGAACGCCGGATCAGGTTCACACAACCTCGACGCACCCCCTACCTGGCGCGCCAAAGATGTCGGGGGTGCTGATCCCCACGGACAGTTATGGGACCACGGCGGACCGAGCCCCTTGTGGTTTGGCAGGGGGGCGGAGAGAGCACGAAGAGCAGATCGAGGCAATGCGCATGAGCGACACGATCGGTTTACCCAGGTTCGGGCCACACGGATGCATAAAACCCTACTCCTGCTTTGTGTTTGTATTGATTTCTTGCTCGGGAGCGCGGTGTGCTATAGTACACAGCGGCAGCTAACGAGACCGAGCGTGAGCGTGTTCTATTGGCCGACCCCCTCTACGTTGCGCATGGGCCTCCTTTTATACGCTAAAGGGGTCACCGACAGGTGGCAACGTACAAAAGGGCAAAAATGGAAAAAGGCACTGCGGTTGGTACCGCCGCCTACAACAGTGTTATCATACCTAACCCTGACGGCAGGGGACAAAGGCATTAAATTCCTGTCTGCGTCGCCTAGACGGTGCAGAAAGGGACCGCTAGGGACGCCACTGCTTGCCTCGATGGCAACCTTGTCAGCGCCGCTTGCCACCGTGTACCTCTGGCTGCACAGCTTCCCGCCACGTACGCCTGGAAGGGTCCCAGAGCGACACGTTGGTGGATGCGCTAGAGCGTAGGTACAGAGTGGAAGCTTGCCGCGGCAAGAGCCTTGCCGCGTTTGTTGTCTTGTCGCGTCCGGGAGCTTGTCGCTCACCAAGCCTTGGTTGGCCTTCCCGGCAAACTCCTCTTGCCGGGGTCTTGGATACTTTGTTCTTGAATGGCTCCAAGGGAACCAGGAATGATCTTGGCGTTCACCCGGCAAGCCTTGTCGTGGGACGCTGCGACTGCCCGTGCACAATTTCGGGATACTAAGGTACCCCTACTTTAGTACACCGACAGTGTGCGATTATCTCCCCCAACACTACTTCTGTTGCTTCGTCTCGGGGGTTCAGATCCATAGTCACTAGTAGAAAAGGGGGCAATGGTCCAGGCTGGGTCAGCCCATTAGTCCCAGTTCAGTCCAGAACCGGGACCAATGGGGGCATTGGACCCGGTTCGTGAGCCTAGGGGGCTGGCCGGGCCACGTGAGCCATTGGTCCCGGTTCATCTGGACCTTTTGGTCCCGGTTGGTGGGACGAACCTGGACCAATGGGCCTTGCTCCTGGCCCACCACCATTGGTCCCGGTTGGTGGCTTGAACCGGGACCAAAGGCTCCTCTTTAGTCCCGGTTCATACCACCTACCGGGACCAATGAGGTGCCTATATATACCCCCTCGCGTAAGAGAAGAGCACACTGCTCTGTTTTTTTTTGGCCGAGGGGGAGAGGGCTTGGTGGTGCTCTAGCTCACCTCCTATGCACACAAGGTGTTTGAGGGAATGCCCGAGCCACACTACTTAAGCTTTCTCCTCTCCAAGCTCCATTTTCCTCAATATTTGTCTAGGTTTAGCGGTCCATCACGCCCCGTCCCCGTCTTCACCGCCGTCGATCACCTGCGCCGAGCTCATCGCCGGCACCACCGTGGTGAGCCTCTTGTTCTTATCTTCTTTCTGAAAGGAAAAATATTCTTACTTGTATGTTTACATAGATACTTGTATTATTTTCATACTTTTGTTATTGCATCTTATATAGTGCGATGGTTTTGGTATCCGCCCCCGTCGGCCCTCGTCCTATCTATGATTCGGATGTGGTATATATATTATCTTTATAACTATTGGTTCATTTATTTTTTATGAAAATTATGCCGACCAACGTGACATAGATTTTATTTATGTAGGATGTATGTGAATCGGAAATGCCAACCGACCCTATTGTCGAGAGGTTAAATTTAGTTGAAGAAGAAAACAATTTGTTGAAGGAAAAAATAAAAAAAATAGAGGAGGAGAAGATGATATTGGAGTTGCATGTTGCGGATGTCGTCGATGATCACAAGATCAAGATGGATGCAATGGGCTTGAAGATTAGAAAGATTAGAAAATATGCCATTCATACCAAGGCTTGGTATCATTATGCCGTTGGATCAATTGTTACCTTGGTTGCGATTATGATCGCATTTGTTTTCGCATTGAAATGTTTTACATAGTTTCAATGTATGGTTTAATTAATTAGATGCTCTGGAGAGCTATATGTTGTTAGATGAGAACTATGTATGTACTTTGGTTTTAATGTGATGATGAACTTCTATTAATTTGGACACTTAATTATATATAATGCACGCAGATGAACCGGCAATGGATGTATGGTGACAGACACACCTCCGAGTACATTAAGGGCGTGCATGAGTTTCTCGATGCGGCTAAGGCAAACAAGCAGAATGGTTTTATGTGTTGTCCATGCACTGAATGTGGGAATACGAGGTCTTACTCTAACCGGAAAATCCTTCACTCCCACCTATGTCGTGGTATTTCTCACGGGGTGATTGCGAGTCGACAGATGCCACAAGGGCTTAGTGTGTGGGTAGGACTGCTGCTGATAGGACCGGGAGCGGGTATGCGAGTAGCACGCGATGGTTTACCCAGGTTCGGGGCTCTCCGGAGAGATAATACCCCTACTCCTGCATGTATGAGTGTATATGATATATCTGGTATAGAGTTGCTCCTAGAGCTGTATCCGAGATCAGTGCCAAGTGCATCTGATCTTGTATATATGCGTATGAGCATAGGTGTGTGCGGCTGCATGTGCCTGAGCATGCATGCGTGAGTGTGTGTGAGAGTGAGTCCATCCTCTGGATGGATGGATGGATGGTGGTATTTATAGTGGGAGTTGGCTTACCATGTAAGCCATGTAGGCATGTAGCTAGCTGGGGTAGCTTACATGGGGTAGCTTACATGCCAAGCCATGTAGGCATGGCATAGTGGCATGGCACATGTCATGCATGTCCCCTGGGGTACTTTATAAATCAGTACCCAGGGGACACGGTACACTGTAGATGACGGCGCCGCGGTACGGTTGTCTCGTCGATGTCGGGTCGGGCTGCAGTCGGCAGCCGACTGGTTGGCGTAGTCGGCAGCCGGCTGGTTGGCATAGTCGGCAGCCGGCTGGTTGGCGTAGTCGGCAGTCGGCAGCCGGCAGCCGGCCGGGTAGTGCAGTCGGACGGGGAGCCGGTAGGAGCGGCCGGGCAGTCGGACTGAGGGGCTTCGCTAGCCCCGATGTCTTGAAATATTATCTCGCCGTCTTTGGGGTATCCGTGTCCCATTACACCGACAGTAGCCCCCGAGCCTCCGGGCGACTTGGCAAAGTTGGGCGGAGGTTTTTTGGCAAATGTTCATGAAAATAATCATAAAAAGGACAAAGTTAGTCCATGCAGATATATCGAATGCTTGCTTTTATCATTGCAAGTTTTATGCGGAGGGTGCCGACTCGGTTCGTCCGAGCCCCCTTAATCTTTTTCGTGTTCCCTCCGCTTTTTGGCTTGTGCTCTTGCTTGCCGGACAGCCGCTCTGCGATCTGTGGCTGAGAGTGGGCCGCGAAGTGGAGTGTACAGTACTCAGAGTCTGGGAGCAGATTCAACCGAGTAGATACTTGTAAAAGGAAAATGGTCGGGTCGCCCGAACGTTTTTCTTCCCGGACGTTTTTCGCGTGGGTGGCCTCCAGCGTTCACTCTTGCTAGTCAGCAGCCGCTCTGCGGTCTGTGACTAAGAGTGGGCCTTTGGTACCGCGCACGGTACTAAGCCGTCTGCGGGAACTAACGTCTCAGGCCAAGCGGCCAGCCGCCGAGCCAACTCTGGCTGGCGCCGGGGCAAACAGTGATGCTACTGTAATAAAATGCGGAGGCAGCCCCCGAGCAACGCTCGGGGTTATCCGTGCTTGCGTAATGCAAAAATATGCGGGTGAGGAGCTCACATTGATTTTCGTGTAGTCGCGGTCATCGAAGATAGCCGGCGCGACTCGGCGCTCGCGGAGTGCGCCGGCGCACCCGCTGGGTGTAGGGCCGACTGCTGAGCAGTCGGGCCGGATCTTCCGGCAGCTGTTTTGTCTTCTTTCTCGCAGGGGCGCGCCAGCGCACCCGCTGGGTGTAGCCCCCGAGATTCGGGCCGACTGCTGAGCAGTCGGGCCGGATCTTCCGGCAACTACTTTGTCTTCTCTTCTCTCGCGGGGGCGCGTCAGCGCACCCGCTGGGTGTAGCCCCCGAGATTCGGGCCGACTGCTGAGCAGTCGGGCCGGATCTTCCGGCAACTACTTTGTCTTCTCTTCTCTCGCGGGGGCGCGTCAGCGCACCCGCTGGGTGTAGCCCCCGAGATTCGGGCCGGCTGCTGAGCAGTCGGGCCGGATCTTCCGGCAACTACTTTGTCTTCTCTTCTCTCGCGGGGGCGCGTCAGCGCACCCGCTGGGTGTAGCCCCCGAGATTCGGGCCGACTGCTGAGCAGTCGGGCCGGATCTTCCTGCAGCTACTTGGTCTTCTTTTCTCTCGCGGGGGTGCGTCAGCGCACCCGCTGGGTGTAGCCCCCGAGATTCGGGCCGGCTGCTGAGCAGTCGGGCCGGATCTTCCGGCAACTACTTTGTCTTCTCTTCTCTCGCGGGGGCGCGTCAGCGCACCCGCTAGGTGTAGGCAAACGGGCAGCAGTGCCGGCGCTCTTGCCGGCCTGATGTTGAAGCAGGCAAGCAGGCCGGGTTGCGTCCAGCCGTCCGAGTGGCGAGGCAGGCGGACGGATAGAGGGTAGCGGGCAGACGTATAGGCTGCTCTTTTTTTTTGCCGAGCCGGCCGCTCGGGCAGTCGGCAATTTTTCCAGCCGGCCACAAGGCAATCGGCCTCCTCTCTTTTTTTTCACCAAGCCGGCCGCTCTTTGACTTTTCTCCCAGCCGGCCACCAGAGCAGCCGGCTGCGAGCGCACGGGCGAAGCAAGCCGGGCGCGTGGGAGCCTGCCGGTGCGGGGCACCCGGCCGCAGGTGCGGAAGCGAATCCGGCAGGCGGCGGGGCAGCGCGGCACGGGCGCGGGGGAGCCGGCAGGCGGCGGAGTGGCGCGGCGCGGAGGCGAGTCCGGAAGGCAGCGGAGCAGCGCGGCGTGGAGGCGAGCCCGGCAGGCGGCGTGGGCGCGGGGGAGCCGGCAGGCGGCGGAGCAGCGCGGTGCGGAGGCGAGCCCGGCCGGATGCAGCGGCGAGTGGAGCCGGCGCGCGGGAGGGACGCGGCCGGGGCTGGCCGCAGTGGTGAGCCGGCGGCCGCGGGCGGAGTCGGCCCGGCGCAAACGGGGGAGACGGGCAGGCGGCGGAGTCGGCCGCGATAGGGGCGCGCGGCCGCGCAGGAGGCCCGGGGCGGGACCGCGAGGGCAAGGCGGCGCGGGCGGAGGGGGCCGGCCGCCGGGCCGCGTGAAGCCGGCGCGGAGGAGGCCGGCACGCGGCGGGGCGGTTGCGGGGATCCGGCAGGCGGGAAGGCGCGCCCAGGAGCCAGAGGCAGGGTCGGACGGCGCCAGCGATGGGGCGCGGCCGGGGGAGGCGAGGCCGCGGCCGGCACGGGCAGCAGGAAGCCGGAGGGAGCGGAGCAGGCGTCCGGGCATGGCGACGGGCAAGGACGCCTGCGCCGGGAGCCGGCCCGGGGCAGCCGGCGACGGGCGGAGCCGGCCCGGGCAGCCGGCGCGGGGGAGGCCGGCGCGGGGATCCGACAGGCGGGTGCGCGGCAGTGTGGTCAGGGGAGCCGGCGACGGGCAGAGCCGGCCCGGGGCAGCCGGCGCGGGGGAGGCCGGCTCGCGGGAGGGCGGCCCCGGCGACCCGGTGGACAAGCGCGGGAGCGGCGCAGGCGGAGTCGGCGGTGGTGGAGAACCCGGCCGCGCGCGCGCGCAGGCCGCGCGGACAAGCGGCGCACATGGCCCGCGTTGGAGCCCGCGGAGGCCAGGCGGGGCCGAATGCGGCGCTCGGGAGCACCCGGTGTAGAGGTCGGTGAGCGGGCGGCCGGGTCGCGGAACCCCGGACGAGGCCGGCCAGGGGCGAGGCAGCAGACGCCGGCCGGGACAGTGGGACGAGGCCGAACGCGGCCAGGCAGGGGTGCGGGCGGCGGCGCAGCGGACTGCTACAGCAGCCAGTGGAGCAGCAGAGCAGTGCGCGGGGAAGGGACGTGGCCGGACAGCGCAGTGAGGAGAAGGCCATGGGAGGCAAGAAAGCGCCAAAGGCCGGGACGCAGCAGCGTGCGGAGCAGGGCAAAGGGAGCTGGAGGTGGACGCCATGGCCGCGACGGAGAGCAGCCGGCCGGAGAGAGCCCCCGCATGGCCGGTGGCCGGGCAGCGCCCGACTTGCATCTTGGCAAAGTACGAGGAGACTATGGCCATTATCTGGGCGATGTATGGATAGTGTGTATGGCCAATGGTTTGACCATCGCATCTAGCTAGCTAGCGAAGACGATGCATGAAGCAGCGAACGCCCGCTCCGGCCGGAGCAAAGCGCAGCGCGGAGGGGAGCGGACGCGAGCAGCGTGTAGATGGGCACGGTCGACCGAAGCGAGGCCTCGCGCGCGGCGCACGCGCGGACGGACGGCCGGCGTCGCAACGGTGGTGACGAAGGCGGCGAGGCTGCCGACGAGGACGCGCCGTCCCACGCGGCCGCTCCGGGGGCGGGTCGAAGTCGAGCCCCTAGCGCTACCGGAGAGACGTCGCGACGCCGCGGCGGAGATGATGAAGATGGTCCCGCCCGGACAGCGAAACCAGCAGCAGCGCGGTAGCATAGTACCGCCCCACGGTGGGTGCCAACTGTCGTGGTATTTCTCACGGGGTGCTTGCGAGTCGACAGATGCCAGAAGGGCTTAGTGTGTGGGTAGGACTGCTGCTGATAGGACCGGGAGCGGGTATGCGAGTAGCACGCGATGGTTTACCCAGGTTCGGGGCTCTCCGGAGAGATAATACCCCTACTCCTGCATGTCTGAGTATATATGATATATCTGGTACAGAGTTGCTCCTAGAGTTGTATCCGAGATCAGTGCCAAGTGCATCTGATCTCGTATATATGCGTATGAGCATAGGTGTGTGCGGCCGCATGTGCCTGAGCATGCATGCGTGAGTGTGTGTGAGAGTGAGTCCATCCTCTGGATGGATGGATGGATGGTGGTATTTATAGTGGGAGTTGGCTTACCATGTAAGCCATGTAGGCATGTAGCTAGCTAGCTAGCTAGTGGCATGGGTAGTGGCGTGGGACGTAAGCTACCTGGGGTAGCTTACATGCCAAGCCATGTAGGCATGGCATAGTGGCATGGTACATGTCATGCATGTCCCCTGGGGTACTTTATAAATCAGTACCCAGGGGACACGGTACACTGTAGATGATGGCGCCGCGGTACGGTTGTCTCGTCGATGTCGGGTTGGGCTGCAGTCGGCAGCCGGCTGGTTGGCGTAGTCGGCAGCCGGCTGGTTGGCGTAGTCGGCAGTCGGCAGCCGGCAGCCGGCCGGGTAGTGCAGTCGGACGGGGAGCCGGCAGGAGCGGCCAGGCAGTCGGACTGAGGGGCTTCGCTAGCCCCGATGTCTTGAAATATTATCTTGCCGTCTTCGGGGTATCCGTGTCCCATTACACCGACAACCTACTTTACAAGGGTTTCATGCCACACTATAATGTTTGGACGAGGCACGGAGAAATAGGGGTTATGATGGAAGTCGTCGAAGAAGAAGAGTACGATGACAACTATGTGCCCCCTGAATACGGTGATGCTGCAATGGGGGGAGCTGGTGAAGATCAAGAGGAACCAGATGATGTGCCCAATGATGCTGCAACGGGTGAAGCTGCTGAAGATCAAGAGGAGACAGACGATGTGCCCGATCATGATGATCTCCGCCGGGTCATTGTCGATGCAAGGATGGAATGGGAAAGTCCATAGGAGAAGCTGAAGTTCGATCGCATGTTAGAGGATCACAAAAAAGGGTTGTACCCCAATTGCGAAGATGGCAACACAAAGCTCGGTACCATACTAGAATTGGTGCAGTGGAAGGCAGAGAATGCTGTGGCTGACAAAGGATTTGAGAAGCTACTGAAAATATTGAAGAAGAAGCTTCCAAAGGATAACGAATTGCCCGATAGTACATACGCAGTAAAGAAGGTCGTATGCCCTCTAGGATTGGAGGTGGAGAAGATACATGCATGCCCTAATGACTGCATCCTCTACCGCGGTGCATACAAGGATCTGAATGCATGCCCGGTATGTGGTGCATTGCGGTATAAGATCAGACGAGATGACCCTGGTGATGTTGACGGTGAGGCCCCCCGGGAAGAGGGTTCCTACGAAGGTGATGTGGTACGCTCCTATAATACCACGGTTGAAACATCTGTTTAGAAACGAAGAGCATGCCAAGTTGATGCGATGGCACAATGAGGACCAGAAGAAAGACGAGAAGTTCAGAGCACCCGCTGACGGGTCGCAGTGGAGAAAAATCGAGAGAAAGTACTGGGATGAGTTTGCAAAGGACCCAAGGAATGTATAGTTTGCTTTAAGCGCGGATGGCATTAATCCTTTCGGGGAGCAGAGCAGCAATCACAGCACCTGGCCCGTGACTCTATGTATGTATAACCTTCCTCCTTGGATGTGCATGAAGCGGAAGTTCATTATGATGCCAGTTCTCATCCAAGGCCCTAAGCAACCCGGCAACGGCATTGATGTGTACCTAAGTACATTAGTTGAAGAAATTTTACAGCTGTGGAATGGAAACGGTGTACGTACGTGGGATGAGCACAGACATGAGGAATTTAACCTAAAGGCGTTGCTGTTCGTGACCATAACGATTGGCCCGCTCTCAGTAACCTTTCAGGACAGACAAACAAAGGATACCACGCATGCACGCACTATTTAGATGACACTAAAAGTATATAACTGGACAAATGCATGAAGAATGTGTACCTGGGCCATCGTCGATTTCTTCCGACCAACGATCAATTTTGAAAGAAAGGCAAGCTTTTCAAAGGCGAGGCAGATCAACGGAAGAAGCCCGCCATGCGTACCGGTGATCACGTACTTGCTATGGTCAATTATTTACATGTAATCTTTGGAAAGGGTCCCGGCGGACTAGCTGTTCCGAATGACGCTGAGGGACACGCACCCGTGTGGAAGAAGAAATCTATATTTTGGGACCTACCCTACTGGAAAGACCTAGAGGTCCGCTCTTCAATCGACGTGATGCACGTGACGAAGAACCTTTGCGTGAACCTGCTAGGCCTCTTGCGCGTGTATGGGAAGACAAAATATACACCTGAGGCACGGGAGGACCTGCAACGTTTGCACGAAAAAGACGGCATGCCTCCGAAGCAGTATAAAGGTCCTGCCAGCTACGCTCTTATGAAAGAAGAGAAATAAATCTTCTTTGAATGCCTGCTCGGTATAAAGGTCACGACTTGCTTCTCGTCTAATATAAAGGGAATAATAAATATGCCAGAGAAAAAGTTTCACAACCTAAAGTCTCATGACTGCCACGTGATTATGACACAACTGCTTCCGGTTGCATTGAGGGGGCTTCTACCGGAAAACGCCCAATTAGCCATTGTGAAGCTTTGTGCATTCCTCAATGCAATCTCTCAGAAGGTGATCGATCCAAAAATTGTACCAAGGCTAAGGAATTATGTGACGCAATGTCTTGTTAGTTTCGAGCAGGTGTTCCCACCATCCTTCTTCAATATCATGACGCACGTCCTAGTTCATCTAGTCGACGAGATTGTCATCCTCGGGCCCGTATTTCTACACAATACGTTCCCCTTTGAGAGGTTCATGGGAGTCCTAAAGAAATATGTCTGTAACCGCGCTAGGCCAGAAGGAAGCATCTCCATGGGCCATCAAACAGAGGATGTTATCGGGTTTTGTGCTGACTTCGTTCCTGGCCTTAAGAGGATAGGTCTCCCTAAATCGCGGTATGAGGGGCGACTGACTGGAAAAGGCACTCTTGGAAGTGACGCAATAATATGTAGGGGCGGATATTCTTGGTCTCAAGCACACTACACAGTTCTACAGAACTCTACCTTGGTGACCCCGTATGTCGATGAACACAAGAACAGTCTGCGCTCCAAACACCCGGAGCAGTGCGACGACTGGATTACATGTGAACACATCAGGACTTTCTGCAGTTGGTTGGACACACGTCTCAGAGGTGCAACACTGTTTGTGATGAGCTGTACTTGTTGTCCAGGGGACCATCTTTGACTGTATTGACTTACAAAGGATACGAGATAAATGAGAATACATTTATACGATCGCCCAAGATCAAAAGAGCAGCAACCAAAACAGCGGTGTCCGCTTTGATGCAGCAACCGAGAGCGGAAAGGACACATATTATGGTTATATAGTGGACATATGGGAACTTGACTACGGACATGATTTTAAGGTCCCTTTGTTTAAGTGCAAATGGGTCAATCTGTCAGGCGGCGGGGTACAGGTAGACCCACAGTATGGAATGACAATAGTGGATCTGAAAAATCTTGGGTACACTGACTAACCGTTCGTCCTAGCCAATGATGTGGCACAGGTTATCTATGTGAAGGACATGTCTACCAAACCGAGAAAAAGAAAAGATAAGGAAGCGAATACATCATACGATGAGCCAAAGCGCCACATAGTTCTTTCAGGAAAAAGGGATATCCTGGGAGTGGAGGGCAAGACAGACATGTCTGAAGATTATGAAAAGTTTCATGAAATTCCTCCCTTCAATGTCAAGGCTGACCCAAGAATCCTGATAAACGATGAAGATTATCCATGGTTACAGCGCAATTAGCAAATGACGCAAGCGAAGAAAAAGTGAAGACTTTCTCCCGCAACTATTATGATGATACCATGCCAACTTTGTAACACACGAGTATGATATGCCAACTTTTTCAGAGTTCATTTGAAAACTATGAATTTAGGTCGAATTTTCTCTATCGGTGCATCTATGTTCATTTTTTTAGTAAAGTTAATCACAAACTTGTGATTCACACAAATTTCAAAGAATTCAAATTTTAACTATTCAAATTTGAAAACTAATGGCACTAACAGAAAGTTTATAATTTTTATAAAACTAATGGCACTAACAGAAAGTTTATAATTTTGCTGACCTAAAAGCAAAGAAAAGAAATTAAATAATACAGAAAACAAAACAAAAAACTAAAAATAAAAATAGCAACAATAAGTATTTTGTTGTAAGTAGAAACAAAATCAAATAAATAAAGCACCAAAGAAAACAAAAAAAACCTAAAAAGTGTTTTCAAATTTGAAAACTAATGGCGCTAACACAAAGTTTATAATTTTTCTAAAACTAAAAACAAAAAGAATTAAAAAATAAAGCAAAAAAACAAAACAAAATAAATAATGCAGAAAGTTTATAATTTTTGTGACCTAAAAGAAAAAAGAAATCACTAAAAAACTACAAGTATTTTGTTCTAAGTAGAAATGAAAAAATAAATAGCAAAAAAGAAAAAAAATCCTATAATATTTGTTATGACTAACTAAAATTACCAAATTGAGTATAATGATAAAACACAGTACTATTAAATAGCAGGAAAAAGAATGAATCAAAAATCAATTTTTATAGTAAAGTTATTCATAAACTAGTGATTCACACAAATTTTAAATAATTTAAATTTAAACTATTCAAATTTTAAAAACTAATGTCACTAACAGAAAGTTTATAATTTTTGTGACCTAAAAGAAAAAAATCAGTAAAAACTATAAGTATCTAGTTCTAAGTAGAAATGAAAAAACAAATAGTAAAAAATGCCACCTACAGGGCCACCATGACCTGAATACGACTAGAAGCCCATCCATGGCCAGGATTCAGGCCCGCAGAAGGCCCAGCAGGCCCACATGCATAGCAGTGTGAGATTAGGCCCAAAGGCCTACAGTTCTGAGGAGTTCAATGGAGAGGGTGGGGCAGCACTTATAAACAGCTGTGGCCGCTCCTCAGCTAGCGAGGTGGGACTAAACATCCCACCGCACTGCGGCTTTGGCAGGCGCAGGCCTTTGGTCCCGGTTGATGGCACCAACCGGGACTAAAGGGGGCATTGGTCACAAACCGTGACCAATGCCCCCTTTAGTACCGGTTGGTGCCACCAACCGGGACCAAAGGCCATCGCTTCCCGCCCTTTGGGCTGCTGAAAAGAGGCCTTTGGTCTCGGTTGGTGGCACCAACCGGGACTAAAGGTGGCATTGGTCTCGGTTGGTGCCACGAACCGGGACCAATGCTCTTCGTATATAACCAGGACTTGTGAAAATTTTAGTTTCTCATCGACCATTTGCCCCCGACGACGCCGCCAAGCTGCCCTGACGCCGTCCGCCGCCCCTGCAGTCGCCCCCGACCGCGCCGTCGCCGTCACTCGTGCGTCGCCGTCAGCCGTGCCCTCGCCCGACGCCGCTCGCCGCCCTGCCCCGACACGCGTCGCGCGGCCCGGCCCGCCCGTCGTCATCGCCCTGCCCCGCCCGTCGCCGTCGCCCCTTCCCCGCCTGTCGCCTCGTCCCGCCCCGCCCGTCGCCTCGCCACTGCCCCGCCCGTCGCCCCTGCCCCGCCCGTTGCCGTCGCCCTGCCCCTCCGTTGGTCCGGCCCCCTGTATATGTTTGTATTTTGTATTTTGCTTTTTTATAAAAAAAATGTATATATGTTTGTATGTTCTCTATGTATATATGTTCATATATGCAAAAGTTAGATTTAAATATTAAGAAAAGGATTATCTATATATGTTCTCTGGTTTAGTACATTTTAGGTTAGTTTCATTTCTAGAAAAGTTTTATATATTTAGGAGAGGGAAAAGGAAAATAACAATCGGAAAAAGGAGAAGAAGAGGAGAGGAGGAAAAGGAAGAGGAGAAGAAGAGGAGAGGAATAAAAGGAAGAGGAGAAGAAGAAAGGAATAGAGGAGAAGAAGAAAAAATAGGAAAAATTTTCTATTTTTTCTTCTTCTCCTCTATTCCTTTCTTCTTCTCCTCTTTTTTTCTTCTTTTTTTTCTTCGATCTTCTCCTCTATTCCTTTCTTCTTCTCCTCTTTTTATTTCTTCTTCGTATTCTTATGTTTTATCGGGTCTGTCATCGTCGATATACCCCTCCCGATAACTTCAACACGAGGGGGGGTCGATATACCCCCTCCCGATAACTTCAACACGAGGGGAGGTCGATATACCCCCTCCCGATAACTTCAACACGAGGGGGGTCGATATATATACCACCTCCCGATAACTTCAACACGAGGGGGTCGATATACCCTAAATAGCAAGTATCGTCGGTGTGAGATACATGTGGCCGTCGGTGTCGGACAGTACATCCACGTCCCACAAGTGACGCGCGCGTCGACCCGACTGGGACGTGGATGTAGTGTCCGACACCGATGGCCACATGTATCTCACACCCACGAGACTTGCTATTTTGGGTTTCCTCTACCGCTCGGTGACCCTCGACGACCCTCGTTCCCGATAAAAAAAGAGGAAGAAGAAGAAAAAAAGAGGAGAAGAAAGAATAGAGGAGTTCTTACTCCTCTATTCTTTCTTCTCCTCTTTTTTTTCTTCTTCCTCTTCTTTTTTTTATCCTTGAAGCGTTGTCGAGGCCACCCCAAACCCTAGAGAAGCAGCGTCGAGGCCACTAATTAATATTAGTTCTACGTTTGCCACTAATATATCCATCTATCATGTTTGAATAATAATTGCCATGTTGTAAATATTTGTAGAAACTATGGACACCACCCGAGACGAAGTACAAGAAGAGTTGTTGGGGGACATAATCGCACGAGGAAGTGATGTCGTCTGCTTGTTGTTTCTCAACGACACCGATGGTATGGAAGCGGCTAGCTATGATTATGATGGCTCCGGTGACCAAATGCCGGTGCAAGAAGGAGACCGTGAGGACGGCTCCGGTGACCCAATGCCGGTGCAAGAAGGAGACCGTGATGACGTCTTCGGTGACCGAACCGAGTCCGGCCAGGTATATATATTAGTTAAGCTTCTGCTGACTAGCTAATTGATGCATTCATTTTTTTGGTATGTACACATATTAATTAAGTCTTTGTTCTTTTTTCTAGCCCTCTGGATCGAGCACAACTTTGGTAAAGAGACGAGGCCCGAAGAAAAAGTTGAACTCGAATGAAAAGTTTGAGATCATAGCAATCGCGCCCGACGGCCAACCGATTGAACCCCTTCGGACAAAGAGCGCATTTGTTGCTCAGTGCGGGGTTTTGGTTAGGGACAAGATCCCGATCAGCATCTAGCAATGGTTAAAGCAGGCTACAGAAGACCCTGAGGTGTCTTATGTCAATGATATGCATAAAAATGATCTTTGGACTGAGCTGAAGTCAAATTTCACCCTACCGCCAGAGGATGATCCGCAGAAGCCATTTAAAGAGCAATTAATCAAGTCTTTTGCTTTTAAGAGGATGGCAGAACTATTCAGGAGGTGGAAGAAAGAGCTGAATAAGTTTGTCGAAAATAAAGAGACACTAGAATTCAAGGGCAGATATGAGAAGATCATAGATCACTGTCCCGCATTTGTGGCCCACAAGACATCCGAAAAGAGTAAGAAGATGTCGGCGACAAACAAGCAAAATGCTGCGAAGAAGAAGCATCACCATCGCACGGGGTTAGGTGGCTACCTCGTAGCCCGGCCTAAGTGGGCCAAGACTGAGAATGATCTGGTTGATAAAGGGATCGAACCAGAGACAATTAACTAGCCAGACCATTGCCGGACTTGGTTCTTCGGTGCTGGCGGAACCTTGTCTTGGAAATATTCCCTAGAGGCAATAATAAAATTATTATTATATTTCCTTGTTCATGATAATTGTCTATTATTCATGCTATAATTGTATTATCCGGAAATCGTAATACATGTGTGAATACATAGACCACAATGTGTCCCTAGTGAGCCTCTAGTTGACTAGCTCGTTGATCAACAGATAGTCATGGTTTCCTGGCTATAGACATGGGGATGTCATTGATAATGGGATCACATCATTAGGGGAATGATGTGATGGACAAGACCCAATCCTAAGCTTAGCTTAAAGATCTTGTAGTTCGTTTGTTGTAGCTTTTCTGAATGTGAAGTATCATTTCCTTAGACCATGAGATTGTGCAACTCCCGGATGCCGTAGGAGTGCCTTGGGTGTGCCAAACGTCACAACGTAAATGGGTGACTATAAAGGTACATTACAGGTATCTCCGAAAGTGTCTGTTGGGTTGGCACGAATCGAGACTGGGATTTGTCAATCCGTACGACGGAGAGGTATCTCTGGGCCCACTCGGTAATGCATCATCACAATGAGCTCAAAGTGATCAAGTGGTTGATCACGGGATCATGCATGATGGTACGAGTAAAGTGACTTGTTGGTAACGAGACTGAATGAGCTATTGGGATACCGACGATCGAGTCTCAGGCAAGTAACGTACCGATTGACAAAGGGAATTGTATACGGGATTGATTAAGTCCTCGACATCGTGGTTCATCTGATGAGATCATCATAGAGCATGTGGGAGCCAACATGGGTATCCAGATCCCGCTGTTGGTTATTGACCGGAGAGCCGTCTCGGTCATGTCTACGTGTCTCCCGAACCCGTAGGGTCTACACACTTAAGGTTCGGTGACGCTAGGGTTGTAGAGATATGAGTATGCAGTAACCCGAAAGTTGTTCGGAGTCCCGGATGAGATCCCGGACGTCACGAGGAGTTCCGGAATGGTCCGTAGGTGAAGAATTATATATAGGAAGTGCAGTTTCGGCCATCGGGAGAGTTTCGGGGGTCACCGGTATTGTACCGGGACCACCGGAAGGGTCCCGGGGGTCCACCGGGTGGGGCCACCCATCCCGGAGGGCCCGATGGGCTGAAGTGGGGAGGGGAACCAGCCCCTGGTGGGCTGGTGCACACCCCCCCCCTTGGGCCCCCCATGCGCCTAGGGTTGGGAACCCTAGGGGAGGGGCGCCTCCACTTGCCTTGGGGGGGTACTCCACCCCCTTGGCCGCCGCCCTCCTAGGAGATCCCATCTCCTAGGGCCGGCGCACCCCCCTAGGGGGGCTATATAAAGGGGGGGAGGGAGGGCAGCAACACCTCAAGTCTTGGCGCTTCCCTCTCCCCTGCTACACCTCTCCCTCTCGCAGAAGCTCGGCGAAGCCCTGCTGCGATCACTGCTGCATCCACCACCATGCCGTCGTGCTGCTGGATCTTCATCAACCTCTCCTTCCCCCTTGCTGGATCAAGAAGGAGGAGACGTCATCCGCTCCATACGTGTGTTGAACGCGGAGGTGCCGTCCGTTCGGCACTTGGTCATCGGTGATTTGGATCACGGCGAGTACGACTCCATCATCCCCGTTCTCTTGAACGCTTCCGCTCGCGATCTACAAGGGTATGTAGATGCACTCTCCTCTCGTTGCTAGTTGGCTCCATAGATTGATCTTGGTGAAACGTAGGAATTTTTTTTGTTTTCTGCAATGTTAGTTATATAGAAATGTTAGAAATTTTAGTTATCAAAATCCAATCATTAAAAAAATGTTACTTTTTGCGGGCATATAGCTAGTATTTGTTATCGATGATGCCCGGCCCACATCCTCGCCGTCGACCCGTCCGCGACGACGTCCGACTGACCCATGTCCGGGACTGGGCTCCGCCGGGCTGGCACTGGGAGGTGCTGCCTGGAGGGGCGCGCCGCTTGATGAGGAACCCGGCCCCGGGTCCCGTCGTTGACCCTGATCTGATTTGGTGGCGTTCGCGTGGGCCAGTTTCGGTGTGGAGGGAGCCGGCCCCGC
This sequence comes from Triticum monococcum, assembly GCA_034509565.1. Taxonomy (NCBI): domain Eukaryota; kingdom Viridiplantae; phylum Streptophyta; class Magnoliopsida; order Poales; family Poaceae; genus Triticum; species Triticum monococcum. The sequence continues at coordinate 740,052,855 of CM067847.1, read as the reverse complement.
CGGAGGTGGTACGTCGCCGTGTCAGGGAGGAGGACGAGCACGTCCATCGCTACATGGTTGCATTAGAGGGCGGTAGGTTCTCCAATACCTGGCAGTTTCTTCAGGGATCTCACTTCAGCTATGATCCTGTGAGGGTTCCTTCTCTTTGGGTGTCCACCGCCCGCACCGCAGGAACCGCGAGTGTCCTAGATTCTTCTGTAGTATTCGATCTTTATTAGCTACCTTGCCAGTGATGTACTCGATATATAATATTCAAGACGATGTATTTGAGATTATATATTATTCGAGACGATGTATTCGAGATTATATCTATTATTCGAGACGATGTATTCGAGATTATATCTATTATTCGAGATGATGTAATTTGAATACTAAATTGTTTTATATTTCTTTTGGCATAGTTAAATAAAAGCTATGGCGGACAATACCAATAGAGAGGGAGAACAGACCATGTTCGATATAATACGCGGGCCAGATGATGATCAGGATGAAGAAGATTATGACGGCTCCGAATTTCTAAACAACACCGGAGAGAGTGATATGATATTCGATCGCGACGACTGAATTGATGAAGTCATGACCTACGATTATGACAACACCGGAGAGGTATATATATTTATATAAGCAGGCATCTAGTGATCATCACATGTTTTCAATGAGTTGAAGATATATTAACGAATTGATCTTTCTTCTTTCAGCCATCCGGATCGTGCAAATCTGTAGGCAAAAGGACGAAACGAGGCCCGAACAAAAAGTTGAAGGAGGGCGTAAAGTATAATATCGAGGCAATCAAACCTAATGGCGAACCATTAGTGCCTAAGAAGATTGCGGACAAGTTCGTTCGTCAGAGCGCAGTTCTTGTGAAGGACCAACTCCCGATCTCCCTTCAAGAATGGAGAGAGCCAGCAAAGCCACGTCCAGATCTTACTTTTGTCGACCACAGACAAAAAAGTCTGCTTTGGGATACTCTCATGGAACATTTCACCCTACCAGATCATTTCACAGAAGCAGATGTGCAGAAAGTCAAGGACGCTGCTCCTAGGAAGATGGCGGTTGCATTCAAGAACCACAAGAATCGTGAATGGGACAAGTACGTCAAGGGAGGAAGGAAGACTCCAGTATTCGAGGGAACACTAGAGAATCAAAGTGCTCATTGGGACGATTTCGTGAAATTCAAGGATTTAGAATTATCTAAGGAATGGTCAAGAATAAACAAGGCCAATGCCGCAAAAAAGGATAAGTTCCATAAGCTGGGGCTAGGTGGCTATGCGGTGGGAATGCCTAAGTGGGATAAGTCTGAGAAAGAGATGCTGGATGCAAGTGTCACTCCAGAAACATTGAGCTGGCCCCCCAGGTGCAGTACTTGGTTCTATGCGCATGGGGGGAGTTGGACCCGAAGACAGGCAAAGTTTCCAAGAAGGCATGTCTGCACGGAGCCGAAGATAAGCTACTTGTTGCAATAGAAGAGGCTCGATCCGGGTTATTCGAGCCCAACAGAGAGAACGATGAGCTTACGCGTGCCCTGGGAAATCCTGAACACCCGGGAAGAACACGAGGCATGGGCGCTATTTTGTGGTATGAGGAGTTTTCAGACTGGAACGCCGACTACAGAACCCGTGCGAGAAAGAAGATTGCGGAGGAGAAGAAGAGGAAGATGGAGGAGGAGCAGAGGAAGCTCGACTATGAACGCCTTCGAGGCCTAGAATTAGCGCACGCGGACTTGGCAATCAAATTCCAGCGGCAGGAGGAGCAGATCGACTCACTTAGCCAGCAAAGGCGGTCTCAGCAGCTGCAACAGCTAGCGGATGATCCAGCATTGGATACCACCGCCCCATCCATGCCGAGAAGCAGCATGGGTTCCGCCCCGTTTGACGCAATGCTGGATAGATACCCCGTGGATGACATCGCGGAGAACACTAACTGCGAGCTACACTTCAAAATTAAGAACATATCCTTGAAGGTGGCGGACGGGGTTGCTTATACAAATTCCCCCGATGCAACCTTCCATTGCAACCCGATTCCAGCAGGCTATGCTCGTGTCATGATTGATGAGGTGGTGGACCAATATTCGGGGCTAGAGCTTGACATTCCTGGAGGTGACGAGGAGCACACACTCGGAGATGCCAAACATTGTATCATCCTATGGAGAAAGGATTGCATCATCTTTCGAAGGCCACCGACACCGCGTCACCCGACTCCTCGTCGAAGTCCGCCACCGAGTCAGCAGACTCCCGCTCCTCCAAGTCCACCAACGCGTGAGGCCACTCCTCCTCCTCCAAGTCCGGCAAAGTGTCAGGCCACTCCTCCACCAAGTCCGACACAGTGTCAGACGTCCACTCCTCCTCCAAGTCTGGCACAACCTCAGGCCACTTCAAGTCCGGCACAGCTTCAGGCCATTCCTCCTCGTCCAACTCAGCCCCGTCAGCCGTCTCCGCCGCCTTAGCAATCGCAGAAGAGACACCCCGCAGCTATGGTGTGTAGCGGTACGAGTCGAGGTCATAGTATAGGAAGTACGGGCGGAGGCAAGCGATATAAATATGGTCCAAACCTCACTACTCCTCTTCCTGAGAGGGCTTACGACAGGACCGAGGAGCAAACCAATGCCATAGTGCGGGCAGAAGTCGACGCCCATTTTGGACCGAAACCGCCACCGCCGCCAAGGGAGAAAGTGCCTGTGGAAGTAGTTGACCACTTCATTCGTATGGCTCAACCACCAGCTCCTAAGCCTGTTGACACAGACTATGAGCGCCACATCAAGAAGTTACATCAACAACGTCTACAGAAGGAGGCAAGCTCGAGCTCGAGCAAACAACAAGCAGCTATCAAAAATGCGGGAAAACCGTTGCCCAGCTGGGAGAATAGGCGGCGCAATCGACCCCCCCCCCCCCCCCGCTTGTTGTGCCGCCAACAACACGTGACAGTACACGCGGCCAATATTATTGTGGGAAAATAGTTTACGTTCCCGAGGTGGGCGATGTGGTAATAACCCAGGAGCATATAATGCAGGATGAAACTCTCAACATCACTGTTGGACAACTCCTCGAGATCGAGGACATGCCTGTGCTTAAAGAGGAGGAAATAAAACGGAAATATGCCCGGGGCCAACCTTTGGTCAAGCCAGAAGAGGTCAAGAAGCTCCCAACGAGAATGTATGAATTGCATCAATGGTAAATGGACATTACCAAGAGATCTGATCGAGAGTCCCTCATGGTGCAAGTCAATCAGGATCATTACTACCATCAGAAACATGTGACCGTTGAGTATTCTGAACTGTTTCAGTTATACAATCAAGACGCACTCGACAAATCTATCGTCAGTTGCTATTGTCTGTAAGTGATTTCTTTCTGTAATTTAAGTCTCAAGCTAGCTGTAGTGATCCTTTTGATCAATCATTACCTATAATTATCCTCACTATATTCTTTTCTGTGGTATTATGCAGGATGAAGATGTATGAAATGAGAAAAGGTGGATGCTATGGCATTGGGTTCATTGACCCAAACACCATTAATGAATACACATGGAAATTAAACAAGCATCATGAAAAGCAGGTAGAGGACAGCATGCTAGAGTTCTTGAAGCGCCTCAAATACAATGAAGATATACTACTTCCTTACAACTTCCAGTGAGTCACACTTTCTTGTACTACAAATTTTCTGTTTTTGCCTACTAGCTAGCTACATGTTTTTGCTTACATATGCCCGCTTAATTAAGACATGCAAACGTGTGTGCATGCAGATTTCACTGGATCTTGTGTATCATTAAAGTTGACGCCGGACCCATTCAAATACTGGACTCACTACTCAAAGCAAATAGTGACTATAACATCTTGTTTGGGATAGTCAACAGGTAATTTCAATCATTATTAACTATATATCTCGGCCTATTTAGTTCGTCATTTCATGATATGAACTATTTAATAACCCCTTTATTCATTTTCTTTGTCGGCGGGCAGGGCTTGGGCAAGGTTCATCAGCGTCACAGAAGGTGAATGGAAACGACAGCTGAAATGGTTTCGACCCAAGGTAAGTAATTAAGTAGTACTAGCTAGCTAGCTGCCATCTCTTTAATTATCATGCTTGATTAATTATTATCTGATCAAATTAAATTCCATTCTCGTAATAAAGGCCTTGAAGCAGGCGCAGGGGACTAATCTGTGTGCATTCTGCGTTTGCGAGAACATTCGCAATGATGGCGTCCGAAAGGAGCAGATCTCAAAGACAGGAATGGGTACGCTTGTCAGAACATTATTCACAATTTTTACACCATTATCGATATCTAGTCACACAACTAATACACATGCATATTGATCTCCTTCTTAACAGTTCAAAGAGGTGCGGGACAAGCTCCTAGAAACGGAGCGCGTAGAAGCAATTCAAGAGGAAATAGCGGGATTTTTGCTCAACCAGGTCATAAATCCGAATGGAGAATACTTTTAACCGCTACCCGCCCCCATCGACCAGGTCATTGACCACTTCCAATTGTCACCGTGCTCCGAAGGCACCAATTAGGCTAATGCCACTGGCTCCGAAGGCAACATGCATATGTACGAGAAATTGTATATAGCTATACATGTGTGTATGTGTGAATTAATATGGTGGTTCGTGAGACATTGATGATATATATATGATTGGTTCTACTAGAAATTCTATTTATATATATATATATATATATATTCATAACATGTACAATGCGTAGTATCGTAAAATACCAGCAAACGAAAAAGAATTAAAATGGAAAACTCAAAATTAAATGAAAAAGAAATGATAAAACCAAAAAACCCCCAAACATTTTAGTACCGGTTGGTGTTACCAACCGGTACTAAAGGGCTCCCGGCCCCCAGAGCTGGCTCGTGCCACGTGGTTGCCCTTTAGCACCGGTTCGTGCTGAACCGGTACTAAAGGGAGGGGCTTTAGTGACCACAGTTTAGTGCCGGTTATGGAACCGGCACTAAAGGGTCTTACGAACCGGTGCTATTGCCCGGTTCTGCACTAGTGGACCCACGGAGAGAGTTGGGGATTTTATTGTTTTCATATTTGAATTTTCTCAAATATTGAAAAGTGGATCATTTTGGTTTTAATTATTTTTCTCTCCAAATAATATTTCCAATATTAAAATATATGAGAGGAGATAATATGACTTCTCCAAAGTAATTGAAATATTGGAGGAAATTTTTTAAAATCAAATAAATTATTGTATTTGGATTTTATCGGTATTTTATTTGAATTAGAAAAATTATGCATTTTTAGGCCAAGAAGATGTTCACTTTGTTCTAAATATTTTCTATATACGGTGAAAATTTGTTTTGGAATTTTTAGATTTTTTATTTATTTAGCATTTTTCTCGGTGGAATCGTTTTTTTTAGTTCCGGACCGACCTAGACCGAAGGCCCAGCCGGCCCAGCGCAGCGCCGCCATCTTCCCGCTCGCCCGCGTGACAGAGCCGGACTCCGGCCGGAGTCCGGATTGCCCCGCCGCCGCAGCTTACCCCTCCCCCAAGTAGGCTCCCCCCTCTAATATAGCGCCACCGCCGCCCCTTGACACCACCTCGCCCCGCCCCGCAGTAGCAGAAGCAGCGCAGCCGCCACCGCAGCCCTGCATCGCCTCGCCGCCCGCCCGCCGGATCTCGCCGGAAACCGCCGATGTTGACCTGTCGTTTTTTCTTCGGTCAACCACGGTTTTTTAGTTTCACGGTTATTTTTCTTAGATCGGTTTTTCGTCGGTTTATTTACTTAGAGGACATTCTTCCGTTCATTCATTTTAACGAGCGTTGTTTGCCGGTTAGGTTCGGATAGCGAACGTCCGTTCATTAGTTTTTTCTTTTTGTTTTAATTTCGGCCAGGGACCTATCCACGATTATGTTTATCGCAGATTAGCCCCTGACTTCAAACCCTCGCCGTTTCTTAACCGTTTGCCCAAATCCAGTGAAACCAATGCCAAAATCTTCGTCTCGAACCCCTCTTCCTGTTTAATCAACTTGAACAATGTTTTGACAAATTAAATTTTGGTTTCAAGCAGATTTGTGTACGAAGTTCTTTTGACCGTAGTTTCAGTTTCGTATCTCCATTTTGATCGATTTTTTTTGCAAATCAAACCTCTTCAGTTGAACTTTCCGTTTGGATCTTCTTATTTGAAGTTTTCCCCTTACATCTTTTCTTGGGTGCTTATGTATGCTATTGTTTGTTCGCCCTAGAATTACCTGAGTGCGCAGCCTGCTACTACGAGTCACTAGGTTTTGCGGATCATCAGCAAGGCAAGTAACACTTTGATCATATCCCTTTTACCCAGTTTTTATGCATTAGTTACAACCCTCAAACATTGCATGAGTAGGATCTCTTAACTTGTGGGTTTTGGAAGTAGATGATGAGGTAGAACCTATTACCCTTTTTATTATCAAACCCTGGGAGTTACATCTATGTTATGCTAATTATTGCCATGCTATGCTCATAGACGTGGATTGGGTTTGAGTGTATCCATGACAGATGTAAGATTATTAATTAATGGTTTACTTAAGGTGGCTAGTTAAACACACTTCTAGGTGGATTGGTTGCGGGCACCTGGTTATATACCATTGTTGTCCTTTTTGGTTCGCCACCCAGGCTCAAAGAGATCATAAGATTATTCATGCTGGAAACTTCCGTGTGCATCCACAAGCCATTATGGGCTCTGGCATAGTTGAGTAAGTTGTGGGGATCCGGCCTATCTATAGGTTAAGGGGACGTCTTCGGAAAGACTGTGTCTCGGTCATCCGTTTCTCAAACATCATGCAGTGCGAGAAATACAACGGAGGAGATCGAGTCTTGTGGGGAAAAGTGCTCAAACCTCTGCAGAGTGTACAAACTAATCATGATTAGCCATGTCCCCGGTTATGGACATCTTGAGTATCTGGTTCTTGAATTATCATGTGGATCTCATCACTCTAAATTAATTTGTTGGGATGTTAATTACTTTTAATTGGGATTGAGATGGGGTTTTACCATTCTCAATGTTTTTCAACTACCATGATAGTTAAATAAAATATATTCCTTTCTTGTAGGGAAAAAGTGGCTTTTCGCAAAAACATTAAACCATAGAGCCTTCACCAGCCATATATGCATGTAATGATAGCATTTACTTGTTCATTGCTCTACTGTGTTATTTTGCCAGCATATTCCATGTGCTGACCCGTTTTTGGGCTGCAACATATCGTGTTGCAGACTTTTTAGACAAAGAGTAAGGTGCGCTAGGTCGTTTGTCGTGCACTCAGCTATGCCTTGGAGTTGATGGACTCACTTTATCTTCCAAGCCTTCCGTTGTTATCTTACCTAGATGGCCTTAAGCCATACTTATTGTAATAAGTTCTCTTTTGAGACATTCGATGTAATAAGTGTGTGATTGCTACTCTGTTATAAATCCTTCAAGTATTGTGTGTGTGTTAGCATTACCGATCCAGGGATGACACTTATGCACAGAGATTTGATCGTTTGAGGTTGGATCGCTACAAAATGGTAACAAAGCACACGCTGAATGTAGGACACAACCACTAAGATGAGCCATAGGTCACTCTTCTCTACTCATTTCTAACTCCTCTCCATTTTCTACTCTATAGGATGACGGACACAAGGAATAAGTTTACCCATCCGGATGAAGACACACTGTTTGGACGACACTTGAAGGAAGTCACTAGGTACCTGAACATTTGGAATACCAAGCTTCACCGGGACCTACACCGCCACATTACCAGAAGAGGAGCGATGGATGATTTGAGTTCAAGTTCCCGGAAGGACATTCACGCCAGTAACTGAGCTCATAGAGTTTTCCTTTGATGCACCAACCTGGAGTCTAGGCAAGAGCATGGCAGCCCACATTGCTATGGGACGCATCGGCAAATTTTATCACAAGGATCTTAAGGATATTATCTACCAGATATGTGGGCGCCGAGATGAGCAATGGGAGATGATCAGCACCAGGAAGGACAGGTCCATTGCAGCCATCATCCAGGAGTTAAATCATCACATTTGTCGCCAGGAGAACCAAATGTGCGCAAGCATGATAGATCTGAAGAAGTTGATGACTAGAAACATGGAGCTGGAAGAGTAACTCAAGTCTACACGCGACGGATATGAGGAGGAAATCATCATACTAGTGGAGAAGAATGACGACTTGACAAGGAAACTAGGAGTATTCATGGGAGACCCTGCGCCAGGAGGAGATGATGACCACCCCAAGGAGTACATCATCATCGACGACACCGACTCCGACCCCAGTGATGATGATTATGAAGACAAAGCTGGAGCAGATATAATGGAGTCTTCTACCGATCAAAATTTCTAGTAGACCACCATATTATTAGTAGTATTCCCCCAAGTATATATTAGTAGTCCGAGCACTGTAACGATAGTTAGATCGATTGTATGCCCTTGCTTGATATTGTTTTGGAGTGATATTTATTGTGATTGTCTCATGTGCATATGGGTAGTGCTTTCTCACTAGACCTCATTCTATTCTAATCTCTCTCCTCTAAAACCCACCAGATGCCTCTGAGACGTGACCCCAGATTGGCCTTCCCACCGGAGCTCACTCAGTCAATCCAACAACAGAATACACTAATGCAGTTGCTAGTTCATAATCAACAACAACAACAACAACAACAACAACAACAACAACAACAACCCACCGCCACCACCTCCAGTTGACAACTTAGCCCATTTTTTGAGGTTACAACCGTCGGTGTTTTCTAGTAGCACCGAGCCCATAGTTGCGGATGACTAGCTACGCAGGATTGGAAGGGAGTTAACCACTCCAGGTTGCACAGATGCTGAGAAGGTGCATTTTGCCGCACACCAATTGGATGGACCAGCAACCTCATGGTGGGACAATTACACAGCCACCTTCCCCATAGCCAATGTTACTTGGGAGCAGTTTCAGCAAGCATTCTGCACTGCTCATGTCTCAACTGGAGCTATGAGCATGAAGAAGCGTGAGTTTCGCAACTTACGCCAGGGCAACCGTACTGTAGGGCGGTACGTGGAGGAGTTTAGCAAGCTAGCTCGTTATGCCCCAGATGATGTGGCCACCGATACCGCGAAACAGGAGAAGTTTATGGAAGGGCTGAATGATGAAATGAGTATGCACTTAATGGTGGCAACATTCAACAACTACCAGAAGTTGGTAGATAAGGCTCTTATGATTGAAGGGAAGCAGCAGCACATTGAGAGCCGCGAAAGGAAGAATGGACAAGGGAAATACAATTCAGGAGCTCAGCAGATACCCCGTTTCACCCCAAACCCGGGAGGATATACCCATAACCATGGAGGTCATAACCACAATGCAGGAAGTTCGCATAACCACAATGGCCCAAGGAATGGAAATGGGAGTGGAGCAAGCAGTCAGAACCGCTCTAACCCAAGCACACCCGCCAAGAAGGACCAAAGCCACGTTACTTGTTTCAAGTGCGGGGAGACTGGACACTATGCCAATGAGTGCCATGAACTCAAGAATGGAAATGGCAATGGAAGCTCAGGAAAGAAGCCCAACCCTTTCAACAAGGGACAAGTGAACCATGTGAACGTGGAGGAGGTTGAGGAGCAGCCAGATGCAATTATCGATAAGTTTTTGGTTAAGTCATTTACTGCAATAGGTCTTCTTGATACTGGTGCATCGCATTCATACATATCAAGGAGATTCGTGGATAATTATAAGTTGCCCACCAAAGTTCTTAAGACACCTATGTTAGTAAGCTCACCTGGAGCGGAGTATATGGCAAGTAGTGGATGTTTTCAGATGCCATTGACCATAGGTAGGCATGTTTCCCCCTCAGACTTAATAATTTTGGAATCACAAGGATTGGATGTCATACTCGCTATGGATTGGCTATCAAAGTATGGAGGAAACATTGATTGCGCCAGTAGGTCAATTCTACTCACCACACCGGAGGGAAAAAGGATTAAGTATGTATCCAGGCATACTCCTAAGAGTACTCACGTAAATTCCCTCACGGGAGTAGTTCAGGAAGAAGTGCCTGTAGTGAAGGATTACCCAGATGTATTTGCAGAGGAACTACCAGGCATGCCCCCGGATCGAGACATTGAGTTTTTGATAGAGTTATTGCCAAGCACCGGACCAATATCAAAGAGACCATACCGGATGCCCGTATATGACCTAGAGGAGATAAAGAAACATATTAAGGAGTTATTGAACAAAGGTTACATTTGACAAAGTTCGTTACCATGGGGAGCCCAAGTTCTCTTGGTTGAGAAGAGGGATAAATCTCTGAGAATGGTTGTTGATTATCGTGCATTGAATGAAGTGACGATCAAGAACAAGTACCCACTGTCGATGATCAATTATTGGTTTGACCAGCTGCAAGGAGCTAAAGTATTTTCCAAGATCGATCTTTGATCAGGATACCACCAGTTGAAGATCCAAGAACAGGATATACCCAAGATAGCCTTCACCACAAGGTATGGGCTGTATGAGTATACGGTTATGTCATTTGGATTGACTAACGCCCCTGCCTATTTCATGAGTATGATGAACAAGGTGTTTATGGAGTTCTTGGATAAGTTTGTTGTGGTGTTCATTGATGACATTTTGGTATACTCGAAGAATGACGAAGAGCACAAGGAGCATTTGCGTTTAGTTCTTGAGAAGCTCAGGGAACATCAGTTATACGCCAAGTTCAGCAAATGTGAGTTTTGGTCGAAGCAAGTTCGATTCCTTGGACATCTTATATCAGGAGAAGGTATAGCAGTAGACCCTACTAAGGTTCAGTCAGTCACTGATTATTTGGCACCCACCTCAGTTGGAGAGATCCGTAGTTTTCTAGGACTCGCGGGATATTATCGGATTCATCGAGAATTTCTCTAAGATTGCGAAGCCTATGACGGAGTTGTTGAAGAAGGACACCAAGTTTAAATGCACAGATGAATGTGGGGCAAGTTTTCAAGAGTTGAAGAAACCATTGGTTACAGCACGAGTGCTGATTCTGCTGGATATACGGAAGGATTTCCAAGTGTATTGCGACGCGTCTCGCCAAGGACTTGGAGGCGTGCTTATGCAAGACGGAAGAGTTGTTTCGTATGCCTCACGATAGCTTCGACCGCATGATTTGAATTATACCACGCATGATTTGGAGTTAGCAAACGTAGTGCATGCACTCAAAACCTGGAGACATTTTCTTATTGGAAACCATTGTGATGTGTACTCGGATCATAAGAGTTTGAAATATATTTTCAAACAGAAGGAGTTGAATCTCAGGCAAAGGAGATGGTTGGAGCTTATAAAGGACTACGATATGAAGTTGCACTATCATCCAGGCAAGGCCAATGTCGTGCAGACGCTTTGAGCCGGAAGAGTTATGCCAATACCCTCGTAAGTGGAGGATTGCCAACGGAGTTAGCTGAAGATCTCATGGAGCTACTTTGGAGATAGTCCCTAGAGGTTTTGTTGCAGCATTGGAAATTCAGTCGACATTATTGGGAAAAATTTGAGAAGCTCTGAAGGATGATAAGGAAATTGCTGAGATAAAGGAGAAGATGAGCAAAGGAAAGGCCAAAGGTTTTAGTGAGGACGAGCACAACAGCTTGTGGTTTGAGGACCGTATATATGTGCCCAATAATGCAGACATCAGGAAGTTAATACTCCAGGAAGCTCACGACTCGCCATACTCGATACATCCCGGAAACACCAAGATGTATTTGGATTTGAAGGAGCGTTTCTGGTGGACGGGTATGAAGAAGGACATTCCCGAGTATGTAGCCGTATGTGATGTATGTCAAAGAGTGAAGGCAGACCATCAGCAGCCAGCAAGATTACTGCAGCCTATGCCGATACCCGAATGGAAGTGGGATAAGCTTGGCATGGACTTTATCACCAGATTATCCAAACACGATCGGGATACGATTCTATTTGGGTAGTAGTGGATTGCTTGACCAAAGTGGCTCACTTTATCCCAATGAAAACCACCTATACCAGTGTGAAGTTGGCCAAGATATACATGACCAGGATCATATGTCTGCATGGAGTTCCGAGGAATATTGTATCAGATAGAGGAACACAGTTTACTTCAAAGTTTTGGCACCAGCTACACCAGACGTGGGCCACCAGGCTAGAGTTCAGTACAGCTTTTCATCCGCGGACAGATGGACAGACCAAGAGAGTCAATCATATTCAAGAGGACATGTTGAGAGCTTGTGCGCTCGATTACGGATCTAGTTGGGATAATAATTTGCCCTACGCACAGTTCTCTTACAACAACAGTTATCAATCTTGTCTAAAGATGGCCCCATTCGAAGCTTTGTATGGAAGAAGGTGTAGGATGCCATTGATGTGGGATGAAGTTGGAGACAGCCAGTTGTTTGGACCGGATTTGATCAAAGAGTCAGAAGCGAAGGTTAAGTTGATTCGAGACAGAATGAAGGTAGCTTAGTCAGGCAGAAAAGTTATGCAGACTCAAAATGCAAGCAGGTAGTCTATAAAATCGGAGACAGGGCATATCTTCGGGTGTCACCCCTATGAGGAGTTAAACGTTTTGGAGTTAAGGGAAAGCTAGCCCCAAGATTCGTAGGACCATACCGAGTTTTGAAACATATGGGGGAAGTTGCCTACAAGCTGGAGTTACCCGAAGGACTGTCAGGAGTTCATGATGTGTTTCATGTTTCCCAGTTGAAGAAGTGTCATGCTGAGATGGACGATATTCCTCTGAGAGATACAGTGCCCCTAGAAGCAATTTGATTGGGTAATGATCTGACCTATGAGGAGAAACCTGTCAAGATTCTCGAGTTTGCCAGCCGAGTTACACGCAGTAAGGTTATCAAGTTTTGCAAAGTTCAGTGGAGCCACCATACCGAGGATGAAGCCACCTGGGAACGAGAGGATGATCTACGGAAAGACCACCTATAGCTATTTTCTCTCGAGGGCGAGATTCACCTTATGGGGGGTAGGTTTGTAACATCCCACATTTCCAATTTGGAATGTTATACATAGGTCATCATATGCATATCATATTTCATTTGCATTTTGGCTTTGTGATCCCAAAAAAATCCTAAGCAACTCAAGGACCCACAAAGAGAGTTGGGGATTTTATTGTTCTCATATTTGAATTTTCTCAAATATAGAAAAGTGGATCATTTTGGTTTTAATTATTTTTCTGTCCAAACAATATTTATAATATTAAAATATATGAGAGGAGATAATATGACTTCTCCAAAGTAATTGAAATATTGGAGGATTTTTTTTAAATAAAATAAATTGTTGTATTTGGACTTTATCGCTATTTTATTTGAATTACAAAATTTTGCATTTTTCAAAATTGCATTTTAGACCAAGAAAATGTTCACTTTCTTCTAAATATTTTATTTAGACGGTGAAAATTTGTTTTGCCATTTTTTAGATTTTATTTATTTATTTAGGATTTTTCTCGGTGGAATCGTTTTTTTAAGTTCTGGACCGAACTAGGCCGAAGGCCCAGCCGGCCCAGCGTAGCACCGCCGCCTTCCCGCTCGCCCGCGTGACCGAGCCGGACTCCGGCCGGAGTCCGGGTTGCCCCCGCCGCTGCGGCCTACCCCTCCCCCAAGTCGGCTCCCCCCCCCCTCTTATATAGCGCCGCTGCCGCCGCCCCTTGCCACCACCTTAACCCGCCCCGCAGCAGCAGCAGCGCAGCCGCCGTACCCACGCCACTCCATAGCCGGTGCCTGCAGCCGCCGCCGCCGCAGCCCCGCGTTGCCTCGCCCCGCCGCCTCGCCGAGCGCCGCCGCCCGCCCGCCGGATCTCGCCGGAAACCGCCGCCGTTGACCGCCCGTTGACCGGTTGGTTTTTCTTCGGTTAACCTCGGTTTTTTTAGTTTCACGGCTATTTTTCTTAGATCGGTTTTTCGTCGGTTTATTTACTTAGCGGACATTCGTCCGTTCATTTGTTCTAACGAACGTTGTTCGCTGGTTAGGTTCAGACAGCGAAGGTTACAGCGAACGTGCGTTCGTTAGTCTTTTTATTTTATTTTATTTTCGGCCAGGGACCTATCATCGATTACTTTTATCGCAGATTAGCCCCTGATCTTCAAACCCTCGCCGTTTCTTAACCGTTTGCCCAAATCGAGTGAAACCAACGCCAAAGTCTTTGTCTTGAACCCCTCTTCCTGTTTAATCAACTTGAACAATGTTTCGACAAATTAAAATTTGGTTTCAAGAATATTTGGCTACGAAGTTCTTTTGACCGTAGTTTCAGTTACGTATCTCCGTTTTGATCGATTCTTTTTTTGCAAATCGAACCTCTTCAGTTGAACTTTCCATTTGGATGTTCTTATTCGAAGTTTTCCCCTTGCATCTTTGCTTGAGTACTTATGTATGCTATTGTTTGTTTGTGCTAGAATTCCCGGAGTGCACAGCGTGCTACTACAAGTCACTAGGTTTTGCGGATCATCAGCAAGGCAAGTAACACTTTGATCATATCCCCATTACCCAGTTTTTATGCATTAGTTACAACCCTCAAACATTGCGTGCGTAGGATCTCTTAACTTGTGGGTTTGGGAAGTAGATGATGAGGTAGAACCTATTACCCTTTTTATTATCAAACCCTAGGAGTTACATCTACGTTATGCTACTTATTGCCATGCTATGCTCGTAGGCGTGGATTGGGTTTGAGTGTATCCATGAAAGATGTGAGATTATTAATTAATGGTTTACTTAAGGTGGCTACTTAAACACACATCTGGGTGGATTGGTTGTGGGCTCCTAGGTATATACCGGTGCTGTCCTTTTTGGTTCGCCACCCAGGCTCACAGGGATCATAAGATTATTCATGCTAGAAACTTCCGTGTGCGGCCACAAGCCATTATGAGCTCTGGCATAGTTGAGTAAGTTGTGGGGATCCTTTCCATGATGGGCTAGCAGATGTATGGGGATTGTAGGTGTATCGGCCTGTCTATCGGTTAAGGGGACCTCTTCGGAAAGACTGTGTCTCAGTCATCTGTTTCTCAAACACCATGCAGTGCAAGAAATACAACGGAGGAGATCGAGTCTGATACATGTCCAATGTATCTATAATTTTTCAATTGCTCCATGTTATTATATTATCTATTTTGGATGTTAATGGGCTTATTTTTACACTTTTATTATATTTTTGTCACTAACCTATTAACCAGAGGCCCAGCCCAAATTGCTGTTTTTTTGCCTATTTTAGAGTTTCGCCAAAAAGGAATATCAAACGGAGTCCGGGTGTTGCTGCAGATTACTCCGGGCGCGCTTGATGGTGTCTGGGTGTTTAATCACCGAACTAGTGGATTGCCTGAAGAGGCTGCTTTGTGCTTCTGCTGCGAGGCTGCAGTGTGCTCCTCTATGCGGAGAGAGCGCTCTGTGTTTCCATTGACTGTGATGACCCCCCGAGGTCCTAGCATCTTGAGCTTGAGGTATGCATAATCTGGTTTGCCCGAGCAGTGCATGATAGCCACTGCGGAAGGGGACTAAATCGAAGATTAACTCCTCACTTCGGAAGTTATCCGGGGATCCGAAGACCACTTCCAGTGTGACTAAGCCTGTGCAATGGGCCTCTACACCTGGTATGAAGCGTTTGAAGGTCGTTTTTGTGGGTTTGATCCTTGAGGGGTCTATACCCATTTTGCGCACTGTGTCCTGATAAAGTAGGTTCAGGCTGCTGCCGCCGTCCATAAGGACTCGAGTGAGGTGAAATCCGTCGATGATTGGGTCTAGGAACAGTGCGGTGAATCCATCATGACGGATACTAGTGGGGTGGTCCCTGCGATCGAAGGTGGTCGGACAGGAGGAGCATGGGTTGAACTTTGGGGCGACTGGCTCCAACACATGTACGTCCCTTAGCGCACGCTTTCGCTCCCTCTTGGGGATGTGGGTTGCGTATATCATGTTCACCGTCCGCACTTGTGGGGGGAACCTCTTCTGTCCTCCGGTGTTCGGTGGCCGGGCCTCCTCCTCGTCATCGCTATGTAACCCCTTATCTTTTTTTCGGCATTTAACTTGCCGGCCTTCTTGAACACCCAACATTCCCTGTTGGTGTGGTTGGCTGGCTTGCCGGGGTGCCGTGTATTTGACACGAGCGATCGAGTATACGGTCCAAACTGGACGGGCCCGGAGTGCTTCTTTTGAATGGCTTTTTCCGCTGACCGGATTTAGAGCCTCTGAATCCGGCATTGATTGTCGTATCCTCGGTATTGTCGCTGTTGATGTGGCGCTTGTGTTTGTTGCGACGTGACCTGCCATTGCTATCCTTTGTATCCGAAGTACCATGGTTCTTTGATATGCTATTGCTTCGAGCCAGCCAGCTGTCCTCTCTCGTGCAAAAGCGGGTCATGAGTGTCGTGAGGGTTGCCATAGATTTCGGCTTTTCCTGGCCAAGGTGCCGGGCGAGCCACTCGTCGCGGATGTTGTGCTTAAAAGCTGCAAGGGCCTCTACATCCGGACAGTTGACGATTTGATTTTTCTTTGTCAGGAACCGTGTCCAGAATTGCCTCGCTGATTCCTCTGGCTGCTGAATTGTGTGGCTCAAGTCATCGGCATCTGGTGGTCGCACATAAGTGCCCTGGAAGTTGTCGAGGAATGCGGCTTCCAGATCTTCCCAACAGCCAATGGATTCTGCTGGCAGGATGTTGAGCCAATGCCGAGCTGGTCCTTTGAGTTTGAGTGGGAGGTATTTGATGGCATGTAGATCGTCACCGCGGGCCATGTGGATGTGCAGGAGGAAGTCCTCGATCCATACCACAGGATCTGTTGTACCGTCGTATGATTCGATATTTACGGGTTTGAAACCCTCTGGGATTTGGTGATCTATTACTTCGTCTGTGAAGCATAGGGGGTGTGTGGCGCCTCTGTACTGGGCTAGATCGCGACACAGCTCAAATGAGTTTTGTCTGATGTGTTCGGCTCGGCCGGATTAATTTTTACTGTATCCGGCGTGACGGTTATCGTGTCGCATAGTGGCACGCCCTCGTGATCCGTAGATCGATCTTGCGTGTTTTGCTTTGTCCTCCAATACGTCTCGCAGGTCTAGCGTGTTTCCCCGTGCCTTGACATTTTTATTTGAGTGGCGTCGGGGTGCGGGCTGAGCTTTTGGCTGAAATGCCTCTCTGTCGCGGCCATGAGGTGGCCGATCAGCCGCGTGATACGCTGGAGATGTAGGTTTTAATGCTTCCTCCTCCAGTCGGGGTTCGAGTTCATATTCCTTGGCCGCAAGGACTTCAGTCCATCTGTCAACTAGCAAATCTTGATCAACTCGAAGCTGTTATTGCTTTTTCTTAAGGCTATTTTCCATGGCTATAAGCCGGCGCTTGAAGCGCTCTTGCTTGACGGGATCCTCGGGCACGACAAATTCGTCATCGTCGAGGCTTGGCTCGTCTTCGGAGGGAAGCATGTAATTATCATCCTCCGCCTCTCCATCTGCCGCTCTCTCGGGAGGGTTGACTTCTCCATCCTCCTGCTCTAAATCTTGCTGGAGGGGATTGTCGTCATCTTCGGCACTGTCCAGAGTGCTATTATCTCCTGTGCCGGTATCACCGCTTTTGCCTTGGCGAGACTTAGAGCGGCGCCGCTGACGTCGGCGCTTGGGTTACTTCTTGGAGGGGTCATCCTCCGCTGTCCCGTCACCATTGCCTTCTTTGGGTGTATCCACCATATATATATCATATGATGAGGTGGCTGTCCAGTGCCCTGTGGGCAGTGGTTCTTGTTCGTCTCCTGCATCGTCGTCCATACCGTCGATGTCTTCGGAGTCGAAGTCGAGCATGTCGGTCAAATTGTCGACGGTGGCTACTAAGTGGGTGGTGGGTGGGCGGCGAATTTCTTCGTCATCCGCATCCCTATCCTGCCGGACATAGTTCGTCCAGGACTCTCCTGACAAGGAGAGAGACCTTAATGAGTTCAGTATGTCGCCGAAGGGCGAGTGCTGAAAGATATCCGCAGAGGTGAACTCCATGATCGGCGCCTAGTCGGATTCGATAGGCACGGGCGCAGGCGGTTCGGAGTCCGTGGCCGGGGAAGAATCCGGCAGTTTGGCGTCACGGCTCTCGTGAAGGGTAAGGTCGATACTCGGCTCGATCGCCGCTGAGATTGCGGCCTCGGTGGCGGGATCTATCCACCCGTCCATGGATGGCACAATTTTCTCTGAATTAAGGGTCGGAGTGGTTGCCGGTGCGGTCTCCTGAACACTGTCCGATGGTAGAGCTAAATCATGCTCATCGTGACCATGCGGCGCACTCGGCAGGGGCTCGAATCCGTCGAAGATCAAGTCTTCGCGGATGTCAGCCGTGTAGTTTAAGCTTCCAAACCTGACCTGGTGGCCAGGGGCGTAACTCTCGATCTGCTCCAGATGGCCAAGCGAGTTGGCCCGCAGTGCGAAGCCGCCGAATACGAAGATCTGTCCGGGGAGAAAAGTCTCACCCTGGACTGCATTGCTATTGATGATCGAAGGCGCCATCAAGCCTGACGATGACGACACAGAGGAACTCTTAATGAAAGCACCAATGTCGATGTCAAAACCGGTAGATCTCGGGTAGGGGTCCCGAACTGTGCGTCTAGGCGGATGGTAACAAGAGGCAGGGGACACGATGTTTTTACCCAGGTTCGGACCCTCTCGATGGAGGTAAAACCCTACTCCTGCTTGATTGATCTTGATGATATGAGTATTACAAGAGTTGATCTACCACGAGATCGAAGAGGCTAAACCCTAGAAGGTAGCCTATGGTATGATTGTTGTTGTTGGTCCTACGGACTAAACCCTCCGGTTTATGTAGACACTAGAGGGGGCTAGGGTTACACAGAGTCGGTTACAAGGAAGGAGATCTACATATCTGTACTGCCAAGCTTGCCTTCCACGCCAAGGAGAGCCCCATCCGGACACGGGACGAAGTCTTCAATCTTGTATCTTCATAGTCCAACAGTCCGGCCAAAGGATATAGTCCGGCTGTCCGGATACCCCCTAATCCAGGACTCCCTCAATCATACTTAAAAGATATAAGTGAAGCTCATGAAGTATTCTATAAATTGATGAGGGGACATCTCATACTAGCATGGTTCTTAAAGAAACAAACACAAAGGACACAAATCATGTGAACAAAACAAAAACTGAGGTATACCGATAATTGTTGAAGAAGAAAGATGAGATGCCAACCAGGGCATCCCCAAGCTTAGATGCCTGAGTATCCTTAGAGTATTTACTTGGGGTGACTTGGGCATCCCCAAGCTTGATCTCTTGCCTCTCTTTATTCTTCTCACATCGGTAACTCCTCGTTCTTCGTACACTTCATCCACACAAAACTTTAACAAAAACTTTGTGAGATCCGTTAGTATAATAAAGCAAATCACTACCTTTAGGTACTATTGCAAACTAATTCTAATTTCATATTAGAACTATATCTACTGTATTCCAACTTCTCTATTGTTCATACCCTCCGATACTAGCCATAGATGCATCAAAATAAGCAAACAACACACGAAAAATAGAATCTGTCTAAAACAGGACAATCTGTAGTAATCTAGAGGTTTAGTAAACTTCTGTAACTCCAAAATTTATGAAATAAATTTGAAAATTTGAAAATTTTGTACAGAAGTAATGTGCAAAAAGTTTCTGACCCATTTGACTTTCCAGTAAAAATGTAAAATCACGCGTTACAGCCAAAGTTTCTGTTTTTGTTCTGCACATAGTAAACAAGCAATCTAATCATCCTAAAACCAAAGCTTGGCACATTATTTTTATAATACAATGGATATATATATATAAGGGGATAATTATTTACAAAGAAACTTCCATGAAAAATTCTACATTGTTTCCGTGAGCATGAATAGGAGTGCTCAAGGTCGACCCTCACTTCTTCAATGCATAACTTTCCAATCACTTCTCTTTTTTAAAAAACTTTTTAGGCATGAGAGGCAACTAATTTTTTTGTATTTTAATTATTTTAAATTTTTTGTATGTTTCACCCACAACTAAACAGAAACAAAAAAGGAAAAACAAAATCTACTTAGTGAAGAAAGCAAACAAGAACACACGAGAATATCAACCCCACGCTATTGCTCCCCGGCAATGGCGCCAGAAAAGAGCTTGATAATCCCCAAGTGCAGGGAAACATCATAGCAATTTCCAAAGGTGGAAGTGACAAGTATGGAGTGTCGAACCCACAAGGAGCTAAAGGTAAGATCAATATTTTCTCAAGCCCTATCTGCCACTGATACGACTCTACGTACACCGAACGTTTGCTTCAAACTAGAAACGAGAAATAAAACTTTGTTGTGGGTATGAAGTGGATAACTTTGTATTATATCGGAAAGCTAAAATATTAAAGTAGGTGCTATTATCATAAATTTAGAATATATTACTAAATATTATAAATAGCGAGTGTGGAATAATGGTGGATCGGTGTGCGGAATTGTCCTAGGCAATTGTTAACAAGTCCAGTAATCACTATTGCAGTGTCATATGAGGGAGAGGCATAAGCTAACATACTTTCTCTTCTTGGATCATATGCACTTATGATTGGAACTCTAGCAAGCATCCGCAACTACAAAAGATCATTAAGGTAAAACCCAACCATAGCATTAGAGTATCAAGTCCTCTTTATTCCCATACGCCATGTCCCGCTTATCCGTGTTTGTGTTTCAGTCACTCACGCAACGCAGACAATAAGCAAACCATGGACATATTGCAACACCCTACAGCGGGAATCCCTCACGCCTGCGCGACATGGAGGGCACCATAGGACAGCACCAAAGTAAATCATACAACTCATACCAATCTAGATCATCAATCAACCCAAAGACAAAGGATATCTACTCAAAACATCATAGGATGGCAACACATCATTGGATCATAATATGTGGCATAAAGCACCATGTTCAAGTAGGGATTACAGCGGGGTGCGGGAGAGTGGACCGCGTAAAAGAGATGAGGATGGTGATGATGATGGTGATGTTGATGAAGACGATCACCGCGGCGATGATTCCCCTCTAAGAGAGAGGAGGAGAGGTTCTCCCCCTTGTGCTTCCTCCTCCATGGCCTCCCCTCTAGATGGGGAGAGGTTCTCCCTTTGGTCCTTGGCCTTCATGATAACGGTGGCCCCTCCGGGATCCTCCTCCAGGCCCTCCGGTGATGATGGCCCCCTCCGACAGGGTGCCAGAGAGGGCCTAGATTGATTTCTCGTGGCTACAGAGGCTTGCGGCGGTGGAACTTCCGATCTAGGTTAATTTCTGGAGGTTTCTGTATATATAAGAGGTTTTGGCGTTGAGAACAAGTCAGGGGGGTCTCCGGGCTGTCCACGAGGTAGGGGCGCGCCCAGGGGGGCGCCTCCCACCCTCGTGGGCAGCCCGGGACTCTTCTGGCCCAACTCTTTTACTCCATGGCCTTCTTCTGGTCCAAAAATAAGCTCCGTCAAGTTTCAGGTCAATTGGACTCCGTTTGATTTTTCTTTTCTGCGATACTCTAAAATAAGGAAAAAAACAGAAGCTGGCACTGGCTCTAGGTTAATAGGTTAGTCCCAAAAATCATATAAAATAGCATATAAATGCATATAAAACATACAAGATTGATAATATAATAGCATGAATACTTCAGAAATTATAAATACGTTGGAGACGTATCACAATGCTGTTAAAAATGACATATCCTTGACCCTCGGTGTCCCGAATGAGGCACGGAAAACGTATTTCAATGGTCTAAGTAGGATTCAGATTGCCACAAAATTAGGGATGCAACCTGGGAAGGCATTCTGACTATTTCTTCACGAATTTGAGGAGGCCCAGGGAGGCAACAAAATCTATCTGTGGTACCATGTCCTGCGGTCACCATAGTACGTATAGTTTTGGTGGTGATCTGAATGCCGTATGCGTACTTGTATGGTACTAGCTAGCACTTTATTGATTGTATCACTTATTATACTGTACTGTGTAAGTATTAAATATTAGAGAGTGGTTCAACTAAAGTGTGTATTTGAAGTATGCTATTTATGACATTAGGGTACCGATATTATTGCTAAACTAAAAAAAGTTGCAACTGCAACAAAAAATGCTGAACTGTCATTGTTTTTTTAGTTTTAGTTGTCATAATATAATTGTGGCCGGCGCAAGCGGAAGCCTGTCACAGGTAAGTATATGATTAGTAGCGGGCGCGCGTTCGCCACTAATATGGTGATAGCAGTTGCAGGAGGTCACTAGTGGGCGCCACTAAGAGCTTTGCTAGGCATTCCTGCAATAGTAATCATGCAGGCACGAATCTGCACGCTATATACTTACTGTGCCAAAGAAAGGTCGGTGTAAGTTGAAAGCCATATACACCATTTTTTCTGCATAGTATAAACCGGGTCTTATTTGCACGAGATCTAGCTAGATGCCTTAAGTTTAATAGCACGTTGTCCATGAGTAAATTTTTCCAAGAAAGCAAAATAAAAATTCCAGTTACTAAAAGCGCTAAGACTATAACGTAGTCTTTCAACACAGCGGCCTCTCCCAACCCTAGCCTCCCCCGTCAAGTTTCTCCCCTGCACTACCGCATCGGATCCCATCCTTTTCCTCGTTTGATGGCCTCATCGACGACAAGAGGAGTTGGGACCCATTCGGCCATTCTGTTTTCTCTCCCTTAGGTTTTGTTTCCCGAACAACATTTACGAGGTGGTGGCGGTGTTGGCATATTGGAATAAGATCTACCCGATCACTCCCTACCCGGACGACTTCCAATCCGGCACGACGAAGGGCCTTAGAGAGTTTTTGTCCCCAGATCCGTTGGCCCTATTCAGGTCTTGGCACTTGTTGTGTGCTTTAAGATGATCAATTGGCTGGTCATTTGTGTGGCAATTTCGACATCTTATTACGTGTTGTTTTGCGGCATTTTTTGGTTTCTCCAACTATTTGGATTGCTGGTGATGTATTGCAAGACTATTATGCATGTGGTGATGCACCAACCATTGCTTCTTCAAAGACTTCTACACCTCATCTCTAGGGACGAGTGGCTATCTCCCTATTGAAAGTATGGTCTAGAGATGGTCTTTGTGGGTGTCCCATTCCTCTACTATATTTTGCAATGTAATTTTATTTTGTATAGGTCATCTGCGTCAAGTTGTACTTTCCTTGTTTTGGATATTATTTACCATTATAAATATGGGCAACGATCTATGGCATGTAGGTGTGGTAGCATGTAGATTTCTGGTTGTTTGATTGCTTTGTAATTCAGAAATTGGTTTGTTCTTTGTGCTTTTGGCAGCTCCACCCGTCCCACTTCTCATTTCTTTTTTTCAGTCTTACAAATTTGAATCTATTATATCTTTTGAAATAAGAATTCCAATTTATACATCGTATGCATATTCGTGTTCCATGTGACAAGGGATTTGAAACAAGACCACTTTTTAATATTTTTGACAAGTTTCAACTACTAAAAGTTGATAGGAACGATGATAAATTCAGCAAGGCCCAAAATTTAAAACTTAAAACCATTAACCCTAAGCGCTAAGACTTAAGCCCTAAGAGCAGAACCCTAAAACCCTAAAATCATATGAAACTTGGTAGAACTTGCTGAAACTTAGTGAAAACTCGATATTACGGCTATCAAGTTCCAATATGCAAAACTTCTCCTTCGCACATTTGCATTCCTGGTGTCATTGGAGAACTCCATGGCATGTGCGATGCAGTGCAATTGCGAAATCTTTCCACCTACATACCTTGGCCTTCCACTTTCCCCTATTAAGCTCCCCTTATCATTGACAGCTTTCGACCCTATCATTGACAGCTTTCTACCCTATCATTGACAGCTTTCGAAAATTCCTCTTCGGTTGGGTTGTTTGGCTACTGTCCAAAGGTGCTTTCCTAACACTTCTCTCCTCTGTCCTAGATTCTCTGATAATTTATCATATGTACCTTTTTCGCCATCTAAAATCCATACTGGACAAATTATATGCAATTCGTCGAGCCATTTTTTGGTAAGCCAAGGAAACATGCAGGGGTGCTCGCATCCTTATCACTTGGAAAAACTTCTGCAAACCTAAGGAACGAGGTGATCTAGGCATTAAAAAAATTTAGCTTCGGAACCAGTGCCTTCTTATGAAATTCCCTGTTAAGTAACTACAAAACCCAGGGCTTCCTTGGATGCGCTGGTACCACCAAAAATACTCCCACAATATCGCAAAAAAGCTTCTAGACCTTCCTTCCTAGGGAAGATGGTCAACCAGAACCTAAAGACACTGATTGACTCCTCCTTTGTCCTAACTTGCAACGTCTCTCCTCTAAAAATAGCTTTCCTGAACCTTCACTCACACTCTGTCAATGACAAGGTCCTATTGGCTACTGTTTGGGAACTTGGCTATTATCTACCCTGCGGAATTGCCTTAGAAGTGCTGCTGCAACAGAATTGGAATGTGTGTTATTGTTGTTGCAGGATTTTCGCTCCTTGGACAGGCCAGACGAAAGATCGCTCGCTCATGGGATGCCCTTCCCAGCCAGAAATGCTTACAATATCGTCACTACCGAAGAATAATTTGACTTATATCATGATTTAATTTGGTCTTCCAAAGTTCAAATCAAGGTTAAAATATTTGGTTGGCTTCTCTTTCGCGACAGGCTAAACACCAAGGCCAACATGCTCCACAAGCATATTACTCGATCTGCTGATTGTCCATGATGCCAAGAGACCTGCGCGGATGCCATTCTTCTGGATGGCCATTGCTCCTTTGCAACTCAAGTTTGGCTACTTCTTGGCCTCTTGGCTCCAAACATTTTGGATGAGATTCAAGATGTTGTTTGTCGAGATGGGCTAGACCCCAATGTCTAGCCAACTGTGGCTCCCTCGATCCTATGGAAAATTTGGGACTCAAGGAATGTTGCTATGTTTAGAGATGAAATTTACCCATTCTACAATTTCCTTGAGGAACATTTAGTTGATTTCTATCATTGGATTTTTTTGTTTCAAAAACATTGAGCTTAGAGACAATGCTTGCCAATGACTATTATTTTTCTTGTCCAGGTTGCCATCTGCATGAGGCAATGATGTATTTTCCCTTGTAAGCTTGTTTGAGTGGTAGCATATTCAGGTGCGGAAGCTCACCCCCCCCCCCCCCCCCCCCCCCCTCCCTCCCCGGCCGGTGACCATTCAAAAAAGTATATGTGAAACTTTTTTCAAGTTATCAAAATGTATTCAAGATTGGTCTTGTTCAAAATTTCTCCACACAAAGAACACAAATATGCAAAAGAAACTTAATTTAAACTTTCAATTCAAAAGATATAGTAGATTGATATTTAAGGGTCAAATAGAAAATGCATTGGGAGGTGGGGTGGATGGCGCATGTCAAAGACTGGCTATAGCATGCATGGATAGATGCCGGCCTACAGTAATAAAATTCCTTAAACCAAACACATTCATGAATCATCTTAGACCAGTCAGATGGTTGCATGCATGCATGCGCCTCTCCCAGTGGGCTCAGAGATTTTTTGACAATATCATATATAAGAGGCACTTAGGGTGTCTCTTCTTCCTCCCCCCGCTCTCTAGGGCCGGCGACGACCCCCACACCCGTCGCCTGACCCGTCAACTCTCGGACTCGCTCCCTCCACAGCCACCGCGGCCGAATCCCGCTCGCTCCCATCTGAGTCTTCGCCATCATCCCCGTGCCTCACTACGCTCGAACGTGGCACTGCCTGCTTTGGGCTTGACTCTAACGCTAATTTCAACTACTGCGAAAACCTTTTTCACGCGCCTGAACATGAGTATCAATCAGGGCTGTCGTTTCCCTGCACTACATACGAACATGAGTGCGTTACATACGTAGGAGTATATCACACGCGCGAAGGATTGTCGGCGGCAACGTATGCGTGGTAGGTTACACAGAGTCGTTAACTAATTGGCTACTATTTATGTCGTTTTCCTGCCATGTACCACTAGTATTTTTCTCTCTATCGGTGCTCATGATGGGATCCAGGTAAAGAAGCAGATAGTAGTCAAACAGCACTACAGCAGTGTGCAGCCAGGAGTGATTGACAAAAACTATCATTTTAGGTGTTACCATCCCATATAACTACCATTTTTTAAAAACTGGCCATAAACTTCTAAAAAATATAATTTTATGACTACAAACTATCACTTTCGAATAATGACTAGTTTAGATGATTTAAACCTGTTTATGTAGGCGGAACCCATCCGTTAGAGCTGACGTAGCCGCAAAGTCAACTCCGTTTATTCTGACCGTTAAGTTGGCCGTTATTACAGATGGGGTCCATACATCAGCATCAACGTCCTCCTTCCTCCTCCTCTCTCTGTAGCATTTTCTCGAACACCTCATGTGCATCTCCGCCGCCCTCTACCGCAGGCGCTCACCTATGGAAAATCTTCGTCCGCTTGTCCGGTGAGGCGAGGCAAGGCGTGCATCGGCCGTCTGTCCGCACCTCCACTGTCAGCGGCGGGTCCCTGGGCGTCTGCCTGCGTCGTCCACAAGCAGCTCCGGCGCGTCGTGCGGGGCCGAGCTCAGCAGGGAGGACCCGGCGTCGCGCCCCGTGCAGCAGCAGCTGGCCCCACCTCTCGTGCCCGGCTTCCTCGCGACGGCCCGGACCAGCCGCCCTGCCGGACACCGGCGTGGGGTAACTCGCGGCCACCCTCGATTCCTTTCCGACGCAGCTGCCCCTGCCAGGCGCCGGCCGACGAGCCTCCAAGCACCGGCACTCGTCATCGCCGCATCTCCTGTGCAGGCATAGCTGGAGGAAGAAGAAGGGCGTGGTAGAACAATACATTAAAAGTCGAACGACAGATATATAACAAAATTAGTTTAGTCCAGCTGGTTAACTCCTATTGCAAGCGACGGTTGCGGCCACGGTTTGATTCCCAGCCGAGGTAATTTTTGAATTTTTGGTGATTTTTCACATAGGGACTGACATGTGGGTCCCACATGTCATAACGCCTTATATACATAGCTAGTCTAATGGAGTTGATTTTGCTGCAACATCAGACCTGAAAGATGGGGCCGTCTGTCGTAAACACGTTTAAATCATCTAAACTGGTCATTATGTTCCTTTAAAGATTAAAGTGTTTATGTGGTTTGTGCATAAACAAATTATTTTAACAAAGGATAACTTAGCAAAACGCAATTGGACAAGATCTACCAGATGTAGTTTCTGTGACCAACACGAATTCATCAAACATCTCTTTCTGGATTGTCCCTTAGCAAAAAATTTGTTGCGGTCGGTCCACATTGCTTTTAACATTACACCACTGAATTCCATCAATACGTTATTTGGGACGTGGCTTGATGGGATAAATTTTGATACAGCACGACACATTCATGTGGGAGTGTGTGCTTTATTATGGGCAATCTGGAATTGCAGAAATGATTTGGTTTTTAACAGAACAACAAATATTCATTTTTTGCAGGTTATATTCAGAGCCACGGCGTTGATCCGTATGTGGTCGCTACTCACTCCGACTGAGGCCAGGGAGCGTTTGGTTACTGCGTCTACCCGATGGAAGATGGTAGCTCGAGGTATTTTCAACCGGTTTAGATGACGGCCGTGTAATAGAATAGGCATATAGTGCTCTTATCCTTCTTTGCCTGCCAGTTGTGGCTTTTCCTTTACAGCTCTGGTGGAGCTTTTTACCTTTTTTATTTTTGTTCAAGACTTGAAGACCTTTGTTGGATATTTTGCTTATTTATAATTTTAGCCGTATGCATCATTCAGATGCAGAGGCTGGGGCATACCCCCTTTTCGAAAAAGAAAAACTGGTCATTATCTGAAACTGATAGTTTTTAGTCATAAAAATTAGAAAATTTTGGTAGTTTTTAATCATTTTTTTTTAAAGTGGTAGTTCAGTGGGACGCAAACCCCTAAAGTGGTAGTTTTTTGGCAATCACTCGTGCAGCCAGTAAGTACATACATTAATTTGCACGTACTATCTTCATTTCAAAATAGTTGAAGTTCTAAGAATTTTCAAAACAGCAGTGTTCTAAGAATCATATTTTTTTGCATGGATTCTAAGATTCATGTTGAAGTACATGCATTTTTTTAAGTTTGACCAAATGTATTGAAAAATTCACAGATATCTACGATATCAAATATATATATAATATGAAGATACATCTCATTATGAAACTAATGAAGTAAATTTGATTTTGTAGTTGTTAATATATTTTCATGTAAACTTGGTCAAACTTGATGAAGTTTGACCTAGAACAATTCTAGAAATTTAATTATTTTGAAACGAAGAAAGTATGCACGTAGCGTGCAGTACATACTGAAACGATGTTTGCTGCCTGGAGTCCAGTTATAACTCCATGCTGTGTATTTGAAATAAATTTCCGACCGACAAAAGCATCGTGCATGTATGAATCTGCATGCTATATGTGGCTGTCCTCGAGAAATTTGATGCAGAAAGCTGATCATACACTTGGAGCATCTCTATCCTATGCCGCGGAGTCCCAAAACCTGTTATATGGGGCCCATTAGGCACCAAAAAAAGGAAAAAAAATCCTCACCAAATGGTCAAAAAAAATGTGGCAACTGCCCTCAAATTTAGCTATAAGTGTTGCATATTTGCAAGACATTGCGGCTGCTGCAAAAACAAAACCACAGCCTGGCGAACCCACCACTCCGCTAAAACTTCCCAACCGCCAGATCGTTGCCATCCAATGCCGTCTCGACTGATTCTCGCAGCCACACGGCACCACAGCCCCACCTGCCGGCCACCACTGGCGCCACCACCAGTCTGCCTCGCCCTCGACCCTCCTAACCGCCGCAAAATCTCCGAGCACAGACATCCCATTTTTTTTCCGGCCGATGCGATCACTGCTGCCCGATGACGTCCACTAGAGGCCGCCGCGACCCCGACGTGACCACCTCTACCACCGCTGAACCGCTGTTCCGTGCAGGATGGGATTAGCTCCATTCATTTGCATTCCTGCTAGCAGTACAACAAGCTCTGGCCTTAGCTCCTCTTGACGATAGGTCGCTGCGGCGCCGCCAGATTTGTCAGCTTCCCTCCATCCCCTCGCCCCGCCCTCGCTATCTTTCGTCGACCACCTCCGCTGGCCAAGATCAATACCGGCGCCCCATGACCGTCAGATCCGCCTCCCTACCGCCAGATCTCATGTTTCAACTGCTTTCCAAATTTTAGGGCACTAGTACTAGGGCATATGAAAAAGAAATAACTTCTCTGGTGGCCAAAACCTTATCTTTCCTCACCTAAAACCATTTGTAGGGTACCAAGTTTTGCATCATCTATTGGAGATGTTGTTAGAGCATCTTCAATGGTCGCACAAAAATTTCACTCCCAATAAAAGTTATAGCGTGTCACTGTAACACTTTTAATGTGCCGGGACCAACATTGCTTTAGCCGTCGCCCAAAAACGCGCACCCAAAAAAGCACGCAGTGCAAATTGTGAAGCGTGCGCAATACAGAGCCCAAAATATGCTGCGCGATAGCATCTTTCAGCGCGCGCCCAAAACTTTCTAGCGCGCGCAATATTTTACAGCATCTGTTGGAACTGTTCGGCGCCCAAAAAAATGAATTTTTAGCACACGGAGCTTTTTTTGGGCGCATGTTGGAGATGCTCTTATTGTGCCAAAAACATATCATATATACCCTTTTTTGGCACACTATAAACCAGGTCATATGTTTTTAGCATGATGTTCGTGTATAACTTTTACGTAGAAAGCAAAGTACAAATTTTGGTTTTAGAGGCACCAAGACTATTCCCCGGCAAAAAAAAAACACACCAAGACTATGACGTAGACAGTTACACGCGCACACACAACATGCACACACCTTTTGCGTCTATCAACGATTAGAAGAGTTGTGAAGCCTGAAGATTGACTAAATCATCAGATGAGCCTTGATATCGGCGTCGTCTTCCGCCAAAAGAATATATACTAGGCATTGGTAAACATATGGAACATCAAATATGGATCTTGGTTTCTGTAGGCCAATCCTGCTAATTATCCAGCAAAATTAAAGGGGCCGCCTATACCTCAGGTGCCTGAATATATTTTCTGCATCAGCTACATTTGTAGACTGTTAGCTCATCATCCAACGGCAAGGATCCCGCACACATAGTTCTTCTTCGTCCACGCACGAACTTTTCCTTACTCGCGCCCCTAACGAACGCTGGCCTGGACTATTTTGAGGTACCTGATGTTTAACAAAAGAGCACAAGAAATGATGCACTATGGATGAACATGACTAGGACTGTCGTTTCCCTGCACTATGCATGAACATAGGTAGGGTGTAAGTGCGTTATTACGTACGTACGTGGACAGCGCACAAGCAAAAGGAATGATGGCCGCCGTGCAACAACGTACGCACCAGACTTTCTGCCTCTCTCTCTCGCGCGCGCGCCCGCATGGATTCCTATGGACGGTCTATCTTAATTATGGACACGCGCGCAAACTATTAGGATTCGCGGGGCCTAACTATCGCTCCTGGCATTTGTATGCAAAGAAACAATGAGAAGAAACAAAAAACCCCATGTGCATCATGCATGCATGCATGCAGGCATACAAACACGACACAATGAATTTAGCGAGGGGGCAGGAAGGATCCTGTTCGCAGACATATTTGTCGTTAAGGAGGCTGCTGGGTGCTGGCTAGGCAGTACTAGCCACGGCAACCCCAACGCGGCGGCGATCTAAAAGGATGCAGTTTTTGTCTGCTTTTTTGTTCATTTGAATTAGAGCGGACATGCGTGTTTGGTTTTCGATTTAGATTGTCCGGTGCGTCCAATGTTGCCGACGCATTAAGTCCGCATGGTCTTAAAAAATTATAAAACATTTAAATTTAAAACATACAAATTACTAAAACACAACTAAACATTTAAACCACCTGCCGAAGTCTACTTCAAACATAATTTAACAATAATATAAACATAAAAGAACCCAGCCGCCCAGCAGCTGTAGCCCGCAGCCCTAGGGGTAGTCCTCGGAGTCGGAGCGGATGAGGTCGAAGAACACCGACGGCCCAGCCCATGGGAATGCCTGCCGGTAGGCCGCCAACGTTGCCTCCTCCGCCGTCTGCTACGCGGCGTGCGTGCTCTTCCTTCTCATGTTCCCGCCGCCCCTTCTCCTTCAGTGCCCACCACTGCCGGCGCTCCTCCTCCTCCTCCCGCTCCAGCTGCATGCACTGCTTCCTCTGGGCCCGCTCCTCCGGCAACGCGCGGCTCTTCCACTACTCGACTTAGGCCGCCTCCTGCTCCTCCGCCGCGCCAAGCCACACGGGCGGCGCGCTGACCCACTCCCGCACAACACCCTACCACTGGTACGTCTCCGTGGTGGCGGATAGTGTCGGCGTGGGCTTGGGTTGTGCTGGTGGAGGCGGTGGTGGTGGTGGAGGGTAGATGCAGTCCCCCGCCACCGAGAGCTGGAGCGCCTCGGCGAGGCCAAGTGAGTAGGCGTCCTCCTCTCGCTTGGACTCCTCGAGGGCGTGTTGTTAGGCCTCCTCCAGTGTAGCGAAGTACGCCGCCTCGGCCTCCTCCTCCTCATGCGCCATCACCGAGGGTGGCGGTGCAAAGCCTACATTGATCTGGATTGTGCCGCGGTAGCGCACGTCCTTCTCAGTAGAGAATCGGGCTTCCCAGGTGGGGGAGTCTAGCGCGT
Organism: Triticum monococcum; assembly: GCA_034509565.1. Classification (NCBI taxonomy): domain Eukaryota; kingdom Viridiplantae; phylum Streptophyta; class Magnoliopsida; order Poales; family Poaceae; genus Triticum; species Triticum monococcum. The sequence goes on along the minus strand of CM067847.1, from coordinate 740,021,315 downwards.
ACGTCGGGTCGCGGCGCTGCTATAGCGTCAGGACAGCACACCACTTGTGGATCACCTCTCCATGCGCACGTGTTGATTGCAGCACGCATGGTACAGGAATGCGGTTGGGGTCCAAGTGTCAGCCGTGGGGGAGATCCCGCCACGGCAGGGAATACTCCCAATGGTACCGTGCGCAGTGCACCAGGATGTACAGCCTATCCCATGGCCGGCGAGCCCTTCCCGCCGCTGGCACCAACGCCCACCTCGCCGGACCGCGCGAGGAGCTAACCTCGATGTCATGCTTGGCCTAGCCCATGCCTTTGCCAAAGAAATCAGCCATGATAATATTCATTTGCCATGACCCCCGCGTCGCCCTCCTCTGGTGACACGGGGGGCAACTCCCAGTGACACCCACCGCCCTCCTCTTCTCCTCCCTCATCGCGCCGCCGCCTGAGGCGCCGGCGGCGAAGCCCGGGCGGGCTCTAGTGATGGCGGCGGCGGGGCGTTTCCCCTAGGTCTCTTCTTCCCTCTCGTCTTCGGAGCATCTAGCGGCTGGAGGAGGGCCGTGGGAGCTTCGATCTGGACTTGCGGGTGCGGTGAGCCTAGGGGCGCGGGGCTCCGTGGCGGGCGCTAGCCGGGGGCTGGCGGCGCTTGGATGCTCCGGCGCATGGCTAGATGCTGCGGTGGAGGTTGATTCCTCTTCCCAGATCTGGTCTGGGCCTGGTAGCGGCTGGCGGCGTACCGCTCTGATGCGCATCGGGCGTGCGGCAGCAGGACTCGGCGGCCAGCGAGGGCTGGATCCCGGGGCAGTGGCCCCAGACGTCGGAATACTGTGTCGGCGGCTATGGACTCGCGACGGGCGACGCGGTGGTGGACGATCCGTGCACAAGACGCTTGATGGAGGCCATTGGAACAGATCTGGGTGAAGACCTGCTCGCAGTTGCTGTCGAGGCCGGCGATGGCGGCACTATTCGGTGTCGTTCCCTTGTTGAAGGCATCGTTGTTGAGAAGTTCCAGGCCACTATCTGCTACCTCCGGGGGAAACCCTAGATCAGTAGATCGGATGACGGTGGCATTATTGTGTCGTTTACCTCTTGCGGCGTCATTCTTGGAGGTGTACATGGGCTCGAGGGACTAGTGGACGGAATAATTAGTGAAGCGGTGATTCATCCTGCACATTAATGGTGGCGATTCTCGGCGGCGCAGTGAAGACTCGGCGCCCGATGTGTGGCATGGGACTCGCGAAGGAGGGTGACGTTATCAGGCGTCGTGGTGGCGTCGATGGCAGAGAGACCGGGCAAGGTGGTGTAGCAGTACAGCACTGAAGATGGATTGGAGGCAGGTGGCTGCGGCGGCCTCATACCTGGTAGGCGTCCTGGTTGAGAAGTGCGCCGGACTGCTAGGTGCCCCATACCCGGCAGGCGTCCTGATTGGGACCTCAAGTCTTAGATGTTTAGGTTTGGCTGCGATGTCTGTTTGGTATTAGGCCCGGACTATCAGCGCACCTTCGTCAATTGGATAGGAGTAGCACAGTTGTTGCTTAGATGGTGGCTTTAGTCTTACTGTTGTATGACTTTGTAAGGTTATGTGAGAATAATTAATAAAGTGGCCGTATGCATTCGCCCAGATGCAGAGGCCGGGGGTGCTCCTCCTTTTCTCAAAAAAAATATGGTTCCTGTCTGCTGGCGAGGGGGCACGCGTGGCTAGATTTGGACAAGAGGAAGAACAAATGGATGAGACACCCCCCCCCCTCCCGCACGCTTGCCATTCGAAAAAAAGGTGGACACTGGATGATTCCAGCCACTGTCATGCGGGTGGCGGCATTTACTATGACTGCGTGGGGTAGTTGAGCAGCCGACACGCAGGCCCGAGGCGAACACCGAGTGGACGCTCGGCGCGCCTGTCTTGTGTCCGTGTGGATGCAAATCAGGCGCAAATTTGGCTCGGGTATGCGTCTAGATGGACAACAAGTGGACGGGAATTGGGTTTGCGTCGCGCGTTGGGTTGGCGTTTTGGTGTGCTTCAACCGAAACAGGCATGCTTAGACCAATTGTGTTGGCGCGTTGGAGTTGCCCTAACAATTGAAATCCCACCATTGTTCACTGGATCGATCGGTCAGTGCACTGCAATATCAATCGATGAATGTAACATAGGGTTCATTAGTTTTATTGTATGTTCATTGTCATGGTACCATACAGTATCATATTGTACCATAGAGTAAACATACAATATCATATGGTAGGACTATCATATTGTAAGCAAATTGGTATGAAACAAGTTTGCCTAGCTAGCTAACAATTGAAAATCCACCACTGTTCATTGGTCAGTCGGCACACACACACAGCAGGGACGTGGTCCAGATCAATCGATGTCTAGGCGGTGCTCCCCTAGCTAACTAACAATTGGGAATCCAGCACTGTTCATTGGGTCGATCGGCAGATTCAGGCACGTGGTCCAGATCAATCGATGCCTATGCAATACTGCTCTAGCTAGCTAAGGGCAATCTCCAAGGGTGACCCGTAAATTTTCACCTGCATTTGTCCGAAGATACGGGTTCGGAAGACCGTCATCCAACACTGTTCGCATACATTCCAATCCGTATTTGAGCTAATCAAACAAAATTCATGTAAACCGGTCGATATTCATCAAAGTTCGTATAAGAAAATAGTACAAATCATCAATACATAGGATGTAAATTAAATCTAGTACAATAATGTCTTAAATTGGGCTAGATTAATCAGATGTCCAACAAGTTTTTCTTCAACGGATCACCCTCCCATACATACTCTCTCTTCAGCTTTATCCAACAGTATGTGTATGTAAATGGCCGTCCCTTTGTCCTGCTATACATAACGGCAGCGCGTTTAGGCTACATAATGCGTACACTACATTGAGTGAACGAATCAATCAACAAGTTGAGCAAGAGGAAGCACACCTTACGACATTGTCCTCTGCCGCGTGCAATGACCACCTTGCCTCGAGTTGACGAACCGCGTTACAAAACTTGGTGACGCTGGTCTGGATAACGTACCGGCGATACGATAATGACCTCACATTGCATTCTTGAATTATGTACATGTTGTACGGTGTAATGTGCTTTCGTACATGAAACGATTCATGCATTTGCTACCAAAAGGTCCCGCCCTTCGCTCCTGTCTACGAAATCCGTGGATACGGTCAACCACACATCACACAACAACTCATCCTTCATGATCGAGTAGCTCGCCATCCTTCATACTCTAAAAAAGGACATAGAGCTTGAAATTAAGCTCATTGGCATTTGACCGAACACCTGCCGAGAGTGGTGTCCACAAGCGAGCGGAGTGTACCTGGCTACAAACGGCTTCAGAGTGGAGAGCGCCATCGTAGAGGCAAGTGGGCACGTAGATGCTGGTTGTGGACGTCCGCCATTGCCTCTGTGGTGGCCTGAGACATATAGTTGCGGCAACGCAGGTGGAGGTGCGGATGCAAAGCAAGGGAGAGAATGAACGGAGTGGAAGGAAATGGGACCAAGAGAGGGGATTGGTGAGCCAGGAGTGTCGGAGTCCTACGTGTCTACTGTCCGGATCCCTGCAAAACCCCCCACTTTGTCTTCAATTTATGAGAGAAAACACATTTGAAATGTCCTACGAACGAATATAAGCCTGCATTGAATGGCTTCCGCGGTCCGGTCCGCGCGGTTAGAATGTATGCTGGCGGTTTGAGGGTCAACGTTAAAGATGCCTAACAATTGATAATCCTCCACCACTGTTCATTGGATCAATCTGCAGATACACTACTGGCGCACAATCCACATCAATCGGTGGATCTAGATCGAGCTAATATGTTCTGCAGTCCATAAGCTTGGTTCGCATGTAATTTTTGAACTTTTTAGGTATTAGACCTCCTGCGCCAACGAATTACCGCAAAAGAGTACAAACGAAAATCATTGATGAAACATTAAAACTACGGGTACCTGCGCCGGCAACACAATGCACTTCGGTCGTATCCCATGGCGGCTAGTTGCATATCACAGGAATCCCTCGGCTGGGTTCGCTGAAACGGAACTGAGTGCCACATGGTAGAGGCTACGGCGGGAACGTCTTTTCTTATTGAATGTGCATCGTCGGAAATCCTGAAATAATCTAAGAATAAATGTGAGCACTAGGACTTGAATTCTCGTGGGCTGGGATACCACAATCCCTCTAACCATCCAACCATAGGTTGGTTCGCGATTTCGTCCCGATTTTGATGTAAACACTGTTTGGATAATTGAACCAATGCATGGATTACTAAAATCAGTTTTGCATGTACCCACAATTATGCATTTATGCAAATTCGACAAATAGTCCTTTTTTGCAAAAACTGGTTTACTGTGAACAAAACCAACTCGTCATGGATAGTACGATGTTCTCGCTCCTCTGTTACGCCTCCCACGACAGCGACCTGGGCGATGTGGTCGAACATGTACATTGGCACCAGTGTCAATTAACCAATCAGAAGATTGACATACTGAAAGGATGGTAGAAAAAGTACCGTACCCAGATTTCTTCATATAAGTATCACCGATGACAACATTAGCGGACTTGCCGCTCTTTTCAAGTTCGTGCTCCTCAAAGCAGTTAGGACATCTCGGAGCCCAGTGATTAGGATCACCGCAGACATGGCATAGTCCCTTTCCTTTTTTATGAGAATTCTTCTTGAAGTTGGTAGGATGTGACGGCTTATTCTTTGCATCAAACTTGCATTTGCGCTGAGTTTTATTCTTGTTGTTTTTGGACTTGTTGGGCTGGAAGTTCTTCTTTTGTATCATGTAGGCACTAGAAGCTCCTTCGGCAACTCGAGCACGTGTGTCTTTCGCTCTCACCTTCTCTTCAACATCAAGAGTACCAATGAGATCCGAAACGGAGAACTCATGTCTCTTGTGTTTCAGAGAAGTAGCAAAATTGTTCCATGCAGATGGAAGCTTGGCAATGATGCCTACCGCAACAAATTTGTCAGGCAACACGCACTTGAAGTACTCAAATTCCTTTGCGGGCGACTATATCTCATGAGCTTGCTTAACAGCAGAGCGCTCATCTGTCATCTTGTAGTCGTAGAATTGCTTCATGACGTACAACTCGCTGCCAGTGTCCGAGGCTCCAAACATGGGCTCAGAGCGCAGCCCACATGTCCTTTCCATTGGCAAACGACATATACGGATCCACAATGAAATCATCGAGAACACTCAGAAGGGCGCCCTTGAACAGGGTATCGATCTTCTCAAAAGGTTCCTGCTGTGCAGGATTAAGATCGCCCTCAAGCTTGCCCTTGGTGGCGTCATTGCAGTACAGGGTCTAGAAGCAGTAAACTGCTCTCGTGCCCGACCTCTTATATTGCACCCCCTTAAAGGTAGGTGGCTTCAGATGCGCAGCAAAACCACTCGGAGTAAATTGCCTATAATTAGGTTTTTGGAGTGTTGAATATATGAGCAAATTACTATGAGATTTAACCTGAATAAACAGTAAATAAATCATGATGACAATAACTGAGATTAAACCAATCATGCGGGCAAGCATAGTAGATGAACAGATTGAATCTAGGGCGCATACTAGAAACAAGAATTCTTGCACGATCTCGTTCAAGGAGGACATAATGACATACTGTGCGGTGGGAGCAGAACCATCAACGTTGAGGTTGGCGGCCATGTTGATGAAGAGGATGCCAGGATCGGGGAAGAAGTCGTCGTTGGCAAAGTCATCGCTCCCAGCAATCATGCAAATGCATTCCCCAAAAACCTAATCGCCCCTCTCCCATACAGGATCACGAGAGGCGGGATACCGGAGGCTTGCTGTCCCTTCGCACGGTGCATGCTGGAAGGAGGGATAGAGAAGACTTGCATGGTGGCGCAATGATATGGATCGGTGTGAAACCATATTTTGTGGCAGCGGCTAGGGTACACGTCTGCTTGACTATATAATGCTGGTCGGGTAGGTCGTGGGATTAATTCCGTACAGGATCAGGAGAGGCGGGGTTCCAGAGGCATGTTGTCTCTTCTCACGGTGCACGCCGGAATGGGGGATGGAGAAGACTTGCGTGGTGACGAAATGATCTGAAATGGTGTGAAACCATATGTTGTGGCAGTGGCTAGGGTAGACGTCTGTCTGACTATATAATGCCGGTCGGGTAGGTTGTGGGAGTAAACCCCACGTCCACGTCACGATCCAAAAGAATCAGAAACGGTCCATCAATTAACACACTCGTTAATTATTATTTAATGACTCATTAATTTTGTGCATAACTTTGTCCTCGGCTTGTTCCCGAAACCGGGCTCGGTCCATGTTGGAAATATGCCCTAGAGGCAATAATAAATTGGTTATTATAATATTTCCTTGTTCATGATAAAGGTTTATTATTCATGCTAGAATGGTATTGACCGGAAACTTAAATACATGTGTGGACACATAAACAAGTACCGTGTCCCTAGTGAGCCTCTACTAGACTATCTCATTGATGAAAGATGGTTAAGGTTTTCTAACCATAGACATGAGTTGTCATTTGATAACGGGATTATATCATTAGGAGAATGATGTGATGGACAAGACCCAACCGTACGCTTAGCATTTAACCATATCACTTGAGATTATTGCTATAGCTTTCTACATGCCAAGTATCTATTCCTAAGACCATGAGATCATGCAACTCCTGGATACCGGATGAATACCTTGTGTTCTATCAAACGTCACTTCGTAACGGGGTGATCATAAAGATGCTCTACAAGAATCTCTGAAGGTTTCTATTGAGTTGGCATGCATCGAGACTAGGATTTGTCGCTCCGTGTGACGGAGAGATATCTCTGGGCCCTCTTGGTAATACAACATCGTAAATAGCTTGCAGGAAATGTGGCCAATGAGTTAGTCACGAGATCTTGTATTACGAAACGAGTAAAGAGACTTGTTGGTAACGAGATTGAACTACGTATGGAGATACCGACGATCAAATCTTGGGCAAGTAACATATCACCGGAGAAAGGGAATTGCATACGGGGTTAACCGAATCCTTGTAGGAAGTAGGAACCAATATGGGCATCTAGCTCCCGCTATTTGTTGTTGACCAGAGAGGTGTCTTGGGCATGACTATATGATTCCCGAACCCGCAGGGTCGCACGCTTAACGTTCATTGACACTAGAGTAGTATTGAGATATTTGATGAATGCTAACTGAATGATGTTCAAAGTCCCGGATGATATCCCGGACATCACGAGGAGTCTTGGAACGGTCTAGAGGTAAACATTTATATATGAGAAGTCATATTTTGGGTTTCGGAAAAAGTTGCAGTTTTTTCGGTATTGTACCGGGAAGCTAACAGAAGGTTCTCGAGGATTCTAGAGGGGTCCAGAAGTCCACAAGTTGTACCACCATGTCCCAAGGTCTGGCATGGGATGAGGGAAGGCGCCCTGGCCTTATTGGGCTAGGTGCACCAAGTCCTCAAAAGCCCATGTGGCTAGGGAAGAGAAAATGGGGAGTCCTAGTTGAAGGAAATATGCCCTAGAGGCAATAATAAAGTTATTATTTATTTCCTTATATCATGATAAATGTTTATTATTCATGCTAGAATTGTATTAACCGGAAACATAATACATGTGTGAATACATAGACAAACAGAGTGTCACTAGTATGCCTCTACTTGAGTAGCTCGTTAATCAAAGATGGTTATGTTTCCTAACCATGGACAAAGAGTTGTTATTTGATTAACGGGATCACATCATTAGTTGAATTATCTGATTGACATGACCTGTTCCATTAGCTTAGCACCCGATCGTTTAGTATGTTGCTATTGCTTTCTTCATAACTTATACATGTTCCTATGACTATGAGATTATGCAACCCCCGTTTGCCGGAGGAACACTTTGGGTACTACCAAACGTCACAACGTAACTGGGTGATTATAAAGGAGTACTACAGGTGTCTCCAAAGGTAGATGTTGGGTTGACGTATTTCGAGATTAGGATTTGTCACTCCGATTGTCGGAGAGGTATCTCTGGGCCCTCTCGGTAATATGTTAGTTGTGGGATGATGTATTACGGAACGAGTAAAGAGACTTGCCGGTAACGAGATTGAACTAGGTATTGGATACCGACGATCGAATCTCGGACAAGTAACATACCGATGACAAAGGGAACAACGTATGTTGTTATGCGGTCTGACCGATAAAAGATCTTCGTAGAATATGTAGGAGCCAATATGGGCATCCAAGTCCCGCTATTTGTTATTGACCGGAGACGTGTCTCGGTCATGTCTACATTGTTCTCGAACCGTAGGGTCCGCATGCTTAATGTTACGATGACAGTTATTATGAGTTTATGCATTTTGATGTACCGAAGGTTGTTCGGAGTCCCGGATGTGATCACGGACATGACGAGGAGTCTCGAAATGGTCGAGACATAAAGATTGATATATTGGAAGCCTATATTTGGATATCGGGAGTGTTCCGGGTGAAATCAGGATTTTACCGGATTACCGGGAGGTTACCGGAACCCCCCGGGAGTCATATGGGCCTTCATGGGCCTTAGTGGAAAAGATAAAAGGGGCAGCCCATAGGTGGCCGCGCGCCCCCCTTCCCTTAGTCCTGTTAGGACTAGGAGAAGGGGCCGGCCCCCCCTCTCTCTCTTTCCCCCTTTGGCAAACCTAGTCCAACTAGGATTGGGGGGGGGAGTCCTACTCCCGGTGGGAGTAGGACTCCTCCTGCGCCCTCTCCCTGGCCGGCGCACCCCTCCCCCTTGGCTCCTTTATATACAGGGGCAGGGGGCACCTCTAGACACACAAGTTGATCATTGAGATCGTTCCTTAGCCGTGTGCGGTGCCCCCTGCCACCATATTCCACCTCGATCATATCGTTGTAGTGCTTAGGCGAAGCCCTGCGTCGGTAGTACATCAAGATCGTCACCACGCCGTCGTGCTCACAGAACTCCTCCCCGAAGCTTTGCTGGATCGGAGCCCGGGGATCGTCATCAAGCTGTACGTGTGCTAAGAACTCGGAGGTACCGGAGTAATGGTGCTTGGATCGGTCGGATCGGGAAGAAGACGTACGACTACTTCATCTACGTTGTGTCAACGCTTCCGTTGCGATCTACAAGGGTACGTAGATCATGCTCTCCCCTTGTTGCTATGCATCACCATGATCTTGCGTGTGCGTAGGAAATTTTTTGAAATTACTACGTTACCCAACAGTGGCATCCGAGCCTAGGTTTTATGGTTTGATGTTATCTGCACGAGTAGAACACAAGTGAGTTGTGGGCGATATAAGTCATACTGCCTACGAGCATGTCATACTTTCGTTCGACGGTATTGTTGGACGAGACGACCCGGACCAACCTTACGCGTACGCTTACGCGAGACAGGTTCCCTCGACGTGCTTTGCACATAGATGGCTTGCGGGCGACTGTCTCTCCAACTTTAGTTGAACCGAGTGTGGCTATGCCCGGTCCTTGCGAAGGTTAAAACGGAGTCTATTTGACAAACTATCGTTGTGGTTTTGATGCGTAGGTGAGATTGGTTCTTGCTTAAGCCCGTAGCAGCCACGTAAAATATGCAACAACAAAGTAGAGGACGTCTAACTTGTTTTTGCAGGGCATGTTGTGATGTGATATGGTCAAGACATGATGCTAAATTTTATTGTATGAGATGTTTTGTAACCAAGTTATCGGCAACTGGCAGGAGCCATATGGTTGTCGCTTTATTGTATGCAATGCAATCGCGATGTAATGCTTTACTTTATCACTAAGCGGTAGCGATAGTCGTGGAAGCATAAGATTGGCGAGACGACAACGATGCTACGATGGAGATCAAGGCGTCGCGCCGGTGACGATGGTGATCTTGACGGTGCTTCGGAGATGGAGATCACAAGCACAAGATGATGATGGCCATATCATATCACTTATATTGATTGCATGTGATGTTTATCTTTTTATGCATCTTATCTTGCTTTGATTGACGGTATCATTATAAGATGATCTCTCACTAAATTATCAAGAAGTGTTCTCCCTGAGTATGCACCGTTGCCAAAGTTCGTCGTGCCCAGACACCACGTGATGATCGGGTGTGATAAGCTCTACGTCCATCTACAACGGGTGCAAGCCAGTTTTGCACACGCAGAATACTCAGGTTAAACTTGACGAGCCTAGCATATGCAGATATGGCCTCGGAACACGGAGACCGAAAGGTCGAGCGTGAATCATATAGTAGATATGATCAACATAATGACGTTCACCATTGAAAACTAATCCATTTCACGTGATGATCGGTTATGGTTTAGTTGATTTGGATCACGTGATCACTTAAAGGATTTGAGGGATGTCTATCTAAGTGGGAGTTCTTAAGTAATATGATTAAATTGAACTTAAATTTATCATGAACTTAGTCCTGGTAGTATTTTGCAAATTATGTTGTAGATCAATAGCTCGCGTTGTTGCTTCCCTGTGTTTATTTTGATATGTTCCTAGAGAAAATTATGTTGAAAGATGTTAGTAGCAATGATGCGGATTGGATCCGTGATCTGAGGTTTATCCTCATTGCTGCACAGAAGAATTATGTCCTTGATGCACCGCTAGGTGACAGACCTATTGCAGGAGCAGATGCAGACGTTATGAACGTTTGGCTAGCTCAATATGATGACTACTTGATAGTTTAGTGCACCATGCTTAATGGCTTAGAATCGGGACTTCAAAGACGTTTTGAACGTCATGGACCATATGAGATGTTCCAGGAGTTGAAGTTAATATTTCAAGCAAATACCCGAGTTGAGAGATATGAAGTCTCCAACAAGTTCTATAGCTAAAAGATGGAGGAGAATTGCTCAACTAGTGAGCATGTGCTCAGATTGTCTGGGTACTACAATCGCTTGAATCAAGTGGGAGTTAATCTTCCAGATAAGATAGTGATTGACAGAATTCTCTAGTCACCATCACCAAGTTAGTAGAACTTCGTGATGAACTATAATATGCAAGGGATAACGGAAACAACTCCCAAGCTCTTCGTGATGCTGAAATCAACGAAGGTAGAAATCAAGAAAAACATCAAGTGTTGATGGTTGACAAGACCACTAGTTTCAAGAAAAGGGCAAAAGGAAGAAGGGGAACTTCAAGAAGAACGGAAAGCAAGTTGTTGCTCAAGTGAAGAAGCCCAAGTCTGATCCTAAGCCTGAGACTAAGTGCTTCTACTGCAAAGGGACTGGTCACTGAAAGCAGAACTACCCCAAGTGATTGGCGGATAAGAAGGATGGCAAAGTGAACATAAATATATTTGATATACATGTTATTGATGTGTAGTTTACTAGTGTTTATAGCAACCCCTCAGTATTTGATGCTAGTTCAGTTGCTAAGAGTAGTAACTCAAAACGGGAGTTGCAGAATAAACAGAGACAAGTTAAGGGTGAAGTGACGATGTGTGTTGGAAGTGGTTCCAAGATTGATATGATCATCATCGCACACTCCCTATAATTTCGGGATTAGTGTTGAACCTAAATAAGTGTTATTTGGTGTTTGCGTTGAGCATGAATATGATTTGATCATGTTTATTGCAATACGGTTATTCATTTAAGTTAAAGAACAATTGTTGTTCTGTTTACATGAATAAAATCTTCTATGATTATACACGCCAACGAAATGGTTTGTTGGATCTTGATCTTAGTGATACACATATTCATAATATTGAAACCAAAAGATGCGAAGTTAATAATGATAGTGCAACTTATTTGTGGCACTGCCGTTTAGGCCATATTGGTGTAAAGCGCATGAAGAAACTCCATGCTGATGGAATTTTGGAATCACTTGATTATGAATCACTTGATGCTTGCGAACCATACCTTATGGGCAAGATGACTAAAACGTCGTTCTCCGGAACAATGAAGCAAGCAACAGATTTGTTGGAAATCATACATAATGATGTATGTGGTCCGATGAATATTAAGGCTTACAACAGGTATCATTATTTTCTGACCTTCACAGATGATTTGAGCAGATATGGGGATATCTACTTGATGAAACATAAGTTTGAAACATTTGAACAGTCCAAAGAATTTCAGAGTGAAGTGGAAAATCATCGTGACAAGAAAATAAAAGTTTCTACGATATGATCGCAGAGGTAAAATATTTGAGTTACGAGTTTGGTCTTCAGTTAAAACAATGTGAAATAGTTTCACTACTCACGCCACCTAGAACACCACAGCATAATGGTGTGTCCGAACGTCATAACCGTACTTTATTGGATATAGTGCAATCTATGATGTATCTTACCAATCTTCCACTATCGTTTTGGGGTTATGCATTAGAGACAGCCGCATTCACGTTAAATAGGGCACCATCAAAATCCGTTGAGATGACGCCTTATGAACTGTGGTTTGGCAGGAAACCAAAGTTGTCGTTTCTTAAAGTTTGGGGTTGTGATGCTTATGTGAAAAAGTTTCATCCTGATAAGCTCAAACCTAAATCGGAAAAGTGTGTCTTCATAGGATACCCTAAAGAAAATGTTGGGTACACCTTCTATCACTGATCCAAAGGCAAGATATTCGTTGCTAAGAATGGATCCTTTCTAGAGAAGGAGTTTCTCTCGAAAGAAGTGAGTGGGAGGAAAGTAGAAAACTTGATAAGGTAATTGTACCTTCTCCCTTATTGGAAAATAGTTCATCACAGAAATCTGTTCCTGTGACTACTACACCAATTAGTGAGGAAGCTAATGATGATGATCATGTAACTTCAGATCAAGTTACTACCGAATCTCATAGGTAAACCAGAGTGAGATCCGCACCAGAGTGGTACGGTAATCCTGTTCCAGAAGTCATGTTACTAGACCATGACGAACTTGCGAACTATGAGGAAGCGATGATGAGCCCAGATTCCGCGAAATGGCTTGAGGCCATGAAATCTGAGATGAGATCCATGTATGAGAACAAAGTATGGACTTTGCTTGACTTGCCCGATGATCGGCAAGCCATTGATAATAGGGATATTTAAATTAGTGCCCCTGGTTCCTTAGTTGTGCTCACTTTTCCCCACGCTCCAAACATTTGCTCACTTTTCCCCTCTTCCTTCGCTGAAACTCTCACAAATGCTCATAGCGGGCGTTTGCCGTCTTGACCGTCCATTGACCGTTAATTGCTGACGAGTGGGGCCGAGTCTTCGTCTGACTGTTGCTTGCTGACGGGTGGGACCGCAAGGATACACGTATTGGGCAGCTTGTCTGAATATGAAACAGATCTAGACAGGCCGCACTGCACAGCGCCGCCCCGCCCCCTCCGCCGGCGTCTTGCCACGTCCACCGCAGTTGTTCCTCCACCCTATGCCCTTGTCCGTTCGTCGGTGACGCCGGGTCTTCGCCAGATATAGCCCACCCCCCCCCCATCTGGGATTACATAGCGATGTTGAGTGAGGACGCCCGGAATGCAGTCGATCGTGGAGAGGATTGGGTCAAATCCGCGGGAGATAATTCATGGATTAAACCTGGGTAAGCATTCTTTCCTCTCAAATTGACGTTCTAAGTCATATTGTAGGCCGTATTTGACTTCTGTTTGCTTGAATCGTTCGAATTTGTGCTCGATTTTACCCAGCTAACTGAAGTCGTATTGTAGGATTGATCCCGCGCTGGCTTTCCGGCTGGCGATTAGAATGGAAACTAGTGTGTTGCGTGGCACTAAACCGCATTTGATTTCATCATTTTTCTATCCCAAAGTGGTAGAAACCAGCATATCTTTCAAAGATTTGCAAGCTGAGCTCCGAAACACCTATCCCTGGAGTGATGCCGATGCTGTTGAACTGAATTACTTCAGCAGTGACGAGCAAAGATTTCTCCCACTAACTTGCGACGATCATATGCCGTTGCTTTTTGCTGGGATTGCTGGCTACCGATTCGGTAAACTCCAAATCGATGTCCTTCAGCCACGCGCAGAACGGGCGAAGGGGAAGGGAGTTCAGACATCATCTGTCTGTGCTAATAGCCAGCACCCCGGCACTCCTTGTAGGTCGACACCAAGTGAAGCAAGTGGTTCATGGAGCCACAACATGCCTGCTGCCAATTCTGGTTTCGATTCAGCTGCTACTTCTCGTGTACCTTCTGAAGTTGGTGTAGAAGAAGATGCAGAACCTGACGAGGCAGTGCCTACAAATGATGATGAAGATGAGATGATGTTTCTTGAACTGGTCGATGTAGCCAGTCAGCAAGCAGTGGATGACGAATATATGGAGGAGCCCATCAGCCAAGCTAGGTTTGATGACACTGACGATGAAGAGAAGGTGGAGAACACAGACAGCTTAATCGAGGATGAATACAATGGTGATGACATGCCAACAATTGAGTGGAACAGGGAAAAACCTGAGCTTAGTGTAGGTACCATTTTCCAATCAATGGTGGACTGTCGGAATGCAGTGACAACATGGTGCATTATATCTGAGGTGTAGGTGGAAGTTGCATGCATCTCGTATGAGAAAGAGCAAATATATTCAGGTAATCCAAGTTCAGTTAGTAATTTAGTTTCAGATCGTTCAGTAAGGTTTCTTAACTGTTCTTTACCCTTTTGTTTTGTTTCAGATAAAGAAAAACCCACACAAGCACTCCTGTCCACCTGGAGGGGGAGGGGGGAAGGCCAAAACCAAGCTAGCAAAAACTAGGTGGGTGGTAGATGCTATATTGGATTGGCTGAGAGAAGAACCTGGACTTGGTCCAACAGCACTCCATGGGAAGCTTTTTGAGAAGTACAAGAAGAAATTCCTCACATGAGAATTTTCAATGCTAGGGAAAAGGCTCTTGACAGAATTAATGGTCAATGGAATGACAGTTTTCAGCTGCTTTACACTTTCAAAGCTGAAGTGGAGATGGCAAGTCCAGGGAGTGTTATAGAGATTGACAAGCATACAGTTCCATTCAAAATAAAAGGGAAGTCATTTCAGAAGGAGTGCTTCAGAAGGGCTTTTGTTTGTTTCAAGGCTTGCTGGCAGGGCTTTCTAGATGGTTGCAGGCCCTATTTGGCTGTAGATGCTACACATTTAACTGGAAGATGGAGAAGACAGCTAGTAGCAGCTTCTGCAGTTGATAGACACAACTGGCTATTCCCAGTTGCATTTGGTGTGGTGGAGGCAGAGTCTGAGGAAAGTTGGGTCTGGTTTCTGCAGCAGTAACGCAAGATTATAGGCACGCCCCCAGGTTTAGCTATACACACAGATGCTTGCAAGGGTTTAGAGAGTGCAGTGGAAATTGTATTCCCTGGAGTGGAGCATAGGGAATGTATGCGGCACCTAGCGCATAATTTCAAAAAGAAGTTCAAAGGTAAAGTTTATGATGAGAACTTATGGCCAGCATCATACACATGCAGCAAAAGGAAGCATGAACACCATTTGAGAGTGTTGTATGCTCAAAATCCTCTTGTGAAGGAGTACATGGATGCACATAATGGCAAGGTGTGGTCAAGAAGCAAATTCAACGAAATTTGCAAAGTAGATTATGTGACCAGTAACCTTGCAGAATGCTTCAATTCAAAGTTCAAGTCAGTGAAAGGGCTCTTGTTGTGGCAAGCATTTGACAAGATGAGGCAAATGATCATGATAAAGATGGCTCTTCGCAAAAGAATTGCAGAAACACAATATGTTGGTCATCAAATGCTCCCATCACTGATTAAGGCATTGCACTTGAAGGCAAGAGGAATGGAGATGAAATGTATTCGATCTGGTACATATGAGGGAGAGGTTACCTATAATGACACTAAAAATAGGGTATGGAGGTATCCTGTGAACCTAAGTACTAGAGAATGTACTTGTAGGCAATGGCAGATCCATGGGAAGCCATGCATACATGCCCTACATCTGATGACCGTTATCGGGGGTGCAGATGGTGAAGTTGATCAATATTGCTCTGAGTATTTCTCTGTTGCCAAATTTATGGCTGCTTATGCTGACAATGTGCTTGCACTATTGGGGAAAGATCAATGGAACATAGTAGATCTAGGGTTCAAACTCTACGCTCCTGTCATTACTAGACCACCAGGAAGACCAAGGAACCAGAGGACTAGAGCAGGTGAGGAGGGTCGTCTACCAAAGAAGCGTGCTTGCAAAAAATGTGGAGTTCTGGGGCATATTGCTAGGCTTTGTACCAATGCAGTGGATGCATCATTTGGAGAGGAGGAAAGATGGACAGCAGCCAATGCTGAGGAGAATGCAGCAGCAATGGAGACTGAAGATGCAGTGGAGAATGCAGCAGCAAATGAAGCAGTGGAGAATGCAGCAGCAGCAGCAAATGAAGCATCTTGGTATGTGTTTGCACCCTTTGTAGAATGCAGCTACCCTTTTGTTTGCATTTGTTCTCTTTTTTGCCTATGGCTTATAATTTTATTTACCAGCTCTAGGGAGAAAAGGCCAAGAGATGAAGAAGCAGAAGATTTTGAAACCATGGCCTTTGATGGTTTTGAATCTATAAGAGAGGAAGAGGAGGGCGTAATTTTTCCAATTGTGCCTTTAAAGATTACTGAACCCATAGATGACCGTCAAATGGTCGTCAAGTGCTCGGCGAGTGCAACTACTCCATTAGCACCTCCACGAGGAAAACCCCAAGTAAAGCCCAAGATCAAAAGGAACAAGAGTCTGATAGAAAAGAGCATCTCACCTAGGGAAACCAGGAGCAAGACGGTGAAGCCAGCTGCAAACACAAGGAGCAAGTCAAAAATTTGAATTAAGTTGTTGGGAAATGTTTGTGTTGTCAATTTGAGGGCGAGTGGATCGCTTAAAACTTGGTAGATTTGTATTAAGATGTTGGCATCTTAAAACTTGGTAGATTTGAGCTACTGTGAAAACTTATCTGTTGTAATAATGTTGCTTCTACTTTGGTTTCTTATTTGAGTCAGAATTCAAATTTCCATCAAAATTTGAATTTAAATCAATATTTGAATTTGGGCCAAAATTTGGATTCGAGTCAAAGTTGAAGTTGAACATTGGAGGTTCATTGCTCTATGCGGTGTATTTGATCGAGCATTTGAAGTCCAATATTCGTAGTTGAACAGTCCGAATGAGAAATGTGCTAGAAACGAGCTCGAAAACTAGGGTAAACAGCCCTATTTGAAATCAAGTTTTTTTTACCTTGCCTAAATGAGGCATATATTTTTTATTAACACTTGTTCCATATATATAGGGTAAAAACGAAGTCTCACTATTTATTGATTAATATTCATATTACTACATTTTTTGAAAAGAATATGCTTTTAATTCAAAACCATCAAATAACACGTTTTAGATATGAAAATGAAAAAGTAAGTTCAGATCCTTCTTACTCACTCCAAAATGAAGCTATGGAGATTTTTCTGATTTTTTTAATTATTTTGATTTTTTTTCAAACCCTAAACCCTCTCTCCCTATTCTACGAACTCTGAAAATGTTCATAGGTGATAGCTCATTTCTGTAAAGACTTTTTTCATGAAAATGACCTACACCAAGTTTATATTTTTTTTCTCATAACCTTGTCACATATGACGGCTATGTGTGCAAGAATTACAACATTTTGATTTGTTTTGAATTTTTTAAAAACATTTGAACTTGATTTCAACAAATCACTTCAAAAAATGATTTTTCAAAAAAACGCCCCTATACCGAGTTTATATTTTTTTATGGTAACTAGGTCTCATAAACGGACGAACTACGTTTGTTTTATATTTTTGCGATTTTTTCTAATTTAGTTATGGCCATTTGAAATCTGGTCAAACCCTAATAACCCCGTTGACTCGCTCATAACCCTGCAGAAATGCTCCAAACCCTAGCGTCGAACGTGCGCCGTCGGATCCTACCAAGTGCCAAACACCACCCGTCAGATGTGGGGCAGGCATGCGCGATCCGCGTGATGCATCCTGATTGGCTACTGCACTGTCCTTTTCGGGTTTTTTACGATCTGCCCCACTTTACATATGAAATTGTATTTTTCGCACATGACCACCACATGTCAGTGTTACGAGTTGGTTCAAATATTGAAACTGCAAAATACAATGTGGCAAATCGTCAATATAGCTTCCCCTTCTCCTCTTCTCCATCTGACAAACAAAGGCATCGAGCAGATCGAGCAATTCCTCTGTTTCTTTCCCCATCTTCTCGTTCTTCTTCCTCTCGAGCAATTCCTCTGTTTCTTCCTCTCGGGCGATATGTCGACCTCCTCGTCAGCCCCCCGTTCCACGTGGCCGGTGTATGGTCCAGTGCCGATGACTCGATGCACTGACTGCCCACGGACTGCGCCACTGAAGCGGTTGACTGCGAAGGAGGAGAAGAATGGGAACTTTGGGCGCGAGTTCGTCAAATGCGTGAGCAAGCCGGAGGGGCAGGTTAGATCTGAGTTTTCCTTGCATCCTTTATCTCTAATTTCTCAAAAAATCTGTCAGATTTGGATTTAGGTTACATGATTTCGTTTTCAGATCGTGAAGAAATGCCACCATTTCGAGTGGATGGATGATTACATCCAGAGGCTTCAAGGGTCGGGCTTGCTGGATTCGAGGGGGAATGCAATCAGCGAGTCCAATCTGCCCCATGACAGTGCCGCTCCGGCAGCAGCAGCGCGTCCAGAATACCCGATGGTGGTAGATGTTGAACTGAAGACGGAATTGAAGAAGATGAACAAGAACTTGAAGCATCTGATTGAGTTTAAGAAGCAATCCAATCTGATAGCTTTAGGAATACTTGCTCTAGGAATTTTTTACTTGATGGCCATCTCTCGTTAGAGATGTTTGTGCAACTGTCGATCACTGAATGTATGCAGTTTACTGTTAAGTTTCGACACTTTCAGTTTCGGCAGAAAACAACTACCAGTTCAGTGATAGGATTATTTTGTTAGCTAATAACCTCGAGTATTGGATCATACGGTGCACTGGACAAGGAGGGGGAACAAGGAGCAAGGCGCCACTGCAGTTACTGGCAAGATCGACGCCGTGCTCTGAAGAAAACGACACTGCCGACTGCAACTGAACAGTGAACTCTGAAACTAACAGAAACAGTGCACACCAACTGTTCGATGAAATGATTTTGGCATGTGGAAAATTTTTCTGGAGCTGATCTTTGATGAGGTGGTCTTTTGATGCATCCAAAGGCTGCCTGATTTTTCTCAGATTTTTAGGAAAAGAAAACAAATGAATTTCACCAAAAAAAGGCAAATCTAGTCCAAACTTGTAGCAAGCACATTTTGAAAATTTTGAATTGTGGACCAGTGGATCTTGATGGATCTTGGTTGAGGGTGCTAAGGACTAGTCAGAGCAATTTACTTGGAGTCAAAACTTAAAGGAAATCTGGCAGTTCCTTTGGAAACTCTAAGGTCCAAAATAAATAACAAAAAAGATTTTGAGATAAAATAAATAGAAATAAAATTTAGGGACAGTTGAAACTTGCTGGAAATTGTTGCTTGGCTTGACCCAAAGTAGGGAGGTGGGTTTTAGAAGAAAATTATTTACATAGGCCATGGGGAAGAATTTTTTTGGCTTTCCTTTATGGGTCCCTTCATTTTTTTAGAATCAAAGTATTTGCAAACCGCAGTATTATTATGCATAGCGAACCAATACTTCGTGATTAGAAAAAGAGGTCTAAACCTCTTTTTTATATACTTCAAACATAGTGTAGTTAAAACTACACTTTTGACTAAAGCCAAATATCTCAAAGTATTTGGTACTTCAATATTTTTGAAAACCAAAGTATTCTTTGAATACCTAAAAAATGCAGAGCTCTCAAACCAAAGCCGTGTACAAATGTACAATATGTTCTTATTTTTAGAAGGCATCTATAAACACATCATTTTTAGTTTGTTTGGTTAATTTTTCCCACACCAATTAGCCGTGTCTAAACTTGGGACAAACACAATACAAATATAACAAAGCATTAACATAACACACATAACTTAACTTACATAGGGTACGGTTGCTAGGGCAACATTAGTTCTTACATAGACACCATAGGTAATAGTTAACCTTACATAGATAGCTCGGGCAACACACACACCAAACTAACACTACATACTAGATAGATAGATAGGGTAGCTAGGGCAACACCACCATGTCTTCACCTTAACCGCCGGCTTCACCGTCTTCTTCGCCGCCGGCTTCAGTACTCCTCCTCACGGCCGTTGTCGCCGAGGTAGTACGGGAGGCTGTGCATGCGGTTGCGAGCGGGGAAGACGCTCTCGAAGTCGGTGAAGATGTTATAGGTCGTGAATGCGATGAACTCGCACCCACACCAATACACCTTGCCGAGCAGGTAGTAGGCATCGAACCTGTTGGTGAAGTGGACGACGAGCCCTACCACTGGAGCGTTGGCGTGGGCACGCTGCTCCACAAGGTTGAACATGGGCGGCGAGCCCGCCGGGAGGTGGTGGAAGCCCGCACGGAGGAACCCCCGTGCAAGCTCAGTGCTTCCCCTCCAGCGGGAGAATGCCCACACGCGGAGGGATTCCTCGACGATGACGTGGGCGGGGTACCGCCGTTCCAGCACGGTGGGCGGCGCTTGGAACGTCGGCCCGTTGTACTGCATCTTGCTTGCTTCGCTGAGTGGAACGGCTTTGGCTTTTGGGGGAAGAAGAGAAGAAGTTGGAGGCGCAGATGGATCTGTAGAAGAAGAGGCAATGGAGGGCAGTTTAAACGGCCGCGTAAATCGTGAGTACACGCGCAAACGGCCGCGTAGATCGTGACTCAGTGCGTGCGTGAACCGATGCGATCATCAATGTGTAAACGAGAATCGATGCGAGCGTGCTTTGCGTGCTCTGCGTTGGCGGCTGCCTGCCTCCCCCTTCTGCGTGCTCTGCGTTGGCGGCTGCCTGCCTCCCATTCACGAGCATGCGTGCAGCCTGCGGCGTGAACCAATGCCTCGACATATGGACGCGACCATGCATGCAGCCTACCCCTTCTGCCACCGGCACGTATGCCTGCGACGCTTGAAACGATGTATGCCTGCGTGCGTGTCGGCGTGCATGCATGCGATTAGGTCTAGGTCACTAGATGCGTGCGCGGCGGTGTTCGCATGCATAGCAGGCTACATCGATGCCAAAGCCAGGCATGCATAGCAGGCTGCATCCATCGATAGCAGGCTTTTTTAATTTATTACCAACAAACTAACGGGCCCGTCCTATGAACACAAACACGGCCCAACAAGCGAAGCCACAGCCACAGTCAACAGAGTCCAACGAGCCCCTAAAAAAACAGAGTCCAACATGGCCCCACAAGTCAGTTAACGGCCAAGACGGCAAACGTCTGTTATGAACATTTGTGAGAGTTTTAGCTAAGGGGATGGGGAAAAGTGAGCAAAAGTTTGAAGTGTGGGGAAAACTGAGCACAACTAAGGAATTGGGGGCACAGATGGAATAGGCCCTTGATAATAAATGGATCTTCAAGAGGAAGACGGACATGGATAGTAGTGTTACTATCTACAAAGCTAGAATTGTCGCAAAAGGTCTTCGACAAGTTCAAGGTGTTGACTACAATGAGAGCTTCTCACTCGTATCTATGCTTGAGTCTGTCCGAATCATGTTAGTAATTGCCGCATTTTATGAAATCTGGCAAATGGATAAAGAAAACTGCATTCCTTAATGGATTCATTAAAGAAGAGTTGTATATGATGCAACCAGAAGGTTTTGTCAATCCTAAAGGTGCTAACAAAATATGCAAGCTCCAGCGATCCATCTATGGACTGGTGCAAGCATCTCGGAGTCGGAATATACGCTTTGATAAGTTGATCAAAGGATATAGTTTTATACAGACTTGCGGTGAAGCCTGTATTTACAAGAAAGTGAGTGGGAGCACTACAGCATTTCTGATAAGTATATGTGAATGACATATTGTTGATCGGAAATAATGTAGAATTATTCTGTAAAGCATAAAGGAGTGTTTGAAAGGAGTTTTTCAAAGAAAGACTTCGGTGAAGCTGCTTACATATTGAGCATCAAGATCTATAGAGATAGATCAAGACGCTTGATAAGTTTTTTCAATGAGTACATACCTTGACAAGATTTTGAAGTAGTTCAAAATGGAGCAGTCAAAGAAAGAGTTCTTGCCTGTATTACAAGGTGTGAAGTTGAGTAAGACTCAAAGCCCGACCACGGCAGAAGATAGAAAGAGAATGAAAGTCATTCCCTATGCCTCAGCCATAGGTTCTATAAAGTATGCCATGCTGTGTACCAGATCTATTGTATACCCTACACTGATTAGCATGGGAGTACAATAGTGACCTAGGAGTAGATCACTGGACAGCGGTCAAAATTATCCTTACTGGAATAAGGATGTGTTTCTCAATTACGGAGGTGACAAAAGGTTCGTCGTAAAGGGTTACGTCAATGCAAGTTTTGACACTGATCCAGATGACTCTAAGTATCAATCTGGATACATATTGAAAGTGGGAGCAATTAGCTAGAGTAGCTCCATGCAGAGCATTGTTGACATAGAGATTTGCAAAATACATGCGGATCTGAATGTGGCAGACCCGTTGACTAAACTTCTCTCACAAGAAAAACATGATCACTTTTTGGGTCTTAATCACATAGCGATGTGAACTAGATTATTGAATCTAGTAAACCCTTTGGGTGTTAGTCACATGGAGATGTAAACCAATCACATAAAGATGTGAACTATTGATGTTAAATCACATGGCGATGTGATCTAGATTATTGACTCTAGTGCAAGTGGGAGACTGAAGGAAATATGCCCTAGAGGCAATAATAAAGTTATTATTTATTTCCTTATATCATGATAAATGTTTATTATTCATGCTAGAATTGTATTAACCGGAAACATAATACATGTGTGAATACATAGACAAACAGAGTGTCACTAGTATGCCTCTACTTGACTAGCTCGTTAATGAAAGATGGTTATGTTTCCTAACCATGGACAAAGAGTTGTTATTTGATTAACGGGATCACATCATTAGTTGAATGATCTGATTGACATGACCCGTTCCATTAGCTTAGCACCCGATCGTTTAGTATGTTGCTATTGCTTTCTTCATAACTTATACATGTTCCTATGACTATGAGATTATGCAACTCCCGTTTGCCGGAGGAACACTTTGGGTACTACCAAACGTCACAACGTAACTGGGTGATTATAAAGGAGTACTACAGGTGTCTCCAAAGGTAGATGTTGGGTTGGCGTATTTCGAGATTAGGATTTGTCACTCCGATTGTCAGAGAGGTATCTCTGGGCCCTCTCGGTAATGCACATCACATAAGCCTTGCAAGCACTGCAACTAATATGTTAGTTGTGGGATGATGTATTACGGAACGAGTAAAGAGACTTGCCGGTAACGAGATTGAACTAGGTATTGGATACCGACGATCGAATCTCGGACAAGTAACATACCGATGACAAAGGGAACAACGTATGTTGTTATGCGGTCTGACCGATAAAAGATCTTCGTAGAATATGTAGGAGCCAATATGGGCATCCAGGTCCCACTATTGGTTATTGACCGGAGACGTGTCTCGGTCATGTCTACATTGTTCTCGAACCGTAGGGTCCGCACGCTTAACGTTACGATGACAGTTATTATGAGTTTATGCATTTTGATGTACCGAAGGTTGTTCGGAGTCCCGGATGTGATCACGGACATGACGAGGAGTCTCGAAATGGTCGAGACATAAAGATTGATATATTGGAAGCCTATATTTGGATATCGGAAGTGTTCCGGGTGAAATCGGGATTTTACCGGATTACCGGGAGGTTACCGGAACCCCCCGGGAGCCACATGGGCCTTCATGGGCCTTAGTGGAAAAGAGAAAAGGGGCAGCCCATAGGTGGCCACGCGCCCCCCTTCCCTTAGTCCTATTAGGACTAGGAGAAGGGGCCGGCCCCCCTCTCTCTCTTTCCCCCTTTGGGAAACCTAGTCCAACTAGGATTGGGGGGGGAGTCCTACTCCCGGTGGGAGTCGGACTCCTCCTGCGCCCTCTCCCTGGCCGACGCACCCCTCCCCCTTGGCTCCTTTATATACAGGGGCAGGGGGCATCTCTAGACACACAAGTTGATCATTGAGATCGTTCCTTAGCCGTGTGCGGTGCCCCCTGCCACCATATTCCACCTCGATCATCTCGTTGTAGTGCTTAGGCGAAGCCCTACGTCGGTAGTACATCAAGATCGTCATCACGCCGTAGTGCTGACAGAACTCCTCCCCGAAGCTTTGCTGGATCGGAGCCCGGGGATCGTCATCGAGCTGTACGTGTGCTAAGAACTCGGAGGTACCGGAGTAACGGTGCTTGGATCGGTCAGATCGGGAAGAAGACGTACGACTACTTCCTCTACGTTGTGTCAACGCTTCCGTTGCGATCTACAAGGGTACGTAGATCATGCTCTCCCCTTGTTGCTATGCATCACCGTGATCTTGCGTGTGCGTAGGAAATTTTTTTAAATTACTACGTTACCCAACACTAGTAGCAATAGAATTGGACTTGGAGTTCAGGTCCTATCCTCCTTGGCGCCAACTCCTATTAGGAGTACGGCTGGACTCCCGGTCCTCCCATGCATATAAATATAGGGGAGGGGCGCCGCAAGGCACCCCAACACATTGGCCTTGGCTGCTGCCCCGTCTCTTCCTCTCGACATAGTTCTCGTCCACGGTTTTCTCGTTTAGCGAAGCCCCGCTGGTATTTCGACTTCACCACCACCATCACCACTACGCCGTCATGCTGGTTGTGATCCCATCTACTTATCCGCCTTCTTTTGCTGGATCAAGGAGGAGGAGATGTCATCCAACCGCATGTGTGCTAAACTCGGAGGTGCCGTCCATTCGGCACTAGATAGGTTGGATCGTGATCTGATCGCGAAGAGATAGATCTTGGGTGTTCGTAGGAATTTTTTTTGATTTTCATGCTTCATTCCCCCAATAGCCCATGCTTCATTCCCCCAATAGCCCATGCTTCATTCCCCCAATAGCCCGGCGCGGCGAGCAAGGAGGAGGAGCGCGCGTGTAGGTCTCCTTTTACATGCTCATACAAGTGCTAGAAGAGCTCACCTTATAAAGAGGTGTAACTCCCACTCAACTTTTGGGGTGGGACTAAACTTTAGCCCCACTCACACCACTCACAGCCATGCATTAATGGTCCATGAGAATTTTAGATTTTTAGTTGGGCTTTGGGCCAAAGGCCTACTAACAATTTTCAACACTTACTTTTTGCAAGAGCTTTTGCTTCCACGGTGATATTTGGCGTGACTGGCTGACTACTCGTTGCAGAAACCCTGAGTGGGAGCGAAACATGTCAATCTTTCTGAAATAACTGAAACATCCTATGTGATCATTTCTCTAGACGAAAACCGCTGGCTCTGAGTGCCTGCAAACCCTAGCTGTAATGAATAAACTAGTCCAATAATGCATAAAATGAAAATGTTAGTTCTGAGTGCCTGCAAACCGTAGTTGTAATGAATAAACTAGTACTATAATGCATAAAAACACAGCGAGACTAAATGAAGAGCAGTTGGTTTGGTTGAGTTGAGCATCTTTTCTCCATGATAGCCACTTGTAGGCCCCACTGTGGAATGCACATTGGGCTAGACAATTTCTCTAAACAACGGTATTACGAACACGGACGTATTCTAATTTTCCCCAAAGTTGGCTAATTAAGGATGTTGTATGGCTTATGTGAGATGTTAGTTGGTGCGCTTGAAATGATGAAATCGACTGCAATCTATGCGCGGCCTATCTTCTGGTCACGTGCACAACAGATCCAGGGCATATGGAAAAGAAAAGACTTCTCTCGTGGCCAAAAACCTCCTCTCTCCTCACCTAAAAGCATTTCTGAGGGCACCTTCAAGGCGGAACCGCAAACTGCCCGCATCCGTCTGAACAGGGCTGTCCGAACCACAGAGCCATCCAACACAGGCCTATATATCGGTCCACAGGGTGGTCCAGACACGATTCCTCCCGCAAAACGGAGACAAAAGTGGGGGAGCTTTGCCGCAGTCCAGACACGCAAAACATGGGAATCCGACACCCCGGGCCCATCCAAAACCCTTCATGGACCACACGACTCCATCCTCCCCATTTTCTCTCCCTCTCTTACCGTCGCCGCCAATCCACCACCCCGGCCACCATGCCACACCCTGTTAGAAATATGTGTCTCGGTCACCTCTAGCGCTCCATGATGCCTCCACCCCACTTCTCCTCCGTCTTTCACTCAACCCCTGTGCTTTGATTGCCCTGCTAGATACTATCTGCTACTGCTATTCTCACCACAGCGGGCAACTGTTCGGTGAATCGCCAAAGATGAAAATAGTTGTCCCTTCTTCTTTCTATCAATGGATTCTGATTTAGAGTACATATACGAGAAGTATGTTGAGTCGTCCGACGAGGAGGAGTACTCTGATGAGACGGTGATGACGCAGGCATTCCTTGAAGACGCGGAACATGCACACGAGCATGTTCTCAACTTCAAGGGCTCGATTAAGGGTCATCGAGTGCTCAACCGCAATAGGGCGCTGGGGCATTTGACACTGATGGCCGACTACTTTGGCCCTGATGCACTATTCGCTGACCATTTTTGCCTACGTTTTCGGATGCACAAATTGTCTTTGATCGTTTGTACCATGGCATCCAGTCCTACGATATTATCCTGAAGAAGGACTCCATGGGAACGATTTTCTTCTCTGGTTACCAGAAGTACACGGCCGCACTCCGGATGCTTGAATATGGCATGGCCGCTGATCTGGGGATGAGTACCTACGAATGTCTGAAAGCACAAGTGGAGACGCCATGGTCAGGTTTGCAATTGTCGTGGTTGAGGCGTCCGTACCTCAGTACCTAAGAGGACCAACTGTGGCAGACACCGAGAGGCTCCTAGCGATCTTAGAAGCAAGAGGGTGGCTAGGTTTGCTTTGATATCTTGACTACATTCATTGAAAATGAAAGAAATGCCCGAAGGCTTTACAAGGGCAATATCAGGGTCATTTTAAGAAGTCCACCATCATTCTTAAAGCACTTGCATCACAGGATCTTTGATTTGGCATGCCCGGGTCTCACAATGACATCAATGTGCTACAATAATCCCCGCTGTTTGCGAGGCTGACTGAAGGAAAAGCTCCTCCTTGCCACTATATTGTTAAATGGACATGAGTACAATATGGGCTACTATCTGTTGACATTATCTATCCTCCATGGGCTACCTTTGTCAACACCATCTCAAACCCGGTTGGCCAAAAAAGGCTCACTTTGCCCAATGACAAGGAGCAATTAGAAAGGATGTAAAGAGGGCATTTGGAGTTCTGCAGGCCCGTTTTGTAGTTGTTCATGGACATGCCAAACAATGGGATCCGAAAACCTTGTTGGAGGTGATGACATATTGTGTGATCATGCACAACATGATCGTCGAGGATGAGGGTGATGATGCTGCAGCAGCTTTTGAATTTGAGAACATTGGTGATCCTATCCAACTTCTGCGCCATAATCCGGCCACATTTTAGGAATTTATTCAAATGCATCAACAAATTCTGCATTGACCAACTAACGAGCAGCTGAAGGAAGATCCGATTGAGCATCAGTGGGCGGTGAAATGGGAAAACAATGCTGGGATGTAATGTTTGAACCTTTTAATTTTGAACTAGTGCTGCAAGCGACAGTTTGAATGTTTGTACCCTTTGCATGTGGCTATTTGATCACACGGACTTGGGAAAAAATGAGGAAGCCCGGATGTATGCGGCTATGGTTGGACTCCCGCATCCGTCTTTGCAGACTGCCCCCCTCCCCTGTCCGCGGACGGATGCGGGAGAAAATTTATGGGTCACCTTTAGAGATGCCTTGAGGTACCAAGGTTTTGATCAGCTATTCGACATGCTCTCATTGTGCCAAAAATAGACTGTATATACCATTTAGTTATATTCGCACATTATAAACCATGTCATATATTTGCCACAGATCCAGCTAGTTGCCATAATTGCATGATGTTCATGTATAACTTAAGCTAAATATAAGTTTCGGTTTTAAGAGCAGCAAGACTATAACATAGCCAGGTACACAAACAAAAGGTGTCCTACAAAGACTGGACTATTTTAGATCCAGATTCTTTTAGCAAGGAGACAGGAAAAAGAAAAAATACAAACTAGTCAAGTGAAGGTTTGTAGGCCGAAGACCAAGGTGGCCTTAGAATTCATGACCTGCAGGTCAAGAATGAGGCTCTTCTTACTAAATGGTTCTTCAAACTTCTTACTAAGGATAGTGTTTGGCAAACCATACTGCACAACAAGTATCTATACCAAAAGGCGTTGTCTCACGCATATTGGAAACCTGGCAACTCGCACTTTTGGGATGGCCTAAAAGCGGCAAAGAAACATCTCTTTCACTTTGGGTATTTCGCGATAAAGGACGGGTTGGAGATTCATTTTTGGGAAAACATTTGGTTAGGCAATGCAAGTCTTCGAGAACAATATCTAGCCTTGTACAACATCGGTCGCGATAAGAATAATATATTGCGCAGGTGCTTAGTTCATCGCCGCCTAATATTTCGTTCATGCGGGATTTGGCTGTCCCTCGGCTTATGTCATGGCATAATACTTTGTCCTGTTTGGATGCGATTAGTCTGACACAATGCCGGGATGTGTTTCGTTGAAACGTTACTACATCAGGGTCTTTCACCGTAGACTCTATATATCAGGCCCTCACGCATTCTGAGGTACCGATGAGTAATAACAAGAAAATTCCGAGGGTGAAGATTTCACTAAAAGTTAAAATCTTCTTATGGTATCTTCGTAGTAGAGTTGTGCTAACCAAAGACAACCTCGCAGGGCGCAATTGTCAAGAGAATAAGAAATTTTGTTTTTGCACTAATGATGAGACAATCAGACACCTTTTTTCCAATGCAATTTTGTACATTCTACGTGGTCAGTCATCCAAATAGCGTCAAGTTTATGTCCACCCAAAAGAGTTGAAAATATATTTGATCATTGGTTGGATGGTATTTCAAATAGATTCAAAACTCTATTGAGGGTGCGAGCGTATGCCTTACTATGGTCGCTTTGGCTATGTAGAAATGATTTTATTTTTAATGACAAAAATACTTCTCCTCTGTTTATTTTTCGTTGTACGCACTTGCTTCGTTTGTGTTCTATGCTACATCGAGCGGAGGTCCAACCACTGTTCAAAACGGTGAGTAAGCGGTTGGAGCAGGTGGCTATGGAGGCTTTTCCGCAACATGGGTGGCAGCATAACCTTCTGGTTGTTAGACTTTTGGTGTTCTGCTGTGTGCATTCTAATTATGCAGAGGCTGGGTGTTGCTGATAATGCTTTGTATTCACATGATGCTACATTTTAAATTAATAAAATCGCCCTTTATCGGAAAAAAAAAGGTACACGGGGACACACAACATGCATACATTTTTTGTGTCTATCAAAGATCGGAGTTGTGAAGCTTGAAGATTGACTAAATCATCATGTGAGCGTTGATATCGGCGTTTTCTCCCGCCAAAAGAATACTATGCCACTAGTAGAAAACGGATCATTAGTACCGGTTTGTAAGGGCCTTTAGTGCCAGTTATGGAACCGGCACTAAAATTTCGGCACTAAAGCCCCCCCCCCCCTTTAGTACCGGTTTGGCACGAACCGGCGCTAAAGTGCCACCACGTGGCGTGAGCTCGCGCCCTAGTACGGGGGACCTTTAGTACCGGTTGGTACTAAAGGTTTTTTTAAAAAAATGAAAATTTTGGAAATTTTTTTGATTTTTAATTTTTCTGAATTATTTGATGATTTAGTCTCTAATCACCTCTCTTAACTGCTCAAGTGTGGATCACTCATTCCAAATCATCTAACTTCCCGACCGGTCACCCATCCCTCTCACTACTCCAACCCGAGCACGCTTAACTTTTAGGTTCTATTCTCCTTCGTTTCTGAGTCTGCACTTGTTGTTTTCCTGACAATAGTAAGATGTCAATCCTATTAACCCTCAGGAGTTTAGCTTGAGCAAGTAACACATTTCACCGTTTGAGTTTGAAACTATTATTCTAAAAAAACAGTAATTATTTAGTAACACTAATATTTCTTGAATAAGTTTGACCATAGTTTGACCACAGTTTGATCATAGTTTGACCAGATTTGACCAAAATTCAAAAAATTGAAATAATTATTTAGTAACACTAATATTCTAGAATAACTAGTTTGACCATTGTTTGACCACAGTTTGCCCACAGTTTGAATATTTTTCAATTTTTTCCACTCTAGATCTTAAAAGCCCCGTAACTTTTTTCTATTAGGTTTTTGAGGATTTTGCAAATGTTTAACGGGGTTCCCCTCGTTAAATTTGGATGTAACTTTTCGAGTAGATGATTTTTCATATAAAAAACTTTTTCATCCGAGTTAGTATGCAAAAGTTATGCCCATTTTTACAAATTTCAGAGAGATTTTGCAAATAAAGTCAAATTTCACATTTGCAAATTTTCCCAACAACTAGACCACATATCACATGGGAAACTTATTCTCTTTTATTTTTTTGACATTTCCATCATTTTGGTTTTTTTTTTAAACTGAAAAGGCGATCCACGGGGGGGGGGGGGGGGGGGCACGAACCGGTACTAAAGGTGATCGTGGGGCCCTGGCCTGACGCCAGCCTGCCACCACCCCTTTAGTACCGGTTCGTGCCACGAACCGGTACTAAAGGTTCAACACGAACCGGCATTAATGCAAATCCGTTCGAACCGGCACTAATGGTACCATTAGTACCGGCTCAAATACAAACCGGCACTAATGTACTTCACGTTTGACCCTTTTTCTACTAGTGTGCCTTAGAAAACACATGGACATCAAACATGGGTTTTGGTTTCAGTAGGCCAATCCTCCTATAACTATCCAAGAGAAAGAAAGGGGCCGCCTATACCTCAGGGGCATGAAAGGTGGCTGAATATATTTTCTACACAAGCTGATTTTGTAGACCGTTAGCTCATCATCCAACAGAAAGGATCCCTTACACACTGCAACCAACGCTAGCCAGACCACCTGCCGCCGCACCCATGGTTGGCGGCGCTCCTCGCGCGCCCCGCCGACCTAAACAGTCATCCCTCAGACACACTCTCCCGCCACCAAGGTCGTGGCCCATCCAAGCCGTTGCAATCGTCCCCACGCCTCAATGCGCCGCCATGGCGCCACCATCTTTGGGCCGGTGCTAACGGTGAATTCAACTACCGTGAAAACTATTTTGAGGTGTCTGATGTTAACAAAAGAGCAAAAGAAAAGATGCACTATGCATGAACATGAGTAGGGCTGTCGTTTCCCTGCACTATGGCGTGAGTGCGTTATTACGTACGTACGTGGACAGCACACGCGCAAAAGGAATGATGGCCACCGTGCGACAACGTACGCGCCATACTCTCTCTCTCTCTCTCTCTCTCTCTCTCTCTCTCTCGCGCGCGCGCGCCCGCATGGATTATATGGACGGTCTATCTTAATTATGCACACGCACGCAAACTATCTCTCCTGGCATTTGTATGCATATGCAAGAAACAAATAGAAGAACCAAAACACCATGTGCACCATGCATGCATGCATGCATGCACACAGGCATAAAAACAGGACACGATGATGGGTCCTTTTCGCAGACATTTGTCGTTAAGGAGGCTAGGCACTACTTGCCCTAGCTAAAAATTCAAATCCCATCACTGTTCATTCAATCGATCGGTAGGTACACTGCAGTATCAATCGATGGATCTAACATATGGTTCCATTAGTTTATTTCATGTTCATTGTCATGGTACCGTACGGTGTCATATTGTACCATACGGTATCATATTGTACGTTAGAGTTTCATGGTATGATACAGTACTGAATCATATTGTAAGACAGTTGGCATGCGACAAGTTTCTCTAGCTAGCTTACAATTGAAAATCCACCACTGTTCATTGGCAGACACACTGCAGGCACATGGTCCGATGGCTAGGCGGTGCTCCCCTGGCTAACTAACTATTGAGAATCGTCACTGTTCCTTGGTTCGATCGGCAGATTCAGGCACGTGGTCCAGATCAATCGATGGCTATGTAGTACTGCCCTACCTAGCTAACGATTGAAAACCCTCCACCACTGTTCATTGGGTCGATCAGCAATCGGTGGATCTAGAGCTAAATATGTTCTGCAGTCCATAAACTTGGGTCGCACTTCTTTTTTGAATTCTTTAGGTATTAGACCTCCTGTGTCAACGAATTGCCATAAAAGACTACAAGCGAAAATCATTGACAAAACTACCATGACGGCACCTGCGCCGGGAACACAAGGCACTTTCCGCGGTATCCCATGGCGCGTGTCACATGAATCCCTTGGCTGGGCTCGCTCAAACGGAACGGATCGGCCACACCGGCAGGTTGTACTCAGCGTGTCATGCCATGTCTATTTTGAGTACTGCCTAAGAGCAAGCTCAACGCGCCGACCCAAAATGTCCGCCCATATTAATTTGGACCGAAGCGGACATAAAAATCGGTCCAACACGGTCACCTAAACGGACGATAACTCGCTTTTTGTCCGCACGCGATTCATTTTTGGCCCAAATTTGGGTGGCGTTTGCGTCGGCGCAGACAAGAGGACGCGCGCGACACCCGCCTTTGTCTATCCCTTGGCCCGCCAGTCGGTGGCTCATTGGCCATTTCCTCTTTCTCCCATCGACAATTAACACAACCGTCCGCCCCACCCGTTGCCGCCGCCGTCGAGTTCTGGTGCATAGGCCAGCCCCTGCACCCACATACCTTCCCCCATAGCACGCCACCTCCCGACGGCCACATACTCCAGCGTTTGATAGACTGTTTTCACCGCAGCTGCAAGTACAAATGGACTTCGATGACTAGTGTTTTTTCTACAATTTCAATTGCGATTCGGATGATTCTTCATCTGATGATGAGGAGATTTGTGGTTGCTGCGTTGGTCGTCCATGACCACCTTAGTAGGCAGCGGCAGATGTTCAGGGGCTCGACCCCGGGGCATGTTGTCGCTTGTACTACGTCGGTATTTACCCAAATAGGAAGGGATGATGCAGCACAGGTATGGTAGGTATTTTCCTCGGTTATGAAACCAAAGTATCAATCCAGTAGGACAATCAAGCAGCACTATCACTGGTAGAAAAAAGCCCTTTAGTCCCGGTTCGCAACAGCCTTTAGTCCCGGCTGTGCAACCGGGACTAAATAAGCGCGACTAAAGACCCCCCCTTTAGCCGCGGCTCTTACGGACCGCGACAAAAGCCTTTAGTCCCGGTTCTTGTGGCTGACCGGGACCAAAGGCCCGCCACGTGGGCGCCCGTGGTCCGTCGGGGCCGAGGACCTTTAGTCCCGGCTCTCGTGGCCAACCGGGACTAAAGGCCTCCTCCGCAGGTTTAGGGTTTTAGCCCCCCTAAACCTGGTTTCTTTTTAATTTGTAGTGTTTTATTTGTTTTATATTTTATTTTGTGTTTTATTTTATTTTTGATGAAGTTTCAGTACACATATTCTACGCTTCTATATACATGCATATGAAATTTCAAACAAGAAGAATTCAAGAGGAATATATAATATATATTCAATCTCGGGTGACCATATACAACTTCGAACAAGTTTCCATACACAATTAGGATGGATGACCATATACAACTTCGAACAAGTTTCAATCTCGGGTATGCATATAAATTTCTTCGTCCTCGGTATAGTGTTGTCCTTTAGGATTGATGACTTCCCTCATGAAAAATCCTGCTAATTCTTCTTGAATTGGTCGGAAGCGAGCTTCTGGACTAAGCCTCCTCCGCAAGTTATCCGTTGCGTTCCGCACGCTAGCTGATGTCTTCCGCTCAGTGGTTTGTCTCCGGATGTTCTCACAAACATAGTATCCACATAGATCGGTCCCCGATGGCTGCTTATCCACATTAACTAACTTTCTGAAATCTAGCTCATGTTTGAATTCACCGACAGTTTCTTCTGAGAACCGTCTCCAAACCCTACAGGGCAAAGAAAATTAAATGAATAAGGGATTTATTAGTTAGTTGATATTAGGAAATGAAGAGACCGATCGATATAGAGCTCAAATGATTGAAAATAATTACTTTTGCAGCATTTTTCTCATGTCGGCCCAACGCTTTGGATCCGAATCCTTAGAGTCCATGATTAGAACTGTGGAGGTGTGAAGTTCAATATTTAGCAGAATCCAGTGGAACCTGCGGACACGTTACATGCACAGTCATGCATAACTCATCGATTAGACATACCATGCATGGAGTAAACAAAATAGAATGGGCACAAGAGAGAAACACTCACCCAAAATGGTAAGGAAATAGAATATGACTTTTGAGTTGATGCTTTTTAAGAAACTTGTACAGGTCTTTCTCCATGTCTTTGGGGTGATGTTCTAACACATGTCCATTAACGATATGTGGGTCAATGAACCCAACATCATGGATGTTTCTTATTTTGCATTCCCAAATCTTCAATCTGCATAATAGCGTACGCAACAATATAGTTAGGACAATATATATATATAGTGCAGGCAATGAAGAACGAGATGAGGTAGAAATAAATCACTTACAGAACGTAGCAACTCAGCATAGATTTGTCGAGGGCGCGCAGATTGAACAGCTGGAATAATTCACTCATATGAACTTCTACAGAGTACCGTTTGATGTGATGCTCATGTGTAACATCCGCATAAACATATTCTTTGTCGGCCCATGTTATGAATTGCTTGTACCAACGTAGCAGATTTCGCATTTGTGTTGGTAGACTATTTTCCTTCTCAGGCTCGACGAGAGGCCCCTTCCGCACATATTGTAATGTTATCTCACCTGCAGGCGCATCCTCAAGGTCTAAGAAGGCACGAACAGTCAAACCCATCTCGGACGCTTGTTTCATGGCAGCCGCTACAGTCAATCCAAGTGCTGCCGCAGCTGCTATGATCTCGGGGTCCTCTTCCGGACCGGCTTTCACTATGAGCGGGGGGATCGATTGTTTCTTCTGCATCCCGAGCTGGTCAACTTGTTTCCCGCTTTTTTTACTTTCTTCCTCCTTCAATATTTTTGCTTGCCTACGAAGTTCATGTCCATAGTCGCCAGGCATATTCAGCTCGGCTTGGGACGGTGTCGTCAAAAAATCCTTAGCCCACTTCTTTTGCTTCTCAGTGAATACTTGCTTGGGCTCAGGTACTTTTTTCGCCTTCATATCCGCCTTCCATTTCTCATAATCAGTAGACGCGGCCAATGTGAGGTCAGCTTCACTAAGTTCCCCAGGCCTTGGGAGGAGAGGCTTCAGCGATGGCTCCGGTACCCTTGTGGTCTTAGGTACATAAGGGTCCGGGTTAATAGTCCAGGAGCAGGTTTCCTTGTTGTCCGCCTGCTTCTGCTTCTTTGCCGGAGGTGGATTGGGGGGCGTCGTACCCGCCGAAGGAGGATTGGGGGGCGTCGTACCCGCCGGAGGTTGTGGATCGGGGGACGGCGTCGAATGGCGTGAAGGAGGTGTAGGTGAACCACCACGACCACCACCACCGCCACCACCGCCACCACCACCACCACCATCGGAGGGGGGTGGACTTGCTAGCCTTGGCGCCTCGTCTGGAAACACTATGTACTTCTTTTTCCATAGAATGAACTGGCGCTTGACATCTCCAAGTCTGCTATCCCCTTCGGGTGTAGGTTTGTCAATCTCCAGGTCCTCAAACCCTTGGACTATGTCTTCCACCGTGACACAAGCATAGCCATATGGAATGGGGTTGTTGTGGTGGAGTGCTCCAGGTTTACAGGGTAAAGCACTGCCGCTAGCTACCTTCGTGGAAACGTTCCCCACGGGATAATGCAGATCACAGTCTTTCATCTTCTTTACATCATCCACGGGGTAGTGAGGCTCCGGTGCACGAATCTCGATCATCGGTGCACTAGCACCAGGCGGGGCATCCGTGGAAGCCACGCTGCTTCTCCGCTGCTGGCTTCCGCAATCCGCTTCATGATCTTCATGCGGCCCTGCAGCCGATTTTTCTTTCAATAGTTCATGCACGGTCTGCTTCAACTCATGGAGTTCCGATGCAAACTTCGTCATAAGATCTGCATCCCGGTCCGTCTTTCTCTTACGGCTTCTGTAACCGTACGGGTCATTGTCTTGGGAAAACCCTACTTTCCACGAAACTTTGCCTTTGCCTCGTACACGTCCTCCGTGTTCATCATTCCCGAGGGCTAAAGTCAGTGCGTCTTTCTCTCTGTTGAACTTGATCAAGCCCGCTTGAGCTTGGGTCATTGCGTCAATAAGGGCTTGGGTCGGAGCAAAGCGTCGATGCCGGTGAACACACACCCCTGTCTCCGGGTCTAGCGATCCCCCATGCCCGTACCACCAGCTTTTGGCCCTTGGGTACCATCCCTCTGTACCTAGAGGGATTCCTCGCATCCTCAGGTCCTCCTCCATCTTCTGCCACCTAGGGTCCGCAAGGCGGTATCCTCCTGGCCCCATAATATGATGGTACTTTTTCTTAGCCGCATTATCCTTATTTTTTTCGATATTTCCTTGAAATGGTCCGATTGCTTTTGCCTCACAAATTCTGGCCAATCATTTTTCAGTTTCTCATATTGTCCATTGAAATCCGGAGTCTTGCCCTTGTTGACATAGTCACGGGTTAAATTTTTCTTGAAGTTCCGGAATGCATCGGCCATCTTCTGAAGAGCGAACTCTTTAACTAGCCTCCTCCTCTGACGTCCACCCGGAACCTCGTTACCGAATTCATCGACTTTGTTGTATTCCGGAGGTAGAATGAAATGTTCCATAAGCTTTCTCCAGCAATCCTTTTTCGTTCTCTTGTCGACAAAACTGAAACCAAGACGTGCCTTCTTTGGCTCTTTCCATTCCTGGATGGTGATCGGGACGTTGTCTCTAACAACGACTCCGCATTGGTTGACAAACTTTGAGGTGTGCTGTAGGGGCTTGCCGGTTTCACTGACAGACTCAATGGCATATGTTTCTCCTGTTTTCATCGCCTTGGATTTGCCACGCTGCTTTGTCGTACTCGATCCGGAGGGCTAAAAAAAGAAAGAGAGTCGCGCGCGTTAATACATATGTATTCACATTTCAGTAAGTTTGTATCACGAGAGGCTCTCAATGTATATATATACCTCGCCGGAGGTGGTTGCTTCTTGCAATTGGAGATCGTCGGTTGTTGACGGTTGACCTCCGTCAACAATGTCCGTTCCTTCACCTTCTCGATCATCGTCACCGTCAAGGTTCATATAAGAAGAGACTACATCCTCTTGTTGCTCATATTCTGAGCCCGACACATAAGGAATCTCGTTGTTGATGATGTCCATTAAATAACGTTCAGCCTCCGGATCCCTAAGCGGCTCGGTTCTGTCGTCCGCCATATGTCACTCCTGCATGTAGTAAAAATTCTTTAAGTATAAAGGAATTAAAAAATAAGATTAAGGGGACATAGAGGAGGAGGAATTAAAAAATAAGATTCTTTAAGTAAAAATTCTTTTTTTTTTCTTCTTCCTTTCTTCTTCCTCTTTCTTCTTCTTCCTTTCTTCTTCTTCCTTTCTTCTTCTTCCTTTTTCCTTTCTTCTTCTTTCTTTCTTCTTCTTCCTTTCTTCTTCTTCCTTTCTTCTTTCTTTCTTCTTCTTCCTTTCTTCTTCTTCCTTTTTCTTTCTTTCTTCTTCTTTCTTTCTTCTTCTTTCTTTCTTCTTCTTCCTTTCTTCTTCTTTCTTTCTTCTTCTTTCCTTTTCCTTTTTACTTTCTTTCTTCTTCTTCCTTTCTTCTTCCTTTCTTCTTCTTTTTTTCTTCTTCCTTTTTCTTTCTTCTTTCTTTTGGTTTTTATTTGGTTTTCATTTTTTTCTTCTTCCTTTTTCTTTCTTGTTTTTTCTTCTTCCTTTTTTCTTCTTTCTTTTCTTCTTCCTCCTTTTTATTGTTTTTTTCTTCTGTTTGTTTTTTTGTTTTTTTCTTCTTCCTTTGTTTTTCTTCTGTTTTTTGTTTTCTTTTGTTTTTCTTGAGTTTTTTCTTCTTCCTTTTTCCTTTCTTCTTCTTTCTTTCTTCTTCCTTTCTTCTTTCTTTCTTCTTCTTCCTTTTTCTTTTTTCTTTCTTTCTTCTTCTTTCTTTCTTCTTCTTCCTTTCTTCTCTTCTTCCTTTCTATTCTTTCTTTCTTCCTGCGGAGGACGGCAGGCAGGGCGGCGGGCGGCGGGCGGGGGGCGGAGGGCGGCAGGGCGGCGGGCGGCGGGTGGAGGGCGTCGGGCGTCGGGCGGCAGGGCGTCGGGCAAGGGCGGCAGGGCGGCGAGCAAGGGCGGCGCTCACTGGGGACGGGGGCGGCGGCGCGCAGGGCTTCGGCGTCGGCGTCGGGGCAGGGCTTCGGCGTCGGCGTCGGGGCAGGGCTTCGGCGTCGGCGTCGGCGTCGGGGCAGGGCTTCGGCGTCGGCGTCGATCGGCGTTGGGGAGACAGGGGAGATCGATCGGCTAAGTGTATATATAGACGCACCTTTAGTCGCGGTTGGGGAGGAGGACCGCGACTAAAGGTACCCTTTAGTCGCGGTTGGGGACAACAACCGCGACTAAAGGGTACCCTTTAGTCGCGGTCCCCCTCCCCAACCGCGACTAAAGGGTTTTGGCGCCGCTTCCTTTCCCGCGCAGAAAGACCCTTTAGTCGCGGTTGTTGTCCCCAACCGCGACTAAAGGGTACCCTTTAGTCGCGGTCCGCCTCCCCAGCCGCGACTAAAGGGTCTGTGCTGAACTGGCGCGGTGCGGTGGGATGTTTAGTCCCACCTCGCTAGCCGAGAGGCTTCGACAGTGGTTTATAAGCGCGGCTGCGCTCACCACTTCGAGCTCCTCTCGAATGCAGGCTTACGGGCCTATTCTGTTACTATGTGCCTGTGGGCCTACTGGGCCTTCTGCGGGCCTGAATCCTGGCCCATTAATGGGTTTCTAGTCGTATTCAGGCCGTGGTGGCCCAGTAGGTGGCATATTCTTTTTTTTGCCTGTTTTTTGTTTTCATTTTTGCTTTATTTATTTTGTTTTGTTTCTACTTACAACAAAAAACTTATTTATTTTATTTTATTTTGTTTTTAATTACTTATTTATTTTTACTTTATGATAATTACTTATTTATTTTACTTTATGATAATTATTTTATTTTATTAAAGTTTATATTATTTTGTTTCTAATTCATTTTAAAATCTTAAAAATACAATTATATATCAAAAAAATCAGAAAATAAAACTAATTCATTTTAAATTCTTGTTTTTCTTCCTTTTTTCTTCTGTTTGTTTTTCCTTTTTCTTGTTTTTCTTCTTTTTCTTCTTCCTTTCTTCTTCTTTCTTTCTTCTTCTTCCTTTCTTCTTCTTTCTTTCTTCTTCTTTCTTTCTTTCTTCTTCTTTCTTTCTTCTTCTTCCTTTCTTCTTCTTCCTTTCTATTCTTTCTTTCTTCTTCTTCCTTTCTATTCTTTCTTTCCTCCTTTTTATTGTTTTTTTCTTCTGTTTGTTTTTTTGTTTTCTTTTGTTTTTTTCTTCTTCCTTTGTTTTTCTTCTGTTTTTTTGTTTTCTTTTGTTTTTTTCTTCTTCCTTTTTCTTGTTTTTCTTCTTTTTTTTCTTCCTTTCTTCCTTTTTCCTTTTTTAAAATCTTATGACATTTTAAAATCTTAAAAATACAATTATATATCAAAAAAATCAGAAAAATAAAACTAATTCATTTTAAAATCCCTTGAAGGTTCGACCAAATACAAAGTTTGGTACAATAAATTATTACACATCAATTCTTCCCTTGTACGTCCCTGCTTGCTTACGATTGTGCCGTATCCATGGAGCATCCTCATCATTTAACTTAATGCTTGGGTCAGTGTTCACTTTGAAGGGCGGAATTTCACCAAACATATTATAATCTTCTGACATGTCTGTCTTGTCCTCCACTCCCACGATGTTTCTTTTCCCTGAAAGAACAATGTGGCGCTTTGGATCATCGCATGATGTACTGATCGTTTTCTTATCTTTCCGTTTCCTCGGTTTGCTACTCATGTCCTTGAAATAAAAAACCTGAGCGACATCTTTGGCAAGGACGAATGGTTCGTCAAGGTAACCAAGATTGTTGAAATCCACCATTGTCATTCCGTATTGCTCGTCCACCTTTACCCCACCTCCTGATAGCTTGAACCATTTGCACCGGAACAAAGGGACCTTAAAGGAGGGTCCATAGTCAAGTTCCCATATCTCCTCTATGTAACCATAATATGTGACCTTTTGCCCATTCTTGGTTGCTGCATCAAAGCGGACACCACTGTTTTGGTTGGTACTCTTTTTATCTTGGGCGATGGTGTAAAATGTATTCCCATTTATCTCGTACCCTTGGAAAGTCGTTATAGTCGAAGATGGTTTCTTGGCCAACATGTACAGCTGATCTCCAACATCATTGTCATTCATTAAATGTTTTCGCAACCAACTGCCGAAAGTCTCCATGTGGGCCTTTCTAATCCAGGATTCAGGCTTCCCCGGGTTGTCCGAGCGTAAAATATTCTTGTATTGCTCGAAGTACGGAGCCACCAAGCTGGAATTTTGCAGAACTGTGTGGTGTGCTTCAGTCATAGAATGACCGTCCATACATATCGTGGTATCCCTTCCGATCTTGCCTTTTCCACTTAGTCTCCCCTCGTGCCGCGATTGAGGAATACCAATCGGCTTAAGGTCAGGAACATAGTCAATACAGAACTCAATTACCTCCTCATTTTGATGGCCCTTGGAGATGCTTCCTTCTGGCCTAGCACGGTTACGAACATATTTCTTTAATACTCCCATGAACCTCTCAAAGGGGAACATATTGTGTAGAAATACAGGACCGAGAATGGAAATCTCTTCGACTAGGTGGACCAGGAGGTGCGTCATAATATTGAAGAAGGATGGTGGGAA
The DNA here is from genome assembly GCA_034509565.1 of Triticum monococcum. Lineage (NCBI taxonomy): Eukaryota > Viridiplantae > Streptophyta > Magnoliopsida > Poales > Poaceae > Triticum > Triticum monococcum. Next base: position 739,980,580 of record CM067847.1, on the reverse strand, counting down.
CACCAACTCGAAACTGACAAGGCATTGGACCACATCGTTCTGTAACCGTGGTAGATCTTCTGGATTGATTACCTTCTGAGAGATTGCATTGAGGAATGCACATAGCTTCACAATGGCTACTCGAACATTTTCCGGTAGGAGCCCCCCCAAAGCAATCGGAAGCAATTGCGTCATAATCACGTGGCAGTCGTGAGACTTCAGGTTTTGGAACTTTTTCTCCGGCATGTTTATTATTCCCTTTATATTCGACGAGAAGCCAGACGGGACCTTCATACTGCTCAGGCATTCAAAAAAAATGACCTTCTCTTCTTTGGTAAGAGCGTAGCTGGCACGACCTTGAAACCATTCCGGATGCCGGTCATCTGGGTCTTTCAAAAGTTGCTGGTCCTGCCGTGCTTCCTTTGTATCATTTGTCTTCCCATACACGCCCAAGAAGCTTAGCAGGTTCACGCAAATATTCTTCGTAACATGCATCACGTCGATTGCAGAGCGGACATCTAGGACTTTCCAATATTCTAGCTCCCAAAATATAGATTTCTTCTTCCACATGGGTGCGTGCCCGTCAACTCCCCGCGGAACTGATTGTCCGGCAGGACCCTTTCCAAAGATGACTTTCAAATCCTTGACCATATCAAATATCTCAGCACCAGTACGTTCCGCAGGCTTCGGCCGGTGATCTGCCTTCCTGTTGAAATGCTTGCCTTTCTTTCTTACGTTATGATTTCGGGGAAGAAATCGACGATGACCCAGGTACACGTTCTTCTTACAATTAACCAAACGTACACTTTCAGTCTCATGTAAGCAGTGCGTGCATGCATTGTATCCCTTATTTTTCTGTCCCGAAAGGTTACTGAGAGCAGGCCAATCGTTGATGGTTACAAAAAGCAACGCTCGTAGGTCAAATTCCTCTCCTTTGTGCTCATCCCAGACACGTACACCAGGTTTCGCCCAAAACTGTAAAAGTTCTTCAACTAATGGCCTTAGGTACACATCGATGTCGTTACCGGGTTGCTTAGGGCCTTGGATGAGAATTGGCATCATAATGAACTTCCGCTTCATGCACAACCAAGGAGGAAGGTTGTAGATGCATAGAGTCACGGGCCAGGTGCTATGGTTGGAGCTCTGCTCGCCAAAAGGATTAATGCCATCAGTATTTAGACCAAATCTTAAGTTCCTTGCGTCAGCTGCAAAATCTTTGAAAACTCTGTCGATCTTTCTCCATTGTGTTCCATCAGCGGTGTGTCTCGACTGCCCGTCGGACAAACGGTCCTCTTTGTGCCATCGCAACAACTTGGCATGCTTTTCGTTCATGAACAGACGTTTCACCCGTGGTATTATAGGAGCATACCACATCACCTTGGCGGGAACCCTCTTCCTGGGTTTCTCGCCCTCAACATCGTCACCAGGGTCATCGCCTCTGATCTTATAACGCAATGCAGTGCATACAGGGCATTCATTCAAATTCTCGTATTCACCGCGGTAGAGGATGCAGTCATTAATGCATGCATGTATCTTCTGAACCTCTAAACCTAGAGGGCAGACAACCTTCTTTGCTTCGTACGTACTGGCGGGCAACTCATTATTCTTCGGCAACATATTCTTCAATATTTTCAGCAAATTTTCAAATGATGAGTCACCTACACCTTCCTGTGCCTTCCATTTTAGCAAATCCAGTGTGCAGCCCAGCTTTTTCAGACTATTATCGCATCCTGGATACAACGACTTTTTGTGATCCTCTAACATGCGATCCAAATTCTCCCTCTCCTTGTCAGTTTCGCAGCGTCTCCGTGCATCAGCAATGGTCCGACCAAGATCATCAGCGGGCTCATCATGTGCCTCTTCTTCACCTTCACCTAACCCTTCCACACCTTCAGCATCATCCTCCATGAAAGTATCACCGAAAAGATCACGATAGTTGTCATCGATATCATCCCCTTCTTCATCTTCTTCCATTCTAACCCCTCTTTCTCCATGCTTGGTCCAACAATAATAGCTTGGCATGAAACCATGCTTAAGCAGGTCCATGTGAACTCTTCTTGAGGAGGAGTAACCCTTCTCATTCTTACAGACAGCACATGGACAGATAATAAAACCTTGCTGCTTGTTCGCATTTGCCACTACGAGGAAATCTTTCAAACCCGTAGTGAACTCGCCGGAGAGTCGGGAACCGTACATCCATTGCCGATTCATCTGCATTATTATTATATAAAGTATATAATTAACCATCATGCATTTGTTAAACTAACTAGCTAGAAATAATACAAATTAAACAATGAACTACACACATGCGTATTTTATCAATGACACATGAAAGGTTCGAGTTGCTAACCGCGATCGCGGAGGAAAAATAAATGAGAAAGCTCAAATGTGGCTTGTTTCAGGCTCTCGGGCATTTCATCAAACACCTTGTGTGCATAGGAGAAACCAAAAGCAAACCCACCACCACCCCACCACCACCTTCTGAAAATTGTGAAGTGAGCCGAGTGAAGTGAAGTGAGCTGAGTATATATAGGGCCTTTAGTCGCGGTTGGCCAGGCCAACTGGGACTAAAGCCCCTCCCGTCCGCCAGCTGGATGGGCTTTAGTCCCGGTTGGCCTGGCCAACCGCGACTAAAGGCCTTCTTGGACCTTTAGTCCCGGTTGGCCACGCCAACCGGGACTAAAGCCCCTTCCGTCCGCCAGCTGTCGACCGAGCGCGCTGGGCCCAGGTAGTTGGTCGCGGGTCTTCTCCCGAACCGCGACTAAAGACCCCTTTGGTCGCGGTTCGATTGTTTTGGGGACTAATGGGGGCGTATGGAAGCCTCGTTTTCTACCAGTGTATGTAATTGCTACCTGCACACAAAGAACAAATATTTGCAACCTGACGCTTATAAGGGGTTGCCAATCCCTCTTCGGGTAACGGCGCCAGGAATTGTCAAGTTGACAGGATAAAATTTGTGATAGATTGGATAAATAGATCTTAATAAAACACGAAATAAAATATGCAAATAAAAATACAGCAAAATATTTTTGGGTTTCTGGGATAATAGATCTGAAAATAAAAGAAAATAAAAATAGATCTCAAAGGCAAATAATAGATTGGAAAGCAAATATGATACAGAATAGACCCGGGGGCGTAGATTTCACTAGACACATGGTGGGTAAACAAATTACTGTTGGGCAATGGATAGAAAATCGAATAGTTATGACGATATCCAGGCAATGATCAATATATAGGCATCACGTCCAAGATTGATAAACCGACTCCTGCCTGCATATACTACTATTACTCGACACATTGACCGCTATCCAGCATGCATCTAGTGTATTAAGTTCATGGAGAAACAAAATAATGCAATAAGAATGATGATAAGATGTAGAAGAGATATATTCATGTAGTAATAGCCCCCATCTTGTTATCCTTAATATCAACGATACATGCGTGTCTTGCTGCCACTTCTGTCACTGGGAAAGAACACCGCTGGATCAAACCCATCACAAAGCACCTCTTCCCATGGTAAGAAAAATCGATCTAGTTGGCCTAACTAAACCAAAGATTCGAAGAAGAAACACGAGGCTATAAATAATCCTGCATGTAAGAGATCAAAACTCAAATAACTTTCATGGATATAGATCTGATCATAAACTCAAAGTTCATCGGATCCCAACAAACACACCGCAAAAAGAGTAACATCAAATAGATCTTCAAGAGACCATTGTATTGAGAATAAAGAGAGAGAGAGAGAGAGAGAGAGAGAGAGAGAGAGAGAGAGAGAGAGAGAGAGAGAGGAAGCCATCTAGCTACTGCCTACGGACCTGTAGGTCTATGCTGAACTACTCACGCATCATCAGAGAGGCACCAATGAGGATGATGAACCCCTCCGTGATGGTGTCTAGATTGGATCTCGTGGTTCTAGAACTTCCGGCATCTGGAATTATGTTTCGTCGAATCCCCTAGGGTTTATGGAATATTTGGGGATTTATAGGACAAAGAGGAGGTGCGGGAGGCCACCGAGGTGGGCACAACCCACCTAAGCGCCCCATCTATTGTAGATACAACCCGATTGTTGGTGATCAACGCTAGTAGGGGCTTTCCGGGGATGCTTGGTAGCATAGATTGTATGCACTAGGAGTGGAAAAACTGCCCTTCTTCTTGGCAGGGGCAGTATAGGGACCATGTCAAAACTAGCACTATCATACTCGAGAATATGGCTTCACAAGATCTCTGGATTTGACACTCTTTCTTCGGCATGGCCAAATCTCACAGCGATATCAACATGCTTCAACGCTCTTCGGTGTTTGCAATGGTTGTAGAAGGAAACTACATGGAGGTCAATGTTGAGATCAGTGGCCACCACTACAACAAAGAATACTACCTAGCTGACGTTATCTATCCTTAGTGGACTACTCTTGTGACGACAATCCCCAACCCTGTAGGAGAGAAGAGGAAGAGATGCTCCAAAGAGCAAGAGAGTGCTAGGAAGGATGTGGAGCATGCCTTTGGTGTTCTTCAATCTCGATGGGGCATCATTCGCTATCCTGCTAGAACTAGGAGCACCAAGGAGTGTGAGAGGTGATGACTGCTTGTGCGATCTTGCACAATATGATCATAGAGGATGACCGTCAGGATGATATCTATGACCAAGGTTTTCAGTTTCAGGGTGAAATTGTTGTGCATGAGCATGGAGGAGTGGCAACTTTTGCACAGTTCGCCAAATTTCATCATCAAATGCGTGATTGGGAAACACACATTCATCATTTGGTTGAGCATATGTGGGCTCATATTGGCAATTAGTAGATGTATCCGCTATTTTTCTTTTCAAATGTATTCGATACAACTTAAATTTTATTTAGCTTGTAAACTATGAGGTATTTATTTGGTTGTGAAACATTGAGATATTTTTATTTTGTTTGAATTATGCGAACTTGGGCTGATTTTTTAAAAAATATGTTGCAAAAACAGCTTAAAAAAGCCCCAAACCGTCTGCAAGGACGAAAATGCGTCTGTGCGTTGGGCGCATTTCCAACCCAAACGTGGAAGGGGGCGAACTTGCTGACCCAAATGGACAAAAAGTAGACAAAACGCACGCCCGTTTGGGCCGGCATTGGAGTTGCTCTAAGGGCATCTACAACTAAACATCAGTGACCGGCCATCACTTGTTTTTTGGTCCGTTGCAACTACATACCTCAACTTTTAGTCCTCAAATCCATACTAGATCATGCAACACACAAAAGCTATGTAAATACATCCTACATAGATGAACCTAGCCTACTCATCATTGGAGGTGTAGATGATGCCCATGCCGACCTGGTGGATGGCCGCCTCCCGCCTCTCCGGCTCCTCGTCGTCATCCTCGATCAGCAAAGACCTCGTCGGGCTTCACGGCAGCCTAGCAGAGGATGCGGGAGGTTTGCCTCCACGTCCGCCTCCGATTGGATGGAGTCGAGGAAGGCATGCTGCTCCGATGCCTCCGCCGCTTGGGCCTCTTCGAACTTCGCGAGCGCGTCGGCCATGGCGAAGCCTGTAGCCGACGGTGCCAGTCCACCCCGTCGGCTTCATCTTCATCCTCCTCGACTCTACATCCTCCATGGTCGTGCCCTACCCCTGGTCATGCTCCATCGTCGCCTCCTCCCGGTTCGACGAGTTCAAAGGTAGGTCGGCCGCGATCTGGGATTCGCGCCTAGCCCGGATCTCCTGAAGGAGCTCAAGCTGCCGCTCCGGCATGAGCATGGCATATGTCATGTTCTTCTGCCAGGCCATGGCTAGCGGCGGACAGCTTGGGAGTTGGAAGGTAGCGGCACGAAGGGGACACAGAGGGTAGAAATGGTGACGGGATAGGGTTTGGATGCCGCCGTCCATCTTAAATAGTCGGAGCGGCACCGCGCGACACCATGAATGCGTCCTCACTTTGCTCACCACATAAATGAGGAATCTACTTTTTCACCAGAAGGTTTTGCCGAGGCGTGCATGCGTGGTTATAGATGGTTTCTTTCTTGTCCAAACAAATTATGCTGAGGTGTTGATTTCCAATCTGGATATACACCGATGACAGAAAGATGATTCTTTTGATGTTGATTAAGGTTGTACCCTAAATAGCTTTTTCAAAATATTTAACTGATAAAACAACGTCATATTAAGATTGTACACATTTTTCTGACCAATTTTCATATATGACATGTCAAAATAGGAGTTAGGGTTTGGAAGATATGAATATTTTAAAAGGCATTTGAATCACATTTTAAAAATGTTTAAAAGGTAAAATAACATCACATTTATATTGTGCACATTTTTATAATTAATTTTCATATATAACATGTCTAAATTAGAATCACAATTTAACAGATATGGATATTTTAAAAATTTATTTAAATCCGCCCAAAAATAATAGATGGATGGTGGGTTGATTAACCAAAAGATCATGGGGATTTCGGGAAGAAAGTGAATCATTTTTTCCATTTAAAATAGGACCGTGAGTTGATTAACTAAAAGATCAGGGAGGTTTTCCAAAAAAGAAAAACAAGCAGTTTTTTCTCACTTAACATGGTATCACGGGTTGATTTTCCCAAAAGTGACGATGGACGGGCATAAGCACTCCTCTCTTTCTTATTAGGTAGAGATATCCTTGTGCTATCTTGATACAATATTCTGAGTGTGGGTTAATATACAGGTTCGAGAACTTTGTGTTTGAAGGATGATGTCAGGGTTACAAATACAAGATAGGCACGTTTCTTTACAAATACGAAGTGGGTGGCATGATACTGCACTGGATACCAGGCCACCTGACTATCGACCATCAAGCACTGTGACGGAGACGAGGCAAGTAGTCGGCTAGACCATTAGTCGGCGGCTACATAGGTTACTTCTCGGCCACCACGCCATAATGATGACAGTTACCCAATGACGGTATAATCTAGTTAAATTCGGCAGTTACCAATAGTAAATGTCATAAAATAGTCGGCCACATCTGATTTCATGACTAGCATTAATGTCATCCCATTATGTACCCCTATCTGACGCACTCTATATAAGCCGGGAAGAAAACCTCGGGCTGAAGGTTGAAGATCCACACTTTCTATACCTTACCCAAGAGCTAATTAAGGGCACCACATGAGCTGTATAAGGCAACACATATTCTACAACATTTTGACTAAGATCCAAAATTTCACACGAGATATGCATATAAGGGTTGCAGCATATGCGTTGTATACTTACGGTTTGTGTCAATAGCGTCGTACATAGATTGCAACAAATCTTATACGCTGCCATGTGCGTGTTGCAAATTATGTCAGTTATAAGACTGTAAAATTACATAATTAAAAATAAAAATTAATTAGAAATGTCAGTACACATAAGAATGTGGCACAAACATGTGTGCTAAACGTTCGAGAAAAAGCCCAAATCACTCGTAGTCCATTCCATTTATTCTCCGATCTAGATCACGTCAAATCCTATTCAGCGCACGTTGCCCCGATTAAAGTCATCGACACAAACGGACGCACACCCCCCACCTCCATCAATGCTGCATGGACCGGCCCATTTACCATGTTTTGTTTAAACTTCAAAAAATGTTGTGGGCGACTGGATCAAATTATAGACCTCTTCTTTCGTACACTACTTTTGTCTGTCCCTTTTATTATTTCTAACGCTTGTGCCTACTCACTTCATTTGTCCCTTTTATTATTTCTTCAGTTCGCGGAAGCCTCGGTTTCAGGAACTTTCTCCGGACAGTTTTTCCTGGACTGCTTTTCTTTTATTTTTCTCTATTATTTTCCTTTTATGTAATGTTTTATTTTTTTATTTTACCAAAATGCATGAAATTTTTTTAATATTGACGAATTTTTTCAAAATCGATGAACTTTTTAGAATTGTGAATTTGTTTTCAAAATTGATGAACTTTTTTCCCATCGATGAACTTTTTTTCAAAGTCAAAGAACTCATTTCAAAATTGAGGAACTTTTTTTCCAAATTCATTGATTTTTTTAAAAATCAATGAGCTCTTTTCAAATTTCGTGTACATTTTTCAAAATTAATGACCTGTTTAAAAAAAATCATATTCGTGAAATTTTTGACAAAATTCATGAACATTTCTAATTCCATAAAAAGTTTCAAAATCTGTGAACTTCTTGTCAAATTCATTCACTTTTTTCAAATGGATGAACTTTTTCCAATTTCAGGATTTTTTTATCATGATTTTTTTGAAAATCTACAAAATTTTGAAAATCACAAAAACCAATGGCCGGTGTTTTTCCTTAACCAGAAGCTAAACACATATAAGAAAAAAAGGAGTGTAGAATGGCGAGTTGAGGAAGAGTTAATAAGAGATGGACTTGGAGGGAAAAAAAACCCAGTAACAAGCCGCTCGTCGCCTCGGAGATGTCACGCGCGAGGTAACCCTATTTTGCACAGAAGGTGTCGGTTAAAGGCAGTTTTTCCAACCAGCGCAGACCCCCTATCAACGCTGGGCTGGCCTATTTACCGTTTTTTCTGTTGTTAAACATCATAACGTGTGTACGGGAGGGTTCGAACTCTGGACCTGTACGTTCAAAGAGAAGCGCCCAAACCACTAGGATAACATCAGACAGTTACTTCTGTAATTCCTTTTTCTTTTTCCAGTTCGCAGAAGCCCTTGTTTTGGGAAGCTTTTTCTTTGACTTTATTCTTCTATTTCTTTTCTTGTTCGTTTTTGGGTTTTCTCTTTAATTCTTAAATGTGCAAAGTTTTTCTTTAAAATTCGTAAACTTTCCAAAAAAATATGATTTTTCTCAAATTCACAAAGATTTTTCAAAAATCAATGAAATCTTTTCAAAATCGATGAACTTTTTTCAAATTTGAAATTTGTAATCAAGATTGTTGAAGCTTTAAAAAATCAATGAACTTTTCTAAAATTTGATGTTTTTTCACAATTATGATCTTTCCAAATTCATGAACTTTTTTCATTTTTTACATGAACTTTTTTCGAAAATCTATTGAATTTTTGAAATCAAAGTTTTCTTTCATTTTTTGACATTTTGTCTTATTCTTTTTTTTTCAAAAGTCCAATAGTCAAGGGTTAGTGTCTGGACTGGTCAAGGCATGAGTGCTCAAAGGTTGATCTGTCAACCTGTTAGAATAAATCCGAGGCATATTGTCGATCATCCGAGAATCAAGTAATCACACAAGCATGACATCGAAATTTGTTAACGACGTTTACCGATATGACTACATCCCTGGGACTTGACTACGAGCACTCCTCCCCATAACACCGTCACAATACCACACACCCGGCCACCCGGGCACCGGCACACGCCGCTGGCTCCCTCTTGCGCACCTATGCTATTATGTTGGCATAGATTACATCGTGTGTCTACCCCCGCTATATATGAGAGGTCTAGGATACAAGTGTCCTATTAAGACACAACTCCATATCCTATCTAAACATAATACTACTCAGAGTCCAACTGTAACCTACCTTATACATAATATTCGACACAATTCTAACAAACTCCACCTTGGTGAATATTCTCCACCACTTTGAATTTGTCAATGCGTCAAACTTCCATGTACATTGGACTTGAGCTTATCCCATAAGCACCGCTGCTACTCCAAAGAATCCATATGACTCCACCTGCAACTTATAGTCCCTTCTTTTCTTGACCACTGTGAACACTCGAGAAACATTAAGTTCCTCTTTACTCTAGTGTATGCTCCCAACTCCCAGAGCTTCATTCAACGCATCACACGCTGATCATTGACCTATGTGAAAAATGAACAACTCACATATTGGATGTCACACATAAAAGTTATCTGAACTCAACATCACTGCTCCTTTCTTGACCGCCTGTCTGAAATTTGAAAGAATTTCATCATTGCGTATAGTCCTTCCGAGTCAAATTCGCAGTTGTCTCACCACATGTATGACCACCAGAGCCTTGGCCCGTCTCCATGTCCCGTGCATACCGCATGCCTCATCACTATTACCGCGTCGAGCCTCCGCTGTCCCGGTCGAGTCTCAAGGCCCGCGGACCCACACCACTCAACCCCCACTGTAGAGAACCATCGGTCATCGCTGGCCAATGACAAGTTTCACGCTTCCATCAGACCTCTGGGCTCCAGTCCGAACTACGTGTCACTCGCTTTCTCTCGTTGCTGAATAGGCTTCGATTCTCTGGATCCTTACATCGTGGCCCCTCAATCCAGCTCCACCTTCAACATGACTCAATGGTAGATGATCAATCCACCCTCGCGCCCCGTCGACTTCAAGCTCTCGTGTGCACCGTCTTGAATCAACCCCACGCCATAGCCTTTTCGAAGCCACACAAGCACTCGGGCCTGTGCCACGTGTTTCCACGCTCAGAAGTCGGTCACCATCAGCATCACGCTTCTATGTCATCGTCGCCGATCCCACCACCGTCTTCTATACCAACCGATTCACGTCAATCTGTCAGACTATCTAGTCCAACCCAGCCGAACTTTTTTGGCTGCACGACACGCTCAAGGCTCCCAAATCGTCTTCCGTGAATTCTAATCCATCACTTGATAATTCCATCTTAGCTGACATGACTTCTGGCAACGCCTTCAAGCATCCCCGTTGTGCCAACAAATCTTTCACCCTTATCTGTCATAACCCAAGGATTTCAGTTCCGCAAACTTCTTCACCTCAACCAGGTACCCGTTAGTGCCATAGTTCTTTGTACGACTGACTGTGTGCAGAATACCCGAGCTATCCCGCGACGCCGAAGCAAACGAGCAAACCCAGCGTGGTCTTGCTTGCGTGCATCAGCAGCAATCCACCCAAAAAGTTGGCTTTCACGTGATCTGCTCCCTTGGCTCAACTCCCTTGATGCTAGCAATTGCCTTGTCAACGCTTATGCTATTCCAATGAAACGTAGTTTGATGGATTTTCTTTCCGCCGATCTGATCAGCCCGCCTCCGTGTCGCATAGGAGAGGCCGCTAACTCCAGGGACTCGGTCCTTATTTTTTATCCAAAACAAATCTCAACTTGCCTTGTAGCTTCAACGTATCACGAAATCCACGATGTTCCTGGACGGACCTCCCGCATGCCGCCTAGCTGCTCAACTCGCGGCTTCCTGAACGCCTATGGGCCTCCTGCGACTAGGCTTTTCTGTGCACGTAGCCATACCTCGCCAACGCCTTGGGCCACGCCGACGCCGTAATTGGCAGCATCTCAACTCAATCATTCTTCTAAATTAACGATCCGCATTCTCTGAACAACCTAGCTTATGATACCACTTGTTAAAATAAATCCGAGACATACCGTTAATCATTCGATGACCAAGCAATCACACAAGCACGACACCGAGATTTGTTAACAAGGTTCACCGATATGGCTACATCTCCGGGACTTGACTACAGACGCTCCTTCCCGTGACACCGTTATGCTATTAGGTTGGCATAGATTACATCGTGTGTCTACCCCCGCTATATATGAGAGGCCTAAGATACAAGTGTCCTATTAAGACATGACTCAATATCCTATCTAAACACAATACTACTCAGAGTCCAACTGTAACCTACCTTATACATAATATTCGACATAATTTTAGCACAACCCATCATCAGTTTAGTTTTTTTGTTGCCAGCGGGCATGTTCGTTGGCCCAGGCCCAGGACAGTCGCTCGTGAGAACCAAGGAAAAGAAATTGATTATGAGTTCCCACGCTCGAGACCAGACAGCCTCGCTACTGTGATTGCTCAATTTCCACCTAGATCCTATTCGACGCTTAGGCGCGCCTGTTATACCTATTTAGACAACCGGTGCCCCCCCACTCTCCTCTGGGCCGACCTATTTACTCTATTTTCTGTTTTAAACTCCAAAAATCATGCACATGACGAGATTCGAACAGCAGACCTCTCAGTTCGGCGTCACAGGGCAGTAACCACGCGGGACTTCAAACCTGCTGTGCCTAGTTTTGCTCTTTTTTTACTTCTTGAAATGCAAAACTAAAAAAACGCAGTGGCTTCCTATTTTTGTTTTTTGCCGGTATTGTTAGGCTGGTTTTTCTCAGTGTTTTTTTTCTTTTTCATTTTCTTTTCCTTATTTGCAACTGCATGAACTTTTCAAAAAATCATGAACATTCAAATTCGCGATGGTTTTCAAATCTCACGAACATTTTTCAAAAACGACAATTTTTTTGTATTTGTGAACTTTTTTAAAAATCAATGAATTTTTTTAAAATAGATTAACCTTTTCAAAATCAATGAACTCCTTTTCAATTATTTGAACTTATTTTCAAAATTGAAGACCATTTTTTTAAATTCAACGACCTTTTGTCAAAATCAATAAACATTTTTTTTTCAAATCCATGAACTTGTTTGGGTCTGCAAATTTTTTATAAATACGCGAACATTTTTAAATTCAAGAAATTGTTTTTTGCAATTATTTTCTTTTTTATAATAAAATATTTTTTTCCAAAAGTCAATAGTTGACCGACTGACTAGTCAACCGTGACCGGTCAAATGTGATCGAGCAACTAGGGAAACTTGTCAACCTCGAACGAACGAGACTGCTCACATTTTCTCGTGAACGAATGATCGTGCCGCTCGCCTTCTCCTTGGGCGGCCCACCAGAAGGGGCATGTGAGCGCCAGGGAACTATTCGGGTGCTTAAGGAGCCGAATAGAAGCTCCCAATTTCCGTCATAAAAAATGATGCATTTAGAAAAGCTTAGTGAATTCAAATAAATGTTCGTACTTTAAAAATACCATTAATTTTTAAATGTTATTTAATTTCAAAATAGTCTATGAGTATAAAAATTATTTTGAATTTAAATTAAGTAAATTTTTTGAAAAATAATCCACCAATTTAGAAATATTCGTGAATTTCAAAAAGTATTTGCGGTTCCACTAAATTTTGCCAAAAAAAGGAAAATTCATGAATTTCGGAAATTATTAACTAAAGTTTTAAAAAATTACAAAGATTCATAAAAAATGACTGAATTGGGGAAAATCTTGAATTTGAAAAATGCTCATAAATTTAAAAGAAATCACGAATACAAAAAATTGCTAATTTTAAACATGATCATGCTTCAAAAAAATGTTTCTAGAACTAGAAAATGTTTGTCAATTTGAAAAAAATGAAAAACAAATTGCAAAAAAAAGAAAACCACAGGAATATCAAAACAAAAATGGAAAAAAAATCGGTTAGGGGAAGGTTTCTTCCCAAAACCGGTGAGAAGATTGAGGCCCTCAAATGGGCCAGGCCATATTGCATCGCTAGCATTGTAGGAGGTGCCTGTTTGCATAGTATTCACCTGGCTCACCGCCAGGGCGATCTTGAGAGCAAGAAGGAAACTTATTCATGAGGGCATCCAACTATGCCCACTGTCTACCCACATCTTCATTAATAGGTTCATTGGGGAGTTAGATCAGATAAGAGATACTAAAAAATATCCGGTAACATTATTACCATTAATGGAAGGAATAGGCGGATCCCTCTGCCGGTGGGCTTCATGAAGTTTAATGTCGTTGCGGTTGTATCTATAGATCATAACATTGGCACCGCGGCGGCTATTTGATGAGATAGGGATGATTCTTATCTCAGCTCCTGGGTGCTAGCGATCCAAGGTTTGCTTGATGCAGCTACTCTAGAGGCAATACTGTGCAGGGAAGCTCTGTCACTTGCAGAAGATCTAAATTTGCAGCATCTTCATATTTGCGTCGGACTGCATGGAAGTGGTGAATGGAATTCGAGACAGCACTGGAGGTGCGTTCGGAGGGATCATCAAGGAGATAAACACAAAGAGAAATGTCTTTTATTTCATGTAATTTTGTGCATTAGTCTCGAGCTACAATTATGAAGCTCATAAGATAGCTAGGCTGGGTACTGTTCTACCTCAGGGGAGGCATATTTGGTTGGGTACACCCAACGATGATCATGTAATTCCGGTAAACGTTGACATTAGTTAATAAATCCTGTTGTCTTTTCTCAAAAGACAAAAATCCTGGCTCGCCGCCATTTTTATTGACAAAGTGAAATTTTGGTAGTACATGCGCCATTTTGAAGATGGTAACTTACCCCAGAATTTAATACTGGTGTAAGTACATTCTATTTCATGATGAGCCTAATAATATCAATTTGATTTCTTTTGCATGCCACTAATTCTTTTAGTTAAATGATCAAACATATAAATATTTGACTGATAAAATTTTGAAGGTACATTTTCTAAAAAACAATAATAATAATTGTCCTTTGCTCCAGTTGATGTACATAGTTTTATATTATTGATTATTTACCATGTCCAAAAAAGATTAGCACCGATGCCAAAGGAAACAGTACACAGAAAATAAAAAAAAGCCCGGGACCATCCAAAATGGATCTACTTCATGACATGATCTCGAGAATCATACCATGAATCGTATGACATGTGACCAAATTGAACGAGAAATATGCTACTACTAGATAACTACCTCAAGAAGAGTTCATTGTACGTGCACCATTGTTGACATAACTAAAGACAAGCTTCGAGCCAACACCTTTAGCAAGAGCACGTCCCTTGCAAACTGACATTGTCCTAAAAAACATTGTCTGATCTCACCAGAGTTGCAGAGGGCATATGTAATTGATATCATTCTGCTACTAATATACTACCGTTTGCCGAAAAGAATCAAAATCCCATTGCCATTCTTTTATGTCCACCAATTAGGCTTATGGTTATGATACGTGCTTGAGTACTTGCTTTGTTTTTTTAACAACTACCAAAGTGGCACACGCACATTCACGGGATGTATTAAGTTAATTTAATGTCAATATATAGCACATCCATATTGATACTCGTAAGGGTGGTTTTGTTTGAACTATTTAACTAAATTTATGTTTACTTGGAAGACTGTTCTAGAAAGAAAAAAAAAACTTGGAAGACTTGGAATAATGTATCCCAAAACTCATTCCATATTTTTCATAGAATAAGTCTCAGTGTTCTTGTCCATTGATGCTATCACAGGCATATATGACATTAGTTTTAAATACGCAGCTAGACCAATGCTGCAGGTTCCCGACCTGTTAAAACATCACTAGTGGTTAGGATCCCCTGCATCAAATTATACATTTAGCACCAAACACATGGATATCTCCAAGACTCTTGGATGTTATGCAAAAGTTTGAAACAAAATTGAGGAGGACTCATCTATAAAATAAAGCATCCAAGAATACACCACAAAGTCTTCAGAAGGAGAATAACCCTCGGCCTCTGCATCGACAGAGTCACCAGAAGTCATAACTTACTATCTTTGAAAGCATTTGAACCGATAGTACATTTTATATTAGGAAATAAACATAAATCATTTGGTTCGGCCTAAAATTTTCTTTTCTTTTTGACAAAGGGTGAATTTTATTAGCTCAACATAAACCATCAAGAGGATACAAATATAATGAGCACAAACCCGGCCTCTGCATAGTTAGGATGCACACAACCAACACCAACACACATATACAAGAAACACGCTGACAAATAGCAAAGTCATGTAAGACCAAAGCTATATGTAGGCGAAAAAAGGGAAAAAACCCTAGCTCCGATCTGCGAGCTGCAAAGTACAACAATGACCATATCCGCACCAACCATCTTATGACATCACACTGATGTCGAGGTTCTTCAACACAACACCTTCAAGATTGGAGCGGCGCTCAATTGCCGCCGTCAATACAACCAGCCAGGTTAGAATCTAAGTTTTGACCCTAAAGAACCAGTCCAGACATATCCAAGCAATGCCTTGAACAAGGTAATGACGGAAAAAAAATCACCATTGCCAGGTATGACCGACACATGTCAGACCTAGGTTTTCTCCCCGGAGCTCGAGACCAGATAGTCGAGTAGCACCACCATCGATGTCACTTATGTGTTGTCGCATCTAATTTCTCGCAATCCCAGCAGCTACATGCGATTTGCGACCGCCGCCATTGCAACAACCCGTCTGCGTCAAATTGTCGTCCATACTTTGCATCTCCCTGTTGAACACAACCACCAGATCTGGAGAGAACAACCCTCATGCAGACCTTTCGGTGGTCACTGCAATTTGCGGCGAGTCCGCCGCCGCTGACCGGAGTGGCCATAGGAAATGAAGCCCCTAGATCTTCCATTAATCATCGCACCACTACCACCAGCAGGTCAGCCAGAGAATCCAGCACACCATTGGAGTCGTGCTGTCAGGGAACACAAATCCAATAAGCAAAATCATGTAACCCAATGACAGTGATGTCTACTACACAACTTGTTCTTCTAGACTTGTGTTGGGCCTCCAAGCGCAGAGTTTTCTAGGATAGTAGCAATTTTCCCTTAAGTGGATGGCCTAAAATTTATCAATCTGCGCGAGCCGTAGGATGAAGATGGACTCTCTCAAACAACCCTGCAACCAAATAATAAAAAGTCTCCTGTGTCCCCAACACACCAAATACAATGGTAATTTGTATAGGTGCACTAGTTCGACGAAGAGATGGGGATACAAGCGTAGTAATGGTAGTAGATATTGTTTTTTGTAATAGGGACAATAAAAAACAACAAGGTAGCAATTGATAAAACGGAACACAAATGGTATTGCAATGCTTGAACATGAGGCCTAAGGTCCGTACTTTCACTAGTGCAATCTCTCAACAATACTAATATAATTGGACTATATAACCATCCCTCGAAGTGCGATGAAGAATCACTCTAAAGTTCCTATCTAGCGGAGAACATAAGAAGAAATTGTTTGTAGGGTACGAAACCACCTCAAAGTTATTCTTTCCGATCAATCTATCCTACAGTTCATACTAAAATAACACCAAGCTATTCTTTCAGATCGATCTATCCATGAGTTCGTACTAAAATAACACCATATGATACACATCAACCAACTCTAATGTCACCTAGATACTCCAATGTCACCACGAGTATCCGTGAGTTGATTATACAATATGCATCAAACAATTTCATATTCATAATACTCAATCCAACACAAATAATCTCAAAGAGTGCCCCAAGATTTCTACCAGAGAAACAAAGGGAGAATGTGCATCAACTGCTATGCATAGATTACCCCAATGTCACCATGGGAATCTGCGAGTTGAGTGCCAAAACACATATCAAGTGAATCAATATGATACCCCATTGTCACCATGGGTATTCATAGCAAGACATACATCAAGTTCTCTCAAATCCATAAAAGCATTCAATCCGATAAAACGAAATCTCAAAGGAAAAAAAATCAATTCATCACAACAAGATAGAGAGGGGAAAACACAATATGATCCAACTATATTAACAAAGCCCGCAATACATCAAGATCGTGCCATCTCAAGAACACGCGAGAGAGAAAGAGAGATTAAACACATAGCTATTGGTACAAATCCTCAGCCTCGAGAGTGGACTACTCCCTCTCATCATGGTGGCCGCCGGGATGGTGAAGATGGCCACTGATGATAATTTCCCCCTCTGGCTGGGTGCCGGAACAGGGCCTAGATTGGTTTTTCGTGGCTACAGAGGCTTGCGGTGGCGGAACGTCTGATCTAGGGTTATTTCTGATGGTTTCTATATTTATAGGATTTTTCACCATTGGAATCACGCGAAGATGGGCCTCGAAGGTGAGCAGAACCCACCTGGGCACGCCTGAGCCTCCTGGCGCACCCAGGTGTCTTGTTCTCACCTCCTTCACCTTCTTGTTCTCCCATGAAGCTTCTAGTGCCTCTTTTGTTCCAAAAAATCGTCAAAAAGTTTTGTTGCATTTGGAGAACTTTTATTTCTGCACAAAAACAACACCATGATAGTTCTGCTGAAAACAGCGTCAGTTCAAGTTAGTTCCATCTAAATCATACCAAAACCATATAAAGTTGTTGTAAACATGACATGAATACTTCAAAAATTATAGATATGTTGGATACATATCAGACAACAACACACGCAAGAAATCACAGAAATCCTCTACAGGGAAGCCATAGATCGGACCGATGCGCTGTTGGATGATGGTGTTTCATGCTGGGGTTCAAGACGTCATGTACACCTCACCTTACACCACTTGGAGACGGTGAACGCTCCATGGCTGTCACAACTGGGAAACAATAGGGAGAGGATGCAACATGCACACTGCCAGGGGAGGGAAAAAGAAGAGGCATGGCGCACCGTCGACAACAAGGAGGAGTACTGGAGAAGGTGGTGCTGGAGATTGGATGGGAAGTCGCCCGTGTCGCCCAGTCAGGTGACGCGGGGGCGATCCGATAGTTCCAGGCATTTAGTCTAGTCCCCTATAATTTAATTAGCATCACACTCTAAGTTCATAAGTTTTATCTTTGGCAAAGCATCACTAGTAGAAAAAGGGTCAAATGTGAAGCACATTAGTGCCGGTTTGAATTTGAGCCGGCACTAATGTGTCCATTAGTGCCGGTTCGAACGGCTAGGCGGGCGGGCATCATTAGTACCTGTTCGTGGCAAACCTTTAGCACCGGTTCGTGCCACAAACCGGTACTAAAGTGAGTGGTGGCATGATGTTGTCAGTGTGGGGCCCCTCCAGCACCTTTAGTACTAGTTCGTATCACGAACCGGTACTAAAGGTCATCCTACATAAACCCTTCGTCCACCCGAGCTCGCTCTGTTCTTCCCCTTTCCCCTCTCCTTTCCGTTCTTCCCCTCTTCCTCTCAAGCTCATCACACATTTTGCCCAAATTTTTTCAAGATTTGAAGGCCCCCATCCATTCAAATGATCACAAAGGTTAGCAACTTTGTCCTTTCATCTCTCATTGCTAGATTAGCTCTTGCAATGCTTTATATAATGATTGATTTGTGAGTTTAGTAATTTGGGAGGAATTATATATATGTGCTAGTATTTGATTTTCATGCAATTTGAGGTCAAAAATAACACATAGTTTGCATATGTAGGTGTGGTTTACTTAGTGCCTTCTAAATCTCCGTCGTAACCACCGTCGATCGCCCGCAACGTCCCATCGCCGGCACCACCTTGTGGTGAGCCTCTTGTTCATGAATGTTTTATATAAAAAATTGATGTTTGTGTGATTTGGATATATAGTTACTCGTATAATTATCTTACCCATACGTTGTTTGTTATACATAGTGCCATGGTTTTGATATCTGTCCCCGTCGGCCCTCGTCCGAGTTATGATTCAGATGTGGTATATTCTCTTTTAAAACTATTTGTTGCATTTCGTGTTTATGACAAATTATGCCCATCAAGTTGACATAGATATTTTTATGTAGGAGGTAGTTGAACCAGAAATTCCAACCGACCCTATTGTCGAGAGGTTAAATTTAGTTGAAAGAGAAAATGAGGATTTGAAGGAAAAATTGAAAAGAATTGAGGGGGAGAAGATGCAATTGGAGTTGCATGTTGCCGATGTCGTCGATGATCACAAGATTAAGATAGAGAAAATGCGCTTGAAGATTAGAAATATTAGAAAATATGCTATTCATAGTGAGGCTTGGTATCATTATGCTGTTGGATCAATTGTTACCTTAGTTGCGATCTTGATCGCATTTGTTGTTGCATTTAAATTCTTTAGCTAGAGAGTTATTTGTTTGATGCATTTAAGTGTTGTATGCACTTGTATTAATTTGGTCTTTTTCGGTGTTGTGTAATGAAGATGAGCCGACAATGGATGTACGATGATCGATGCTCTCCTGAGTTCATTAATGGCGTGCAAACTTTTCTGCTTGCGGCTGAGGCAAACAAGCGGGCGGATGGTTTTATGCCTTGTCCATGTGCTGGCTGTAAGAATGATCTAAATTACTCTAAGTCAAGAACCATTCACGTCCACTTGTTTTAGTCCGGTTTCGTGCCCCACTATAATGTTTGGACCAAGCACGGAGAAAGAGGGGTTATGATGGAAGACAATGAAGAAGAAGAGGACGACGACAACTATCCTGGCCATGTGTTCCCTGAATACGATGATACAACAATGGGGGAAGAAGCTGAGCCGGTAATGCGGGAAGAAGCTGAGCCAGCAATGCGGGAAGAAGCTGAAGAAGAGGCATCAGATGAGCCCGTTGTTGATCTAGGTCAGGCCATTGCCGATGCAAAGAGAAACTGCGCAAGTGATTTGGAGAAGAAGAAGTTGCAGCGCATGTTAGAGGATCACAAAAAATTATTGTACTCGAATTGCATAGGCGACAAGAAAAAGCTGGGCACCACACTGGAATTGCTGCAATGGAAGGCAGAGAATGGTGTATTTGACAAGGGATTTGGAAAGTTGCTGGTAATGATAAAGAATATGCTTCCAAAGGACAACGAATTGCCCGAGAGTACGTACAAAGCAAAGAAGGTTGTCTGCCCTCTAGGGTTAGAGGTACAGAAGATACATGCATGCCCTAATGATTGCATCCTCTACCGCGGTGAGTACGAGGATTTGAATGCTTGCTCGTATGCGGTGCATTGCGCTCTAAGATCAGCCGCGATGACCTTGGTGATGTCAAGGGCGAGCGGCCCAGGAAGAATATTCTTGCCAAGGTGATGTGTATGCTCCTATAATACCATGGTTGAAACGTTTGTTCCAAAACAAAGAGCATGCCAAGGCGATGCGATGGCACAGAGAGGACTGTAAGAAAGACGGAAAGTTGAGAGTACCCGCTGACGGGTCGCAGTGGAGAAAAATCAAGAGAAAGTACGGGAAGGAGTTTGCAGATGATGCAAGGAACGTATGGTTTGGTCTAAGCGCAGATGGCATTAATCCTTTTAGGGAGCAGACCAGCAACCATAGCACCTGGCCTGTGACTCTATGTTTGTATAACCTTCCTCCTTGGTTGTGCATGAAGTGGAAGTTCATTATCATGCCAGTGCTCATCCAAGGCCCTAAGCAACCCGGCAACGATATTGATGTGTACCTAAGGCCATTAGTTGAAGAACTCTTACAGCTGTGGAATGGAACAGGTGTACGTGCGTGGGATGAGCACATGGGGGAAGAATTTGACCTAAAGGCGTTGCTGTTCGTGACCATCAATGATTAGCCTGCTCTCAGTAACCTTTCAGGACAGACAAACAAGGGATACTGCGCATGCACACACTGTTTGGACGATACCGACAGTATATATTTGGCTAATTGTAAGAAGAATGTGTACCTGGGACATCGTCGATTTCTTCCGAGCAGGCATGCCGTAAGAAAGAAAGGCAAGCATTTCAAAGGTGAGGCGGATCACCGGACGAAGCCTCGCCACCATACTGGTGCTGATGTACATGATATGTTTAAGGATTTGAAGGTAGTCTTTGGAAAGGGTCCTGGCGGACAACCTGTTCCGGATGACGCTGACGGACGCGCACCCATGTGGAAGAAGAAATCTATATTTTGGGACCTGCACGTGATGAAGAATCTTTGCGTGACCCTGCTTGGCTTCTTGGGCGTGTATGGGAAGACAAAAGATACACCTGAGGCACGGGAGGACCAGCAACGTATGCACGGAAAAGACAGAATACATCAGGGTCATGCCAGCTACGCTCTTACCAAAGAAGAGAAGGAAATCTTTTTGAATGCCTGCTCAGTATTAAGGTACCGTCTGGCTTCTCATCAAATATAAAGGGAATAATAAACATGGCAGAGAAAAAGTTCCAGAACCTAAAGTCTCATGACTGCCATGTGATTATGACGCAACTGCTTCCGGTTGCATTGAGGGGGCTTCTATCGGAAAACGTTCGATTAGCCATTGTGAAGCTATGTGCATTCCTCAATGCAATCTCTCAGAAGGTAATCGATCTAGAAATCATACCAAGGTTAGAGAATGATTTGGTGCAATGTCTTGTTAGTTTCGAGTTGGTGTTCCCACCATCCTTCTTCAACATCATGACGCACGTCCTAGTTCACCTATGCGAAGAGATTAACGTTTTGGGTCCTGTGTTTCTACACAATATGTTCCCCTTTGAGAGGTTCATGGGAGTCCGAAATATGTTCATAACTATGCTAGGCCAGAAGGAAGCATCTCCAAGGGCCATGAAAATGAGGAGGTCATTGAGTTTTGTATTGACTTTATTCCTGACCTTAAGCTAATTGGTGTTCCTGAATCACGACATAAGGGCAGACTGGATGGAAAAGGCACGCTAGGAGGGTATCAAATAATATGTATGGACGGACATTCTCTCACTGAAGCACACTACACAGTTCTATAGAATTCCGCCTTGGTGGCTCCGTATATGGACGAACACAAGAATTTTCTACGCTCCAAACACCTGGAGCGGTCTGATGACTGGATTACACATGAACAAATCAGGAGTTTCGCCGGCTGGTTGCAGACACGTACCATGCATGACGCCTCTATTGAAGATGACCTGTACTCGCTGTCCCAGTTACCATCTTTGAATATAATGACTTTCGAAGGGTACGGCATAAATGGTAATACATTTTACACGATCGCCCAAGATAAGAAGAGCACCAACCAAAACAGTGGTGTCCGCTTTGATGCAGCAACCAAGATGGGAAAGGAAACATATTATGGTTATATACAGGACATATGGGAACTTGACTATGGACGTGGTTTGAAGGTCCCTTTCTTTCGGTGCAAATGGGTCAATATGATACGAGGCGGGGTAACGGAAGACCCGCAGTACGGAATGACAACAGTGGATCTCAATAATCTTGCGTATGCAGACGAACCATTCGTCCTAGCCAATGATGTGGCACATGTTTTCTATGTGAAGGACATGTCTACCAAGCCGAGAAAAAGAAAAGATATGGAAGCGAATGCATCATACGATGAGCCAAAGAGGCACATAGTTCTTTCTGGGAAGAGAAACATCGTGGGAGTGGATGACAAGACAGACATGTCAGGAGATTATGAAAAGTTTGATGAAATTGCTCCATTCACAGTGAATATTGACCCGAGCATCCCGTTAAATGATGAAGATTTTCCATGGTTACGGGGCAAAGGGACATACGCGAAGAAAAAGTTTCACACACAAAGATCTGGGATGTGATCGGCTTTCACCCACATAGCATGTGCAAAAAAGTAGAGAGGGTTACGGCAAAAACTTTCTTCTATGTTTCACACCTAGGAGGGAATCTCTGTAATAGTTAGGGTAGTTATGTGTTTTGGCATTTGAAACGCGAAGAAATTTTGTGTGCAAACAAATTCTTTCATGCATTTACTGATTTTTTCAGCTAAATTGAAAAACACTTCAAATGAACTCCAAAAACTTTGAAAGTTGGCATGGTATCATAATTTCACCCACATAGCATGTGCAAAAAAGTAGAGAGGGTTACGGCAAAAACTGGATGCACTTCGTGTACAAAATGGACAATCTCTTTTGAACTATCAGGGTTTCGGACGAAAACTCATCTGTTACAAAGGCATTTCATTTTTTAAATAACCTAAGCATTACTAAATTGAATATAATGATAAAACACACTAATATTAAACATAATAAAAAAGAATCACTGAAAAATGTATTTTTAAAGTTAAGTTATTCACAAACTAGTGATTCACACAAATTTCAAATAATTCAAAATTTAAACTATTCACATTTGAAAACTACCGGCACTAACTGAAAGTTTCTAATTTTTTGTACCTAAAGAAAAAATATTCACAAAGAAACTCTAAATACAACAAAAAACAACTAAAAATAAATAAAACAAAATAAATAAAGCAGAAAAGAAAAAACTAAATGAAAAAAAGCCCACCTACTGGGCCACAGCGGACTGCATACGACTAGAAACCCAAATTATAATTGGGCCAGGATACAGGCCCGCTAGCCCAATAGGCCCATCAGGGCATAGCAGCAAATGTAGGCCCGGAAGGCCTGCTTAAGAGACGAGCTCGAGAGAGCTACCGCACTGGCACTACTAGGAAAAGGCCTACTAGTGGCGCACTAGTTTTGCCTACTAATGGCGCACTACTGGTGCGCCACTAGTACCACACCACTAGTATTTTTTTACTAATGGCGCACCACTCGTGCGCCATTAGTATCTGGTATACTAATGGTGCACCACGCCGTGCGCCATTAGTATAGACCACCATGCGCCATTAGTATGCCTCCCAGAGGGCCATATTTACCCACGTGCTTTGGCATACTAATGGCGCACTACGGGGTGATGCGCCATTAGTATCCTTTGGCATACTAATGGCGCACTATGTAGTGATGCGCCATTAGTATCCTTTGGCATACTAATGGCGCACTTTGAGGTGATGCACCATTAGTATGAATATTAGGTTTTTTTACTTTTCTGATTTTTGCACAGGTTACAAAATATATTATTGGACAGAATATAGACAACAGCACACAGCAACAGCAGATTCATCGAATACAATAGAAGATTAGTCTTCGAATACAATTCATCATATTAGTCTCCGAATTCAAAAGACCGAACAAAGATAAAACATTACAAGTCTCGAGACCACGAGTAGCGAGTTTGTCTTTACATTACAAGTCGATATCGATCATCTAAACTACCATCACATAGAAGAGAGCTGCGGTCATCACGATGAGCATCATCGCGATGAAACTGGTCTTCATCCGGTTCCTCCAACGCTCCCTCTTCTCTTCTGCTAGATAGCGGGCGTATCTAGAATCCGCCTCCGCCCTAGTGGTGTATCCTTTGTAACACTACTAGGAAAAGGCCTACTAATTGCGCACCTAATTTGGCCATTAATGGCGCATTAGTGGTGCGCCATTAGTGCCACGCCATTAGTATATTTTACTAATGGCACACCACTGGTGCGCCATTAGTATCTGGTATACTAATGGCGCACCTCGGCTGCGCCATTAGTATATACAACAGTGCGCCATTAGTATGCCTCCCAGGGGGCCATGTATAACCAGGTGCTTTGGCATACTAATGGCGCACAACAACATAATGCGCCATTAGTAACTTCGGCATACTAATGGCGCACTGTTTAATGATGCGCCATTAGTATCCTTTGGCATACTAATGGCGCACTATGATGTGATGCGCCATTAGTATGAATATTAGTTTTTTTTTAATTTTTTAATTTTTTGTTTTTTGCACAGGTTACAAAATGTATAATTGGACAAAATATAGACAGCACACATCAACAACAGATTCATCGAATACAATAGAAGATTAGTCTCTGAATACAATTCATCATTTTAGTCTCCGAATACAATTCATCATATTAGTCTCCGAATTAAAAAGACCGAACAAAGATAGAACGTTATAATATAAGTCTCGAGACCGCGAGTTTGTCTTCATATTACAAGTCGATATCGATCATCTAAACTACCATCACATAGAAGAGAGCTGCGGTCATCACGATGGATGATTTCCGCAAACTCCGACTGGATGCGAAAGAATTCTTGTCTGATGTCCGCGTCCTGGATTGCCGACACGCTCGCGGCCCAATCTTTGAGTCTACTCGGTAGCAGAAGTTGATGATGGTCCCGTACGATCACCCGCATGTGATGGATGGCATAGTAGGCACCCTTCTGACCGCCAGGCGGCTGCTTGACGCAGCAGAACGTCGTATTGTGGGAGAACACGTGCTTGCCGTACTTACGAATAGGCCTGGTGAAGGTGCCTCCAGATTTGACGTAGCCGGGGAGAACATCATCAAGAACCTTCTTGACATTTGTGTAGTCTACGTTCGACTGACGGTCCGGGTCGAAATACGTGGCCATGGAATATTTGGGGCTTAGGAGGATGAGCGTGCAACGTGTGTCACTGCAGAAAACACGGAATGTTAAAAGAAAAACGATCGAAATCTAAGAATTCATATGTTACGGGGCGGTTGAGGGGATGACTTACTCGGGAAAGTAAGGCACGAGGAAGTTATCCTTATCTTGGTTTGCCAGAATGACGCCTTCGAGGTAAGAATTCGCGACTTGCCGGTCCCTAGCACTGCCCAAGATCTTGGCACGCATGTAGAAGGGGTCGACTATCACGATGTCCGGGGTCTTGTCGCGAATGATCCGCATCTCCATACTCAGCAAAAATAGCCGAATGAAGGTGTAGTGCAGCGGATGAAGGTTCAACATAGCGTGGATGCCATCAAACTGCAGGACGATCGTACCCCCGATGGAGTTATCCACAAAGCCCTTGCCCTCTGGCACCTTGGCCGCGAAAACCGGGTATGCCACATCCTTCTCTCCGAGACACCGCTTCTCCAAAGAAAGAACACTGTCATGCAGACTCTGCATAGCACCGGTTGCAGCATCGAGCATATTTCTCGGTAGCATCGGCCTACCCGCCACATGCACCCTCCTCGAGATATCCTCAGGTGCAGGTGGCCCGTCCTGAGCACGAATCGTACTCGGTGCCGGCTAGCCCGCACCCTTGTTAGTCTTTCTTTTGCGTGCCTGCTTCTTCTCCCGTAGTGGGACCGAGTTCTGCTCACAAACCGCCTTCTTGAGTGTGTTGGGGCTGATAATATTTCGCACGTCGCCTATCTGAGGCTCGGTGAAGTCGGCAGCTGGAGGCGTCTCCTGAGAGCTGAACAGCAGACGATGCCTATTGCAACTTGGCTTCTCCGCGGTACCAGCTAGATCGCGCACGTCTTTTGTTGGGTTGGGTTCTTGAGAAGGAGGCCCCATGAAGTCGCCACCGTACCCATGATCGGCAAAGTACTGATCAACGTTGGCAAATGTATCGTCGTCGTCGTTCTGATCCTGTGCCATATGCATGTTTGGATCCAGTGGCATAGGGATGTCCGGCATCGTTGCGGCGGTCTTGCCATGGGGCCGACTTGGCGCCGGCATGACTGGCGGTGTTGTCTTTGGGGTGGTGTCCCCCGCCCCCAAACGAATCTGGCTCTTCGGCCAAAGCAGGGGCCAGCTCAGGCAGGCGTTGAGGGTCATCACGTCAACATCGTCGGCCCCAACGGGTCGAATCGGAGGTAACAACTCGTCGTAGCCTGGCAGCACCCGAACCAGTTGAACCCTAAACAAGTTGGGTGGCATCTGGGTACCGTGGAACAAGGGGTTGCCCGGTTGAACGATTTTGCCTTTGGCGACATCGACCAACTCGTTGTTCACGAAGTGTAGGAGAGTGCACGGAACGTCGGCGGCGCCCTGCGAAAACATGTAGGGCGTCAGGGATGCCCAGTCAAAGGCAAGGAGATGAAGTCCTCGGCCGAGAGAGGATTAATTAGTTACCGTGATGATGGCGTCGAGCTCGGCTAATGTCGAGGCACCACCAACGGCGGGCGTGCAGTTGACGGAGGGGCCGCTTGCTGCAGAGGTGTCGGCCGGCGTACACCCGGGTGCATTCAGCTCCCGTGCCGGCGTCAGAGACACCAATGGCCCCGCCACTGCGTTCTGCGAGTTGCTGGCCGTGAAGCTAGGAATCGGGGGCGGCCCCTGTTGCCCGCCCGCAATCCACGCACTAATCCCCTGGATCAAGGTAGGCACAATGGCGGTGATCGTCCTTCCGAGTTGTTGTTCCACTTGCTCTTGGACAATCTCTGGAATCCGCGCCACCTGTGCCCTGAGTTCTTGAACCTCGCGCGCCTGGCTTTCCGAGCTGGTCTTTTTCTCCTTTCGCCCACCAGTTTTATAGTATGACGACCATTTTGTCGACAAGCCTTTGCAGGCCACACGACCAGCTGACGTCGGCTTACTGACCTTATCCTTGTTCTTCATTACATTCAACGCCCTATTTAGAGTGGTGTCCCAAGGGTTGCTCTTAGTCGACCCCGCGCTACTGCTTTCAGTCGCCTGCGGAAGGAATGTGAACCATTTAGAAATTTGGCTTCATTAATTAGAATGCAACCATATGGAGCTAATTACGCGGGGGTGTATTCCTTACCAGAACAGGCTCAAGCGCCCTGGTCTTCGGATCCGTGGTAAGCTCCTTTGTTTTTGGGTCCTTCTTGTACCGGGCCCTGACAAAGTTCCTGGTCTGCTTGTCACCGTATTTATCGAAGAGGGGCGGTAGGCCTTGCTCGGCACGGTCCGCCTCCTCCTTGTCCCATATAGGCTCCGCCACTCTGTAACCGCCGGGACCGAGTGTGTGTTCCCCTAAGTTCAGCTCCCGCATTTCTTTTCCCCACTTACTTGATTCGGAGCTTGCGGTGCTCGAGCAATTGATCTTGAAGTCGTTGTAGTCATCTTCGGTGATCGAACGATTTTTCTCCTTGATCTTCTCACAACTCTCACCTTTCTCGATCATTCTCTTCACATTGCTTTTCCAAGTAGACAGGGCCGTGCTCATCTTCATGAGGGCAGCACTGTTCACTTTATTCCCTTTGAGGCTTGTGTTTCCAAATTCAGCAGGGAACTTGTATTGTTCATGCAGCTTCGTGAAGAGGAGGTTGCGCAAATTCCCTCGGTCAGGATGCCTGAGGTTCTCGGTGTTGATCGAGACGGTGCTCCGGAGAATGCACCCGAGCTGAAGCGAGTACCCCTTGACTATTCGTTCGGGAGCCGTTGGATTCCCGTCGGAGTCCACTTCAGTAACTTCCTCCTTGAGGGTGCGGAGCACGGTCGGGTGCCGGTCCTTCCGTTGCCTCTTCGGTTGGCTGCCATTTGTGCGTGCGCCGCCATCATCAGTGGTGGCATCCTCGGCGGCACCATTAGTGGTGGCATCACCCCGGTCATCCTCGGTGGTACCATCAGTGGTCTCAGGATCGGTGGGGAAGGCGGCGTCCTCATACAAGTGAGGTTGTTCCTCCATCTCCTGGGACAGCTCCCAGAATGCCTTGATGCCCGAACCCCCGGCCTCATCGTTGTTGGCCATGTTTCTCTCTAAATAGGAAGAAAGTTTGGTCAAAAAGTTGGTTATTGTCAAGGAACAAGATCTCTAAGTTGACCAAATAACCTAATTCTCGAGGAATGTCGCCAAAAAGTTGGTTATTGTCAAGGAACAATTGAGAGATGTTTGTGATATTGCCTAGGTGTTTTGGGATAGAACCTGTTAGTGTGTTGTTGCTAAGGTCCAAGTCCACGTTCTCAGGGTAACCTAGTTCTTGAGGGGTGTGTCTAGAAAGTTGGTTGCTGCAAAGATACAAGGTTGTGAGTTTGGTCAAATTGCCTATGATGTTTGTGATATTGCCTTGGATCTTGAAGGCACTGTTGCATGATGCAGTGGTACAGCCAGCATGCGACCTCATCTTTGCAGGCTAATTTTCTAGATTGTAACACCGGGATTTGTGCACAAGCTAAGCTAGCTAAGACAGTAGCTTCCTTGCAACCCACAAAAGACAAAGGAAAAGGGGTGAAAAGGGGGAGATGGTTAGCTTTGATGAGCAGGCAACATCTTCCTAACCCCCTTCTTCTTGTCTCCTCTCACTATCTCTCTCACACACATGGCAAGCAAGGGTGTCTGAGTGTGTGAAAAAAATACTTAACTAATCCAACCACTAAAGCAAATTAATTTTTATTTCGGTTGAGAATCGGGCACCTTCTAGGTCAAGAAAATTGGGCATGACCTTTGCTAATTTTCTTGACCTTGGAGTGCCCCATTTCTCAACCGAAACGGAAATTAATCAATGTTTCAGGAGAAAGGGGTCATTTTAGAAGATCACAAGTAGCAGCAGCATCACTTGACAAAATCACAACTAGCAGCAGCAACTCGCAGATAGCAGCAGCAGCATCACTTGACAAGTAGTAGAGCAGCAGCAGCATCATCATCACAAGTAATACACTTAGCTACCAGTTCAGAAATACAGCTAAGATAAGATCCTACCAAAACTAAACACAACATATATATACCAAGCATCTTGCCAGCTAGTAGACCAGCTAGTAGACCATCATTTGTCAGGCCAAATTAAGGCCAAACAGAAAACCAATGTGGCCATGGCACAAAGTCCATGACCCAGAACAGAGCACTTTACTAAAAATGAAGAAGAAAAAAGGCATTCATGCACTGGTTGTAGCAAATCATCACTTCTGAATCAAAACACCATGCTGGTGTAGCCATAGGCCCACATTAGTCTAAAATCCTGCTTTATTTTTCACAACAGAAAGGTCAAAACAACAATAAAAAAGGAGATCCCAATCTGGTCTAATTGATCCTTGGAAATTATAGAATGTTCATCTATGCATGGAAAAACAACAATTAGGACAGGGAAATTACTATGCAGCTAATAGTCTTTAAGCATTGAAACACAGCTAAGGTTACAACCCAGAAGTGATGGTTAACACTTCTAATAAACATGGCAATTTTAAATTATGACACACAATGCCATAATTAATCAAGAGTTACTACTATAGTACTCATGTACTCCATCTTACAGAGTTACTCCATCACAGCAACAACAACCTTGCAGATCAAAAATGATTTGTGTAATCTGGTTGGTACTCTTACAGTTGCATAAATTGAAAAAAAATTGATCTGTGTGATCTGGGTTACAGTATCAGCAACCTTGCATTTCATTTTATACAAAATTGTACTCCATCACCTAATTCATTGATGTTTCTAAGCAAAATTCACAAGTTCAGAAGATCACAAGTTCACAAGATCTACAGTAGCAGCAGCATCACAAGTTGACAAAATTCAGTGGACTTAGAAGTTGGAGCTAGAGCAGCATCACTAGAGTGCAACTACAAGAACAAGCACCGGCATCATTTAAGCAGCAGCAGCAGCAACAACATCAAGCAGATTACACATCACGGGTCACTAGAGCGGATTAAGTGATGACAGCCTACTCCTCTGATCTTTGGACAAGTAGCTGACCACCACCAGATGGAGTGGTCACTAGAGAAGATTACACATCACAAACAGGAACTCACTTGAGCAGATTACACATCCAAGCATCACTTAAGCAGTACTCCCGACGAACCGAAGGGGAAAGGGAGGGGATCGACAGAGGAGCTCACCGTCACCTGCAGGTGAGCAAAGCGGGCTCGGGGGAGAGCTCGCCGGAGCGAATTGTCGACGGAGTCCGCTGGGCCGAAGAGGAAGCCGGTGGCGGGGAAGGTGTCGCGGGGGCGTCCGGAGTCCTACGGCTTGTCCGGGGAGACGTAGTCGAGGGAGGTGGAGTGCTTGGGCACGTCCGTGTGGCATGAGGTCGACGGTTGCCACGATGGTGCGAGGTGGCCGGCGACGGGCGCGTTGCGCGCGGGTTGCCGATGCGGATCTGGGGGAGAGGAGAAGGCGAGAGGGCGAGGGGAAGCGCGAGGGGGCAAGTGGGGAGGGGGCGAGGAGGCAGGGCGCAGTGGGTCGGGGCAGCGGCGGTGACGCGGTGGAGGGAGGGACGAGGGAAGGAGCGGCGTGGTGGATCGAGGGAGAGGGAACTGGCGAGGGGGAGAGGGAAAGGGGGATCGGGCACAATACTAATGGCGCACCACCCCTCGGTGCGCCATAAGTACATCCATACTAATGGCGCACCTCACCGTGGTGCGCCATTAGTAGTTTTTTTCTTATAGCAATGGCACAATACTAATGGCGCACCACCCCTCGGTGCGCCATAAGTACATCCATACTAATGGCGCACCTCACCGTGGTGCGCCATTAGTATTTTTTTTATTTCTACTTATTTGCGTTTAAATATGTTCAAACTTGTTTAAATCATAACATTAATATTTTTTATAAGACAGTAATAATTTTTTAAAAAATATCATCAAACAGTAATGCCGGTGGAGTGGGGGAGGGTGCGCAGGGTGCGGGTGGTCGGCGGCGGCGGTTGAGTAGGGGAGGGGTGCGGGGGGTCGGCGGCGGCGGTTGAGTAGGGGAATCGAGGGTGCGGGGGGTCGGCGGTGAGGGGGACCGGATCTGGCGAGGTGGGATAGCGATCGAGATGGAGGGGGATCGAGATCGAATGTCCATGAAATTTAAAAATATTCATGATAGTTCAAAAAGTGCCCATGAAATACAACCGAGAAATGAAGGCTACGATTTAAATAAAATCGATCTTAGCGAGCTATATGTTCACAATCTTCTTGCCCTTCTTTTTCACAAATGGAGTTCTTCTGCGGAACGCACGTCCTTTAGGTAGGGTGGTCCTGCTTCTTCTTGTGGTGTATGCTGCTACTTCATCATCGTCGTCATGTTCGATCCTCGGGTCGCCGTACTTGTCGAAGTCTTGCTCATTGGCTACTCCATCCATTCCGATGATCTTCCTTTTTCCTCTCATCACGACAACACGACTGGGCTTTGACGGGTCGGTAATGAAGAAGCATTGGTCCACTTGGGAAGCCAGTACCCATGGCTCATTTTTCGCGGCGACGTTTGCGCCCGCGGTCTTGGATTTGGCTTCGGGTATAACCATGGTGGTGAAATACCGGTCTTCTTTTAGGACGCTCTTGGCCCATCTGACACGGAACATCGGGACCTTCTCTCCAGCGTTGCTCAGCTCCCAGATCTCCTCGATCCTTCCGTAGTATCTGTCCTTGTCGTTACAGGTGTAGGATTCCATCGTTACCCCGGAGTTCTGATAACCATCGCTCTTCATGTCCTTGGCCTCGATGTAGAATGTGTAGCCGTTGATATCGTATGCCTCATAGGTCATCAGGTTGTGCTCGGCGCCCTGTGACAAGGCGAATATGAGTTGTTCTTCCGCGGAAGAATCCTCATGTAAAGGGTACGACAGAAGCTTCTGCTTGAACCAACGCGTGAAACATGAGTTGTGCTCTTTGAGTATATCTCCGTCCGTCCTCTGTTGGCCTCGGTCATTGTACGTCTTCTTAATAAAGGTTTTGTGCTCTACCACCCAAGGATCGACCACGTCTATGTGTTGTAGCGCGACTAGGTTTGCTCTTTCAAAGTCGGCGAGTCGACCCTCGAAGTCGACATGCATTTCGCGACGACCCTCACGGTGACCCCATCCAGCGAGCCTGCCGAGGTGCCTGTTGACGGGCAGACCAACGGGGTTCTCGATGCCTAGATAATTCGTGCAGCAGGAGATGCACTCTTCGGTCGGAAAGCCCCTGGCTATGCTTCCCTCTGGACGTGACATGTTGCGAACGTATCCTTTGATGACACCATTCATCCTTTCGAATGGCATCATGCTGTGCAGGAACGTCGGCCCGAGTTGGATGATATCGTCCATGATATGGACCAGCAGATGCACCATAATGTCGAAGAATGCGGGTGGGAAGTACATCTCAAGCTCGCATAGTATCACCACGATCTCTTCCTGTAGCCTTCTGAGTTGCCTCACACCAACAGACTTCCGAGAGATGACGTCGAACAAGTTTCATAGGCCAAATAGGGTTTCACGGACGTGCGCGTCCATGATCCCACGGATTGCAACTGGAAGTATTTGCATCATCAGCACGTGATAGTCGTGAGACTTCATCCCGCTGAACTTCTGCTTCGCTGGGTCTAGGTATCTGCTTATCTTCCCCGCGTAACCATAAGGAAGTTTTACTCCTACGAGGCAGGTGAAAAACTACACGATCTCCTCCTGACTTAGAGTGAAGCACGCGGGAGGGTAGTCATTTCCGGTCTTCTTGGCCTTCTTGCCTTTGCGACGACTTTCCGTGTCCTGCTTCGCGTCATCATCATCATCATCATCATAATGATCATCATATATAGTGTGAAGCTCCTGCCTGATGCCCATTGATTTCAAGTCTGCCCTTGCTTTCGGCCCATCTTTGGTCCTCTCTGGCATGTTGAGCAGGGTACCAAGCAGACTCTCACACACATTCTTCGTGATATGCATGACATTAAGGCTGTGAGGTACACGGTGGATCTTCCAGTACGGCAAGTCCCAGAAAACAGACATTGTTTTCCATACCTTCAGCAGCGGCTCTGGCGCATTTCGCTTCTTTCCCAGCTCTGGCGTCTTTTGCTTCTTTCCCGGCAGTGGGCAGTCTTTCCAATTTTTCAACAGCTCGTCTATTTCCTCGCCGCTCCTCGTACGCGGGCGTCCTCGGGGTTCGGTTTCACCATCGAACAGATCCTTGCGTTTTCTCCACGGGTCATCGTCGCGAAGCCACCTTCGATGTCCCATGAACACGGTTTTCGAAGACCCAGGATCTCTATCTAGCTGGCGATACGTTGTGTCATCCATGCACCTTACGCATGCAGAAAATCCGTGGACCACCTGCCCCGCGAGATATCCGTAACCGAGATAGTTGTGCACCGTCGTGAGAAGTGCGGCTCTCATAGGGAAATATTCTTTCTCTGAGGCGTCCCACGTATTGGCTGGCGTTTTCCACAGCGTGTCTAGCTCCTCTTTCAGCAGCCCCAGATACAGATTGATGTCGTTCCCTGGTTGTTTTGGTCCTTCAATTAGCATACTCATGTGAATGTACTTCCTCTTCATGCACAACCAGGGGGGAGGTTGTACATCCACACAAACACAGGCCAGGTGCTATGTGTGCTTCTCTGGCTGCCAAACGGATTGACTCCATCGGTGCTCACGCCCAGCACGATGTTCCTTGGATCATTCCCAAATTCTGTCTTCAAAGTTCAACGCTTGCCACTGGCTCGCATCCTTAGGGTGACTCAACATCTTGTCTTTTTTATCTATCTCCGGATCATTTGCGTCATCTTCTCGCTTCTTCTCCTCCCTATCCGCGTGCCAACGCATGAGCTTTGCTACCTTAGGGTCCGCGAAATACCGCTGCAGACGAGGAGTGATCGGAAAGTACCACACCACTTTTCGAGGAGCTTTCTTCCTCTTCTTGTATCGAGTGACGCCGCACACCGGACATATGGTAGACTCCGCGTGCTCGTCCTGATAAATGATGCAATTGTTCATGCACACATGGTATTTCACGTGCGGTAAATACAGAGGACACACGATTTTCTTCGCCTCCTCCAAACTGGTCGGGCACTTGTTCCCCTTGGGAAGACATTCGTGCCAGAATGACATGTTCTCGTCGAAGCATGCGTCGGTCATTTTGTGTTTTACCTTCATCTCCAGAGCCATGAGCGTTACTTTCAGGCGGGTATCCTCAGGCCCGCATCCTTCATACAATGGAGTGACCGCGTCTAACTCAAGTTGATCCATCTTGGCTTTCTCTCTAGTGGCAGCTCTTGCGTTATCCGTCTGCTTGAGAAGCAGCTCTTGAATATGAGGGTCCTGCACCCAGCCCATCGATGGTCCAGCGTCGTCTGCTCCGCCGGCATCATCATCTTCATGATCATGCCCGTCGTCTGCTCCGGCATCTTCCTCATCATCATGTCCTGCAGCTTCTACATGATGACATTGTACAGCATCACCGTCGTGATCATCTCCTGGGGATTCTTCGTCTTCTCGCCCGCCCGAGCCGAGGTGGTTGTCTTGCTGCCCTTCCTCATTTCTTGCCCGGCCCCCATGGACGACTTCGTAGTCATCTTCATCACCTTGCCACCGATAGCCATCCATGAAACCACGCAAGAGCAGGTGGTCCCGCACCTGCCCGGATTCCGGGTCCGCAATAAGGCTCTTCAGCTTGCATCTTCGACACAGACATCTTATCTCCGTCTCGTTCTTTTGAAGTATCTCGGCCTTCGTGGACCTCAAAAACCTATTCACGATGCCTTCGGTCATCATGCGGACCATGGTCGCCTGCGGGGTAGAGCAAAACGATATTTTAGAACCAAGAAAAAATTTGGCATGACTTTCCCTAAAAATAGGACCAAAAAGAATGCTTAATGCCAAAATTCTCGCCGAAACAGAAATGAATCAACATTCCGGCAAAATATTGGCAACTATCGCATTTCAAATACGGGTACACCTCCAAACACAAACACATATGCAACACCACAAACATATGCAACGCCACGAACATACATAGATCTAGCTAGGCCATAAAAAGAGCATGTGCACATTGTTGTAGGGAGAACAACGTAAATATAGCTTCCCCCATTACTTACCTATCAAAACAAGGTAATTTAACCATTTAAATTGAATGAATTTATGGTGGAAATGCAGTGAAAAAGAGGAGGCACCCAAGACAAGGAGGAGGTGGAGAGAATGAAGTGGGGAGAAAGTGAGTGTGGGTAGGAGAGGCTCGCCAAAATATCTTGTTGCTGCCCACTTACTAATGGCGCACCAACTCCAAATGCGCCATTAGTAATCCAGGTTACTAATGGCGCACCTTATGGTGGTGCGCCATTAGTAGTTTTGCAAAAAAAAATACTAATGGCGCACTGTCCCACAGTGCGCCATTACTAGTTTGAACTAGTAATGGCGCACGGTGGAACAGTGCGCCATTAGTAGTTTTGCAAAAAAGGGAATAAAAAATATAATAAAAAACAACATTAGTGGCGCACTTTCCGACAGGTGCGCCATTACTAGTTACAACTAGTAATGGCGCACTTTGTCTGGATGCGCCATCAGTATGTTTGGACAGGTGCACTAGTTCAAAACAAAAATTTGATACTAATGGCGCACCCTGTGCCAGGTGCGCCATTAGTAGTTTCAACTCTAATGGCGTATCAGAAGGTGGTGCGCCATTAGTATATACTAATGGCGCACCGCTTGTCAGGTGCGCCATTAGTGTCAATCCCATCTATAGCCCTTTTTCTAGTAGTGTAACTATTACCGCTGAAACGGTGAACCTGTCTCCGACACTCCTCCCAGTCGTCGTAGACTCCGGGAACCTTACCCTTGTACATGACATACGACGGCATCTCTATGCACAAGCCAAACAACAGACAATACATAAGCAATATATAAGTATGGAACAAAAGGATCGGAAGAGAAAAGCAAGACATTAATAGCGCGATTCATGGTCCTACTAATAAATAGCATCGATTACATCTAAGTTGAACGACTGTCCAAACCAAAGAGACATATAATTCATTGAAATTTAATTACAACATGAGCCAATCAATGTTTCAGAACTACACATAGCATCACTACTTTCGACTCGACTCATGGGACCGGAGCGTGGATGAAGCCGTCGTCTGTCGTGATGGTCATGAAATCGCGGGCGTTGTCAGCCTGCATTTGTAGGTAGAACTACCCCGAGGTATGAAGGACATCTTGATGGATGATTTCCGCTAACTCCGACTGGATGCGAAAGAATTCTTGTCTGATGTCCGCGTCCTGGATTGCCGACAAGCTCGCGGCCCAATCTTTGAGATTATCTGGTAGCAGAAAGTGATGATGGTCCCGTACGATCGCCCGCATGTGATGGAGGGCATAGTAGGCATCCTTCTGACCGCCAGGTGGCTGCTTGTGTTGGGGAACGCAATAATTTCAAAAATTTTCCTACGCACACGCAAGATCATGGTGATGCACAGCAACGAGAGGGGAGAGTGTTGTCTACGTACCAACGCAGACCGACTGCGGAAGCGATCACACAACGTAGAGGAAGTAGTCGTACGTCTTCTTCCCGATCCGACCGATCCAAGCACCGTTACTCCGGCACCTCCGAGTTCTTAGCACACGTTCAGCTCGATGACGTTCCTCGGGCTCCGATCCAGCAAAGCGTCGAGGAAGAGTTCCGTCAGCACGACGGCGTGGTGACGATCTTGATGTACTACCGACGCAGGGCTTCGCCTAAGCACTGTAACGGTATGATCGAGGTGGAATTTGGTGGCAGGGGGCACCGCACACGGCTAAGGAACGATCTCAAGGATCAACTTGTGTGTCTTGGGGTGTCCCCTGCCCCCGTATATAAAGGTTGGAGGGAGGGGGGCTGGCCGGCCAAAGAGGGGGAGGCGCAGGAGGAGTCCTACTCCCACCGGGAGTAGGACTCCCCCCTCCAATCCTATTCCAACTAGGACTCCTTGGGAAAAAGGGAGAGGGAAAGAGAGAGAGGTGGCCGGCCACCTCTCCTAGTCCTAATAGGACTAGGGGAAGGGGGGAGGTGCGCAGCCCTCCTTGGCAGCCCCTTTCACCTTTCCACAATGGCCCATGTAGGCCCATTTGGCTCCCGGGGGGTTCCGGTAACCCTCCCGGTAATCCGGTAAAATCCCGATTTCACCCGGAACACTTCCGATGTCCAAACATAGACTTCCAATATATCAATCTTTACGTCTCGACCATTTCGAGACTCCTCGTCATGTCCGTGATCTCATCCGGGACTCCGAACAACCTTCGGTACATCAAAATGCATAAACTCATAATAACTGTCATCGTAACGTTAAGCGTGCGGACCCTACGGTTCGAGAACAATGTAGACATGACCGAGACACGTCTCTGGTCAATAACCAATAGCGGGACCTAGATGCCCATATTGGCTCCTACATATTCTATGAAGATCTTTATCGGTCAGACCGCATAACAACATACGTTGTTCCCTTTGTCATCGGTATGTTACTTGCCCGAGATTCGATCGTCGGTATCCAATACCTAGTTCAATATCGTTACTGGCAAGTCTCTTTACTCGTTCCGTAATACATCATCTCATAACTAACATCTTAGTTATTATGCTTGCAAGGCTTATGTGATGTGTATTACCGAGAGGGCCCAGAGATACCTCTCCGACAATCGGAGTGACAAACCCTAATCTTGAAATACGCCAACCCAACATCTACCATTGGAGACACCTGTAGTACTCCTTTATAATCACCCAGTTACGTTGTGACATTTGGTAGTACCCAAAGTGTTCCTCCGGTAAACGGGAGTTGCATAATCTCATAGTTATAGGAACATGTATAAGTCATGAAGAAAGCAATAGCAACATACTAAACGATTGGGTGCTAAGCTAATGGAATGGGTCATGTCAATCAGATCATTCAACTAATGATGTGACCTCGTTAATCAAATAACAACTCTTTGTTCATGGTTAGGGAACATAACCATCTTTGATTAACGAGCTAGTCTAGTAGAGGCATACTAGTGA
This sequence comes from Triticum monococcum, assembly GCA_034509565.1. Classification (NCBI taxonomy): domain Eukaryota; kingdom Viridiplantae; phylum Streptophyta; class Magnoliopsida; order Poales; family Poaceae; genus Triticum; species Triticum monococcum. The sequence continues at coordinate 739,942,085 of CM067847.1, read as the reverse complement.
CACTCTGTTGGTCTATGTATTCACACATGTATTATGTTTCCGGTTAATACAATTCTAGCATGAATAATAAACATTTATCATGATATAAGGAAATAAATAATAACTTTATTATTGCCTCTAGGGCATATTTCCTTCAGTCTCCCACTTGCACTAGAGTCAATAATCTAGATTACACAGTAATGATTCTAACACCCATGGAGTCTTGGTGCTGATCATGTTTTGCTCGTGGAAGAGGCTTAGTCAACGGGTCTGCAACATTCAGATCCGTATGTATCTTGCAAATCTCTATGTCACCCACCTGGACTAAATCCCGGATGGAGTTGAAGCGTCTCTTGATGTGTTTGGTTCTTTTGTGAAATCTGGATTCCTTTGCCAAGGCAATTGCACCAGTATTGTCACAGAAGATTTTCATTGGACCCGATGCACTAGGTATGACACCTAGATCGGATATGAACTCCTTCATCCAGACTCCTTCGTTTGCTGCTTCCGAAGCAGCTATGTACTCCGCTTCACATGTAGATCCCGCTACGACGCTTTGTTTAGAACTGCACCAACTGACAGCTCCACCGTTTAAAGTAAACACGTATCCGGTTTGCGATTTAGAATCGTCCGGATCAGTGTCAAAGCTTGCATCAACGTAACCTCTTACCGTGAGCTCTTTGTCACCTTCATATACAAGAAACATATCCTTAGTCCTTTTCAGGTATTTCAGGATGTTCTTGACCGCTGTCCAGTGATCCACTCCTGGATTACTTTGGTACCTCCCTGCTAAACTTATAGCAAGGCACACATCAGGTCTGGTACACAGCATTGCATACATGATAGAGCCTATGGCTGAAGCATAGGGAACTTCTTTCATTTTCTCTCTATCTTCTGCAGTGGTCGGGCATTGAGTCTGACTCAACTTCACACCTTGTAATACAGGCAAGAACCCTTTCTTTGCTTGATCCATTTTGAACTTCTTCAAAATCTTGTCAAGGTATGTGCTTTGTGAAAGTCCAATTAAGCGTTTTGATCTATCTCTATAGATTTTTATGCCTAATATGTAAGCAGCTTCCCCGAGGTCTTTCATCGAAAAACTTTTATTCAAGTATCCCTTTATGCTATCCAGAAATTCTATATCATTTCCAATGAGTAATATGTCATCCACATATAATATCAGAAATGCTATAAAGCTCCCACTCACTTTCTTGTAAATACAGGCTTCTTCAAAAATCTGTATAAACCCAAATGCTTTGATCACACTATCAAAGCGTTTATTCCAACTCCGAGATGCTTGCACCAGTCCATAAATGGATCGCTGGAGTTTGCACACTTTGTTAGCTCCCTTTGGATCGACAAAACCTTCTGGTTGCATCATATACAACTCTTCTTCCAGAAATCCATTCAGGAATGCGGTTTTTACATCCATTTGCCAAATTTCATAATCATAAAATGCGGCAATTGCTAACATGATTCTGACAGACTTAAGCATCGCTACGGGTGAGAAAGTCTCATCGTAGTCAACTCCTTGAACTTGTCGAAAACCTTTTGCGACAAGTCGAGCTTTGTAGACAGTAACATTACCATCAGCGTCAGTCTTTTTCTTAAAGATTCATTTATTCTCAATTGCTTGCCGATCATCGGGCAAGTCAACCAAAGTCCATACTTTGTTCTCATACATGGATCCCATCTCAGATTTCATGGCTTCAAGCCACTTTGCGGAATCTGGGCTCACCATCGCTTCTTCATAGTTCGTAGGTTCATCATGATCTAGTAGCATGACTTCCAGAACAGGATTACCGTACCACTCTGGTGCGGATCTTACTCTGGTTGATCTACGAGGTACAGTAGTATCTTGATCTAAAGTTTCATGATCATCATCATTAACTTCCTCTCTTATTGGTGTAGGTCTCACAGAAACAGTTTTCTGTGATGTACTATTTCCCAATAACGGAGTAGGTACAGTTACCTCGTCAAGTTCTACTTTCCTCCCACTCACTTTTTTCGAGAGAAACTCCTTCTCAAGAAAGTTTCCGAATTTAGCAACAAAAGTCTTGCCTTCGGATCTGTGATAGAAGGTGTATCCAATAGTTTCCTTTGGATATCCTATGAAGACACACTTCTCCGATTTGGGTTCGAGCTTATCAGGTTGAAGCTTTTTCACATAAGCATCGCAGCCCCAAACTTTAAGAAACGACAACTTTGGTTTCTTGCCAAACCACAGTTCATAAGGCGTCGTCTCAACGGATTTAGATGGTGCCCTATTTAACGTGAATGCGGCCGTCTCTAAAGCATAACCCCAAAATGATAGCGGTAAATCAGTAAGAGACATCATAGATCGCACCATATCTAGTAAAGTACGATTACGACGTTCGGACACACCATTACGTTGTGGTGTTCCGGGTGGCGTGAGTTGCGAAACTATTCCACAATTTTTCAAATGTACACCAAACTCGTAACTCAAATATTCTCCTCCACGATCAGATCGTAGAAACTTTATTTTCTTGTTACGATGATTTTCAACTTCACTCTGAAATTCCTTGAACTTTTCAAATGTTTCAGACTTATGTTTCATTAAGTAGATAACCCATATCTGCTTAAATCATCTGTGAAGGTGAGAAAATAACGATATCCGCCACGAGCCTCAATATTCATCGGACCACATACATCGGTATGTATGATTTCCAATAAATCTGTTGCTCTCTCCATAGTACCGGAGAACGGTGTTTTAGTCATCTTGCCCATGAGGCACGGTTCGCAAGTACCAAGTGATTCATAATCAAGTGGTTCCAAAAGTCCATCAGTATGGAGTTTCTTCATGCGCTTTACACCGATATGACCTAAACGGCAGTGCCACAAATAAGTTGCACTATCATTATCAACTCTGCATCTTTTGGCTTCAACATTATGAATATGTGTATTACTACTATCGAGATTCAATAAGAATAGACCACTTTTCAAGGGTGCATGACCATAAAAGATAGTACTCATATAAATAGAACAACCATTATTCTCTGATTTAAATGAATAACCGTCTCGCATCAAACAAGATCCAGATATAATGTTCATGCTCAACGCTGGCACCAAATAACAATTATTTAGGTCTAATATTAATCCCGAAGGTAGATGTAGAGGTAGCGTGCCGACCGCGATCACATCGACTTTGGAACCGTTTCCCACGCGCATCGTCACCTCGTCCTTTGCTAGTGTCCGCTTATTCTGTAGTCCCTGTTTCGAGTTGCAAATATTAGCAACAGAACCAGTATCAAATACCCAGGTGCTACTGCGAGCATTAGTAAGTTACACATCAATAACATGTATATCACATATACCTTTGTTCACCTTGCCATCCTTCTTATCCGCCAAATACTTGGGGCAGTTCCGCTTCCAGTGACCAGTCTGCTTGCAGTAGAAGCACTCAGTTTCAGGCTTAGGTCCAGACTTGGGTTTCTTCTCTTGAGCAGCAACTTTCTTGCCGTTCTTCTTGAAGTTCCCTTTCTTCTTCCCTTTGCCCTTTTTCTTGAAACTAGTGGTTTTGTTAACCATCAACACTTGATGCTCCTTCTTGATTTCTACCTCCGCAGCTTTCAGCATAGCGAAGAGCTCGGGAATAGTCTTGTTCATCCCTTGCATATTATAGTTCATCACAAAGCTCTTGTAGCTTGGTGGCAGTGATTGGAGAATTCTGTCAATGACGCAATCATCCGGAAGTGTAACTCCCAATTGAATCAAGTGATTATTATACCCAGACATTTTGAGTATATGCTCACTGACAGAACTGTTCTCCTCCATCTCGCAGCTATAGAACTTATTGGAGACTTCATATCTCTCAATCCGGGCATTTGCTTGAAATATTAACTTCAACTCCTGGAACATCTCATATGCTCCATGACGTTCAAAACGTCGTTGAAGTCCCGGTTCTAAGCCGTAAAGCATGGCACACTGAACTATTGAGTAGTCATCAGCTTTGCTCTGCCAGACGTTCATAACTTCTGGTGTTGCTCTTGCAGCAGGCCTGGCACTCAGCGGTGCTTCCAGGACGTAATTCTTCTGTGCAGCAATGAGGATAATCCTCAGGTTACGGACCCAGTCCGTGTAATTGCTACCATCATCTTTCAACTTTGCTTTCTCAAGGAACGCATTAAAATTCAACGGAACAACAACACGAGCCATCTATCTACAATCAACATAAACAAGCAAGATACTATCAGGTACTAAGTTCATGATAATTTTTTAAGTTCAGTTAATTTACTTAAGAACTCCCACTTAGATAGACATCCCTCTAATCCTCTAAGTGATCACGTGATCCAAATCAACTAAACCATAACCGATCATCACGTGAGATGGAGTAGTTTTCAATGGTGAACATCAATATGTTGATCATATCTACTATATGATTCACGCTCGACCTTTCGGTCTCCGTGTTCCGAGGCCATATCTGTATATGCTTGGCTCGTCAAGTATAACCTGAGTATTCCGCGTGTGCAACTGTTTTGCACCCGTTGTATTTGAACGTAGAGCCTATCACACCCGATCATCACGTGGTGTCTCAGCACGAAGAACTTTTGCAACGGTGCATACTCAGGGAGAACACTTCTTGATAATTTAGTGAGAGATCATCTTATAATGCTACCGTCAATCAAAGCAAGATAAGATGCATAAAAGGATAAACATCACATGCAATCAATATAAGTGATATGATATGGCCATCATCATCTTGTGCTTTGTGATCTCCATCTCCGAAGCACCGTCATGATCACCATCGTCACCGGCGCGACACCTTGATCTCCATCGTAGCATCGTTGTCGTCTCGCCAATCTTATGCTTCTACGACTATCACTACCGCTTAGTAATAAAGTAAAGCATTACATCGCGATTGCATTGCATACAATAAAGCGACAACCATATGGCTCCTGCCAGTTGCCGATAACTCGGTTACAAAACATGATCATCTCATACAATAAAATCAGCATCATGCCTTGACCATATCACATCACAACATGCCCTGCAAAAATAAGTTAGACGTCCTCTACTTTGTTGTTGCAAGTTTTACGTGGCTGCTACGGGCTTAAGTAAGAACTCATCTCACCTACGCATCAAAACCACAACGATTGTTCGTCAAATAGACTCCGTTTTAACCTTCTCAAGGACCGGGCGTAGTCACACTTGATTCAACTAAAGTTGGAGAGGCAGTCTTCCGCAAGCCATCTATGTGCAAAGCACGTCGAGGGAACCGGTCTCGCGTAAGAGTACGCGTAAGGTTGGTCCGGATCGTCTCGTCCAACAATACCGCCGAACCAAAGTATGACATGCTGGTAGGCAGTATGACTTGTATCGCCCACAACTCACTTGTGTTCTACTCGTGCATATAACATCAAACCATAAAAACCTAGGCTCGGATGCCACTGTTGGGGAACGCAGTAATTTCAAAAAATTTCCTACGCACACGCAAGATCATGGTGATGCACAGCAACGAGAGGGGAGAGTGTTGTCTACGTACCAACGCAGACCGACTGCGGAAGCGATCACACAACGTAGAGGAAGTAGTCGTACGTCTTCTTCCCGATCCGACCGATCCAAGCACCGTTACTCCGGCACCTCCGAGTTCTTAGCACACGTTCAGCTCGATGACGTTCCTCGGGCTCCAATCCAGCAAAGCGTCGAGGAAGAGTTCCGTCAGCACGACGGCATGGTGACGATCTTGATGTACTACCGACGCAGGGCTTCGCCTAAGCACTGTAACGGTATGATCGAGATGGAATTTGGTGGCAGGGGGCACCGCACACGGCTAAGGAACGATCTCAAGGATCAACTTGTGTGTCTTGGGGTGTCCCCTGCCCCCGTATATAAAGGTTGGAGGGAGGGGGGCTGGCCGGCCAAAGAGGGGGAGGCGCAGGAGGAGTCCTACTCCCACTGGGAGTAGGACTCCCCCCTCCAATCCTATTCCAACTAGGGCTCCTTGGGAAAAAGGGAGAGGGAAAGAGAGAGAGGTGGCCGGCCACCTCTCCTAGTCCTAATAGGACTAGGGGAAGGGGGGAGGTGCGCAGCCCTCCTTGGCAGCCCCTTTCACCTTTCCACAATGGCCCATGTAGGCCCATTTGGCTCCCGGGGGGTTCCGGTAACCCTCCCGGTAATCCGGTAAAATCCCGATTTCACCCGGAACACTTCCGATGTCCAAACATAGACTTCCAATATATCAATCTTTACGTCTCGACCATTTCGAGACTCCTCGTCATGTCCGTGATCTCATCCGGGACTCCGAACAACCTTCGGTACATCAAAATGCATAAACTCATAATAACTGTCATCGTAACGTTAAGCGTGCGGACCCTACGGTTCGAGAACAATGTAGACATGACCGAGACACGTCTCCGGTCAATAACCAATAGCGGGACCTGGATGCCCATATTGGCTCCTACATATTCTACGAAGATCTTTATCGGTCAGACCGCATAACAACATACGTTGTTCCCTTTGTCATCGGTATGTTACTTGCCCGAGATTCGATCGTCGGTATCCAATACCTAGTTCAATCTCGTTACTGGCAAGTCTCTTTACTCGTTCCGTAATACATCATCTCATAACTAACATCTTAGTTATTATGCTTGCAAGGCTTATGTGATGTGTATTACCGAGAGGGCCCAGAGATACCTCTCCGACAATCGGAGTGACAAACCCTAATCTTGAAATACGCCAACCCAACATCTACCATTGGAGACACCTGTAGTACTCCTTTATAATCACCCAGTTACGTTGTGACGTTTGGTAGTACCCAAAGTGTTCCTCCGGTAAACGGGAGTTGCATAATCTCATAGTTATAGGAACATGTATAAGTCATGAAGAAAGCAATAGCAACATACTAAACGATCGGGTGCTAAGCTAATGGAATGGGTCATGTCAATCAGATCATTCAACTAATGATGTGACCTTGTTAATCAAATAACAACTCTTTGTTCATGGTTAGGAAACATAACCATCTTTGATTAACGAGCTAGTCTAGTAGAGGCATACTAGTGACACTCTGTTGGTCTATGTATTCACACATGTATTATGTTTCCGGTTAATACAATTCTAGCATGAATAATAAACATTTATCATGATATAAGGAAATAAATAATAACTTTATTATTGCCTCTAGGGCATATTTCCTTCAGCTTGACGCAGCAGAACTTAGTATTGTGGGCGAACACGTGCCTGCCGTACCTACGAACTGGCCTGGTGAAGGTGCCTCCAGATTTGGCGTAGCCAGGGAGAACATCATCAAGAACTTTCTTGATATTTGTGTAGTCTATCTTGGAGTCACGGTTTGGGTCAAAATATGTGGCCATGGAATATTTCGGGCTTAAGAGGATGAGTGTGCAATGTGTGTCACTGCACAGAACACAGAATGTTAGAAAAAAAAGAACGATCGAAATCTAAGAAATCATTTGTTTCAGGGTGGTTAAGGGATGACTTACTTGGGAAAGTAAGACACGAGGAAGTTATCCTTATCTGGGTTTGCCAGAATGACGCCTTCGAGGTGTGAACTCGCGACTTGGCGGTCCCCAGCGCTGCCCAAGAGCTTGGCACGCATGTAGAAGGGGTCGACTATCACGATGTCCGGGGTCTTGTCTCTAATGATCCGCATCTCCATACTCAGCGAAAACAGCCGAACGAAGGTGTATAGCAGTGGATGAAGGTTAAACATAGCAAAGATGTCATCAAACCGCAGGACGATCGTACCCCCAATGGCGCCATCGACAAAGCCCTTGCCCTCTGGCACCTTGGCCGCGAAAACTGGGTAGGCCACATGATTCTCTCTGAGACGCCGCTTCTCCAAAGAAAGAACACTGTCATGCAGACTTCGCATAGCACCGATTGCAGCATTGAGCATATTTGTCGGTAGCATTGCCCTACCCGCCACATGCACCCTCCTCGAGATATCCTTAGGTGAAGGTGGCCCGTCCTGAGCACGGATCGTACTCGGTGCCGGCTGGCTCGCACCGGCGCCCTTTTTAGCCTTTCGTTTCCGTCCCTTCTTCTTGATCTCCTATAATGGGACCGAGTTCTGCTTACAGACTGCCTTCTTGAGCGTGTCGGGGCTGATAATATTTGGCACCTCAGCTATCTGAGGCTCGGTGAAGGCGGCAGCTAGAGGCGTCTCCTGAGAACTCAACGCCAGACGACGCCTGTTGCAATTGGGTTTCTCCGCCGTACCAGCTAGATCACGATCGTCTTGGTTGGGTTCTTGAGAAGGAGGCCCGTAGAACTCGTCACCGTACCCATGTTCGGCAAAGTACTTATCAACGTTGGTAAATGTACCGTCGTCGTTGTTGTCGTCGTCCGGATCCTGTGCCATATGCATGTCCGGATCCTATGCCATAGGGATGTCCGGCATGTCTGGTAGCGTTGCGGCGTTCTTGCCATGGCTCGGCGCCGGCATGACTGGCGGTCTTGTCTGTGGGGTGGTGTCCCCTACCCCCAAACGAATCTGGCTCTTCGGCCAAAGCGGGGGCCAGCTTACGCAGGCGCTGAGGGTCATCTATTCTTCTTCGTCGGCCCCAGCGGGTCGAATCGGAGGTAATAGCTCGTCGCAGCCTCGCAGCACCCGAACCACTTCAACCCTATACACTGTGGCTGGCATCGGATTACCGTGGAACACGGGGTTGCCCGGTTGAACTATTCTGCCCTTGGCGACATCGACCAACTCGCCGCGCACGAAGTGCAGGAGAGTGCAAGGAACGTCGGCGGCGCCCTGCGAAAACATGTAGGGCGTCAGGGATGCCCAGTCAAAGGCAAGGAGACGAAGTCATTGGCCGAGAGGCTTAGTTACCGTGATGCTGTCGAGGTCGGCTAATGTCGAGGCACCGCCAACGGCGGGCGTGCAACTGACGGAGGGGCCGCTTGCTGGTGAGGTGTCGGCCGGCGTACATCCGGGTGCATTAAGCTCCAATGCCCGTGCCGGCGCCGGAGACACGAATACCGCCTCCGCCGAAGACACCAATGGCGCCGCCGGAGACACCAATGGCGCCGCCTGCGCATTGTGCGAGTTGCTGGCCATGAAGCTGGGAACTAGGGGAGGCCCCTGTTGGCCGCCTGCAATCCACGTCGTCAGCCGATGAATCAACGTAGGCACCATGGCGTTGAGCGTCGTTCCCAGTTGTTGTTGCACTTGCTCTTGGACAATCTCCGGAATCCGCACCACTTGTGCCTTGAGTGCTTCAACCTCGCGCGACTGGCTTTCATTGTCCTACCACATGACCGGCGGTATAGTATGACGACCATTTTGTGGACAAGCCTTTGCCGGCCACATGACCAGCTGACGTCGGCTTACTGAGCTTATCCTTGTTTTTCATTACGTTCAACGCCCAATTTAAAGGGATGTCGAAAGGGGAGCTCTAAGACGACCCCGCGCTACTTCTTTCATTGTCCTGCGGAAGGAACGTGAACCATTTAGAAATATTGGGGATTAATTAGAATGCAACCATATGGAGCTAATTACGCGGGGGTGTATTCCTTACCAGAACAAGCTCAAGCGCCTTGGTCTTCGGATCCGTGGTAAGCTCCTTTGTTACCGGGTCCTCCTTGTACCGGGCCCTGAGAAAGTTCCTGGTCTGCTTGTCACGGAATTTCTCGAAGCGGGGCGGTAGACCTTGCTCGGCACGCTCAACGTCCTCCTTGTCCCATATAGGCTCCGCCACTCTGTTACCGCCGGGACCGAGTTGGTGGACCCCTAAGTTCAACTTCCGCATTTCTTTCCCCCACTGACTTGATTCGGAGGTTGTGCTGCTCTCGCACTTGATCTTGAACTCCTTGTAGTGATCTTCGCTCATCAAAGGATATTTCGCCTTGATCTTCTCATAACTATCACCTTTTTCAATCATTGCCTTCACCGTGCTTTCCCAAGTAGACAGGGCCATGCTCATCCTCGTGAGGGCGGCACCGTTCACTTTATTCCCTGAGAGGCGTGTGTTTGCAAACTCAGCGGGGATCTTGTATCGTTCGTGCAACTTCGTGAAGAGGAGGCTGCGCAAATTCCCTCGGTCCTTATGCCTTAGGTTCTCGGTGCTGATCGAGACGGTGCTCCAGAGAATGCACCAGAGTTGAACCGAGTACCCCTTGACTACGTGTTTGGGCGCCGTCGGATGCCCGTCGGAGTTCACTTTAGTAAATTCCTCCCTAACGGTGCCGAGGACGCTCGGGCGCCGGTCCTTCCGTTGCCTCTTCGGTTGGCTGCCATCTATGCGTGCGTCGCCATCATCGATGGTGGCATCCGCGGCGCCATCATCAGTGGTGTCATCCCCGATGCCACTAGGGGTTGTGTAGTCAGGATCTGTGTCTTCCGCGACGTCCTCATAGTGGTGAGGTTCTTCCTCCAACTCCTGGGACAGCTCCCAGAATTGCTTGCAGCCCGAACCGCCGACCTCATCGTTGTGGGCCATGTTTCACTCTAAATAGGAAAAAAGTTTGGTCAAAAAGTTGGTTATTGTCAAGGAACAAGATCATGGTCTCATCATTTAGGGTTTTTCGACACCGAGGCATCCTAAAAGCTAAGCTTTATCATTTTTGATTTGTCGACGCCAAGGCACCCTAAAAGCCTAAGCGTACATCATTTAGGTTCTCATCGACACCGATGCACCCTATAGAAGCCAAGTTAAGTTTTCATCATTTAGGGTTTATCGATGCCGAGGCACCCTAGGTTGGGCCTAATAACTTGGCACTAATCACTTGGCTCTATTGCCACCTATGTTGGGTTTATCATCTAGGGTTTATCGATGCTAAGGAGAATTCTAAGTTGGGCCTAATCACTTGGCTCTATTGCCACCTATGGTTTAATGCAGCAAGAATGGCGGGGTAGTTGATCCTACTTAACTAAGTACTAAGATACCCCGGCCCATGCATTAGTCGCAAGTACCCCATATGTCCTATTTTTAGCAAAGTCATGCTAAAATTCACGGAAAATTTCAGCATGACCTTTGCTGAAAATAGGACATATGGAGTACCCAAATTTGCCGGAACGGAAGTTAATCGACATTCCGGCAAACTCAAGGGCCTCTTGGGGTACAGCAGCAGCATCACAAGTTGACAAAATTCCCAAGTAGTACAGCAGCAGGATCACAAGTAGTACCAATGCACATATAGTCCAGCAAGTTGAAAAAGCTGATGTTCTCAGCATGAAGAATCACACAACACAGCACCTACATTATGATGATACATTTGGAGATTGCACATACAATTTTCACATAAGCATAATTGTTTTGGAGATTGCACATACAGTTTTTGACAGCACATCACCTATGACAGCACATACAGTTTTCGTTACTGCTCCCAAATGACATGACACTTTGACATGGCTGCAATTTTTAGTGTCTACTTATCTGCAATTTTTCAGTGTCTGCTTAGGAGAAATAGGTTTCAAACATCAGCTTGCTTTGTATAAGGAGACTAAAAAACTATCTAAGGAGTTCTTCAAGTTCAAGTTACAGCCTGCAAGACATTTTCCTACACAATGCTTGTTGTGAATAATTACTTAAAGTAAACACTTTTTTTATCTTAGCTTACTTACAACATAATGCCTATCTTCCTGGTTTTCCAATTCCTTTTGTTTCATTTTCAACATTGCTCTATTTGTAATTAATAGCATTGTTCAAGAAATCTGTATATGCAATCTACAGAGATCCCCCTCCTGACTTTTAGACTGATTTTCCATCAAAATTGAAAATAGTTACACTAAGTTTCAAAATAAAAATACACTTCTCAGTTTTACAAACTGAAAATTACTCTAAAACTAAAACTTTAACTGACTTTTAGACTGAATTTTTACTCCAAGAGTTTTTATATTCAGATCACTTTAACTGAATTTTACATTGAGTTTTAGATAGAATTTTAAACTTTCTTGCAATGTAAGCTTGCCGTACACTTTATATTCAGATCAAGAGCCAAGCTCTAAAATTGAATTTTTAACTGAATTTTTACGACTGCATCTGTTTCAATTTCAGTTTCAGATAAAGTTTATATTCAGATCAGGAGACTGACTTTTAAACTGACTTTATATTCAGTTTCAGGTAAGGACATCAGAGAATCTACAGCGAGGGGCGGCCGGCGCGGTGAGCACGAGCCCGCAGGCACAAACGATGACTAAACAAGGAGAAAAGCAAGGGAATCAATGGAGACGCTCACCGCGGAGATGGGGAAGGAGACGGCGAGGCCGAGAGTGGTCAGGGCAGCGCGGATCGACGCCGAGAAGCAGTGGTCGGTGATGAGGAAGAAGAGGTCGATGCGCTCGATCCTTGATGACCCGGCTCCAATCCGTGGACGTAGGCGATGAAGGTGATGATGGTGTTGCTCCTGGCGCAGCTCCTAGGCACGACGACGGAGGACGGGGCGGTTGGTGGCCACGGTGACGCGCGGCGGCCGTGCTCGGGGTGGAGGGAAGGAGCGGGGAAGGCCGTCGGCGGCGAGGACCGAGAGGGCGATTGAGGAGTGGAGGGAAGGAGCGGGGCAGGCTGTCGGTGGTGAGGACCGAGACGACGAGGCGGGGCGCGGGGGTCGTCGGGCGACTAGGGGGGAATGAATCTGGCGAGGGTGGAGTGAATCTGGCGAGGGAGGGATGAAGGGATCGGGCGACTAGGGGGGAAGATTACTAATGGCGCACCCCCGGGCGGTGCGCCATTAGTATGTTTTTTTGATAGCAATGGCGCACCCCCGAGACGATGCGCCATTAGTATTCTTTTTTTAGATAGCAATGGCACACCAGCCAGCTGTGCGCCATAAGTAAGATTTTTTATTATTATTTTGTTGCATCTAATAATTTAATAGAAAATGAATATGAATATGAAACAGTAATAAATTTTTATAAAAACAGTAAATTTTTAAAAAATATCATCAGATTTGTTATTTAAAAATATTTATGAATATAAAAAATATCATCAAATTTGTTTTTTGAAAATATAATCAAATTTGTTTTTCGAAAATATAATCAAATATTTTTTTGGATTTTTAGTTGCATTCATTTGTGATGGTGGAGCGGGGGAGGGTGCGGGGGTCGTCGGCGGTGGTGGAGCGGGGGAGGGTGCGGGGGGTGCTCGGCGGCGAGGGGGATCTGGCAAGGGGGATCTGGCGAGGGGGGATAGCGATCGAGATGGAGGGGGGTCGAGATCGAGTGTCCTCATGAATATTCAATATTTTTTCATGAAATCAAAAAGTGCCCATGAAATTTAAAAATATTCATGATAGTTCAAAAAGTGCCCATGAAATACAATCGAGAAATGAAGACTACAATTTAAATACAATCGATCTTAGCTAGCTAGCTATCTGTTCACAATCTTCTTGCCCTTCTTTTTCGCAAATGGAGTTGTTCTGCGGAACGGACGTCTTTAGGTAGGGTGGTCCTGCTTCTTCTTGTGGTGTATGCTGCTACTTCATCGTCGTTGTCGTGTTCGATCTTTGGGTCACCGTACTTGTCGAAGTCTTGCTCATTGGCTACTCCATCCATTCCGATGATCTTCCTTTTGCCTCTCCTCACGACAACACGACTAGGCTTTGACGGGTTGGTAATGAAGAAGCATTGGTCCACTTGGGAAGCCAGTACCCATGGCTCATTTTCGCAGTGACGTTTTCACCCGCAGTTTTGGATTGGGCTTCGGGTATAACCATGGTGGTGAAATACCGGTCTTCTTTTAGGACGCTCTTGGCCTATCTGATAGGGAACATCGGGACCTTCTCTCCAGCATAGCTCAGCTCCCAGATCTCCTCGATCCTTTCGTAGTATCTGTCCTTGTCGTTACCGGTGTAGGATTCCATCGTTACCCCGGAGTTCTGATAACTATCGCTCTTCAGGTCCTTGTCCTCGGTGTAGAATGTGTAACCGTTGATATCGTACGCCTCATAGGTCATCAGGTTGTGCTCGGCGCCCTGTGACAAGGCGAATATGAGTTGTTCTTCCGCGGAAGAATCCTCATGTGAAGGGTACGAGAGAAGCTTCTGCTTGAACCAACGCGTGAAACATGAGTTGTGCTCTTTGATAATATCTCCGTCCGTCCTCTGTTGGCCTCGATCATTGTACGTCTTCTCAATAAAGGTTTTGTGCTCTACCACCCAAGGATCGACCATGTCTATGTGTTGTAGCGCGACTAGGTTTGCTCTTTCAAAGTCGGCGAGTCGACTCTCAAAGTCGACATGCATTTCGCGGCGACCCTCAGGGTGACCCCATCCAGCGAGCCTACCGAAGTGCTTGTTGACGGGCAGACCAACGGAGTTCTCGATGCCTAGATAATTCGGGCAGTAGGAGATGCACTCTTCGGTCAGAAAGCCCCTGGCTATACTTCCCTCTGGACGTGACATGTTGCGAACGTATCCTTTGATGACACCATTCATCCTTTCGAACGGCATCATGCTGTGCAGGAACGTCGGACCGAGTTGGATGATATCCTCCACGATATGGACCAGCAAATGCACCATAACGTCGAAGAATGCGGGCGGGAAGTACATCACAAGCTCGTATAGTATCACCACGATCTCTTCCTGTAGCCTTCTGAGTTGCCTCACGCCAACCGACTTCCGAGAGATGACGTCGAAAAAGTTGCATAGGCCAAATAGCGTTTCACGAACGTGCGCGTCCATGATCCCACGGATTGCAACTGGAAGTATCTGTGTCATCAGCACGTGACAATCGTGAGACTTCATCCCACTGAACTTCTTCATCGTTGGGTCTTGGTATCTGCTTATCTTCCCCGCGTAACCGGAAGGAAGTTTTACTCCTATGAGGCAGGTGAAAAACTGCTCGATCTCCTCCTGACTTAGAGTGAAGCACGCGGGAGGGTAGTCATTTACGGTCTTCCTGGCCTTTTTGCCTTTGCGACAATTTTCTGTGTCCTGCTTCACCTCATCAGCATCATCATCATCATCATCATTAGCGTGAAGCTCCTGCCTGATGCCCATTTATTTCAAGTCTGCCCTTGCTTTCGACCCATCTTTGGTCCTCTCTGGCATGTTGAGCAGGGTACCAAGCAGACTCTCGAAACGTTCTTCGCGATATGCATGACATCAAGGCTGTGAGGCACACGGTGGATCCTCCAGTACGGCAAGTCCCAGAAAACTGACCTCGTTTTCCATACCTTCAGCACCGGCTCTGGCGCCTTTCGCTTCTTTCCTGGCTCTGGCGCCTTTTGCTTCTTTCCCGGCAGTGGGCAATCTTTCCAATTTTTCAATAGCTCGCCTATTTCCTCGCTGCTCCTCGTACGTGGGCGTCTTTGGGGTTCGGTTTCACCATCGAACAGATCCTTGCATTTCCTCCACGAGTCATCGTCGCGAAGCCACCTTCGATGTCCCATGAACACGGTTTTAGAAGACCCGGGATCTCTATCTAGCTGGCGATACGTTGTGTCATCCATGCACCTGACGCATCCAGAAAATCCGTGGACCACCTTCCCCGCGAGATATCCGTAACCGAGATAGTTGTGCACCGTCGTGAGAAGTGCGGCTCTCATAGGGAAATATTCTTTCTCTGCAGCATCCCACGTATTGGCTGGCGTTTTCACAGCTTGTCTAGCTCCTCCTTCAGCAGCCCCAGATACAGATTGATGTCGTTTCCTGGTTGTTTCGGCCCTTCAATTAGCATACTCATGTGAATGTACTTCCTCTTCATGCACAACCAGGGGGGAGGTTCTACATCCACACAAACACAGGCCAGGTGCTATGTCCGGTTCTCTGGCTGCCAAACAGATTGACTCCATCGGTGCTCGCGCCAAGCACAATGTTCCTTGGATCGTTCCCAAATTCTGGGTCTTCAAAGTTCAATGCTTGCCAGTGGCTCGATCCTTAGGGTGACTCAGCATCTTGTATTTTTTATTTATCTCTGGATCATTTCCGTCATCTTGCCGCTTCTTCTCCTCCCTATCCGCGTGCCAACACAGGAGCTTTGCTACCTTAGGGCCCGTGAAATACCGCTGCAGACGAGGAGTGATCGGAAAGTACCGCACCACTTTTCGAGGAGCTTTCTTCCTCTTCTTGTATCGAGTGACGCCGCACACCGGACATATGGTAGACTCCGCGTGCTCGTCCCGATAAATGATGCAATTGTTCATGCACACATGGTATTTCACGTGCGGTAAATCCAGAGGACACACGATTTTCTTCACCTCCTCGAAACTGGTAGGGCACTTGTTCCCCTTGGGAAGACGTTCGTGCCAGAATGACATGTTCTCGTCGAAGTATGCGTCGCTCATTTTGTGTTTTACCTTCATCTCCAAAGCCATGAGCGTTACTTTTAGGCGGGTATCCTTGGGCCTGCATCCTTCATACAATGGAGTAACCGTGTCTATCTCCAGTTGATGCAGCTTGGCTTTCTCTCGGGCGGCAGCTCTTGCGTTATCCGTCTGCTTGAGAAGCAGCTCTTGAATATGAGGGTCCGGCACCCAGCCTCCATCGTCGTCTGCTCT
This sequence comes from Triticum monococcum, assembly GCA_034509565.1. Lineage (NCBI taxonomy): Eukaryota > Viridiplantae > Streptophyta > Magnoliopsida > Poales > Poaceae > Triticum > Triticum monococcum. The sequence goes on along the minus strand of CM067847.1, from coordinate 739,925,685 downwards.
GGCATCTTCATCTTCATGATCATGCCCTTCGTCTTGATCTTCCTCATCATCATGTGCGGCATCTTCTACATGATGACTGTTTACATCATCACCGTTGTGATCATGTCCCGGAGATTCTTTGTCTTCTCGCCCGCCCGAGCCGCGGTGGTTGTCCTCCTGCCCTTCCTCATTTCTTGCCCGGCACTCATGGACGACTTCATAGTCATCTTCATCACCTTGCCACCGATAGCCATCCATGAAACCACGCAAGAGCAGGCGGTCCCGCACTTGCCCGGAATCCGGGTCCGCAATAAGGCTCTTCAGCTTGCATCTTCGACACCAACATCTTATCTCCGTCTCGTTCTTTAGAAGCATCTCGGCCTTCTCGGAGCAAAAAAACCTATTCACAATGCCTTCGGTCATCGTGCGGACCATGGTCGCCTGCGGGGTAGAGCAAAACGATATTTTAGAACCAAGAAAATTTTTGGCATGACTTTCCCTAAAAATAGGACCAAAAAGAATGCATAGTGCCAAAATTCTCGCTGAAACGGAAATGAATCAACATTCCGGCAAAATATTGGCAACTATCGCATTTCAAATACCGGTACCTGCAAACACAAACATATATGCAACACCACAAACATATGCAACACCACAAACATACATAGATCTAGCCAGGCCACAAAAAGTGTATGTGCACGTTGTTGGAGCGAGCTAGGGAGAAAAAAGTAGATCTACAACATAAAGATAGCTTTCCCCTTACTTACCTATCAAAAAAAGGTAATTTAACCACTTAATTTTGATGAATCTATGGTGCAAATGAGGTGAGGAGGAGGAGGCAGCCAACAAGCTTGGAGAAGGAGGTGGAGGGAATGAAGTGGGGAAAGTGAGTGTGTAGGTGTGGCTGTCCAAAATATCTAGCTGGTCCCAGGTTACTAATGGCACACCACCCACACATGCTCCATTAGTAACCCAAAACACTAATGGCGCACCTGCTTGCCATGCCCCATTAGTAGTTTTGCAAAAAAATAAAAAATAATATATATATACACTAATGGCGCACCGTTGCGTAGTGCGCCATTACTAGTTTAAACTAGTAATGGCGCACTATGCCACGGTGCGCCATTAGTAGTTTTGTAAAAAAAGAATAAAAAATACAGTAGTGGCGCACTGTGTGGCTAGTGCGCCATTACTAGTTAGAACTAGTAATGACACACTTTGCCTGGATGCGCCATTAGTATGTTTGGAAAAATGACAAAAATTTTTTTGTCACGCCATTAGTGTCTTCCACACTAATGGCGCATCAACACATGGTGCGCCATTAGTATATAGTAGTGGCGCACCACTTGTCTGGTGCGCCATTAGTGTCAATTTCATCTATAGCCCTTTTCATAGTAGTGTGGGGCTTATAAACCAGTGCAGGCACCCCTCGGCTAGCGAGGTGGGACTAAACTTGCCGCACCGCACCTGCGCCAGCGCACCACCTTTAGTACCGGTTGGTGGCTGGAACCGATACTATAGGGTGTGTCTTTAGTACTGGTTCCAGTCACCACCCGGTACTAAAGGTGTGCTCTTCCCGCCGCTTGGCCTGGCCAAATTTGACCTTTAGTACCCGTTGGTGGCTCCAACCGGTACTAAAGGCTCCTCCTATATATATAGCACTTACGAAAATTTCATCAGTTTCCGCCCACTTCTCTCTGCTTCATCGCCGCCGCCCCGTCCCACGCGTCGCCGCCGCCATCGCGCCGTCCCCGTCGACTCCGCGCCGCCCCCGTCCTCATCGCGCCGCCCCCGTCGTGCCGTCCGCGTCGCCGGCCCGTCCCCGTCCCCGCAGCAGCCCTCGTCGTCGTCGCCTCGACCTCGCCCGCGCTGTGAGCCTCAGTCCCCTCTCCTCCCTCCAATCGAAGCCGCCGTGCGCGCCACCGGCGCCATCGATCGCCTTGGCTCGCCGTCGCAGGCGTCCCCGTCCCCGCACCATTGCCTGCACACACAACACATACACACACACATACAGAATTTTTGTTCTGTTTTTAGTTTTTAGTTTTTTGTTTTTAGTATTCTGTTATTAGTTATTAATTATTAGTTTTTCTGTCTTAATGTTATAGAAATGTTAGTTATATATAGAAATGTTAGTTATATATATAAATGTTATTTTTTTCTTTATTAATGTTATAGAAATGTTAAAGAAAAACTTTGTTATAGAAATGTTAGAAATGTTAGTTTTAGATATGGTCAATGTTTTTTTAGTTTATTATATTTTTAGTTATAAAATTTAGAATTTGCATATATGAAATCACAATCCATCATTTAAAAAATGTTACTTTACTTTTGCGGCATATAGTATTTATTGTCGATGATGCCCGGCCCGCATCCTCGCCGTCGACCCATTCGCGACGACGTCCTGCTTTAGAGGTCCCATGTCCGGGACCGGGCTCCGCCGGGCTGGCACTAGGAGGTGCTACCTTCAGGGGCGCGACGCTTGGTGAGGAACCTGGCCCCGGGTCCCATCGTCGACCCTGATCTCCTTTTGTGGCGTTCGCGTGGGCCACTTCGGTGCGTAGGGAGCCGGCCCCACCGAATGTGGTACATCGCCGTGTCAGGGAGGAGGACGAGCACGTCCATCGCGACATGGCTGCTATGGACGTCATGTTCTCCAATACCTGGCAGGTTCTTTGGGGAGATCACCCGAGCTATGATCCAGTGATGGTTCCTTCACTTTGGTTGTCCACCGCCCGCGCCTCAGGAACCGCGAGTGGCCTAGATTACTCTCTAGTATTTGATCTTTATTAGCTAGCTAGCTAGCTAGTGATGTATTCAATATATAATATTCGAGATGATTTATTCGAGACTATATATTATTCCAGACGATGTATTCGAGATTATATTTATTATTCGAGACGATGTATTCGAGATTATATTCGATGATGCTTATTATGTACTATGATTGATTCAGTTTTTCCTTATTAATTGATTGCATCCATGCATTGTAATTTGAATATATTTCTTTTGGATTAGTTAAATAAAAGCTATGGCGGACAATACCGGCAGAGAGGGAGAAGTGGCCAGATGATGATCAGAATGAAGAAGATTATGATGGCTCCGAATATCTAAACAACACCGGGGAGGGTGATATGATATTCGATCGCGACGACCGAATTGATGAAGTCATAAACTAGGAACATGACGAAGAAAATGTTTATCTTGAAACAACAAAGACCGGCGAGGTATATTTATATAAGAAGGCATCTGGTGATCATCACATGTTTTAAATGACTTGAAGATATATTAACGTATCGATCTTTCTTCTTTCAGCCATCCGGATTGAGCAAATCTTCAGGCAACAGGACAGTACGAGGCCCAAATAAAAAGTTGAAGGAGGGCATAAAGTCCAATATCGAGGCCATCAAACCTAATGGCGAACCATTAGCGCCTAAGAAGATCGCGGACAAGTTCATTCGTCAGTGCGGAGTTCTTGTGAAGGACCAACTCCCGATCTCCCTTCAAGAATGGAGAGAGACAACAAAGCCACGTCCAGATCTTACTTTTGTCGATGACAGACAAAAAGTTCTGCTTTGGGAAATTCTCATGGAACATTTCACCCTACCAGATAATTTCACAGATGCAGATGTGGAGAAAGTCAAGGACATTGCTCGTAGGAAGATGGCGGTTGCATTCAACAACCACAGGAAATGTGTATGGGACAAGTACGTCAAGGGAGGAAAGAAGACTCCAGTATTCAAGGGAACACTAGAAAAGCAAAGTGCTCATTGGGACGATTTCGTGAAATTCAAGGAATCGGAATTATCTAAGGAACGGTCGAGAATAAACCAGGCCAATGCCGCAAAAAGGATAAGTTCCATAAGCTGGGCCCAGGTGGCTACGCGGTGGCAATGCCTAATATGGATAAGTCTGAGAAAGAGATGGAGGATGTAGGTGTCACTCCAATTACATCGAGCTGGCGCCCCAGGTGCATGACTTGGTTCTATGCGCATGGGGGGGAGTTGGACCCGAAGACAGGCTTAGTTTTGAAGAAGGCATGTCTAACGGAGCCGAAGATAAGATACTTGTTGCAATAGAAGAGGCTTGATCGGGGGTGTTCGAGCCCAACAGAGAGAATGACGAGCTTACTCGTGCCCTGGGAAATCCTGAACACCCGAGAAGAACACGAGGCAAGGGCGATATTCCGTGGTATGAGGGGTTTTTGGACTGGAACGCCGACTACAGAACCCGTGCGAGAAGGAAGATTGCGGAGGAGAAGAAGAGGAAGATGGAGGAGGAGCAGAGGAAGCAGGACTATGAACGCCTTCAAGGCCTAGAATCAACACACACAGACTTGGCAGTCAAATTCCAGCGGCAGCAGGAGCAGATCGACTCACTTGGCCAGCAAAGGGGGGGGGGGTCTCAGCAGCGGCAGCAGCTAGTGGATGATCCAGCATTGGATAGCACTGTCCCATCCATGCCAAGAAGCAGCGTGGGTTCCGCCCCGGGCGACGCATTGCTGGATAGATATCCCGTGGATGACATCATGGAGAACACTAACTGCAAGCTACACTTCAAAATGAAGAACATATCCATGAAGGTGGCGGACGCCATTGCTTTTACAAATCCCCCCGAGGCAACCTTCCATTGCAACCCGATTCCAGCGAGCTATGCTCGTGTCTTGGTTGATGAGGTGGTGGACCAATATTTGGGGCTAGAGCTTGACATTCCTGGAGGTGACGAGGAGCACACACTGGGAGAGGCTAAACATCGTATCATCCTATGGAGAAAGGATTGCATCATCTTTCGAAGGCCACCGACAGCACGTCAGCCAACTCCTCGTCTAAGTCCGCCACCGAGTCAGCAGACTCTCGCTCCTCCAAGTCCACCAACGCGTCAGGCCACTCCTCCTCCACCAAGTCCGGCAAAGCATCAGGCCACTCCTCCTCCAACTCCGACACAACGTCAGACCACTCCTCCTCCAAGTCCGGCACAACTTCAGGCCACTCCTCCTCCAACTTAGCCACTTCAGCCGTCTTCGCCGCCTCAGCAATCACGGAAGAGAGCCGCCGCAGCTATGGTGCATAGCGGTACAAGTCGAGGTAGTACGGGAGGTACAGGCGGAGGCAAGTGATTTCAATATGGTCCAAGCCTCGCGCCTCTTCCGCAGAGGCCTTACGACAAGTCCGAGGAGGAAAACACAACCCTAGTGAAGGCCCATGTGGAAGCCCATTTTGCACCGAAACCGCCACCACCGCCAAGGGAGAAAGTGCCTGAGGAAAAGATTGACCACTTCATTCGTATGGCTAGAGCACCAGCTCCCAAGCCTGTTGACACAGACTATGAGCGCCACCTCAGGAAGTTAAATCGAGCACGTCTACAGAATGAGGCGAGCTCGAGCTCGAGCAAATTAGCTGGCAAAAGGAGCGGTAAAACCGTTCCCCAGCTGGGAGAACAGGCGGCGCAATCAATCCCCGCGATTGTTGTGCCAACAACACATGAGAGTACGCACGCCCAATATTATTGTGGGCGAACCGTTAACGTTCCCGAGCTGGGCAATGTGGTAATAATCGAGGAGCATATTGAGCAGGCTGAAAGGCTCATGATCATTGTTGGACAACTCCTCGATATCGAGCCCATATCTCCGCTTAGAGAGGAGGAAATAAAACAGAAATATGTCCGGGGCCAACCTTTGGTCGAGCCAGACGAGGTCAAGAAGCTCCCAACAAAAATGTATGAATTGCATCAATGGTACATGAACATTACCAAGATTTCCAATCGAGAGTCCCTCATGGTGAATGTCAAGAAGGATCGTTACTTCCATGAGAAAGTTGTGTCCGTTGAGTATTCGGAACTATTTCAGTTATACAATCAAGACGCACTCGACAAATCTATTGTCAGTTGCTATTGTCTGTAAGTGATTTCTTTCTGTAATTTAAGTCTCAAGCTAGCTGTAGTGATCATTTTGACCAATCATTACCTGTAATTATCCTCACTATATTCTTTTCTGTGGTATTATGCAGGATGAAGATGTATGAAATGAAAAAGGTGCACGCTATGGCATTGGGTTCATTGACCCAAATACCATTAATGAATACACATGGAATTTAGATACATATTATCGAGCAAGTGTAGAGGAAAGCATGCTAGAGTTCTTCAAGCGCCTCAAATACAATGAAGATATACTACTTCCTTACAACTTCCTGTGAGTCACACTGTCTTGTACTACAAATTCTGTTTTTGCTTACTAGCTGGCTACATGTTTTTGCTTACATATATATGCCCGCTTAATTAAGACATGCAAACGTGTGTGCATGCTGTTTTCACTGGATCTTGTTAATCATTAAAGTTGATGAAGGAACAGTTGAAGTACTGGACTCACTACTTAAGAAACAAAGTGACAACACCATCGTGAAGGGGATAGTAAACAGGTAATTTCAATCATTATTAACTATATCTTGGCCTATTTAATTAGTTCGTCATTTCCTAATGACAACTATTTAATAACCCCTTTATTCATTTTCTTTGTCGGCGGGCAGGGCTTGGGCAAAGTTCATCAACGTCACTCCAAGCCAATAGAAACAAAACCTGAAATGCTATCGACCCAAGGTAAGTAATTAAGTAGTACTAGCTAGCTAGCTGCCATCTCTTTAATTATCATGCTTGATTAATTATTATCTGATCAAATTCCATTCTTGTAAAGGCCCTGAAGCAGGCGCCGGGGAATGATCTATGTGGATACTACGTTTTTGAGAACATTCACATAATGGCGTCCGAAAGGAGCAGATCTCAAAGACAGGAGTGGGTACGTTTGTCAGAACACTATTCACAATTTTTACACCATTATCGATATCTAGTCACACAACTGATACACATGCATATTGATCTCCTTCTTAACAGTTCAGAGAGGTGCGGGACAAGCTCCTACCAACGGAGCGCATACAAGCAATTTAAGAGGAAATAGCGGGATTTTTGCTTGACCAGGTCATAGATACGAACGGAGAATACTATTACCTGCTACCGCCCCCATGAACCACTTCCAATTGTCATCGTGCTCCGAAGGCACCAATTAGGAAAAATTGTATATAGCTAGCTAATTGTATATATATATATATACATGTGTGTATGTGTGAATTAATGGTGGTTGTGAGACATTCGATGATATATATATGATCGGTTCTACTCGAAATTCTATTTATATATATGCATAACGTGTACAGTATGCTGTATCGTAAAATACCACACTACTAGGAAAAGGGCTAAAGATAGGATTGACACTAATGGCGCACCAGGGAAGTGGTGCGACACTACTATATTCTAATGGCGCACCAGTTGGAGATACGCCATTAGTGTGGAAGACACTAATGGCGCACCAGGAAAAAGGTGCGCCACTAGTAAAACAATTTTTTTTCATTTTTTCAAACATACTAATGGCGCATCATGGCAAAGTGCACCATTAGTAGTTAGAATTGCTAATGGCGCACCGGCGGCAGAGTGCGCCATTAGAAAGCTTCCCCCCACACTAAATCCCCAATCTCTCTAATCTCTCCCCTGCCTCATCGATCTCACCTGCTGCCCCCCGTGTTCGCCGCCCCCCTCGCCTCCTTCGCCGTCCCCGAGCCGAGCGCCACCTCCCTCGCCGCCTCCCTCTGCCACTCCGCCGTCACCGTCGTTCTCGTCCCCGCCCCCCGCCCACCCGCGACGCCCAGCGGCTGCTCCCACGAGATCACCGCCCTCCTGACTCCGACCCCACCGCCGTCCACTGCGACAAGCTCACCGTCGCCCTCCCCCGAGTCCGCCGTCCCCGTGCGGCCCCTGGTCAGTCTCTCTCCCCCTCTGTCCCGCGCTCATCCCCATGCCCCCATGGGGCGGCGCCCTAGGGTTAGGAGCAGGAGCTCGCCGCTGCCGCCCCGTCGTGCCGCTGCTGCTGCTTCGTGCCGACGCCGTTTCCGCGCGCTCGTGCGTTGACACTATTAGAATGTTGGTCTTAGGTTCATAACAGTGTTAGAGCTTCAGACTATGATGCTTCTCTGATTATCCTATTATGGCACTGCTTCTATGAAACTGCCCCTTTTATATTTGGCACCCTCATTGTTACGTCCTGTAGATGCTTTCCTTATCCTGCAGGCTTGTACATCATTACGTGTCTCTTTAGTGGTTGCTCAGTGGCTAATTCTGTTTGCTCCATTGATGAACTCTAGGCGCCTTGGCGGTGTTGTCATTGTCTTTGCATACCAATGTTGGCGAAATTGCTTGACTTAATGTTTAATGTGTTCCTACATAGCTGAATAGGATAAAACTCATATTGTTCAACCGCTGTCCCTTTTACATTTAGTGCACTCATTGTTATGTCCCGGAGATCCTTTCATTACCATATAGGCTTGTACATCATGTGTCTCTTAAATGGTTTCTATAAGCTGGATGTCATTAGTTGTGTCCAAGTTGTGTTAATGGGTTGCTGCTTTGTGATGTAACCACCAAACTCCCTGATTTTGCAGTTTGATTGCTACATTTATCTCAACTTCTAGTTGACATTTCTACTTGATTAGAATTTTACAGGGGACTTATGCTGAAATTTCAGAATCTGATTCTGACTATGATGCTTCTCTGATTATCCTATTATGCCCTATCAACGATTTGCTTCCCTCGACGCTGCGAGTTATTAGTTCTCATGCCCCAATGAATTCTCTTCACTATACTATGACTGGAGTGCGGGAGAAGAGGAGCAGGGTGGGGATGAGGAGCTGCAGGATGACGATGGGCATCAGGCTGAGGATGACCTAGCACTGGTGGTGGCTGACCAAGGGCAAGAGATGGTGGTGGCTGACCAAGGGCAAGAGATGGTGGTGGCTGACCATGGGCAAGAGATGGAGGTGGCTGAGGATGACCTAGCGATGGTCGTGCCTGAAGGTGGCCTCGCGATGGTGGTGGTGCCTGACAATGACCACGCACCGGTGGTGGCGCCGGCGATCCCACAGCTGGGCGACATGACCAGACCAATTGAGGTAGAAGACTACATCCCACTGCCTCCACCGCCTCGCCGCTCTTGGCGCATCAGGCTGAGGAAGGAGAAGGAGAAGAACAATGCATGAGAACTGAACTTTGTCAGGTATGTCAGATCTCCAAAATGATATATATATACTTAGTTACCTATGTTATCTCTAATATGCTTAGTTTCCTATAGGTTAGCTTCATTTTACCTAAGTTGTCTCTAATATGCTAGCTTAGAGCTTATATGCTTAGTTTCCTATAGGTTAGCTCCAAAATAACTTATGTTAGCACAAAATGGTCAAGTTTACATAATAAGCTTATAGTCTTTTTCTTATTCTTCTTCTTTTCCAAAATGACATAGTTTAGCTTCATTTTACCTAAGTTGGCTCTAATATGCTAACTTAGAGCTTATATGCTTAGTTTCCTATAGGTTAGCTCCAAAATAACTTATGTTAGCACACAATGATCAAGTTTACATAATAAGCTTATAGTCTTTTTCTTATTCTTCTTCTTTTCCAAAATGACATAGGTTAGCTTCATTTTACCTAAGTTGGCTCTAATATGCTAACTTAGAGCTTATATGCTTAGTTTCCTATAGGTTAGCTCCAAAATAACTTATGTTAGCACAAAATGATCAAGTTTACATAATAAGCTTATAGTCTTTTTCTTATTCTTCTTCTTTTCCAAAATGACATAGGTTAGCTTCATTTTACATAAGTTGGCTCTAATATGCTAACTTAGAGCTTATATGCTTAGTTTCCTATAGGTTAGCTCCAAAATAACTTATGTTAGCACAAAATGATCAAGTTTACATAATAAGCTTATAGTCTTCTTCTTATTTCTTTTCCAAAATTCTTCTTATTCTTCTTCTAGTGTTCTTCTTCTTCTAGTATTCTTCTAGTCTTCTTCTTTTTCTTCTTCTTTTTCTTCTTCTAACTTCTTGTTTGTCATTTTGCAGATTTGATTTAATTCATGAAAGCTTGCATGGATGGAGTGCTTCTTTTCCATTTGTGTTTTTATTTTGTATCAATGTGAAACTTTTGTGAATTGATGGATAACGGTGTTGGATGAACAATGTGAAACTTTTGTAATATGTAACGATGGAACTATGTGTTGGCTATGTATGTATATATGATGGAACTTGTGTGTTGGCTAAGTATGTATATATGATGGAACTTGTGTGTTGGCTATGATTGTTATATGGATGCTTGTTGTATATATATGTGTTGGATATCTCATGGGTGAAATAGTGACATGAGATTAAGAAAAAATAATTAAAAAAATTGTTACTAATGGCGCACTAACGTGTGGTGCGCCATTAGTATAGCAGACACTAGTGGCGCACTGTGGGCAAAACTAATGGCGCACTGCCTGGTGCGCCATTAGTATACCAGTGATGCGCCATTAGTAGGCAAAACTGGTGCGCCATTAGTAGCCCTTTTCCTAGTAGTGCCAGCAAACGAAAAAGAATTAAATGGAAACACAAAATTAAATGAAAAAGAAATCATAAACCCAAAACCCCCCAACCTTTTAATACCAGTTGGTGTCACCAACCGGTACTAAAGGGCTCCCTGCCCCCGGAGCTGGCTCGTGCCATGTGGTTGCCCTTTAGCACCGGTTCATGCGGGACCCGTACTAAAGGGGGGGACCTTTAGTCCCCCCACTTTAGTGCCGGTTACCGAACCGACACTAAAGGGCCTTACGAACCGGTGCTATAGCCCGGTTCTGCACTAGTGCATTGGAAGTTCCGAAACCTTAGTTAGGCCTTTCATTGGATAAGTAGTACAATTTTATCATGTCAGTAACTTGTACAGTAGAAAGTGTGGATACCTTAAATCCCACATGTCACTATATATAGCCATTAGATAAATGGATGTGAATATGGATATGAAGGTTTAACTCAATGGGATAAAGCTGCCTAATGCTCAATGTGCAGTAATGTTTCTACAGATAATTACCACATCTGTAGAGCTTTTATGGCTTGTTTAGGCATAATGTCATATATTGAATGAGTACTTTAGGACATGTTAAGTTGATGAGTGACTAGTCTTCTCCACCAAGTACTACGAAATCTGCATGAGGGGAAAAGTCTATTGTTTTTTTTAAATGTGGTCCCTTAGGCCTGATTCATTAGAAGACGTAGAATAGAGTTGTCCAGTTAATTAATGGAAACCCAGGAAAAAACAGTTACAACAGACCCATACATAAGGGCACACGGCCGATCTGGCACCAACAAGACCACACACAAGGCTGAGGAGAGGATACCACCGAGATGGCCTACAATGTCATCGTCATCACCTCTCCCCGACTAGGCGACTCCGACATCACCGCTGATGACCCGTCAAGAACCCTAAAAACGGATGACACACAAGGATCTCATTGGCCACAACCAATAAATCGACCACAGACATCGATCGAGGACATGCAACTGCGATTTTGCTGATACGCTTCATTGGAGAAAGTTGCGAGCCTCATACCGACTTCACCCAGTGCAACTTCCGGAGAGCACCATCTGGTGAAGCCACCCTCATGGAGTCATTGTTTTCGCATGGGCCCCACCACACGCAGCTCTGACTTCTCTGTCAGAGCAAGGAACAAACATAGGCACATCCATTGAAGGACAAGCCGCGACCTAGCTCCACATATCACGATCGTCGTTGCCACACAACTCGCATGCAAACCACTCACATCACCATTCGCACACTAGCCGACCGCAATGTCGTGAGCGTCCAACCTATGGAATGCAGGGGCACGCTCAAAGAGCTTCAACGCGACGCCCCAAAGGGGGATGCGACGAGAACGACACCATTGCCCGACCCGACACCGGGCCTTAGGCTTTCGCTCGAAGATCTTGAGCCGAGGGTAGGAGGTCACATGTCTTCACGGTTGTGCCTCCATGGAGGGGAACGATGCCCGCGAGTGTTGATGTCCTGCAAGGGCACGGGGCTGTTGTAGCACTTTCGTGTGAAAATTAGAGTGTCGAACCCATAGGGAGAAAATAGGAAGACACAACCAACCCCACAACTACGTTGTCTACGTAGCTACATTCGCACCCAAACCGTAGTTTGGAATTAGCCTATTCCATCGGTTGCTACCGGAAAAATAACAAAAGGGCGATTTAACTAGACTACAAACTTGCACAGAAAATATACTAAACTAGAATACAAAGTAAAATGGGTTGTCCTGTATAATTGAATAGAGTAAAATATGGTATTTAGGCTTTCAGTCTCACTAGTACTAGAGGAGCATCTTAGTGGCATACACGTATTATAGACTACTAAACGTTCTCCTATCATTTGCATCCGCGGTCACTCACTCCTAAGTGTAATAGACATTACATTGCGTCATGGTCAAACGCGGTTGTCAATAATACACAACAGAACCAAAGGATCACAAAGTTCATCTATCTGCTCCATGAACATGCAAGTGCTATACATGAAGTGTGCGAGATGTTAGTTGGAAAGGAGGGATTGCATGCATCAATAATTCATTGATCGTGTGCATGACGCACATATATAGGTACAGGGTGGACCGGCCTCTACTTGTCTCCTAAGATGTACAAATATATGAGGGGGAGAGAGAGATACAATGGTATAAATACAGACCCTAGTCCTATAAACATGCGGTAGATAGCGTTCGCTCACCCCCCCCCCCCCGCAGTCGAAGCATCACCGGAGACATAGAGACTGGACCGAAACTCCTCAAAGACTGGGGTCGGTAGTTCCTTAGTCATAACATCGGCAAACTGCTGAGTGGTAGGATCGTGCAAAACACGAACCTTCCCAAGAGCCACCTGCTCATGAACAAAGTGAATATCGAGCTCAATATGCTTCGTCCGACGATGTTGAACGGGGTTGGCGGAGAGATAAACAGCGGAGACATTGTCACAGTAGACGATCATGGCCTTAGGGACCACACAGAGCAACTCTTGAAGCAGCTGACGGAGCCAAGAGCACTCAGCAACGGTGTTAGCCACTACCCGATACTCCGCCTCGACACTCGAGCTAGAGGCTGTGGGTTGTTGCTTGGACGACCATGAAATCAGTGAAGGTCCGAGGTAGACACAATAGCCTGACGTAGAGCAACGCGTGTCGGGGCAGCCAGCCCAGTCGGCGTCAGAGTAGGCAACCATGTCGATGGAGGAGGAAGCCGTCAGGGTGAGTCCCAGGGTCATAGTTCTGCGTATGTACCGAAGAATATGCTTAACCAGAGTCTAGCGGGAGTCACACGGGGAGTGCATAAGGAGGCACACCTGCTGGACTACATGCTGCAAGTCAGGCTGAGTGAGGGTGAGATACTGCAGGGCGCCAATGATGGAGCGGTAGAACGCGGCATCGGACGCAGGGGAACCCTCCGAAGCAGACACCTTCACCTTGATGTCGACAGGCGTGGAGGCTGGCTTGCAGTTAAGCATACCCGCACGCTCAAGAAGCTCATGAGCATACTTCTGCTGATGTAGAAAGAACCTATCGGCACGGCGAACGACCTCAATGCCCAGGAAGTAGTGTAGTGCTCCCAGATCCTTGAGGGCAAACTCATCACAAAGATGAGTCGTGAGCCACTGAAGAAAGCTTAGGCGAGGATGCCGTCAGGATGATATCGTCCACATAGAGGAGCAGGTACGCAGTAGAAGTGCCCTGATGGTAGACGAAGAGAGAGGCGTCGAAGCGGGTCATGCGAAACCCAAGCTACTGCAGAAAACCAGCCATGCGCTGGTACCACGCCCGGGGGGCCTGCTTCTGTCCATAGAGGGACCGAGAGAGCAAGCAAATGTGGTCGGGATGCTCGGCGTCGACGAAGCCAGTCGGCTGCTCGCAGTAGACCCGTTCCTTGAGGTGGCTGTGCAGAAAAGCATTGGAAACATCCAACTGATGTACATGCCAGGCACGGGAGGCTTCAAGCTGAAGCACCATGCGAATCATGCCTGGTTTAACGACTGGGGCGAAGGTATCGGTGAAGTCCACTCCGGCGCGCTGGTGGAAGCCACGCACCACCCAGCGAGCCTTGTAGCGCTCGAGAGAACTGTCCGGGTTGGTCTTGTGACGGAACACCCATTTGCTGCTGATGACATTGGCGTGAGGGGGTCATGGAACAACATGCCAGGTGCGGTTGTGCTGCAACGCATCAAACTCCTCACGCATCGTGGCGAGCCAATGTGGATCACAGAGGGCAGCGCGTGCAAATGAGGGGATGTGCGACGATGGAGAGGATGATGTCAACACCGCGCACGCATACTCATCAGCGGCGTAACGCGTGCTGGGCCGGTGTATATCAGTGCGAGACCGCGTCACCATGCCAGCAGGAGGCGGTTCGACTTCGGTAGGAGCAACAGACGAGGATGACGGAGGGTCCGTCGCTCCCGACAGTGCGGCGGAACCAGCGCTGGCCGAAGCAGCGAGGCCGGCCGGAGGGCCGCAGGCCGCAGCGGCCGGCGGGGTGGGAGCCTAAGGGCCACCCAAAGCCGCAGGGGCCGCGCCGGGACCGAGGCCGAGGGGCCCATGGTTGGGGCCGTGGGAGGGGGCACCGAGGCCGAGGGGCCCGCGGCTGGGGACGCCGAGGCCGAGGGGCCCACGGCTAGGGGTTCCGAGACCACGCCAGGAGGGGCCGGAAAGAGCCGCGCCGGGGGCTGCACCAGGACCGCGTTCGAGACACCATTAGAGGGTGGCGACTCCTTTGCAGAAGGTGGTACCTGGTGAAAAGGAAATATCCGCTCATCAAAGTACACATGTTGGGAGGTGTACACACGGTGGGAGACAGGGTCGTAGCACCGGTAATCTTTGGTGTTAGGGGAATCCTAGAAAGATACATGCTACAGAGCGAGGGGCAAGTTTGTGTGGTGTAGTGGAGGCGGTGCTAGGGTAACACAGACAGCCGAAGATGCGGAGACCGTCTTAGGAGGGAGGAGAACCGAAGAGAAGTTGGTGTGGGTGTAGTTCCAGCAGGGACGACATGGTCTAATGTTGACTAGGAGTGTAGCCGTGGCGAGAGCATCGGGCCAAAACCGAGGGGGCACGTTGGAGTGGAACAACAACGTGCGTACGTAGTCGTTAAGAGTGCGGAGAATCCGCTCGGCTCGGCCATTCTGCTATGATGTGTAGGGGCATGTGAGACGAAAGGTGGTGCCGTGAGACGCTAGGAGGTGGCGAGTGGCAGCATTGTCAAACTCTTTTCCGTTGCCAGTCTGTAGGGCGAGAATAGGATCCCCGAACTGGGTGGTGATGTAGGAGTAAAAGGCCATGAGGGTGGCAAGAACATCGGATTTGCGACAGAGTGGTAACGTCCACGCAAAATGAGAGAAATCATCAAGTAAGACAAGATAATATAAGAAACTTATGTTGCTCGCAACAAGAGATGTCCATACATCACTATGAACTAACTGAAACGAAAAAGTAGAAATAGTGTTTGACTCGCTAAAGGGTCGACGAACATGTGTACCGAGACGGCAAGCATGACAAGTGTGCTCGTCGAACTTATTACATGAAAATGAAAAACTCTTGAGAATCTGGTGAAGGACGGTGGAGTTGGGGTGACCCAAGCGTGCATGCCAGAGGTTGACACCGGGCGACTGGAGAGGCGGTGGCGGTGGCGGAGGAGGCGGAGTGCACCGGGTACAAGTCGCGGGGCTGTCACATCGGTGGAGCACCATCCTTGTACGGGCGTCCTTCACAGAGAAACCAAGGCCATCAAATTCAACGGTAAGAGGATTGTCACGTGCAAGACAACGAATGGAGACGAGATTTTTAATTAGGTTAGGTGAGACAAGAACATTAGTCATGTTAATAGGCATAGAAGTAGACAGAAAGAAACTATGAATGACATGAGTAATGGGTACGGAGGAACCATCACCGAAGGTGATGCGGTTTGAAGTGGTGACCGGGAAGGAAGAGACAAGGTTACCGGGGTGCGACGTCATGTGGGCGGTAGCCCCCGCGTCCATGTACCAATCACCGCCGCCTCCATAGTTGGAGGAAGACGGTGCCGAGTGCAGCACGGCGAGGAGTGCGGGGTCCCACAGGGCCGGCGGAAGGGAGTAGCCCCCGGGCTAGAGCGGCGTGGGTGGCGGCACGTAGCTGCCCTACGGCGGGTGGCCGGCCGGAGGAGCGGGTAGCCAGTGCCGCCCGCCTGGTATGGGGCCGCGACGTAGTGTGCCTCAGGTCCGGTGGCGTGTGGGCCGAGGATGCTCGGGGCCCGCGGCACCGGCATGTGGTATGCATGCACCACCCCGGTCCATGGGTTGGTGCCGACCGACCAAGGCGGGGGGGGAGGGGGCAATGATGACGTGGAGCCCCCCTGTACCCCGACTGCTGCGGCTGGTGCTGTGGTGGCCCAGAGCGACTGCCTCCGCGGGGCCGGTTGCGGCGGCGGCCGCCCTGCTACTGCGGTTGCTGCGAGGGGCCGGGTGGCGCTGGCGGGGCTGGCGGGAGGGGGAAGTACCCCGGTGGCGCGGGCGGGTGCGAGTGTGGTGGGGCCGGCGGAGGCGCCCCACGAGAAGTCCCGGTGGCGAGGGCGGTGTGGTGGATGCGAGCCTTAACCTTCTTCATCCGTCGTTCCTCCAAGCGTAAATACGCGACGACGAAGTGGAACGTCGGGTTCGGCAGCAGGGTGAGGTTTGATGCCGCGTTGCTGAAATCCTCATTGAGGCCGACGGTGAGGGTGCTCAGCATGAGGTTGTCGGACACCTTGGCGCCCATGTCGCGGAGCTCGTCGGCGAGCCGCTTAAGGCGCATGCAGTAGTCATTGATGGAGGAGTCATCTTGGTGGCACCCAAAAAATTCCTGCTACAAGAACACGAGACGTTGAAGCTTATTATCAGTGAAGAGGTTGTTGATCTTGGTCCACACGACACACGCATCGTCATCCTGCGATACGACCGTGTGGAAGATGTCTGGCGAGACGGTGAGGTAAAACCACCGGATGAGAGAGGCCTCAATGGCTGCCGAATCCGGATCGCCCGCCATGAGGTCGCCATCAACGCTCCCGTCGACGTGCTCGAGGAGGTGGTACTCGCTGAAGAGGAGGTTGAAGTAGGTCCTCCACACGTAGTACGAAGAGTTGGATTGGTTGAGCTTGATGGGGACACGGGTGTGGATGTCGAGATCGCGAACGGCGGTGGCATCAGGCTTGGGTCTGGCGAACGGGTTCGAGTTGCTGGAGGGGGGAGATGCCATGGAGGAGCTGCGGCGGTGGGAGGGTGGCGGCGGCTCAGATGGGTTAGGGATTAGCTGCGGCGGCGCGGGTAGGTTTAGGGTTGAGGGGCGCGGCGGCTAGGGAGGAGGGAGCAGCGGCGGCAGAGAAGAGGGGCGGCGACTGCGTAGGAGAGTGAGGCGCGGCGACGGCGGCTACGCGGCAGAGGGCGGTGGCGGGGTTAGGCGGAAGCGAGGAAAGAGATCGGCGTGCTATCTGATACCATGTTAGTTGGAAAGGAGGGATTGCATGCATCAATAATTCATTGATCGTGTGCATGACGCACATCTATAGGTACAGGGTGGACCGGCCTCTACTTGTCTCCCAAGATGTACAAATATACGAGGGGGAGAGAGATACAACGGTATAAATACATACCCCAGTCCTATACACATGCGATAGACAATGTTCGCTCAATACGAGAGAGTAATACTAAATGAAGCCACGAAGACTAGTCATGTGTACTAGATCATACATCAGCCTAGAACCGAATCAATTACTCACACATAGATGAATAGGCACACAAAGAGGAGTGATTTATTGCTTCCATCAACATGTTCAATCTTACAAAATACATATGCGATGACGGAGATGGAGATGGAGATAGGCATCGGCGCACCTGGCCTAGGGCCGGCGTCCCGTGATGGCGGCGGGGCCTCCTTCTCCTCCTATTACATAGCCTTGGTGGTGATGGTGATGGAGGGAGAGGACTCCCTCTAGATGGCCTGGGAGAGCCTCCTGGTGGCTGCATGGACTTGTGGTGGAATGATGATAATGATCCCGGTGGCCAGGGTTGGAGCTCTTCATATAGGAGGCCTCCTCGAGTTTCCTCTGTTGATCTAGCCTCCTCCTCTTCATCCAAGGGCTCTAGGAGAGTCAAATCCATGTCCAAATGATGACTTATCTGCCAAGGATCCCGTAGAAACAAACTAGGACAGTTCTGGCCAATTTACAAAGCTGTCTGGAGATCATACGGGTGCTCAAACGAGTGGCTATGGTGGTATGGAAGGCTGTCTACCGTTCTCGACTCTAGCTAGGAGCACTTTCCCATTTTGGTCGCCATTTCTTCATACGAACTCTGATTTTGATGTTCTTGGGCTTGTTGGATTGCTAGCGAAAAGCCCGATGCTTTTGTGGCCTTGTACATTCTATTTGCAAATTTCAATAAATTTGAAATCATCAAATAGTTCATATGTCCTACATCTGGTGCATGGAATTTTTCTGTTTTGACTCCCAACTTGGTTCTTTTGATGTACCAAGTACATGAACATGCCAATACACCTACAAAGACCACAAAACAAAGGATGACTAATAAAATATTATTAAAAATGAAAGTTGTGCAACGAACTTGGTAAAACGAGTAAATATCGAAAACTATGTATTGGGGACATGTATAAGTGCTTGATGGATATGTTATGAGGGATTTTTCGTCTAGTATATACTCTAAAAAGTATGCATACACTACAAAAAAGACACATCCGTGACATTTTGGGCCGAATTTTTTTTTTTCTGTCATACTTATGACACTTCTATGATGATAACTGTGACAAAACCCGGTATCGTCACAGATGTGGTGGGCTCCTACTTCTATGACAAAAAATCATGACAGAAAATGGGCTTTTCGTCTTGGGCGGGCAGGAGACGCAGCTGCATGACATTCTTTGGGCTGTCCACGATGGAAAAAACCATGGTAGACGCGAGGGCGAGGAAAATATCGGGGTGTTCCCGGTTACGGTGGGTGGTCGGGGCCGAGTGATGCACGGAGGTTTGCGCATTTCTCTCATACACACACGCGTGTGGGTGCAAGGCGTTGGGCTCTAACTGAACCTGAGCGAGGCGTTCGCCTACTGAACTTGTGAGATTGCACTACAGGCTACGCGTTACTGAACCCGAGCGATCGATCCATGGTTGTTAACTAAACCCGATCGAGCGATTCCTTCGCTATTGCTGCTAACTGAAGCCGATCGATGCTGCCTCTGGATGAACAGTGAGCGTTGCTAGGGGGTTTGAATGAACAGTTCCCGGTGGGGGTGGATGAACAGGACCCCGATCGATCGAGCCAGTTGGGGCTGGATGAACAGGACCCCGTGGAGGGATGGATGAACAGGACGACCCCGTGGAGGGCTGGATCAACAGTAGATGGTGGAGGGCTGGATGAATAGTAGATCATGGAGGGGTGGTTGAACAGGAGCCCGTGTGGAGAGGGCTGGATGAACAGGAGCCTATGGATGAACAGTCACAGGTGGAGGCTGGAGGAGGTCAACGATGGATGAATAGTAGCCCGTGGAGGCTACAGGGGGTCAACGGTGAAGATGAACAGTATCCCGTGGAGTCCTGTTTTGTTGTACGCCACACCCCTCCCGATGAACAGGACACCATTTCGACCGTAGCGCTCCAACACAAGTCCGTTTCTGCTACATCTTGAGCACTGCGTTGGTTTTCCCTTGAAGAGGAAAGGGTGATGCAGTAGATCAGCGTAAGTATTTCCCTCAGTTTTTGAGAACCAAGGTACCAATCCAGTAGGAGGCCACACACGAGTCCTTCGCACCTACACAAACAAATAAACTCCTCGCAACCAACGCGATAAAGCGGTTGTCAATCCCTTCACAGTCACCTACGAGAGTGAGATCAGATAGATATGATAAGATAAGATTTTTGGTATTTTAATGATAAAGAGAAATAATGATGCAAGTAAAATAAATGGCAAAGGAAATAACTAAGTATTGGAAGATTAATATGATGGAAAATAAACCCGGGGGCCATAGGTTTCACTAGAGGCTTCTCTCGAGAGCATAAGTATTACGGTGGGTGAACAAATTACTGTTGAGCAATTGACAAAATTGAGCATAGTTATGAGAATATCTAGGTATGATCATGTATATAGGGATCACGTCTGAGAGAAGTAGACCGACTCCTGCCTGCATCTACTACTATTATACCACACATCAACCGCTATCCAGCATGCATCTAGAGTATTAAGTTCAAGAGAACAGAGTAACGCTTTAAGCAAGATGACATGATGTAGAGGGATAAACTCATGCAATATGATATAAACCCCATCTTGTTATCCTCGATGGCAACACTACAATATGTGCCTTGCTGCCCCTACTGTCACTGGGAAAGGACACCACAAGATTGAACCCAAAGTTAAGCACTTCTCCCATTGCAAGAAAGATCAATCTAGTAGGCCCAACCAAACTGATAATTCGAAGAGACTTGCAAAGATAACCAATCATACATAAAAGAATTCAGAGAAGATTCAAATATTGTTCATAGATAAACTTGATCATAAACCCACAATTCATCGGTCTCAACAAACACATCGCAAAAGAAGATTACATCGAATAGATCTCCACAAGAGAGGGGAGAACTTTGTATTGAGATCCAAAAAGAGAGAAGAAGCCATCTAGCTAATAACTATGGACCCGTAGGTCTGAAGTAAACTACTCACACTTCATCGGAGAGGCTACGGTGTTGATGTAGAAGCCCTCCATGATCGATACCGCCTCTGGCGGAGCTCCGAAAAAGGCCCCAAGATGAGATCTCGTGGATACAGAAAGTTATGGCGGTGGAATTAGGGTTTTGGCTCTATATCTGGTAGTTTGGGGGTACGTAGGTACACATAGGAGGAAGGAGTATGTCGGTGGAGCAATGTGGGCCCCACGAGGGTGGAGGGCGCGCCTGGGGGGGGGGGGGGGGGGTAGGCGCGCCCCCTACCTCGTGCCTTCCTTGATGATTGCTTGACGTATGGTCCAAGTCCTCTGGATCATGTTCGTTCCGAAAATCACGTTCCCGAAGGTTTCATTCCGTTTGGACTCCGTTTGATATTCTTTTTCTGCGAAACCCTAAAATAGGCAAAAACAACAATTTTGGGTTGGGCCTCCGGTTAATAGGTTAGTCCCAGAAATAATATAAAAGTGTATAATAAAGCCCAATAATGTCCAAAACATGATATAATATAGCATGGAACAATAAAAAATTATAGATACATTGGAGACGTATCAAGCATCCCCAAGCTTAATTCCTGCACATCCTCGAGTAGGTAAATGATAAAAACGGAATTTTTGATGTCGAATGCTACTTGGCATAATTTCATTGTAATTCTCTTAATTTTCGTATGAATATTCAGATCCGAAAGATTCAAGACAAAAGTTTAATATTGACATAGAAATAATAATACTTCAAGCATACTAACTAAGCAATTATGTCTCTTTAAAATAACATGGCCAAAGAAAGTTATCCCTACAAAATCATATAGTCTAGCTATGCTGCATCTTCACAACACAAAGTATTCAAATCATGCACAACCCCGATGACAAGCCAAGCAATTGTTTCATACTTTTGGTGTTCTCAAACTTTTTCAATCTTCACGCAATACATAAGCGTGAGCCATGGACATAGCAATATAGGTGGAATAGAATGGTGGTTGTGGAGAAGACAAAAAGGGAGAAGATAGTATCACATCAACTAGGCGTATCAATGGGCTATGGAGATGCCCATCAATAGATATCAATGTGAGTGAGTAGGGATTGCCATGCAACGGATGCACTAGAGCTATAAGTATATGAAAGCTCAACAAAAATAAACTAAGTGGGTGTGCATCCAACTTGCTTGCTCACGAAGACCTAGGGCATTTTGAGGAAGCCCATCATTGGAATATACAATCCAAGTTATATAATGAAAAATTCCCACTAGTATATGAAAGTGATAGCATAAGAGACTCTCTATCATGAAGATCATGGTGCTATTTTGAATCACAAGTGTGGAAAAAAGGATAGTAGTATTGCCCCTTTTTATTTATTCTTTTTTTGGGCCTTCTTTTTTTATTTGGCCTTTCTCTCTTTTTTTATTGGGACAACACTATATGAATGATGATCATCACACTTCTGTTTATTTACAACTCAATGACTACAACTCGATACTAGTACAAAGTATAACTCTATATGAATGCCTCCGGCGGTGTACCGGGATAGCAATGATGCATGAGTGACTTATATGAAAGAATTATGAACGGTGGCTTTGCCACAACTAAAATGTCAACTACATGATCATGCAAAGCAATATGACAATGATGGAGCATGTCATAGTAAACGGAACGGTGGAAAGTTGCATGGCAATATATCTCAGAATGGCTATGGAAATGCCATGATAGGTAGGTATGGTGGCTGTTTTGAGGAAGGTATATGGTGGGTTTATGATACCAGCGAAAGGTGCGCGGTATTAGAGAGGCTAGCAATGGTGGAAGGGTGAGAGTGCGTATAATCCATGGACTCAACATTAGTCATAAAGAACTCACATACTTATTGCAAAAATCTATTATTTATTGAAGCAAAGTACTACGCACATGCTCCTAGGGGGATAGATTGGTAGGAAAAGACCATCGCTCATCCCCGACCGCCACTCATAAGGAGGACAATCAATAAATACATCATGCTCTGACTTCTTAACATAACGGTTCACCATATGTGCATGCTACGGGAATCACAAACTTCAACACAAGCATTTCTCAAATTCACAACTACTCAATTAGCACGACTCTAATATCACCATCTCCATATCTCAAAACAATTATCAAGTTTCAAACTTCTCATAGTATTCAACACACTCATAAGAAAATTTTATTATAATCTTGAATGCCTAACATAATTAAAGCAAATTACCATGCTGTTTTGTAGGACTCTCAAAATAATCTAAGTGAAGCATGAGAGAACAATGGTTTCTATAAAACAAATCCACCAATGTGCTCTAAAAGATATAAGTGAAGCACTAGAGCAAAAACTATATAACTCAAAAGATATAAGTGAAGCACATAGAGTATACTAACAATTTCCGAATCATGAGTGTCTCTCTCAAAAAGGTGTGTGCAGCAAGGATGATTGTGGAAAACTAAAAAATAAGTACTCAAATAATACAAGACGCTCCAAGCAAAACACATATCATGTGGTAAATAAAAATATAGCTCCAAGTAAAGTTACTGATAGAAGTAGACGAAAGAGGGGATGCCTTCCGGGGCATCCCCAAGCTTTGTCTTTTAGGTGTCCTTAGATTATCTTGGGGGTTCCATGGGCATCCCCAAGCTTAGGCTCTTGCCACTCCTTGTTCCATAATCCATCAAATATTTACCCAAAACTTGAAAACTTCACAACACAAAACTTAAGGTAGAAAATCTCGTGAGCTCCGTTAGCGAAAGAAAACAAAACAACACTTCAAGGTACTGTAATGAACTCATTCTTTATTTATATTGGTGTTAAACCTACTGTATTAGAACTTCTCTATGGTTTATAAACTATTTTATTAGGCATAGATTCATCAAAATAAGCAAACAACACACGGAAAACAGAATCTGTCAAAAACAGAACAGTCTGTAGTAATCTGTAGCTAACGCAAGATATGGAACCCAAAAAATTCTAAAATAAATTGCTGGACGTGAGCAATTTATCTATTAATCATCTGCAAAAATAATTAACTAAATATCACTTTCCAAATAAAAAAGGAAGCAGTTCTTGTGAGCGCTAAAGTTTCTGTTTTTTACAGCAAGATTAAAAAGACTTTTCCCAAGTCTTCCCAACGGTTCTACTTGGCGCAAACACTAATTAAACACAAAAAACACAACCAAAACAGAGGCTAGATAAATTATTTATTAATAAACAGGAGGAAAAAGCAAGGAATAAAAATAAAATTGTGTTGCCTCCCAACAAGCGCTATCGTTTAATGCCCCTAGCTAGGCATGAAAGCAATGATAGATCTAGGTATCTTTAGTTTTAGGGAAGAAAAGAGCAAACTTGCTATGTATGGAATTAATATTTCTATTTTGACAAAGCACATGGCTATTAATGGTAGAAGAAAGATTAAGTATGTTACGGAAATTTGTATCTAGGCTAGCCTTCATCTCTTTGATAGATTCATTTTGGTAAGAGAGCAAAAGAGATGTAGATTCAACTTTCTCATTCATGGGGTGCCCAAATATGGTTTTCATGTTTTCATAAGTGTCTACGGCATCCCCTTCAAGAAAACCTTCTTCAAATATAGAATCTAAGACATGCTTAAAAGAAGAAGGTAGGGCAACATAAAATATTTTTAAATAAATTTCAATTTGGTATTGAGGCACATAGCTAGCCTTGATCCTTAATAGTCTATCCCAAGCATCTTTCAAAGATTCATCAAGTAAATAACGAAAAATTCCGGAATCATCTTCATCAAAATTATTAAGATTCTCATTGATAACTCCGGTAGGTCTTTCCATAGCATATTTATTTATGAGTTTAGCGAGAATAGAAGGATTGTCCAAAGTACTGAAACTCGGGAGAGAACCCCCAACCCTTTTTGATTCCGACATGGTGGAAGAAAGGTGAGCGGAAAAGAGAGGGCGAATAAAACAACAAGGGTGAAGTGGGGGGAGAGGAAAACGAGAGGCAAATGGAAAATAATATAATGCGGGCCATAAGGGTTTGTGATGGGTACTTGGTACGTTGACTTTTGCGTAGACTCCCTGGCAACGGCGCCAGAAATCCTTCTTGCTACCTCTTGAGCACTGCGTTGGTTTTCCCCTGAAGAGGAAAGGGTGATGCAGTAGAGCAGCATGAGTATTTCCATTAGTTTTCGAGAAGCAAGTATCAATCCAGTAGGAGGCCACGCACGAGTCCCTCGCACCTACACAAAGAAATAAACTCCTCGCAACCAACGCGATAAAGGGGTTGTCAATCCCTTCACGGTCACCGACGAGAGTGAGATCTGATAGATATGATAAGATAATATTTTTGGTATTTTTATGATAAAGAGAAATAAAGATGCAAGTAAAATAATTGGCAAAGGAAATAACTAAGTATTGGAAGATTAATATGATGGAAAATAGACCCGGGGCCATAGGTTTCACTAGAGGCTTCTCTCGAGAGCATAAGTATTACGGTGGGTGAACAAATTACTGTTGAGCAATTGACAGAATTGCGCATAGTTATGTGAATATCTAGGTATGATCATGTATATAGGCATCACGTCCGAGATAAGTAGACCGACTCCTCCATGCATCTACTACTATTACTCCACACATCGACCGCTATCCAGCATGCATCTAGAGTATTAAGTTCAAGAGAACAGAGTAACGCTTTAAGAAAGATGACATGATGTAGAGGGATAAACTCATACAATATGATATAAACCCCATCTTGTTATCCTCGATGGCAACAATACAATACGTGCCTTGCTGCCCCAACTGTCACTGGGAAAGGACACCGCAAGATTGAACCCAAAGCTAAGCACTTCTCCCATTGCAAGAAAGATCAATCTAGTAGGCCAAACCAAACTGATAATTCGAAGAGACTTGCAAAGATAACCAATCATACATAAAAGAATTCAGAGAAGATTCAAGTATTGTTCATAGATAAACTTGATCATAAACCCACAATTCATCGGTCTCAACAAACACACCGCAAAAGAAGATTACATCGAATAGATCTCCACAAGAGAGGGGGAGAACTTTGTATTGAGACCCAAAAAGAGAGAAGAAGACATCTAGCTAATAACTATGGACCGGTAGGTCTGAAGTAAAGTACTCACACTTCATCGGAGAGGCTATGGTGTTGATGTAGAAGCCCTCCGTGATCGATACCCCCTCCGGCGGAGCACCGGAAAAGGCCCCAAGATGGGATCTCATGGATACGTAAAGTTACGGTGGTGGAATTAGGGTTTTGCCTCCGTATCTGGTAGTTTGGGGGTACGTAGGTATAGATAGGAGAAAGGAGTACGTTGGTGGAGCAATGTGGGCCCCATGAGGGTGGAGGGCACGCCTGGGGGGGGGGGGGTAGGCGCGCCCCCTACCTCATGCCTTCCTCGATGATTGCTTGATGTAGGGTCCAAGTCCTCTGGATCATGTTCGTTCCGAAAATCACGTTCTCGAAGGTTTCATTCCGTTTGGACTCCGTTTGATATTCTTTTTCTGCGAAACCTAAAATAGGCAAAAAAACAAGAATTCTGGGCTGGGCCTCCAGTTAATAGGTTAGTCCCAAAATTAATATAATAGTTTATAATAAAGCCCAATAATGTCCAAAACAGGATATAATATAGCATGGAATAATAAAAAATTATAGATACGTTGGAGACGTATCAGTTTCCTCTGTTTTACGGTACGCCACACCCCTGTCGATCAATAGGACCCCAATTCAACCGTAGGAGGTCCGTTTCCTCCGTTTTGCGGTATGCCATACCCCTCCCGATGAATAGGATCCCGTTTCGAACATGGCCGGTCGAACACAAGGCCGTTTCCTCCGTTGTGCGGTACGCCAGGCCTCGTTTCCATCGGCTGTTCCATCCAAGCCCTCCAGATGAACACGACGACGCATTCCATTCCGACCCAGCCGGCTAGCTCCCCATGAACACGACGACGACGCTGTTTCTTCGTTTCGACGTATGCGCGAGTAGGCGTTCGAGACCCTACCTGTATGTATGTACGTGGCCGTATTTTCTTTCTTGCAAACTGGCCGCTGTACATACGTGTACATGCTACGTGCGCGCGTCTACTACGACACGTGCACACCTCTACATGGACCAGCATGTACATACACGTTCACGACCAGAATGACAACGCTACGTATGCTTCGACCAGGTGGGTCCCGACTGTCAGGCACTTCCTTGCGTGCGAAGATGTAGTTGGTGGGTCCCAACAGTCAGGGGGGAAACATTTTTTTCCGCAAAATATGGTGGCCCGTGCGGTGGGTCCCCGCTGTCGGGTGGAGGAATAATTATTTTGCGCGTAATAAGGAGGCACTTCCTTGCGGCTGCCGTGGACCCAGCTGTCAGCCTCTCCACGTACAGTACTCTTCTGATGGAAGTCGGTCGTTGACCACATTGACCACGCCGCGCGGAGAGCACCACCGCGGTGGACGACGACGAGTCCTAGGAAGGGGACGACGTGGAGCCGGGGAAGACTCGGCAGTGGATACCCACGCGGAGAGAAGTACGAGGGTTCACTGGTTCGGCTGCGGTGTGACGCTGTCGTCGCCGCAGAATAACAGGGGGTGTGGGTGAGTGGAGGGATGGCCTAGCCAACGGTGGGAGTAGTAGGGGGCGGGGAGGCCTCCGCGGCAGCACAGCCGGCCACGGGAGGCAGGAGCAGGCGGCACGACTGGCGCTGCTTTGGGCAGCTGGAGCAAGAAGACCAGAGGTTGAAGAAGCACAACAGCAGTTGGATGGACATTGTACGGTCACTACAGCTAGAACCATTTATATTGACTAAGTTGACAAATCCCTTGGTACGTGTCAACTTAGTAGGTCCACAGGTCAGCTTCCGAAATGGTGCGCCCCAGATGTCAGGGGGAGGAATCATTTTTTGGGCGGGTGAAGCTAGAGTATCCGAGATTAAAGAAGAAGCACGACATTCGTTGGATGGCCATCCAACAGCCACTGCTGCTAGAACCGTGTGTTGACTATAAGTTGACAAAGCCTTGCATACGCGTCAACTCTTTATTTTTGAGGGGACGCGTCAACTTAGTAAGGCCACAAGCGTGTGGGAGAGAACTTATAGCCCATTTGAGATTTGTAAGAATGTGCAGCCAATTTTTGAATTCTAATGGAATTTACTACAACCCATTTACAATTTGTTAAAAGTACAACCCATTTCAACCAACCGATCAAAACAGAATTCAATAAAATTTCTCACATTTTGATGGGATGTGAAATACTTTTATCCCGAAATTTCTAGTCAGATTAAATACAATTTCAATATAAATTTATATTACGTAAAAGTCCAACGAAACATTACACTCGCAACAATTGATGAAATTAAAATTTTCAATATCCAAAAATAATATTTTATAAAGTAATTACGTGTTTGGTGCATTTTTATAGTTACTACCCAGTTTTTATAATTACATCCCATTTATTATTTCTTAAAGCCTATTTTCTTGTTAAGCCTAATGCATCCCTCCTAGAAAAGATTTGCAGCCCAGCGGGGCGGAGAATAACAACTTGACCTTGCTTGGGTATTCCTAAAAAAAGTATAGATGGGCTAGCCATTTTTAGCTTGGAAAAAATTAATATTTGGGCTGGATATCTTGCCTGGGCTAGATGGGCCATAGCCCGCCCAGTTAATACCTGCAGCGATGTTTTCATTATTGTTCAGAGGAGAAAAATTAATATATGGGCTAAACATCGCTCATGAAAAACTCCGCAATTCTCACACCCCAAAAACACTAATACTGCTCGAGCTGCTTGGTCCCAGCTGTCGGCCGCTTCTTGTGCAATTCTCTCGTTAGTGACTACATAGGTTGACAATGGTGTGGGACCGTGATGTCAGGAAGCCAGGAGGAAGCAAAAAAATTATAGTTTTATATACTAATAAGGAGGCACTTGCGTACGTGCGGCTATGGCCCTGGTGGGTCCACACTGTCATCCTCTCCAAGTAAAGTAATCTCCTCATCCTCATGTTCATTGACCACGGCGAGCGAAACAACTCGAAGGATGAAGGAGAGGGCCTTGCGGGCCCTACAGATGTTCTGATACAGCGCCCGCTGCTCATTCGGGAAGCCAGGATCATAGGGCCACATGTCCGCGACGGCATTGTCATTCGCTTGTTCACCGGTGCTCGTTGAGGAGACGGAGGTTGAAGCACAGGTCCTCCTGTGCTGGTAGCTCTTCCGCCATTAGGGCATCGAAGTGCGGCCGCACCTGTTCTATGGTGAACACGGCATGAATCGGCTTGGACAGTGGCGTCGGCTCCTGGTTAGAAGCTACGTCCATCATCTGATTGTCGTCGCTCAACTCGGCAAGCTTGCTGGCAAGCCAGCATGTCCAGCTACCAGACCGATCCGCTACCAAGCACGAGTCTGACTGCCTTGGCCCACCCAGACCGCCTCCCTCTCCCGCGTGTGCTTTCCACCCGAAACTGTCAGTGCCGCCCGCCCCGCTTCCCGGTGCAGGCGATTGCTCCACCTTCAAACGACAGAAGTGCCATCCATCTGTTCTTCTGCCGCCCACATTAATGATACACCGTTGGCGAGGCAGCTACTTCGGCGCCACACGTCCGTCCCTCCGCCGCCCATCATTGCTATATAAACTGCTACGCCGGCCATAGCTGCAGTCATCCGCATCAGTTCCCTTTCTCCTATCCACACCACTACTTCCTACCGTGGATTCCTCGCGCTCCAGCGCTCTTCAAGAAGGGAGGACGATGGACCACAAGGAGATGGTAGCCATTGCTGCCGACTAGCTGGCCGGCAGGCAGCTGGAGGACGACGACGTCCCAATGGAGAACATGGTAGTCGACGATCCGGCGTCAACCCCCTCCTTCGCGCCATCCTCGCCGATGCATTGCACCATCACCATCGGCAAGGCCGGTGCCCAATATATGGACACGGTGAGGCAGAAGCATGAGGAGCAGTTCCAGGAGGCGTAGGTCGACGCTGCCTACAACCACCATCTCCTCCAGGAGCACCTGCAGGCGGAGGAGCAGATCACCGCGGAGCGGGCGGAGCAGGAGGCGCTGCTTGACTCGTACCGCTCCGCCTGCGAGGGCCGCGTCGAGCACTGGCAGTATGGCATGCGGGTGGAGGAGGCTGTGGCCCCCTACAAAGATGGCAATGAATCGGGCATGGCGCTGTTTGGCGAGACCGAGGACGAGGCAGAGGACAATGTCGGCTCCGACAAGTCCCTGCTCCGCTGGTGTCGATGAGGCCCTGCTCCGCTAAGGCCCCTCGGCACCAACAACGAGGTAGAGGACACCGCCGGCTCCGCCGAGGCCCCACCCTCCCATCAGCGAGGGGGAGGATTTCCCCCGCTCCGCCGAGGCATCGCCCGCCGGCAACAAGACAAAGGGCATCGCCGGCTCCGCCGAGGCCCTGCCCCGCTACCAACGAGGCCACGCCGCATAGAAAACAAGGAAGAGTAGAACACGGAAGTTCACCGCCGCTCGGGTCCAAGTAAGGCCACCGCTGCTACCCTCCGGTTGCTGGAACTGAGCTGTACATCGTGGAGCAATTCTATGATTACATGATGATTGAAGAGCGCTCCGTGGTTGAGCAAGCTCATGAGATACAGTCATTTGCTAGAGAACTTGATCACTTCAGTTGTATGCTACCGGACAAGTTTGTTGCTGGAGGTATCATCACTAAGCTTCCTCCTTCGTGGATCTCATTGGCACTCTGGATGTGGAAGAAAAGGTGAGAGCAAAGGACACACGTGCTTGAGGAATTGAGGGAGGATCTAGTGCCAATCTGGTACAGAAGAAGAACTTCCAGCCCCACAAGTTCAAGAACAAGGGCCAGTTTGATGGTAAAGCAAAGTTTGATGAGAAGAACAAGGCTGTGCAACACACGAACTTCAAGAAGAAGAATGACAAGAAGAAAGGTGTTTGTCATGTGGGGATCCTGATCATTGGGCTCCTAGTTGCCCTAATCGCTATGACAAGCTAGGAGGGTTGACCACTGACGACCGGTTAGCTTCTTGGCGGTGACGTGGAGTCGGAGAGCTATGTTGGAGAAGAACGCTGCTTCTACTTAACCGCTGGTGCAGTTGGCCGACTGACACGTGGGCCCAACATGTATCTGGGCCACATGTCACTTATGCAACTGCACCTGCAGTTATGTCACTGAAGCTTCTATTCGGCTCAGCCGGACACAGGTGGGCAGCTTTGGTTAATTAATTATACCTCCAGCGCACCCCTTTTTAGTTGAAGAATGTATGAAATGTAATTAAATCTGGCATGTTTATATGAAATCCGACCATGTATGAATGAATTTATTTCGATTAGTTCGAATTCTTGTATCACTGGCATTGGATGAACATGCAAAACAATACGTACTAGCATTACTCCCAAGGTGATCACCTCGTTTGCAGCAATTTCACATGTACTCCCTCCGGTCCTTTCTAGTCTGCATACAAGTTTTGTTTGTAGTCAAAGTATCTCTACTTTGACCAATCTTATAGGAAAAAGTATGCACTTTCACAATGTGCGAAGTAAAAAGGAACAGAAGGAGTACAAAGAGTTTGAGCAGCTTTTTAGCGTTCCTGTACATTGCAATCAAACACACGTCTTCTTGCTAAAATCAATGAGCAAAATTTGACAAGGTTATCCCATTCCAAAATATCAAATGCCTATGATTGTGGAATGGGCAGGGTTTGCCATCAGTTCGGACATTGACATGGCACCTCGTGCTAAATAAACCAGTTGTTCTTCTTGTGCAGTTCCACCAAAATCAACCAAATTCGCTCGGCACCTCCTTTCTTGTGGTGGAAATGAATGATTCGATGTGTTCATGACATTTTGTGCAGTTCCCATTAAAATCAAGCCGAGCACCCCTATTTACACAAATACAAAAGAAGTGATTAGTATAAAGCAAACCATACTATGAATTGACAGTTAAACAGGCACCTACATGGTCCATGTAGAGAACACTTTTAGAAAAATGGAACTCACCAGAAAGAATCCTAGAACAACATTGTACTCGCTGCATCACAGCAAGAAAATAGAGATTTTTCAGTCCATCAGAGCTGAAGTTAGTTTGGTCTTGTGGGGGGTAATGTAGCCATCCTTCAACTGCTCCTTCCGATGAGAAGATAGATAGGGCTTCTTCATCCTGTCATAATCAAAACTAGTCACTTCACGTACTCCATATTCTTCTTCAGAGGAGGATGATCCTATTGTGCAAAGACAAGAGGACAACTAAATGCTAGCATCCCTGTTTGCTCGAAAAAAGGAAAGGAAATATTTAAAACAACACAAATGAAGCACTTCTTAAGGACAATACTACTTTTTGATGACAATATCTAAACAGTAGCACAACACCAATAGAGATGACAAAGCTCAATCATATGGATGAAATCAGTGGGCAAGTACCAACCTTTGTCAGGAGGCTTATTGTGTAGAGCATACAGATGAAGCAGTTCTCCGGAACCATCTGTTTCTATCTACTATGATGGCCATGCTTACTATATACTCCTCGATTAGTTTAATGTTTCCAACAACTTCTTGTGTAGTTCCACTAAAATATATTGTTTCTTCAAAGAAGATCCCTGTTTGCACAAGTAGAGATAATTACATATTACATTAAGAGTGGCATCAAATCAATGGCAAAACAATTGCTCGTTCCAGCCATAGCAATAAATTAAGATGCAAAACTATATCTTTACTTGTGTCATCACAGTTCCAGTGCTTCATTACAGCACCAGGAGTTGATTTTTTTTTTCTTCCGCTTGTTCTTGTTCTTCCCCTTCATTACTTGGTTCAATAATAGACAAGCTTCGCCTTCAATGTAAGATTTCGCATGTCAATTCGGTTGCACAAGTGTAGCACTAAACAATGACATTAATTTTCTGATGAAAGTGGAAAAATACAGGCCAACAGTTGTGAAATATCCTTATCTTACCTCAATGGGATATTACGGTGCACATACAGATTTGAAGTCTTGTCTCCATTTGTGCAGTTCACTAAAATCAAGCAACATTACTGTACAAGTAGCACAATATATGAAAGCACACTGTAGAATCATGTGAAAGAAGGCTAGTACTGACCTCTCATGATCTGGAATTCAAACAACTCACAAGAAAAAGATCTGAACCAAATTTGCCAACACGGATAGGAAGTAAGATCTCCTCTTGTGCAGTTCCACTAAGATCAAGAAATCAAGCAACATTGTCGGTGTGACATTTTGGTTGAACTGCACAAAATACTCTTAAAACAAAAGTGTTTTGTGCAGTGCAACAAAAGGTCACAATGGAAACGAGGTGAAGTAGATAACCCTATTTACACAGAGGTGCAAAGGAAACTAGTGGTCAATAACGGTGGATGACACAGAAGCCAACAAAAAGAAGCATCTACCTTATCTAAATGGGAAAGAAAGCAAGACAGTAGCATTTCTCAAACGGTGGCATTGATTAATATTAACAAAGAGATTATATTAAGAATAAAATTCGTTAAACATGTAATTTGCTTTTAACTATGGCATTGCATCAATTTTCCAACGGCATTATTAGAGGGTGTTTGTTTACAGGGACATTTTGGTGGAGGGACTAAAAAATCTCCGCGTCAGTCCCATCTAAACCAAACCGGAGGGAATTTTAGGGACTAAAAGTGGGCATTTGGGACTAAAGAAAGAAGACCCCGAGTGAGAGTCTTTCTGGGACCTTTTCCAACAGTTGCCCCTGCCACGCATCACACCTTGTCTCTATTAGTTCATCACTAGGGGTAACATGGTCTTTTAGCATGTCATTTAATAACATGTAGTCCATGTTTAGTCACTGGAACCAAGCAGGTAGGACTAGGGAGTTTTTAACCAAACAGGGCCTTAGATTAACAATAGCTAAAGAGTTGCACGGGACAGTGGACGCACCAGCACCATGTGCATCTACTTATGTACTAGGGTGATGCACAGTCTATTGCAACAAAGAATAAACAACCAATGAGCATATTTGTGTTGGTCCCAATTTTGTTATCTTTAGACACCTTTCCCTATGTGAGTGTAGCAAATCTAGTCCTGCTCAAACTCTACAGCCTTGTCTCCCAAAACGAAAGATTAGTTCGTTACAGATGTGCGTACTGCGTTTGTCATTGTTTTCCCTTTTCGACCAGTGTAGGTGCTGGATAGCCAGTCTGTACTAGTACTTTCCCCTTCCTTTCCTCTTTGAACCACGCCCTAGATTTTTGCTATACAACTTTCCCCACTACTTTCCCCCATTCCTTTCCTCTTTGAACCACGTCTTAGATTCATGCGATCCAACTTTCCCCACAACTTTACCCCTTCCTTTCCTTTTTGAACCACGTCCTAGATTCATGCTATACAACTTTTCCCCATTCCTTTCCTCTTTGAACCACATCCTAGATTCATGGTATACAACTTTCCCAACTACTTTCCTGTTTGATCCAACACCTAGATTCGAGTGCAGAAGCGGGAAAAGCCCACATGCAGTTAGAGCAATGCATGTGGCATAAGTAAATTATACCTTAAGGTTCTTGGGGTGTGGTTCGGTGGGCGACTGGAGGACTTTCGGCCCACACTACGTACGACAACGAAGAAGAAGGGGTCGGAGGCCCTCCCACGCCGCCGTTGGGTGAAAGTGAACGGATGCACCGGTAGTGGATTCCCTCCCTCGCCGACGGCGACAGTGTTAAGCCTCCTTCCCTTCCCAGTGGACGGATCCTGCCGGCTCTTTGACTACCAGTGAGGGGAGAGAGAGAGGCCAACGAAGTCTTTCTTAGATTTGGAGAGGGTGAGAGAGTGTGAAGAGAGAAACTACAAGCAGACCAGCAGTGAAGGGAGAGAGAGAGGCCAACAAAGTCTTGTTTAGATCTGGAGAGGGTGAGAGAGTGTGAAGAGAGCAACTACAAGCGTTGAGGCTCCAGCGTGTATATATATACTGGAGAGAGTGTGAAGAGTGCAAACCCTAGAAAACAAGCGCCGAGGGTGCAGCTGATCGTATAGCTCCGTATCCGTCCATTTTGAGCAGTCAAAGAATCCTCCTGGCACGAATTATGCTAAAGTGTAGTTATCGAACCCAAGACCTCAAGTTTGATGAGTGAACAGGCTAACCAGCTACACAACCCACCCGTTATGTTCAATGAGAGGAAAATAAACTTTTATACATTCCTGCACTCGTGTGACAAGCATGCCGTGTTTTTTTGTGTGTGGGAGTCATTGGGATTTAAATCATAATCGTGTCATGTGGCTTTGGTGGTAAGACTATCCACAGTGGTGCAGAAATAATGCAGCCTTAGTCACCTTACCTGTCCCCACATAGTACGTTGGGTCCCACCAGTCAAAGGGTGAAACAAACAAATTAATAAGATAAATTAAAAGCGCCAGTGGTGTATCTTACCTCACACATCTCGCTACTGCTCGGGAACACTGTCTAATTGATCCCTTTGTTCGCTCACGTACTATTTTAAGTGAATCCTTATTATAACATGCACACAATTTTGGGCACTTGTATTCGACCTAAGTCAGTGTGCCACCGTATCTCGTACGCCTCCCTCCGTCTAGGTGTAATAAGTCACATTAGAAGGTGCAGCGGGACCAAGGTGCGAGCAGATTGGAGGAGAAGGAGAAACTTGACCGGTCATTCCTGCAATCAAAGCCCTGGTTTCTGTCTCTAAACGCAACAATTAATCCAAACAACTAACAGATGCCGTTTGAGCTACCATGCAGGGCCACGTATTAACTCGCATGCAAGCCGACTTTGATTTCTTGACTGATCAACGCATAGTTGCGCTCCATGCATTGGGTTTCGGGGGGAGATAACAAAGCAGAGTAAGGAGCATTTGGTTACATTGCTTAGGCTGGTCATAGTGGTGAGTAACTTGGACTAGTATAACAGTACAGGGTTGCTCCTAGAGCTGTATGGAGTAAGAAGGAAGGCTAGCCGAGGCTTAGGCAGCTCACTCTCCTCGGGCGTTGCTAGCTAGGTGTGTTTGTAAGTGGGAGGAGATGATCTTGATTCCGCCGATGATCGTCCCCGAATGCATGAGGGCTCCTGGGGGGTTTTATAGGTCAACCCCCAGGGGTACAATGGTTATGTTACATGGTTGTAGGGCCGGGTCATTAGCGTCTAGGAACCCAGTGCTAGGACACGCCGGGTACCAGGCCTCGCCGGGTTCCCCTGGCACGGGACCCGCCGGGTACGGGGGCACTGTTAGCCGTCTTGTCCATCGTCAGGGAGTGGCCGGGTAGAGTCGGCTACAGTGGTGCTCCGTCAGGTCGCCGCTTGCTGGCGTCATGAGTGACGACGGGTGCGCTGTTACCACTACGGCCCTGGTCAGTGGGTAGGTGGGGGCACTATTGCCTCGTCTGGCTGACCAAAGGCATGGGCGGGGCACTGTGGCTTCGGTCATCAGTTGGTGGCGTAGGAGCTGGGTCGAATCTTAAAGTAGTACTTTGTTTCTGAGTTTCTCTTCTACAGCCGAGGTGCTGTCTTGGAGGACCCGGCTGGTTCGGGCCGGCTTCCACTATGACCAGCCTGTTGCTGACGCCGGTCGGCTTGGAACCGAGATGGAGAGGGCGAGGGCGGAGGCGACGGAAGCCAGGAGGGCGCTCGATGCAGCCAGCTGGCTCTAGGAGCGGCTGGAGGGTGACAAGGTCCGCCTCGATGCCGAGGTGGAGCGCCTTAAGGCGGAGGCCACCAAGGTCGTGGAGGCGCAACAGTCCCTTGCCGAGGTGGACCAGCAACACGGCAAGCTGGCCGACGACAAGGGGCAGCTTCAGGCCGAGGTGGAGGTCCTGAAAGCGCTAGTGGCCGCGGCGAAGGAGACCCGGTAGGTCGAGACCCGGCGCCAGGAGGAGGCCGTGAAGGCGGCAGAGGACAAGGACGCCGAGCCGAGGCGGCCCTTGCCAAGGTTGCCGATGTGGAGAAGACGCTTTAGGAGCGTGACCGCGCCATTGCCCGGGAGCGACACAGTATGTTTCTTGAAGTGCAGCACCTTGAAGACTCCTTCTCCAGTAAGTGCTTTCTTTTGGTTTTGGTGTTGCCGGGTTGGGACTCCGGCTTCTTATTTTTGGTTGCTTCTCTTCTGACTTGCTTTTGTTTTTGACAAGGGCCTTCCTGGAGATGCATCGGCTGGCGGAGGAGGCGGTCCGCTTTCAGCGCGACCCACGGGGGGTTGTCGGTTCCGGGATTAACCCGCGGGTGCCCTGGACCTTCCCGGATATCATAGCCGCCACAGAGGCCCATCTGCGAGTCTTGAGCGAGTAGATGGGGCGGCTTTCTGGGGCCGGCACGGCGATGACGGCGGCCCTCTGGCCTAGCGCCGTCGCGTTGAATAGCTTCACACAGCTGGCGCAGTGGTTGGAGGCGGGCCCGGACCGACTTCATGAGTGGCGGCTTTCTGCCGCCCATGCCAGTGCCGAGATGGTGCTCCGGTTCGTGATGTCTTGGCATCCGGTCCTGGCGCTGGATGCACTGATGGGCCAGCGAGGGCCGGACGGATCGCCGCCTAGGCCAGCTATATCGCTGGGTTCGCCTTCCACGGCGAGTTCCAGCCGGAGCGGGTGGAGGATGGCGGAGTCGTGCCTGCTGACGACTATGGCCTGCTTCTGGACGACCTGGATGGCAGCTCTAAAGAGACGGGCGTCTACCGTTACGCGGACGCTTGGGAGGAGGATACTGGCACCTCGGCAGACCCGGGGGCTGCGCGATCTGGTGGCGGGGATGCCTAATTTTTTGACTTAGTAATTTTTTTGTTATGTAGTAGGTCCACCCACCCACTAGGGGTTAACTAGGTGTAATGAACTCTGGCCTTGGGCCTGTTTCTGAATTTATGATGAATGAGCTTTGTGAGTGTTTCTGCCTATGCTCTTTGTTTTTTCGAGCCGTTTTCCTGCATTTTCCCCTCTTGGGCTTCTCCCCTGCGAGTCTGACGGCTGAGGCTCCAGTCCGTGACAAGTGGTTTGGCTTTTGAGAAGAGCGTGTAGTACTTAGGCTTTCGTAATGTTGAGCGCGAGCTAAAACACCCATTGGGCCCGCCGGCGGCAACCCGGCGGGGCCGGGTTGGCGGGCAGCCGGTTGCTTGGCAGCTTAGAGCGGCGAGGCCGGGTCAAGCGACCCGGTGGTATGAGGAAACTTCTTGGATGCCTGCGCTATTGCTCTTCGTCTTTGGACCATTTTTCGCGCAACCTTTCCCCCATTGGGTTTCCCTCCCGTGAGTCTGATGGCCGAGGCTCTGGTTTTTGACATTTGGGCTTTTGGAGGAGTGTGTGTAATTTAGCCTTTCGGAACATTAAGTGCGAACGAAACACCCACTGGGCTGGCTGGCGGCAATCCGGCGGGGCCGGGTTGGCGAGAAGCCGGTCGTGCGGGAACTTTAAAGTGGCAAGGCCGGGTTGGGCGACCCGGTGGCTCTTGACTTAGTGCTTGTGCACGCTCGTGCTCTGGTCTCATGTTCTTGCCAGTCAACAGGCGAAGCCGGTTCTGCGGCTTAGGGCGAAGTGAGAGGCCACGGCGATCCAATGCGTCAGGAGCCACTAAGGGAAGCGGCGGGTGGCCAAGCCGGCCAGTCCCCGAGCTCTCGAGTCGAGCGAGTCGACCAGGTGGCCGGGTTGGCTAACGAGGAAAGTAATGCACAAATGTAGGGGACATAATAGCTTGGTCGCAAAAAGGGCTGCCTCGAGCATCGTTTAGGGATCCCATAGTTTTCAGATGATTACAAAAGGCAGCGATACATACGTGCATCTTGCGCTTGTTTGACTTGTGGGCGTTAATGAGGTAGTACGCATTGCGATCACACAAGGCCTTGCTGATGATGAACGGGCCCTCCCATGGGGAGGACATCTTGTGTTATCCGGCCTGCTGTTCGACGCGCCGGAGGACGAGGTCTCCCTCCCGGAAAACGAGGGGCTTGATCTTCTTGCTTTGGTAGTGCCTCAGGCTTTGCTGGTAGATGGCTGAGCGACTGAGCGCTAGGAGACGTGCTGCTTTGAGCAGGTCGACGCCGTCTTCGCGGGCTTTCTTGGCTTCGGCTTCTGTGTACATCGTGACGCGCGGCAAGTCAAACTCAATGACGGTCGGGATGACGGCTTCTGCTCCGTAGACGAGGAAGAACAGGGTGAACCCGGTCGACCGGTTTGGCGTGGTGCGGAGACTCCAGAGGACGGCTGGCAACTTGTCAAGCCAGCTGCCGGGGGAACGGACGAGTGGCTCGACGAGTCGCGGCTTGATGCCAGATAGGATGAGGCCGTTGGCCCGCTCGACCTGGTCGTTGGACTGCGGGTGTGCAACGGAAGCCAGGTCGAGGCGGATGCCAGAGACGGAGCAGTACTGCGCGAGCGCGCCCTTGGCGAAGTTGGTGCCGTTGTCCGTGATGATGCTGTTCGGCATGCCGTAGCGCACTGCGATGTCCTTGATGAACCGAACGACCATCGGGCCGTCCAACTTCTTGATTTGCCTTCGTTCGATCCATTTGGTGAATTTGTCCACCGCCACTAGCAAATGCGTCATGCCGCCTCGGGCGGTCTTGAAAGGCCCCACCATGTCGAGTCCCTAGACCGCGAAGGGCCAGGCGATCGGGATGGTCCGAAGTTCTGACACCGGCCGGTGGCTGCGCTTACTGAAGCGCTAGCATCCCTTGCACTTGAGGACGAGTGACTGTGTGTCTTCGAGGGCCATGGGCCAGTAGAAACCATGGCGGAAAGCCTTGGACACCAGGGATCGTGAGGCGGCGTGGTGCCTGCACTCGCCCTCATGTATGTCATGGAGGATCTCGATGCCCTTTTCCTGCTCGACGCAGCATTGGAATACGCCGGTGGAGCTGCGCTTGACGAGCTTGTTGTTGATGACGCTGTAGGCGAAAGCTCGACGCTGCACTTCGCCGTAGCACAGGATGCGCCGGAGGCCAAGCTCAAGGGCTTCGTATTCGGCGACGTTGTTGGAGGCGGCGAAGTGGATCTGTAGTGCGTACTTAAGTTGGTCGCCATTGGGGGAGGACAACACAATGCCGTCCCCCAGGCCGAGCCACATCTTCGAGCCATCGAAGTGCATGTGCCAATGCGTCGAATCCGGTGGTGGTGGCAGGTACTGGGTTTCGGTCCAGTCGACCAGGAAGTCGGCCAAAGCTTGGGACTTGATTGTGGTGCGGGGCTCATACAGGATGGTATGGCCGGCTAGCTCGAGCACCCACTTGGCGACCCGGCCAGAGGCATCCCGGTACCCGATGATCTCGCCGAGAGGGGCCATGCTGACCACGGTGATTACATGCTCTTGGAAGTACTACTTCAGCTTCTTGGCGGTGAAGTACACACCGTAAAACATTTTCTGGTAGTACAGGTAGTTCTGCTTCGAGGCGGAGAGCACCTCGCTCGGGTAGTAGACGGGACGCTGGACGGCTTGGACCTTGTCCTTCTCCGGTCGCTCGACCACCATCACCGTGCCGACCGACCGCGAGGTCGCGATGATATAGAGCAACAACGGATTCTTCTCGACCAGTGCGGCCATGACTGGTGCGGTGGAGAGCATGCGCTCGAGATCCCGGAAAGCTTCATCCACCTAGTCGTTCCATTCGAACGGTGTCGTCTTCTTCATCAGCTAATATAGGGGCTAGGCCCTGTCGCCCAGCCAGCTGAGAAACCGTCTGACCGAGGCCAAGCAGCCAGTGAACTTCTAGACATTGCGTAGCCGGGCCGGCTTGCGCATGCACTCGATGGCGTCGAGGAAGAGTTCCGTCAGCACGACGGCGTGATGACGATCTTGATGTACTACCGACGCAGGGCTTCGCCTAAGCACTGCAACGGTACGATCGAGGTGGAATTTGGTGGCAGGGGGCACCGCACACGGCTAAGGAACGATCTCAAAGATCAAGTTGTGTGTCTTGGGGTGCCCCCTGCCCCCGTATATAAAGGTTGGAGGAGGGGGGCCGGCCGGCCAAGGGAGGGGAGGCGCAGGGGAGTCCTACTCCCACCGGGAGTAGGACTCCTCCCCCCAATCCTAATCCAATTAGGACTCCCGGGGGGGGGGGAGAGAGAAGGGGGGCCGGCCCCTTATCCTATTCCTAATAGGACTTGGGGAAGGGGGGCGCCGGCCAGCTTGGGCCTTTTCCCTTTTTCTCTTTTTTTCACTAAGGCCCAATAGGCCCATTAGTCTCCCGGGGGGTTCCGGTAACCCTCCCGGTATTCCGGTAAAATCCCAATTTCACCCGGAACACTTCCGATGTCCAAACATAGGCTTCCAATATATCAATCTTTATGTCTCGACCATTTCGAGACTCCTCGTCATGTCCGTGATCTCATCCGGGACTCCGAACAACCTTCGGTACATCAAAATGCATAAACTCATAATAACTGTCATCGTAACGTTAAGCGTGCGGACCCTACGGTTCGAGAACAATGTAGACATGACCGAGACACGTCTCCGGTCAATAACCAATAGCGGGACCTGGATGCCCATATTGGCTCCTACATATTCTACGAAGATCTTTATCGGTCAGACCGCATAACAACATACGTTGTTCCCTTTGTCATCGGTATGTTACTTGCCCGAGATTCGATCGTCGGTATCCAATACCTAGTTCAATCTCGTTACCGGCAAGTCTCTTTACTCGTTCCGTAATACATCATCTCACAACTAACTTATTAGTTGCAGTGCTTGCAAGGCTTATGTGATGTGCATTACCGAGAGGGCCCAGAGATACCTCTCCGACAATCGGATTGACAAACCCTAATCTCGAAATACGCCAACCCAACATCTACCATTGGAGACACCTGTAGTACTCCTTTATAATCACCCAGTTACGTTGTGACGTTTGGTAGTACCCAAAGTGTTCCTCCGGTAAACGGGAGTTGCATAATCTCATAGTTATAGGAACATGTATAAGTCATGAAGAAAGCAATAGCAACATACTAAACGATCGGGTGCTAAGCTAGTGGAATGGGTCATGTCAATCAGATCATTCTACTAATGATGTGACCTCGTTAATCAAATAACAACTCCTTGTTCATGGTTAGGAAACATAACCATCTTTGATTAACGAGCTAGTCAAGTAGAGGCATACTAGTGACACTCTGTTGGTCTATGTATTCACACATGTATTATGTTTCCGGTTAATACAATTCTAGCATGAATAATAAACATTTATCATGATGTAAGGAAATAAATAATAACTTTATTATTGCCTCTAGGGCATATTTCCTTCAGTCTCCCACTTGCACTAGAGTCAATAATCTAGATTACACAGTAATGATTCTAACACCCATGGAGCCTTGGTGCTGATCATGTTTTGCTCGTGGAAGAGGCTTAGTCAACGGGTCTGCAACATTCAGATCCGTATGTATCTTGCAAATCTCTATGTCTCCCACCTGGACTAGATCCCGGATGGAGTTGAAGCGTCTCTTGATGTGTTTGGTTCTTTTGTGAAATCTGGATTCCTTTGCCAAGGCAATTGCACCAGTATTGTCACAGAAGATTTTCATTGGACCCGATGCACTAGGTATGACACCTAGATCGGATATGAACTCCTTCATCCAGACTCCTTCGTTCGCTGCTTCAGAAGCAGCTATGTACTCCGCTTCACATGTAGATCCCGCTACGACTCTTTGTTTAGAACTGCACCAACTGACAGCTCCACCATTTAAAGTAAACACGTATCCGGTTTGCGATTTAGAATCATCCGGATCAGTGTCAAAGCTTGCATCAACGTAACCTCTTACGGTGAGCTCTTTGTCACCTCCATATACGAGAAACATATCCTTAGTCCTTTTCAGGTATTTCAGGATGTTCTTGACCGCTGTCGAGTGATCCACTCCTGGATTACTTTGGTACCTCCCTGCTAAACTTATAGCAAGGCACACATCAGGTCTGGTACACAGCATTGCATACATGATAGAGCCTATGGCTGAAGCATAGGGAACATCTTTCATTTTCTCTCTATCTTCTGCAGTGGTCGGGCATTGAGTTTGACTCAACTTCACACCTTGTAACACAGGCAAGAACCCTTTCTTTGCTTGATCCATTTTGAACTTCTTCAAAATCTTGTCAAGGTATGTGCTCTGTGAAAGTCCAATTAAGCGTTTTGATCTATCTCTATAGATCTTTATGCCTAATATGTAAGCTGCTTCCCCGAGGTCTTTCATCGAAAAACTTTTATTCAAGTATCCCTTTATGCTATCTAGAAATTCTATATCATTTCCAATCAGCAATATGTCATCCACATATAATATCAGAAATGCTACAGAGCTCCCACTCACTTTCTTGTAAATACAGGCTTCTCCAAAAGTCTGTATAAAGCCAAATGCTTTGATCACACTATCAAAGCGTTTATTCCAACTCCGAGATGCTTGCACCAGTCCATAAATGGATCGCTGGAGTGTGCATACTTTGTTAGCTCCATTTGGATCGACAAAACCTTCTGGTTGTATCATATACAACTCTTCTTCCAGAAATCCATTCAGGAATGCAGTTTTGACATCCATCTGCCATATTTCATAATCATAAAATGCGGCAATTGCTAACATAATTCTGACGGACTTAAGCATCGCTACGGGTGAGAAAGTCTCATCGTAGTCAACCCCTTGAACTTGTCGAAAACCTTTTGCGACAAGTCGAGCTTTATAGACAGTAACATTACCGTCAGTGTCAGTCTTTTTCTTGAAGATCCATTTATTCTCAATTGCTTGCCGATCATCGGGCAAGTCAACCAAAGTCCATACTTTGTTCTCATACATGGATCCCATCTCAGATTTCATGGCCTCAAGCCACTTTGCGGAATCTGGGCTCACCATCGCTTCTTCATAGTTCGTAGGTTCATCATGATCTAGTAGCATGACTTCCAGAACTAGATTACCGTACCACTCTGGTGCGGATCTCACTCTGGTTGATCTACGTGGTTCAGTAGAATCTTGCCCTGAAGTTTGATGATCATCATCATTAGCTTCCTCACTGATTGGTATAGGTGTCGCAGAAACAGTTTTCTGTGATGTACTATTTTCCAATAAGGGAGCAGGTACAGTTACCTAGTCAAGTTCTACTTTCCTCCCACTCACTTCTTTCGAGAGAAACTCCTTCTCTAGAAATGATCCATTCTTAGCAACGAATGTCTTGCCTTCGGATCTGTGATAGAAGGTATACCCAACAGTTTCCTTTGGGTATCCTATGAAGACACATTTCTCCGCTTTGGGTTCGAGCTTATCAGGTTGAAGCTTTTTCACATAAGCATCGCAGCCCCAAACTTTAAGAAACGACAACTTTGGTTTCTTGCCAAACCATAGTTCATAAGGCATCGTCTCAACGGATTTTGATGGTGCCCTATTTAACGTGAATGCGGCCGTCTCTAAAGCATAACCCCAAAACGATAGCGGTAAATCAGTAAGACATCATAGATCGCACCATATATAGTAAAGTACGATTACGACGTTCGGACACACCATTACGCTGTGGTGTTCCGGGTGGCGTGAGTTGCGAAACTATTCCACAATTTTTCAAATGTACACCAAACTCGTAACTCAAATATTCTCCTCCACGATCAGATCGTAGAAATTTTATTTTCTTGTTACGATGATTTTCAACTTCACTCTGAAATTCCTTGAACTTTTCAAATGTTTCAGACTTATGTTTCATTAAGTAGATATACCCATATCTGCTTAAATCATCTGTGAAGGTGAGAAAATAACGATATCCGCCATGAGCCTCAATATTCATCGGACCACATACATTATGATTTCCAACAAATCTGTTGCTCTCTCCATAGTACCGGAGAACGGTGTTTTAGTCATCATGCCTATGAGGCACGGTTCGCAAGTACCAAGTGATTCATAATCAAGTGATTCCAAAAGCCCATCAGTATGGAGTTTCTTCATGCGCTTTACACCGATATGATCTAAACGGCAGTGCCACAAATAAGTTGCACTATCATTATTAACTTTGCATCTTTTGGCTTCTACATTATGAATATGCGTATCACTATCTTCGAGATTCAACAAGAATAGACCACTCTTCAAAGGTGCATGACCATAAAAGATATTATTCATATAAATAGAACAACCATTATTCTCTGATTTAAATGAATAACCGTCTCGCATTAAACAAGATCCAGATATAATGTTCATGCTCAATGCTGGCACCAAATAACAATTATTTAGGTCTAATATTAATCCCGAAGGTAGATGTAGAGGTAGCGGGCCGACCGCGATCACATCGACTTTGGAACCGTTTCCCACGTGCATCGTCACCTCGTCCTTTGCTAGTGTCCGCTTATTCCGTAGTCCCTGTTTCGAGTTGCAAATATTAGCAACAGAACCAGTATCAAATACCCAGGTGCTACTGCGAGCTCTAGTATGGTACACATCAATAACATGTATATCACATATACCTTTGCTCACTTTGCC
This sequence comes from Triticum monococcum, assembly GCA_034509565.1. Taxonomy (NCBI): domain Eukaryota; kingdom Viridiplantae; phylum Streptophyta; class Magnoliopsida; order Poales; family Poaceae; genus Triticum; species Triticum monococcum. The sequence goes on along the minus strand of CM067847.1, from coordinate 739,880,770 downwards.
ATCCTTCTTATCCGCCAAATACTTGGGGCAGTTCCGCTTCCAGTGACCAGTCTGCTTGCAGTAGAAGCACTCAGTTTCAGGCTTAGGTCCAGACTTGGGTTTCTTCTCCTGAGCAGCAACTTGCTTGCTGTTCTTCTTGAAGTTTCCCTTCTTCTTCCCTTTGCCCTTTTTCTTGAAACTAGTGGTTTTGCTAACCATCAACACTTGATGTTCCTTCTTGATTTCTACCTCCGCAGCTTTCAGCATTGCGAAGAGCTCGGGAATAGTCTTGTTCATCCCTTGCATATTATAGTTCATCACGAAGCTCTTGTAGCTTGGTGGTAGTGATTGGAGAATTCTATCAATGACGCAATCATCTGGAAGATTAACTCCCATCTGAATCAAGTGATTATTATACCCAGACATTTTGAGTATATGCTCACTGACAGAACTGTTCTCCTCCATCTTGCAGCTATAGAACTTATTGGAGACTTCATATCTCTCAATTCGGGCATTTGCTTGAAATATTAACTTCAACTCCTGGAACATCTCATATGCTCCATGACGTTCAAAACGTCGTTGAAGTCCCGATTCTAAGCCGTAAAGCATGGCACACTGAACTATCGAGTAGTCATCAGCTTTGCTCTGCCAGACGTTCATAACATCTGGCGTTGCTCCAGCAGCAGGCCTGGCACCCAGCGGTGCTTCCAGGACGTAATTCTTCTATGCAGCAATGAGGATAATCCTCAGGTTACGGACCCAGTCCGTGTAATTGCTACCATCATCTTTCACCTTTGCTTTCTCAAGGAACGCATTAAAATTCAACGGAACAACAGCACGAGCCATCTATCTACAATCAACATAAACAAGCAAGATACTATCAGGTACTAAGTTCATGATAAGTTTAAGTTCAGTTAATCAAATTACTTAGGAACTCCCACTTAGATAGACATCCCTCTAATCCTCTAAGTGATCACGTGATCCAAATCAACTAAACCATAACCGATCATCACGTGAGATGGAGTAGTCTTCAATGGTGAACATCGTCATGTTGATCATATCTACTATATGATTCACGCTCGACCTTTCGGTCTCTGTGTTCCGAGGCCATATCTGCATATGCTAGGCTCGTCAAGTTTAACCTGAGTATTCTGCGTGTGCAAAACTGGCTTGCACCCATTGTAGATGGACGTAGAGCTTATCACACCCGATCATCACGTGGTGTCTGGGCACGACGAACTTTGGCAACGGTGCATACTCAGGGAGAACACTTCTTGATAATTTAGTGAGAGATCATCTTATAATGCTACCGTCAATCAAAGCAAGATAAGATGCTTAAAAGATAAACATCACATGCAATCAATATAAGTGATATGATATGGTGATGCACAGCAACGAGAGGGGAGAGTGTTGTCTACGTACCAATGCAGACCGACTGCGGAAGCGATCACACAACATAGAGGAAGTAGTCGTACGTCTTCTTCCCGATCCGACCGATCCAAGCACCGTTACTCCGGCACCTCCGAGTTCTTAGCACACGTTCAGCTCGATGACGTTCCTCGGGCTCCGATCCAGCAAAGCGTCGAGGAAGAGTTCCATCAGCACGACGGCGTGATGACGATCTTGATGTACTACCGACGCAGGGCTTCGCCTAAGCACTGCAACGGTACGATCGAGGTGGAATTTGGTGGCAGGGGGCACCGCACACGGCTAAGGAACGATCTCAAGGATCAAGTTGTGTGTCTTGGGGTGTCCCCTACCCCCGTATATAAAGGTTGGAGGAGGGGGGCCGGCCGGCCAAGGGAGGGGAGGCGCAGGGGAGTCCTACTCCCACCGGGAGTAGGACTCCTCCCCCCAATCCTAATCCAATTAGGACTCCGGGGGGGGAGAGAGAAGGGGGGCCGGCCCCTTATCCTATTCCTAATAGGACTTGGGGAAGGGGGGCGCCGGCCAGCTTGGGCCTTTTCCCTTTTTCTCTTTTTTTCACTAAGGCCCAATAGGCCCATTAGTCTCCCGGGGGGTTCCGGTAACCCTCCCGGTATTCCGGTAAAATCCCAATTTCACCCGGAACACTTCCGATGTCCAAACATAGGCTTCCAATATATCAATCTTTACGTCTCGACCATTTCGAGACTCCTCGTCATGTCCGTGATCTCATCCGGGACTCCGAACAACCTCTAGTACATCAAAATGCATAAACTCATAATAACTGTCATCGTAACGTTAAGCGTGCGGACCCTACGGTTCGAGAACAATGTAGACATGACCGAGACACGTCTCCGGTCAATAACCAATAGCGGGACCTGGATGCCCATATTGGCTCCTACATATTCTACGAAGATCTTTATCGGTCAGACTACATAACAACATACGTTGTTCCCTTTGTCATCGGTATGTTACTTGCCCGAGATTCGATCGTCGGTATCCAATACCTAGTTCAATCTTGTTACCGGCAAGTCTCTTTACTCGTTCCGTAATACATCATCTCACAACTAACTTATTAGTTGAAGTGCTTGCAAGGCTTATGTGATGTGCATTACCGAGAAGGCCCAGAGATACCTCTCCAACAATCGGATTGACAAACCCTAATCTCGAAATACGCCAACCCAACAACTACCATTGGAGACACCTGTAGTACTCCTTTATAATCACCCAGTTACGTTGTGACGTTTGGTAGTACCCAAAGTGTTCCTCCGGTAAACGGGAGTTGCATAATCTCATAGTTATAGGAACATGTATAAGTCATGAAGAAAGCAATAGCAACATACTAAACGATCGGGTGCTAAGCTAATGGAATGGGTCATGTCAATCAGATCATTCTACTAATGATGTGACCTCGTTAATCAAATAACAACTCCTTGTTCATGGTTAGGAAACATAACCATGTTTGATTAACGAGCTAGTCAAGTAGAGGCATACTAGTGACACTCTGTTGGTCTATGTATTCACACATGTATTATGTTTCCGGTTAATACAATTCTAGCATGAATAATAAACATTTATCATGATGGAAGGAAATAAATAATAACTTTATTCTTGCCTCTAGGGCATATTTCCTTCAGGAGGTGGCAGCCCCGCTCTAGGAGCCAGGGCCGGAGGAGGTGGGACGTCGCCCTCATGATGCGCTTGTTGATGGCGCACTGCCGAAGCGTGTGCGTGGATCGCCTTGCGCCGCTTTGGTGCTTGCAGGGAGCGTCGAGCATCTCCTCGAAACTCATGGCGGGTTGCCATCTCGTCGCCGGTCTGCCGGTGCTTGGCGGCCGGGTCGGCCGCGGGCGCCTGCTCGCCGGCCACGACGAGCTAGTTGTCGTAGTGCTGGGCCGGCTGATCGGCCTAGCACTTGTTGTTCTGCTGGTTGTGCTACTGCCGGCTTCCTTCGCCTGCCGGCTTCGAAGGGGGAACCAGCTTTGCTTTTTCGGCTTCGTCTAGCGCCACCTGGATCTTCATGACGGAGTCGGCGTTGGCGTACTTGTCCGCCATCACCATGAGTGCAACCATGGTGGCCGGCTCGGAGCGCAAGAGCTTGTTCTTGAGGAGGGTGCCATCCCACCACCCGTTGACGAAGTATTGGATTGCTTGGACTTCGTGGACGCCCTCGGAGCTGTTTCGGAGCTGGGTCTAGCGTGCGAGGTACTCGCGGCCGGTCTCCGCCGGTCCCTGCACGCACATGGCGAGCTGACTAGGGCGGCCGGGTCGCTTGTACATGCAGGTGAAGTTGTGCACGAAGGCTTGCTCGAAATTGACCCACGCATTGATGCTGCCCTCTGGCAGACTGTTCAACCAGGTGCGGGCCAACCCCTGGAGCATGAGAGACGCATAGCGCACGGCGAGGCGGCGGTTTGCACCGGCGATGCCGATGGCGGTGGTGTAGTTGATGAGCCAGTCCTCCGGCTTCACTATGCCGTTGTACTTGGGGGTGTCGCGGGGAAGCGTGAACCCTTTGGTAAAGGGCTCACCTCGGATGCGCAATCCAAAGAACGCCAGCCCGACGGGGCCTGTTTCCTCCAACTCTTGGGAGAGGGCGAGTCGATCAAGGCGGTGACGGGCGTCGGTGTCGTCGATGGCGTGCGGGCCCAGCCGATCAGTGACCACGCCATGGGGGGCCAGGTCTCCTCCTGTTGGACGTCCGCTGGGTTGGAGCAGAGGGTCGAGTCGGCATCGGGCCTCCGAAGCCGGCTCGTCGCCCAAGCCACCGGCAGTCGTCAGGGCGGGGTTGCGCTGGGTTCGGGTGCGGCCGGATTGCGCCTCAATGGGTGGAGAGGACGCCATGTGCTGGAAATCGCCGGGTCCAGTGACGCGGGCGGAGCCGGATCCGATCGGCTTGGCGAGTTGGTAGAGGTGGTCCTGCTGCTTGTTGGCCGCAGCGAGGAGGTCGTTCACCCTCTTGAGGCGGTCCTACAGCTCTTCGCCCGCGAGCTGGTCCAGGCCGACCACGGCCGCCTGAGTAGCTCACATGTTCTTCACGGGTGTCTCATAGATGGGAGGGACAGCGCCGAAGGCGCGCCCGATCGCGCCGCCCCGGGCCCGCACATCCGCGACCCGACTTGGCTCAGGCGCGTCCGGCGTGAAGCCGTAGGCGGCGTTGCACTCCAGTTGAGCGGAGTCGAGGTGGCGCTGCGTGGCAGCGAGCATCTCGGTGAGGTCCATCAAGCGCTGGCTGTCATCATCGAGGCGAGTCCGGGCCTCGGTGATGTCGAAGGCGTCGATGTCGGTGCCGATGGGAACGCGAAGGCTGTGCATCATGGCCAACAGGGGGTTGGGCGGGCTGGCCCGCCCCACTTCGATCCTGGCTTCAGCAACCTTCCTCGTCGCGCTAGACGAGGAAGCAGTGCCAGTGTCGGTGACGAAAACCTCCATGCAGAGGTCCATCGCCCCGGCGGGGGTGCCGCCGCCGAGGGAAATGGGGCAGTCAGAAAAGTCAAGTACCTCGCTGGGGTACTCGTCAGCCATAGGCGAGTTGGAGATGCGCAATGCGGCGAAGGAGGTGGCAAGTGCGTCGATGACGTCGTCCGCCAGTGTGACGGGCTCGTCGGAGTCGGAGTAGAGCCCCATCTGAAGCATGCTCCCGGCCAGGATCTCAAGTTGCCCCACGGTGGGCGCCAACTGCCGTGGTGGGCGCACTTCAGATGCCATGGGATGGCTAAAGAGAGGAGGACGCTCAGGGCACTCGTGGGCTCCAGAGGCGAGGTCGGCATGAGTGACCATGGGACACAAGACATACCCAGGTTTGGGGCTCCCTGAAGAGATAACACCCCTAGTCCTGCCGAGTGTTGTCTATATGTAACAGTACACAGTTGCACCTAGAGCTATATGGACGAAGAAGGAAGGCTGGCCGAGGCTTTGGAAGCTCCCTCTCCTCGGGCGTTGCTAGCTAGGTATGTGTGTAAGTGGGAGGAGATGATCTTGCTTCCACGGATAATCGTCCCCGTATGCATGAGGGCTCCTTAGGGGTATTATAGGTCAACCCCTAGGGGTACAACGGTAATGTTACATGGTTGTAGGGCTAGGTTGTTAGCGTCTAGGAACCCGGTGCTGGGACCCACCGGGTACCAAGCCTCGCCGGGTTCACTAGGCACGGGACCCGCCGGGTACGGGGGCACTGTTGGCCGTCTTGTCGATCGTCAGGGAGTGGCTGGGTTGAGTCGGCTACAGTGGTGCTCTGTCAGGTCGCCGCTTGCTGGCATCATGGGTGACGACGGGTGCACTGTTGCCACGCCGTCCCTAGTCACCGGGTAGGTGGGGGCACTATTGCCTCGTCCTGGTGACCAAAGGCATGGGCGGGGCACTATGGCTTCGGCCATCAGTTGGTGGTGACTCGTCCCATCGTACGGCTCGGATGGGAAGGCCGCTGACCCTTGGCCGAGTTGGAGAACATGCCAAGGGGGTGCTGTCTTGTTGGAGAAGTTTTGGTGCGCCGGCTCGGCTATCTTGATATGGCTTGTTGGAGAAGTCTTGAGGATTAAGCCGGGTTAAGGGGGCTTGGCCGGGTCGAGCAACCTGGCCAAGCGCAAGCCGTCTTGAGGGGCGATGCTGGCCTTGTTGTTTTTGAAAAGGATCCGGGTTCCGTTGCCTGCCCGGGGTCCATCCCCCCGACAGACAATGAGATATTCATGAACAAACATCAAGTGAGGAAACTGATAAAGATTGTTATCAAAATCGGTCCAAAGACGTCAATCGAACTATTTGTTTACACTTTATGCAAGACAATAGTGAACTGCAGGATGGTAAGTAAGAACCCTGTAGGCTTCTTTTTACTGCCCGTAATGAGTTGTGTTAGATGACAATGTCTGAATCTTTTTTATTTTGAAGTGGATCCAGAAGCAGTTTACTCAAGATTACCTCTCAAACTACATGATTGGCAGCCGGCCATCACAAGGGGTTCGACTAAAGTCCTCCATGCCTTCTGCATCCAGGAGAGCACAATAGGGCCATTCCGCTTCACCTTGTTCAGCAACCGGAATGTCTGTCGCCCCTTTCTTTACCATCTGTAATAGTACAAGTATAGAATCCTGGTTCATTATTCTTTATTTGGTGCTTATGTGATTCTTAAACATATGTACCTATGAATCAAATAATGCATTGGTTGTTTGAACCTGATGGATATGAATAAAGCTATAGCCTACTTTAAAGTTTAAATTAGGTACAATTTTAAATAGCAGCAATTAAATTAGGGCGAAATTACGGTGTGTAGGTCATTATGGTCACACGGTTAATAAAGCACAGCGTGAGTGATATACATCATAATCCGACATGGTTCATGCAGAGGAAACATGTGTAACAATGCACACAGTTGTCATTTGCAAAGCGTGTGTGATGTCAGACAGTATCACATACGGTGCAGTTAAACTAAATGTGTGTCATTGTCTACCTATCGTACACGGTTTATTATCATGAACTGTTTGTGATGTGCCAGGCATCGTAAAACTCTCGTGCCTTGAATCTGCCTGGAAAACTCCCGTGCCTGGAATCTGCCTGGTTTTAGGTAAAACCACAAGACTCTGACTACGATGGCAATGCGAGCACAAACGAGTAGCAAGGATGAAGCATTTGGGACATTCGAGATATAGGAAACGGTTATATAGGGACAACTGTATGCATGAAGGCTCCCTATCCCTGACGGTTTCTGGGTCGTGTGGGAAGGACCCCCTATCGCCGTCACAATCTAGGCGACGGTTCCAAATGCCGTCACGGAAAGGGGTTAAAAACCATTTATATAACACCGACGCATACTAGTGATTGTTTTCCCGTACCAGTGTCAGTGCTCATTGAAGCCTAGCAGCGACACACCATCCATGTAAATATCCCACACAGTTTCTAAAAGCACAAATGTGTGTGATAGGAGGGAGCAGGTACCAAAGGGTGACCAGCGTGAAACGCCTTAATGGCAAGGAGGCAATTTTTATCAGCAAGGGGTGGCTTCCCATCCACTAGCCTAGTCGAATAGAATGCAGAAGTTAAGTGTGCTTGGGCTGGAGTAGTCCAAGGATGGGTGACCCGGTGGGAAGTTGCATATCTCAAGCTTCATTTAAATGCCATGACACGACCATTATAAATATATATTATATCCCTATAGTGACCTATCATAGCAATTATATAAACCTTGGGATCCTTGTTTTGCTAATTTGTAGACTACGTTTTTATGGGTTATTTTTTGCTCTAAAAAATTAGAATGATTGACTTGACCTGTCATGGCGATTATATAAACCTATGATATGACCATTTTGCATCATGTTTTATTACTGTTATTTATAAATTTTTATCCATAATAATGCTTTTTGGAGTAATTCTAATGCCTTTTCTCTCATAATACACCGGTGCGTGTTGGTCCTAAACAAATGGTTTTTTACCCCTTTCCGCGACGGCATTTGGAACCGTCGCCAAGTGAGTGTGTGCGATAGGGTGTCCTTCCCACACGACCCAGAAATCGTCAGGGATAGGCCATCCTGGGACCGAGGCTGGGGCCGTGTGCGATCGGGCGAGGCATGGAAACCGAATCATTTATGTAGGTATGTACATCCCACACGGTGAATCCCAGAAATCATTTCCGTAGGTATGTACATCCCACATGGTGAATCCTAGAAATCATTTCCGTAGGTATGTACGTCCCACACGGTGAATCCAAGGAATACGTTTCCGTTCTTATGTACATCCCACACAGTCAATCCAGGGAAAACGTTTCCGTTCGAATGTACATCCCACACGGTTTTATGTATACGCTCGTGTGTGAAAGGTGTAACTATCACACACGCTCTGCCTTGTTTAACTATTTGCTTTCATTAACTATATCACACACAATTTGATGTAGAAAACTTTGTGGCATTGGGCTATCCATCGCAAGCGCTTTTACTGCTAGAACCGTTTGCAAAGGTCCATGTCAGTCTATTCTATTTTTATTTTTACCTATAATTTGTTATTCTAATTGGAAATTTTGAAATACGAAACGTGCAATTCAAATTCTCAACACAATGGTTCAACAACAAATCCAGAAATAAAATTGCTAGTACAATATGTTCAGTAATTAGAGGATTAGGCAGCAAGTAACTATGATGAACATCAGTATTCAAAGGCGGTAAAGGTGAAGAGACAAGTGTAAAGCATTTTGACTGCAAATGGTGATGAAGAAGCGGAACGCCCATAATGTGCCTTCTTGCAGGCCATAGGTACAAACCACTTTTGTCCAACCCCTTGTGATGATCGCCTGCACATCCTTCACCACCTTCAGGAAGACTTCTAGAGCATTGTCATGGTAGCATGAATTATATACTTTAACCTTAGTTTCCTCCACTCCGGTCATGTAGTTTGCAAGGTAATCATTAGTAAATAGCTTCGGAAACCACTGAAAAGAGAAAAAACATCAGATACTGAGGTCTAATAGAGTAACTTGTTGTGGGCAGGGGGGAAAGGCAACACATTACTTACCATCCTAAAGTTCACTGTTGTCTTTGACAAAGTAAATAAAGAGTTTATTCCAATCACCTGTTTCTTTCGCCTAACAATCTTTCTTAGTTTCCTTACTTGACGCTTCTTCATGAATATCTCATTGCCCCATATGCAAAAGGGATCGAAGCGTGGATCAGTACCCCTCATATATGTACCTACAAGCAACCAGTAAATGTTAGAAGCTAAACTGAGATTGCAAAAATGATGTAAAATACAACTACCTATGTTCCTAAGTACAAGTATTTTTTTGAGATTTCAATATGAACTACATACAGATGTATATAGAATTATAGATATAGTTTAGATTAGAATCTAGATTCACTCATTTTTCTCCTTATGTAGTCTATATTGGAATCCATAAAAATACTTATATTTAGGAATAGATGGTGTATAAGACGTGGGATGCAGCTAACCTCGATGGCAAACAACAACATCGCCCATTGTAGCCCTGTGTAAGTACATGGAAAGCCGATGTTAACTACAACAGGGTTAAAATGCACCAAAAATAGCAAATGGTAATAAAACTACAGCATTTGTAGTGATATCTTCATTTTGAAAGAGTAGCACGGTAGCAAAGGGACGGATTAAAAATGGATACAACTATTAATTGCAACAGGCTTAACAACATCCTAATTCATGTTTTGTAAGTTTGTAGCCATTGAAATACAACTCTTTAAAAATGGATACAACTTTTACTTGCAACAGGCTTAATGGCCATTGAAACTGGTACTGATAAAAATGCAATTGGCAGAGTTAAACATCACATGGCAGGTGCTGCCAGAGCAGATAATGGCCTAGTTGTCAATAAAAAGGTAGGGAAAATAGCTCAAACATGTTAGGCATGTTTACTACAACATGCTTAATACATCGACAGTATAAAACATTGCCATTAATTGCTGCTGGTATTGGTAAGATTGAACTGGTGGGTACATACTTGGTATGTGCTGAGAGGTAGTTGCTGGGGCAGTTCATCTTGGCCAGAGCCCGCCCAAAGTCAGCGGCAGCGGAGGCAAGCTGTTCCTCCGGGTCGAAGCATGGATCACTGCCACTGATATGTGTACCTACAGGCAACCAGTAAATGGTAGAAGTTAAACTGCAATTGCACAAATGATGTGAAAATACTGTAAGACATGGGATGCAGCTAACCTTGACAGCAAACAACATCATCGGCCGTTATGACCCTGCGTAAGTACATGGACAAGCATGTTAACTACAATAGGGTTAGCATCCACCAAAAAAAGTAAATGGGGCAGGATCTCTAGTATATCTTCATTGCGGAGAGTAGCATGGTAGCAAATGGACAGATTAAAAAATGGATACAACTGTTAACTGCAACAGGCTTAACAACATCCTAAGTCATGTTTTGTAAGTTTGTGGCCATTGAAATGCAACTGTTTAAAAATGGATTCAACTGTTAATTGCAACATGCTTAATAGACATTGAAACCGGTACTAATAAAAATGCAATTGGCATAGTTAAACATCACAACGCAGGTGCTGCCAGAGCATAGAATGGGCCAGATGTCTGTAAAAAGGTAGGGAAAGTAGCAAAAACGTGTTAGGCATGTTTACTAGAACATGCTTAATACATCGACCGCACAAAACATAGCCATTAATTACAACTGGTATTGGTAAGATTGAACTAGTGAGTACATACTTGGTAATTCCTGAGAGGTAGTTGCTGGGGCACTTCATCTTGGCCAGAGCTCGCCCAAAGTCAACGATGGCGGAGGCGAGCTATTCCTCCGGGTTGAAGCGTGGATCAGTGCCACTGACATGTGTACCCACAGGCAACCAGTAAATGGGTAGAAGTTAAACTGCACTTGCACAAATTATGTGAAATACTGTAAGGCATGGGATGCAGCTCACCTCGACGGCAAGCAAAAGCATCAGCCGTTATGAACCTGCGTAAGTACATGGACAGGCATGTTAAGTGCAACAGGGTTACATCCACTAAAAATAGCAAATGGGCAGCATCTCTAGTGATATCCTGAGTCATGTATTGTAAGTTTGTTGATGGTATTGGTGAAATTGAGCTGGACAGGGTAATATTTGAACATCACACAGTGTGTAGTATTGAAATAAACAAGGCACGAACATGCTTAATACATCAACCATAGAAATCATAGCCGTTGCAAGTGGTATTGGTAAGACTTAGCTGGTCAGATCTTACCTGTTAAGTCCTGGGGGGTAGTCGCTGGGGGACTTCATCTGGCCTAGAGCCTGCACCAAGTCAGCGGCGGCGGCAGAGGCGAGGTGTTCTTCCGGGTCAACACGCACAGCAGCCATCACGTCATGGACCGCCATCAACTCCTGGCGAGGGGGCAGGTATTTGGAGCCATGAGGATGTTTCGTAGGCGCCATTTAATCAATCAGGTCGGGGACATGATAGAGATCGGTGGGTTACCTGATTGGATCCAAGCAGAACGTAGATGTGGTCGAAGAGGTGGGTGCGGCGGCGGCGGTTTGAGATGCTGGTAGGGGGAGGCGCGAGTGAGGGGGGTACTGAGGGGATGGGGATGTACGGTTGGAGGAATAAATTCTGAAATCGCGCACCTAATGAAAATTTCGGTGCAAAATTTGAAACTTGGGCGGGGGAAATACACAACGTAGACGAAGCGCGTAAAATACTCGTGTGCGAGAAAAAATAAAGTTGGCAGATCCCGTCTCCAAAAAAATGTACACGTGTACTTGGTTTTTCGGTCAATGGTACGCTTGGTTTATTAGGAAATATCGCACAAGTAACTGACTAATGGGTCATTAACACAAAAAATGTAGACGGATACGGTTTAGAAACCGTGTGTTTTGTGATCTTCTAATGATTAACGCAAAAAAACGCACACGGGCACACATGCTAATCAACGCTCAAAGCCCTCAAAGGATGCTCTTACCGACATTGTACGTTAATACTACAAACTTAAAGTACGACTGGTAATTTGCTGTAATACTACAAACTTAAACTACTTCTCACATGCTGCCATCAGGGCATGCTGGCCAGACGCCGGCGTTCTCCTTCCTGGCCTTGTAGGCGGCAGCCCACCGTGCTTCGATCTCCGCCAAGCTCTCCTCACCATGGCGTGCGGCCTGTTTTTGCTTGCGGTGGCGGGACTCATTCGGCCATGGCAGCCTCAAAGTCCGCCCATGTAACTGTCTAGCCGCCAACGGCGATGAACTTGGCGCGGCGATATGCCATCGCTTCCTTACCATGTGTGCAGTCACGGGCGGCGAGCAACGTGGCGAGGAGGGATGTCATCGCTTACCAGTTACTGTGCGCCGCGGTGCCATAGACGATGCCTGGAGAGAGCTCTGGGACCGAGGGCCTGGGAAGCCGTACCGTGCGGTGTTATTCAAGAGCTCAACCACAAACAACAATTTTTTTACTTCCCTTACAATTTTGCTCGTTCATTATTGCACATGGTTCATCTCCGTCGCTTCCGGAAACAGTGTGCGCTGAGCCTATTGTGTGTTGCGTTATGATTAGGTGGAATCCCAGCCACACAGATCGCGCGTGTGCACCATTGGATGCACCGCGATCAAAAGGCAATCCACGTCCCTCACATGACACCCGTGCACCTATAGCTGGATTGGATTTATATGCGCTAAAAGCCTAGAAAATGCACATAATCCCCTAAATATGGTAAATGAGCCCGGAAATTTGCGCACGATGATTTGCAGGGTGTATGTTCATCGTACAAAAAAACTCCAGGGCAAAGAACAAAGAAAATTGGGATTCCATAGCACCATGCCAGGCATCATGTTTTTAAGCATTTATTTCATTTTTTCTATAGTTGAAAACACAACAAACAGACATTTGTGGTTGACTATTGCCACATATTTCATCGAAATATCTGTCCATTCCTTGTAAAAGGCATGAGAATTTACTAAATGGCACGAGCATGGTTTTCTAGGCTGTTCTTGTGGACCTTTTCATGCATTGACCGTTTGAACTTGAATTATGCGCATTAATGCCTAGGAAATGCACATAATCCCCTAAATATGGCAAATGAACCTGGAAAAGTGCCAAATTTGAACACGGTGATTTGCAGGTTGTATGCTCATCATAGAAAAAAACTAGTGGACAAAGGACAAAGGAAATTTGGACCCCCCTTCAACCTTGGTGATTTCCCCCTCGAAACCATGAAACTTCCTTGGTGATGGTTCGATTTATGAAAGGCACGCACCATGACATAAGTAAAACATTCTCCAATTTTTACCAGGGCATGGGGAGGCCATACCATGGCACCACGCTAGACGTCATGTTTTCCAACCATGTGTTTCATTTTATGAATAGTTGTTAACCAAGTAAACGACGCGTTTATGGTTGACTATTGCCAAACATTTCCTTGAAATATCTGCCCATTCCTTGTAAAAGGCATGAGAATGTGCTTAATAACACGAGCATGGTTTTCCTGACCATTCTTGTGCACCTTTTCATGCACCGATTGTTCGAATTTGAATTATGTCCATTAATGCCTAGAAAATGCACATAATCCCATAAATATGGTAAATGAGCCCGGGAAAATGTCAAATTTGAACACGTTGCATTTGAGGTGGTATGTTGATCATTGGAAAAAAAATTGAATGATAAACTAGGATGGAAATTAGGATTCCCCTTCAATCTTGGGGATTTTCCCTCTCGAAAGCATGGAACTTCCTCGGTGATGGTTTGATTTATGAAGGGCGTGCATGACGACATAAGCCAAACCTTCTCAAATTTTTACCAGGGCATGGTGAGGTCATACCATGGCACTATGCCAGGCGTCATGTTTTTTAAGCATTTGTTTCATATTTTCTATAGTTGAAAACCCAACAAACAGACATTTGTGGTTGACTATTGCCACACATTTTATCGAAATATCTGTCTATTCCTTGTAAAAGGCATGACAATTTACTAAATGGCACAAGCATGGTTTTCTAGGTTGTTCTTGTGGACCCTTTCATGCATTGATCGTTTGAACTTGAATTATGCGCATTAATGCCTAGGAAATGCACATAATCCACTAAATATGGCAAATGAACCTGGAAAAGTGCCAAATTTGAACACGGTGATTTGCAGGTTGTATGCTCATCATAGAAAAAAAACTAGTGGACAAAGGACAAAGGAAATTTGGATCCCCCTTCAACCTTGGTGATTTCCCCCTCGAAACCATGAAACTTCCTCGGATGATGGTTCGTTTTATGAAAGGTGCGCATCACGACATAAGGAAAACATCCTCAATTTTTTTACCAGGGAATGGTGAGGCCATACCATGGCACCACACTAGGCGTCATCTTTTCCAACCATGTATTTCATTTTTTGTATAGGACGAGCATAGTTTTCCAGACCGTTCTTGTGCACCTTTTCATGCACCGATTGTTCGAATTTGAATTATGTGCATAATTAATGCCTAGAAAATGCACACAATCCCCTGAATATGGTAAATGAGTTTAGAAAAATGTCAAATTTGAACACGTTTCATTTGAGGCGGCATGTTGATCGTTGGAAAAAAACTGAATGAAAAACTAGGACGGAAATTTGGATTCCCCTTCAATGTTGGTGATTTCCCTCTCGAAAGCATTGAAATTCCTCGGTGATGGTTCAATTTATGAAGGGCATGCATGACGACATAAATCAAACCTTCTTAGCTTTTAACTAGGGCACGGTGAGGCCATACCATGGCACCATGCTAGCCGTCATGTTTTTCAAGCACATATTTCATTGTTCTATAGTTGATAACCCAGTAAATGACGCGTTTGTGGTTGACTATTGCCACACATTACATTGAAATCTCTGTACATTCCTTGTAAAAGTCTTGAGAAATTACTAAATACCACGAGTATGGTTTTTCCAGATCGTTCTTGTGCACCCTTGCATGCACCAATTGTTTGAATTTGAATTACGTGCATTAATGCCTACAAAATGCAAATAATCCCCTAAATATTGTAAATGAACCCAGAAAAGTGTCAAATTTGAACACGGTGATTAGGAGGGTTTATGTTCATCGTAGAAAAAAACTCATAGATGAATGACAAAGGAAATTTGGATTCCCATTCAATCTCGGTTATTTACTATCACACACGATTCATCTCCGTCGCCTCTACGAACCGTGTGTGTTCACTCACACATGCCAAAGGAAAAGAAAACCCTGCCCACTTCGTCCCCACTCACTCATCGCAGACTCCTCCACAACTCTGCACGCAAAGCTCGATGGCTGTTGGCGGCGGGCGTAGGTTGCGCTCCAAACGACACCATATTTCGCCTCCACCGCTTTCCGTCGCCTATCTGCACCGACATTCTATACTCTAGTCGACTGGGGTGTTTTGCGGGATTGGGCCGTGGATTTTTCTCATGGAGAAGGTAATCAGCTTAATTTGCAAAATATTCACTCATCTCTTATCGCAGCCCGTCCATCGCTGTTAATCAACCGGCAGAAATCGTCGTGGAATCATTTTTGTTCTAGCTGATTCGTGGGTGTTCATTCATGTGTGCATAGTTCGAGCACAAATCGGGCAACTGTGGTCGTGTCCAGTCGGAAACGAAGTTCTATCTCACCATTCCGGATGACTTCAGGGAGCGCTCGGTATGTTCAATCTCAACCTACCTTGATCGGCATGGCCTAAATTTGTGAACATATACAGTCTGTTGCTACATTATCTATATATTTGCATCAAATCTTTGTTACATTATCTATTTTTAATTCTATATTTTTGTACTTTGCTTGCATCTATATATGGATTTGTTCTATGAGTTACTCCCATATTTGCATCTTGCTCGGTTATTTCAACATATCTAATGTACGATCTTAATGTTCATTTCAAGTAGTACATCCCTTGCTTTGCAAGAACAGGAGTAGAAGGGAATCTTGGGCTTTACTTTGCTGATGACTCCCAAGATGTCATATTGACAACGCAACATGGATTTACAATGATGGTTAGCGTAAAACTTGATAAAGATGGTCACTCCTACTTTAATGCGGACCTTTGGAGCAAAATGTCTAAGTGTTATGAACTGAAAGCAGGCAATAAAATTCTAGTGTGTGCACCACAGCCTGGTCTAATTAACATGGATGTTTACTTCCCCAACGTCATCAGCTGATCAAAGTCTGATCCAGGTTAGTGTCCTTTCAACTTTCTCCAGGCTGTCATAATACTATTTAAGCAACCAATTGATCACTATTTAAGCAACCAATTGTGATATCATATTTCGAATCCGTTCCTAGGCAGTAAAAAATTTTGTTTACCAATTTATGTGCACTATATATTCTTCTGCCATGTTCTGAATAAATAATACCTTTCCACATTTTAAGCAAGATATGTTGGATGCATAGTGAACGATCTGTATGTTACTAAGCGTACCAAATTTCACTGGAAGGACTTGAAGCATGTCATAAACTTTGTTGATAATCTGACAGAGATAGCACAATGTATGAACGCTGGATTTGGATGGGATTAATTAGACCTATGGTGCACACACTGAACAAGACCAATTGTGTGCACAAAGGGCTGGTAAAAAGTCTTATTTTAATGTTGATGCTCATAAACTATATATATCTTCAACGATATGTTATAATTGTTTTTATTCTACATGTCAACAGAAATTGCCCCTGTAGCCGTTCCTAGATCGATTTCCCGGTGTGGTCGAATTACACTTGTGCCTGCTAATAATGTCAAAGTGATTGCAAGGTACTATATTTCCCGCAAAAATGGAACCATTCTAATTAACAAGTTCTCGCTTCTCGTGGCAATGCATCCATATTGGAAAACTGGAGATACTGTTCTACTCCTGCTCTACCAAGGCACAGGAGGGCTCTTCGTTTTCATTGACAAGATGCCGAGTCGCCGTGATCAAGCTGCTTCCAGTGGATAGTTGTGGTTGTTGGCCCTCGGCCTCTTAAAATGTGCTAGCTGCTACTATATATGTTAAGTATATAGATATGGACCATATTGTTTTTGGCCGTTAGCCTCTTCAAATGTGCTAGTTGTTACTATGTTAAGTATGTAGATATGGACCATATGGTTGTCAAAACCGTGTTATGAAAGATCCTCCTTTTGTCGAATAGTGTAACCACTATATATATGTTACTCAAATGCTGTTACCCAAGTTCATAAATTTTCATGGAAATTATTAGTATCGTACACAGTTTATTGAGTTTAAGCGTGTGCCCTATGTCCAGAAGGCATGTGCATATTAACTGCCCATATGGCAAATTCACACACATGTTCACATAGGGAAACGTATGTGTAACATACTAATCATCGCACACGAGTACTCGCAGACGCATCGTGTGCGATACTCCTAGCCACCGCAAGCAGCTAGTTTGCATTTTCAAATTTTTTGTACACACGAAGTAACAGTATTGACCATCTGTGTTGTAATTTCTCATCGCAAACAGTTCATCCGAGTCGGCTATTTGCCACGTATCACACACATCTTGTTTACACGACTCATTTATCTTCTTTTGGCTCATCGCAAACAGTTCATCCATGTGAACTGTATGCTGCATATCACACACATCTTGTTATGTTGAACCATTTCTGTTGCGTTCCCTAATCGAAAACAGTTCATCCGAGTTAACCATATGACGTATATCGCACACACATTGATATGGCTGCCCGTTTTTGTTGTTCTACCTCATCGCAAATAGTTTGAATGAATTACCTATGTGTCCTGCATCACACACACATTGTTATGGCTGCCCGTTTGTGTTGTTCTGCCTCATCGCAGACAGTTTGAATGGATGAACCGTATGCCCTGCATCACACACGCAACTAGAATCAAAACCATGTTTGATGCAGCCATCATCGCAAACGTTTTGCACCTTTTTGATGGTTTTTTACACCACCATTTGCAATTATTGCATCACACACAGTTTCGGCAAAGGGTCTCTAATCGTAGTGTCGCGTTAGCAGTCTCCTGCAGTAGTGATATGCAAGGTATACACAAAGAGGGAGAATTCCAGCAGCTGGAAATCTGGAACTGGAAAAGCTACGTTAGGCCACCTATTCTGCACAACTCCAAATAAGCTAAAACTTCACAAAGAATTTTTATGGAATATTTGAGGAATATTGGAGCAAATAACTACCAGAGGGGCCCCACCAGGTGGGCACAACCCACCTGGGCGTGCCAGGGAGCTCAAGCGCGCCCTGGTGGGTTGTGCTCACCCAGGGCCACCTCTGGTGCCCATCTTCTGGTATATAAGTCATTTTCACGTAGAAAAAATAAGGAGAGGACTTTCAGGACGGAGCGCCGCCGTCTCAAGGCAGAACTTGGGTAGGAGCACTTTTGCCCCCCGGCGGAATTGTGCTCACCCAAGCCCACCTCTGGTGCCCATCTTCTGGTATATATGTCATTTTCACCTAGAAAAAATAAGGAGAGGACTTTTAGGACGGAGCGCCGCCGTCTCAAGGAAGAACTTGGGTAGGAGCACTTTTGCCCTCCGACGGAGCGATTCCGCCGGGGGAAATCAACGTCATCATGATCACCAACAACTCTCCCATCTCAGGGAGGGCAATCTCCATTAACATCTTCGACAACACCATCTCCTCTCAAACCCTAATTCATCTCTTGTGTTCAATCTTGTTACCGGAACTACAGATTGGTGCTTGTGGGTGACTAGTAGTGTTGATTACATCTTGTAGTTGATTACTATATGGTTTATTTGTTGGAAGATTATATGTTCAGATCCAATATGCTATTTAATACCCCTCTGATCTTGATCGTGATTATCATTTGCGAGTAGTTACTTTTGTTCTTGAGGTCACGAGAGAAATCATGTTGCATGTAGTCGTGTGTACTTGATATGTGTTCGATATTTTAATAGTATGTATGTTGTGATTCCCTTAGTGGTTTCATGTGAACGTAGACTACATGACACTTCACCATGTTTGGGCCAAAGGGAATGCATTGTGGAGTAGCAATTAGATGGTGGGTTGTGAGAGTGACAAAAGCTTAAACCCCAGTTTATGCGCTATTCCGTAAGGGACCAATTGGATCCAAAATTTTAATGCTATGGTTAGAATTTATTCTTAATACTTTTCTCATAGTTGTGGATGCTTGCGGGAGGGTTAATCATAAGTAGGAGGTTTGTTCAAGTAAGAACAGCACCTAAGCACCGGTCCACCCACATATCAAATTATCAAAGTACCGAACACGAATTAAGCCAACATGATGAAAGTGACTAGATGAAATTCCCGTGTACCCTCAAGAATGCTTTGCTTATCATAAGAGACCGTTTTTGAAGGAAATATGCCCTAGAGGCAATAATAAAGTTATTATTTATTTCCTTACATCATGATAAATGTTTATTATTCATGCTAGAATTGTATTAACCGGAAACATAATACATGTGTGAATACATAGACCAACAGAGTGTCACTAGTATGCCTCTACTTGACTAGCTCGTTAATCAAAGATTGTTATGTTTCCTAACCATGAACAAGGAGTTCTTATTTGATTAACGAGCTCACATCATTAGTAGAATGATCTGATTGACATGACCCATTCCATTAGCATAGCACCCGATCATTTAGTATGTTGCTATTGTTTTCTTCATGACTTATACATGTTCCTATAACTATGAGATTATGCAACTCCCGTTTACCGGAGGAACACTTTGGGTACTACCAAACGTCACAACGTAACTGTGTGATTATAAAGGAGTACTACAGGTGTCTCCAGTGGTAGATGTTGGGTTGGCGTATTTCGAGATTAGGGTTTGTCACTCCGATTGTCGGAGAGGTATCTCTGGGCCCTCTCGGTAATGCACATCACATAAGCCTTGCAAGCACTGCAACTAATATGTTAGTTGTGAGATGATGTATTACGGAACGAGTAAAGAGACTTGCCGGTAACGAGATTGAACTAGGTATTGGATACCGACGATCGAATCTTGGGCAAGTAACATACCGATGACAAAGGGAACAACGTATGTTGTTATGCGGTCTGACCGATAAAGATCTTCGTAGAATATGTAGGAGCCAATATGGGCATCCAGGTCCCGCTATTGGTTATTGACCGGAGACGTGTCTCGGTCATGTCTACATTGTTCTCGAACCGTAGGGTCCGCACGCTTAACGTTACGATGACAGTTATTATGAGTTTATGCATTTTGATGTACCGAAGGTTGTTCGGAGTCCCGGATGAGATCACGGACATGACGAGGAGTCTCGAAATGGTCGAGACGTAAAGATTGATATATTGGAAGCCTATGTTTGGACATCGGAAGTGTTCCGGGTGAAATCGGGATTTTACCGGAATACCGGGAGGGTTACCGGAACCCCCCGGGAGACTAATGGGCCTATTGGGCCTTAGTGGAAAAAGAGAAAAGGGACAAGCCCAAGCTGGCCGGTGCCCCCCCCTTCCCCAAGTCCTAGTAGGACTAGGATAGGGGGCCGGCCCCCCTTCTCTCTCTTTCCCCCCGGGAGTCCTAATTGGATTAGGATTGGGGGGAGGAGTCCTACTCCCGGTGGGAGTAGGACTCCCCTGCGCCTCCTCTCCCTGGCCGGCCGGCTCCCCCTCCTCCAACCTTTATATACGGGGGCGGGGGGCACCCCAAGACACACAACTTGATCCTTGAGATCGCTCCTTAGCCGTGTGCGGTGCCCCCTGCCACCAAATTCCACCTCGATCGTACCGTTGTAGTGCTTAGGCGAAGCCCTGCGTCGGTAGTACATCAAGATCGTCACCACGCCGTCGTGCTGACGGAACTCCTCCCCGAAGCTTTGCTGGATCGGAGCCCGGGGATCGTCATCGAGCTGAACGTGTGCTAAGAACTCGGAGGTGCCGGAGTAACGTTGCTTGGATCGGTCGGATCGGGAAGAAGACGTAAGACTACTTCCTCTACGTTGTGTGATCGCTTCCGCAGTCAGTCTGCGTTGGTACGTAGACAACACTCTCCCCTCTCGTTGCTGTGCATCACCATGATCTTGCGTGTGCGTAGGAAATTTTTTGAAATTACTGCGTTCCCCAACAGTGGCATCCGAGCCTAGGTTTTATGGTTTGATGTTATATGCACGAGTAGAACACAAGTGAGTTGTGGGCGATACAAGTCATACTGCCTACCAGCATGTCATACTTTGGTTCTGCGGTATTGTTGGTTGAGACGATCCGGACCAACCTTACGCGTACTCTTACGCGAGACCGGTTCCCTCGACGTGCTTTGCACATAGATGGCTTGCGGAAGACTGTCTCTCCAACTTTAGTTGAACCAAGTGTGACTACGCCCGGTCCTTGAGAAGGTTAAAATGGAGTCTATTTGACGAACTATCGTTGTGGTTTTGATGCGTAGGTGAGATGAGTTCTTGCTTAAGCCCGTAGCAGCCACGTAAAACTTGCAACAAACAAAGTAGAGGACGTCTAACTTGTTTTTGCAGGGTATGTTGTGATATGATATGGTCAAGACATGATGCTGATTTTATTGTATGAGATGATCATGTTTTGTAACCGAGTTAACGGCAACTGGCAGGAGCCATATGGTTGTCGCTTTATTGTATGCAATGCAATCGCGATGTAATGCTTTACTTTATTACTAAGCGGTAGTGATAGTCGTGGAAGCATAAGATTGGCGAGACGACAACGTTGCTACGATGGAGATCAAGGTGGCGCGCCGGTGACGATGGTGATCATGACGGTGCTTCGGAGATGGAGATCACAAGCACAAGATGATGATGGCCATATCATATCACTTATATTGATTGCATGTGATGTTTATCCTTTTATGCATCTTATCTTGCTTTGATTGACGGTAGCATTATAAGATGATCTCTCACTAAATTATCAAGAAGTGTTCTCCCTGAGTATGCACCGTTGCCAAAGTTCGTCGTGCCCAGACACCACGTGATGATCGGGTGTGATAAGCTCTACGTCCATCTACAACGGGTGCAAGCCAGTTTTGCACACGCAGAATACTCAGGTTAAACTTGACGAGCCTAGCATATGCAGATATGGCCTCGGAACACAGAGACCGAAAGGTCGAGCGTGAATCATATATTAGATATGATCAACATGACGATGTTCACCATTGAAAACTACTCCATCTCACGTGATGATCGGTTATGGTTTAGTTGATTTGGATCACGTGATCACTTAGAGGATTAGAGGGATGTCTATCTAAGTGGGAGTTCCTAAGTAATTTGATTAACTGAACTTAAACTTATCATGAACTTAGTACCTGATAGTATCTTGCTTGTTTATGTTGATTGTAGATAGATGGCTCGTGCTGTTGTTCCGTTGAATTTTAATGCGTTCCTTGAGAAAGCAAAGTTGAAAGATGATGGTAGCAATTACACGGACTGGGTCCGTAACCTGAGGATTATCCTCATTGCTGCACAGAAGAATTACGTCCTGGAAGCACCGCTGGGTGCCAGGCCTGCTGCTGGAGCAACGCCAGATGTTATGAACGTCTGGCAGAGCAAAGCTGATGACTACTCGATAGTTCAGTGTGCCATGCTTTACGGCTTAGAATCGGGACTTCAACGATGTTTTGAACGTCATGGAGCATATGAGATGTTCCAGGAGTTGAAGTTAATATTTCAAGCAAATTCCCGAATTGAGAGATATGAAGTCTCCAGTAAGTTCTATAGCTGCAAGATGGAGGAGAACAGTTTTGTCAGTGAGCATATACTCAAAATGTCTGGGTATAATAATCACTTGATTCAGATGGGAGTTAATCTTCCAGATGATTGCGTCATTGACAGAATTCTCCAATCACTTCCACCAAGCTACAAGAGCTTCGTGATGAACTATAATATGCAAGGGATGAACAAGACTATTCCCGAGCTCTTCGCAATGCTGAAAGCTGCGGAGGTAGAAATCAAGAAGGAACATCAAGTGTTGATGGTTAGCAAAACCACTAGTTTCAAGAAAAAGGGCAAAGGGAAATAGAAGGGAAACTTCAAGAAGAACAGCAAGCAAGTTGCTGCTCAGGAGAAGAAACCCAAGTCTGGACCTAAGCCTGAAACTGAGTGCTTCTACTGCAAGCAGACTGGTCACTGGAAGCGGAACTGCCCCAAGTATTTGGCGGATAAGAAGGATGGCAAAGTGAGCAAAGGTATATGTGATATACATGTTATTGATGTGTACCTTACTAGAGCTCGCAGTAGCACCTGGGTATTTGATACTGGTTCTGTTGCTAATATTTGCAACTCAAAATAGGGACTACGGAATAAGCGGACACTAGCAAAGGACGAGGTGACGATGCGCGTGGGAAACGGTTCCAAAGTCGATGTGATCGCGGTCGGCACGCTACCTCTACATCTACCTTTGGGATTAATATTAGACCTAAATAATTGTTATTTGGTGCCAGCGTTAAGCATGAACATTATATCTGGATCTTGTTTAATGCGAGACGGTTATTCATTTAAATCAGAGAATAATGGTTGTTCTATTTATATGAATAATATCTTTTATGGTCATGCACCTTTGAAGAGTGGTCTATTCTTGTTGAATCTCGAAGATAGTAACACACATATTCATAATGTAGAAGCCAAAAGATGCAAAGTTAATAATGATAGTGCAACTTATTTGTGGCACTACCGTTTAGGTCATATCGGTGTAAAGCGCATGAAGAAACTCCATACTGATGGGCTTTTGGAACCACTTGATTATGAATCACTTGGTACTTGCGAACCGTGCCTCATAGGCAAGATGACTAAAACACCGTTCTCCGGTACTATGGAGAGAGCAACAGATTTGTTGGAAATCATACATACCGATGTATGTGGTCCGATGAATATTGAGGCTCGTGGCGGATATCGTTATTTTCTCACCTTCACAGATGATTTAAGCAGATATGGGTATATCTACTTAATGAAACATAAGTCTGAAACATTTGAAAAGTTCAAGGAATTTCAGAGTGAAGTTGAAAATCATCGTAACAAGAAAATAAAATTTCTACGATCTGATCGTGGAGGAGAATATTTGAGTTACGAGTTTGGTGTACATTTGAAAAATTGTGGAATAGTTTCGCAACTCACGCCACCCGGAACACCACAGCGTAATGGTGTGTCCGAACGTCGTAATCGTACTTTACTAGATATGGTGCGATCTATGATGTCTCTTACTGATTTACCGCTATCGTTTTGGGGTTATGCTTTAGAGACGGCCGCATTCACGTTAAATAGGGCACCATCAAAATCCGTTGAGACGACGCCTTATGAACTATGGTTTGGCAAGAAACCAAAGTTGTCGTTTCTTAAAGTTTGGGGCTGCGATGCTTATGTGAAAAAGCTTCAACCTGATAAGCTCGAACCCAAAGCGGAGAAATGTGTCTTCATAGGATACCCAAAGGAAACTGTTGGGTATACCTTCTATCACAGATCCGAATGCAAGACATTCGTTGCTAAGAGTGGATCATTTCTAGAGAAGGAGTTTCTCTCGAAAGAAGTGAGTGGGAGGAAAGTAGAACTTGACAAGGTAACTGTACCTGCTCCCTTATTGGAAAATAGTACATCACAGAAAACTGTTTCTGCGACACCTATGCCAATCAGTGAGGAAGCTAATGATGATGATCATGAAGCTTTAGAACAAGATACTACTGAACCACGTAGATCAACCAGAGTGAGATCCGCACCAGAGTGGTATGGTAATCCAGTTCTGGAAGTCATGATGCTAGATCATGATGAACCTACGAACTATGAAGAAGCGATGGTGAGCCCAGATTCTGCAAAGTGGCTTGAGGCCATGAAATCTGAGATGGGATCCATGTATGAGAACAAAGTATGGACTTTGGTTGACTTGCCCGATGATCGGCAAGCAATTGAGAATAAATGGATCTTCAAGAAAAAGACTGACGCTGACGGTAATGTTACTGTCTATAAAGCTCGACTTGTCGCAAAAGGTTTTCGACAAGTTCAAGGAGTTGACTACGATGAGACCTTCTCACCCGTAGCGATGCTTAAGTCCGTCAGAATTATGTTAGCAATTGCCGCATTTTATGATTATGAAATATGGCAGATGGATGTCAAAACTGCATTCCTGAATGGATTTCTGGAAGAAGAGTTGTATATGATACAACCAGAAGGTTTTGTCGATCCAAAAGGAGCTAACAAAGTATACAAACTCCAGCGATCCATTTATGGACTGGTGCAAGCATCTCGGAGTTGGAATAAACGCTTTGATAGTGTGATCAAAGCATTTGTCTTTATACAGACTTTTGGAGAAGCCTGTATTTACAAGAAAGTGAGTGGGAGCTCTGTAGCATTTCTGATATTATATGTGGATGACATATTGCTAATTGGAAATGATATAGAATTTCTGGATAGCATAAAGGGATACTTGAATAAAAAAATTTCGATGAAAGACCTCGGGGAAGCTGCATACATATTAGGCATAAAGATCTATAGAGATAGATCAAGACGCTTAATTGGACTTTCACAAAGCACATACCTGGACAAGATTTTGAAGAAATTCAAAATGGATCAAGCAAAGAAAGGGTTCTTGCCTGTGTTACAAGGTATGAAATTGAGTAAGACTCAATGCCCGACCACTGCAGAAGATAGAGAGAAAATGAAAGATGTTCCCTATGCTTCAGCCATAGGCTCTATCATGTATGCAATGCTGTGTACCAGACCTGATGTGTGCCTTGCTATAAGTTTAGCAGGGAGGTACCAAAGTAATCCTGGAATGGATCACTAGACAGCGGTCAAGAACATCCTGAAATACGTGAAAAGGACTAGGGATATGTTTCTCGTATATGGAGGTGACAAAGAGCTCACCGTAAGAGGTTACGTTGATGCAAGCTTTGACACTGATCCGGACGATTCTAAATCGCAAACTGGATACGTGTTTACTTTAAACGGTGGAGCTGTCAGTTGGTGCAGTTCTAAACAAAGCGTCGTAGCGGGATCTACATGTGAAGCGGAGTACATAGCTGCTTCGGAAGCAGCAAACGAAGGAGTCTGGATGAAGGAGTTCATATCCGATCTAGGTGTCATACCTAGTGCATCGGGTCCAATGAAAATCTTCTATGACAATGCTGGTGCAATTGCCTTGGCAAAGGAATCCAGATTTCACAAGAGGACCAAACACATCAAGAGACGCTTCAACTCCATCCGGGATTTAGTCCAGGTGGGAGACATAAAGATTTGCAAGATACATACGGATCTGAATGTTGCAGACCCGTTGACTAAGCCTCTTCCACGAGCAAAACATGATCAGCACCAAGGCTCCATGGGTGTTAGAATCATTACTGTGTAATCTAGATTATTGACTCTAGTGCAAGTGGGAGACTGAAGGAAATATGCCCTAGAGGCAATAATAAAGTTATTATTTATTTCCTTACATCATGATAAATGTTTATTATTCATGCTAGAATTGTATTAACCGGAAACATAATACATGTGTGAATACATAGACCAACAGAGTGTCACTAGTATGCCTCTACTTGACTAGCTCGTTAATCAAAGATGGTTATGTTTCCTAACCATGAACAAGGAGTTGTTATTTGATTAACGAGGTCACATCATTAGTAGAATGATCTGATTGACATGACCCATTCCATTAGCATAGCACCCGATCGTTTAGTATGTTGCTATTGTTTTCTTCATGACTTATACATGTTCCTATAACTATGAGATTATGCAACTCCCGTTTACCGGAGGAACACTTTGGGTACTACCAAACGTCACAACGTAACTGGGTGATTATAAAGGAGTACTACAGGTGTCTCCAATGGTAGATGTTGGGTTGGCGTATTTCGAGATTAGGGTTTGTCACTCCGATTGTCGGAGAGGTATCTCTGGGCCCTCTCGGTAATGCACATCACATAAGCCTTGCAAGCACTGCAACTAATATGTTAGTTGTGAGATGATGTATTATGGAACGAGTAAAGAGACTTGTCGGTAACGAGATTGAAATAGGTATTGGATACCGACGATCGAATCTCGGGCAAGTAACATACCGATGACAAAGGGAACAACGTATGTTGTTATGCGGTCTGACCGATAAAGATCTTCGTAGAATATGTAGGAGCCAATATGGGCATCCAGGTCCCGCTATTGGTTATTGACCGGAGACGTGTCTCGGTCATGTCTACATTGTTCTCGAACCGTAGGGTCCGCACGCTTAACGTTACGATGACAGTTATTATGAGTTTATGCATTTTGATGTACCGAAGGTTGTTCGGAGTCCCGGATGAGATCACGGACATGACGAGGAGTCTCGAAATGGTCGAGACGTAAAGATTGATATATTGGAAGCCTATGTTTGGACATCGGAAGTGTTCCGGGTGAAATCGGGATTTTACCGGAATACCGGGAGGGTTACCGGAACCCCCCAGGAGACTAATGGGCCTATTGGGCCTTAGTGGAAAAAGAGAAAAGGGACAAGCCCAAGCTGGCCGGCGCCCCCCTTCCCCAAGTCCTAGTAGGACTAGGATAGGGGGCCGGCCCCCCTTCTCTCTCTTTCCCCCCGGGAGTCCTAATTGGATTAGGATTGGGGGGAGGAGTCCTACTCCCGTTGGGAGTAGGACTCCCCTACGCCTCCTCTCCCTGGCCGGCCGGCTCCCCCTCCTCCAACCTTTATATACGGGGGCGGGGGGCACCCCAAGACACACAACTTGATCCTTGAGATCGCTCCTTAGCCGTGTGCGGTGCCCCCTGCCACCAAATTCCACCTCGATCGTACCGTTGTAGTGCTTAGGCGAAGCCCTGCGTCGGTAGTACATCAAGATCGTCACCACGCCGTCGTGCTGACGGAACTCCTCCCCGAAGCTTTGCTGGATCGGAGCCCGGGGATCGTCATCGAGCTGAACGTGTGCTAAGAACTCGGAGGTGCCGGAGTAACGGTGCTTGGATCGGTCGGATCGGGAAGAAGACGTACAACTACTTCCTCTACGTTGTGTGATCGCTTCCGCAGTCGGTCTGCGTTGGTACGTAGACAACACTCTTCCCTCTCGTTGCTGTGCATCACCATGATCTTGCGTGTGCGTAGGAAATTTTTTGAAATTACTGCGTTCCCCAACAGTTTTGGCATGTCCTTTGCCTCCAAAGGATTGGGCTACCATGCTGCACTTTTGTTAATACTATCGTTACTTGCTCGTTACAAATTACCTTGCTGTCAAACTACTCTGCTACTTACAATATCAGCACTTGCAGACATTACCTTACAGACAACCACCTGTCATTTCCTTTTGCTCCTCGTTGGGTTCGACACTCTTACTTATCATAAAGAGCTACAATTGATCCCCTATACTTGTGGGTAATCAAGGCTATTTTCTGGCGCCGTTGCCGGGGAGTGAAGCGCCTTTGGTAAGTGGAATTTGGTAAGGAAACATTTATATAGTGTGCTGAAATTTATTTTCACTTGTTACTATGGAAAACAATCCTTTTAGGGGTTTGTTGACGGTATCTTCACCTCGACCGGAACCACAATTAGCTACCCCTCAACCTACGGCACCTACTGAAAATATTGAATATGAAATTCCTTCGGGTATGATAGAACAACTGCTAGCTAATCCTTATGCAGGAGATGGAACCGGACATGCTAACATGCACTTGATATATGTAGAACAAATTTGTGGATTGTTCAAGCTTGTAGGTTTACACGGAGGTGAAGTTATGAAGAAGGTTTTCCCTTTATCTTTGAAGGGAAAAGCATTGGCATGGTATATGCTATGCGATGATATTGGATCTTGGAATTGGAATCGTTTGAAATTGGAGTTCCACCAAAAAAATTATCCTATGCATCTAGTTCATCGTGATCGGAATTATATACATAATTTTTGGCCTCGTGAAAGAGAAAGTATCACTCTAGCTTGGGGGAGGCTTAAGTCAATGTTATATTCATGCCCCAATCATGAGCTATCAAGAGAAATTATTATCCAAAACTTTAATGCTTGGCTTTCTCGTAATGATCAAACCATGCTTGATACTTCTTGTGCTGATTCTTTTATGAAGAAGACTATTGAATTCCGGTGGGATCTTTTGGAAAGAATTAAACGAAACTCTGAAGATTAGGAACTCGACAAAGGTAAAGAGTCAAGTATTAAACTTAAGTATGATTGTGTTAAATCTTTTATGGATACCGATGCTTTTCAAAAGTTTAGCACTAAATATGGACTTGACTCAAATATAGTAGCCTCCTTTTGTGAATCATTTGCTACTCATGTCGATCTCCCTAAAGAGAGGTGGTTTAAATATCACCCACCTATTAAAGAAGAAATCAAAGAACCGATACCAGTTAAAGAAGAAACTATACTTTACAATGTTGATCCAGTTGTTCCTTCTACTTATATTGAGAAACCACCTTTCGCTGTTAGGATAAAGGAACATGCTAAAGTTTCAACTGTGGTTAACAAAATATATATTAGAACACCTAAACCTGATGAACAAATTAAAGTAGAACCTATTATTGCTATGGTTAAAGATCTGTTGGAAGAAGATATGGATGGGCATGTTATTTATTTTTGTGAAGAAGCTGCTAGAATTGCAAAACCTAATAAAAAGGATAAACATAGACCTGCTGTTGGCATGCCTCTCATCTCAGTTAAAATAGGAGATCACTATTATCATGGTTTATGTAACATAGGTGCTAGTGTGAGTGCTATTCCCCTGCAGAGATAGAAGACATAAATGTTACTATTAAACTTGCTAATAGAGACACTATTTCACCAATTGGGATTGTTAGAGATGTTGAAGTTTTGTGTGGGAAAACAAAATACCCAACTGATTTTCTTGTTCTTGGTTCCCCACAAGATGATTTTTGCCCCATTGTATTTGGTAGACCTTTCTTGAACACCGTTAATGCTAAGATAGATTGTGAGAAACAAACTGTCGGTGTTAGTTTTGGTGATGAGTCCCATGAGTTTAATTTTTCCAAGTTTAGTAGAAAGCTTCATGAAAAAGAATTGCCTAGTAAGGATGAATTAATTGGTCTTGCTTCTACTGATGTACCACCTACTGGTCCTTTAGAATAATATTTGCTAGCCCATGAAAATGATTTTCATATGCATGAAAGAAATTAAATAGGTAAGTTTTCTTTGAACAACGTCGTCTACTTAAACATAGTTTGCCTATTGAAACTCTAGGAGGTCCTCCACCACCTAAACTCTTGTTCATTGTGTCCCTAAGAAAGGAGGTATAACTGTTGTTCCTAATGATAAGAATGAACTTATTCCACGTAGAATTGTTATAGGTTATAGAATGGTAATTGATTTTAGAAAATTAAACAAGGCAACTAGAAAATATCATTACCCTCTGCCTTTTATTGATCAAATGCTTGAAAGATTATCTAAGCACACACACTTTTGCTTCCTTGATGGATATTCTGGTTTTCCACAAATACTTGTTTCTCAATCGGATCAATAAAAGACCACTTTTACTTGTCCCTTCGGAACCTATGCTTATAGACGTATGCCTTTCGGTTTATGCAATGCACCCACTACCTTTCAAAGATGTAGGACTGATATATTCTCTAACTTTTGTGAAAAGATTATTGAGGTTTTGATGGATGACTTCTTTGCTTATGGGAAGTCTTTTGATGATTGTTTAAGAAATCTTGATCGAGTTTTGCAGAGATGTGAACAAACAAGTCTTGTCTTGAATTGGGAGATGTGCCACTTTATGGTTAATGAAAGCATTGTGTTGGGTCATAAAATATCTAAAAGAGGTACTCAAGTGGACAAAGCAAAGGTTGATGCAATTGAGAAAATGCCATGTCCTATAGATATAAAAGGTATTCGTAGTTTCTTAGGTCATGTTGGTTTCTATAGGACATTTTTCAAAGACTTTTCTAAATTTTCTAGGCCTCTTACGAATCTTTTGCAAAAGGATATTCCTTTTGTTTTTGATGATGATTGTTTTGAAGCCTTTGAAACACTCAGGACAGCCTTAATTTCTGCACCTATTTGTTCAACCACCTGATTGGAACTTCCCTTTTGAAATTATGTGTGATGCTAGTGATTATGATGTTGGTGCTGTCCTAGGACAAAGAGTTGATAAGAAACTGAATGTTATTTATTATGCTGGTAAAACTCTAGACAGTGCTCAAAGAAATTATGCTACTATTGAAAAAGAATTCTTAGCAGTGGTGTTTGCTTGTGACAAATTTAGACCTTATATTGTTTATTCCAAAGTAACTGTTCACACTGACCATGCTGCTATTAAATATCTTATGGAAAAGAAAGATACTCAACCTAGAGTTATTCGATGGGATCTCTTGTTAGAAGAATTTGATTTACATATCATTGATAGAAAAGGAGCTCAGAAACCTGTAGCTGATAATTTATCTAGGCTTGAAAATGTGCTTGATGACCCACTACCTATTGATGATAGTTTTCCTCATGAGCAGTTAGTTGCAATAAATGTTGCTCACAGTACTTCTTGGTATGTTGATTATGCTAATTACATTGTTGCTAAATATTTACCACCTAGCTTTACTTACCAACAA
The DNA here is from genome assembly GCA_034509565.1 of Triticum monococcum. Taxonomy (NCBI): domain Eukaryota; kingdom Viridiplantae; phylum Streptophyta; class Magnoliopsida; order Poales; family Poaceae; genus Triticum; species Triticum monococcum. Next base: position 739,849,489 of record CM067847.1, on the reverse strand, counting down.
AAGAAAAAAAATTCTTCTATGATTTAAGACATTACTTTTGGGATGACCCACATCTTTATAAAGAAGGAGTAGATGGTATTATTAGACGTTGTGTACCTGAGCATGAACAGGGACAAATCCTACGTAAATGTCACTCCGAAGCTTATGGAGGGCACCATGCTAGAGATTGAAGTGCTCAAAAGGTATTGCAATCTGGATTTTATTGCCCTACTATCTTCAAGGATGCCAGTAAGTTCATCTTATCTTGTGATGAATGTCAAAGAATAGGTAATATCGGTAAGCGTAAAGAAATACCTATGAATTATTCACATGCTGTTGAGCCATTTGATGTTTAGGGATTTGATTACATGGGACCTTTTCCTTCCTCTAATGGGTATACACATATTTTGGTTGTTGTTGATTATGTTTTTTGAATATTTGTTGTTGATTATGTTACTAAATGGGCAGAAGCTATTCCAACCAGTAATGTTGTTCACAACACCTCTATTAAAATTCTTAACGAAGTTATTTTCCCGAGGTTTGGAGTCCCTAGATATTTAATGACTGATGGTGGTTCACACTTTATTCATGGTGCTTTCTATAAAATGCTTGCCAAGTATGATGATAACCATAGAATTGCATCACCATATAATCGTCAGTCTAGTGGTCAAGTTGAACTTTGTAATAGATAAATAAAATTAATTTTGCAAAAGACTGTCAATAGGTCCAGGAAGAATTGGTCTAAGAAATTAGATGATGCACTCTGGGCTTATAGAACAGCATATAAAAATCCTACGGGTATGTCTCCATATAAAATGGTTTATGGGAAAGCTTGTCATTTGCCTCTTGAGTTAGAACATAAAGCATATTGGGGCCATCAAAGAGCTCCATTATGATTTCAAACTTGCTGGTGAAAAGAGGTTATTTGATATTAGCTCATTAGATGAATGGAGAATCCAAGCTTATGAAAATGCAAAATTATTCAAACAAAAATTTAAAAGATGGCATGACAAAAGAATCCAAAAGCGTGAGTTCAATCTCGGAGAATATATTCTTTTGTACAACTCTCGTTTCAGGTTCTTTGCAGGAAAACTCCTCTCAAAATGGGAAGGCCCCTATGTTACCGAGGAGGTTTATCGGTCTGGAGCCATCAAAATAAATAATTCCGAAGGTACTAACCCGAAGGTTGTCAATGGGCAACGAATAAAGCATTATATCTCAGGTATGCCCATTAATGTTGAAAGTAATGTCATCCAAACTTTGACACCAAAAGAACACATAAAAGAGTCCTTCTGGAACACTCCAGAATCGTGAAAATAAGGAGGTACATGATACGGTAAGTAAACGGACTACGAAAAAATCAGCAAAAATATTTTTTTATCAGTTTTGGAATATTTAGAAAATTTGGAAATAAAGAAACTTCCAGGAAGCGTCCCCTGGTGAGCACAAGACACCAGGGCACGCTAGGCAAGTCTGGCGCGCCCAGGTGGGTTGTGCCCACCTGGGACACCTTTCGGACACCGTTTTCTTCCGTTTGCTTGTCCCCCAAGATAAAAAATCTATATATACTTCCTGAACCTGTTGATCACTGTATCACGGAGAAATCTCCTATTCTCTTTTCTTGTTGTTTTCTGTCATATCTGTTGAGCCAGGCATTGTGTCTTCTTATTCCTCCAACAACGTGGAAGAGGATGCTTGGTTGATGAAGATCGAGCTGAAGAGAGAAGGGCCCGCGGAAGCCGTCGGAGGAGATGAGAGCAAGGAGGTTACCGTAGATCATCCTCCCGTCTTCGAACAAGCACTGCTAGCTGAGGAGGAGGAGGAAGTTATCCTTAAGCCTTAGCTTACTCATCTTACTCCTGCTGAGATTGAAGCCTTTCGCATCATTGAAATAGTTCGCATACAAAATAACTATCCCACTCGTGAGAATATTCTGCATCAAGAGCACATCACCCACCTCTAGGGCGTCATCCGTCGATTGGACAATATCTTGATCCTTAAGCATAGGATCCCTTGATCACCACCATCATCATCTTCCCCACCAGAGGAGAACTGAGTATCGGGTATGGGCACTCCCCTTGGCTTCCTCCAAGCTCGGGGGAGGTGCCCCGGTATTGTATCATCCCACTATCTTTTTGCCTTTACTTATTTTAGTTTGATCTTTTGCTTTAGATGAATAAAAGTTTAGTTTGTTCCTTTCTTCTTTGAGAGTTTGCTTATTGATCTATCCTTGTAATCGTGTGCAAGTAATATAAGAAAGTTTAGTTTGAGTTTTTTCTTTCTTTAGTTTCTTGTTGCAAATAAAAATAAAAGTGAAAATAAATAAATAAAAGAAAGGAAATAAATGAAGAAAAATAAAAGTGAAAATATTATGGTAGGTGATGACACCATGATACGTCTCCAACGTATCTGAAATTTTTGATTGTTCCATGCTATTATATTATCTGTTTTGGTTGTTAATGGGCATATTTATAAACTTTTATATTATTTTTGGGACTAACCTACTAACCCAAGGCCCAGTGCAAATTGCTGTATTTTTTTGCCCATTTGAGTGTTTCGCTGAAAAGGAATATCAAACGGAATCCAAACGGAATAAAACCTTCAGGAGAGTTATTTTTGGAACAAACGTGATCCAGGGGACTTGGAGTGGACGTCAAGAAATCAACGAGGAGGCCACGAGGCAGGAGGGCGCGCCTAACCACCTGGGCGCGCCCTCCACCCTCGTGGGCCCCTCGTGGCTCCACCGACCTACTTCTTCCTCCTATATATATATATATATATCCATATACGCCAAGAACATCCAAGAGCACCACGAAACCCTATTTCCACCGCCGCAACCTTCTGTACCCAAGAGATCCCATCTTGGGGCCTTTTTCGGAGTTCTGCCGGAGGGGGAATCAATCACGGAGGGCTTCTACATCAACACCATAGCCTCTTCGATGATGTGTGAGTAGTTTACTTCAGACCTTCGGGTCCATAGTTATTAGCTAGATGGCTTCTTCTCTCTCTTTGGATCTCAATACAATGTTCTCCTCGATCTTCTTGGAGATCTATTTGATGTAACACTTTTTGCGGTGTGTTTGTCGAGATCCGATGAATTGTGGGTTTATGATCAAGATTATCTATGAACAATATTTGATTCTTCTCTGAAATATCTTATGCATGATTTAAATATCTTTGCAAATCTCTTCGAATTATCAGTTTGGTTTGGCCTACTAGATTGATCTTTCTTGCAATGGGAGAAGTGCTTAGCTTTGGGTTCAATCTTGCGGTGTTCTTTCCCAGTGACAGTAGGGGCAGCAAGGCAAGTATTGTATTGTTGCCATCGAGGATAAAAAGATGGGGTTTATATCATATTGCTTGAGATTATCCCTCTATATCATGTCATCTTGTCTAATGCATTACTCTGTTCTTATGAACTTAATACTCTAGATGCATTCTGGATAGCGGTCGATGTGTGGAGTAATAGTAGTAGATGCATAATCGTTTTGGTCTACTTGTTGTGGATGTGATGCCTATATACATGATCATGACTAGATATTCTCATAATTATGCACTTTTCTATCAATTGCTCGACAGTAATTTGTTCACCCATCGTAATACTTATACTATTTTGAGAGAAGCCACTAGTGAAACCTATGACCCCCGGGTCTATTTTCCATTATATTAATCTCCCGTCAACAAGCTATTTCTATTACTGTTTATTTTGCAATCTTTACTTTCAATCTAGATCATAAAAACTAGCGGGGCAACCCGCGCATTTGCGCGGCTAGAACTATAATGTATATCCTTCAAGTATTGTACACAACCATTTGTTGGCATTTGAGTATTTGCTTTTCTGCATGGTGAGACCAACAAGATATATCGTCAAATTTAAATAGTTATGTGGCACTAAAATTGGTTCAACAATAATGGGTCATATATGCTATGACAATTACAAACATGCAAATTAAATATGATCGATCGAAACGAAGAGGCATATTAATAGCTATTAATATATGCATTAAGGGTACCTCTACATTATGTAAAAATATGTACATTTTCTTTCTTACATCATTCTTCTTTTCCAAGCCACTTTAGCCATGAAGTTATGATATCATCCAGAAGTGCATGTTTCATCGGCGGCGATCCCCACTACGAAACAAATGTATTTACAGTCTTGGGTGACTTACTTTCAACTATTTTTCCAAAGTTTTCACAATTGATTAGTGCATGAAACTTGATTTTACGATCTTATTTTGCTTGATTTATCGAGCCCCAACTCCTGTGTCTTTGAAGTGTGCTCATGAGTTAGGTAGACTGATTGCTGCATCGAGTTTCCTAGTACCCGGTTTAAAACAAACATGACTGATTTATGTCATACTATACCGTCAGCTACTCTGTCAAATTTTAGAAAACAAATAATTTCATGTACAGATTTATTGTTTGATTATATGCAAACCACTTTTATAATGTATGAGCTAAGCATGGTAGTGGAACTATGATATTTATCCGCCATACTGAGCACGTGTAGGCCTTGTATGTATTTTGGCATATGATTTTGTGCTGCCGGTTTCTCACAACATTTTAAAGCTCGTATTTATATGATATGTATGGGAGACAGTACGAATTTCACAAGGTATATATGTTTAGTGCTCTATATGTGCGGCTGGGTATTCATGCATCATCACCATACTTTTGTTTGACATCCTTCTTATCCGTCAAGGTTTTTATCTTATTTCTTGCGCCATTGCTCTACTACAATCATGTCCAAATCAAGGAGCGTGTTGCAAACATCTTTACCCGAATTAGAATCTCCATGTGAAAGCTATTTAGGGAAAGATATACAAATTCGCTGAAAGATTGATAGCATTAAATGGATTGTTTGAAAGTGACATATTCATGCTTCAGGCACGTGTAAATTTATATAAAAATAACATTTTATGATAAACTTTTTTAACGCTCTAGGAAACAAACTTGTAATCATAAAAATTTATTTTCCAAACACAACACAAATCTCACCAATTTTCATGGAAATTCAGACGCACATATAAGTCAGCTATATTCTACTATCCCCACCGGAGCCGGTGGGGCTGCACATGTCAGCATCATGGCCGATGTTTTGCATCTCGACGCGCACAATCCTTGCTGGCCCGGAAGACGCTCCTTCCTCATATGTTTATCTTTTTTCTTGAATTGCTTATGATTTTTTAGTTTTTTATCATCTTTTTCCCGCTGGCAGCTGGTAGCCTTGGTACTGGCCCATCCAATGGCACACCGGCTGCAGTTGAGGGCCGGCAACCGACCACCAGCTCGTTATGCAGCAACTCCACGACCGATGGCTGCTCGCTCACCGGCTGCCTCCTGAGAGCTCACTTGCCCCCTTCCACTTCATGTTCCTCTGCCGCTGCCGCACTGCTCTCGCCCGGACGTTGTCGAGTTTGCGGAAGTGATTGTCGACCGAACCGATGGCACCGGCAATCCCATAGGATCCGACAGTGTTGTGGCAAGAGCGTCTCTGTTAATACGGTGATGATTGTGTGGAGTTCGCTAGAAACAATCTCGCTGGTATGTAGCAGCACGCTAGTTCGGCAGCGGCAGTGCAGGCGTTGAAACCTAAGGAACCCACGGAGAGTGTTGGTCCATCCCGAGCTGTCAGGTCATGGCGCTGATGTCAGACTCTAGCAAGGTGTTGTCGCTCATGTGTGGTGTGTCGAGGTAGTCAGCCTCGCCCGAGATTTTTCACTTCCCGTGATGATGATGGTCTTCATTACCTTGAGTCTTGATTGTTCTTTCCTGCCCCAGTCCGATCGGAGGCTTCTTTTCTGGAACGCTAATGAGGTTCTTCCTCCTTTGTCTAATAGAGATCAACAGCTTCCATCCCGACGCAGACGACCGCAGTGGGACACCTTCTGATGGGATCACGGTTGCGCTTCGTGGAGCAGTGTCCGAGCCGTGCCGAATTATGGGTCACGTATATTTGGTTACATCAGCGATACTTGTGATATTTTTACAGTTATTTACCTTCCTAGTATATAATATATTTTTTTGGTTAACCTCAATCTCTCCATTACGTGTACGTGTTATACACGATCATAATGGAATCCCTTCTCTCCTTTTTTTCACGTTACAATGAAAACCTTCCTGTTTTGTAGCATATGTGAGATTTAATTTTTTTGTGAATAGCAGATAGTATAGTACCTCATAGTCTGCCTCATTATTCCTGGGGCTAGGAGTCCTTATCTCAGTGCAATTCCTAATCTACTGTCCCCGGCACGGCAACCTACATGACATATTTTTTTCTTCTGAATAGCATGCCTGAGATATATGTTAGGCAGCCTCATACGCGAGATATATGTTAAGCTGCCTAGAGAATCTAGACCGTTGAAATATCTTGGTTTTACATTGATAAATCATGGCCGTTCATTTTCTATCGTTTTAATAATATAATAGATAGATAGATACCAAAAATATTTATTTTATTATTATTATCTCTATCAGATCTCACTTTCGTAAGTGACCGTGAAGGGATTGACAACCCCTTTATCGTGTTGGTTGCGATTATCTTATTTGTTTGTGTAGGTATGAGGGACTTGCGTGTAGTCTTCTACTGGATTGATACCTTGATTCTCAAAAACTGAGGAAAATACTTACGCTACTTTGCTGCATCACTCTTTCCTCTTCAAAGGAAAACAAACGCAATGCTCAAGAGGTAGCACACCACATAAGGAAAAGTATAAGTAGAAAATTTTATTAGAGATTGACAAACATAGCATTAGTCAATGATGTAACTCATGAAAGAATTAATAAGGGAAGAGAAGATTCACATATAAATATACTAACCCAGAAATCTTTTGTGATTGTGAGCCCTCATCAAAATATTATATGCCAAAATTGTTGACGTTGGATAAGGAAGATAACTTAATGGTTTATGTTTTTTATATTCACATAGAAGTCATATTGTCATATATCGTTTAACATGTGGTGCTTGCCCCCTATCTTTGCTAGCCAAAAATTCCGCACTAAGTAGAGATACTACTTGTGCATAAAAAACCCTTAAACTCAAATCTTATTTTCAAGTGTCCACCATACCTACCTAGGGATTGAGTAAGATCCCTCAAGTAAGTTGTCATCGGTGCGAAAAGGCAATAAAAATTTCTTCTAAAAGTCTGACATCATTTAGTTTAAGAGAAAATGAAGCGTTGCACCAACTTGTGATGGTGAAGAATAAAATCGACATACTGCATAATAAAGTCGCTATCACAAGGGGCAATGCAACGTGACATTCTTTTCCACTAAGGGGTTGAGCATACAAACAAATAAGCACATGACAACATTTGCTTCCCTCTGCGAAGGGCCTATCTTTTACTTTTATGTATTTACTTTTATGCAAAGAGTCAAAGTTTTCCTTCTATTCCTTTTTATTTTTCTCCTTTGGCAAGCATCATGTGGTGAGGAAAGATTTAGGCACATATGTCCAGTTGAATATAGATAGCATGAGTTATTAATGTTGACATCACCCTTGAGGTGAATACGTTGGGAGGAGAAACTATAAGCCCCTATCTTTCTATGTGTCCGGTTGAAACGTTTTGCTTATGTGTATAAGGTGAGTGTTAGCAATCATAGAAGACTATATGATGATTGAGTACGTGGACTTGCCTAAAGGCTCCGATACGTGACCCTTCCTGAAATGATGATGAATTGTAGTTGCAAAGTTGATTGAGAACATAGTTTGTTCGTTTCTAATAGAGTTTTTGCTTTATACTTAAATTGTGTGATGAACTGTCACTTATTCATGAGAAGTCTATGGTACAAGTCCTATGATAAAAGTCTTATGTTTAATTTTGTTTCTATTATAATGATCTACAAGATGCTTCTATATCCGTATTTTGTTTTTATCGACACCTCTCTCTCAAAGTATGTGGACACGTTTTTCGATTTTGGTTTTCGCTTGAGGACAAGCAAGGTCTAAGCTTAGGGGAGTTGATACGTTCATTTTGCATCTTGTTTTCTTACTGTTATTTATAATATTTTTATCCATAATAATGCTTTCTAGAGTAATTCTAATGCCTTTTCTCTCATAATATGCAAGGTATACACAAAGAGGGAGAATTCTGGCACCTGGAAATCCGGACCTTGAAAAGCTACGTCGGGCCACATATTCTGCACAACTCCAAATGAGCTGAAACTTCATGGAGAATTCTATGGAATATTTGATGAATATTGGAGCAAACAACTAACAAAGGGGCCCACCAGGTGGGCACAACCCACCTGGGTGCGCCCTTGTGGGTTGTGCTCACCCAGGGCCACCTCAGGTGCCCATCTTCTGGTATACAAGTCATTTGACCTAGGAAAAATAAGGAGAGCACTTTCGGGACACAGCGCCGCCGTTTCGAGGTGGAACTTGGGCAGGAGCACTGTTGCCCTTAGGCGGAGCGATTCCGCCGGGGGAACTTCCCTCCCGGAGGGGAAATCATCATCATCATCATAACCAACAACTCTCCCATCTTGGGGAGGGAAATCTCCATCAACATCTTCAACAACACCATCGCCTCTCAAACCCTAGTTCATCTCTTGTGTTCAATCTTTTTTACCGGAACTATAGATTGGTGCTTGTGGGTGACTAGTAGTGTTGATTACATATTGTAGTTGATTACTATATGGTTTATTTGGTGGAAGATTATATGATCAGAGCCAATATGCTATTTAATACCCCTCTGATCTTGAGCATGATTATCGTTTGTGAGGAGTTACTTTTGTTCTTGAGGTCACGGGAGAAATCATGTTGCAGGTAATCATGTGAACTTGATATGTGTTTGGTATTTTGATTGTATGTATGTTGTGATTCCCTTAGTGGTGTCATATGAACGTCGACTACATGACACTTCACCATATTTGAGCCTAAGGGAATGCATTTTGGAGTAGCAATTAGATAGTGGGTTGCGAGAATGACAGTAGCATAAACCCCATTTTATGCGCTATTCCATAAGGGACCAATTGGATCCAAAAGTTTAAAGCTATGGTTAGAATTTATTCTTAATACTTTTCTCGTAGTTGCGGATGCTTGCGGGAGGGCTAATCATAAGTAGGAGGTTTTTTCAAGTAAGAACAACACCTAAGCACCGGTCCACCCACATATGAAATTATCAAAGTACCGAACACGAATTAAGCCAACATGATGAAAGTCACTATATGATATTCCCGTGTACCCTCAAGAACACTTTCCTTATCATAAGAGACCGTTTTGGCATGTCCTTTGCCTCCAAAGGATTGGGCTACCATGCTGCACTTTTGTTACTACTATTATTACTTGCTCGTTACAAATTACCATGCTATCAAACTACTCCACTACTTATAATTTCAGCACTTGCAGACATTACCTTACGGAAAACCACCTGTCATTTCCTTCTGCTCCTCGTTGGGTTCAACACTCTTACTTATCGAAAAGAGCTACAATTTATCCCCTATACTTATGGGTCATCAACCTACTATATTTTTGTGGGTTGTTTTTGGCTCTAAAAAAATTAAAGAATGATTGACTTGACTTGTCATGGCGATTAGATAAACCTTTTTCAGGTTGCATGCAGAGTATAGGGGCAGGTTGTTCTTGTCGAGCATGTCTCCCTTTTGCAGCTTATAGACGCGTCACATATCTGTGGGCTCCCCGATGTATATATACTATCCTTTACTGACAATTAGGGGGACCCACACAATCTATCCCTTTGACCCAAAAACGAGAAGGGTTTGACCATGATGGTTTCCTATTGATACTAGTAAGGTACACGCTCATTGCACACATGAGATTTTGTAACCAAATTATGAACAAATACCACACTATAGCATGTAAGCTTTGAGTCATATATGCATGATGTAGATGTTCGTTTAATTCTTATAGTTCATCTCATCCAAAATCAATTATTTTAAGATTCATGGAATTGTGCATTGTAAAGCATAAAGTAAAAACAAAAAGTGACAATTAATTTAGAAAAAAATTGGGCAATTAAGATATGGAAAATTCTAGAGAACAAAGGAGAGGTGCTTGTGTTTTGAGGTTTATGCATTATGCTTAAGTTCAACCATGGAGTCTTCTAGATTGTACATATGGCAGAATCTGATGGAATGCAGATGATATCCAACAGCCAGTAGTGCTCAGATTTTCCATCTCTGTACCGTTGGATTGGCTTCATCTAATGACCAACTTTCAAAGTTATTCGCACACTATATAGGGGTATAGATATATAGATATAGATGTGTCCCATGATAGACCAAATAAAGTTTGAGCGCATGTGTGGGACGACCCCCCCCCCCCCCCAGCCGCTTCGAAGTTGGGAAACCGACATCGTATGTATTGAACCAGGCTTGAAGTTGGGAAACAGACATCGTACGTAGTTGGTGGCCCATCGAAGTTGTGCATTCGGGATTTAAACACATCACACACTACCGTACCCATACATATTTTCGGGCCGCATGCAGTGTATACGGGGGCTTCTAATCGACCACGTCTCCCTTGTGCGGTTTTTTGTGACAGCACGCATATCTGTGGGCTCCCTGAATGTATATATATCATCCCTTTGACCAATAATGAGGGGTATATGTTGTCCATGAATGGATTCCTCCTAATTGGTGTTAGGGCCGGTCACCGTCACATGTCGCTCAACCAAAAGCTCGAGCTGATGCGTTGTCAGGATTCCCTCCCACATGCTCGAGAGGTAGGAACTACGTCTAAATTATACATTATTCTATATTAAAAAACACATGACCCCTTCCCAACGTACATCCTTTTGGGCCGCATGCAAGAGGTACTGGTTTTGTGGTCCCTCTCGTGCGATTTTTATGATGGTTCAATCTATTGGTCCAAGCGGTTTATCGACAACAACAATTGTCGTTTAACAAACGATAGATTCATTGGTCCGTCTTATGGTAGGTCATGGCAACATGCATGTATGACCAAAGTATCGATCATTACGTGCATCCGCCTCGCTGACACGAAGTGGGAGGTGGTGGGCCAAGCATCCTAGCTAGGTACGACGACGCCAGTTTGGGACACCTAGGTGCCTGGGCACCTTGCCTCTTCATCGTTGGATCCTGTTCAGCGATTGATTTGGAAACCAATAAAAATGCATCAATTGCTAGTTAATTTGGCAGGCTTTAATTCGTGGACCGTCCCATGCATGCATGTCGCGTGATAAAAAGGCAGGGTATTAATATGTAAGTCGACATTTATTACTTTTTTATATAGCATGTATTCTACCCCTTGTACGTATAACAGATCAAATTAGGAATGGGTGTGTATGACGCAAGATTTCATTGGATATATACACACCCCGAGAATGCACATAATTTTGGTAGTAGGCATTGCATACCTGTATTAGATAGTTAGGAAATAAAATAAAACATAAATAGTTCTAAAAGTAAATTATTGGGTATATACGTATCCGCATGTGTACATAATTACATGAGTCGGTATTTGATACCTGTATTTGTACATAATATCGTTAGTAGGTTTTTTTGTGGTATCGTTAGTAGGTATTAAATACTCATATATTTACATAAACTACTGGGTATATACGTACCCGATATGTACATAATTTTGTTAATAGGTATTAGATACTCGTATTAAATAGTTAAAAAATAAAACGTAATAGTCTAGAGAATAATTTACTGGATATATATACCCGCGTATGCACAGAATTTTATTAGTAAGTATTATATACCCGTATTAGATAGTTAGGAAACGAAAATACGCGTATTAGATACCCATAGTAGTTTAAAAGAACATAAAATATTACTATGATTTATTGTATGGTAAGTCTTGCATGCCTAATTGTTAAAAACGAAAATAAAATGTAAACATGGAAAGTCTTGCATGAAGAATAATTAGGAAACAAATCAAACATTCATTGTGCGGCGGTACATACGTAAAACAATCTAGGTGCCCGGGCACCTATATCCCGAATAATAAAGCACGGATTGAGTCTTCGGGTTGACCATCGCGGCGTTTTTGCGAAAAAGCCCTTGTGATTTTTGTTATTCAACTCGCACTCCTTTTTTGAGTGAAAAAAATGATTCCTTTTTTACTCCTCACCTCCATACGCCCCTCTTCTCCATCTTCTAGGGTTGGAGCCGCCGCCTCTCCGGCGTGCCCGCTGGTGCTCCGTCCGCCCCTCTTCTCCATCTTCTCCCCCAACCCCTACTCCTCCTAGGCCCAACCATGGTGGACGACATGACCGCTGGCGCTCCGTCCTCTCCTCTTCTCCATCTTCTATCCTCCCTTTCTCCCTCCTCCGTCCATGTCCCGTCCCCACCTCCCCTCACCCTTACTCCCCACAGGCCCACGAGGAGTGAGGAGTGAGCATGCGCGGGCGGCGTTGGTGGACGAGTTGGGCCATGCGTGGAGGACCTCAAGTACTGCCTCCCCGCCAGCTACCAACTTCTTTGTCCCCCCAAGCTACATTGCACGGATACTTGGATACGTATCGGATACGCGATACGGGGATACGCCCGATACACCAATTTTCTGAAAACATGGATGCGATACGTTTATATATAGATAGTACTGGTTTTCAGCAGATCCGGGCGAGGTGAGTAACCCTGCTTCTCTCTATTGGCTACAGAGACAGATTTACTCTCTATTAGCTACAGAGACAGATTTAGGGTCAGTTTTGATCCGTTTGTATTCAGGTAATTAGTCAAGGTGTGAATGATATGCCACTATTGATGCTGGAGGTTGTGATGCAGCGCGAGTAGCACAAGTTCATCATGTCCACTGCCGTCATTGAATATCAGGTTCAGTCTTCTTGATTTTCTACTTGAGCTGTTACTCATTACTTTTTTTTAAAATCTGGGTATATATCATAGAGTTGGTGTAATTAAATGATGTAAGGGGGTAAGGAACCAAACTGTGTAAGACGAACTTGTTAGTCCAACCTTGTTGGATATTGCTTGGAGATTTGCCCTTTTTAAGAAATCAAAAACAGTCTGTAATCTGGACGTGTACTAACGTTGCGTGAACATTTTTCTGTTTAAACTGGGCGTCCAATCTCTGTAAGCTGGGCGTCGCCTGTACTTTATATTAGTCCAATGTTTGCCAGTCCCTTATTGAATCCCTATTTAATGTAAATCCATGAACAAATAAGTTTATGAACAAGTTCCTGTTTGCTCCCTGTTTGATTCAAGTCTGAAAGATTCATAGATGCTACACTTCAGTTAGTAAATAAACAAAAATTTAAGACTGATAATATTATGAAAGAAATATATTCCATCCGCCTCTACCCCTTTTAAATATATATTTAAATGTGCATGCCCACTTCGTCGGAACACCGCCCAATGCTGGAAGACAATCCGCTGTCCGATGGTGTTGCACAGTTCGCCGCAACTTCGTCGGCTGGTTCTCCACTTGAGGTATGTAGACAAGGAGGATTGAAATTATGGTCTTTGGTTTTCTGCAACCTAATGTTCATTGCTTCAGATATGTCTTTGGTCTTATTTTATCACTGGTTGTGATTGTGGTACATAACACTCTGATGTTGAAAGCGTGGATCAGGTCCTATAGTAGCTATCTTTGATTTACATCCAGAGTTCAGTTATAATTATAGGCTGGAAACATTATATTATTTTGCTGTCTTATTTTGTTTGTGAAAGTAGCTGCAACAAGTAGCAGTTCGAATTGATGCAGGAAAGTAAGTAAGGCTTTGATTGGAAAATTTGTGTGTTGGCATAGGCTGAAGCAAGTACCTTTACTATTTGTATTTGTTTGAATCTTTGTGTGTTGTCATAGCTGAATCAGTAGTTTTTTTAAGCTTATAGCTGAATCAGTAGTTGGTGCAGCAAGCACCAGCTTAACTTAATGCTAGCAATTACTTGAAGCCTTGATATGCTTTTGCCGACTGGGTAAACTAGCACCTCTTCAATCTGTATGCTTGAATCTTTAGTTTGTCCAGCTAGCTGCTAGCAAGTAATTAAAGCCATGATCTGCTCTTGCCGACAAAATAATCTTGGACGAAACATCCAGATCACTCCACTATGGGCCCATCCAGTAGCTTATGCATCATATAATTAGCTTTTCAAGATTATCTGTCACTCCACTATTTACTGTATTGTTATAACTGCTCCCTATTTTATTGAAATCCATGCTGATTGCATCTTTGGAAAATTTGGAATATTGTTTGAACAAGGTAATTGTTGGAGTTTTAACTTCAATTTTTGTTGTTGTTACACAAAATGTCATCTCCACCGACTTTGCCGGAAGACCATCAGCCATCGCCTAGACCTACTTCACTGCAGGTATCTCTTTTTCTTTGTGTAAATTATGATTGAGCTATGTTTGATTTACAGTGATTTACAGCCAGGGTTTACTGATGGTTAAACTAGAAATTTAAATTGATTTGACAAAGTATTTAATGCAATTGGTCTATTGCCATACGCTCAACCAAGCACCTCTTTGATCTGTACGTTTGTCATCTTGTTTCCTTTATCAAACTATATGCAGCAAGTAACAATTTGAATTGATGCAAGCAAGTAGTAACCATTATAGCGGCACGGTAAACTTCTAATATTCCGTCCAGAATATCTTGCAGCAATATATGTGAACAAAAAAATGGTGATCTTTTCAATCTATTATATGGTTCTATACCAAAGGAATTGACCCCAATTATTATCCAGGAAGAGTACCAGCCATAGTGCTTCTTGCTGTACAATATCCACATATTATATTTTATACTTGTGACGCAAATTTTATTCTTTTGCAAAAATATGGTTTTACAGGGTGGATGCGAACTCCGAAAACAAATTCTGGGACAACTGCTAACATTCAACGACAACCAATGTGAAGACAACATACCTGCGGGCGTACTAAAATTCCTGAGTTGTATCAAGAAAACCAAAATTAAAACTGCTATGTAAAGTCTCGAGATATTTGTGCAGATTGATTCTGTAATTAAGCTACTATGGAAACTTTATTATTTCTTCAAGATTTATTTACTTGGTGCTAACTTCCATTTTCTCTCAACAGGACATGTGCTATTATGAAGAAGGAGCTTCTCTATTGGATGGCAGACCGTGATGGTGGTTTCAGATATGAAGCTAAGCAAAGCACGCCTCATAATTTGGATGTAAACGAATAGGGCCAATTAGATATTGTTGGCTGTAAATGACATGAGTATTTAGCTTTCATAAAATCTACTTCCTCTGTCCCATAATATAAGAACATTTTTGCTTGAAAAACGTTCTTACATTATGGGACGGAGTGAGTAGATATGTACTCTTTAACAATAAGTTGTGGATGAGGGTGGTCCTAAATGTGTGTTGAATTTACCAACATTGGTTAATATTGGTTTTACTGTCAACATTGCATAGTGAAGACATATTTTACAAGAATGATTATAGATCCACCTATGCTGGTGCTAGATCTATCGTTGGCATGAACTATGTAAAATAGTATGTTAATTCTGTACTTGTAACGTTTCAACTCACCTGTCTAGCTGAAGTGTTGCACGGCTCATCTCGCTTCTCTAACTGAAGTGATGCCCTCATGGTGTTTGATGAATTGCTATTTCTCCACCGCCCCTACATCAAGCTGCACACCAGGAAGATGGTTCATATTGGGTACAGCATGTCGCCGAAGTACATGGTTCTCTTTCTCGTTCCTTATTTCTTTCAGAAGTTCATTACTTATTTGCTTGCTAAATTTATGTTCACGAGAGACTAATTGTGTTTTGGAATTTCGCAATCCCTTCTATCTCTCTGTTATGACTTTGGTTTTTTGCCTTGTTATGCTAATATAGCTGGCTGACTTAAGTAGTAAAATAAACCATGTCCCTTCCACAAAATAGGAATTTTTTACTGTTACATACTCATCAAAGTTACATGGTGTGCAGTTTAGAAATTTGATTAGTAGGGGACTTTTACTACATGTCCAGTTATGGTTTCATGATAAAAGGAGCGCACACCAAACCTTTGTTGAATTGCTACTTGAACAAAATGTATGGAGTTCTTGCTGCGTGCTTCAAGTCATCAACCATGTAAAATAAATCCTATAAGTTGTTCTCACCACACAATCATTTGAACCAATTTTGTAAAGTTACTATGATATGATTATTGTTTTTGTAAGCTTCCCTATATATATATATATATATATATATGTATATATTGGAGCTATTAACTCTGCAAAAGCCAGTAAAATATATATGCAGACTTGCATAGAAATAATTCATTTTAATTGTTATTTGGTGATTATGGGTCAGACATTGTCTGACGGTCAATGAATTACCTCTTGTGTTTCCTGGGTTTAACATCTAGAAATGGATGGCAAGTTATTTTATATGGCATTTACTCGCCAATAAATCATGTGTCATTATAGTAATTGTTTTGTCTTATTACTAAAAGGTCTAACTGATGTGCATCAGGATCATAAGACATAAATGGTGTTGAACCATATAATATTCACCAAGATCATAACTTTATATTTTGTTAACAAAGATCTTAATTATATGTTTTGTTTTCGTAAAAAAATCGTCAGATGATTGTCCATGATTTATATTAACATATCGGCTAGCAGCTAGGCAACCAGTTCAAGCTGAGATTGGCTTAGCTAGCTGTAACCATCGAGCTATTAGGGCATCTGGTGTAATTGATGGTGTACTGGGGTCATTGTTTTACGCTTTATGGACCTTGACAACCTGCAACAAAATTATTCCCGGCTCAATTTTGTCAGAGAATGTACAGTGCCCCCTAGAGTAATTGTCTGGTTGAGCTAATGTGTAACATGTAATATGTACATGATCATTTAATTTCAATCTGCTACGAAATTGTTGCAACAGGTCGTGTTTGATCACTTTTGAGAAGCATCTAAATTTTGTACAATGACATTGCCTGACATGATGTGAAGAGTGGAGCCGCTTTACTATAGATTGGGAGCCGGCCACGACCCGATGACCCATGGTATGTAGATGATACACCGGTGAGGCGTTGCAAGGGACCAGGAGGAGCTCACGATTTTCCCGGACATGGAGGAGCTTGCGATTTCCTGGCTAGGACTGCCTGACCCTGCGGAGCATGTGGAGGACGCATGTGGATGACTAGGAGTCTGGTGTTTTCTTTGCAGCGAAGCACACGAGTCCCCCGATGCAACACACACTTTTTTTTTATTGGATATAAAAAATCATGCTTAATGACACATGAAGCAGGTTGTGTGCTTTTTCTTTGCCCGGTGCAATGCACGGGCATTTGTCCTAGTATATATAACTAATGATATATATAGTCACGATATTCGTCATCCTGGGTGAGGAATAGTTATTCTTCACCCCCTCTATTTTACCATCAATGCATCGTAATTTTACGTTTCGTATGTTTTGTCTTATTTCCAACGCAACAAGGGACCGTAAGAAAATATATCATCGCCGTAATTTTTTTTATGTTATGTAAAATTACAAATGTAAAAACATAGTCTAAAATACACATAAACGGCAAATTTTCTTGTTTTATGACCTATATTTTTATTTTCTTATGTCAAATTTTACGTAGTGAATCAATAGGAATGTAACTATCTGAATTCCAAACATAATTTAATTATGAAATGATCGTAAGATTACCTCGGGTGAAGAAAACTTATTCTGCACCCTGGGTGATGAATAGTGACACTATATATATATCCTAGGGTGCTTTCGGGTTTGCGAGGCAGGTGCCACCAAAGTTAAGCATTGTGTATTTAAAGTTTTAAACATTCCCAATATTCCTACATATACTTGGCCACTTCCAGGAGGTTCTTGACTTCTGTCCCCTCTCACCAATCTTCGACGACGCGCCCAACCGTGGGAGCACGCGGTCAAAGTTGTGCATTGGAATTTTGAACATCACAGACCACCCTTTTCACTCATATATATTTGAGCCACATGCTGGTGTGGTTGTCTTCTAACCCTCTCTAACGTTTTTTTGCTGCAAAGACTTTGATGACACTCAACGGACACGAGTATAATATCTTAAACGTGTGTGATATAAGTGCGCTGTGAATCACCATGCCGGTGCAAGCGCGAGCAAAGGTGGAGGTACTAGCTCAACCGTGTGCGATGCAAGTGCGATGTAAAATCACCACGACCGCGCAAGCGCGAGCAAAGGGTGGAGGTACTGGCTTAACCGTGTGCGATGCAAGTGCGCTATAAAATCACCACTTGTGCAAGCTAAAGGCGGGTAAGTTTATTAGGAAATTAGGACGAACCGTGTGCGATAGGCCAGCTAGCTAGAAATAAAAAACAAACTACCCGCCTTGAGCGTTGCAAAAATCGGCGGTTCTGCCACTTTTCCTTATTATCATACACGCATATTGTTATTAGACCGTGCACGATCTTGGGCACTCCCACCCCGCATCAATTCCTTTACCCAAATTTTAGTAGCCTCCATACTTCAACCGTCACCCATACTCCTCCAGCACCGACCTTATAGTAAAATTTCAGTAGCCAAGGCATTTGAACCATCGCCCTCCCTCGTCCACCACCATCTCCACCCACCATTAATAAAATTTTCAGTAGCTATGGCGTATCCTCAAACAGCCCTCATCCACAATCCCCCACCCGCCCCCTCCCCCCTCAAACCCTAGCTCGCGGTAGGCGTCGGAGCCGCCGCCAACCCCTGCCGGTCTTCCCGTTCCTCTTAGCTTAGATAATAAAGTTCAGGTTTACCCAACGATTCCCATACCGTCGCCCTACTCCCTTGAGTTTTTAGATGAGGCCTGTGGTGTCCCTCTGCACCAGATCCACACCCCCTGCTGCAGAATGTCGCAGCCTAAGCTCGACCACGTATCCCGGGGAGCCCCACAATCGTTCGGCCAAGAAGAGGTTTATCATGGCCTCTCCAGCGGATGTTGGAGAGGTGGCCGTTGTTCGCCCCGACCTGTCGATCCCGGAGCAACACGTCGCCGTGGATGCCGTGAAGTCGTTGACTATGTTGACATGTCGTTGACTATGTTGACATGTCGAAGGCTTCATGTCAGCGGGCTAGCTTATTACTGTATCTCGGGAAAGCAGGCTACGACATCAAGCTCGTCCATAGCGATGGTTTCACACGGGCCATGTCACAGGTTAAGTGGTCCATCCCCAACCCCTCTAGTTCAACCACCGTCGATCTCTTCGGCAGCCCTGCTGCTGATTTCCTCTGCCAAGCGGTCAAGGATTTGCGATCTTTATACGCCATCGAGCCCACTTTGTCATTTCTGAAGGACACGTTCTACGGAGGAGGCTTGGGATCCTCAATTGCCAAGTCAGATCTTATCGACCATGACCACGAGGAAGGCACCCACGAAGGTTCTTCCAAGGTGAAATAGCCCATTTGTGACATCAGAGAGCGCACCATGGGTCTGTGCTCTTCCAACTAGAAGGATCCCATCCATGAAATGTGAGGCAACATTCTATCACCAAATCTTATATTTTCTAGCTTGCCAACCCGTACCCTTTGTTGTAGTAGCATTTGTCGTGCGGTGATTTAACTGTGTCGTGTTTAATTATTTCCGTTATGCAAAAATGTATTGTTAGGGCTATGTGATGTTTAAATATGAATTGTCCACTTCAGTTTCACGAATAGATATATTTGGTAGTTTATAGTGAGTAGACGCCTTGTTTATCTATATTTGGTTGTTAGGTTGGTTGGAGTGAGCATTTTTTTCAGTTATCGAGCAAATGCCTTGTTTATATGTATTTGGTTCTTAGTTTGGTTGCCGTGAGCATTTGTCCGGTTATCAAGTAGATGCCTTTTTTATCTGTATTTGGTTGTTACGTTGCTTTTTTAGCATTTGCCCAGTTGTCAAGCAGATGCCTTGTTTATCTGTATCTGCTTGTTAGGTCGGTTGTAGTGACCATTTGTCCAGTTTTCATGCATATGCCATGTTTATCTGTATTTTCTTGTTAGGTTGGTTTAGTGAGACTCTGTCCAGTTTTCAATGGCTATATTTGGTTATTATACTGGTCATTTATGCCTTGTTTATCTCATTCATTCACAATGTGTTGTTCATTATGTGCAAGTCAGAACTGTGGCGCTCGACCACATCAATACCAGTTTAAACGGCTATATTTGGTTCCAGTTATTCCTGGTGTAGTTAACACATGCTCTTTATCCAGTGTGATGTTTAAGCATTCCCTACGTTTATCCAGTGTGATGTTTAAGAATTACCTATGTTCCATTCATTGTCAACAATACCAGTTTGAATTGCAATATTTGATGGCTGTTAAGCATGCTGTTGGCAACATTGCCTTCCATTTTATATCTGCTTTAATAGCACCCTGAAAAACCAACACATTCAAGCTATCATTTGGATATGATGTTGTTTACCTTTTCTATATTTGTTTGATGTTAAGGTTTTTGTACTTATCATGCCTTTCCACTACTTATGCAGGACACCAAAGGGAGTGGCCACCATTTTCTGCCGAGATTAGCTTTATCCCTCGGCGTGTACTCCCCCCGTCGTTCCATAATGTAGTGCATACTGATCCAGGCCTGGACACTTGTTAGCTTCGAATATTGACTTGTTGCTTGTAGGTACATGTGCCCTTGGCAAGGATCCACGCATCGACCCTTTTCGCTTATGGGGCAATGAGATATTCATGAACAAGCATTAACTGAGGAAACTGATAAGGATTATTAGCAAAAATATACGAATAGTGGCAAGCAAATTATTTATTTATGCTCTATCCAACACAACAGTGAGCTGTAGGATGGTAACTACAAACTCTGCAGCTTTCTCTTTTTACTGCCCATAATGAGTTGTTAGAAAACAATGTCTTATTCTTTTTCGTTCGCAGTGGTTCCCGAAGCAATTCACTCAAGATTACCTCGCAAAGTACATGATTGGTGGACACACAATGAAGGTTTAAGTATTTCATCCAGACTACAATGAGCATCGAGAAGTCGTAATAAAGATAGTGAAGGATGGACCGGCAGTCATCACAAGGGGTTGGCCTAGAGTCATGCGCGCATTACGCATGGAGGAGGGCACAATATGGGCATTCCGCTTCGCCTTCTCCAGCAACCAGAATGTCTTTCGCCTCTCTCCTTACAGTCTTTAGTACAATTGCGGTTCATCATTCTTTACTTGGTTCTTCTGTAGTTCTTCAGTATATGTACTTGTGCATTAAATTATGCATTCGTGGTTGAACCTATATTTATAATAAACATGGTTGGATATGAAATAAGTGATTGCCTACATTCAAATTCAAAACATGTGATTTTTAATTTAGGGATTAATTAGGGATTACACTGCACGCGGTTTGCAAAAGCGAAACGTCTGCGATAGAACTGGAGATCGGAAATGTTTCTAGAATCCACTACGTGTGCGATCAATCTCTACAGCACACCTGACATTCTCTTGAAAAACTATTTGCGTTAGGACACCTTGTGCAAACGTTTACCATATAAAAACTGTGTGTGATGGGCAACCTTTGCCATACAGTTTCTTCTACCCGTCGTGTGTGATGCATTCAATAATGCGAATGATAAAATTGTTAATATCATGTGCAATGGCAACGGTATCACAAACGATTTAATGGGGAAAATTGTGTGTGATGTACCTGTGAACGGAAACATTTTTCTTGGGGCGACTGTGTGGGATGTACATACGAACGGAAACGTTTAGCCGAGACTAATTGTGTGGGATGTACTTGCGGCCGGAAAAATTCGCCTGTATAATTGTATTTTTAGCTCTACTCTACGTATTACCATATTTGAGTGCTTGCTGGTTGCACACGACCTCATTTTGACGAGCTTGTGTGTCAGGAGGGCATATCCTTGATGGTTTCTGGGTCGTGTGGGAAGGACCCCCATATCGCCGTCAGTCACTTGGCGACGGTTTCGAACGCCGTCGCGGAAAGGTGTTAAAAACCGTCTGTATAGCACCGACGCATACTAGTGCATTTAGCTAAAAAAATCAGTAAATGAGCTGAAAAATAGCAAATGAATTCAAAAAGGTACACGTTTGTCCGAAGCACAAAAGTACACTTTTCAAATGCGAAAACACATAAGCACCCTAACTATTACAAAGATTCCCTACATTTTATCCAAAGTGGGACTTTTCAGATATATAAGTTCGGAAACTCACTAGAGAAGAAAGTGATGATAGTGAAGCCGGTCACATCCTAGAGTGGGATCTTTGGGTGTGAAACTTCTTCTTCGTGTGTGTCCCTTTGCACCGTAACCATGGACAATTTTCATCACTTAACTGGATGCTCGGGTCAATATTCACTATGAAGGGAGCAATTTCATGAAACTTTTCATAATATTCTGACATGTTTGTCTTGTCATCCACTCCCATGATGTTTCGTTTCGCTGAAAGAACTATGTGGCCCTTTGGCTCATCGCATGATCTATTTGCTTCCTTATCTTTTCTTTTTCTCGGCTTGGTAGACATGTCCTTCACATAGAAAACCTGCGCCACATCATTAGCTAGGACGAATGGATCCTTTGCGTGCGCAAGATTGTTGAGATCCACCATTGTCATTACGTACTACGGGTCTTCCGTTACCCCACTCGTGTCATATTGACCCATTTCCACCGATACAAAGGGACCTTCAAACCACGTCCATAGTCAAGTTCCCATATGTCCTCTATGTAACCATAATATGTGTCCTTTCCCCTCATGGTTGCTGCATCAAAGCGGACACCACTGTTTTGGTTATAGCTCTTCTTATCTTGGGCGATCATGTAATGTATTCCCATTTATCTCATACTTTTTGAAAGTCATTATATTCGAAGATGGTAACTGGGGCAGCAAGTACAGGTCATCTTCAACAGCGGCGTCATGCATGGCACGTGTCTGCAACCAACCGGCGAAAATCCCCGTTTGTTCACGTGTAATCCAGTCGTCAAACTACTCCGAGTGTTTGGAGCGTAGAATATCCTTGTGTTCCACCATATACAGAGGCACCAAGGTGGAATTTTGTAGAACTATGTAGTGTGCTTGAGTGAGAGAATGCCCGTTGTCGGTGTCAAAACCGGCGGATCTCGGGTAGGGGGTCCCGAACTGTGCGTCTAGGCCAGATGGTAATAGGAGGCAAGGGACACGAAGTTTTACCCAGGTTTGGGCCCTCTTGATGGAGGTAAAACCCTACGTCCTATTGATTAGTATTGATGATATGGGTAGTACAAGAGTAGATCTACCACGAGATCAGAGAGGCTAAACCCTAGAAGCTAGCCTATGGTATGATTGTTGTTCTGTATGTTGTCCTACGGACTAAAACCCTCCGGTTTATATAGACACTGGATAGGGTTAGGGTTACACAAAGTCGGTTACAATGGTAGGAGATCTATATATCCGTATCGCCAAGCTTGCCTTCCACGCTAAGGAAAGTCCCTCCCGGACATGGGACGAAATCTTCTATCTTGTATCTTCATAGTCCAGGAGTCCGGCTGAAGGTATAGTCCGGCCATCTGGACACCCCCTAATCCAGGACTCCCTCAGTAGCCCTTGAACCAGGCTTCAATGACGACGAGTCCGGTGCGCAGATTGTCTTCGGCATTGCAAGGCGGGTTCCTCCTCCAAGTACTTCATAGAAGTATTTGAACACAAAGGTAGTGTCTGGCTCTGCAAAATAAATTTCCACATATTGCCATAGAGAGAATAATATTTACAAAAATCTAATCTGCTGACGTATTCCATAGTGTGTCATCGCACCACGGCCAAGCCCTTATTCGAATCGTTTTACTGCCCCACCTCAGCGCGTTATGCGAGGCGGTTTCCTTCGCACGTCTTGTTAAAGCAGAGATCGTGTCCCCTTATTCCGGGATTCTCATCAATACGGGCGTGGGTAACCCAACCGCGCCATTGATTACGACGCTTGAGAGATAAGCGAGTTTTACCAGGCTGGTGGGGACGCATAGTCATGTCCACCCATATAAGGGGATAAGGATCCACCTTTTCACCTACGCCTTCTTCCTCCGTCGCCTATCCATTTTCGCGCACTCGAGCTCCAGCGCCCAAGTCCGCACTCTCCACCTCAACCTTCTCCAGCCATGTCCGGAGCGGGAGGCAAGTGGATGGTCTCCTCCGTTACGGAGGGACACATCAAAAGACTAAGGAAGGCCGGATACTTGTCTAACGACATCACGCACCGGCTTCCCGAAGAGGGGCAGCTCATCCCCACCTCTAGGCCCCATGAGAGGGTGGTGTTCCTCCCCCATTTCCTCCGCAGACCGTGCTTCCCTCTCCACCCATTCGTCCGGGGGCTCATGTTCTACTACGGCCTGGATTTCCATGATCTGGCCCCGAACTTTGTCCTCAACATCTCGGCGTTTATCATCGTGTGCGAGGCTTTCCTCCGCATCCGCCCCCATTTCGGCCTATGGCTCAAGACTTGCAATGTCAAGCCGAAGGTGGTGCGCGACAACCAGGCGGAGTGCGGAGGCACCATGGTGGGCAAGATGCCCAACGTCTTATGGCTTGAGGGCTCCTTTGTGGAGACCATAAAGGGGTGGCAATCAGGGTGGTTTTACACCACCAAGCCACGCGACCCTAAGTGGGTTGCAGCCCCCGAGTTCCGACCCGGACCCCCTATGCGGCTCACCTCCTGGAAAGAGACGGGCCTGTCGTGGGGTAAAAAAGG
This sequence comes from Triticum monococcum, assembly GCA_034509565.1. Lineage (NCBI taxonomy): Eukaryota > Viridiplantae > Streptophyta > Magnoliopsida > Poales > Poaceae > Triticum > Triticum monococcum. Next base: position 739,824,956 of record CM067847.1, on the reverse strand, counting down.
AGAGCTGACCGGACTCCAAACATGCATCCAAACCCTGGTGGACAAGCAGCTCAAAGCTTGTCAACGTAGTCCAGGTTATGCTCATCTACCAGATCCTCCCGTGTCAACAACGGGCTTTCAACCTATGGGAGTTCGACCCAGTGCGGCACCCAACTCTAAGCAGGCTCTTCGACACGATGTATGAAGATGCCTGGAAGGTGCTTTTCAAAGGCGCCGAGGCCCCCGCATCCACTACCGAGGATCGCGGATTCAGCACGCAGCGTCACGCTCATGCGGTAAGCTATTTTTACCTTTTACAGGGTATTAGTTTTTCATAGTTTGACCCCCTGTGGGATCTAAGCTCCCTTACCTTTGATAGGATTGGCAGGAGACGTCCGGACAGATCAACTGTCTGGCTCCTTTGCCCGAAGGCCCAGCAGACGCTTGCTTGGCGAAGCTGCTGGTTCCGGCACCCTATGTGGTGCCGGAGAAGAAGGCCAAGAAGAAGGCCACAGGGACTCGAAAGAGTGCCCGGCGCCAGGAGGCGTCGGATCCATCATCCACCGACTCCAAGACGCACTCCTCCCATGAAGACGAGGAGGAGGAAGAAGAGACCTCTCCCCCTCCAGCGGGGGGAGGGAAGAAAAGGAAGGCTGCCCCAACTGGGGAGGCCGAAGGGTCCAAGAAGGGGAAAACCCTTCCTCCGGACTACTCCACCAATGCCGACGATGGCGAAGAGGAGTGGCTGCCCAGGGCCAAGCCCCTGGCAAAATCGTAAGTATTCGGATACTAGAGTAATTCATAGTATTCCTTTATTGCACAACTTTCCCTTATGTCGAACATAATTATGCAGCCCACCCAAAGACCGGCTCGACGCGTCGTTGAGCGGTTCACTAGACTCGTCGGATGTGAATTCGCTTCTGACGGCTTCCTCCCCCGCCCTACGGACGACGCCGAAGTGTTGTCCCAACAGGTTCCAAGCCAGGAGGAGGTTGTCCTGGAGGCGCCGCAAGGCGACCTCCCGGACTCCAGGGGTGAAGGGGATAAAATCTCCCACGGCTCCAAGTCCGGCTCTAGGCCGGACACCGCCCTGGAACCTTCAAAGGTTCCGGAGTCTGGCGGGCGACCTCCTTCCAAGAGGAGCAGGCCCTCCGTGCCGGTGACCCCCATCCAACCGAAGGCGCCGGGCAATCTGTTGGAGGTGCTCAAAGGCGCCTCCATCAAGGAGGAGCATCACACCATTATGAGTGCGGTGGTCCAGAAGGTTCAGTCCGCCAAGAGCGGACTGACTGAAGCTTGTACTAGCCTTTTAACAGGCTTTGAGGTAAGTAAAGAATGTGTAAATAATATTATCGCATAGACAATAGCCCCTGATGCTCTGTTTTGTGTTCGGGAAGAAAGGCCGAATAGAGGATCAAATAGAATTCGCTGGAGTCTAACAATAAGGAGTCAATATGCGTATGCAGGCTTCTCTGCTGGCGTCTGCCGCACTGACTGCGGAAGTGGACACGCTAAAGCAGAACCTTGAGCAGTCCGAGCAAGAGCTCGGGTGTGCCAAGAAGCAGCTCGAGGACGAGGAAGGTAAGAAATACCTTGTTTAAATATAAATAAATAAATATATATATTTATATATATATATATAAAGGTGCAATTGCAAAAAATGACAGGATTATCATGGCTATTGTAGGGGCCACGTCTGAGGTGGCGGCCCTTAAGCAAGCGCTGCTCGAGGCCGAGCAGAGGGCGGCCACGAAGCACACCGTGGGGGAGAAGTATGAGGCCGAGGTTGGCAAGGTGCGGCAAGAGCTTCAGGCTCTCATGGAAAACCATGAGAGTTTGGAGCTTGACTCAAGGACGCGAGCGTCCGAGCTCGCGGTGGCTATTGAGAATGCCAAGTCTGCCGAGGCCGAATCCCAGAAGACCCTCCAGGAGTTGGATGAGGTGAAAAAGATAGCGGCGGGTAAGGCATTCTTTATGCAAAGCAAGAACATAAACGTGAGTTACTTGTTACTTAAATGAATCCGGAGCTCTCTAGGAGCATTCGCAGATCTTCCCCGGAGCGTGTCCGATGCCGCCGCATTCTATCGAGCTAAGGAGGGCAGCTCGACAGAGAAGGTGTTCTGGTCTCAGTATGCTGAGGCCGGACACCCCGTGCCCCTGAGCGACCAGCTGAAGCAACTGGTCGAGCTCCACAAGGCGGCCGAACAGGCCATGAAGGGCCTCATAGTTCGGCTGTGGCCTCGAGAGGCTCTGCCTGGGAGCTATTTCGAGCTGGTGCGGCGGCTGGTGGGCGCCTGTCCAAGGCTCGACGTCATCAAGCGCTCCGTCTGCATTGAAGGAGCCCGTAGGGCCCTTGCACGTGCTAAGGTGTACTGGGGCAAGCTGGATGCTGAGAAGCTTGTGAAGGATGGGCCACCGCCGGGGAAGGAGCATCGCAAGCCCGAGAATTATTATAAGGATGTTCTGAAGCGTGCCTGCCTTATGGCGAATGAATGTTCCAGGGATGTAATTTTTGAGTAAAACTCGCTCATTTTGTCCTGTACGCTGAAAACTTGTTCATATGCGCTAAGCAATGCTGTTAGAATTTAAAATATTACCTTTTGTTCGGCTGTTTATCAATTCTGAGAGATGGCGAGTCGTCGGCTTCTGCCCCCGGGCCACTAGTGCTGGGGTGTTCGGGGATAAACCTGAGCGCTCTTTTTCCCATGTTTGGGCCCTTCAAGGGAGGCGCTCAGCACAACGAACAAGGCAATCGGACTATAATGCGTGAACACTCTCACTTAGCCATAGAATTCTATAATTTTAAATTTCGGCGAAGCCCCTGGTATTCGGAAGACCGAGTTCGGGGCGCTACCCACGCCTTGGCCGGATAGAGCTGACTCCTCGCTCTAAGCGGCATAAGTCTTTAGGGACTCGAAAAACCTCTCGAACAGCGACCAGCTCTCGCTCCATCATGACAGTCAGTTTTAGCTTTCTCTACTGAGGTGCTCGACCCAGATCAACTGGGGCACAATCGCTGTAGTTCTCCTAGTGCTATCTTAGCCGATATAGCGGAACGTAAGGCACCAAAACATAGGAGCCGGGCAAACCCAACTATTGACCCAAGACATGATTCGGAGCCGATGCATATAATGCTATAAGTTCGGGGTGCCGCACTTGTCAAAGTGTTCGGACTTCTCACACCATAGTGAGGGGTACTCAAGCCCCTGGCGTATTTTCCCCGTACCAAAGTGTACGGGTGCAACATGTCATTAAGGAACATATATTTGTAAAAAAGGAGTAGTGCAAAAATAGACAAAAGCTATGCATTGTTTATTAAAAAAGGGGTGCGATCAAAGAAGAACGATACAAATAATGCTATAAGCAAAAGGTTGGACTATTTAACATGTCCGTTCCAGGGGCAGGCTGCAGAATGGTATGCGAAACAGGTATACTGCTCGTGATAGAGACCACCTCGGAGTTCCGTAATGCGGCATGACTTGTCTGCTTCGCTGGTTCTTGCATCATTTGTGCCGCAATTGAACTGCCGAACAGGCCTTCCAAAGAATGGAGTCCTGAAAGTAAGATTAAATTTAAAAATCGGCAGCCCCTGGTGCGGTTTAAGCCGTGTTTTGGGCGTGCCGTGATGGTACCCCTCCCCCGGTACCCATGGTATTTCTAGAGCGGAGTTATGTGCGTGAAGCACTGGTGTCGCCTTTTTGCGAGGTCTGGGGTTGGGGCCGCATTGCTACGCCTGCTCGGAACGTGCCAGGCGGTCTTGTTGTAGGTTACTCCGGGCGCGCTTGACGGTGTCCGGACGTTTAATGGCCGGACTCGAGAATTGCCTGGAGAGGCTGCTTTGTGCTTCCGCTGCAAGGGCCGCCGTGTGCTCCTCCGTTCGGAGGGAGCGTTCGGTGTTTCCATTGACCGTAATTACTCCTCGAGTGCCTGGCATCTTGAGCTTAAGGCATGCGTAGTGCGGTACCGCATTGAACTTGGCGAATGCGGTTCGCCCGAGCAGTGCGTGATAGCCACTGCGGAATGGGACTATGTCAAAGATTAACTCCTCGCTTTGGAAATTATCCGGAGATCCGAAGACCATTTCAAGTGTGACTGAGCCTGTACAGCTGGCCTCTACACCTGGTATTATGCCTCTAAAGGTCGTCTTGGTGGGCTTAATCCTCGAGGGATCTATGGCCATTTTCCGCACTATATCCTGGTAAAGCAGGTTCAGGCTGCTACCGCCGTCCATAAGGACTCTAGTGAGATGAAATCCGTCAATAATTGGGTCCAGAACCAATGCGGCGAATCCGCCATGATGGGTGCTAGTGGGATGGTCCCTTCGATCGAAGGTGGTCGGGCAGGAGGACCATGGGTTGAACTTTGGGGCGACTGGCTCTATCGCGTATACATCCCTTAACGCGCGCTTCCGCTCCCTCTTGGGGATGTGGGTTGTGTATATCATGCTCACCGTTCGCACTTGTGGGGGAAAACCCTTCTATCCACTGTTGTTCGGCGGCCGGGGCTCTTCGTCGTCGTCTCTATGCAGCCACTTGTCTGTATTTTCGGCATTTAACTTGCCTGCCTGCTTGAACACCCAACAATCCCTGTTGGTGTGATTGGCCGGCTTTTCGGGGGTGCCATGTTTCTGGCACAAGCGGTCGAGTATTCGGTCTAAACTGGACGGGCCCTTAGGATTTCTTTTGAATGGCTTTTTCCGCTGACCGGATTTATAGCCTCTGAATCCAGCATTAACTATCGTATCCTCAGCATTGTCGCTGTTAGTGCGGCGCTTCTGCTTGTTGCGACGCGACCTGCCACTACTATCCCTGATATCCGAATTACCAGGGTTCTTGGTCATATTGTTGCTACGAACAAGCCAGCTGTCTTCTCCCGCGCAAAAGCGGGTCATGAGCGTCGTGAGTGCTGCCATAGATTTCGGCTTTTCCTATCCAAGGTGCCGGGCAAGCCACTCGTCGCGGATGTTGTGCTTGAAGGCTGCTAGGGCCTCTGCGTCCGGACAGTCCACTATTTGATATTTCTTTGTTAGGAACCGTGTCCACAATTGCCTGGCCGATTCCTCTAGCTGTTGAATTACGTGGCTTAGGTCATCGGCGTCTGGTGGTCGCACATAAGTGCCCTGGAAATTGTCAAGGAATGCGGCTTCCAGGTCCTCCCAACAACTGATTGATCCTGCTGGCAAGCTGTTAAGCCAATGCCGAGCCGGTCCTTTAAGCTTGCGTGGGAGGTATTTGATGGCGTGGAGATCGTCGCCGCGGGCCATGTGGATATGAAGGAGATAATCCTCGATCCATACTGCAGGATCTGTTGTGCCATCATATGATTCGATGTTTACGGGTTTGAAACCCTCGGGGATTTGATGATCCATTACTTCGTCTGTGAAGCATAGTGGGTGTGATGCACCTCTGTACTGGGCTATATCACGACGTAGCTCCAATAAGCTTTGTCTACTGTATTCGGCCCTACCGGATTTGTGCCGGGCGTGACGGTTATTGTCTCGAGTCGTGGGGCGCCCACGCGATCCGTTGATCGATCTTGTTTGCCTTGCCTTGTCCTCCAACATACCTCGCAGGTCTGGCGCATTTTCCCGTGCCTTGGTACGGGGTGCGGCTTGAGTGGAGGGCCGAGAGGCCTCTCTTTTGCGGCCACGAGGTGGCCGGTCGGCCGTATCAAGTGCTGGTGATGTAGGTTTAAGTGCTTCCTCCTCTAATCGGGGTAGCAACCTGCGTTTTGGGTCGCTCTTGGAGGGGCGTTCGAGTTTATGCTCTTCGGCCGCAAGGACTTCAGTCCATCTGTCAACTAGCAAATCTTGGTCAGCTCTAAGCTGTTGCTATTTTTTCTTCAGACTTCTTGCCGTGGCCATAAGCCTGCGTTGAAAACGCTTTTGCTCGAGGGGATCCTCTGGCATGACGAATTCGTCATTGCCGAGGCTTGCCTCGTCTTCAGAGGGAGGCATATAATTATCGTCCTCGACCTCTCTGTCTGCCGCTCTCTCATGAGGGCTGGCTTCTCCATCCTCCTGTGCTGAATCTTGCTGGAGGGGGTTTTCTTCGGCACTCTCCGGAGTATTATTATCTCCCGTGCTGGACTCGCCGTATTTGCTTTGGCGGGATTTTGAGCGGCGCCGCTGACGCCGGCGCTTAGGCTGTTTCTTGGAGGGGTCATCCTCAGCTGTTCCATCGCCATCTCCTTCTTTTGGAGTGTCCACCATGTATATGTCATGTGACGAGGTGGCTTTCCAAGGCCAAATAGGCGCTGGTTCTTCATCGTCTCCTGCATCGGCGTCCATACCATCGATGTCTTCGAAGTCGAAGTCGAGCATGTCGGTTAAATCGTCGACAGTGGCTACAAAGTGGGTGGTGGGTGGGCTTTGAATTTCTTCATCGTCCGTATCCCAACCTTGCTGACCGTAGTTCGGCCAGGGCTCTCCTGATAAAGAGAGAGACTTTAGTGTCTTCAGAATATCGTCGAAAGGCGAGTGCTGAAAGATGTCCGCGGCAGTAAACTCCATGATCAGCGCCCAATCGGATTCGATCGGCAGGGGCGCGGAGGGTTCAGAGTCCGGAGAGGAGTCCGGCTCCTTGGAGTCACGAGTCTCGCGGAGTGCGGGGCCGGCGTTCGGCTCGATCGCCATTGGGATCGCAGCCCCCGAGGTGGCGTCCAACCATCCATCCTCAATCGGCGCAGTTGGCTCCGAATTAAGGGTCGAAGCCGATGTGGATGCGGCCTCCAGGGCACTGTTCGGCGGCAGAGCCAGATCATGCTCGTCGTGACAGTGCGGCGCGCTCGGCAGTGGCTCGAATCCGTCGAGGATCAAGTCCCCGCGGACGTCAGCCGTGTAGTTTAAACTTCCAAGTCTGACCTGACGGCCAGGGGCATAGCTTTCGATCTGCTCCAGATGGCCAAGTGAATTGGCCCGCAGTGTGAAGCCGCCAAAGACGAATATCTGTCCGGGGAGGAAGGTCTCGCCCTGGACTGCATCGCTATTGATGATAGTAGGAGCCATCAAGCCTGACGGCGACGACACAGAGGAACTCTCAATGAAAGCACCAATGTCGGTGTCAAAACCGGCGGATCTCGGGTAGGGGGTCCCGAACTGTGCGTCTAGGCCGGATGGTAACAGGAGGCAAGGGACACAAAGTTTTACCCAGGTTCGGGCCCTCTTGATGGAGGTAAAACCCTACGTCTTGCTTGATTAATATTGATGATATGGGTAGTACAAGAGTAGATCTACCACGAGATCAGAGAGGCTAAACCCTAGAAGCTAGCCTATGGTATGATTGTTGTTCTGTATGTTGTCCTACGGACTAAAACCCTCCGGTTTATATAGACACCGGATCGGGTTAGGGTTACACAAAGTCGGTTACAATGGTAGGAGATCTATATATCCGTATCGCCAAGCTTGCCTTCCACGCCAAGGAAAGTCGCTCCCGGACACGGGACGAAGTCTTCAATCTTGTATCTTCATAGTCCAGGAGTCCGGCTAAAGGTATAGTCCGGCCATCCGGGCACCCCCTAATCCAGGACTCCATCACCCGTCCATACATATTATTTGTTCCGGTCCTAGCGTGCCATTTCCACCCAGTCTGCCATTATGTCGCGATTCAGGAACACCAATCGGTTTAAGGTCAGGAATAAAGTCAATACAAAACACAATGACCTCCTCATTTTCGTTGCCCTTGGAGATGCTTCCTTCTGGCCTAGCACGGTTATGAACATATTTCTTTAAGACTCCCATGAACCTCTCAAAGGGGAACATATTGTGTAAAAATAGGAGGACCCAGAATGCTAATCTCTTCGCATAGGTGAACTAGGACGTGTGTCATGATGTTGAAGAAGGATAGTGGGAACACCAACTCGAAATTGACAAGACATTGCACCAAATCATTCTCTAACCTTGGTATGATTTCTGAACCGATTACCTTCTGAGAGATTGCATTGAGGAATGCACATATAGCTTCACAATGGCTAATCGAATGTTTTCCGGTAGAAGCCCCCTCAATGCAACCGGAAACAGTTGCGTCATAATCACGCGGCAATCATGAGACTTTAGGTTCTGGAACTTTTTCTCTGCCATATTTATTATTCCCTTTATATTCGACAAGAAGACAGATGAGACCTTCATACCGAGCAGGCATTCAAAGAAGATTCCCTTCTCTTCTTTGGTAAGAGCATAGCTGGCATGACCCTGATGTATGCCGTCTTTTCCGTGCATACGTTGCTGGTCCTCCCGTGCCTCCGGTGTATCTTTTGTCTTCCCACACACACCCAAGAAGCCAAGCAGGGTCATGCAAAGATTCTTTGTCACGTGCATCACGTCGGTTGTAGAGTGGACCTCTAGGTCATTCCAATAGGGTAGGTCCCAAAATATAGATTCCTTCTTCCACATGGGTGCGCGTCCGTCAGCGTCATTCGGAACAGATTATCCGCCAGGACCCTTTCCAAAGATTACCTTCAAATCCTTGACCATATCATGTACAGCATCACCAGTACGGTGGCGAGGCTTCGTCCAGTGATCTGCCTCACCTTTGAAATGCTTGGCTTTCTTTCTTACGGGATGCTTGCTCGGGAGAAACCGATGATGTCCTAGGTACACATTCTTCTTACAATTATCCAAATATATACTACTGGTATCATCCAAACAGTGCATGTGCATGCGGGGTATCCCTTGTTTCTCTGTCCTGAAAGGTTATTGAGAGAAGGCCAATCATTGATGGTCACAAACAACAACGCATGTAGGTCAAATTCTTCCTGACCGAGCTCATCCCATGCACATTCACCTTTTCCATTCCACAGCTGTAAGAGTTCTTCAACTAATGGCCTTAGGTACACATCAATGTCGTTGCAGGGTTGCTTAGGGACTTGGATGAGGACTAGCATAATAATGAACTTCCGCTTCATGCACAACCAAGGACGAAGGTTATACATACATAGAGTTACAGGCCAGGTGCTATGCTTGCTGCTATGCTCCCCAAAAGGATTAATGTCATCTGCGCTTAGACTAAACCATACGTTTCTTGCGTCACCTGCAAAGTCCCCCCACTTCCTCTCGATTTTTCTCCACTGCAACCCGTCAGCGGGTACTCTCAACTTCCTGTCTTTCTTACGGTCTTCTCTATGCCATCGCATCAACTAGGCATGCTCTTTGTTTTGGAACAAACGTTTCAATCCTGGTATTATAGGAGCATAGCACATCACCTTGGTAGGAATCTTCTTCCTGGGGCGCTCGCCCTCGACATCACCAGGGTCATCACGGCTGATCTTATAGCGCAATGCACCGCATACCGGGCACGCTTTCGAATCCTCGTACTCACCGCGGTAGAGGATGTAATCATTAGGGCATGCATGTATCTTCTGCTCCTCTAATCCTAGAGGACGGACAACCTTCTTTGCTTCGTACATACTCTCGGGAAATTCGTTGTCCTTTGGAAGCACCTTCTTTAACATTATCAACAACTTTCCAAATCCCTTGTCAGATACACCATTCTCTGCCTTCCATTGCAGCAATTCCAATGTGGTGCCCAGCTTTTTCTTGTCAGCTTCGCAATTCGGGTACAACAATTTCTTGTGATCCTCTAGCATGCGCTGCAACTTCAACCTCTCTTTCTCACTTGCGCAGTTTCTCTTTGCATTGGCAATGGCCCAACCTAGATCATCAACGGGTTCATCTGATGCCTCTTCTTCAGCTCGTTCCAACATTGCCGGCTCAACTTCTTCCCCCATTGTTGTACCATCGTATTCAGAACCCATGGCCAGGATACCTATCGTCGTCGTCTTCTTCATAATTTTCTTCCATCATAACCCCTCTTTCTCCGTGCTTGGTCGAAACATTATAGTGGGGTATGAAACCGGACTCAAACAGGTGCTAGTGAATGGTTCTTGAGTTAGAGTAATTGTGATCATTCATACAACCAGCACATGGACAAGACATAAAACCATTCGCCCGCTCGTTTGCCTCAGCCGCAAGCAGAAAAGTATGCACTCCTTAAACGAACGGGGGAGAGCGTTAGTCCTCGTACGTCCATTACCGGCTCATCTTCATTACACAACACCGAATAGACCAAATTAATACAAGTTCATACATCAAGTTCATACAACACTTATTCTCATAAAACAACATCTATCTATCTATCTATCTATACCTATACTAATCACAGACTCCCTAAAAATTACCATGTTAATTAGAAATTATCGGCCGTTAATTTGGTGGGGCCAAATTATAACGGTGTAGATCCACTCATATAATCCTTGCAATCTAAGAAAAAAAACGTAATGTATCTAGAAAAAAATTGGGTACGTGAATAACCTATATATCGTACTTCCTACAAATTGAGGCCTGCAATCTAAGAAAACAACAACATATAGCATAGCTGTTAAAAAACAATCCCAGACTCTTACGTTCATCAGTGCATCTCTCATGTAACATGACCATTGTTCTGGAAAAACAACGACATAATCTAGCTTCTCGGTCGGCCACTTGCCATCCAGCCATGGATTCTCCTTGAAGAAAAAGAGGATCCATCGAGGATAACTCACCGTCATCTCCTCTGCTGCTTGCCCCGTGTGCGGCGCCTCGGCCGCATCATTATGGCGAGCGAGGTGTTCTTCTCCTTGCCAGGTATCCGTTGTCTCCCTCAATTCATAAGAGCAGCCCCAGGCGAGCTTGATGGGAAACTGGTCGTCGCTGATGTTGAACTCTTTGTGGGATCACGGTCTAACTATGAGTCCTTCCAACCATCTTATTCTGGACTCATCTCTCTGCAGCGTCCGTCACAGCCAAGTAAACCATTATATAATTAATTCAATCTTCTCGATCTGACGAAGGCGCCCTATTTTGTGTGATTTATTTGTGTGGACTTCATGCATGATGATGATCTTGAGCTTTGACTGAAGTTGGTTGGCGTCTTGAGGCTGAGAAGATCGGGTTGTGCTGATTTTTTAAATTTCTATTGTTTGTGCAGCCGAGTTCATGGTCACAGAGGTCATCATTGAGCAGGAGTATTGAATGCTTTTCCATCGTTGCATCTCTCATGTAACACGGCGATTGTTCTGGAAAAACAACGACATAATCTTGCTTCTCGGTCGTCCACTTGCCATCCAGCCATGGATTCTCCTCGAAGAAAAAGAGGATCCATTGAGGATAACTCACCGTCCTCTGCTCTGTTGCTTGCCCCGTGTGCGGCTCCTCGGCCGCATCATTATGGAGAGCGAGGTGTTCTTCTCCTTGCCAGGTGTCCGTGGTCTCCCTCAATTCATAAGAGCAGCCCCAGGCAAGCTTGATGGGAAACTGGTCGTCGCTGATGTCAAACTCTCCGTGGGATCACAGTCCAACTACGAGTCCTTCCAACCATCTTCTTGTGGACTCATCTCTCTGCAGCGTCCGTCACAGCCAAGTAAACCATCAGATAATTAATTCATTCTTCTCGATCTGACAAAGGCGCCCTATTTTGTGTGATTTATTTGTGTGGACTTCATGCATAATGATGATGATCTTGAGCTTTGACTGAAGTTGGTTGGGGTCTTGAAGCTGAGAAGATCGGGTTGTGCTGATTTTTTAAATTTCTGTTGTTTGTGCAGCCGAGTTCATGGTCACAGAGGTCATCATTGAGCAGGAGTATTGAATGCTTTTCCAATAGTACGAGCGCCCAGACTACAGGTTGCTTTAGGTTATGATTTCTTCCTTTTTTTCTTCAGTTTGTATAATTAGTTTATTATATGGTTAGTTGATACGTGAAGATGTTTTACTAAACAGATGGAAGTTGCCATCAGGTATCGTACCTGTCAGTTGGTTTGTACAGTGAATATGCTAATTGAGTGATAAAGATGCGTATGTCATTTCACCATTTAAAGATTGCTATACTGAGTGATTAAGATGCTGGAAGGTACTTACAGTTCAAGCTTCTCACAATGAAAAAGACAACACTACATTTTGTTTATACTCTAATTTATAATTTTCTTTCAAATATCATTACAAAGATTTCCTCATTTTCTTCTAAATTGTGCGGGGCGCACATCATGGCTGCCATCATTGAGATTTAGCTCGGACTCCTCCTAATCAGTCTCACATCATTGTCATGCTAAGAAATACAACAAGGAGGAGAGTCGGTTGGCAACGTGTTATTTGAAGTGCAACTAATGACGAACATGTGAGTTGTGACAAGCTTTGTTTTTCCTTACAGTGGATTCATGTTGGAAACTTAGTTAATTAGTAATACCCCACTCCCCACGTATTGATAATCATGTATTTCTTGATGTCTTAGGCTTGGAAACTGGTCATCTCATGACTATTCTACTGTTATGTTTTCTAATGCTTCATCTGTGTCATTGGAGGGATCTTTCATTTTATAGGCGTTGCCTCCTTTGTAGGCCGTAGCCAATCTTATATTTACTAATTGGAGGCACTATTAAAGCCTTCTCATTAATCCACATCTACAAAATTAATTACGCCCGAGATAAAAAGAAAACTGGCGTAACACAATGGTCCAAAAAAGAGTCCTGACACGTTCAACATTGCTGTGAAAAAAAGGAAACATCCATCGTTGCCCTAAAAAAGATATCCTCTCCAACAAAAAAGATATCCTCCTTCCATAAAAACTCTAGCAATGTAAAAGAAAAAACATAGCATTTTCTCCCGTGAAAAAAAACATTCATCGGTTCAAAAAAGATATTCACGTTGGTAGGTGAAGATTTCTTTTCCCTCACTAAGATATTCTGAACGTAACATGTGATTTAAGTCAAAATTGATAAGTTAAAAAAGCAAGTCCATAATGAGCGCTTTGGCATGTGTCTCGACGCTAAAATTAGGGAGTCCATGTATGGTATGATTTGTCATCCGCCAAAAAAAAAAAGATACGCTACAAGTCATATGTGATACAAGTCCAACACATGGTAAGTTAAAACGCAGGTTAAAGAGTCTGTCTATGCTACAACTCATACGTGCATACGTGATTTAAGTCCAAGGTGATAAGTTTATATTTAAGAAAAAGATCGAACAAAGAGTACTACTCATACGTGTAGAGAGAAATATGTCCATGCATAAAGGCATGTGTACAAAATGAATACAAGGTCCCATGCAAAAAAAAAATTAAGGGCAATGTATACAGCCATTTTTTTAGCATAGCACAATCAAAGTCGCTCACATACACAAGCATATACTCATCCTCCTATGAATGCACACACACATGCACCCTACGCCTATGAGCACCTCCTATAAACCGAGTCAGCATATTATCTTGAGATTAACGTTGTCCCTACGGACACCTACGTTGTCGATGGGAATGACTCCTCCCATTGAACGGACATCTCCTGATGGTTCGAAAAAATCCAGAAAAATGCGAGCATCAATGTCATGGCTAGGACATGAATTTTGGTGAGTCGGGCATAACACCGTCCCCTAACCATCTAATCACAAGATGGTTCGCCGTGTACCGCCATTAAAACATGGTTTCAAGAAAAAATAAGGGTGTTCTCCTGTAACGACAAACATGATTAATTCACCAACTAGATATTGCATTGTCTGAAACTTTTATGTGCATATAGAAACAAAGAATGGACACATAGAAAGTGGTAGAGATTTGATCGGATAGGAGAGCACTACAGATTTTTTAAGGAACCTTTTTCCATGGTTTAAGGAATTTAATTTGTGAATTCATATTTGACTGGAGATTCTTTCAGTCTTCTCAATTTCCATGCCCAATCACAATGGACGATGCTCTAAAGGAGGTGCGTCGATGGTTCACTAACGGAGGGCAACTCAAACTCTGCTAATTCCGTTCCTCAATCGTATTTGTCCACGGATATACTGCTTTGCCTAATGTGCATGCGATTCGTGTATTGCATGCTTCTTTAGAGACGCAGATTGCTAATACGTATTTGCATATATACTATGTCTATGAATGTCTATTTTTGTGATTATAACAAAGAAAAAGTTAGTAATTAAAACATCATATATATTACTATTGTACAGTAAACTGGATGTATCATGCGCCACAAAGATTCATGTAAACACATCGTCGTCTATGTGAAATATTGATGGCGAATATAAAAAATCCATCCATGTGAGTCATAAAAGAAATTGTTGGTTGAGGCAAGAACCTCTAATCTAAATAATCTATGCTATAATGAGAATATACAACAATCTATATTTTAATATGTATATTATTTGATATGATATCACGTCTGTTGATAGAAAGCCGTGCATGCATGTGTCCATTATTGTGTGTATAGAAACAACTCTATATTTTTAAGTAGGGTATAAGAAAGGAAGATATATGCTAAAATAGTCGAAGCAATGTACCTTCGCTTGATCCTATGTCGAACCGAGGTACACATGCATGTGTTATTATAATAATGAACATCACAATATTCATATTATTGGATCCAAACATTCTAATCACAAAAAAGTCAAAACAATGTAGCTTCGTTACACCCTATGTCCAACCAAGATACACATGCATGTGTTATAATAAGAATCTACATCAACATATTCATATTATTGTTTGACATTTTGAATTTTTGCAAATTAGTTATATAAAATATGAAATTTTCTAGCCCATGCAGTTGCACGGGTTGACGACTAGTGGAACATAAATGTTGATGTGCTGTCCATCTAGACATCTCAAACATCATCTTGGAAGGCTGCAACATCAAGACTATGTATTGTTTAGGCCATTGATTTTGCCATGTACAGTGGTCTGCAGCCAAGAACAGCGATGCCATTCTGAACTGATTGCTGTCACATTACATCTGAGATGCATGAAGCCATGAAATCACATGATACAAATTATCACGGGATGGCGTTCAAGTGGCGTCCATGTTCTTGATTACGCTGATGGTGATTATCCTCATGGTGCTCTTCATACCCCATGGAGTCTGGAAAATGCCCAACGCCTAGAGTTCAAGATCAAGAAGGTTACAAGGATGTTAGCATGTCTTCTTCAACAAAACAGGTAGCAGTGATTTCATGGAGAGCGGCGGCTGTAATGAGGTTAGACATGCCATGTTTGGCAAAAGTTTCCCTATATGGTTTAGAACTTTCTTAGTTTTAATCTTGGTACACTAATTAAGATTAGGGACAACATAGTAAGATACACCCTCGCTTCCATCATTCCAGTAATATTTGTTTGATGACAACCGAGGAGGAGGCACTAGGGGTTAGAGGGTTGCTAGCTACCACCTACGGTAACATGAGACATGGACTTACCTGGAAACAAGGTATGAAAAATTCCGTTTTCCCATAATTAATCTACAAATGGATGAGTGGGCCTTCCATTCATGAGCATTTTTCAAGGTTCATGTACGAAAAGAGAAGAAACAATAATAAACATTATAGCCACATGCGTAGTTGGTGGAGCTTGCTCCCCGGACATACCAGGCTAATTGATTTTCAAAAGTACTTATGGAAAATGACTTGATGGAAGTAAACAACATGGCAGCAAGGTGATTCGATTTTCGATTAGTTTTGCAAAGTTCAGTTACGTATATTTGAAATAAGTAACAAATGACATGTGAAAAATAAGTACAAATCTTATGTTTGCTAGCTACACACGTTTTTCATGCTTTGGTGTTTTTTTTTCTTTAGCTTTATTGAGTGCTAGCCGTGTGTGCGTTGGGACCAGTTTGATTTCAATCTAAAAGGCAACATGTTCCAGATTATATCATTATCAGTTATGTGCTAACAAAGAAAAATCACCAAGTATATCTGTTTTTAGAAGATTGAAGCCCTTCCGTGACCTTATTTTTGCACCTTTTTTTTGGAAGTTGTCTATATTCTCCATGACCTTATTTTTGATTCGATGGGAGAGAGAAAGAAAGGATGATGACCCAGGCCAGGTATAAAAGATGTAGAAAGCATAATAGTAGGTACTCTAGCACAAGGTAAAATATGCTTTTGGTGTTATATGTATCAATTCCAAAGATAGCCATGTCTGCAATTATTAATCAGATGAAATATCCATTGCAATGGTACATGTGGCAACCCCAAAAAAAACTCTAACAACTCATGTTGCATAGATGAAGCAATAACCTCCAATGAGTAATGCTTAAAATAAATAAATAGAAGACAACTCATAGATGAGAATGCAAAAACAAGTTGCAATGCATACATAAATCGTCCAATCCATTAACTATTGAAGCAAATATTCCATAGAAAACCTATCGGTATAACTCCATACTTCGAAGACATATTTATATAGTCCTCTCCATTTCATACTAGCCCGTGCGAATGCACGGGTGGACGACTAGTACAAATAACTCTCTAGCTAAAGCATTTAAATGCACCAACAAATGTGATCAAGATCGCAACTAAGGTAACAATTGATCCAAAAACTTAATAATACCAAGGCTCACTATAAATGTCATATTTTCTAATCTTTCAAATCTTCAAGCGCATTTTCGCCATCCTGATCTTGTGATCATCGACGACATTGGCAACATGCAACTCTAATTCCATCTTCTCCTCCTCAATTCCTTTCAATTTTTCTTTCAAATACTCATTTTCATTTTCAACTAAATTTAACCTCTCAAGAATAGGGTCGATTGGAATTTCCGGTTCACATACCTCCTAGATAAACACGAAATGCAATAGATAGTTATAAAAGAGAATATACCACATCTGAATCATAACCCGGACGAGGGCCGACGGGGACGGATATCAAACCCATGGCACTATGTATAACAAACAACGTATGGGTAAGATAATTATACAAGTAACTATATATCTAAATCACACAAGCACGATTTTTTTATATAAAAAATATAAGATCAAGAGGCTCACCACAAGGTGGTGCCGGCGACGGGACGGTGCAGGCGATCGACGGTGGTTAGGACGGAGACGGGAAGGCACTAAGTAAACCACCCCTACATATGCAAACTAAGAGCTATTTTGAACTCAAATTGCATATAAATCAAATAAACTACCACATATAATTCCTCCCAAACTAATACTTATAGAGCATTGCAAGAGCTAATTAATCTAGCAATGAGCGATGGAAGGACAAAGTTGCTAACCTTTGTGATAACTTGGATGGATGGGGTGCCTTCAAATCTTCACAATTTTTTTGCAAAAATGGAGGATGAGCTCGAGAGGAAGAGGAAAGGGGAAGAACATGGAGCTCAGGCTCGACGAAGGGTTTATATAGGATGATCTTTAGTCCCGATTGGTTATACGAACCGGCACTAAAGTTGCATCTCTAGTCCCGGTTCGTGCCATGAACTGGGACAAAAGGTGTTCGTGGGGCCACAGCCTGACACCAGTCTTCCATCACCTCTTTAGTCCTGGTTCGTGGCACAAACCCGTACTACCAGCCTAGCCGTTGGAACAATCGCTAATGGTCACAGTAGTGCTGGTTTAATTAAAAATCGGGACTAATGAGCTGAACATTAGGCCCTTTTTCTACTAGTGAATACACTAGATGCATGCTGGATAGCGGTCAATGTGTGGATTAATAGTAGTAGATGCAGGCAGGAGTCGGTCTACTAATCTTTGACGTGATTCCTATATATTGATCATTGCCAGGATATCATCATAACTATTCAATTTTCTATCAATTGCCCAAGAGTAATTTGTTTACCCACTGTATGCTATTTCTTGAGAGAAACCACTAGTGAAATCTACGGCCCCCGGGTCTATTCTTTATCATATTTGCATTCCGATCTATTATTTTCCTTTGAGATCTATTTTTATTTGATTTTATTTTCAGATCTATTATTCCAAAACCCTGCACTTTTTATTTGCATCTTTTATTTTGCGTTTATTCAAGATCTATTTGTCTAATCTATCACAAATTTTATCCTGTCAACTTAAACAATTTCTGGCGCTGTTACCCCAAAAGGGATTGACAACCCCTTATAAGCGTGGGGTTTCAAGTATTTGTTCTTTGTGTGCAGGTACCATTTACATAGTGTTGCTTAGTTCTCCTACTGTATTGATACCTTGGTTTCATAACTGAGGGAAATACCTACTATAGTTGTCCTGCATCATCCCTTCCTCTTTCGGGAAATACTGACGTAGTTCAAGCGACATCAATGTGCAAGAGAAGAAGGAAAGGGCGTCAGCCCGAAAAGAAAAGGAGAAGAGGAAGTATATTTCTCCTCGAGCTTGGAAGAAGAAGTCTGTTGCCAGAAAATCAAGGAAGGCAACATGTGCCTCATCTGATGATTCTTCTAATGATAATGCTAGCGAAGAAATTCCCATGTATGATCAAACAGCTCTGCTTGATAAGTCGTACCAAACTCCCTCTCCAGTAAAGGTTTCGCCTCCATTGAGATCATCACCGAGGCTTTCTACTGTGGGAGCAGATAAGCCTTCGGGTTCTGCTGCCCCCTAAGCAAAGAGAAAGTTGCTGGCTGATGTAAAAGTTGTCGTCTCTGCCAAGAAGGCCAAGAAAACTATTCCTGCTTCCACAAAGGAATAGGACTTTGATCTTATGTTTGACATCATTGAAGGTGCTTCCTATGATGCAAATCCATCTAAGTTGAGAAGCTTGGGTTTGCCTGAAGACGTTATAAAGATGGTAACTAAGCATTTCACTGAGCAGAAAGAAATTACTAAGGAAATGAACCAGGCTGTCGAGGACAAGAAATTCCTTGAGCAAATGAGAAAGGATGCAAAATCCGAGTCTGAAAGAAAAGACGTGAACAAGGGAATTCTTGAAATCACCGAAGCCCTCACTGCCATGACAAACAACAAGATTGAGTGGCATTCTAAGCTGAAGATGGATGTCTCTCAACTCTGTGATCGAAGAAACAATGAGATCAAGCGTCAAGCAGAACTTGCTTGACAAAGAGAACGAGAAGAGAAGAGTCAGAAAGCACAGGCAAGAGCCATCAAGTCGAAAGTTATCATGGATCATCGAATCCAATCGGTATCAACTAATGCACCTGTTGACTCAAGTGTCCCACTGCAACAGATACCACCATCCCTTTGTTTAGAGGAAGAAACCAAGCAACAAGCTGTGGCTGCGGTAGTTATCATTCCTACCTCAGTTGCGCAAGAATCAGATGCGATGGATATCATTGTGTACAATCCTGTTGAAGGAAATGTTGTGTCTGAGCAGCAAACCCCTAAAGAAAAAGTTGACAAAGAAATGAGATGGAAAAGGTTGCTTCATCGCCTTTTAAGGAAAAGTTATGTTGAGGGGGAGCAATTTGCTTCCTAAGGAAATACCACCCCGTTCTCCTCGTCTGGTGCCCCTACCCAGATGGAGGTTGACCCTGCTCCTGGTTCTTTGGCTTCACAGCCAGAACAGGAAGAGAAGAAATTGGCAAAGCCCATGGCTCACAATGAAAAAACAAGCAGTTGTACCACCAATGTTGCCACATCAGACTGAAGGAGAGAAAGTTGTGACTCAATTAACCGAAGAAGTTGTTGTGCCTCCCTCTCATGAAAGTGCACCGAAAGAAAAGGCCCTAGTGCCTAAGAATGAGAAAGCCTTTTATGGAGTTCCAGCGAAGAAAGCTGTAGGACAGACCAGTGCTCCCTTGCAATCGGATCTAGAGAAAGCCAAAAGGCCACTTTCTCCAGTTAGGCCTATCGATGAGAATGATACAGCTTTTGACGATATTCAGCTGATGGAAATCAGTGAAGAAGAATATCGGAAAAATCCCCAGGAATCATTCCCGTTGTTTCCTGCTGAGTATGGTCACAATGGCCCTGCATTCCATAAAACAACTCCATTCCTCAAAGCTTGAATTCTTTGGGGTCAGCCCTTACGAAGGAGAAAGGACTTCACTGTCACCGAGGATTTGGTCAGAAGAACAAGTTGTTTATTACGCTCGGATCTTGTTTGGCAAGCACATGATTTTCAATCATAAGATATTGAACTTCGATGAACTTGAGAAAATACTCTATTTCCATCATGCAATTGAGCATATTGAACATGCTCTACTGAAGGGTTTCATGCGCTTCAATCACGGCTCGAACAAAGAGATTATTCTTCAGTTTTATGCCACTATGTACATCTCAGGAGAGCCTGGAAATACCTCAACCTGGACGCTTGAATGGATGACTGGCAGAGAAAGAATCAAATTAATGTTCGGCAGATCATTTTCTAGCCTTGATAAATATTCCTCAATGTGAGTTTGAGAAGAATAGAGAGCACATGCTACATATCTGGGAAGTGTTCGAAGCACAACTCCACATCCTGATGGATCCTACCATGGTAGGTGACGAATGCATTGATGTTGATCCGAAGAAGTTGGCTTATTACAACAAAGTTCTATTTCACATTTTGTGCAACACTATCGCGCCAAAAAGCAGGCCAAAGTCCATTAAAGGCATCGCGGGGGAATGCGCTTATGGCCATGTCTCAAGGAATCAAGTTTGGCATTCCTGGTCTTTTCATTCAAAACCTCGCATGTGCAGCAGTTAGCCCTCGGTCATTGAAGCATTATGCTCCATGGTTCATGTTCGCAATTGAGTAGCTCACAAATGAGAAATTCTTCCGGGCTTACGTTCCGAAATTATTGATGCCGCCAGTTCGTGACATTCAGCGCATTGTGAAAATAGTAGAAAAGGGAAGGAACCTATTGACATTGCTGCAAATACTTCTGCGTCTGAAAATGCTCCGCAGGTCAAGGAAGCCAGGGATGAAATCCCTCGTGAGGTAAATCCATCTCTCTATGAGATTTTATTCGCACACAGCAGACTCTAGAAAGCCACATTAAGCTAGATAGAAAAGAAAAGGTGAAGTTAATGACTGAGCTGAATCTGATTCATAATCACACTCGTCAAATTCTTTTGCATGAGAAGGAATCAAGTAAGCGCTCATGGACTCTCCTAAGGAAGCATTACTCTCGCAAGGAATTAGCTAAAATGGGCATCAGGAAAGAGTATGACTACCTGGACTTGCTTGCTATTCAGCGCATCCGAAGACAAACTCCAGTGCTCCCACAGTGTTCTGCTTCAACGGATCTGTTGTTTGTCAATCATGATGATCAAATTGCTGATACACCTAGTACTCTTGTCTACAAGCCAGATGTTCATCGCTCCAAGACTTCCAAAAGCCCAGCCTGCTACTCATGCTTCCACCTCGACCATTCCTCATTCTCCAGACTCTGATCCATCAAGTGGGTTTCAATTCTAATTCTGAGGATTCTCTCATAGAATAGTTCCTTGTATGTGTTCTCATTCATTTTTGACACTTGTTGACAAAAGGGGAGCGAATTACATCGAGTGATAGTTTACCGGGCTTTGCAGGGTGTTATTTTTTCATTCGCCTTTTAATTTTCACTCGAACAATTTGGTTTATGAACTTGTCGCACCGCATGTGGCGCTAAAACACTCGGACGTCATGTAACGCTAATACCCCCCCCCCCCCCCCCTGCAATATTATTTGCTTCGCACTACATGTCTGCAGGCATTATCTATCTTACAAGGAAACATATTTGCGCCTCGATAAGAACAGAGAATCATCATGTGATGATACTAAATTGGAGAAGTTCTTCCACTACTAAATCAACTATAACTGTAGATGTTCGATATGCGCCGATTATTATCTCCTATTACCTAACCTTGAAGGAAGAGAATATGAGTCTAATCTTTTATGCCTTACGTGAAGCCCATATAATCCACTGACAAAGTGTCTTTCCCTCGCAAGTATCTCTTGTATTATTGTATTACAGGGAAACCACATCTGAAGCATATCCATTCCGAGCAACTTTCTTATATTCTCTTTCTTGCTCTGGTTACATCGAATACCTAACATGTAGGAAAAGTACATCTCGTGTGTATTCAAATTGTGATCTGAGAAAAACTTCATGGTATATCTTTTGTCACAAATCTCTCAAAGCTTATCTTACATCTAACTTTCTTCGAAGATTTTGTGACAGGAACCACCTCATACACCGTCGGCTGCACTGAACGAACTCAAGTATAAGATTTTTGTCAATGACACTCATACGAAGAATAATATTGTTTCCCTCCGGTTCGTCTTGATCTGAAGCATAACTGAAGGGTGAGAATATTTTATTTTCTTGTAAATAAAACCAGGAATCCCTAAATATCATACGTGGTAATGACTTTTTTTTGCAGGTGACGACTTTTTTGCGGGTTTTCCAGTCTAGATGAATCGGACCCGGCCATGATTTCTTTATTTATTTTATATAAGCATGGACGGGGCGTGTGATTGTCTGATCGATTTGCTCTGCTCTTGTCCGGTGCTATCACGTATACATGTTTTTTTTGGGCAATACATACCAAGTTTGCTAGACATTGATTGACGTGGGCATAGGTCCAACATGTCATATAGTTTTCTTTATTTATTTACAGACGTGTCATATATTGAAAGTTGTACCTATTATTGTTTGTATGTAACTTTTAGACCTTTTAATCACAATCATTGTTTCCAAAATCAATGGATTATATATTTTTAGCCTGTGTGGATTTACATGATGGCTTGTTGTCACATCCCTAGTGCTGGAATAACTTAGGTTTGCTTTGTGCATCATGTTAAGTTCTAAATGAAATTGAAATGGGGATGTTTCAAACTCTAGCACCAAAGCAAATTCAAACAGGTTCAAATTTAAAATGGAATTTCAATGAACCCAAAATGCTTTTAAAAAATGTGCCTGGTCTTTGGAAAATGTTGGAAACAACAACCAAAGGTGATGCACATTTTTGCTAAACATTTTGGATTTTTGAATGAACCCATATGTATTTGAATTGGAGCTGTTTAAAATAATATAAATATTTAAAAGGCTGCAAAAATGTTGGAATTTGGCGAGGGCCTCTGGTATATTATAACTAGTGGTCACAAGGAATCTCAACATTTTTGTTTTGTGCTAGTATTTATTTTAAGTCAAAAACAAATGTCAGAAATAGAAAAGAAAACAAAAAAGGGGAGCGAATTACATCGAGTGATAGTTTACCGGGCTTTGCAGGGTGTTATTTTTTCATTCGCCTTTTAATTTTCACTCGAACAATTTGGTTTATGAACTTGTCGCACCGCATGTGGCGCTAAAACACTCGGACGTCATGTAACGCTAATACCCCCCCCCCCCCCCCCCTGCAATATTATTTGCTTCGCACTACATGTCTGCAGGCATTATCTATCTTACAAGGAAACATATTTGCGCCTTGATAAGAAGAGAGAATCATCATGTGATGATACTAAATTGGAGAAGTTCTTCCACTACTAAATCAACTATAACTGTAGATGTTCGATATGCGCCGATTATTATCTCCTATTACCTAACCTTGAAGGAAGAGAATATGAGTCTAATCTTTTATGCCTTACGTGAAGCCCATATGATCCACTGACAAAGTGTCTTTCCCTCGCAAGTATCTCTTGTATTATTGTATTACAGGGAAACCACATCTGAAACATATCCATTCCGAGCAACTTTCTTATATTCTCTTTCTTGCTCTGGTTACATCGAATACCTAACATGTAGGAAAAGTACATCTCGTGTGTATTCAAATTGTGATCTGAGAAAAACTTCATGGTATATCTTTTGTCACAAATCTCTCAAAGCTTATCTTACATCTAACTTTCTTCGAAGATTTTGTGACAGGAACCACCTCATACACCGTCGGCTGCACTGAACGAACTCAAGTATAAGATTTTTGTCAATGACACTCATACGAAGAATAATATTGTTTCCTTCCGGTTCGTCTTGATCTGAAGCATAACTGAAGGGTGAGAATATTTTATTTTCTTGTAAATAAAACCAGGAATCCCTAAATATCATACGTGGTAATGACTTTTTTTTTGCAGGTGACGACTTTTTTGCGGGTTTTCCAGTCTAGATGAATCGGACCCGGCCATGATTTCTTTATTTATTTTATATAAGCATGGACGGGGCGTGTGATTGTCTGATCGATTTGCTCTGCTCTTGTCCGGTGCTATCACGTAAACATGTTTTTTTTGGGCAATACATACCAAGTTTGCTAGACATTGATTGACGTGGGCATAGGTCCAACATGTCATATAGTTTTCTTTATTTATTTACAGACGTGTCATATATTGAAAGTTGTACCTATTATTGTTTGTATGTAACTTTTAGACCTTTTAATCACAATCATTGTTTCCAAAATCAATGGATTATATATTTTTAGCCTGTGTGGATTAACATGATGGCTTGTTGTCACATCCCTAGTGCTGGAATAACTTAGGTTTGCTTTGTGCATCATGTTAAGTTCTAAATGAAATTGAAATGGGGATGTTTCAAACTCTAGCACCAAAGCAAATTCAAACAGGTTCAAATTTAAAATGGAATTTCAATGAACCCAAAATGCTTTAAAAAAATATTCCTGGTCTTTGGAAAATGTTGGAAACAACAACCAAAGGTGATGCACATTTTTGCTAAACATTTTGGATTTTTGAATGAACCCATATGTATTTGAATTGGAGCTGTTTAAAATAATATAAATATTTAAAAGGCTCCAAAAATGTTGGAATTTGGCGAGGGCCTCTGGTATATTATAACTAGTGGTCACAAGGAATCTCAACATTTTTATTTTGTGCTAGTATTTATTTTAAGTCAAAAACAAATGTCAGAAATAGAAAAGAAAACAAAAAAGGGAAAAACCCTTACCCGGGGCATTTACCTGAGGCCTGGCACTGTGCGGCCCAGCTGGCCCTGCCAGTCGTCATCTCCACCGCACCAGGAGGACGCCGAGCGCGTGGCCGACGCACGTCGGCACACGCCCGACCACCTCCTGCTTGCCGCCTCCCTATGGACGTCCCTGGAACGCCACGCAGCCTCCCCGACCCCTTCTCACTCTCCCTCGTCCCCGTCTCCTCCTCTGTCTCTCTGTCCCGCGGCGGCCGAAGCATTGCCGTAGCCGCCGACAAGCACCACCGCGGCCACTGCCTTCCCCTCGCCTCTCCGATGTGCCCACGAGCTTCGCCTCAACGCCCTCACTCTCTCCACCGAGTCACGCGCCCGCGGAACGCTTGAAGCGACGCCACCGTCTTCGTTTCCATCGTCGGCCGCCGGAGATGCCCCTCGTTGCTCCGCTCGCTCCAGTGCCTCCCCGAGCTCACGAACGGCTCCTTTCGACGCGCTGTGAGCTCCTCTGCTTAGCCCCTCTCTCCCCGTGCTCTATTTCCCTCTCTGGCCACCGTTCCATCGGCGACCGATTCATGCCGCCGCCTGAGCTCCTCGCCGCCGTGGCCAGAGGCAGTGTTCGTCGCTCCTACGCACATGGACGTGCTCCAGACCTCGCCAGGAACCCAACCCGCACCCCAACTCGCTCTCTCGAGCGCTGCAGCTGCGTCCCCGGACCTGGCCGAACTCCGGCCGCCGCGCTTGTCGTCGCCGGCGCCACTTCGGCCACTCCCCGGCCGCGCCACCACCACGGTTGGAAGCGGACGAGCGTCCGCACCCCGTAGCTGCACTCCGAGCGCCAAATGGCGCCCTGTAGCACATTTCCGTGCCGTGCCGCCGCGTCTGGCCTTGCCGGCGTCGAGCCGCCAACAGTTTTGCCGGGTTGACCAGGGGATTTGGCCTCCCCTGGGTCCATGACATGCGGGCCCCGCCCGGTCAATTAGTCTTGTTTAGGTTTAAAACTAATTAGTTTAACCTAGATTAGTGCTAATTAAACTAGGTTAGTTTAGTTAGTCACTGACCAGTGGGTCCCACTAGTCAGGTTTGACCTGGGTCAACCCAGTTGACCTGCTGACGCAGTGCTGACCTCAAGCTGACGCAATAAATGATTTATGGAATTATTTTATCTCAGGAAATTCCAGAATATTGTTTAAACTTCTAAAAATTATTATAATTCAACCATAGCTCAGAATGAAATAATTTATATACGAAAAATTATCAGAAAAATGCAAGGAATCCATTTATGCCAGTTACATGCATGAAAAACCAACTTATACATGCTGTATAAGTGAAAACATAATATGGGCATTTTAAATGCTTCATTTTGAATTGCATTTGAATCTCTGATTCAAATGGGCTTCAACCAACTTGGTAGCATCTTGCATTAGCCCAAACACTAGCTTTTGCACATGTCATGTTCATTCATCATTTTGTTGCATTTGTTTGTGTATTGATTGCCGGCACCGTTTCTTCTTGATAGGTTCCACTCCGGAAGGTGTTCCCGAGTACCTGTCAAAGGAGCAGTGCCCCTTCGTCTTCTATCAGGCAAGCAAACCCCCTTGAGCATTTCGACAAACCCCACTGTCTCACTCCTGCTCCTTATACTGCATTAGGACAACAACGATTCAACTGCTACTTTTTTGCTGTGGTAGTTGAACCCATTCCTCTGCATGACCTGTCATTGCCACAGTAAATAGTTGAAACCCACTAGCATGAGTAGGAGTTGCTTGAGCCTTGATGTGCCTACTAATCCATGCTTGTTTTCTTTATGCCAGCTATGCTTAGAGTTGTGTCAGGTCTGATTCATAGGGAATGAATCGGAGTGGTGAACATGTCCTACCGATAAAGGCTGAGTGTGTGAACATATTTTGGTAAAGGTAGCGATGAGAGGCCGTGTAGGAGTACATGGTGGGTTGTCTCATTAGAACCGTCCCTAAGCACTGAGTTCTGTGTATGTTGTCCAAGTCCAGTTACTACCACACATTGGGTTCTGGTTATCCGGCCCCTCTCAGCTTATTAATCCACTTGATCTCTGTCCAGGAGTTGCAACTAGTTTCTGGCATTTGTAGGTAGTGCTACTTTTCTACCATGTGGTGTCCGACGGGACGGGCTTGGGACAGACTAGGAACCATGGCACGGTGTACCAAGTGGCACCAGGATGGTGGGCTTGGGAACCCTGCACACATCGTTTGGGGCTGTACTGGAGACTTCAGCCGGAACTCCTTGTGGATGGAACTCGAATAGGCGATAAACCTGGACGAGAGACTTGTGTGGTCAGTCAGGTCGTGGCCGACACCCTCGCCCGGCTTCCGCTTGAAGGTTGCCGAGGTACATGACGTGTACAGGGCGATAAGTGGCGAGAGCGTGTGTGAAGAAGTACACCCCTGCAGGGTTAAACATTATCTATTTTAATAGCCGTTTTCCTCGGATATGGAAACTTGGAGGACTTATGTAGTACATAGACAACTTGAAGTGGATACTCTAAAATCCGCAGGATAAGCGTGAGTGCTATGGATGGCCTTCTCGTAGGGAGACGGGAACGGATCCTTAGTGGAGTATTGATATGGTGAATATATGGACTCGTGTGCGTCTTATCACCTCAAAGAAGTTTTTGATACTCGTAGTATAGGTTAGCCACTGAGTCAAAGTTGACTTGCTGCTGTTAAAACTCCACCACCCACTTGTTGATAATATTGCATATGTAGATAGTTCTGACGTAAGACTTGCTGATTACCTTCGTACTCACGTTTGCTTATTTATGTTTTGCAGTTGGTTACACTAATGACTTCGACGAGTAGCTTGTATCCCTGCTATGATCTTGTACCCTTGGGAGGGTCGTGTTTAGTCAGGCTTCTTAGTCTTTTCCTTTTGTAGTTGTCTGTACTCAGACATGTAATGCTTCCGTTGCTTGTATGCTCTGAATGAAGGGTCATGAGACCCTTGTTTGTATTGAATGCTATGTGCCTCATTCTGGGCCTTTATCTATATGAGTTTGAGTTATGTTGTGATGCCATGTTGTACATCACATACTTGCATGTCATGCATACGTGTAACGTGTATTGCTATGTGTGGGGTCCGACAACCTAGTTGTTTATCCCTGGTAGCCTCTCTTATGGGGAAATGTAGTCTTGTGCTTCCATGAGCCATAGTAGTCCACTACAGCCTGGTTCACCGGAGTCCTGCTAGCCCAGCACTACTGCTCCAGAACACTTGACTGGCCGGCATGTGATTCACTTCGTTCCTGTGTCTGTCCCTTCGGGGAAATGTCACGCGGTGACATCCGGAGTCCTGCCTAGCCTGCTATAGCCCGGGTTCCCGGAGTCCTGTTAGCCCAGTGCTACAGCCTGTATTCACACGCTGCTGACCGACATGCTCGATGTTGATTCATGTATGCCTGTCCCCGTAAGTTGGTGCCACCTTGGGTTCACGACTAGTCATGTCCGCCCGGGTTCTCTGTCATATGGATGCTAGCAACACTATCATATACGTAAGCCAAAAGCCGCAAACGGTCCCGGGCCAGGTAAGGTGGCACCCGTGGGAATACTGTGCGTGAGGCCGCAAAGTGATATGATGTGTTACATGCTAGATCGGTCTGACTTAGGATAAGGGTCCCGACAGCGTTGGTATCAGAGTCTGACTGACTGTAGGATTACCAAGCCAAACTGGTCGATGTTGAGTCTAGAAATGCTTTAGTTATATAAGGGAATTGATTGTGGAAGGGAACGTAAGGCTCTTTTTACTCCTTTACCTCATGTCATTCTTTCTGAGTCAGCCTCTTCTTTTCTATGATGGTTAAGGCCTAGGCTTCTCCTCTATCTCTCAGGATGACGTGTTACTAAACCGTAAAGTCCTAGGATTGTTGGGTTTGTGTCTCCGTACAGTTCTACTACTTCCGTGTGTCCTCGGTTTGACCCCGAACCTTGAAATCATGATGTTGATTGATTATGCTATTCCTTTGATGAATGTCTCAAAATCCTTTTGAGCATTTACAGCCGTTATGCTGCGGAAATTGTCCTAGGATTTCAAGAGCTTCCAATGCTTTTTCATTACATTCCGCATCCTTATGTCGATGCTAATTCCATCCTTGTTTCCTTGGTTTCTATGCCAGGATGTCGTATACTAACCGAGGTTCAGTTGCTCATAGCAAGAACCACGGAGATGGTAGGGATGAGGATCCTCCTGACCACCTTTGATGGCAGAGTTCTTGTTAGCATCCGAGAGGAACAAGCGTGAGACTAACCGCTTGCTGGCACAGATTGAGCAGGACACCGCACATCAGCGTAAGAATTTGGTTTCTATCACCCACTTCATTGGTCTGAAACCACCCACCTTCCATCATTCCATTGAGCCACTCGATGCAGATGACTGGCTCCGGAGCATCACTCACAAGTTGCATTCTTTGAACGTAGCTGAAGGTGACAAGGTCACCTATGCTACCTATCACCTGGAAGGTCCTGCTAGTGTTTGGTGGCAGAGCTATGAGGTTATGCTTCCAGCTGGCCAGATTCCTACCTGGAGGGATTTCACCGAGGCTTTTCGTGAGCACCACATTCCTCAGGCTCTCATTGACCGCAAGAGGGAAGAGTTCTGTAGTTTTACCCAGGGTAAGCTGCCTGTTGATGCTTACAATAGAGAGTTTGGAAACCTTGCCCGCTATGCTACAAAAGAAGTGTCCACAGACGCCAAGAAACAGGCTAGGTTCCGGAAGGGTCTCAACCCTAAGTTGCGCCGTGATCTCCACCTGCATCATTGTGATACTTTCCAGGCTCTTGTGAACAAGGCCATTAATGCAGAGACAGCTCAGCTCACTTACGAGGAGTCTCGTAAGCACAACCGTGATCTGGGTTCTTCCTCCCGCTCTGGCTCACAGAAGCGACAGATTTGGATTCCGAACTCGGCTCTTCCACCTGGTTATGCAACGAGGCCATCCGATGTGGCGCCTCACTCAACTCAGCAACGTGCTCCACCCAGGCCTATTAGTGGACCACTTGCCAATGTAGGTCCACGTTGTACCTTAGGGACTTGCTTCACCTGCGGGGAACCAGGACACTATGCACGTGACTGCCCTCAGTCCAGTTATACTCCACCCCAGTCTGAGAGGTTTGTTGGCCGTGAAAAGCCATCAGGCAAGATGATCAGTACCAAGCCAACCTCCATTGAACGAGCATGTGTGCACCATGTCTCAACTACAGAAGCTCAAGATGATCCCGACGTCGTACTGGGAATGCTTCTTGTCAATTGTCACCCAGCTTCAGTTCTGTTCGGTACTAGAGCATCTCACTCCTTCATATCCGAAGGTTATGCTCGGTTGCACGACATGTCATTTTGTGATATGCCAACTCCACTAATAATCCAGACTCCTGGTTCCAAATGGCAAACCTCCAAGGTAAGCCATGGTAATAAAATCCTTGTTGACAGACTGGTATTCCTTCCTTCTTTGATATCTCTCAAGTCTTCAGATATTAACATCATCTTGGGCATGGACTGGATGACAGCTCATCATGCCAAGATCGATTGTTACACCAGATATGTTCAACTTACACATTCATCTGGCAAAATAGTCACTGTCTCCACTAGAGTTGCAAGGAGTCAACTCTATTCTCTTAATGCCAGCCCTCTTCCAGACCTTGAACATATTCCGATAGTCCGTGACTTCCCGGATGTTTTTCCAGAAGAACTGCCAGGTGTTCCACCTGATAGAGATGTAGAGTTTGACATAGAACTTATCCCAGGAACTGTTCCAATCTCTAGGAGACCATACAAGATGGCACCTTTGGAGTTAGCCGAGCTTAAGAAATAGCTTGATGAGTGCTTGCAAAAGGGCTTCATCCATCCCAGTTCTTCTCCTTGGGCTTGTCCTGTCCTCTTTGTCAAGAAGAAGGATGGTACGGATCGGATGGTTGTAGATTATCATCCCGTTAATGTGGTCACGATAAAGAACAAGTATCCGCTCCCCAGGATCAACGACTTGTATGATCAGCTCACTGGATCCTCAGTCTTTTCCAAGATGGATTTGAGGTTAGGCTACCACCAAATCAAAATCGGAAATGGGGACATCCCCAAAATGGCCTTTGTCACTCGTTATGGTCAATACGAGTACACCGTGATGTCTTTCGGCCTAACCAATGCTCCAGCTACTTTCTCCCGCTTGATGAACTTGATCTTTATGGAGTACTTATATAAGTTTGTCGAGGTTTACCTCGATGATATTCTTATTTACTCGAAGAACAAGGAAGGGCATGCCGAACATCTTAGACTTGTGTTAGAAAAACTCAGAGAGCACCGCCTTTATGCCAAGTTCTCCAAGTGTGAATTTTGGTTGCCAGAAGTGACCTATCTAGGCCACGTGATCTCTGGTAAGGGCATTGCAGTCAATCCCAAGAGAGTTAACGCCGTTCTCGATTGGACTCCACCCGAAACGGTCAAGCAAGTTAGGAGTTTCCTTGGTCTAACCAGTTATTGTTGCCGCTTCATTGAGAACTTCTCCAAAGTGGCCAAAACCCTCACGGAACTTCTCAAGAAAGATATAATGTTTGAGTGGACCCCACAGTGTGAGCACAGTTTTCAGGAACTGAAAAGACGCCTGACTTCTGCGCCCATACTCGTGCCACCGTATTTCACTAAAGACTTTGTTATCTATTGCGACGCTTCGCGTCAAGGAATAGGTTGCATTCTTATGCAGGATCGTCATGTGATTGCCTATGCATCTCGACAGTTGCATCCACATGAGGAAAATTATCCTACACATGATCTAGAGCTTGAAGCCGTAGTCTATGCACTTAAGACTTGGCGACATTACCTTCTTGGTAACCGTTGCGACATCTACACTGACCATCAGAGTCTCAAGTATATCTTCACCCAACCGGATCTGAATCTCAGACAGAGACGTTGGTTGGAGTTGATCTCGGATTACGACTTAGGAATCACCTACACCCCGGGCAAAGCCAATGTC
The DNA here is from genome assembly GCA_034509565.1 of Triticum monococcum. Taxonomy (NCBI): domain Eukaryota; kingdom Viridiplantae; phylum Streptophyta; class Magnoliopsida; order Poales; family Poaceae; genus Triticum; species Triticum monococcum. Next base: position 739,793,476 of record CM067847.1, on the reverse strand, counting down.
ATGGTTGATGCTTTAAGTCGTAAATCCTATTGCAACAACCTCATGTTGCAACAATGTCAACCACCCCTCCATGAGGAATTCTGTAAGCTTAACCTTCACATAGCTCCTCATGGTTCCCTTTCTACCTTGGTGGCGAAACCTACCCTTACGGATCAGATCATAGAGGCTCAGAAGCATGATACGGGAATCTCCCGGATCAAGAAAAATATTTCCAAGGGAGTTGCCGAATGTTTCTCTATGGATGAACGTGGTGTTGTTTACTTTGGAAACCATTTGGTGGTTCCCAAATGTCAACAGATGCAGCAACTGATCCTTAAGGAGGCCCATGAATCCCCTCTCACGATTCATCCCGGTAGTACAAAGATGTATCAGGACCTATGCCAGAGGTTCTGGTGGACTAGGATGAAGAGAGAAATTGCTCAGTATATTGCCAACTGTGACATTTGTCATCGCGTTAAGGCAGAGCATCAGAGACCTGCTGGCACCCTTCAACCTTTAGCTATTCCCGAGTGGAAATGGGACAAAGTTTGTATGGACTTCATCACCGGCTTTCCTAGGACCAAGAAAGGAAATAATGTTATCTTCGTAGTCATTGATCGTCTCTCCAAATTGTCTCACTTCCTACCTGTTCGAGAAAGTATCACTGCTAGTCCGCTCACTGACTTATATATCTCCCGAATAGTGTCACTCCATGGTGTCCCACTAGAGATCAATTCAGGCCATGGCAGTCTTTTCACCTCTCATTTCTGGGAAAGTTTCCAGAATGCCATGGGAACCCATCTTTCCTTCAGTACCGCTTTCCACCCTCAGTCAAGTGGTCAAGTGGAAAGGGTCAACCAAATTCTCGAAGACATGTTGAGAGCTTGTGTTATCTCATTTGGTATGGATTGGGGGAAATGTCTTCCCTTTGCCAAGTTTACTTATAACTATAGCTACCAATCCAGTCTTAAGAAAGCACCCTTCAAGATTCTGTATGGACAAAGATGTCGAACACCTTTGAACTGATCAGAAACCGGCAAAAGACAATTCTTTGGACCGGATATGATGCAGGAGGCAGAACAGCAAGTTCGCATCATTCGTGAGAATTTGAAAACACCCCAATCTCGTTAAAAGAGCCAGTATGACCATCATCATAAGGAAGTGGCTTATAAAGTTGACGACAAGGCTTACCTTCGGGTTACTCCTTTGAAGGGTACCCATCGTTTCGGTATCAAGGGCAAGTTGGCTCCTCGTTACATTGGTCCTTTTCGCATTCTCGCTAAACAAGGAGAGGTTGCCTACCAGTTGGAACTACCCCCACATCTTTCTCGAGTTCATGATGTCTTCCACGTCTCTCAACTCAGGCGTTGCTTCTCGGATCCCATCCGTGGAGTGGACCATGAAACGCTTGATCTCCAAGATAACCTCACTTATTGAGAGTACCCCGTTCGCATTCTGGATCAAGCAGAGCGTGTCACCCGACATCATAACATCAAGTTTCTCAAGGTTCAGTGGTCTCATCATTCTGAGAGAGAAGCTACCTGGGAGCGAGAAGATCGTCTTCGACTTGAGTACCCCGCTTTCTTCCCGCCAACTACTGATCTCGGGATGAGATTCTTCCGAGTAGGGGCGAGTTGTCACATCCCTAGTGCCGGTATGACCTAGGTTTGCTTTGTGCATCATGTTAAGTTTTAAATGAAATGGAAATGGGGACGTTTCAAACCCTAGCACCAAAGCAAATTCAAATAGGTTCAAATTAAAAATGGCATTTCAATGAACCCAAAATGCTTTTCAAAAATGTTCATGGTCTTTGGAAAATGTTGGAAACAATAACGAGAGGTGATGCACATTTTTGCTAAACATTTTGGATTTTTGAATGAACCCATATGTACTTGAATTGGAGCTGTTTAAAATAATATAAATATTTTGAAGGCTCCAAAAATGTTGGAATTTGGTGAGGGCCTCTGGTATATTATAACTAGTGGTCACAAGGAATCTCAACATTTTTATTTTGTGCTAGTATTTATTTTAAGTCAAAAACAAATGTCAGAAATAGAAAAGAAAACAAAAAAGGGAAAAATATTACCTGGGCCACTTACCTGAGGCCTGGAACTATGCGGCCCAGCTGGCCCTGCCAGTCGCCGTCTCCACCACGCCAAGAGGACGCCGAGCGCGTGGCCGACGCACGCCGGCGCACGCCCGGCCACCTCCTTCTTGCCGCCTCCATCTGGACATCCCTGGAGACGCCATGCAGCCTCCCCGACCCCTTCTCCTCCTCTGTCTCTCTCTCCCGTGACAGCCGAAGCGCTGCCGTCGCCGCCCACAAGCACCACCGCGGCCACTGCCTTCCCCTCGCCTCTCCGACGTGCCCACGAACTTTGCCTCAACGCCCTCGCTCTCTCCACCGAGTCACGCGCCCGCAGAACGCCTGAAGCGACGCCACCGTCTTCGTTTCCATCGCCGGCCGCCGTAGATCCCTCTCGTTGCTCCGCTCGCTCCAGTGCCTCCCCGAGCTCGCGAACGGCTCCTTTCGACGCTCTATGAGCTCCTCTGCTTATCCCCTCTCTCCCCGTGCTCTATTTCCCTCTCTGGCCACCGTTCCGCCGGCGACCGATTCGCACCGCCGCCTGAGCTCCTCGCCGCTGTGGCCAGAGGCCGTGTTCATCGCTCCTACGCACATGGACGTGCTCCAGACCTTGCCAGGAACCCAACCCGCACCCCAACTCGCTCTCGCGAGCACTACAGCTGCGTCCCCGCACCTGGCCTAACTCCGGCCACCGCACTCGTCGTCGCCGGCGCCACTCCGGCAAATCCCCAGCTGCGCCACCACCGCTGTTGGATGCGGACGAGCGTCCGCACCCTGTAGCTGCACTCCGCGTGCCAAATGGCGCCCTGTAGCACATTTGTGTGCCGCGGCGCCGCGTCTCGCCTCGCCGGCGTCGAGCCGCCGGAAGTTTTTCCTAGTTGACCAGGGGATTTGACCTCCCCTGGGTCTGTGACATGCGGGCCCCGCCCGGTTAATTAGTCTAGTTTAGGTTTAAAACTAATTAGTTTAACCTAGGTTAGTGCTAATTAAACTAGGTTAGTTTAGTTAGTCACTGAGCAGTGGGTCCCACTGGTCAAGTTTGACCTTCTGACGCAGTGCTAACCTCAAGCTGACACAATAAATGATTTCTAGAATTATTTTATCTCAGGAAATTCCTGAATATTGCTTAAACTTCTAAAAATCATTATAATTTAACCGTAGCTCAGAATGAAATAATTTATATATGAAAAATTATCAGAAAAATGCAAAGAATCCATTTATGCCAGTTACATGCATGAAAAACTAACTTATACATGCTGTATAAGTGAAAACATAATATGGGAATCTTAAATGCTTCATTTTGAATTGCATTTGAAACTTTGATTCAAATGGGCTTCAACCAACTTGGTAGCATCTTGCATTAGCCCAAACACTAGCATTTACACATGTCATGTTCATGCATCATTTTGTTGCATTTGTTTGTGTATTGATTGCCGGCACCGTTTCTTCTCGATAGGTTCCACTCCGGAAGGTGTTCCCGAGTACCTGTCAGAGGAGCAGTGCCCCTTTGTCGTCTATCAGGCAAGCAAACCCCCTTGAGCATTTCGATAAATCCCACTCTCTCGCTCCTGCTCCTTATACTGCATTAGGACAACAACGATTCAACTGCTACTTTTTCGCTGCGGTAGTTGAACCCATTCCTCTGCATGACCTGTCATTGCCACAGTAAATAGTTGAAACCCACTAGCATGAGTAGGAGTTGCTTGAGCCTTGATGTGCCTACTCATCCATGCTTGTTTTCTTTATGCCAGCTATGCTTAGAGTTGTGTCAGGTCTGATTCATTGAGAATGAATCGGAGTGGTGAACATGTCCTACCGATAAAGGCTAAGTGTGTGAACATGTTTTGTTAAAGGTAGCGATAAGAGGCCGTGTAGGAGTACATGCTGGGTTGTCTCATTGGAACCGTCCCTAAGCACTAAGTTCTGTGTATGTTGTCCAAGTCTAGTTACTACCACACATTGGGTTCCGGTTATCTGGCCCCTCTCGGCTTATTAATCCACTTGATCTCTGTCCAGGAGTTGCAACTAGTTTCTGGCACTACTATGAAAAGGGCTACTAATGGCGCACTAGTTTTGCCTATGAAATGCCGCACTATTGATGCGCCATTAGTATCATGCCACTAGTATTTCTTACTAATGGTGCACCACCGGTGCGCCATTAGTATATGGTATACTAATGGCGCACTGCGCACTGCGCCATTAGTATAGAACACAATGCGCCATTAGTATGCCTCCCAGGGGGCCATATATAACCATGTGCGTTGGCATACTAATGGTGCACTGTTGGGTGATGCGCCATTAGTATACTTTGGCATACTAATGGTGCACTCTGTAGTGATGTGCCATTAGTATGAATATTAGGTTTTTTTTACTTTTCTGATTTTTGCACAGGTTACAAAATATATTATTTGACAGAATATAGACAGCAGCACACAACAACAGCAGATTCATCGAATACAATAGTAGATTAGTCTCTGAATACAATTCATCATATTAGTCTCCGAATTCAAAAGACTGAACAAAGATAAAACATTACAAGTCGCGAGACCGCGAGTGTCGAGTTTGTCTTCACATTACAAGTCGATATCGATTATCTAAACTACCATCACATAGAAGAGAGTTGCGGTCATCACGACGAGCATCATCGTGATGAAACTGGTCTTCATCCGGTTCCTCCAACGCTCCCTCCTCTCTCCCGCTAGATAGCGGGCGTATCTAGATTCTGCCTCCGCCCTAGTGGTGTACCCTTTGTAACTGTTACTGCTGAAACGGTGAACCTGTCTCCAACACTCCTCCCAGTCGTCGTAGACTCCGGGAACCTTACCCTTATACACGACATACGACGGCATCTCTATGCACAAGCCAAACAACAGACAATACATACATAAGCAATATATTAGTGTGTAACAAAAGGATCGGAAGAGAAAAGCAAGACATTAATAGGACGATTCATGGTCCTACTAATAAATAGCATCGATTACATCTAAGTTGAACGACTGTTCAAACCAAAGAGACATACAATTCATTAAAGTTTAATTACAACATGAGCCAATCAATGTTTCAGAACTACACATCACTACTTTCAACTCGACTCATGGGACAGGAGCGTGGATGAAGCCGCTGTCTATCGTGATGGTCATGAAATTGCGGGCGTTGTCAGCCTGCATTTGTAGTGTTCCGTCTATCTCACTGTTGGAAGGTTGATATCTGAGGAAGAACTGCCCCGAGGTATGAAGGGCATCTTGATGGATGATGTCCACAAACTCCGACTGGATGCGAAAGAATTCTTGTCTGATGTCCACATCCTGGATTGCCGACAAGCTCGCGGCCCAATCTTTGAGATTATCTGGTAGTAGAAGGTGATGATGGTCCCTTACGATCGCTCGCATGTGATGGAGGGCGTAGTAGGCATCCTTATGAGTGCCAGGCGGCTGCTTGACGCATCAGAACGTCGTATTGTGGGCGAACACGTGCTTGCCGTACTTACGACCTGCCCTGGTGAAGGTGCCTCCAGATTTGGCGTAGCCGGGGAGAACATCATCAAGAACTTTCTTGATATTTGTGTAGTCTATCTTGGAGTCACGGTTCGGGTCGAAATACGTGGCCATGGAATATTTCGGGCTTAAGAGGATGAGTGTGCAATGTGTGTCACTGCGCAGAACACGGAATGTTGGAAAAAAAAACGATCGAAATATAAGAAATCATATGTTACGGGGCGGTTAAGGGATGACTTACTCGGGAAAGTAAGCCACAAGGAAGTTATCCTTATCTGGGTTTGACAGAATGATGCCTTCGAGGTGTGAACTCGCGACTTGGCGGTCCCCAGCGCTGCTCAAGAGCTTGGCACGCATGTAGAAGGGGTCGACTATCACGATGTCCGGGGTCTTGTCTCTAATGATCCACATCTCCATACTCAGCGAAAACAGCCGAACGAAGGTGTAGTGCAGCAGATGAAGGTTAAACATAGCAAAGGTGTCATCAAACCGCAGGACGATCGTACCCCCGATGTCACCATCCACAAAGCCCTTGCCCTCTGGCACCTTGGCCACGAAAACCGGGTATGCCACATCATTCTCTCTGAGACGCTGCTTCTCCAAAGAAAGAACACTGTCGTGCAGACTGCGCATAGCACCGGTTGCAGCATTAAGCATATTTGTCAGTATCATCGCCCTACCCGCCACATGCACCCTCCTCGAGATATCCTTAGGTGAAGGTGGCCCGTCCTGAGCACGGATCATACTCAGTGCTGGCTGGCTCGCACCGGTGCCCTTTTTAGTCTTCCGTTTCCGGCTCTTCTTCTTGATCTGCTGTAATGGGACCGAGTTCTGCTCACAGACCGCCTTCTTAAGCGTGTTGGGGCTGATAATATTTGGCACCTCAGCTATCTGAGGCTCGGTGAAGGCGGCAACTGGGTTTCTCCACCGTACCAGCTAGATCGCGGTCGTCTTGGTTGGGTTCTTGAGAAGGAGGCCCGCACAACTCGTCACCGTACCCATGTTCGGCAAAGTACTTATCGACGTTGGTAAATCTACCAACGTCGTTGTCGTTGTCGTCTAGATCCTGTGCCATTTGCATGTCCGGATCCTGTGCCATAGGGATGTCCGGCATGTCCGGTAGCGTTGCGGCGTTCTTGCCATGGCTTGGCGCCGGCACGACTGGCGGTCTTGTCTATGGGGTGGCATCCCCCGCCCCCAGACGAATCTGGCTCTTCAGCCAAAGTAGGGGCCAGTTTACGCAGGTGCTGAGGGTCATCTCATCTTCTTCATCGGCCCCAGCGGGTCGAATCGGAGGTAACAGCTCATCGCAGCCAGGCAGCACCCGAACCACTTCAACCCTATACACTGTGGGTGGCATCGGATTACCGTGGAACACGGGGTTGCCCGGTTGAACGATTCTGCCCTTGGCGACATCGACCGACTCGCCGCCCACGAAGTGCAGGAGAGTGCAAGGAACGTCGGTGGCGCCCTGCGAAAACATGTAGGGCGTCAGGGATGCCCAGTCAAAGGCAAGGAGATGAAGTCATCGGCCGAGAGGCTTAGTTACCGTGATGCCGTCGAGCTCGGCTAATTTCGAGGCACCGCCAACGGCGGGCGTGCAACTGACAGAGGGGCTGCTTGCTGGCGAGGTGCTGGCCAGGGTACACCCGGGTGCATTAAGCTCCAATGCCCGTGCCTGCGCCGGAGACACGAATACCGCCTCCGTTGGAGACACCAATGGCGCCGCTGGAGACACCAATGGCGCCGCCTGCGCGCTATGCTAGTTGCTGGCCGTGAAGCTGGGAACCGGGGGAGGCCCCTATTGGCCGCCCGCAATCCACGTCGTCAGCCCATGAATCAATGTCTGCACCATGGCGTTGAGCTTCGTTCCCAGTTGTTGTTCCACTTGCTCTTGGACAAGCTCCGGAATCCACGCCACTTGTGCCTTGAGTGCTTCAACCTCGCGCGACTGGCTTTCCGAGCTGGTCTTTCTCTCCTTTCGCCCACCAGCGGTATAGTATGACAACCATTTTCTGGACAAGCCTTTGCCGGCCACACGACCAGCTGACGTCGACTTACTCAGCTTATCCTTGTTTTTCATTACGTTCAACGCCCTATTCAAAGGGGTGTCGAAAGGGGAGCTCTGAGACGACCCCGCGCAACTGCTTTCTTTGTCCTGCGGAAGGAACGTGAACCATTTAGAAATATTAGGGATTAATTAGAATGCAACCATATGGAGCTAATTACGCGGGGGTGTATTCCTTACCAGAACAAGCTCAAGCGCCTTGGTCTTCGGATCCGTGGTAAGCTCCTTTGTTACCGGGTCCTCCTTGTACCGGGCCCTGAGAAAGTTCCTGGTCTGCTTGTCACGGTATTTCTCGAAGCGGGGCGGTAGGCCTTGCTCGGCATGCTCCGCGTCCTCCTTGTCCCATATAGGCTCCGCCACTTTGTAACCGCCGGGACCGAGTTGGTGGACCCCTAAGTTCAACTGCCGCATTTCTTTCCCCCACTGACTTGATTCGGAGGCTGCGGGGCTCTCGCACTTGATCTTGAACTCCTTGTAGTCATCTTCGCTCATCAAAGGATATTTCGCCTTGATCTTCTCATAACTATCACCTTTTTCAATCATTGCCTTCACCATGCTTTTCCAAGTAGACAGGGCCATGCTCACCCTCGTGAGGGCAGCACCGTTCACTTTATTCCCTGAGAGGCGTGTGTTTGCAAACTCAGCGGGGAACTTCTATCGTTCGTGCAGCTTCGTGAAAAGGAGGCTGCGCAAATTCCCTCGGTCCTTATGCCATAGGTTCTCGGTGTTGATCGAGACGGTGCTCCAGAGAATGCACCCGAGCTGAACCGAGTCCCCCTTGACTACGTGTTTGGGCGCCGTCGGATTCCCATCGGAGTTCACTTCAGTAAATTCCTCCCTGACAGTGCCGAGCACATTCGGGCGCCGGTCCTTCTGTTGCCTCTTCGTTTGGCTGCCATCTGTGTGTGTGCTGCCATCATCAGTGGTGGCATCATCAGTGGTGTCATCCCCGACGCCACTAGGGGTTGTGTAGTCAGGATCGATGTCTTCCGCGGCGTCCTCATAGCGGTGAGGTTCTTCCTCCAACTCCAGGGACAGCTCACAGAATTGCTTGCCGCCCAAACCGCCGGCCTCATCGTTATGGGCCACGTTTCGCTCTAAATAGGAAAAAAGTTTGGTTAAAAAGTTGGTTATTGTTAAGGAACAAGATCATGGTCTCATCATTTAGGGTTTGTCGTCACCGAGGCATCCTAAAAGCTAAGCTTTTATCATTTAGGGTTTGTCGACGCCGAGGCACCCTAAAAGCCTAAGCATACATCATTTAGGTTCTCATTGACACTGAGGCACCCTATACAGGCCAAGTTAAGTTTTCATCATTTAGGGTTTATCGATGCCGAGGCACCCTAGGCTGGGCCTAATCACTTGGCTCTATTGCCACCTATGTTGGGTTTATCATCTAGGGTTTATCGATGCTAAGGAGAATTCTTAGTTGGGCCTAATCACTTGGCTCTATTGCCACCTATAGTTTAATGCAGCAAGAATGGCGGGGCAGTTGATCCTACTTAACTAAGTACTAAGATACCTCGGCCCATGCATTAGTCGCAAGTACCCCATATGTCCTATTTTTAGAAAAGTCATGCTAAAATTCACGGAAAATTTCGGCATGACCTTTGCTGAAAATAGGACATATGGAGTACCCGAATTTGCTGGAACGGAAGTTAATCGACATTCCGGCAAACCTATGACCCCCGGGTCTATTTTCCATTATATTAATCTCCCGTCAACAAGCTATTTCTATTACCGTTTATTTTGCAATCTTTACTTTCAATCTAGATCATAAAAACTAGCGGGGCAACCCGCGCATTTGCGCGGCTAGAACTATAATGTATATCCTTCAAGTATTGTACACAACCATTTGTTGGCATTTGAGTATTTGCTTTTCTGCATGGTGAGACCAACAAGATATATCGTCAAATTTAAATAGTTATGTGGCACTAAAATTGGTTCAACAATAATGGGTCATATATGCTATGACAATTACAAACATGCAAATTAAATATGATCGTTCGAAACGAAGAGGCATATTAATAGCTATTAATATATGCATTAAGGGTACCTCTACATTATGTAAAAATATGTACATTTTCTTTCTTACATCATTCTTCTTTTCCAAGCCACTTTAGCCATGAAGTTATGATATTATCCAGAAGTGCATGTTTCATCGGCGGCGATCCCCACTACGAAACAAATGTATTTACAGTCTTGGGTGACTTACTTTCAACTATTTTTCCAAAGTTTTCACAATTGATTAGTGCATGAAACCTGATTTTACGATCTTATTTTGCTTGATTTATCGAGCCCCAACTCCTGTGTCTTTGAAGTGTGCTCATGAGTTAGGTAGACTGATTGCTGCATCGAGTTTCCTAGTACCCGGTTTAAAACAAACATGACTGATTTATGTCATACTATACCGTCAGCTACTCTGTCAAATTTTAGAAAACAAATAATTTCATGTACAGATTTATTGTTTGATTATATGCAAACCACTTTTATAATGTATGAGCTAAGCATGGTAGTGGAACTATGATATTTATCCGCCATACTGAGCACGTGTAGGCCTTGTATGTATTTTGGCATATGATTTTGTGCTGCCGGTTTCTCACAACATTTTAAAGCTCGTATTTATATGATATGTATGGGAGACAGTACGAATTTCACAAGGTATATATGTTTAGTGCTCTATATGTGCGGCTGGGTATTCATGCATCATCACCATACTTTTGTTTGACATCCTTCTTATCCGTCAAGGTTTTTATCTTATTTCTTGCGCCATTGCTCTACTACAATCATGTCCAAATCAAGGAGCGTGTTGCAAACATCTTTACCCGAATTAGAATCTCCATGTGAAAGCTATTTAGGGAAAGATATACAAATTCGCTGAAAGATTGATAGCATTAAATGGATTGTTTGAAAGTGACATATTCATGCTTCAGGCACGTGTAAATTTATATAAAAATAACATTTTATGATAAACTTTTTTAACGCTCTAGGAAACAAACTTGTAATCATAAAAATTTATTTTCCAAACACAACACAAATCTCACCAATTTTCATGGAAATTCAGATGCACATATAAGTCAGCTATATTCTACTATCCCCGCCGGAGCCGGTGGGGCTGCACATGTCAGCATCATGGCCGATGTTTTGCATCTCGACGCGCACAATCCTTGCTGGCCCGGAAGACGCTCCTTCCTCATATGTTTTATCTTTTTTCTTGAATTGCTTATGATTTTTTAGTTTTTTATCATCTTTTTCCCGCTGGCAGCTGGTAGCCTTGGTACTGGCCCATCGAATGGCACACCGGCTGCAGTTGAGGGCCGGCAACCGACCACCAGCTCGTTATGCAGCAACTCCACGACCGATGGCTGCTCGCTCACCGGCTGCCTCCTGAGAGCTCACTTGCCCCCTTCCACTTCATGTTCCTCTACCGCTGCCGCACTGCTCTCGCCCGGACGTTGTCGAGTTTGCGGAAGTGATTGTCGACCGAACCGATGGCACCGGCAATCCCATAGGATCCGACAGTGTTGTGGCAAGAGCGTCTCTGTTAATACGGTGATGATTGTGTGGAGTTCGCTAGAAACAATCTCGCTGGTATGTAGCAGCACGCTAGTTCGGCAGCGGCAGTGCAGGCGTTGAAACCTAAGGAACCCACGGAGAGTGTTGGTCCATCCCGAGCTGTCAGGTCATGGCGCTGATGTCAGACTCTAGCAGGGTGTTGTCGCTCATGTGTGGTGTGTCGAGGTAGTCAGCCTCGCCCGAGATTTTTCACTTCCCGTGATGATGATGGTCTTCATTACCTTGAGTCTTGATTGTTCTTTCCTGCCCCAGTCCGATCGGAGGCTTCTTTTCTGGAACGCTAATGAGGTTCTTCCTCCTTTGTCTAATAGAGATCAACAGCTTCCATCGCGACGCAGACGACCGCAGTGGGACACCTTCTGATGGGATCACGGTTGCGCTTCGTGGAGCAGTGTCCGAGCCGTGCCGAATTATGGGCCACGTATATTTGGTTACATCAGCGATACTTGTGATATTTTTACAGTTATTTACCTTCCTAGTATATAATATATTTTTTTGGTTAACCTCAATCTCTCCATTACGTGTACGTGTTATACACGATCATAATGGAATCCCTTCTCTCCTTTTTTTCACGTTACAATGAAAACCTTCCTGTTTTGTAGCATATGTGAGATTTAATTTTTTTGTGAATAGCAGATAGTATAGTACCTCATAGTCTGCCTCATTATTCCTGGGGCTAGGAGTCCTTATCTCAGTGCAATTCCTAATCTACTGTCCCCGGCACGGCAACCTACATGACATATTTTTTTCTTCTGAATAGCATGCCTGAGATATATGTTAGGCAGCCTCATACGCGAGATATATGTTAAGCTGCCTAGAGAATCTAGACCGTTGAAATATCTTGGTTTTACATTGATAAATCATGGCCGTTCATTTTCTATCGTTTTCTTCTAAAAGGCAATAATAAAGTCTCTACCATAATGGAATCCCTCAAGTAAGTTGTCATCGGTGCGAAAAGGCAATAAAAATTTCTTCTAAAAGTGTGACATCATTTAGTTTAAGAGAAAATGAAGCGTTGCACGAACTTGTGATGGTGAAGAATAAAATCGACATATTGCATAATAAAGTCGCTATCACAAGGGGCAATGCAACGTGACATTCTTTTCCACTAAGGGGTTGAGCATACAAACAAATAAGCACATGGCAACATTTGATTCCCTCTGCGAAGGGCCTATCTTTTACTTTTATGTATTTACTTTTATGCAAAGAGTCAAAGTTTTCCTTCTATTCCTTTTTATTTTTCTCCTTTGGCAAGCATCATGTGGTGAGGAAAGATTTAGGCACATATGTCCAGTTGAATATAGATAGCATGAGTTATTAATGTTGACATCACCCTTGAGGTGAATACGTTGGGAGGAGAAACTATAAGCCCCTATCTTTCTATGTGTCCGGTTGAAACGTTTTGCTTATGTGTATAAGGTGAGTGTTAGCAATCATAGAAGACTATATGATGATTGAGTACGTGGACTTGCCTAAAGGCTCCGATACGTGACCCTTCCTGAAATGATGATGAATTGTAGTTGCAAAGTTGATTGAGAACATAGTTTGTTGGTTTCTAATAGAGTTTTTGCTTTATACTTAAATTGTGTGATGAACTGTCACTTATTCATGAGAAGTCTATGGTACAAGTCCTATGATAAAAGTCTTATGTTTAATTTTGTTTCTATTATAATGATCTACAAGATGCTTCTATGTCCGTATTTTGTTTTTATCGACACCTCTCTCTCAAAGTATGTGGACACGTTTTTCGATTTCGGTTTTCGCTTGAGGACAAGCAACGTCTAAGCTTAGGGGAGTTGATACGTTCATTTTGCATCTTGTTTTCTTACTGTTATTTATAATATTTTTATCCATAATAATGCTTTCTAGAGTAATTCTAATGCCTTTTCTCTCATAATATGCAAGGTATACACAAAGAGGGAGAATTCTGGCACCTGGAAATCCGGACCTTGAAAAGCTACGTCGGGCCACATATTCTGCATAACTCCAAATGAGCTGAAACTTCACGGAGAATTCTATGGAATATTTGATGAATATTGGAGCAAACAACTAACAAAGGGGCCCACCAGGTGGGCACAACCAACCTGGGTGCGCCCTTGTGGGTTGTGCTCACCCAGGGCCACCTCAGGTGCCCATCTTCTGGTATACAAGTCATTTGACCTAGGAAAAATAAGGAGAGCACTTTCGGGACACAGCGCCGCCGTTTCGAGGTGGAACTTGGGCAGGAGCACTGTTGCCCTTAGGCGGAGCGATTCCGCCGGGGGAACTTCCCTCCCGGAGGGGAAATCATCATCATCATCATAACCAACAACTCTCCCATCTTGGGGAGGGAAATCTCCATCAACATCTTCAACAACACCATCGCCTCTCAAACCCTAGTTCATCTCTTGTGTTCAATCTTTTTTACCGGAACTATAGATTGGTGCTTGTGGGTGACTAGTAGTGTTGATTACATATTGTAGTTGATTACTATATGGTTTATTTGGTGGAAGATTATATGATCAGAGCCAATATGCTATTTAATACCCCTCTGATCTTGAGCATGATTATCGTTTGTGAGGAGTTACTTTTGTTCTTGAGGTCACGGGAGAAATCATGTTGCAGGTAATCATGTGAACTTGATATGTGTTTGGTATTTTGATTGTATGTATGTTGTGATTCCCTTAGTGGTGTCATATGAACGTCGACTACATGACACTTCACCATATTTGAGCCTAAGGGAATGCATTTTGGAGTAGCAATTAGATAGTGGGTTGCGAGAATGACAGTAGCATAAACCCCATTTTATGCGCTATTCCATAAGGGACCAATTGGATCCAAAAGTTTAAAGCTATGGTTAGAATTTATTCTTAATACTTTTCTCGTAGTTGCGGATGCTTGCGGGAGGGCTAATCATAAGTAGGAGGTTTTTTCAAGTAAGAACAACACCTAAGCACCGGTCCACCCACATATGAAATTATCAAAGTACCGAACACGAATTAAGCCAACATGATGAAAGTCACTATATGATATTCCCGTGTACCCTCAAGAACACTTTCCTTATCATAAGAGACCGTTTTGGCATGTCCTTTGCCTCCAAAGGATTGGGCTACCATGCTGCACTTTTGTTACTACTATTATTACTTGCTCGTTACAAATTACCATGCTATCAAACTACTCCACTACTTACAATTTCAGCACTTGCAGACATTACCTTACGGAAAATCACCTGTCATTTCCTTCTGCTCCTCGTTGGGTTCAACACTCTTACTTATCGAAAAGAGCTACAATTTATCCCCTATATTTATGGTTCATCAACCTACTATGTTTTTGTGGGTTGTTTTTGGCTCTAAAAAAATTAAAGAATGATTGACTTGACTTGTCATGGCGATTAGATAAACCTTTTTCAGGTTGCATGCAGAGTATAGGGGCAGGTTGTTCTTGTCGAGCATGTCTCCCTTTTGCAGCTTATAGACGCGTCACATATCTGTGGGCTCCCCGATGTATATATACTATCCTTTACTGACAATTAGGGGGACCCACACAATCTATCCCTTTGACCCAAAAACGAGAAGGGTTTGACCATGATGGTTTCCTATTGATACTAGTAAGGTACACGCTCATTGCACACATGAGATTTTGTAACCAAATTATGAACAAATACCACACTATAGCATGTAAGCTTTGAGTCATATATGCATGATGTAGATGTTCGTTTAATTCTTATAGTTCATCTCATCCAAAATCAATTATTTTAAGATTCATGGAATTCTGCATTGTAAAGCATAAAGTAAAAACAAAAAGTGACAATTAATTTAGAAAAAAATTGGGCAATTAAGATATGGAAAATTCTAGAGAACAAAGGAGAGGTGCTTGTGTTTTGAGGTTTATGCATTATGCTTAAGTTCAACCATGGAGTCTTCTAGATTGTACATATGGCAGAATCTGATGGAATGCAGATGATATCCAACAGCCAGTAGTGCTCAGATTTTCCATCTCTGTACCGTTGGATTGGCTTCATCTAATGACCAACTTTCAAAGTTATTCGCACACTATATAGGGGTATAGATATATAGATATAGATGTGTCCCATGATAGACCAAATAAAGTTTGAGCGCATGCGTGGGACGACCCCCCCCCCCCCCCCCCCAGCCGCTTCGAAGTTGGGAAACCGACATCGTATGTATTGAACCAGGCTTGAAGTTGGGAAATCGACATCGTACGTAGTTGGTGGCCCATCGAAGTTGTGCATTCGGGATTTAAACACATCACACACTACCGTACCCATACATATTTTCGGGCCGCATGCAGTGTATACGGGGTCTTCTAATCGACCACGTCTCCCTTGTGCGGTTTTTTGTGACAGCACGCATATCTGTGGGCTCCCTGAATGTATATATATCATCCCTTTGACCAATAATGAGGGGTATATGTTGTCCATGAATGGATTCCTCCTAATTGGTGTTAGGGCCGGTCACCGTCACATGTCGCTCAACCAAAAGCTCGAGCTGATGCGTTGTCAGGATTCCCTCCCACATGCTCGAGAGGTAGGAACTACGTCTAAATTATACATTATTCTATATTAAAAAACACATGACCCCTTCCCAACGTACATCCTTTTGGGCCGCATGCAAGAGGTACTGGTTTTGTGGTCCCTCTCGTGCGATTTTTATGATGGTTCAATCTATTGGTCCAAGCGGTTTATCGACAACAACAATTGTCATTTAACAAACGATAGATCCATTGGTCCGTCTTATGGTAGGTCATGGCAACATGCATGTATGACCAAAGTATCGATCATTACGTGCATCCGCCTCGCTGACACGAAGTGGGAGGTGGTGGGCCAAGCATCCTAGCTAGGTACGACGATGCCAGTTTGGGACACCTAGGTGCCTGGGCACCTTGCCTCTTCATCGTTGGATCCGGTTCAGCGATTGATTTGGAAACCAATAAAAATGCATCAATTGCTAGTTAATTTGGCAGGCTTTAATTCGTGGACCGTCCCATGCATGCATGTCGCGTGATAAAAAGGCAGGGTATTAATATGTAAGTCGACATTTATTACTTTTTTATATAGCATGTATTCTACCCCTTGTATGTATAACAGATCAAATTAGGAATGGGTGTGTATGACGCAAGATTTCATTGGATATATACACACCCCGAGAATGCACATAATTTTGGTAGTAGGCATTGCATACCTGTATTAAATAGTTAGGAAATAAAATAAAACATAAATAGTTCTAAAAGTAAATTATTGGGTATATACGTATCCGCATGTGTACATAATTACATGAGTCGGTATTTGATACCCGTATTTGTACATAATATCGTTAGTAGGTTTTTTTGTGGTATCGTTAGTAGGTATTAAATACTCATATATTTACATAAACTACTGGGTATATACGTACCCGATATGTACATAATTTTGTTAATAGGTATTAGATACTCGTATTAAATAGTTAAAAAATAAAACGTAATAGTCTAGAGAATAATTTACTGGATATATATAACCGCGTATGCACAGAATTTTATTAGTAAGTATTATATACCCGTATTAGATAGTTAGGAAACGAAAATACGCGTATTAGATACCCATAGTAGTTTAAAAGAACATAAAATATTACTATGATTTATTGTATGGTAAGTCTTGCATGCCTAATTGTTAAAAACGAAAATAAAATGTAAACATGGAAAGTCTTGCATGAAGAATAATTAGGAAACAAATCAAACATTCATTGTGCGGCGGTACATACCTAAAACAATCTAGGTGCCCGGGCACCTATATCCCGAATAATAAAGCACGGATTGAGTCTTCGGGTTGACCATCGCGGCGTTTTTGCGAAAAAGCCCTTGTGATTTTTGTTATTCAACTCGCACTCCTTTTTTGAGTGAAAAAAATGATTCCTTTTTTACTCCTCACCTCCATACGCCCCTCTTCTCCATATTCTAGGGTTGGAGCCGCCGCCTCTCCGGCGTGCCCGCTGGTGCTCCGTCCGCCCCTCTTCTCCATCTTCTCCCCCAACCCCTACTCCTCCTAGTCCCAACCATGGTGGACGACATGACCGCTGGCGCTCCGTCCTCTCCTCTTCTCCATCTTCTATCCTCCCTTTCTCCCTCCTCCGTCCATGTCCCGTCCCCACCTCCCCTCACCCTTACTCCCCACAGGCCCACGAGGAGTGAGGAGTGAGCATGCGCGGGCGGAGTTGGTGGACGAGTTGGGCCATGCGTGGAGGACCTCAAGTACTGCCTCCCCGCCAGCTACCAACTTCTTTGTCCCCCCAAGCTACATTGCACGGATACTTGGATACGTATCGGATACGCGATACGGGGATACGCCCGATACACCAATTTTCTGAAAACATGGATGCGATACGTTTATATATAGATAGTACTGGTTTTCAGCAGATCCGGGCGAGGTGAGTAACCCTGCTTCTCTCTATTGGCTACAGAGACAGATTTACTCTCTATTAGCTACAGAGACAGATTTAGGGTCAGTTTTGATCCGTTTGTATTCAGGTAATTAGTCAAGGTGTGAATGATATGCCACTATTGATGCTGGAGGTTGTGATGCAGCGCGAGTAGCACAAGTTCATCATGTCCACTGCCGTCATTGAATATCAGGTTCAGTCTTCTTGATTTTCTACTTGAGCTGTTACTCATTACTTTTTTTTAAAATCTGGGTATATATCATAGAGTTGGTGTAATTAAATGATGTAAGGGGGTAAGGAACCAAACTGTGTAAGACGAACTTGTTAGTCCAACCTTGTTGGATATTGCTTGGAGATTTGCCCTTTTTAAGAAATCAAAAACAGTCTGTAATCTGGACGTGTACTAACGTTGCGTGAACATTTTTCTGTTTAAACTGGGCGTCCAATCTCTGTAAGCTGGGCGTCGCCTGTACTTTATATTAGTCCAATGTTTGCCAGTCCCTTATTGAATCCCTATTTAATGTAAATCCATGAACAAATAAGTTTATGAACAAGTTCCTGTTTGCTCCCTGTTTGATTCAAGTCTGAAAGATTCATAGATGCTACACTTCAGTTAGTAAATAAACAAAAATTTAAGACTGATAATATTATGAAAGAAATATATTCCATCCGCCTCTACCCCTTTTAAATATATATTTAAATGTGCATGCCCACTTCGTCGGAACACCGCCCAATGCTGGAAGACAATCCGCTGTCCGATGGTGTTGCACAGTTCGCCGCAACTTCGTCGGCTGGTTCTCCACTTGAGGTATGTAGACAAGGAGGATTGAAATTATGGTCTTTGGTTTTCTGCAACCTAATGTTCATTGCTTCAGATATGTCTTTGGTCTTATTTTATCACTGGTTGTGATTGTGGTACATAACACTCTGATGTTGAAAGCGTGGATCAGGTCCTATAGTAGCTATCTTTGATTTACATCCAGAGTTCAGTTATAATTATAGGCTGGAAACATTATATTATTTTGCTGTCTTATTTTGTTTGTGAAAGTAGCTGCAACAAGTAGCAGTTCGAATTGATGCAGGAAAGTAAGTAAGGCTTTGATTGGAAAATTTGTGTGTTGGCATAGGCTGAAGCAAGTACCTTTACTATTTGTATTTGTTTGAATCTTTGTGTGTTGTCATAGCTGAATCAGTAGTTTTTTTAAGCTTATAGCTGAATCAGTAGTTGGTGCAGCAAGCACCAGCTTAACTTAATGCTAGCAATTACTTGAAGCCTTGATATGCTTTTGCCGACTGGGTAAACTAGCACCTCTTCAATCTGTATGCTTGAATCTTTAGTTTGTCCAGCTAGCTGCTAGCAAGTAATTAAAGCCATGATCTGCTCTTGCCGACAAAATAATCTTGGACGAAACATCCAGATCAGTCCACTATGGGCCCATCCAGTAGCTTATGCATCATATAATTAGCTTTTCAAGATTATCTGTCACTCCACTATTTACTGTATTGTTATAACTGCTCCCTATTTTATTGAAATCCATGCTGATTGCATCTTTGGAAATTTTGGAATATTGTTTGAACAAGGTAATTGTTGGAGTTTTAACTTCAATTTTTGTTGTTGTTACACAAAATGTCATCTCCACCGACTTTGCCGGAAGACCATCAGCCATCGCCTAGACCTACTTCACTGCAGGTATCTCTTTTTCTTTGTGTAAATTATGATTGAGCTATGTTTGATTTACAGTGATTTACAGCCAGGGTTTACTGATGGTTAAACTAGAAATTTAAATTGATTTGACAAAGTATTTAATGCAATTGGTCTATTGCCATACGCTCAACCAAGCACCTCTTTGATCTGTACGTTTGTCATCTTGTTTCCTTTATCAAACTATATGCAGCAAGTAACAATTTGAATTGATGCAAGCAAGTAGTAACCATTATAGCGGCACGGTAAACTTCTAATATTCCGTCCAGAATATCTTGCAGCAATATATGTGAACAAAAAAATGGTGATCTTTTCAATCTATTATATGGTTCTATACCAAAGGAATTGACCCCAATTATTATCCAGGAAGAGTACCAGCCATAGTGCTTCTTGCTGTACAATATCCACATATTATATTTTATACTTGTGACGCAAATTTTATTCTTTTGCAAAAATATGGTTTTACAGGGTGGATGCGAACTCCGAAAACAAATTCTGGGACAACTGCTAACATTCAACGACAACCAATGTGAAGACAACATACCTGCGGGCGTACTAAAATTCCTGAGTTGTATCAAGAAAACCAAAATTAAAACTGCTATGTAAAGTCTCGAGATATTTGTGCAGATTGATTCTGTAATTAAGCTACTATGGAAACTTTATTATTTCTTCAAGATTTATTTACTTGGTGCTAACTTCCATTTTCTCTCAACAGGACATGTGCTATTATGAAGAAGGAGCTTCTCTATTGGATGGCAGACCGTGATGGTGGTTTCAGATATGAAGCTAAGCAAAGCACGCCTCATAATTTGGATGTAAACGAATAGGGCCAATTAGATATTGTTGGCTGTAAATGACATGAGTATTTAGCTTTCATAAAATCTACTTCCTCTGTCCCATAATATAAGAACATTTTTGCTTGAAAAACGTTCTTACATTATGGGACGGAGTGAGTAGATATGTACTCTTTAACAATAAGTTGTGGATGAGGGTGGTCCTAAATGTGTGTTGAATTTACCAACATTGGTTAATATTGGTTTTACTGTCAACATTGCATAGTGAAGACATATTTTACAAGAATGATTATAGATCCACCTATGCTGGTGCTAGATCTATCGTTGGCATGAACTATGTAAAATAGTATGTTAATTCTGTACTTGTAACGTTTCAACTCACCTGTCTAGCTGAAGTGTTGCACGGCTCATCTCGCTTCTCTAACTGAAGTGATGCCCTCATGGTGTTTGATGAATTGCTATTTCTCCACCGCCCCTACATCAAGCTGCACACCAGGAAGATGGTTCATATTGGGTACAGCATGTCGCCGAAGTACATGGTTCTCTTTCTCGTTCCTTATTTCTTTCAGAAGTTCATTACTTATTTGCTTGCTAAATTTATGTTCACGAGAGACTAATTGTATTTTGGAATTTCGCAATCCCTTCTATCTCTCTGTTATGACTTTGGTTTTTTGCCTTGTTATGCTAATATAGCTGGCTGACTTAAGTAGTAAAATAAACCATGTCCCTTCCACAAAATAGGAATTTTTTACTGTTACATACTCATCAAAGTTACATGGTGTGCAGTTTAGAAATTTGATTAGTAGGGGACTTTTACTACATGTCCAGTTATGGTTTCATGATAAAAGGAGCGCACACCAAACCTTTGTTGAATTGCTACTTGAACAAAATGTATGGAGTTCTTGCTGCGTGCTTCAAGTCATCAACCATGTAAAATAAATCCTATAAGTTGTTCTCACCACACAATCATTTGAACCAATTTTGTAAAGTTACTATGATATGATTATTGTTTTTGTAAGCTTCCCTATATATATATATATATATATATATATATATATATATATGTATGTATGTATGTATGTATTGGAGCTATTAACTCTGCAAAAGCCAGTAAAATATATATGCAGACTTGCATAGAAATAATTCATTTTAATTGTTATTTGGTGATTATGGGTCAGACATTGTCTGACGGTCAATGAATTACCTCTTGTGTTTCCTGGGTTTAACATCTAGAAATGGATGGCTAGTTATTTTATATGGCATTTACTCGCCAATAAATCATGTGTCATTATAGTAATTGTTTTGTCTTATTACTAAAAGGTCTAACTGATGTGCATCAGGATCATAAGACATAAATGGTGTCGAACCATATAATATTCACCAAGATCATAATTTTATATTTTGTTAACAAAGATCTTAATTATATGTTTTGTTTTCGTAAAAAAATCGTCAGATGATTGTCCATGATTTATATTAACATATCGGCTAGCAGCTAGGCAACCAGTTCAAACTGAGATTGGCTTAGCTAGCTGTAACCATCGAGCTATTAGGGCATCTGGTGTAATTGATGGTGTACTGGGGTCATTGTTTTACGCTTTATGGACCTTGACAACCTGCAACAAAATTATTCCCGGCTCAATTTTGTCAAAGAATGTACAGTGCCCCCTAGAGTAATTGTCTGGTTGAGCTAATGTGTAACATGTAATATGTACATGATCATTTAATTTCAATCTGCTACGAAATTGTTGCAACAGGTCGTGTTTGATCACTTTTGAGAAGCATCTAAATTTTGTACAATGACATTGCCTGACATGATGTGAAGAGTGGAGCCGCTTTACTATAGATTGGGAGCCGGCCACGACCCGATGACCCATGGTATGTAGATGATACACCGGTGTGGCGTTGCAAGGGACCAGGAGGAGCTCACGATTTTCCCGGACATGGAGGAGCTTGCGATTTCCTGGCTAGGACTGCCTGACCCTGCTGAGCATGTGGAGGACGCATGTGGATGACTAGGAGTCTGGTGTTTTCTTTGCAGCGAAGCACACGAGTCCCCCGATGCAACACACACTCTTTTTTTATTGGATATAAAAAATGATGCTTAATGACACATGAAGCAGGTTGTGTGCTTTTTCTTTGCCCGGTGCAATGCACGGGCATTTGTCCTAGTATATATAACTAAAGATATATATAGTCACGATATTCGTCATCCTGGGTGAGGAATAGTTATTCTTCACCCCCTCTATTTTACCATCAATGCATCGTAATTTTACGTTTCGTATGTTTTGTCTTATTTCCAACGCAACAAGGGACCGTAAGAAAATATATCATCGCCGTAATTTTTTTTTATGTTATGTAAAATTACAAATGTAAAAACATAGTCTAAAATACACATAAACGGCAAATTTTCTTGTTTTATGACCTATATTTTTATTTTCTTATGTCAAATTTTACGCAGTGAATCAATAGGAATGTAACTATCTGAATTCCAAACATAATTTAATTATGAAATGATCGTAAGATTACCTCGGATGAAGAAAACTTATTCTGCACCCTGGGTGATGAATAGTGACACTATATATATATCCTAGGGTGCTTTCGGGTTTGCGAGGCAGGTGCCACCAAAGTTAAGCATTGTGTATTTAAAGTTTTAAACATTCCCAATATTCCTACATATACTTGGCCACTTCCAGGAGGTTCTTGACTTCTGTCCCCTCTCACCAATCTTCGACGACGCGCCCAACCGTGGGAGCGCGCGGTCAAAGTTGTGCATTGGAATTTTGAACATCACAGACCACCCTTTTCACTCATATATATTTGAGCCACATGCTGGTGTGGTTGTCTTCTAACCCTCTCTAACGTTTTTTTTGCTGCAAAGATTTTGATGACACTCAACGGACACGAGTATAATATCTTAAACGTGTGTGATATAAGTGCGCTGTGAATCACCATGCCGGTGCAAGCGCGAGCAAAGGTGGAGGTACTAGCTCAACCGTGTGCGATGCAAGTGTGATGTAAAATCACCACGACCGCGCAAGCGCGAGCAAAGGGTGGAGGTACTGGCTTAACCGTGTGCGATGCAAGTGCGCTATAAAATCACCACTTGTGCAAGCTAAAGGCGGGTAAGTTTATTAGGAAATTAGGACGAACCGTGTGCGATAGGCCAGCTAGCTAGAAATAAAAAACAAACTACCCGCCTTGAGCGTTGCAAAAATCGGCGGTTCCGCCACTTTTCCTTATTATCATACACGCATATTGTTATTAGACCGTGCACGATCTTGGGCACTCCCACCCCGCATCAATTCCTTTACCCAAATTTTAGTAGCCTCCATACTTCAACCGTCACCCATACTCCTCCAGCACCGACCTTATAGTAAAATTTTAGTAGCCAAGGCATTTGAACCATCGCCCTCCCTCGTCCACCACCATCTCCACCCACCATTAATAAAATTTTCAGTAGCTATGGCGTATCCTGAAACAGCCCTCATCCACAATCCCCCACCCGCCCCCTCCCCCCTCAAACCCTAGCTCACGGCAGGCGTCGGAGCCGCCGCCAACCCCTGCCGGTCTTCCCGTTCCTCTTAGCTTAGATAATAAAGTTCAGGTTTACCCAACGATTCCCATACCGTCGCCCTACTCCCTTGAGTTTTTAGATGAGGCCTGTGGTGTCCCTCCGCACCAGATCCACACCCCCTGCTGCAGAATGTCGCAGCCTAAGCTCGACCACGTATCCCGGGGAGCCCCACAATCGTTCGGCCAAGAAGAGGTTTATCATGGCCTCTCCAGCGGATGTTGGAGAGGTGGCCGTTGTTCGCCCCGACCTGTCGATCCCGGAGCAACACGTCGCCGTGGATGCCATGAAGTCGTTGACTATGTTGACATGTCGAAGGCTTCATGTCAGCGGGCTAGCTTATTACTGTATCTCGGGAAAGCAGGCTACGACATCAAGCTCGTCCATAGCGATGGTTTCACACGGGCCATGTCACAGGTTAAGTGGTCCATCCCCAACCCCTCTAGTTCAACCACCGTCGATCTCTTCGGCAGCCCTGCTGCTGATTTCCTCTGCCAAGCAGTCAAGGATTTGCGATCTTTATACGCCATCGAGCCCACTTTGTCATTTCTGAAGGACACGTTCTACGGAGGCGGCTTGGGATCCTCAATTGCCAAGTCAGATCTTATCGACCACGACCACGAGGAGGGCACCCACGAAGGTTCTTCCAAGGTGAAATAGCCCATTTGTGACATCAGAGAGCGCACCATGGGTCTGTGCTCTTCCAACTAGAAGGATCCCATCCATGAAATGTGAGGCAACATTCTATCACCAAATCTTATATTTTCTAGCTTGCCAACCCGTACCCTTTGTTGTAGTAGCATTTCTCGTGCGGTGATTTAACTGTGTCGTGTTTAATTATTTCCGTTATGCAAAAATGTATTGTTAGGGCTATGTGATGTTTAAATATGAATTGTCCACTTCAGTTTCACGAATAGATATATTTGGTAGTTTATAGTGAGTAGACGCCTTGTTTATCTATATTTGGTTGTTAGGTTGGTTGGAGTGAGCATTTTTTCAGTTATCGAGCAAATGCCTTGTTTATATGTATTTGGTTCTTAGTTTGGTTGCCGTGAGCATTTGTCCGGTTATCAAGTAGATGCCTTTTTTATCTGTATTTGGTTGTTACGTTGCTTTTTTAGCATTTGCCCAGTTGTCAAGAAGATGCCTTGTTTATCTGTATCTGCTTGTTAGGTCGGTTGTAGTGACCATTTGTCCAGTTTTCATGCATATGCCATGTTTATCTGTATTTTCTTGTTAGGTTGGTTTAGTGAGACTCTGTCCAGTTTTCAATGGCTATATTTGGTTATTATACTGGTCATTTATGCCTTGTTTATCTCATTCATTCACAATGTGTTGTTCATTATGTGCAAGTCAGAACTGTGGCGCTCGACCACATCAATACCAGTTTAAACGGCTATATTTGGTTCCAGTTATTCCTGGTGTAGTTAACACATGCTCTTTATCCAGTGTGATGTTTAAGCATTCCCTACGTTTATCCAGTGTGATGTTTAAGAATTACCTATGTTCCATTCATTTTCAACAATGCCAGTTTGAATTGCAATATTTGATGGCTGTTAAGCATGCTGTCGGCAACATTGCCTTCCATTTTATATCTGCTTTAACAGCACCCTGAAAAACCAACACATTCAAGCTATCATTTGGATATGATGTTGTTTACCTTTTCTATATTTGTTTGATGTTAAGGTTTTTGTACTTATCATGCCTTTCCACTACTTATGCAGGACACCAAAGGGAGTGGCCACCATTTTCTGCCGAGATTAGCTTTATCCCTCGGCGTGTACTCCCCCCATCGTTCCATAATGTAGTGCATACCGATCCAGGCCTGGACACTTGTTAGCTTCGAATATTGACTTGTTGCTTGTAGGTACATGTGCCCTTGGCAAGGATCCACGCATCGACCCTTTTCGCTTATGGGGCAATGAGATATTCATGAACAAGCATTAACTGAGGAAACTGATAAGGATTATTAGCAAAAATATACGAATAGTGGCAAGCAAATTATTTATTTATGCTCTATCCAACACAACAGTGAGCTGTAGGATGGTAACTACAAACTCTGCAGCCTTCTCTTTTTACTGCCCATAATGAGTTGTTAGAAAACAATGTCTTATTCTTTTTCGTTCGCAGTGGTTCCCGAAGCAATTCACTCAAGATTACCTCGCAAAGTACATGATTGGTGGACACACAATGAAGGTTTAAGTATTTCATCCAGACTACAATGAGCATCGAGAAGTCGTAATAAAGATAGTGAAGGATGGACCGGCAGTCATCACAAGGGGTTGGCCTAGAGTCATGCGCGCATTACGCATGGAGGAGGGCACAATATGGGCATTCCGCTTCGCCTTCTCCAGCAACCAGAATGTCTTTCGCCTCTCTCCTTACAGTCTTTAGTACAATTGCGGTTCATCATTCTTTACTTGGTTCTTCTGTAGTTCTTCAGTATATGTACTTGTGCATTAAATTATGCATTCGTGGTTGAACCTATATTTATAATAAACATGGTTGGATATGAAATAAGTGATTGCCTACATTCAAATTCAAAACATGTGATTTTTAATTTAGGGATTAATTAGGGATTACACTGCACGCGGTTTGCAAAAGCGAAACGTCTGCGATAGAACTGGAGATCGGAAATGTTTCTAGAATCCACTACGTGTGCGATCAATCTCTACAGCACACCTGACATTCTCTTGAAAAACTATTTGTGTTAGGACACCTTGTGCAAACGTTTACCATATAAAAACTGTGTGTGATGGGAAACCTTTGCCATACAGTTTCTTCTACCCGTCGTGTGTGATGCATTCAATAATGCGAATGATAAAATTGTTAATATCATGTGCAATGGCAACGGTATCACAAACGATTTAATGGGGAAAATTGTGTGTGATGTACCTGTGAACGGAAACATTTTTCTTGGGGCGACTGTGTGGGATGTACATACGAACGGAAACGTTTAGCCGAGACTAATTGTGTGGGATGTACTTGCGGCCGGAAAAATTCGCCTGTATAATTGTATTTTTAGCTCTACTCTACGTATTACCATATTTGAGTGCTTGCTGGTTGCACACGACCTCATTTTGACGAGCTTGTGTGTCAGGAGGGCATATCCTTGACGGTTTCTGGGTCGTGTGGGAAGGACCCCCATATCGCCGTCAGTCACTTGGCGACGGTTTCGAACGCCGTCGCGGAAAGGTGTTAAAAACCGTCTGTATAGCACCGACGCGTACTAGTGCATTTAGCTAAAAAAATCAGTAAATGAGCTGAAAAATAGCAAATGAATTCAAAAAGGTACACGTTTGTCCGAAGCACAAAAGTACACTTTTCAAATGCGAAAACACATAAGCACCCTAACTATTACAAAGATTCCCTACATTTTATCCAAAGTGGGACTTTTCAGATATATAAGTTCGGAAACTCACTAGAGAAGAAAGTGATGATAGTGAAGCCGGTCACATCCTAGAGTGGGATCTTTGGGTG
Source organism: Triticum monococcum (assembly GCA_034509565.1). Lineage (NCBI taxonomy): Eukaryota > Viridiplantae > Streptophyta > Magnoliopsida > Poales > Poaceae > Triticum > Triticum monococcum. The sequence continues at coordinate 739,766,316 of CM067847.1, read as the reverse complement.
TGAAACTTCTTCTTCGTGTGTGTCCCTTTGCACCGTAACCATGGACAATTTTCATCACTTAACTGGATGCTCGGGTCAATATTCACTATGAAGGGAGCAATTTCATGAAACTTTTCATAATATTCTGACATGTTTGTCTTGTCATCCACTCCCATGATGTTTCGTTTCGCTGAAAGAACTATGTGGCCCTTTGGCTCATCACATGATCTATTTGCTTCCTTATCTTTTCTTTTTCTCGGCTTGGTAGACATGTCCTTCACATAGAAAACCTGCGCCACATCATTAGCTAGGACGAATGGATCCTTTGCGTGCGCAAGATTGTTGAGATCCACCATTGTCATTACGTACTACGGGTCTTCCGTTACCCCACTCGTGTCATATTGACCCATTTCCACCGATACAAAGGGACCTTCAAACCACGTCCATAGTCAAGTTCCCATATGTCCTCTATGTAACCATAATATGTGTCCTTTCCCCTCATGGTTGCTGCATCAAAGCGGACACCACTGTTTTGGTTATAGCTCTTCTTATCTTGGGCGATCATGTAATGTATTCCCATTTATCTCATACTTTTTGAAAGTCATTATATTCGAAGATGGTAACTGGGGCAGCAAGTACAGGTCATCTTCAACAGCGGCGTCATGCATGGCACGTGTCTGCAACCAACCGGCGAAAATCCCCGTTTGTTCACGTGTAATCCAGTCGTCAAACTACTCCGAGTGTTTGGAGCGTAGAATATCCTTGTGTTCCACCATATACAGAGGCACCAAGGTGGAATTTTGTAGAACTATGTCGTGTGCTTGAGTGAGAGAATGCCCGTTGTCGGTGTCAAAACCGGCGGATCTCGGGTAGGGGGTCCCGAACTGTGCGTCTAGGCCAGATGGTAATAGGAGGCAAGGGACACGAAGTTTTACCCAGGTTTGGGCCCTCTTGATGGAGGTAAAACCCTACGTCCTGTTGATTAGTATTGATGATATGGGTAGTACAAGAGTAGATCTACCACGAGATCAGAGAGGCTAAACCCTAGAAGCTAGCCTATGGTATGATTGTTGTTCTGTATGTTGTCCTATGGACTAAAACCCTCCGGTTTATATAGACACTGGATAGGGTTAGGGTTACACAAAGTCGGTTACAATGGTAGGAGATCTATATATCCGTATCGCCAAGCTTGCCTTCCACGCTAAGGAAAGTCCCTCCCGGACATGGGACGAAATCTTCAATCTTGTATCTTCATAGTCCAGGAGTCCGGCTGAAGGTATAGTCCGGCCATCTGGACACCCCCTAATCCAGGACTCCCTCAGTAGCCCTTGAACCAGGATTCAATGACGACGAGTCCGGTGCGCAGATTGTCTTCGGCTTTGCAAGGCGGGTTCCTCCTCCAAGTACTTCATAGAAGTATTTGAACACAAAGGTAGTGTCCGGCTCTGCAAAATAAATTTCCACATATTGCCATAGAGAGAATAATATTTACAAAAATCTAATCAGCTGACGTATTCCATAGTGTGTCATCGCACCACGGCCAAGCCCTTATTCGAATCATTTTACTGCCCCACCTCAGCGCGTTATGCGAGGCGGTTTCCTCGGCACGTCTTGTTAAAGCAGAGATCGTGTCCCCTTATTCCGGGATTCTCATCAATACGGGCGTGGGTAACCCAACCGCGCCATTGATTACGACGCTTGAGAGATAAGCGAGTTTTACCAGGCTGGTGGGGACGCATAGTCATGTCCACCCATATAAGGGGATAAGGATCCACCTTTTCACCTACGCCTTCTTCCTCCGTTGCCTATCCATTTTCGCGCACTCGAGCTCCAGCGCCCAAGTCCGCACTCTCCACCTCAACCTTCTCCAGCCATGTCCGGAGCGGGAGGCAAGTGGATGGTCTCCTCCATTACGGAGGGACACATCAAAAGACTAAGGAAGGCCGGATACTTGTCTAACGACATCACGCACCGGCTTCCCGAAGAGGTGCAGCTCATCCCCACCTCTAGGCCCCATGAGAGGGTGGTGTTCCTCCCCCATTTCCTCCGCAGACCGTGCTTCCCTCTCCACCCATTCGTCCGGGGGCTCATGTTCTACTACGGCCTGGATTTCCATGATCTGGCCCCGAACTTTGTCCTCAACATCTCGGCGTTTATCGTCGTGTGCGAGGCTTTCCTCCGCATCCGCCCCCATTTCGGCCTATGGCTCAAGACTTGCAATGTCAAGCCGAAGGTGGTGCGCGACAACCAGGCGGAGTGCGGAGGCACCATGGTGGGCAAGATGCCCAACGTCTTATGGCTTGAGGGCTCCTTTGTGGAGACCATAAAGGGGTGGCAATCAGGGTGGTTTTACACCACCAAGCCACGCGACCCTAAGTGGGTTGCAGCCCCCGAGTTCCGACCCGGACCCCCTATGCGGCTCACCTCCTGGAAAGAGACGGGCCTGTCGTGGGGTAAAAAAGGAGAGCTGACCGGACTCCAAACATGCGTCCAAACCCTGGTGGACAAGCAGCTCAAAGCTTGTCAACGTAGTCCAGGTTATGCTCATCTGCCGGATCCTCCCGTGTCAACAACGGGCTTTCAACCTATGGGAGTTCGACCCAGTGTGGCACCCAACTCTAAGCAGGCTCTTCGACACGATGTATGAAGATGCCTGGAAGGTGCTTTTCAAAGGCGCCGAGGCCCCCGCATCCACTACCGAGGATCGCGGATTCAGCACGCAGCGTCACGCTCATGCGGTAAGCTATTTTTACCTGTTACAGGGTATTAGTTTTTCATAGTTTGACCCCCTGTGGGATCTAAGCTCCCTTACCTTTGATAGGATTGGCAGGAGACGTCCGGACAGATCAACTGTCTGGCTCCTTTGCCCGAAGGCCCAGCAGACGCTTGCTTGGCGAAGCTGCTGGTTCCGGCACCCTATGTGGTGCCGGAGAAGAAGGCCAAGAAGAAGGCCACAGGGACTCGAAAGAGTGCCCGGCGCCAGGAGGCGTCGGATCCATCATCCGCCGACTCCAAGACGCACTCCTCCCATGAAGACGAGGAGGAGGAAGAAGAGACCTCTCCCCCTCCAGCGGAGGGAGGGAAGAAAAGGAAGGCTGCCCCAACTGGGGAGGCCGAAGGGTCCAAGAAGGGGAAAACCCTTCCTCCGGACTACTCCACCAATGCCGACGATGGCGAAGAGGAGTGGCTGCCCAGGGCCAAGCCCCTGGCAAAATCGTAAGTATTCGGATACTAGAGTAATTCATAGTATTCCTTTATTGCACAACTTTCCCTTATGTCGAACATAATTATGCAGCCCACCCAAAGACCGGCTCGACGCGTCGTTGAGCGGTTCACTAGACTCGTCGGATGTGAATTCGCTTCTGACGGCTTCCTCCCCCGCCCTACGGACGACGCCGAAGTGTTGTCCCAACAGGTTCCAAGCCAGGAGGAGGTTGTCCTGGAGGCGCCGCAAGGCGACCTCCCGGACTCCAGGGGTGAAGGGGATAAAATCTCCCACGGCTCCAAGTCCGGCTCTAGGCCGGACACCGCCCTGGAACCTTCAAAGGTTCCGGAGTCTGGCGGGCGACCTCCTTCCAAGAGGAGCAGGCCCTCCGTGCCGGTGACCCCCGTCCAACCGAAGGCGCCGGGCAATCTGTTGGAGGCGCTCAAAGGCGCCTCCATCAAGGAGGAGCATCACACCATTATGAGTGCGGTGGTCCAGAAGGTTCAGTCCGCCAAGAGCGGACTGACTGAAGCTTGTACTAGCCTTTTAACAGGCTTTGAGGTAAGTAAATAATATTATCGCATAGACAATAGCCCCTGATGCTCTGTTTTGTGTTCGGGAAGAAAAGCCGAATAGAGGATCAAATAGAATTCGCTGGAGTCTAACAATAAGGAGTCAATATGCGTATGCAGGCTTCTCTGCTGGCGTCTGCCGCACTGACTGCGGAAGTGGACACGCTAAAGCAGAACCTTGAGCAGTCCGAGCAAGAGCTCGGGTGTGCCAAGAAGCAGCTCGAGGACGAGGAAGGTAAGAAATACCTTGTTTAAATATAAATAAATAAATATATATATTTATATATATATATAAAGGTGCAATTGCAAAAAATGACAGGATTATCATGGCTATTGTAGGGGCCACGTCTGAGGTGGCGGCCCTTAAGCAAGCGCTGCTCGAGGCCGAGCAGAGGGCGGCCACGAAGCACACCGTGGGGGAGAAGTATGAGGCCGAGGTTGGCAAGGTGCGGCAAGAGCTCCAGGCTCTCATGGAAAACCATGAGAGTTTGGAGCTTGACTCAAGGACGCGAGCGTCCGAGCTCGCGGTGGCTATTGAGAATGCCAAGTCTGCCGAGGCCGAATCCCAGAAGACCCTCCAGGAGTTGGATGAGGTGAAAAGATAGCGGCGGGTAAGGCATTCTTTATGCAAAGCAAGAACATAAACGTGAGTTACTTGTTACTTAAATGAATCCGGAGCTCTCTAGGAGCATTCGCAGATCTTCCCCGGAGCGTGTCCGATGCCGCCGCATTCTATCGAGCTAAGGAGGGCAGCTCGACAGAGAAGGTGTTCTGGTCTCAGTATGCTGAGGCCGGACACCCCGTGCCCCTGAGCGACCAGCTAAAGCAACTGGTCGAGCTCCACAAGGCGGCCGAACAGGCCATGAAGGGCCTCATAGTTCGGCTGTGGCCTCGAGAGGCTCTGCCTGGGAGCTATTTCGAGCTGGTGCGGCGGCTGGTGGGGGCCTGTCCAAGGCTCGACGTCATCAAGCGCTCCGTCTGCATTGAAGGAGCCTGTAGGGCCCTTGCACGTGCTAAGGTGTACTGGGGCAAGCTGGATGCTGAGAAGCTTGTGAAGGACGGGCCACCGCCGGGGAAGGAGCATCGCAAACCCGAGAATTATTATAAGGATGTTCTGAAGCGTGCCTGCCTTATGGCGAATGAATGTTCCAGGGATGTAATTTTTGAGTAAAACTCGCTCATTTTGTCCTGTACGCTGAAAACTTGTTCATATGCGCTAAGCAATGCTGTTAGAATTTAAAATATTACCTTTTGTTCGGCTGTTTATCAATTCTGAGAGATGGCGAGTCGTCGGCTTCTGCCCCCGGGCCACTAGTGCTGGGGTGTTCGGGGATAAACCTGAGCGCTCTTTTTCCCATGTTTGGGCCCTTCAAGGGAGGCGCTCAGCACAACGAACAAGGCAATCGGACTATAATGCATGAACACTCTCACTTAGCCATAGAATTCTATAATTTTAAATTTCGGCGAAGCCCCTGGTATTCGGAAGACCGAGTTCGGGGCGCTACCCACGCCTTGGCCGGATAGAGCCGACTCCTCGCTCTAAGCGGCATAAGTCTTTAGGGACTCGAAAAACCTCTCGAACAGCGACCAGCTCTCGCTTCATCATGACAGTCAGTTTTAGCTTTCTCTACTGAGGTGCTCGACCCAGATCAACTGGGGCACAATCGCAGTAGTTCTCCTAGTGCTATCTTAGCCGATATAGCGGAACGTAAGGCACCAAAACATAGGAGCCGGGCAAACCCAACTATTGACCCAAGATATGATTCGGAGCCGATGCATATAATGCTATAAGTTCGGGGTGCCGCACTTGTCAAAGTGTTCGGACTTCTCACACCATAGTGAGGGGTACTCAAGCCCCTGACGTATTTTGCCCGTACCAAAGTGTACGGGTGCAACATGTCATTAAGGAACATATATTTGTAAAAAAGGAGTAGTGCAAAAATAGACAAAAGCTATGCATTGTTTATTAAAAAAGGGGTGCGATCAAAGAAGAACGATACAAATAATGCTATAAGCAAAAGGTTGGACTATTTAACATGTCCGTTCCAGGGGCAGGCTGCAGAATGGTATGCGAAACAGGTATACTGCTCGTGATAGAGACCACCTCGGAGTTCCGTAATGCGGCATGACTTGTCTGCTTCCCTGGTTCTTGCATCATTTGTGCCGTAATTGAACTGCCGAACAGGCCTTCCAAAGAATGGAGTCCTGAAAGTAAGATAAAATTTAAAAATCGGCAGCCCCTGGTGCGGTTTAAGCCGTGTTTTGGGCGTGCCGTGATGGTACCCCTCCCCCGGTTCCCATGGTATTTCTAGAGCGGAGTTATGTGCGTGAAGCACTGGTGTCGCCTTTTTGCGAGGTCTGGGGTTGGGGCCGCATTGCTACGCCTGCTCGGAACGTGCCAGGCGGTCTTGTTGTAGGTTACTCCGGGCGCGCTTGACGGTGTCCGGACGTTTAATGGCCGGACTCGAGAATTGCCTGGAGAGGCTGCTTTGTGCTTCCGCTGCAAGGGCCGCCGTGTGCTCCTCCGTTTGGAGGGAGCGTTCGGTGTTTCCATTGACCGTAATTACTCCTCGAGCGCCTGGCATCTTGAGCTTAAGGCATGCGTAGTGCGGTACCGCATTGAACTTGGCGAATGCGGTTCGCCCGAGCAGTGCGTGATAGCCACTGCGGAATGGGACTATGTCGAAGATTAACTCCTCGCTTTGGAAATTATCTGGAGATCCGAAGACCATTTCAAGTGTGACTGAGCCTGTACAGTTGGCCTCTACACCTGGTATTATGCCTCTAAAGGTCGTCTTGGTGGGCTTAATCCTCGAGGGATCTATGGCCATTTTCCGCACTATATCCTGGTAAAGCAGGTTCAGGCTGCTACCGCCGTCCATAAGGACTCTAGTGAGATGAAATCCGTCAATAATTGGGTCCAGAACCAATGCGGCGAATCCGCCATGATGGGTGCTAGTGGGATGGTCCCTTCGATCGAAGGTGGTCGGGCAGGAGGACCATGGGTTGAACTTTGGGGCGACTGGCTCTATCGCGTATACATCCCTTAACGCGCGCTTCCGCTCCCTCTTGGGGATGTGGGTTGTGTATATCATGCTCACCGTTCGCACTTGTGGGAGAAAACCCTTCTATCCACTGTTGTTCGGCGGCCGGGGCTCTTCGTCGTCGTCTCTATGCAGCCACTTGTCTGTATTTTCGGCATTTAACTTGCCTGCCTGCTTGAACACCCAACAATCCCTGTTGGTGTGATTGGCCGGCTTTTCGGGGGTGCCATGTATCTGGCACAAGCGGTCGAGTATTCGGTCTAAACTGGACGGGCCCTTAGGATTTCTTTTGAATGGCTTTTTCCGCTGACCGGATTTATAGCCTCTGAATCCAGCATTAACTATCGTATCCTCAGCATTGTCGCTGTTAGTGCGGCGCTTTTGCTTGTTGCGACGCGACCTGCCACTACTGTCCCTGGTATCCGAATTACCAGGGTTCTTGGTCATATTGTTGCTACGAGCAAGCCAGCTGTCTTCTCCCGCGCAAAAGCGGGTCATGAGCATCGTGAGTGCTGCCATAGATTTCGGCTTTTCCTATCCAAGGTGCCGGGCAAGCCACTCGTCGCGGATGTTGTGCTTGAAGGCTGCTAGGGCCTCTGCGTCCGGACAGTCCACTATTTGATTTTTCTTTGTTAGGAACCGTGTCCAGAATTGCCTGGCCGATTCCTCTAGCTGTTGAATTACGTGGCTTAGGTCATCGGCGTCTGGTGGTCGCACATAAGTGCCCTGGAAATTGTCAAGGAATGCGGCTTCCAGGTCCTCCCAACAACTGATTGATCCTGCTGGCAAGCTGTTAAGCCAATGCCGAGCCGGTCCTTTAAGCTTGAGTGGGAGGTATTTGATGGCGTGGAGATCGTCGCCGCGGGCCATGTGGATATGAAGGAGATAATCCTCGATCCATACTGCAGGATCTGTTGTGCCATCATATGATTCGATGTTTACGGGTTTGAAACCCTCGGGGATTTGATGATCCATTACTTCGTCTGTGAAGCATAGTGGGTGTGATGCACCTCTGTACTGGGCTATATCACGACGTAGCTCCAATAAGCTTTGTCTACTGTATTCGGCCCTACCGGATTTGTGCCGGGCGTGACGGTTATTGTCTCGAGTCGTGGGGCGCCCACGCGATCCGTTGATCGATCTTGTTTGCCTTGCCTTGTCCTCCAACATACCTCGCAGGTCTGGCGCATTTTCCCGTGCCTTGGTACGGGGTGCGGCTTGAGTGGAGGGCCGAGAGGCCTCTCTTTCGCGGCCACGAGGTGGCCGGTCGGCCGTATCAAGTGTTGGTGATGTAGGTTTAAGTGCTTCCTCCTCTAATCGGGGTAGCAACCTGCGTTTTGGGTCGCTCTTGGAGGGGCGTTCGAGTTTATGCTCTTCGGCCGCAAGGACTTCAGTCCATCTGTCAACTAGCAAATGTTGGTCAGCTCTAAGCTGTTGCTATTTTTTCTTGAGACTTCTTGCCGTGGCCATAAGCCTGCGTTGAAAACGCTTTTGCTCGAGGGGATCCTCTGGCACGACGAATTCGTCATTTGCCGAGGCTTGCCTCGTCTTCAGAGGGAGGCATATAATTATCGTCCTCGACCTCTCTGTCTGCCGCTCTCTCATGAGGGCTGGCTTCTCCATCCTCCTGTGCTGAATCTTGCTGGAGGGGGTTTTCTTCGGCACTCTCCGGAGTATTATTATCTCCCGTGCTGGAATCGCCGTATTCGCTTTGGCGGGAATTTGAGCGGCGCCGCTGACGCCGGCGCTTAGGCTGTTTCTTGGAGGGGTCATCCTCAGCTGTTCCATCGCCATCTCCTTCTTTTGGAGTGTCCACCATGTATATGTCATGTGACGAGGTGGCTTTCCAAGGCCAAATAGGCGCTGGTTCTTCATCGTCTCCTGCATCGGCGTCCATACCATCGATGTCTTCGAAGTCGAAGTCGAGCATGTCGGTTAAATCGTCGACAGTGGCTACAAAGTGGGTGGTGGGTGGGCTTTGAATTTCTTCATCGTCCGTATCCCAACCTTGCTGACCGTAGTTCGGCCAGGGCTCTCCTGATAAAGAGAGAGACTTTAGTGTCTTCAGAATATCGTCGAAAGGCGAGTGCTGAAAGATGTCCGCGGCAGTAAACTCCATGATCAGCGCCCAATCGGATTCGATCGGCAGGGGCGCGGAGGGTTCAGAGTCCGGAGAGGAGTCCGGCTCCTTGGAGTCACGAGTCTCGCGGAGTGCGGGGCCGGCGTTCGGCTCGATCGCCATTGGGATCGCAGCCCCCGAGGTGGCGTCCAACCATCCATCCTCAATCAGCGCAGTTGGCTCCGAATTAAGGGTCGAAGCCGATGTGGATGCGGCCTCCAGGGCACTGTTCGGCGGCAGAGCCAGATCATGCTCGTCGTGACAGTGCGGCGCGCTCGGCAGTGGCTCGAATCCGTCGAGGATCAAGTCCCCGCGGACGTCAGCCGTGTAGTTTAAACTTCCAAGTCTAACCTGACGGCCAGGGGCATAGCTTTCGATCTGCTCCAGATGGCCAAGTGAATTGGCCCGCAGTGCGAAGCCGCCAAAGACGAAGATCTGTCCGGGGAGGAAGGTCTCGCCCTGGACTGCATCGCTATTGATGATAGTAGGAGCCATCAAGCCTGACGGCGACGACACAGAGGAACTCTCAATGAAAGCACCAATGTCGGTGTCAAAACCGGCGGATCTCGGGTAGGGGGTCCCGAACTGTGCGTCTAGGCCGGATGGTAACAGGAGGCAAGGGACACAAAGTTTTACCCAGGTTCGGGCCCTCTTGATGGAGGTAAAACCCTACGTCTTGCTTGATTAATATTGATGATATGGGTAGTACAAGAGTAGATCTACCACGAGATCAGAGAGGCTAAACCCTAGAAGCTAGCCTATGGTATGATTGTTGTTCTGTATGTTGTCCTATGGACTAAAACCCTCCGGTTTATATAGACACCGGATCGGGTTAGGGTTACACAAAGTCGATTACAATGGTAGGAGATCTATATATCCGTATCGCCAAGCTTGCCTTCCACGCCAAGGAAAGTCGCTCCCGGACACGGGACGAAGTCTTCAATCTTGTATCTTCATAGTCCAGGAGTCCGGCTGAAGGTATAGTCCGGCCATCCGGGCACCCCCTAATCCAGGACTCCATCACCTGTCCATACATATTATTTGTTCCGGTCCTAGCGTGCCATTTCCACCCAGTCTGCCATTATGTCGTGATTCAGGAACACCAATCGGTTTAAGGTCAGGAATAAAGTCAATACAAAACACAATGACCTCCTCATTTTCGTTGCCCTTGGAGATGCTTCCTTCTGGCCTAGCACGGTTATGAACATATTTCTTTAAGACTCCCATGAACCTCTCAAAGGGGAACATATTGTGTAAAAATAGGAGGACCCAGAATGCTAATCTCTTCGCATAGGTGAACTAGGACGTGTGTCATGATGTTGAAGAAGGATAGTGGGAACACCAACTCGAAATTGACAAGACATTGCACCAAATCATTCTCTAACCTTGGTATGATTTCTGAACCGATTACCTTCTGAGAGATTGCATTGAGGAATGCACATATAGCTTCACAATGGCTAATCGAATGTTTTCCGGTAGAAGCCCCCTCAATGCAACCGGAAACAGTTGCGTCATAATCACGTGGCAATCATGAGACTTTAGGTTCTGGAACTTTTTCTCTGCCATATTTATTATTCCCTTTATATTCGACGAGAAGACAGATGAGACCTTCATACCGAGCAGGCATTCAAAGAAGATTCCCTTCTCTTCTTTGGTAAGAGCATAGCTGGCATGACCCTGATGTATGCCGTCTTTTCCGTGCATACGTTGCTGGTCCTCCCATGCCTCCGGTGTATCTTTTGTCTTCCCACACACACCCAAGAAGCCAAGCAGGGTCATGCAAAGATTCTTTGTCACGTGCATCACGTCGGTTGTAGAGTGGACCTCTAGGTCATTCCAATAGGGTAGGTCCCAAAATATAGATTCCTTCTTCCACATGGGTGCGCGTCCGTCAGCGTCATTCGGAACAGATTATCCGCCAGGACCCTTTCCAAAGATTACCTTCAAATCCTTGACCATATCATGTACATCATCACCAGTACGGTGGCGAGGCTTCGTCCAGTGATCTGCCTCACCTTTGAAATGCTTGGCTTTCTTTCTTACGGGATGCTTGCTCGGGAGAAACCGATGATGTCCTAGGTACACATTCTTCTTACAATTATCCAAATATATACTACTGGTATCATCCAAACAGTGCATGTGCATGCGGGGTATCCCTTGTTTCTCTGTCCTGAAAGGTTATTGAGAGAAGGCCAATCATTGATGGTCACAAACAACAACGCATGTAGGTCAAATTCTTCCTGACCGAGCTCATCCCATGCACATTCACCTTTTCCATTCCACAGCTGTAAGAGTTCTTCAACTAATGGCCTTAGGTACACATCAATGTCGTTGCAGGGTTGCTTAGGGCCTTGGATGAGGACTAGCATAATAATGAACTTCCGCTTCATGCACAACCAAGGACGAAGGTTATACATACATAGAGTTACAGGCCAGGTGCTATGCTTGCTGCTATGCTCCCCAAAAGGATTAATGCCATCTGCGCTTAGACTAAACCATACGTTTCTTGCGTCACCTGCAAAGTCCCCCCACTTCCTCTCGATTTTTCTCCACTGCGACCCGTCAGCGGGTACTCTCAACTTCCTGTCTTTCTTACGGTCTTCTCTATGCCATCGCATCAACTAGGCATGCTCTTTGTTTTGGAACAAACGTTTCAATCCTGGTATTATAGGAGCATAGCACATCACCTTGGTAGGAATCTTCTTCCTGGGGCGCTCGCCCTCGACATCACCAGGGTCATCACGGCTGATCTTATAACGCAATGCACCGCATACCGGGCACGCGTTCGAATCCTCGTACTCACCGCGGTAGAGGATGTAATCATTAGGGCATGCATGTATCTTCTGCTCCTCTAATCCTAGAGGACGGACAACCTTCTTTGCTTCGTACATACTCTCGGGAAATTCGTTGTCCTTTGGAAGAACCTTCTTTAACATTATCAACAACTTTCCAAATCCCTTGTCAGATACACCATTCTCTGCCTTCCATTGCAGCAATTCCAATGTGGTGCCCAGCTTTTTCTTGTCAGCTTCGCAATTCGGGTACAACAATTTCTTGTGATCCTCTAGCATGCGCTGCAACTTCAACCTCTCTTTCTCACTTGCGCAGTTTCTCTTTGCATTGGCAATGGCCCAACCTAGATCGTCAACGGGTTCATCTGATGCCTCTTCTTCAGCTCGTTCCAACATTGCCGGCTCAACTTCTTCCCCCATTGTTGTACCATCGTATTCAGAACCCATGGCCAGGATACCTATCGTCGTCCTCTTCTTCTTAATTTTCTTCCATCATAACCCCTCTTTCTCCGTGCTTGGTCGAAACATTATAGTGGGGTATGAAACCGGACTCAAACAGGTGCTAGTGAATGGTTCTTGAGTTAGAGTAATTGTGATCATTCATACAACCAGCACATGGACAAGACATAAAACCATTCGCCCGCTCGTTTGCCTCAGCCGCAAGCAGAAAAGTATGCACTCCTTAAACGAACGGGGGAGAGCGTTAGTCCTCGTACGTCCATTACCGGCTCATCTTCATTACACAACACCGAATAGACCAAATTAATACAAGTTCATACATCAAGTTCATACAACACTTATTCTCATAAAACAACATCTATCTATCTATCTATCTATACCTATACTAATCACAGACTCCCTAAAAATTACCATGTTAATTAGAAATTATGGGCCGTTAATTTGGTGGGGCCAAATTATAACGGTGTAGATCCACTCATATAATCCTTGCAATCTAAGAAAAAAAAACGTAATGTATCTAGAAAAAAATTGGGTACGTGAATAACCTATATATCGTACTTCCTACAAATTGAGGCCTGCAATCTAAGAAAACAACAACATATAGCATAGCTGTTAAAAAACAATCCCAGACTCTTACGTTCATCAGTGCATCTCTCATGTAACATGACCATTGTTCTGGAAAAACAACGACATAATCTAGCTTCTCGGTCGGCCACTTGCCATCCAGCCATGGATTCTCCTTGAAGAAAAAGAGGATCCATCGAGGATAACTCACCGTCATCTCCTCTGCTGCTTGCCCCGTGTGCGGCGCCTCGGCCGCATCATTATGGCGAGCGAGGTGTTCTTCTCCTTGCCAGGTATCCGTTGTCTCCCTCAATTCATAAGAGCAGCCCCAGGCGAGCTTGATGGGAAACTGGTCGTCGCTGATGTTGAACTCTTTGTGGGATCACGGTCTAACTATGAGTCCTTCCAACCATCTTATTCTGGACTCATCTCTCTGCAGCGTCCGTCACAGCCAAGTAAACCATTATATAATTAATTCAATCTTCTCGATCTGACGAAGGCGCCCTATTTTGTGTGATTTATTTGTGTGGACTTCATGCATGATGATGATCTTGAGCTTTGACTGAAGTTGGTTGGCGTCTTGAGGCTGAGAAGATCGGGTTGTGCTGATTTTTTAAATTTCTGTTGTTTGTGCAGCCGAGTTTATGGTCACAGAGGTCATCATTGAGCAGGAGTATTGAATGCTTTTCCATCGTTGCATCTCTCATGTAACACGGCGATTGTTCTGGAAAAACAACGACATAATCTTGCTTCTCGGTCGTCCACTTGCCATCCAGCCATGGATTCTCCTCGAAGAAAAAGAGGATCCATTGAGGATAACTCACCGTCCTCTGCTCTGTTGCTTGCCCCGTGTGCGGCTCCTCGGCCGCATCATTATGGAGAGCGAGGTGTTCTTCTCCTTGCCAGGTGTCCGTGGTCTCCCTCAATTCATAAGAGCAGCCCCAGGCAAGCTTGATGGGAAACTGGTCGTCGCTGATGTCAAACTCTCCGTGGGATCACAGTCCAACTACGAGTCCTTCCAACCATCTTCTTGTGGACTCATCTCTCTGCAGCGTCCGTCACAGCCAAGTAAACCATCAGATAATTAATTCATTCTTCTCGATCTGACAAAGGCGCCCTATTTTGTGTGATTTATTTGTGTGGACTTCATGCATAATGATGATGATCTTGAGCTTTGACTGAAGTTGGTTGGGGTCTTGAAGCTGAGAAGATCGGGTTGTGCTGATTTTTTAAATTTCTGTTGTTTGTGCAGCCGAGTTCATGGTCACAGAGGTCATCATTGAGCAGGAGTATTGAATGCTTTTCCAATAGTACGAGCGCCCAGACTACAGGTTGCTTTAGGTTATGATTTCTTCCTTTTTTTCTTCAGTTTGTATAATTAGTTTATTATATGGTTAGTTGATACGTGAAGATGTTTTACTAAACAGATGGAAGTTGCCATCAGGTATCGTACCTGTCAGTTGGTTTGTACAGTGAATATGCTAATTGAGTGATAAAGATGCGTATGTCATTTCACCATTTAAAGATTGCTATACTGAGTGATTAAGATGCTGGAAGGTACTTACAGTTCAAGCTTCTCACAATGAAAAAGACAACACTACATTTTGTTTATACTCTAATTTATAATTTTCTTTCAAATATCATTACAAAGATTTCCTCATTTTCTTCTAAATTGTGCGGGGCGCACATCATGGCTGCCATCATTGAGATTTAGCTCGGACTCCTCCTAATCAGTCTCACATCATTGTCGTGCTAAGAAATACAACAAGGAGGAGAGTCGGTTGGCAACGTGTTATTTGAAGTGCAACTAATGACGAACATGTGAGTTGTGACAAGCTTTGTTTTTCCTTACAATGGATTCATGTTGGAAATTTAGTTAATTAGTAATACCCCACTCCCCACGTATTGATAATCATGTATTTCTTGATGTCTTAGGCTTGGAAACTGGTCATCTCATGACTATTCTACTGTTATGTTTTCTAATGCTTCATCTGTGTCATTGGAGGGATCTTTCATTTTATAGGCGTTGCCTCCTTTGTAGGCCGTAGCCAATCTTATATTTACTAATTGGAGGCACTATTAAAGCCTTCTCATTAATCCACATCTACAAAATTAATTACGCCCGAGATAAAAAGAAAACTGGCATAACACAATGGTCCAAAAAAGAGTCCTGACACGTTCAACATTGCTGTGAAAAAAAGGAAACATCCATCGTTGCCCTAAAAAAGATATCCTCTCCAACAAAAAAGATATCCTCCTTCCATAAAAACTCTAGCAATGTAAAAGAAAAAACATAGCATTTTCTCCCGTGAAAAAAAACATTCATCGGTTCAAAAAAGATATTCACGTTGGTAGGTGAAGATTTCTTTTCCCTCACTAAGATATTCTGAACGTAACATGTGATTTAAGTCAAAATTGATAAGTTAAAAAAGCAAGTCCATAATGAGCGCTTTGGCATGTGTCTCGACGCTAAAATTAGGGAGTCCATGTATGGTATGATTTGTCATCCGCCAAAAAAAAAAGATACGCTACAAGTCATATGTGATACAAGTCCAACACATGGTAAGTTAAAACGCAGGTTAAAGAGTCTGTCTATGCTACAACTCATACGTGCATACGTGATTTAAGTCCAAGGTGATAAGTTTATATTTAAGAAAAAGATCGAACAAAGAGTACTACTCATACGTGTAGAGAGAAATATGTCCATGCATAAAGGCATGTGTACAAAATGAATACAAGGTCCCATGCAAAAAAAAATTAAGGGCAATGTATACAGCCATTTTTTAGCATAGCACAATCAAAGTCGCTCACATACACAAGCATATACTCATCCTCCTATGAATGCACACACACATGCACCCTACGCCTATGAGCACCTCCTATAAACCGAGTCAGCATATTATCTTGAGATTAACGTTGTCCCTACGGACACCTACGTTGTCGATGGGAATGACTCCTCCCATTGAACGGACATCTCCTGATGGTTCGAAAAAATCCAGAAAAATGCGAGCACCAATGTCAAGGCTAGGACATGAATTTTGGTGGGTCGGGCATAACACCGTCCCCTAACCATCTAATCACAAGATGGTTCGCCGTGTACCGCCATTAAAACATGGTTTCAAGAAAAAATAAGGGTGTTCTCCTGTAACGACAAACATGATTAATTCACCAACTAGATATTGCATTGTCTGAAACTTTTATGTGCATATAGAAACAAAGAATGGACACATAGAAAGTGGTAGAGGTTTGATCGGATAGGAGAGCACTACAGATTTTTTAAGGAACCTTTTTCCATGGTTTAAGGAATTTAATTTGTGAATTCATATTTGACTGGAGATTCTTTCAGTCTTCTCAATTTCCATGCCCAATCACAATGGACGGTGCTCTAAAGGAGGTGCGTCGATGGTTCACTAACGGAGGGCAACTCAAACTCTGCTAATTCCGTTCCTCAATCGTATTTGTCCACGGATATACTGCTTTGCCTAATGTGCATGCGATTCGTGTATTGCATGCTTCTTTAGAGACGCAGATTGCTAATACGTATTTGCATATATACTATGTCTATGAATGTCTATTTTTGTGATTATAACAAAGAAAAAGTTAGTAATTAAAACATCATATATATTACTATTGTACAGTAAACTGGATGTATCATGCGCCACAAAGATTCATGTAAACACATCGTTGTCTATGTGAAATATTGATGGCGAATATAAAAAATCCATCCATGTGAGTCATAAAAGAAATTGTTGGTTGAGGCAAGAACCTCTAATCTAAATAATCTATGCTATAATGAGAATATACAACAATCTATATTTTAATATGTATATTATTTGATATGATATCACGTCTGTTGATAGAAAGCCGTGCATGCATGTGTCCATTATTGTGTGTATAGAAACAACTCTATATTTTTAAGTAGGGTATAAGAAAGGAAGATATATGCTAAAATAGTCGAAGCAATGTACCTTCGCTTGATCCTATGTCGAACCGAGGTACACATGCATGTGTTATTATAATAATGAACATCACAATATTCATATTATTGGATCCAAACATTCTAATCACAAAAAAGTCAAAACAATGTAGCTTCGTTACACCCTATGTCCAACCAAGATACACATGCATGTGTTATAATAAGAATCTACATCAACATATTCATATTATTGTTTGACATTTTGAATTTTTGCAAATTAGTTATATAAAATATGAAATTTTCTAGCCCATGCAGTTGCACGGGTTGACGACTAGTGGAACATAAATGTTGATGTGCTGTCCATCTAGACATCTCAAACATCATCTTGGAAGGCTGCAACATCAAGACTATGTATTGTTTAGGCCATTGATTTTGCCATGTACAGTGGTCTGCAGCCAAGAACAGCGATGCCATTCTGAACTGATTGCTGTCACATTACATCTGAGATGCATGAAGCCATGAAATCACATGATACAAATTATCATGGGATGGCGTTCAAGTGGCGTCCATGTTCTTGATTACGCTGATGGTGATTATCCTCATGGTGCTCTTCATACCCCATGGAGTCTGGAAAATGCCCAACGCCTAGAGTTCAAGATCAAGAAGGTTACAAGGATGTTAGCATGTCTTCTTCAACAAAACAGGTAGCAGTGATTTCATGGAGAGCGGCGGCTGTAATGAGGTTAGACATGCCATGTTTGGCAAAAGTTTCCCTATATGGTTTAGAACTTTCTTAGTTTTAATCTTGGTACACTAATTAAGATTAGGGACAACATAGTAAGATACACCCTCGCTTCCATCATTCCAGTAATATTTGTTTGATGACAACCGAGGAGGAGGCACTAGGGGTTAGAGGGTTGCTAGCTACCACCTACGGTAACATGAGACATGGACTTACCTGGAAAAAAGGTATGAAAAATTCCGTTTTCCCATAATTAATCTACAAATGGATGAGTGGGCCTTCCATTCATGAGCATTTTTCAAGGTTCATGTACGAAAAGAGAAGAAACAATAATAAACATTATAGCCACATGCGTAGTTGGTGGAGCTTGCTCCCCGGACATACCAGGCTAATTGATTTTCAAAAGTACTTATGGAAAATGACTTGATGGAAGTAAACAACATGGCAGCAAGGTGATTCGATTTTCGATTAGTTTTGCAAAGTTCAGTTACGTATATTTGAAATAAGTAACAAATGACATGTGAAAAATAAGTACAAATCTTATGTTTGCTAGCTACACACGTTTTTCATGCTTTGGTGTTTTTTTTTCTTTAGCTTTATTGAGTGCTAGCCGTGTGTGCGTTGGGACCAGTTTGATTTCAATCTAAAAGGCAACATGTTCCAGATTATATCATTATCAGTTATGTGCTAACAAAGAAAAATCACCAAGTATATCTGTTTTTAGAAGATTGAAGCCCTTCCGTGACCTTATTTTTGCACCTTTTTTTTGGAAGTTGTCTATATTCTCCATGACCTTATTTTTGATTCGATGGGAGAGAGAAAGAAAGGATGATGACCCAGGCCAGGTATAAAAGATGTAGAAAGCATAATAGTAGGTACTCTAGCACAAGGTAAAATATGCTTTTGGTGTTATATGTATCAATTCCAAAGATAGCCATGTCTGCAATTATTAATCAGATGAAATATCCATTGCAATGGTACATGTGGCAACCCCAAAAAAAACTCTAACAACTCATGTTGCATAGATGAAGCAATAACCTCCAATGAGTAATGCTTAAAATAAATAAATAGAAGACAACTCATAGATGAGAATGCAAAAACAAGTTGCAATGCATACATAAATCGTCCAATCCATTAACTATTGAAGCAAATATTCCATAGAAAACCTATCGGTATAACTCCATACTTCGAAGACATATTTATATAGTCCTCTCCATTTCATACTAGCCCGTGCGAATGCACGGGTGGACGACTAGTACAAATAACTCTCTAGCTAAAGCATTTAAATGCACCAACAAATGTGATCAAGATCGCAACTAAGGTAACAATTGATCCAAAAACTTAATAATACCAAGGCTCACTATAAATGTCATATTTTCTAATCTTTCAAATCTTCAAGCGCATTTTCGCCATCCTGATCTTGTGATCATCGACGACATTGGCAACATGCAACTCTAATTCCATCTTCTCCTCCTCAATTCCTTTCAATTTTTCTTTCAAATACTCATTTTCATTTTCAACTAAATTTAACCTCTCAAGAATAGGGTCGATTGGAATTTCCGGTTCACATACCTCCTAGATAAACACGAAATGCAACAGATAGTTATAAAAGAGAATATACCACATCTGAATCATAACCCGTACGAGGGCCGACGGGGACGGATATCAAACCCATGGCACTATGTATAACAAACAACGTATGGGTAAGATAATTATACAAGTAACTATATATCTAAATCACACAAGCATGATTTTTTTATATAAAAAATATAAGATCAAGAGGCTCACCACAAGGTGGTGCCGGCGACGGGACGGTGCAGGCGATCGACGGTGGTTAGGACGGAGACGGGAAGGCACTAAGTAAACCACCCCTACATATGCAAACTAAGAGCTATTTTGAACTCAAATTGCATATAAATCAAATAAACTACCACATATAATTCCTCCCAAACTAATACTTATAGAGCATTGCAAGAGCTAATTAATCTAGCAATGAGCGATGGAAGGACAAAGTTGCTAACCTTTGTGATAACTTGGATGGATGGGGTGCCTTCAAATCTTCACAATTTTTTTGCAAAAATGGAGGATGAGCTCGAGAGGAAGAGGAAAGGGGAAGAACATGGAGCTCAGGCTCGACGAAGGGTTTATATAGGATGATCTTTAGTCCCGATTGGTTATACGAACCGGCACTAAAGTTGCATCTCTAGTCCCGGTTCGTGCCATGAACTGGGACAAAAGGTGTTCGTGGGGCCACAGCCTGACACCAGTCTTCCATCACCTCTTTAGTCCTGGTTCGTGGCACAAACCCGTACTACCAGCCTAGCCGTTGGAACAATCACTAATGGTCACAGTAGTGCTGGTTTAATTAAAAATCGGGACTAATGAGCTGAACATTAGGCCCTTTTTCTACTAGTGAATACACTAGATGCATGCTGGATAGCGGTCAATGTGTGGATTAGTAGTAGTAGATGCAGGCAGGAGTCGGTCTACTAATCTTTGACGTGATTCCTATATATTGATCATTGCCAGGATATCATCATAACTATTCAATTTTCTATCAATTGCCCAAGAGTAATTTGTTTACCCACTATATGCTATTTCTTGAGAGAAACCACTAGTGAAATCTACGGCCCCCGGGTCTATTCTTTATCATATTTGCATTCCGATCTATTATTTTCCTTTGAGATCTATTTTTATTTGATTTTATTTTCAGATCTATTATTCCAAAACCCTGCACTTTTTATTTGCATCTTTTATTTTGCGTTTATTCAAGATCTATTTGTCTAATCTATCACAAATTTTATCCTGTCAACTTAAACAATTTCTGGCGCTGTTACCCCAAAAGGGATTGACAACCCCTTATAAGCGTGGGGTTTCAAGTATTTGTTCTTTGTGTGCAGGTACCATTTACATAGTGTTGCTTAGTTCTCCTACTGTATTGATACCTTGGTTTCATAACTGAGGGAAATACCTACTATAGTTGTCCTGCATCATCCCTTCCTCTTTCGGGAAATACTGACGTAGTTCAAGCGACATCAATGTGCAAGAGAAGAAGGAAAGGGCGTCAGCCCGAAAAGAAAAGGAGAAGAGGAAGTATATTTCTCCTCGAGCTTGGAAGAAGAAGTCTGTTGCCAGAAAATCAAGGAAGGCAACATGTGCCTCATCTGATGATTCTTCTAATGATAATGCTAGCGAAGAAATTCCCAAGTATGATCAAACAGCTCTGCTTGATAAGTCGTACCAAACTCCCTCTCCAGTAAAGTTTTCGCCTCCATTGAGATCATCACCGAGGCTTTCTACTGTGGGAGCAGATAAGCCTTCGGGTTCTGCTGCCCCCTAAGCAAAGAGAAAGTTGCTGGCTGATGTAAAAGTTGTCGTCTCTTCCAAGAAGGCCAAGAAAACTATTCCTGCTTCCACAAAGGAATAGGACTTTGATCTTATGTTTGACATCATTGAAGGTGCTTCCTATGATGCAAATCCATCTAAGTTGAGAAGCTTGGGTTTGCCTGAAGACGTTATAAAGATGGTAACTAAGCATTTCACTGAGCAGAAAGAAATTACTAAGGAAATGAACCAGGCTGTCGAGGACAAGAAATTCCTTGAGCAAATGAGAAAGGATGCAAAATCCGAGTCTGAAAGAATAGACGTGAACAAGGGAATTCTTGAAATCACCGAAGCCCTCACTGCCATGACAAACAACAAGATTGAGTGGCATTCTAAGCTGAAGATGGATGTCTCTCAACTCTGTGATCGAAGAAACAATGAGATCAAGCGTCAAGCAGAACTTGCTTGACAAAGAGAACGAGAAGAGAAGAGTCAGAAAGCACAGGCAAGAGCCATCAAGTCGAAAGTTATCATGGATCATCGAATCCAATCGGTATCAACTAATGCACCTGTTGACTCAAGTGTCCCACTGCAACAGATACCACCATCCCTTTGTTTAGAGGAAGAAACCAAGCAACAAGCTGTGGCTGCGGTAGTTATCATTCCTACCTCAGTTGCGCAAGAATCAGATGCGATGGATATCATTGTGTACAATCCTGTTGAAGGAAATGTTGTGTCTGAGCAGCAAACCCCTAAAGAAAAAGTTGACAAAGAAATGAGATGGAAAAGGTTGCTTCATCGCCTTTTAAGGAAAAGTTATGTTGAGGGGGAGCAATTTGCTTCCTAAGGAAATACCACCCCGTTCTCCTCGTCTGGTGCCCCTACCCAGATGGAGGTTGACCCTGCTCCTGGTTCTTTGGCTTCACAGCCAGAACAGGAAGAGAAGAAATTGGCAAAGCCCATGGCTCACAAAGAAAAAACAAGCAGTTGTACCACCAATGTTGCCGCATCAGACTGAAGGAGAGAAAGTTGTGACTCAATTAACCGAAGAAGTTGTTGTGCCTCCCTCTCATGAAAGTGCACCGAAAGAAAAGGCCCTAGTGCCTAAGAATGAGAAAGCCTTTTATGGAGTTCCAGCGAAGAAAGCTGTAGGACAGACCAGTGCTCCCTTGCAATCGGATCTAGAGAAAGCCAAAAGGCCACTTTCTCCAGTTAGGCCTATCGATGAGAATGATACAGCTTTTGACGATATTCAGCTGATGGAAATCAGTGAAGAAGAATATCGGAAAAATCCCCAGGAATCATTCCCGTTGTTTCCTGCTGAGTATGGTCACAATGGCCCTGCATTCCATAAAACAACTCCATTCCTCAAAGCTTGAATTCTTTGGGGTCAGCCCTTACGAAGGAGAAAGGACTTCACTGTCACCGAGGATTTGGTCAGAAGAACAAGTTGTTTATTACGCTCGGATCTTGTTTGGCAAGCACATGATTTTCAATCATAAGATATTGAACTTCGATGAACTTGAGAAAATACTCTATTTCCATCATGCAATTGAGCATATTG
Source organism: Triticum monococcum (assembly GCA_034509565.1). Classification (NCBI taxonomy): domain Eukaryota; kingdom Viridiplantae; phylum Streptophyta; class Magnoliopsida; order Poales; family Poaceae; genus Triticum; species Triticum monococcum. The sequence continues at coordinate 739,744,036 of CM067847.1, read as the reverse complement.
AACATGCTCTACTGAAGGGTTTCATGCGCTTCAATCACGGCTCGAACAAAGAGATTATTCTTCAGTTTTATGCCACTATGTACATCTCAGGAGAGCCTGGAAATACCTCAACCTGGACGCTTGAATGGATGACTGGCAGAGAAAGAATCAAATTAATGTTCGGCAGATCATTTTCTAGCCTTGATAAATATTCCTCAATGTGAGTTTGAGAAGAATAGAGAGCACATGCTACATATCTGGGAAGTGTTCGAAGCACAACTCCACATCCTGATGGATCCTACCATGGTAGGTGACGAATGCATTGATGTTGATCCGAAGAAGTCGGCTTATTACAGCAAAGTTCTATTTCACATTTTGTGCAACACTATCGCGCCAAAAAGCAGGCCAAAGTCCATTAAAGGCATCGCGGGGGAATGTGCTTATGGCCATGTCTCAAGGAATCAAGTTTGGCATTCCTGGTCTTTTCATTCAAAACCTCGCATGTGCAGCAGTTAGCCCTCGGTCATTGAAGCATTATGCTCCATGGTTCATGTTCGCAATTGAGTAGCTCACAAATGAGAAATTCTTCCGGGCTTACGTTCCGAAAGTATTGATGCCGCCAGTTCGTGACATTCAGCGCATTGTGAAAATAGTAGAAAAGGGAAGGAACCTATTGACATTGCTGCAAATACTTCTGCGTCTGAAAATGCTCCGCAGGTCAAGGAAGCCAGGGATGAAATCCCTCGTGAGGTAAATCCATCTCTCTATGAGATTTTATTCGCACACAGCAGACTCTAGAAAGCCACATTAAGCTAGATAGAAAAGAAAAAGTGAAGTTAATGACTGAGCTGAATCTGATTCATAATCACACTCGTCAAATTCTTTTGCATGAGAAGGAATCAAGTAAGCGCTCATGGACTCTCCTAAGGAAGCATTACTCTCGCAAGGAATTAGCTAAAATGGGCATCAGGAAAGAGTATGACTACCTGGACTTGCTTGCTATTCAGCGCATCCGAAGACAAACTCCAGTGCTCCCACAGTGTTCTGCTTCAACGGATCTGTTGTTTGTCAATCATGATGATCAAATTGCTGATACACCTAGTACTCTTGTCTACAAGCCAGATGTTCATCGCTCCAAGACTTCCAAAAGCCCAGCCTGCTACTCATGCTTCCACCTCGACCATTCCTCATTCTCCAGACTCTGATCCATCAAGTGGGTTTCAATTCTAATTCTGAGGATTCTCTCATAGAATAGTTCCTTGTATGTGTTCTCATTCATTTTTGACACTTGTTGACAAAAGGGGAGCGAATTACATCGAGTGATAGTTTACCGGGCTTTGCAGGGTGTTATTTTTTCATTCGCCTTTTAATTTTCACTCGAACAATTTGGTTTATGAACTTGTCGCACCGCATGTGGCGCTAAAACACTCGGACGTCATGTAACGCTAATACCCCCCCCCCCCCCCCCCCCTGCAATATTATTTGCTTCGCACTACATGTCTGCAGGCATTATCTATCTTACAAGGAAACATATTTGCGCCTCGATAAGAACAGAGAATCATCATGTGATGATACTAAATTGGAGAAGTTCTTCCACTACTAAATCAACTATAACTGTAGATGTTCGATATGCGCCGATTATTATCTCCTATTACCTAACCTTGAAGGAAGAGAATATGAGTCTAATCTTTTATGCCTTACGTGAAGCCCATATGATCCACTGACAAAGTGTCTTTCCCTCGCAAGTATCTCTTGTATTATTGTATTACAAGGAAACCACATCTGAAGCATATCCATTCCGAGCAACTTTCTTATATTCTCTTTCTTGCTCTGGTTACATCGAATACCTAACATGTAGGAAAAGTACATCTCGTGTGTATTCAAATTGTGATCTGAGAAAAACTTCATGGTATATCTTTTGTCACAAATCTCTCAAAGCTTATCTTACATCTAACTTTCTTCGAAGATTTTGTGACAGGAACCACCTCATACACCGTCGGCTGCACTGAACGAACTCAAGTATAAGATTTTTGTCAATGACACTCATACGAAGAATAATATTGTTTCCCTCCGGTTCGTCTTGATCTGAAGCATAACTGAAGGGTGAGAATATTTTATTTTCTTGTAAATAAAACCAGGAATCCCTAAATATCATACGTGGTAATGACTTTTTTTTTGCAGGTGACGACTTTTTTGCGGGTTTTCCAGTCTAGATGAATCGGACCCGGCCATGATTTCTTTATTTATTTTATATAAGCATGGAACGGGCGTGTGATTGTCTGATCGATTTGCTCTGCTCTTGTCCGGTGCTATCACGTATACATGTTTTTTTTGGGCAATACATACCAAGTTTGCTAGACATTGATTGACGTGGGCATAGGTCCAACATGTCATATAGTTTTCTTTATTTATTTACAGACGTGTCATATATTGAAAGTTGTACCTATTATTGTTTGTATGTAACTTTTAGACCTTTTAATCACAATCATTGTTTCCAAAATCAATGGATTATATATTTTTAGCCTGTGTGGATTAACATGATGGCTTGTTGTCACATCCCTAGTGCTGGAATAACTTAGGTTTGCTTTGTGCATCATGTTAAGTTCTAAATGAAATTGAAATGGGGATGTTTCAAACTCTAGCACCAAAGCAAATTCAAACAGGTTCAAATTTAAAATGGAATTTCAATGAACCCAAAATGCTTTTAAAAAATGTTCCTGGTCTTTGGAAAATGTTGGAAACAACAACCAAAGGTGATGCACATTTTTGCTAAACATTTTGGATTTTTGAATGAACCCATATGTATTTGAATTGGAGCTGTTTAAAATAATATAAATATTTAAAAGGCTCCAAAAATGTTGGAATTTGGCGAGGGCCTCTGGTATATTATAACTAGTGGTCACAAGGAATCTCAACATTTTTATTTTGTGCTAGTATTTATTTTAAGTCAAAAACAAATGTCAGAAATAGAAAAGAAAACAAAAAAGGGGAGCGAATTACATCGAGTGATAGTTTACCGGGCTTTGCAGGGTGTTATTTTTTCATTCGCCTTTTAATTTTCACTTGAACAATTTGGTTTATGAACTTGTCGCACCGCATGTGGCGCTAAAACACTCGGACGTCATGTAACGCTAATACCCCCCCCCCCCCCCCCCCCTGCAATATTATTTGCTTCGCACTACATGTCTGCAGGCATTATCTATCTTACAAGGAAACATATTTGCGCCTCGATAAGAACAGAGAATCATCATGTGATGATACTAAATTGGAGAAGTTCTTCCACTACTAAATCAACTATAACTGTAGATGTTCGATATGCGCCGATTATTATCTCCTATTACCTAACCTTGAAGGAAGAGAATATGAGTCTAATCTTTTATGCCTTACGTGAAGCCCATATGATCCACTGACAAAGTGTCTTTCCCTCGCAAGTATCTCTTGTATTATTGTATTACAAGGAAACCACATCTGAAGCATATCCATTCCGAGCAACTTTCTTATATTCTCTTTCTTGCTCTGGTTACATCGAATACCTAACATGTAGGAAAAGTACATCTCGTGTGTATTCAAATTGTGATCTGAGAAAAACTTCATGGTATATCTTTTGTCACAAATCTCTCAAAGCTTATCTTACATCTAACTTTCTTCGAAGATTTTGTGACAGGAACCACCTCATACACCGTCGGCTGCACTGAACGAACTCAAGTATAAGATTTTTGTCAATGACACTCATACGAAGAATAATATTGTTTCCCTCCGGTTCGTCTTGATCTGAAGCATAACTGAAGGGTGAGAATATTTTATTTTCTTGTAAATAAAACCAGGAATCCCTAAATATCATACGTGGTAATGACTTTTTTTTTGCAGGTGACGACTTTTTTGCGGGTTTTCCAGTCTAGATGAATCGGACCCGGCCATGATTTCTTTATTTATTTTATATAAGCATGGACGGGGCGTGTGATTGTCTGATCGATTTGCTCTGCTCTTGTCCGGTGCTATCACGTATACATGTTTTTTTTGGGCAATACATACCAAGTTTGCTAGACATTGATTGACGTGGGCATAGGTCCAACATGTCATATAGTTTTCTTTATTTATTTACAGACGTGTCATATATTGAAAGTTGTACCTATTATTGTTTGTATGTAACTTTTAGACCTTTTAATCACAATCATTGTTTCCAAAATCAATGGATTATATATTTTTAGCCTGTGTGGATTAACATGATGGCTTGTTGTCACATCCCTAGTGCTGGAATAACTTAGGTTTGCTTTGTGCATCATGTTAAGTTCTAAATGAAATTGAAATGGGGATGTTTCAAACTCTAGCACCAAAGCAAATTCAAACAGGTTCAAATTTAAAATGGAATTTCAATGAACCCAAAATGCTTTTAAAAAATGTTCCTGATCTTTGGAAAATGTTGGAAACAACAACCAAAGGTGATGCACATTTTTGCTAAACATTTTGGATTTTTGAATGAACCCATATGTATTTGAATTGGAGCTGTTTAAAATAATATAAATATTTAAAAGGCTCCAAAAATGTTGGAATTTGGCGAGGGCCTCTGGTATATTATAACTAGTGGTCACAAGGAATCTCAACATTTTTATTTTGTGGTAGTATTTATTTTAAGTCAAAAACAAATGTCAGAAATAGAAAAAAAAACAAAAAAGGGAAAAACCCTTACCCGGGGCATTTACTTGAGGCCTGGCACTGTGCGGCCCAGCTGGCCCTGCCAGTCGTCGTCTCCACCGCACCAGGAGGACGCCGAGCGCGTGGCCGACGCACGTCGGCACACGCCCGACCACCTCCTGCTTGCCGCCTCCCTATGGACGTCCCTGGAACGCCACGCAGCCTCCCCGACCCCTTCTCACTCTCCCTCGTCCCCGTCTCCTCCTCTGTCTCTCTGTCCCGCGGCGGCCGAAGCATTGCCGTAGCCGCCGACAAGCACCACCGCGGCCACTGCCTTCCCCTCGCCTCTCCGATGTGCCCACGAGCTTCGCCTCAACGCCCTCGCTCTCTCCACCGAGTCACGTGCCCGCGGAACGCTTGAAGCGACGCCACCGTCTTCGTTTCCATCGTCGGCTGCCGGAGATGCCCCTCGTTGCTCCGCTCGCTCCAGTGCCTCCCCGAGCTCACGAACGGCTCCTTTCGACGCGCTGTGAGCTCCTCTGCTTAGCCCCTCTATCCCCGTGCTCTATTTCCCTCTCTGGCCACCGTTCCATCGGCGACCGATTCATGCCGCCGCCTGAGCTCCTCGCCTGCGTGGCCAGAGGCCGTGTTCGTCGCTCCTACGCACATGGACGTGCTCCAGACCTCGCCAGGAACCCAACCCGCACCCCAACTCGCTCTCTCGAGCGCTGCAGCTGCGTCCCCGGACCTGGCCGAACTCCTGCCGCCGCGCTTGTCGTCGCCGGCGCCACTTCGGCCACTCCCCGGCCGCGCCACCACCACGGTTGGAAGCGGACGAGCGTCCGCACCCCGTAGCTGCACTCCGAGCGCCAAATGGCGCCCTGTAGCACATTTCCGTGCCGCGCCGCCGCGTCTGGCCTCGCCGGCGTCGAGCCGCCAACAGTTTTGCCGGGTTGACCAGGGGATTTGACCTCCCCTGGGTCCATGACATGCGGGCCCCGCCCGGTCAATTAGTCTTGTTTAGGTTTAAAACTAATTAGTTTAACCTAGATTAGTGCTAATTAAACTAGGTTAGTTTAGTTAGTCACTGACCAGTGGGTCCCACTAGTCAGGTTTGACCTGGGTCAACCCAGTTGACCTGCTGACGCAGTGCTGACCTCAAGCTGACGCAATAAATGATTTATGGAATTATTTTACCTTAGGAAATTCCAGAATATTGTTTAAACTTCTAAAAATTATTATAATTCAACCATAGCTCAGAATGAAATAATTTATATACGAAAAATTATCAGAAAAATGCAAGGAATCCATTTATGCCAGTTACATGCATGAAAAACCAACTTATACATGCTGTATAAGTGAAAACATAATATGGGCATTTTAAATGCTTCATTTTGAATTGCATTTGAATCTCTGATTCAAATGGGCTTCAACCAACTTGGTAGCATCTTGCATTAGCCCAAACACTAGCATTTGCACATGTCATGTTCATTCATCATTTTGTTGCATTTGTTTGTGTATTGATTGCCGGCACCGTTTCTTCTTGATAGGTTCCACTCCGGAAGGTGTTCCCGAGTACCTGTCAAAGGAGCAGTGCCCCTTCGTCTTCTATCAGGCAAGCAAACCCCCTTGAGCATTTCGATAAACCCCACTGTCTCACTCCTGCTCCTTATACTGCATTAGGACAACAACGATTCAACTGCTACTTTTTTGCTGTGGTAGTTGAACCCATTCCTCTGCATGACCTGTCATTGCCACAGTAAATAGTTGAAACCCACTAGCATGAGTAGGAGTTGCTTGAGCCTTGATGTGCCTACTAATCCATGCTTGTTTTCTTTATGCCAGCTATGCTTAGAGTTGTGTCAGGTCTGATTCATAGGGAATGAATCGGAGTGGTGAACATGTCCTACCGATAAAGGCTGAGTGTGTGGACATATTTTGGTAAAGGTAGCGATGAGAGGCCGTGTAGGAGTACATGGTGGGTTGTCTCATTAGAACCGTCCCTAAGCACTGAGTTCTGTGTATGTTGTCCAAGTCCAGTTACTACCACACATTGGGTTCTGGTTATCCGGCCCCTCTCAGCTTATTAATCCACTTGATCTCTGTCCAGGAGTTGCAACTAGTTTCTGGCATTTGTAGGTAGTGCTACTTTTCTACCATGTGGTGTCCGACGGGACGGGCTTGGGACAGACTAGGAACCATGGCACGGTGTACCAAGTGGCACCAGGATGGTGGGCTTGGGAACCCTGCACACATCGTTTGGGGCTGTACTGGAGACTTCAGCCGGAACTCCTTGTGGATGGAACTCGAATAGGCGATAAACCTGGACGAGAGACTTGTGTGGTCAGTCAGGTCGTGGCCGACACCCTCGCCCGGCTTCCGCTTGAAGGTTGCCGAGGTACATGACGTGTACAGGGCGATAAGTGGCGAGAGCGTGTGTGAAGAAGTACACCCCTGCAGGGTTAAACATTATCTATTTTAATAGCCGTTTTCCTCGGATATGGAAACTTGGAGGACTTATGTAGTACATAGACAACTTGAAGTGGATACTCTAAAATCCGCAGGATAAGCGTGAGTGCTATGGATGGCCTTCTCGTAGGGATACGGGAACGGATCCTTAGTGGAGTATTGATATGGTGAATATGTGGACTCGTGTGCGTCTTATCACCTCAAAGAAGTTTTTGATACTCGTAGTATAGGTTAGCCACTGAGTCAAAGTTGACTTGCTGCTGTTAAAACTCCACCACCCACTTGTTGATAATATTGCATATGTAGATAGTTCTGACGTAAGACTTGCTGATTACCTTCGTACTCACGTTTGCTTATTTATGTTTTGCAGTTGGTTACACTAATGACTTCGACGAGTAGCTTGTATCCCAGCTATGATCTTGTACCCTTGGGAGGGTCGTGTTTAGTCAGGCTTCTTAGTCTTTTCCTTTTGTAGTTGTCTGTACTCAGACATGTAATGCTTCCGTTGCTTGTATGCTCTGAATGAAGGGTCATGAGACCCTTGTTTGTATTGAATGCTATGTGCCTCATTCTGGGCCTTTATCTATATGAGTTTGAGTTATGTTGTGATGCCATGTTGTACATCACATACTTGCATGTTATGCGTACGTGTAACGTGTATTGCTATGTGTGGGGTCCGTCAACCTAGTTGTTTATCCCTGGTAGCCTCTCTTATGGGGAAATGTAGTCTTGTGCTTCCATGAGCCATAGTAGTCCACTACAGCCCGGTTCACCGGAGTCCTGCTAGCCCAGCACTACTGCTCCAGAACACTTGACTGGCCGGCATGTGATTCACTTCGTTCCTGTGTCTGTCCCTTCGGGGAAATGTCACGAGGTGACATCCGGAGTCCTGCCTAGCCTGCTATAGCCCGGGTTCCCGGAGTCCTGTTAGCCCAGTGCTACAGCCTGTATTCACACGCTGCTGACCGACATGCTCGATGTTGATTCATGTATGCCTGTCCCCGTAAGTTGGTGCCACCTTGGGTTCACGACTAGTCATGTCCGCCCGGGTTCTCTGTCATATGGATGCTAGCAACACTATCATATACGTAAGCCAAAAGCCGCAAACGGTCCCGGGCCAGGTAAGGTGGCACCCGTGGGAATACTGTGCGTGAGGCCGCAAAGTGATATGATGTGTTACATGCTAGATCGGTCTGACTTAGGATAAGGGTCCCGACAGCGTTGGTATCAGAGTCTGACTGACTGTAGGATTACCAAGCCAAACTGGTCGATGTTGAGTCTAGAAATGCTTTAGTTATATAAGGGAATTGATTGTGGAAGGGAACGTAAGGCTCTTTTTACTCCTTTACCTCATGTCATTCTTTCTGAGTCAGCCTCTTCTTTTCTATGATGGTTAAGGCCTAGGCTTCTCCTCTATCTCTCAGGATGACGTGTTACTAAACCGTAAAGTCCTAGGATTGTTGGGTTTGTGTCTCCGTACAGTTCTACTACTTCCGTGTGTCCTCGGTTTGACCCCGAACCTTGATATCATGATGTTGATTGATTATGCTATTCCTTTGATGAATGTCTCAAAATCCTTTTGAGCATTTACAGCCGTTATGCTGCGGAAATTGTCCTAGGATTTCAAGAGCTTCCAATGCTTTTTCATTACATTCCGCATCCTTATGTCGATGCTAATTCCATCCTTGTTTCCTTGGTTTCTATGCCAGGATGTCGTATGCTAACCGAGGTTCAGTTGCTCATAGCAAGAACCACGGAGATGGTAGGGATGAGGATCCTCCTGACCACCTTTGATGGCGGAGTTCTTGTTAGCATCCGAGAGGAACAAGCGTGAGACTAACCGCTTGCTGGCACAGATTGAGCAGAACACCGCACATCAGCGTAAGAATTTGGTTTCTATCACCCACTTCATTGGTCTGAAACCACCCACCTTCCATCATTCCATTGAGCCACTCGATGCAGATGACTGGCTCCGGAGCATCACTCACAAGTTGCATTCTTTGAACGTAGCTGAAGGTGACAAGGTTACCTATGCTACCTATCACCTGGAAGGTCCTGCTAGTGTTTGGTGGCAGAGCTATGAGGTTATGCTTCCAGCTGGCCAGATTCCTACCTGGAGGGATTTCACCGAGGCTTTTCATGAGCACCACATTCCTCAGGCTCTCATTGACCGCAAGAGGGAAGAGTTCTGTAGTTTTACCCAGGGTAAGCTGCCTGTTGATGCTTACAGTAGAGAGTTTGGAAACCTTGCCCGCTATGCTACAAAAGAAGTGTCCACAGACGCCAAGAAACAGGCTAGGTTCCGGAAGGGTCTCAACCCTAAGTTGCGCCGTGATCTCCACCTGCATCATTGTGATACTTTCCAGGCTCTTGTGAACAAGGCCATTAATGCAGAGACAGCTCAGCTCACTTACGAGGAGTCTCGTAAGCACAACCGTGATCTGGGTTCTTCCTCCCGCTCTGGCTCACAGAAGCGACAGATTTGGATTCCGAACTCGGCTCTTCCACCTGGTTATGCAACGAGGCCATCCGATGTGGCGCCTCACTCAACTCAGCAACGTGCTCCACCCAGGCCTATTAGTGGACCACTTGCCAATGTAGGTCCACGTTGTACCTTAGGGACTTGCTTCACCTGCGGGGAACCAGGACACTATGCACGTGACTGCCCTCAGTCCAGTTATACTCCACCCCAGTCTGAGAGGTTTGTTGGCCGTGAAAAGCCATCAGGCAAGATGATCAGTACCAAGCCAACCTCCATTGAACGAGCATGTGTGCACCATGTCTCAACTACAGAAGCTCAAGATGATCCCGACGTCGTACTGGGAATGCTTCTTGTCAATTGTCACCCAGCTTCAGTTCTGTTCGGTACTAGAGCATCTCACTCCTTCATATCCGAAGGTTATGCTCGGTTGCACGACATGTCATTTTGTGATATGCCAACTCCACTAATAATCCAGACTCCTGGTTCCAAATGGCAAACCTCCAAGGTAAGCCATGGTAATAAAATCCTTGTTGACAGACTGGTATTCCTTCCTTCTTTGATATCTCTCAAGTCTTCAGATATTAACATCATCTTGGGCATGGACTGGATGACAGCTCATCATGCCAAGATCGATTGTTACACCAGATATGTTCAACTTACACATTCATCTGGCAAAATAGTCACTGTCTCCACTAGAGTTGCAAGGAGTCAACTCTATTCTCTTAATGCCAGCCCTCTTCCAGACCTTGAACATATTCCGATAGTCCGTGACTTCCCGGATGTTTTTCCAGAAGAACTGCCAGGTGTTCCACCTGATAGAGATGTAGAGTTTGACATAGAACTTATCCCAGGAACTGTTCCAATCTCTAGGAGACCATACAAGATGGCACCTTTGGAGTTAGCCGAGCTTAAGAAATAGCTTGATGAGTGCTTGCAAAAGGGCTTCATCCATCCCAGTTCTTCTCCTTGGGCTTGTCCTGTCCTCTTTGTCAAGAAGAAGGATGGTACGGATCAGATGGTTGTAGATTATCATCCCGTTAATGTGGTCATGATAAAGAACAAGTATCCGCTCCCCAGGATCAACGACTTGTATGATCAGCTCACTGGATCCTCAGTCTTTTCCAAGATGGATTTGAGGTTAGGCTACCACCAAATCAAAATAGGAAATGGGGACATCCCCAAAATGGCCTTTGTCACTCGTTATGGTCAATACGAGTACACCGTGATGTCTTTCGGCCTAACCAATGCTCCAGCTACTTTCTCCCGCTTGATGAACTTGATCTTTATGGAGTACTTATATAAGTTTGTTGAGGTTTACCTCGATGATATTCTTATTTACTCGAAGAACAAGGAAGGGCATGCCGAACATCTTAGACTTGTGTTAGAAAAACTCAGAGAGCACCGCCTTTATGCCAAGTTCTCCAAGTGTGAATTTTGGTTGCCAGAAGTGACCTATCTAGGCCACGTGATCTCTGGTAAGGGCATTGCAGTCAATCCCAAGAGAGTTAACGCCGTTCTCGATTGGACTCCACCCGAAATGGTCAAGCAAGTTAGGAGTTTCCTTGGTCTAACCAGTTATTGTTGCCGCTTCATTGAGAACTTCTCCAAAGTGGCCAAAACCCTCACGGAACTTCTCAAGAAAGATAAAATGTTTGAGTGGACCCCACAGTGTGAGCACAGTTTTCAGGAACTGAAAAGACGCCTGACTTCTACGCCCATACTCGTGCCACCGTATTTCACTAAAGACTTTGTTATCTATTGCGACGCTTCGCGTCAAGGAATAGGTTGCATTCTTATGCAGGATCGTCATGTGATTGCCTATGCATCTCGACAGTTGCATCCACATGAGGAAAATTATCCTACACATGATCTAGAGCTTGAAGCCGTAGTCTATGCACTTAAGACTTGGCGACATTACCTTCTTGGTAACCGTTGCGACATCTACACTGACCATCAGAGTCTCAAGTATATCTTCACCCAACCGGATCTGAATCTCAGACAGAGACGTTGGTTGGAGTTGATCTCGGATTACGACTTAGGAATCACCTACACCCCGGGCAAAGCCAATGTCATGGTTGATGCTTTAAGTCGTAAATCCTATTGCAACAACCTCATGTTGCAACAATGTCAACCACCCCTCCATGAGGAATTCTGTAAGCTTAACCTTCACATAACTCCTCATGGTTCCCTTTCTACCTTGGTGGCGAAACCTACCCTTACGGATCAGATCATAGAGGCTCAGAAGCATGATACGGGAATCTCCTGGATCAAGAAAAATATTTCCAAGGGAGTTGTCGAATGTTTCTCTATGGATGAACGTGGTGTTGTTTACTTTGGAAACCATTTGGTGGTTCCCAAATGTCAACAGATGCAGCAACTGATCCTTAAGGAGGCCCATGAATCCCCTCTCACGATTCATCCCGGTAGTACAAAGATGTATCAGGACCTACGCCAGAGGTTCTGGTGGACTAGGATGAAGAGAGAAATTGCTCAGTATATTGCCAACTGTGACATTTGTCATCGCGTTAAGGCAGAGCATCAGAGACCTGCTGGCACCCTTCAACCTTTAGCTATTCCCGAGCGGAAATGGGACAAAGTTTGTATGGACTTCATCACCGGCTATCCTAGGACCAAGAAAGGAAATAATGTTATCTTCGTAGTCATTGATCGTCTCTCCAAATTGTCTCACTTCCTACCTGTTCGAGAAAGTATCACTGCTAGTCAGCTCACTGACTTATATATCTCCCGAATAGTGTCACTCCATGGTGTCCCACTAGAGATCAATTCAGGCCATGGCAGTCTTATCACCTCTCATTTCTGGGAAAGTTTCCAGAATGCCATGGGAACCCATCTTTCCTTCAGTACCGCTTTCCACCCTCAGTCAAGTGGTCAGGAGGAAAGGGTCAACCAAATTCTCGAAGACATGTTGAGAGCTTGTGTTATCTCATTTGGTATGGATTGGGGGAAATGTCTTCCCTTTGCCAAGTTTACTTATAACTATAGCTACCAATCCAGTCTTAAGAAAGCACCCTTCGAGATTCTGTATGGACAAAGATGTCGAACACCTTTGAATTGATCAGAAACCGGCAAAAGACAATTCTTTGGACCGGATATGATGCAGGAGGCAGAACAGCAAGTTCGCATCATTCGTGAGAATTTGAAAACACCCCAATCTCGTTAAAAGAGCCAGTATGACCATCGTCATAAGGAAGTGGCTTATAAAGTTGACGACAAGGCTTACCTTCGGGTTACTCCTTTGAAGGGTACCCATCGTTTCGGTATCAAGGGCAAGTTGGCTCCTCGTTACATTGGTCCTTTTCGCATTCTCGCTAAACAAGGAGAGGTTGCCTACCAGTTGGAACTACCCCCACATCTTTCTCGAGTTCATGATGTCTTCCACGTCTCTCAACTCAGGCGTTGCTTCTCGGATCCCATCCGTGGAGTGGACCATGAAACGCTTGATCTCCAAGATAACCTCACTTATCGAGAGTACCCCGTTCGCATTCTAGATCAAGCAGAGCGTGTCACCCGACATCATAACATCAAGTTTCTCAAGGTTCAGTGGTCTCATCATTCTGAGAGAGAAGCTACCTGGGAGCGAGAAGATCGTCTTCGACTTGAGTACCCCGCTTTCTTCCCGCCAACTACTGATCTCGGGATGAGATTCTTCCGAGTAGGGGCGAGTTGTCACATCCCTAGTGCCGGTATGACCTAGGTTTGCTTTGTGCATCATGTTAAGTTTTAAATGAAATGGAAATGGGGACGTTTCAAACCCTAGCACCAAAGCAAATTCAAATAGGTTCAAATTAAAAATGGCATTTCAATGAACCCAAAATGCTTTTCAAAAATGTTCATGGTCTTTGGAAAATGTTGGAAACAACAACCAAAGGTGATGCACATTTTTGCTAAACATTTTGGATTTTTGAATGAACCCATATGTACTTGAATTGGAGCTGTTTAAAATAATATAAATATTTTGAAGGCTCCAAAAATGTTGGAATTTGGTGAGGGCCTCTGGTATATTATAACTAGTGGTCACAAGGAATCTCAACATTTTTATTTTGTGCTAGTATTTATTTTAAGTCAAAAACAAATGTCAGAAATAGAAAAGAAAACAAAAAAGGGAAAAATATTACCTGGGCCACTTACCTGAGGCCTGGAACTATGCGGCCCAGCTGGCCCTGCCAGTCGCCGTCTCCACCACGCCAAGAGGACGCCGAGCGCGTGGCCGACGCACGCCGGCGCACGCCCGACCACCTCCTGCTTGCCGCCTCCATCTGGACATCCCTGGAGACGCCATGCAGCCTCCCCGACCCCTTCTCACTCTCCCTCGTCCCCGTCTCCTCCTCTGTCTCTCTCTCCCGTGACAGCCGAAGCGCTGCCGTCGCCGCCCACAAGCACCACCGCGGCCACTGCCTTCCCCTCGCCTCTCCGACGTGCCCACGAGCTTTGCCTCAACGCCCTCGCTCTCTCCACCGAGTCACGCGCCCGCAGAACGCCTGAAGCGACGCCACCGTCTTCGTTTCCATCGCCGGCCGCCGTAGATCCCTCTCGTTGCTCCGCTTGCTCCAGTGCCTCCCCGAGCTCGCGAACGGCTCCTTTCGACGCTCTGTGAGCTCCTCTGCTTATCCCCTCTCTCCCCGTGCTCTATTTCCCTCTCTGGCCACCGTTCCGCCGGCGACCGATTCGCGCCGCCGCCTGAGCTCCTCGCCGCTGTGGCCAGAGGCCGTGTTCATCGCTCCTACGCACATGGACGTGCTCCAGACCTTGCCAGGAACCCAACCCGCACCCCAACTCGCTCTCGTGAGCACTACAGCTGCGTCCCCGCACCTGGCCTAACTCCGGCCACCGCACTCGTCGTCGCCGGCGCCACTCCGGCAAATCCCCAGCTGCACCACCACCGCTGTTGGATGCGGACGAGCGTCCGCACCCTGTAGCTGCACTCCGCGTGCCAAATGGCGCCCTGTAGCACATTTGTGTGCCGCGGCGCCGCGTCTCGCCTCGCCGGCGTCGAGCCGCCGGAAGTTTTTCCTAGTTGACCAGGGGATTTGACCTCCCCTGGGTCTGTGACATGCGGGCCCCGCCCGGTTAATTAGTCTAGTTTAGGTTTAAAACTAATTAGTTTAACCTAGGTTAGTGCTAATTAAACTAGGTTAGTTTAGTTAGTCACTGAGCAGTGGGTCCCACTGGTCAAGTTTGACCTTCTGACGCAGTGCTAACCTCAAGCTGACACAATAAATGATTTCTAGAATTATTTTATCTCAGGAAATTCTTGAATATTGCTTAAACTTCTAAAAATCATTATAATTTAACCGTAGCTCAGCATGAAATAATTTATATATGAAAAATTATCAGAAAAATGCAAAGAATCCATTTATGCCAGTTACATGCATGAAAAACTAACTTATACATGCTGTATAAGTGAAAACATAATATGGGAATCTTAAATGCTTCATTTTGAATTGCATTTGAAACTTTGATTCAAATGGGCTTCAACCAACTTGGTAGCATCTTGCATTAGCCCAAACACTAGCATTTACACATGTCATGTTCATGCATCATTTTGTTGCATTTGTTTGTGTATTGATTGCCGGCACCGTTTCTTCTCGATAGGTTCCACTCCGGAAGGTGTTCCCGAGTACCTGTCAGAGGAGCAGTGCCCCTTTGTCGTCTATCAGGCAAGCAAACCCCCTTGAGCATTTCGATAAATCCCACTCTCTCGCTCCTGCTCCTTATACTGCATTAGGACAACAACGATTCAACTGCTACTTTTTCGCTGCGGTAGTTGAACCCATTCCTCTGCATGACCTGTCATTGCCACAGTAAATAGTTGAAACCCACTAGCATGAGTAGGAGTTGCTTGAGCCTTGATGTGCCTACTCATCCATGCTTGTTTTCTTTATGCCAGCTATGCTTAGAGTTGTGTCAGGTCTGATTCATTGAGAATGAATCGGAGTGGTGAACATGTCCTACCGATAAAGGCTAAGTGTGTGAACATGTTTTGTTAAAGGTAGCGATGAGAGGCCGTGTAGGAGTACATGCTGGGTTGTCTCATTGGAACCGTCCCTAAGCACTAAGTTCTGTGTATGTTGTCCAAGTCTAGTTACTACCACACATTGGGTTATCCGGCCCCTCTCGGCTTATTAATCCACTTGATCTCTGTCCAGGAGTTGCAACTAGTTTCTGGCACTACTAGGAAAAGGGCTACTAATGGCGCACCAGTTTTGACTACGAAATGCCGCACTATTGATGCGCCATTATTATCACGCCACTAGTATTTCTTACTAATGGTGCACCACCGGTGCGCCATTAGTATATGGTATACTAATGGCGCACTGTGCACTGCGCCATTAGTATAGAACACAATGCGCCATTCGTATGCCTCCCAGGGGGCCATATATAACCATGTGCGTTGGCATACTAATGGCGCACTGTTGGGTGATGCGCCATTAGTATACTTTGGCATACTAATGGTGCACTCTGTAGTGATGTGCCATTAGTATGAATATTAGGTTTTTTTTACTTTTCTGATTTTTGCACAGGTTACAAAATATATTATTTGACAGAATATAGACAGCAGCACACAACAACAGCAGATTCATCGAATACAATAGTAGATTAGTCTCTGAATACAATTCATCATATTAGTCTCCGAATTCAAAAGACTGAACAAAGATAAAACATTACAAGTCGCGAGACCGCGAGTGTCGAGTTTGTCTTCACATTACAAGTCGATATCGATTATCTAAACTACCATCACATAGAAGAGAGTTGCGGTCATCACGACGAGCATCATCGTGATGAAACTGGTCTTCATCCGGTTCCTCCAACGCTCCCTCCTCTCTCCCGCTAGATAGCGGGCGTATCTAGATTCTGCCTCCGCCCTAGTGGTGTACCCTTTGTAACTGTTACTGCTGAAACGGTGAACCTGTCTCCAACACTCCTCCCAGTCGTCGTAGACTCTGGGAACCTTACCCTTATACACGACATACGACGGCATCTCTATGCACAAGCCAAACAACAGACAATACATACATAAGCAATATATTAGTGTGCAACAAAAGGATCGGAAGAGAAAAGCAAGACATTAATAGCACGATTCATGGTCCTACTAATAAATAGCATCGATTACATCTAAGTTGAACGACTGTCCAAACCAAAGAGACATACAATTCATTAAAGTTTAATTACAACATGAGCCAATCAATGTTTCAGAACTACACATCACTACTTTCAACTCGACTCATGGGACAGGAGCGTGGATGAAGCCGCTGTCTATCGTGATGGTCATGAAATTGCGGGCGTTGTCAGCCTGCATTTGTAGTGTTCCGTCTATCTCACTGTTGGAAGGTTGATATCTAAGGAAGAACTGCCCCGAGGTATGAAGGGCATCTTGATGGATGATGTCCACAAACTCCGACTGGATGCGAAAGAATTCTTGTCTGATGTCCACATCCTGGATTGCCGACAAGCTCGCGGCCCAATCTTTGAGATTATCTGGTAGTAGAAGGTGATGAAGGTCCCTTACGATCGCCCGCATGTGATGGAGGGCGTAGTAGGCATCCTTATGAGTGCTAGGCGGCTGCTTGACGCATCAGAACGTCGTATTGTGGGCGAACACGTGCTTTCCGTACTTACGAACTGCCCTGGTGAAGGTGCCTCTAGATTTGGCGTAGCCGGGGAGAACATCATCAAGAACTTTCTTGATATTTGTGTAGTCTATCTTGGAGTCACGGTTCGGGTCGAAATACGTGGCCATGGAATATTTCGGGCTTAAGAGGATGAGTGTGCAATGTGTGTCACTGCGCAGAACACGGAATGTTGGAAAAAAAACGATCGAAATATAAGAAATCATATGTTACGGGGCGGTTAAGGGATGACTTACTCGGGAAAGTAAGCCACAAGGAAGTTATCCTTATCTGGGTTTGACAGAATGATGCCTTCGAGGTGTGAACTCGCGACTTGGCGGTCCCCAGCGCTGCTCAAGAGCTTGGCACGCATGTAGAAGGGGTCGACTATCACGATGTCCGGGGTCTTGTCTCTAATGATCCACATCTCCATACTCAGCGAAAACAGCCGAACGAAGGTGTAGTGCAGCAGATGAAGGTTAAACATAGCAAAGGTGTCATCAAACCGCAGGACGATCGTACCCCCGATGTCACCATCCACAAAGCCCTTGCCCTCTGGCACCTTGGCCACGAAAACCGGGTATGCCACATCATTCTCTCTGAGATGCTGCTTCTCCAAAGAAAGAACACTGTCGTGCAGACTGCGCATAGCACCGGTTGCAGCATTAAGCATATTTGTCAGTATCATCGCCCTACCCGCCACATGCACCCTCCTCGAGATATCCTTAGGTGAAGATGGCCCGTCCTGAGCACGGATCATACTCAGTGCTGGCTGGCTTGCACCGGTGCCCTTTTTAGTCTTCCGTTTCCGGCTCTTCTTCTTGATCTGCTGTAATGGGACCGAGTTCTGCTCACAGACCGCCTTCTTAAGCGTGTTGGGGCTGATAATATTTGGCACCTCAGCTATCTGAGGCTCGGTGAAGGCGGCAACTGGGTTTCTCCACCGTACCAGCTAGATCGCGGTCGTCTTGGTTGGGTTCTTGAGAAGGAGGCCCGCACAACTCGTCACCGTACCCATGTTCGGCAAAGTACTTATCGACGTTGGTAAATCTACCAACGTCGTTGTCGTTGTCGTCTAGATCCTGTGCCATTTGCATGTCCGGATCCTGTGCCATAGGGATGTCCGGCATGTCCGGTAGCGTTGCGGCGTTCTTGCCATGGCTTGGCGCCGGCACGACTGGCGGTCTTGTCTATGGGGTGGCGTCCCCCGCCCCCAGACGAATCTGGCTCTTCAGCCAAAGCAGGGGCCAGTTTACGCAGGTGCTGAGGGTCATCTCATCTTCTTCATCGGCCCCAGCGGGTCGAATCGGAGGTAACAGCTCATCGCAGCCTGGCAGCACCCGAACCACTTCAACCCTATACACTGTGGGTGGCATCGGATTACCGTGCCCGGTTGAACGATTCTGCCCTTGGCGACATCGACCAACTCGCCGCCCACGAAGTGCAGGAGAGTGCAAGGAACGTCGGTGGCGCCCTGCGAAAACATGTAGGGCGTCAGGGATGCCCAGTCAAAGGCAAGGAGATGAAGTCATCGGCCGAGAGGCTTAGTTACCGTGATGCCGTCGAGCTCAGCTAATTTCGAGGCACCACCAACGGCGGGCGTGCAACTGACAGAGGGGCTGCTTGCTGGCGAGGTGCTGGCCAGGGTACACTCGGGTGCATTAAGCTCCAATGCCCGTGCCTGCGCCGGAGACACGAATACCGCCTCCGCCGGAGACACCAATGGCGCAGCTGGAGACACCAATGGCGCCGCCTGCGCGCTATGCTAGTTTCTGGCCGTGAAGCTGGGAACCGGGGGAGGCCCCTATTGGCCGCCCGCAATCCACGCCGTCAGCCCATGAATCCATGTCTGCACCATGGCGTTGAGCTTCGTTCCCAGTTGTTGTTCCACTTGCTCTTGGACAAGCTCCGGAATCCACGCCACTTGTGCCTTGAGTGCTTCAACCTCGCGCGACTGGCTTTCCGAGCTGGTCTTTCTCTCCTTTCGCCCACCAGCGGTATAGTATGACAACCATTTTCTGGACAAGCCTTTGCCGGCCACACGACCAGCTGACGTCGACTTACTCAGCTTATCCTTGTTTTTCATTACGTTCAACGCCCTATTCAAAGGGGTGTCGAAAGGGGAGCTCTGAGACGACCCCGCGCAACTGCTTTCTTTGTCCTGCGGAAGGAACGTGAACCATTTAGAAATATTAGGGATTAATTAGAATGCAACCATATGGAGCTAATTACGCGGGGGTGTATTCCTTAGCAGAACAAGCTCAAGCGCCTTGGTCTTCGGATCCGTGGTAAGCTCCTTTGTTACCGGGTCCTCCTTGTACCGGGCCCTGAGAAAGTTCCTGGTCTGCTTGTCACGGTATTTCTCGAAGCGGGGCGGTAGGCCTTGCTCGGCATGCTCCGCGTCCTCCTTGTCCCATATAGGCTCCGCCACTTTGTAACCGCCGGGACCGAGTTGGTGGACCCCTAAGTTCAACTGCCGCATTTCTTTCCCCCACTGACTTGATTCGGAGGCTGCGGGGCTCTCGCACTTGATCTTGAACTCCTTGTAGTCATCTTCGCTCATCAAAGGATATTTCGCCTTGATCTTCTCATAACTATCACCTTTTTCAATCATTGCCTTCACCATGCTTTTCCAAGTAGACAGGGCCATGCTCACCCTCGTGAGGGCAGCACCGTTCACTTTATTCCCTGAGAGGCGTGTGTTTGCAAACTCAGCGGGGAACTTCTATCGTTCGTGCAGCTTCGTGAAGAGGAGGTTGCGCAAATTCCCTCGGTCCTTATGCCATAGGTTCTCGGTGTTGATCGAGACGGTGCTCCAGAGAATGCACCCGAGCTGAACCGAGTCCCCCTTGACTACGTGTTTGGGCGCCGTCGGATTCCCATCGGAGTTCACTTCAGTAAATTCCTCCCTGACAGTGCCGAGCACATTCGGGCGCCGGTCCTTCTGTTGCCTCTTCGGTTGGCTGCCATCTGTGTGTGTGCTGCCATCATCAGTGGTGGCATCACCAGTGGTGTCATCCCCGACGCCACTAGGGGTTGTGTAGTCAGGATCGATGTCTTCCGCGGCGTCCTCATAGCGGTGAGGTTCTTCCTCCAACTCCAGGGACAGCTCACAGAATTGCTTGCCGCCCAAACCGCCGGCCTCATCATTATGGGCCACGTTTCGCTCTAAATAGGAAAAAAGTTTGGTTAAAAAGTTGGTTATTGTTAAGGAACAAGATCATGGTCTCATCATTTAGGGTTTGTCGTCACCGAGGCATCCTAAAAGCTAAGCTTTTATCATTTAGGGTTTGTCGACGCCGAGGCACCCTAAAAGCCTAAGCATACATCATTTAGGTTCTCATTGACACTGAGGCACCCTATAGAGGCCAAGTTAAGTTTTCATCATTTAGGGTTTATCGATGCCGAGGCACCCTAGGCTGGGCCTAATCACTTGGCTCTATTGCCACCTATGTTGGGTTTATCATCTAGGGTTTATCGATGCTAAGGAGAATTCTAAGTTGGGCCTAATCACTTGGCTCTATTGCCACCTATAGTTTAATGCAGCAAGAATGGCGGGGCAGTTGATCCTACTTAACTAAGTACTAAGATACCTCGGCCCATGCATTAGTCGCAAGTACCCCATATGTCCTATTTTTAGAAAAGTCATGCTAAAATTCACGGAAAATTTCGGCATGACCTTTGCTGAAAATAGGACATATGGAGTACCCGAATTTGCTGGAACGGAAGTTAATCGACATTCCGGCAAACTCAAGGGCCTCTCGGGGTACCTGCAAATTCATCACGACATAATGGTCGGCGATAAAACCCAGCAAACTAGCAAGATGATCATCATCTTTGCAAGTCATTACTTGTCAAATACAGAAGAAGGAACAATTTATTTGTGACATAGTTGGCCCATACAGAAGAAGCAACACCCTGCACTAGCCTAAAAGCAAGTGAAGTTTCACCCATATAAGAACAACTTTATAAAATCAGAGAAGTTGCTATGTTTTTTCTACTGCTAGGAAAAAATATCACTCCTTGGAAATGAAAATCTCAGTACCAGCATTTTGAACTTTGAAATGAAATACAGTAGTAGTATTAGTAGTATATGGAGTAGTATCTTGTCTAGTAGTAGTATTAGTTGTATATGGAGTAGCAAGTTTTGCCTCAGAGACCGCAAAAGCTATGTTTTTTCTCAATTCAGATAGCTAAGTGGAAAACCATGTCAAGTTCTGTTTTAATACTCTATTTCTCAATGCATGCAATTGGTTTCATCTGGGCTACATCATAGAACCACCAATAAAGGACACTAAAAAAATATATAGAGAAGCCTACGGTTCCTATCCTTGAGTAGCATGATTAGAGATGAGTAGATCTCCTAAAGGTGTCCTAAGCACCTGCTGTTACTCTTGGAAGCAACGCAAACATGTAAAATTTATTACTGTTGACAATACTACTCAAATATCCAACTATCAGGACACAAGGCATGATAATCCATCTAATCTAATGCAATCTGAACTCAACATGATCATGGTTCATGCCCTCAGACACATCAGCACCTCAAGAATGCCATGAAAAAAATGAAAAGGACCAAGACAATGTTCAGTTAACAGAAGGGGGGGAGGGGAACCGGTGCAGCTCACCGAGAGGAAGACGATGGCGAGCTCGTGCGGGGCCGGGGTTGATGAGGTGACGCGGATCGACTGTGAGGCGTCGGTGTCGTAGAGGCGCCGGAGACCTTGCCCTGCGAGACAGAGAAGGGGCCGTCATCCCCGGCGCAGACGGGGGGAAAGGGGAGGAGGAGGAGGGGGAAGGGGAGGAGGAGGGTCGGGGGGCATATGGTGCTGCGTCGCTGCTCGGGGCCGACGGCGAGGAGGAAGGCGAATACGTTGAGGGTCGGGGTGGCGGGGGTGGGGACGCGGGGGCGGCGGGGGTGGAGTCCGGCGGGGGTGGGGGCGCGGGGGCGGCGGGGGTGGGGGCGCGGGGGCGGAAGGGGCGGCGGGGGTGGGGGCGTGGGGGCGGCGGGGGTGGAGTCCGGCGGGGGTCGGGGTGGCGGCGTCGTGGGTCGGGGCGGCGGCGTGGTGGGTCTGGCGAGGGAGAGAGGGACGCATGGGATCTGGCGAGGGAGAGGGAGGACTTAGCTATAGGGGGAAGCTTACTAATTGCGCACCACTCGTCAGTGCGTCATTAGAAATCGTTTTTTAGATAGCAATGGCGCACCCACAGCCGGTGCGCCATTAGAAATCCTTTTTTTAGATAGCAATGGCGCACCACCAGGCCGGTGCGCCATTAGTATATATATTTTTAATAAATGAATATGAATATGAAATAGTAATCCATGCATTTAAATAATTATTGTGTATTTGTATTCTGATAAATATTTGTTAGTTATTATGCCTGATTTATAGAATGATTATTGAAACTAGTTTAGTGGGTAAGCCAAGTTAAGATTTATCTGTGGCGATGTTATAAATAATTTTTGTTATGAATTTTAGTAATTGTTTAAAGGTTTGTTCTTGCATACATAATTTGACCAGAGCAGGGGAGATGTGGGGGGTGCTCTTCGGCGGCGGTGGAGCGGGGGAGGGTGCGGGGGGTGCTCATCGGCGGCGGTGGAGCCGGCCGGGGAGGGTGTGGTGGGTCGTCGGCGGCGATGGAGCTAGCGGGGGAGGGTGCGGGTGGAATCGAGATGGAGGGTGCGGGGGGTGCTCATCGGCGGCGGTGGAGCGGGGGAGGGTGCGGTGGGTCGTCGGCGGCGGTGGAGCTAGCGGGGGAGGGTGCGCGTGGAATCGAGATCGAGATGGAGGGGGATCGAGATCGAGTGTCCTCATGAATTCAAAAAGTGCCCATGAAATTTAAAAATATTCATGATATCAAAAAGTGCCCATGAAATACAATCGAGAAATGAAGACTATGATTTAAATACAATCGATCTTACCTAGCTATATGTTCACAATCTTCTTGCGCTTCTTTTTTGCAAATGGAGTTCTTCTGTGGAACGGATGTCCTTTAGGTAGGGTGGTCCTGCTTCTTCTTGTGGTGTATGCTGCTACTTCATCGTCATCGTCATGTTCGATCTTCGGGTCACTGTACTTGTCGAAGTCTTGCTCATTGGCTACTCCATCCATTCCGATGATCTTCCTTTTGCCTCTCCTCACGATAACACGACTGGGCTTTGACGGGTCGGTAATGAAGAAGCATTGGTCCACTTGGGAAGCTAGTACCCATGGCTCATTTTTCGCGGTGACGTTTGCGCCCGCGGTCTTGGATTTGGCTTCGGGTATAACCATGGTGGTGAAATATCGGTCTTCTTTTAGGACGCTCTTGGCCCATCTGACACGGAACATCGGGACCTTCTCTCCAGCATAGCTCAGCTCCCAGATCTCCTCGATCCTTCCGTAGTATCTGTCCTTGTCGTTACCGGTGTAGGATTCCATCGTTACCCCGGAGTTCTGATAACCATCGCTCTTCATGTCCTTGTCCTCGGTGTAGAATGTGTAGCCGTTGATATCGTACGCCTCATAGGTCATTAGGTTGTGCTCGGCGCCCTGTGACAAGGCGAATATGAGTTGTTCTTCCGCGGAAGAATTCTCATGTAAAGGGTACGACAGAAGCTTCTGCTTGAACCAACGCGTGAAACATGAGTTGTGCTCTTTGATTATATCTCCGTCCGTCCTCTGTTGGCCTCGGTCATTGTACGTCTTCTCAATAAAGGTTTTGTGCTCTACCACCCAAGGATCAACCATGTCTATGTGTTGTAGCGCGACTAGGTTTGCTCTTTCAAAGTCGGCGAGTCAACCCTCGAAGTCGACATGCATTTCACGGCGACCCTCACGGTGAACCCATGCTGCGAGCCTGCCGAGGTGCCTATTGACGGGCAGACCAACGGGGTTCTCGATGCCTAGAGAATTCGTGCAGTAGGAGATGCACTCTTCGGTCTGAAAGCCCCTGGCTATACTTCCCTCTGGACGTGACATGTTGCGAACGTATCCTTTGATGACACCATTCATCCTTTCAAACGGCGTCATGCTGTGCAGGAACGTCGGCCCGAGTTGGATGATATCCTCCACGATATGGACCAGCAGATGCACCATAACATCGAAGAATGCGGGTGGGAAGTACATCTCAAGCTCGCATAGTATCACCACGATCTCTTCCTGTAGCTTTCTGAGTTTCCTCACGCCAACCGACTTCCGAGACATGACATCAAAAAAGTTGCATAGGCCAAATAGCATTTCACGGACATGCGCGTCCATGATCCCACGGATTGCAACTGGAAGTATCTGCGTCATCAGCACGTGACAGTCGTGAGACTTCATCTCACTGAACTTCTGCTTCGCTGGATCTAGGTATCTGCTTATCTTCCCCGCGTAACTGTAAGGAAGTTTTACTCCTATGAGGCAGGTGAAAAACTGCTCGATCTCCTCCTGACTTAGAGTGAACCACGCGGGAAGGTAGTCATTTCCGGTCTTCTTGGCCTTTTTGCCTTTGCGACAACTTTCTGTGTCCTGCTTCGCCTCATCATCATCATCATCATTAGCGTGAAGCTCCTGCCTGTTGCCCATTGATTTCAAGTCTTCCCTTGCTTTCGGCCCATCTTTGGTCCTCTCTGGCATGTTGAGCAGGGTACCAAGCAGACTCTCGCACATGTTCTTCGTGATATGCATGGCATCAAGGCTGTGAGGCACATGGTGGATCTTCCAGTACGGCAAGTCCCAGAAAACAGAACTCGCTTTCCATACCTTCAGCAGCGGCTCTAGCGCCTTTCGCCTCTTTCCCGGCTCTGGCGCCTTTTGCTTCTTTTCCGACAGTGGGCAATCTTTCCAATTTTTCAACAGCCCGTCTATTTCCTCGCCGCTCCTCATACGCGGGCGTCTTCGGGGTTCGGTTTCACCATCGAACAAATCCTTGCGTTTCCTCCACGGGTCATCGTCGCGAAGCCACCTTCGATGTCCCATGAACACGGTTTTCGAAGACCCGGGATCTCTATCTAGCTGGGGATACGTTGTGTCATCCATGCACCTGACGCATCCAGAAAATCCGTGGACCCCCTGGCCCGCGAGATATCCGTAACCGAGATAGTCGTGCACCGTCGTGAGCAGTGCGGCTCTCATAGGGAAATATTCTTTCTCTGCGGCGTCCCACGTATTGGCTGGCATTTTCCACAGCATGTCTAACTCCTCTTTCAGCAGCCCCAGATACAGATTGATGTTGTTCCCTAGTTGTTTCAGCCCTTCAATTAGCATACTCATGTGAATGTACTTCCTCTTCATGCACAACCAGGGGGAAGCTTGTACATCCACAAACACAGGCCAGGTGCTATATGTGCTTCTCTGGCTGCCAAACGGATTGACTCCATCGGTGCTCGCGCCCAGCACGATGTTCCTTGGATCCTTCCCAAATTCTGGGTGTTCGAAGTTTAACACTTGCCACTGGCTCCCATCCTTAGGGTGACTCAGCATCTTGTCTTTTTTATTTATCTCCAGATCATTTGCGTCATCTCCTCGCTTCTTCTCCTCCCTATCCGCGTGCCAATGCAGGAGCTTTGCTACCTTAGGATCCGCGAAATACCGCTGCAGACGAGGAGTGATCGGAAAGTAGCACACCACTTTTGGAGGAGCTTTCTTCCTCTTCTTGTATCGAGTGACGCCGCACACCAGACATATGGTAGACTCCGCGTGCTCGCCCCGATAAATGATGCAATTGTTCATGCACACATGGTATTTCACGTGCGGTAAATCCAGAGGACAAACGACTTTCTTCGCCTCCTCGAAACTGGTCGGGCACTTGTTCCCCTTGGGAAGACGTTCGTGCTAGAATGACATGTTCTCGTCGAAGCATGATTCGGTCATTTTGTGTTTTACCTTCATCTCCAAAGCCATGAGCAATACTTTCAGGTGGGTATCCTCGGGTCTGCATCCTTGATACAATGGAGTAACCGCATCTATCTCTAGTTGATCCAGCTGGGCTTTCGCTCGGGCGATAGCTCTTGCGTTATCCGTCTTCTTGAGAAGCAGCTCTTGAATATGAGGGTCCTGCACCCAGCCCATCGATGCTCCATCGTCGTCTGCTCCGCCGGCATCTTCATCTTCATGATCATGCCCTTCGTCTGCTCCGGCATCTTCCTCATCATCATGTCCGACATCTTCTACATGATGACTGTGTACAGCATCACCGTCGTCATCATGTCCTGGAGATTCTTCGTCTTCTCGCCCGCCCGAGCCGCGGTGGTTGTCTTGCTGCCCTTCCTCATTTCTTGCCCGGCCCCATGGACGACTTCATAGTCATCTTCATCACCTTGCCACCGATAGCCATCCATGAAACCACGCAAGAGCAGGTGGTCCAGCACCTGCCCGGAATCCGGGTCCGCAATAAGGCTCTTCAGGTTGCATCTTCGACACGGACATCTTATCTCCGTCTCGTTCTTTTGAAGCATCTCGGCCTTCGCGGAGCTCAAAAACCTATTCACGATGCCTTCGGTCATCGTGCGGACCATGGTCGCCTGCGGGGTAGAGCAACATGATATTTTAGAACCAAGAAAAAAATTGGCATGACTTTCCATAAAAATAAGACCTAATAGAATGCATAGTGCCAAAATTCTCACCGAAACGGAAATGAATCAACATTCCAGCAAAATATTGGCAAATATCGCATTTCAAATACCGGTACCTGCAAGCACAAACATATATGCAACACCACAAACATATGCAACACCACAAACGTACATAGATCTAGCTAGGCCACAAAAAGTGCATGTGCACGTTGTTGGAGCGAGCTAGGGAGAAAAAAGTAGATCTACAACATGAAGATAGCTTTCCCCTTACTTACCTATCAAAAAAGGTAATTTCACCACTTAATTTTGATGAATCTATGGTGCAAATGAGGTGAGGAGGAGGAGGCAGCCGACAAGCTTGGAGAAGGAGGTGGAGGGAATGAAGTGGGGAAAGTGAGTGTGTACGTTTGGCTGTCCAAAATATCTAGCTGGTCCCAGGTTACAAATGGCGTACCATACAGCCATGCGCCATTAGTAACCCAACATACTAATGGCGCACCTGCTGGCCGTGCGCCATTAGCAGTTCTGCAAAAAAGTAATATATATATATATATATATATATATATATATATATATATATATATATATATATATACTAATGGCGCACCGTGGCAGAATGCACCATTACTAGTTTAAACTAGTAATGGCGCACTCCATGGCTGGTGCGCCATTACTAGTTAGAACTACTAATGGTGCACTTTGCCCGGATGCGCCATTAGTATGTTTGGAAAAATGAAAAAAAAATATTACTTATGGCGTGCCTTGTGCCTGGCGCGCCATTAGTATGTTTGGAAAAATGAAAAAAAATATTACTTGTGGCGTGCCTTGTGCTTGGCGCGCCATTAGTGTCTTCCACACTAATGGCGCATCGCCACATGGTGCGCCATTAGTATATAGTAGTGGCGCACCACTTCTCTCGTGCGCCATTAGTGTCAATTTCATCTGTAGCCCTTTTCCTAGTAGTGTGGCGTTTGTAGGTAGTGCTACTTGTCTACCAGGTGGTGTCCGACAGGACGGGCTTGGGACATACTAGGCGCCGTGGCACGGTGTACCAAGTGGCACCCGGATGGTGGGCTTGGGAACCCTGCACACATCGTTTGGGCCCGTACTGGAGACTTCGGCCTGAACTCCTGGCGGATGGAACTCGTATAGGCGATAAACCTGGACGAGAGACTTGTGTGGTTAGTCAGGTCGTGGCCGACACCCTCGCTCGGCTTCCGCTTGAAGGTTGTAGAGGTACATGACATGTACAGGGCGATAAGTGGCGAGAACGTGTGTGAAGAAGTACACCCCTGTAGAGTTAAACATTATCTATTCGAATAGCCATTTTCCTCGGATATGGAAACTTGGAAGACTTATGTAGTACATAGACAACTTGAAGTGGATACTCTAAAATCCGCAAGATAAGCGTGAGTGCTATGGATGGCCTTCTCGTAGGGAGACGGGAACGGATCCGTAGTGGACTATTGATATGGTGAATATGTGGACTCGTGTGTGTCTTCTCACCTCAAAGACGTTTCTGATACTCGTAGTATAGGTTAGCCACTGAGTCAAAGCTGGCTTGCTGCTCTTAAAACTCCACCACCCCCTTGTTGATATTGTTGCATATGTAGATAGTTCTGATGTAAGACTTGCTGAGTACCTTCATACTCACGTTTGCTTATTTATGTTTTACAGTTGGTTACACTAGTGACTTCGACGAGTAGCTTGTATCCCATCTACAATCTTGTACCCTTGGGAGGGTCCTGTTTAGTCATGAGACCCCTGTTTGTATTGAATGCTATGTGGCTCTTCTGGGCCTTTATCTATATGAGTTTTAGTTATGTTGTGATGCCATGTTGTACAGCACATACTTGCATGTTATGCGTACGTGTAACGTGTATTGCTATGTGTGGGGTCCGACAACCTAGTTGTTTATCCCTGGTAGCCTCTCTTATGGGGAAATGTAGTCTTGTGCTTCCATGATCCATAGTAGTCCGCTACAGCCCGGTTCACCGGAGTCCTACTAGCCCAGCACTACTGCTCCGGAACACTTGACTGGTCGGCATGTGATTCACTTCGTTCATGTGTCTATCCCTTCGGGGAAATGTCACGTGGTGACATCCGGAGTCCTGTCTAGCCTGCTACAGCCCGGGTTCCCGGAGTCCTGTTAGCCCAGTGCTACAGCCCGGATTCACACGTTGCTG
Organism: Triticum monococcum; assembly: GCA_034509565.1. Classification (NCBI taxonomy): domain Eukaryota; kingdom Viridiplantae; phylum Streptophyta; class Magnoliopsida; order Poales; family Poaceae; genus Triticum; species Triticum monococcum. The sequence goes on along the minus strand of CM067847.1, from coordinate 739,715,122 downwards.
ACCGACATGCTCGATGTTGATTCATGTATGCCTGTCCCCGTAAGTTGGTGCCACCTTGGGTTCACGACTGTCATGTCGGCCCGGGTTCTCAATCATATGGATGCTAGCTACACTGTCATATACGTGAGCCAAAAGGCGGAAATGGTCCACGGCCAGGTAAGGTGGCACCCGTGGGAATACCGTGCATGAGGCCGCAAAGTGATATGATGTGTTACATGCTAGATCGGGGTCCCGACACTTGTTTTCCTATAATTTTAATTATATAATAGATATTGGTGTTAAGGTTCGTGATTGCCTATGCAAGCACGAAAGTCAATAGCTATGCAATGAAATTACATCCTACTTGTGGTGCATTATTCGATGTTATTATGCTTAATGCTTGTTTATGTGAATTTTTGTTTCTTGGTTGGATGCTTCTCAATCTTTTGCTAGCCTTCATTTGTACTAAGTAGAAATACTACTTGTTCATTTAAGATCTTTAAACCCAGTTTTGCCATATCATTCCACCATACCTACATATATGCAGTATTTCCGTGTCGTTCTATGTAAATTTGTATGTGTCATCTCTAATTTTGAAAATGAATTTCCTTTTTGTGTGCTTGTACCACTCATGAAGCGGCAGGGGTGGCCAATATTTTCTATGCTCGATGTGTTATTCTCAAGATGAGTGTTTATTCACATGTCATTGCACGAGAGTACGACGGTAATAGGGATGTCCATTCCCGAACTTAAAAAGAAATTTACTTTATGTTGTCAAATAATAAATTCATGGGAAAGTGTTGGTATGGACGCTACCCATGGATATGACTAGCCATGGAATGTGAAAGTATGGTCGAAAAAGAAATAAACTTTATATTTTGTTTGGGAACCGCCTATGCTATATCTATCATGGAAAGTGTTGGGAATTACTCGATTCTTTTTGTTGACGGGAAAAGTATGCCTCTCAAAGAAAATTATCTCTCAATTTAAGCTTTGAGCTCTAGCACCTCTACAAATCTCTGCTTCCCTCTGCGAAGGGCCTATCAATTTACTTTATGAAATTTTTTGAGTCTCCATATTTTCTTATAAATCACCAACTAGGGAGCACCATGAGCATACTTGAGCATTGGATGTAGCTAATATTCGAGTGTGTTTCATGAGTGGGTCAATGATTGAGCATGATGGGCTAGGGATAACTTTCTTTAGTGTTGATATTTGAAAGACATGGTTGCTGGATAATACGATTCAGTATTGAAGTCTTCACATCAAAACTAGACTATTTGTTTGAACCATCTAAAAAGTACAAATGTCCATGCTACAAAAGAAAAAAATATGTGATGAACATGTTAGGAAACATTCCACATAAAAAATTCTGTTTTTATCATTTACCTACTCGAGGAAGATTTGGAATTAAGCCTGGGGATGCTGATATGTCTCCATCATATCTATAATTTTAGCTTGTACCATGATGTTATATTATCAATCTTGGATGTTTATAGTCATTTTATAGCAACTTTATATCATTTTTTGGGACTAAGCGATTGACATGGTGCCTAGTGCCAGTTGTTGTTTTTTTGCTTGTTTTTTACTTCACAGAATATCCCTATCAAACGGAGTCCAAACGCAGTGAAACTTTTTGGAGCTTTTTTTTGGACCAGTAGACAACCTGGGGACCAAGGAAGGACCAGAGGGGAGGCCCGTGGGGACCACAAGACACCAGGGCACGCCAAGAGGCCCAGGCGCACCCCGGCGGGTTGTAGGGCCACCGGTATCTCTTGCACCGCCTCTTCGCACTATATATTCCCAAATATTCCAGAAACCCTAGAAGAATCGATGAAACACAATTCCAGCCGCCGCAAGTTCCAGAACTGCGAGATCCAATCTGGAGCACTATTTCGGCACTTTGTGGGAGGGGAACACGATCACGGAGGGGTCCATCATCCTCACTGGTGCCTCTCCGATGATGCGTGAGTAATTCACCATAGACCTACGGGTCCGTAGGCAATAGCCAGATGGATTCTTATCTATTTTTGATTCTCAATACAATGGTCTCTAGGTTATCTATTTGATGTAATGACTTTTTGCGATGTGCTTGTTGGGATCCGATGAAGTTCGAGTTTATGATCAAATTTTTATCCAGGAATATTATTTGAGTCTTCTTTGATCTCTTATATGCATGATTATGTATAGCCTCGTATTTCTTTATTGAATCTTTGGTTTACTTAGGCCAACTATATTCATTTTCTTGTAATGGGAAGAGGTCCTTTGTGGTGGGTTCGATCTTGCTGTGTCCACTCCCACTGACAGAATGGGCAACGAGGCACGCATGTATCGATATGAAGGATAACAAGATGGGGTCTATTCCTACATGAATAGATCTTATCTACATCATGCCATTGTTCTTATTGAATTACTCTGATTGTCCATGAACTTAATACACTAGATGCATGCTGGATAGCGGTCAATGTGTGGAGTAATAGTAGAAGATGTAGGAAGGAGTCGGCGTACTAATCTTGGACGTGATGCCTACATATTGATCATTCCCTTAGATATCGTCATAATTATTTGTTCTTCTATCAATTACCCAACAGTAATTTGTTTACCCATCGTGTGCTATTTTCTCGAGAGTAGCCACTAGTGAAATCTACGGCACCTGGGTCTATCTTTTATCATATTTGCTTTCCGATCTATCTTTTGCCATATTTATTTTTAGATCTATATTTCCAAAAACGCAAAAATACCTTGCCGCACTTTTCTTTACTTATTTTATTTCGCATTTTATCAAGATCTATTTATTCAAACTCATTAAAAACAATCTATAATGTTACCGTGGAGGTATTGCAAGTATTCGTTCTTTGTGTGCAGGTACCCTTTACATAGTGTTGCTTGGTCCTCCAACTGGACTGATACCCTGGTTTCATAACTGAGGAAATACGTACCATAGTTGTACTACATCATCCCTTTCTCTTTGGGGAAATACCGAATCAGTTTCAAGCCGCATAAATAATGTAAATGCAAGAGAGGAGAGTTTATGATAGGTACTTGGTAGGCTTGATGTAGATCCTCCCCCGCAACGGCGCAAGAAATTCTTCCTGGTACTTCTTGAGCTTGCATTGGTTTTTCCCTCGAAGAGGAAAGGGTGATGCAGCAAATTGGAGATAAGTATTTCCCTCAGTTAAGAAACAAGGTATCAATCCAGTAGGAGGCACAAGCAAGTGATACGTCTCCAATGTATCTATAATTTTTGATTGTTCCATGCTATTATATTATCTGTTTTGGATGTTAATGGGCTTAGTTATACACTTTTGTATTATTTTTGGGACTAACCTACTAACCCAAGGCCCAGTGCAAATTGCTATTTTTGCCTATTTCAGTGTTTCGCAGAAAAGATATATCAAACGGAAGCCAAACGGAATGAAACATTCGGGAGAGTTATTTTTAGAACAAACATGATCCATAGGACTTGTAGTGGACGTCAAGAAATCAACAAGGAGGCCACGAGGCAGGGAGGTGCGCCTGCCCCCCTGGGCGTGCCCCAACCCTCATGGGCCCCTCATGGCTCCACCGACCTACTTCTTCCTCCTATATATATCCATATACCCTGAAAACATCCACGAGCACCACGAAACCCTATTTCCACCGCCGCAACCTTCTATTCCTAAGAAATCACATCTTGGGGCCTTTTCCGGAGCTCCGCCAGAGGGGGAATAGATCACAGAGGGCTTCTACATCAACACCGTAGCCTCTCCAATGATGTGTGAGTAGTTTACTTCAGACCTTCGGGTCCATAGTTATTAGCTAGATGGCTTCTTCTCTCTCTTTGGATCTCAATACAATGTTCTCCTCGTTCTTCTTGGAGATTTATTTGATATAACTCTTTTTGTGGTGTGTTTGTCGAGATCCGGTGAATTGTGGGTATATGATCAAGTTTATGTATGAACAATATTTGCTTCTTCTCGGAAATATTTTATGTATGATTGGTTATCTTTGCAAGTATATTGGAATTATCAGTTTGGCTTGGCCAACTAGATTGATCTTTCTTGCAATGGGAGAAGTGCTTAGCTTTGGGTTCAATCTTGCGGTGTCCTTTCCTAGTGACAGCAGGGGCAGCAAAGCACGTATTGTATTGTTGCCATCGAGGATAAAAAGATGGAGTTTATATCATATTTCTTGAGTTTATTTCTCTACATCATGTCATCTTGCCTAATGCATTACTCTGTTCTTACGAACTCAATACTCTAGATGCATGCTGGATAGCGAACGATGTGTGGAGTAATAGTAGTAGATGCAAAATAATTTCAGTCTACTTGTCGCGGACGTGATGCCTATATACATGACCATGCCTATATATTCTCATAATTATGCACTTTTCTATCAATTGCTCGACAGTATTTGTTCACCCACCGTAATACTTATGCTATCTTGAGAGAAGCCACTACTGAAATCTATGGCCACCTTGTCTATTCTCCATTATATTAATCTCCCATCAACTAGATATTTCTATCGCTTTTTATTTTGCAATATTTACTTTCAATCTATATCATAAGAATACCAAAAATATTTATCTTATTATTATTATCTCTATCAGATCTCACTCTCATAAGTGACCGTGAAGGGATTGTCAACCCCTTTAACGCGTTGGTTGCGAGGTTCTTATTTGTTTGTGTAGGTACAAGGGACTTGCGTCTAGTCTCCTACTGGATTGATACCTTGGTTCTCGAAAACTGAGGGAAATACTTACGCTACTTTGCTGCATCACCCTTTCCTCTTCAAGGGAAAACCAATCCAGTGCTCAAGAGGTAGCAAGAAGGATTTCTGGCATCGTTTTCGGGGAGATCTACGCACAAGTTAAGACGTACCAAGTACCCATCACAAACTCTTATCCCTCGCATTACATTATTTGCCATTTTCCTCTCTTTTTTCTCTACCCCACTTCACCCTTGCCGTTTTATTCGCCCTCTTTTTCCGTTCCTGTTCTCTTTTCTAGTTCGTCTCTTTTCGCTTGCTTCTTGTGTGTTGGATTTTTTGCCGCGATGGATTTACCGGAAAGTGTTGATCCTTGCCTTAGATGGTTGGAAGAAATTGAAAACAACGTTAGAAGTTTTATATCCTTGCAGTTTGAGCATAATAATTTCTTCAGAAACGAGCTTAAAGAACAAAAAAGATTTATGGGGTACATGAATAAAGAGCTCGATGATATGTCTAAAGAATTTTATGGTCTGAAATCTCAGTTCGCTCATCTTGAAAACTTAATAGCCCAAATTTCGGATAAGCAAGCCACCTTAGTTAATAAGATGGCCGCCAAACCGAAAGAACTTAATGATAATAAGGATGAAGATCTAAAAGTTATTGATGTGTCTCCTATTAAATCTATGTTTTGCAATATGAATCTTGATAATGATGGGACTGGAGATGAGTCAACTTTTATTAAAAGGTGTCCCAATGATTCGGAGTTTTTAGATCTTGATGCAAAAATTGGTAGAAGTGGGATTGATGAGGTCAAAACTTTACATAGCAATGAACCCACTACTTTGGATTTCAAGGAATTTAATTATGATAATTTTTCTTTAATAGATTGTATTTCCTTGTTGCAATCTGTGCTATATTCTCTGCATGCTTATAATTAAAATAAAACTTTTACTAAACATATCGTTGATGCTTTAATGCAATCTTATGAAGAAAAGCTTGAGTTGGAAGTTTCTATCCCTAGAAACTTTATGATGAGTGGGAACCCACTATTAAAATTAAAATCAAAGATTATGAATGCTATGCTTTATGTGATTTGGGTGCTAGCGTTTCCACGATTCCAAAAACTTTATGTGACGTGTTAGGATTCCGTGAATTTGATGATTGTTCTTTAAATTTGCATCTTGCGGATTCCACTATTAAGAAACCTATGGGAATAATTAATGATGGTCTTATTGTTGCAAATAGGAATTATGTGCCCGTAGATTTCATTGTTCTTGGCATTGATTGCAATCCTACATATCCCATTATTCTTGGTTGACCTTTCCTTAGAACGATTGGTGCAATTATTGGTATGAAAGAAGGGAGTATTAGATTCCAATTTCCATTAAGGAAAGGCATGGAACGCTTTTCTTTAAAGAAAATTAAATTACCTTATGAATCTATTATGAGAGCCACTTATGGATTGCATACCAAAGATGATAATACCTAGATTTATTCTTGCTTTTACGCCTAGCTAGGGGCGTTAAACGATAGCGCTTGATGGGAGGGAACCCAATTTTATTTTTGTTCCTTGTTTTTTGGTTATGTTTAGTAATAAATAATTCATCTAGCCTCTGTTTAAATATGGTTTTATTATTTTAATTAGTGTTTGTGCCAAGTAGAACCTTTGGGAAGACATGGGGAAAGTCTTTGCAATCTTACTGTAAAAAACAGAAACTTTAGCGCTCACGAGATTTGCTGCCATTGTTTACTGGAGAGTGCGATTAGGTTGATTCTTTTGGGAGATGATTAATAGATAAATTCCTCACGTCCAGCAATTTAGTTTAGAATTTTCGGGGTTACATAAGTATTCGAAACCTACAGATTACTACAGACTATTCTGTTTTTGACAGATTCTGTTTTCGTGTGTTCTTTGCTTATTTTCATGCATCTATGGCTAGTATAGGAGGGTATGAACCATAGAGAAGTTGGAATACAGTAGGTTCAACACCAAAATAAATAAAGAATGAGTTCATTATAGTACCTTAAGTGGTGGTTTGTTTTCTTATCAGTGTCGGTCGTGGACGAGCGATGGTCTTTTCCTACCAATCTATCCCTGTAGGAGCATGCGCGTAGTACTTTGGTTCGATAACTACTAAATTTTTGCAATAAGTATGTGAGTTCTTTATGATTAATGTTGAGAACATCGACTATACGCACTCTCACCCTTCCACCACTGCTATCCTCTCTAGTACCGCCCAATTTTCGCCGGTACCATAAACCCACCATATACCTTCCTCAAAAGAGCTACGATACCTACCTATTATGGCATTTCCATAGACATCCGAGATATATTGCCATGCAACTTTCCACCGTTCCATTTGTTATGACACGCATCATCATTGTCATATTGCTTTGCATGATCATGTAGTTGATATAGTATTTGTGGCAAAGCTACCGTTCATAATTCTTTCATACATGTCACTCATGAGTCATTGCACATCCCGGTACACCGCCGGAGGCACTCACATAGAGTCATATTTTGTGCTAAGAATTGAGTTGTAATTTTTGAGTTTTAAGAAAATAAAGTGTGATGATCATCATTATTAGAGCATTGTCCCAAGTGAGGAAAGGATGATGGAGACTATGATTCCCCCACAAGTCGGGATGAGACTCCAGACAAAAGGAAAAAAATAAAGAAAAAGGGGCCATAAAAAGGAGAAAACGCCCAAATAAAAAAATAAAAAAATGAGAGAAAAAGAGAGAAGGGACAATGTTACTATCCTTTTATCACACTTGTGCTTCAAAGTAGCACCATGATCTTCATGATAGAGAGTCTCCCATGTAGTCACTTTCATATACTAGTGGGAATTTTACATTAAAGAACTTGGCTTGTATATTCCAATGATGAGCTTCCTCAAAATGCCCTAGGTATTCGTGAGCAAGCGAGTTGGATGCACACCCACTTAGTTTATTTTTGAGCTTTCATACACTTATAGCTCTAGTGCATCCGTTGCATGGCAATCCCTACTCACTCACATTGATATCTATTGATGGGCATCTCCATAACCCGTTGATACGCCTAGTTGATGTGAGACTATCTTCTCCTTTTTGTCTTCTCCACAACCACCATTCTTTTCCACCTATAGTGCTATGTCCATGGCTCACGCTCATGTATTGCGTGAAGATTGAAAAAGTTTGAGAACATCAAAAGTATGAAACAATTGCTTTGCTTGTCAACGGGGTTGTGCATGATTTAAATATTTTATGTGGTGAAGATAGAGCATAGACAGACCATATGATTTTTAGGGATAACTTTCTTTGGCCATGTTATTTTGAGAAGACATGATTGCTTTGTTAGTATGCTTGAAGTATTATTATTTTTAGGTCAATATTAAACTTTTGTCTTCAATCCTTTATATATGAACATTCATGCCACAATAAAGAAAATTACATTGAGAATTATGCTCGGTAGCATTCCACATCAAAAATTCTGTTTTTATCATTTACCTACTCGAGGACGAGTAGGAATTAAGCTTGGGGATTCTTGATACGTCTCCACCGTATCTATAATTGTTTATTGTCCCATGCTATTATATTGTCTGTTTTGGATATTAATGGGCTTATTTATACAATTTTATATTATTTTTGGGACTAACCTACTAACCCAAGGCCCAGTGCAAATTGCTGTTTTTTTGCCTATTTCAGTGTTTCGCAGAAAAGAAATATCAAACGGAATGAACCCTTCGGGAGAGTTATTTTTGGAACAAACGTGATCCAAAAGGATCTCAATACAATGTTCTCCTCGATCTTCTTGAAGATCTATTTCATGTAACTCTTTTTGCGGTGTGTTTGTCGAGATCCGATGAATTGTGGGTTTATGATCAAGTTTATCTATGAACAATATTTGTCTCTGAAATCTTTTATGTATTATTGGTTATCTTTGCAAGTCTCTTCGAATTATCAGTTTGGTTTGGCCTACTAGATTGATCTTTCTTGCAATGGGAGAAGTGCTTAGCTTTGGTTTCAATCTTGCGGTGTCCTTTCCCAGTGACAGCAGGGGCAGCAAAACACGTATTGTATTGTTGCCATCGAGGATAAAAAGATGGAGTGTATATCATATTGCTTGAGTTTATCACTCTACATCATGTCATCTTGTCTAATGCATTACTCTGTTCTTATGAACTTAATACTCTAGATGCATGCTGGATAGCGGTCGATGTGTGGAGTAATAGTAAAATATGCAGAATCATTTCGGTCTTCTTATCGCGGACGTGATGCCTATATACATGATCATGCCTAGATATTCCCATAATTATGAACTTTTCTATCAATTGCTCGACAGTAATATGTTCACCCACCGTAATACTTATGCTATCTTGAGAGAAGCCACTAGTGAAACCTATGGCCCCCGGGTCTATTCTCCATTATATTAATCTCCCGTCAACTAGCTATTTCTGTCGCCCTTTATTTTGCAATCTTTACTTTCAATCTATATCATAAGAATACCAAATATATTTATCTTATTATTATTATCTCTATCGGATCTCAGTCTCATAAGTGACCGTGAAGGGATTGACAACCCCTTTATCGCGTTGGTTGCGAGGTTCTTATTTATTTGTGTAGATACGAGGGACTTGCGTGTAGTCTCCTACTGAATTGATACCTTGGTTCCCAAAAACTGAGGGAAATACTTACACTACTTTGCTGCATCACCCTTTCCTCTTCAAGGGAAAACCAACACAGTGCTCAAGAGATAGCAGCAAGTCTCCCCACTGCCACTTCATGAGCTGTACGGACACACAAAACAGAAATTCATTTTGAAGAATTAGAGTTGGCACATGCAACTTTATTTGGAACGACATGTAAATACCGCATATAGGTAGGTATGATGGAATCATTTAGCACAACTTTAGGTTTAAGAAATTGGATGCACAAGCAGTATTTGTACTCAGTAAAAGTGGAGGCTAGCAAATAGATTGAGAAGCGTCCAACCAAAAAAACAAAAACGGTCATAAACATCACTAGTGTAAAAATGGCTAGAAACAACTTCCGTTTGTGGCACAATGTTTTTCATCAACGCCAACACTATCTTTTTAAAATAGTGTTGGCGTCGTCCAAATTGGTATGTCATCTATAATTTGCTATTGCTGGCGTTCTTAGTACTTTCGACGTCACTACTATGTGGGCCCAATTGTCGTGACCAGTTGCAAGATACTGTTGTCGTGCGATTTGTAAACACGCCAACCTTTTGATGTCGTGCTGTCGTCGGGAATGCCAGCACTATGTTTTGCCTATATATAGATGTGTTGGCAGCCCTTCTTCTCAAATACATTCACTTCCATTTTCCACAAAATTCTACTCCTTAGTCACCTGCTTTGGTGACAATGGACCACTGGAGCTTGCCTAATCGACATGAGCCCTGCGTGCGAGCCCATGTCGGCTGGGCATGTCGAAAGTTTGGGACTCCACCGCCTTTGCTGAGCTCTCTTCCGGCCCTATTTGCTACGACATGCGCTCGCCACTGGCAATGCAGCCAGGCCTATCCAACGAATCATCCCGCTGCAGCGCGACGTCTCTTCGATTTGGTAGCTGTGCCACCGGCGTGGAAGCTGCCAGGAATCGAGCAAGGGCACATGTGCTGCTTTGCAGCTGTGGACACCCTGCTGATAAGTATATATCGCACACACAAAATAATCCAAAGTGAGAGTTCTACATCTGCGGTACCCGTGGAAAGGTAATATGATAGAAAATACCTTCTCGATCTATTTCTGCTAATTTACACAATTCAACTATATATATATATATATATATATATATATATATAGTGTCGCGATCATTAATATATTGTGAACATTAGACATTAGGGACAAAATATTAGTACACATGGATATGGGTTGATCTTGTACATAAGTACATGAGCGAGTTTCTCGAGTACTCCATTGGTGAACTAAAACAACAGATAGATGAGATGCAGCTAAAGACTGATGTGATGCGCGACCAAATCCAAAAATTTAAGATGCTTCAGTATGCGCTTTTAGCTGGTGTTATGCTTGGTCTTGTCCTCCCTGTTGGATCGGTGGCAGCTTTTTCTCTCGTGGGAATCATTACAGTGATGATGTTCTTAGTCCAGATCAAGGGTGTAGTAGTAGAAGCTATATATATGTTTGTTAGTATTTTTATACATCAACTATTATGTATCTACGCTAGATTAATGAGATTGATGTTGGGTTCTGATTATGGGTTTTTACTTCTATGTTTACATATTTACACAAAATAATTAATAATAATAATATAATCATAATAAATAATAGGAAAATAAAATAATAAACTAAACGTCTATATGAATATAAAAAACAATATGTGTAACACATAAAAGTAAAAAGTAAAAATTACAAAAAATTAACAATATAATAGCAATGGCGTTGGCCACATAGGACAACGCCAGCAATTACCCTGCGCCCCCGGCCGGATTGATTAAAACACCCCCCCCCCCACACACACACACACAATCATGGATCTGTCTCTGTTCGATCCCCGTTAAATCAGCGCCGCCGCCCCCGTCGCCGTCGCCTCCGCTTCCACCGCCGCTTCCACCTCCACCTCCATCGCCAAAGCCCTTGTCGTCATCGCTTCCATCGAAGCCCTCTTCGCCGTCGCCCCCGCCTCCACTGCCGCCGCCCACATCACCTCCGCCTCCACACTGGCCGCTGCCCCCGTCGCACCCCACAACGCCCCCTCGCTGGCTATCGCCGCCGCAGGTGAGTTCAACTTAGTATAGTGTGATAGTATTGTAGAATAATGTAGAATTGTGTGTGTAAGAATAGTGTAAAATTTTAGTGTAAGAGTAGTGTAAAATTTTAGTGTAACATTCTATTATATGATTTTTAGACTATAATTTTAGATAGTGTAATTTTATTGTAGTTCTAATAGTGTACTTATGGTGAAAGAATTAAGTTTAGTTGTAGACTATGATTTTAGACAATGTACTTTTATTTTAATTCTATGTAGTGTACTTGTGGTGAAAGAATATAGTGTAGGTATAGTTCTATGTAGTGTACTTGTGGTGAAAGAATTTAGTGTAGTTGTAAACTATGATTTGACATAGTGTACTTTCATTGTAGTTCTATGTAGTTTACTTCTAGTGAAAAAAATTCATGTACTTGGAGACTATGATTTTAATTAGTGTAGTTGTAGTGTATGTTTTATTACATTGTACGTTTTGCAGGTACTCGTTAATATGCCTATTTTTACTAACTTGCTAGTTATATATGCATCATCATAGATGGCTCCGAAGTTACATGGTTTGCGACAGAAGGGAAATAAGTAATATGCTACCATTAGGAAGGACAATTGAGGGAGTCCTGAATTAAGGGGTCCTTGAGTGTCCGTGCTATGGGCCGGAGTGGTGGGCAGTAAAGATTCAAGGCAACATGCCTTCCCCCAGCCGTGTCTGGATGGGACTCTCTGTTGCGTGGATGGCAAGCTTGACGTCTGGATGTGTAGTTTCCTTTCTCTGTAAACCGACTTTGTACAACCCTAGGCTCTTCATGTGTCTATATAAACCGGAGGGTTTAGTCCATACAGGTTATCACAAATTACATAGGCTAGTCATCTAGGGTTATCCCTTACGATCTCGAGGTAGATCAACTCTTGTAACCCCTATACTCATCAAAGTCAATCAAGCAAGAAGTAGGGTATTACCTCCATCTAGAGGGCTCGAACCTGGGTATACCTCGACTCCCCTTGTCTCCTATTACGGGACACCCTACCCGAGATCAGCCGGTTTTGACAATGACATTGGTGCTTTCATTGAGAGGTCCACTGTGTCGTCAACAGAAGATTCGATTGCTCGTTTGATCATCAACAACAATGTTGTTTCCAGGGAAACTTTTTCCCCGGTCAAATTTTTATTTTCGACGGCTTCACTCTGTGTGCCAATTTGATTGGCCACCTCAAACAGATCGACAGCTACGCCCCTAGTCATCATATCATTTTTGGGAACCTAAATTATGTCGCTGATCTCCAATGATACTTGATCTTCCAAGGGTTCGCGGCCTCAACCACCACTCTGGCCTTAGATCCAGAGCAAACTACTGGGTCCGAAGATGGGAGGTTGGAGCCCGCCGGACTCTCTGCTATGAAGCTCACTACCAGAGATCCAGAGGTGATTGTGTCCTCGGCAAGCCCGGAGTCATACTAGGTTCCCCCTATCATTGGAAGGCCGGACTCGAGCTCCGAACTCTTGAAGTCCACGCCAAGTTAGCATGGCCAGGAGGCTTTTACTCTGCCTAGCTCCATGGACTCTCGTTTCCCCGTCCAAATCTTGCTCTTAAACGAGGCTCTAGACTTAATGTGATCCCTCGCCATTATAGAGGGATCACCTCCGAACTACGCCCAGCTCAGATTAGGGGCTGAGAGCAGGGAATTTTACGTCCCACCCACCACCCACTTCATAGCCACCGTCGAAGACTTAACTGACATGCTGGATTACACCTCTGAAGACATCGACACATTGGACGAGGATGACGGAGACAAACAAGGCCAAGACCCACCGTTTACCGAACGTTGGACAACCACCTCCACATACGATGTGTATGTGGTGGATACACCCATAGAGGATGATGGCGAAGACAGGAAGAATCCGGTTGAGGACAAGCCTGCTGAGGCACCACTGAAGCATTGACGCCAGCGACGCCGCTCAAAATCGTGTCGTGAAAAAGACAGTAACACCGGCACCGGAGACAAGAACACTCCAGAGAACGCCGAAGACCCCGAAGCCGCCGTCGAGCCCGCATCCGAACAAGATGATGGGGAGGAGGGGCAAGTTAACCTCGATGATGTCAGCCTTGAAAACAAAGATTTCATCATGCCAGAGGAATGATACGTCTCTCTTGTATCTACTTTTCCAAACACTTTTGCCCTTATTTTGGACTCTAACTTGCATGATTTGAATGGAACTAACCTAGACTGACGATGTTTTCAGCAGAATTGCCATGGTGTTATTTATGTGCAGAAACAAAAGTTCTCGGAATGACCTGAAACTTCACGGAACATCTTTTCGGAAATAATAAAAAATCCTTGCAAAAGATGAAGACCAGGGGGCCCACACCCTAGACACGAGGGTGGGGGCGCGCCTTCCCCCCTAGGGCGCGGCCCCTACCTCGTGGGCCCCCTGGAGTTCCTCCAGCCTCAACTCCAACTCTATATATTTGCTTTCGGGGAGAAAAAAATAATAGAGAAGGATTCATCGCGTTTTACGATACGGAGCCGCCGCCAAGCCCTAAAACCTCTCAGGAGTGCTGATCTGGAGTCCGTTCGGGGCTCTGGAGAGGGGATTATATCCTACTCATGCTTGCATTCAGTGTTGATTAATTTTAATGCATGTTCATGACTGTTCTCACTCTCTAGCTGGTTGCTTCCGAGTCTTTTGCTAGCCTTCACCTGTACTAAGCGGGAATACTGCTTGTGCATCCAACTCCATAAACCCCAAAGTTATTCCATATGATTCCACCATACCTACCTATATACGGCATCAACCTGCCGTTCCAAGTAAATTTGTATGTGCCAAACTCTAAACCTTCAAATAAATATCCTGTTTTGTACGCTCGAATAGCTCATTTATCAACTAGGGTTGTCTGTATCTTCCATGTTAGGAGGGTTATTCTCAAGAGTAGTGGTCTCCGCTCCTCACTCACGAGAAAAGTGGCTGGTCACCGGGATGCCCAGTCCCATGCTTTATGCAAATCAAATCAAAATGATTGCAAACAAAACTCCCCCTGGGACTCTTGTTAGTTGGTGTCGGTGTCAAAACCGGCGGATCTCGGGTAGGGGGTCCCGAACTGTGCGTCTAGGGCGGATGGTAACAGGAGGCAGGGAACACGATGTTTACCCAGGTTCGGGCCCTCTTGATGGAGGTAAAACCCTACGTCCTGCTTGATTACTCTTGATAATATGAGTAGTACAAGAGTTGATCTACCACAACATCGGAGAGGCTAAACCCTAGAAGCTAACCTATGGTATGATTGTACATTGTCCTGCGGACTAAAACCCTCCGGTTTATATAGACACCGGAGGGGGCTAGGGTTAAACAGGGTCGGTTACAAAGGAGGAGATATACATATCCGTATTGACTAGCTTGCCTTCCACACCAAGTAGAGTCCCATCCGGACACGGGACGAAGTCTTCAATCTTGTGTCTTCATGGTCCAACAGTCCGGCCAAAGGATATAGTCCGGCTGTCCGGAGACCCCCTAATCCAGGACTCCCTCAGTAGCCCCTGAACCAGGCTTCAATGACGATGAGTCCGGCGCGCAGTGTTGTCTTCAGCATTGCAAGGCGGGTTCATCCTCTGAATACACCACAGAAGAGTTTGAATACAAGGATAGTGTCCGACCCTGCAAAATAAGTTCCACATACCACCGTAGAGAGAATAATATTTCCACAAATCTTATCTGCTGACACGTTTTGGCAGCATGACATCACGCCACGGCCCAATAATCATTTGAACCGTTTTTCTTTAACCAGCCCCGCACATAATGTGAGGCGGTTTCTTGACACGTCTTGTCAAAGCAGAGATCGTGTTCCCCTTATCATGGGATTCTCATCAATACAAACATGGGTAACCAACCATGCCCGTTGGTATGGCTCCTAGATCTTAGGTAAGTCTCGAACGGCCACGAGGAGGATGCCTAATATTCACCCCCTTTATAAAGGGACAAGGCTTTTTATTTTTTTCCTCCCGTGCTCAATCGAATCCTTCCCCCGCCTCGAGTTCTAACACCCAAAGCCCAGGTCAGGTGCTTCGGACCTTCAATCATGTCCGGATCCATCCTTCAAGGCCGGTTGATGCCTTCCTCCGTCATGGAGGAGGACATCAAGGAGTTGAGGGAGGCCAGATATCTGACCGCCGAAATTTCGCATAGGCTGCCCGCACGAGGGTAGGTCATCCCTACTCCTGAACCCAACGAGAGTGTTGTATTTGTCCCCCACTTCCTCCAAGGACTAGGCCTCGCTCTGGATCCCTTTGTTAGGGGTCTTATGTTCTATTATGGGCTAGATTTTCATGATCTGGCCCCGGATTCCCTTCTTCAAATCACGTCGTTTATCGTCATTTGTGAGGCCTTCCTTCGCATTACCCCTCACTTCGGCCTGTGGCTCAAGACCTTCGATGTGAAGCCGAAGATGGTCGAGGGGCAGTACGCAGCATGCGGAGGTGCTCTAATAAGCAAACTTGCTGACGCTCCATGGCCAAAGGGTTCCTTTCCAGAGGTGTCCGGATTGTGGCAACCGGAGTGGTTCTATGTCACAGCTCCCCGAAGTGCCAAGTGGGTAGCTGCCCCCACCTTTCGCTCGGGCCCTCCACCACAACTAATGTCATGGATCAGCAGGGGGCTGAGCTGGGGTCTAGCCAAGGACGTGCCAATACTGCAGAGTCGTATCCAAGATCCCTTCGAGGGAGATTTCACTCTAGTTATGGTAATGCAAGTTATGTTGGTTCGTCGAGTCCAGCCTTGCAAACGCCGGTCCCTCTGCATGTGGGAATTCAACCCGGAAGGACCGCGCACTATTCAGAATTTCCTCAGCATGACGCACGAGGAGATGTAAAATCATTCTTTGGACCCCAAATAGAGTGTCCGGACACTACTGAGGACGTGGTCCTGAGCTGCAACCGCCCCGCTGCCCAAGTAAGTAATCCCATGGCCGAACACACTGTCCTTTTATTTATCATGACATCATTCTAAAGAATCGCTCTTTGACCAGGACTAGATAACAAAGGCGAAGATGATCTGATGTTCGGCCCCCCTTCCCGAAGGCTTGGACAATCCGGTGCTGGAAAAGATGCTCGAGCCAGCACCTTGTCTAGTGCCCTCAAAGGAAGATGAACGGGGGAATAAAGAGGGCGAAAGCGGGCCTCCATCGCTACATATTCCAATCGAGGGAATGAGTGCCTCCACGAGGGAGGATAACCAAGGGGAAGAATCTGACATTCTCTCTCCCCGGGGAAGGAAGAGGACTACCTCTGAAGATCCGGAAACTAAGGTTTCCAAACGGGAGAAGAAATCTCCACCAAAGGGTCCTGCCTCAGATGGTATTCTTGCCGCACAATGTCCGCGCGGGGATCAGCCCTCTACCGAGCTGTAAGTAATCAAAAAGTATTTAATAGTGAAGATATCCTACCTTACTTACGAAGACAATAACCGATGCTTGTAAATTGTAGTCCGGATCGCAGCCCTTCTCGATAGAGTTCATCTTCGGGGGATCTTCTTCCGAAGATGATGAAGAGCGAAACGCCTCCCCCGGACTCCCCAGCTCAAGAAGCGCGCGACCTTGAAATGTCGTCGCGAAGGGTATCTCCGGATCCAATATCGCTAGAGGATAACCCTTTGGCTGGCCGGCATCCCTAGTATCTGGCGCCTGAGGAGAGCGACAGCAAGGGTCCGTACTGTGTGCGGTCGGACGCGCTAAAGGATCTTCTGGGGAAAGCTGTCGTCTCAGAAGCGCATCGTACGCTAATGGGTATGGTAATTGAAAGGATTTCATCCGCCGAAAGCGGTTTGCACGAAGCTTTTATGAGTCTGCTGAAAGGCTTCAAGGTACGTAAAATAATGTATGCCTTTAATAGTACCTCATACGTTAGGTATGCCCATGCAGATAGTAGCCCCTAAGACTCTGGTTGTCATCGAGAACGGCGGCAAACAGAGGATCATAGTCCCAGGTAATAACCAGACCGCCTTTATGTGTAGCTGATTGAGGCCCCGGTGGCTAGCCAGACAAATGGGTTTGCCGAACTAAAGCGGCAACTGGATGCGGCAGATGGCGACATCGTGCTTGTCAACAAGCGGCTTGATGAGGCACAGGGTGAGTGGTTTTTCTGGTGATCGTCACATAATAAGAGCAGCATGATGCCAGTATCTTTAATATGTTGTGACTACAGATGGAGCGGCCACCGTGGAGACCTTTCAGGCGGAGCTTGCCCGAGCCAGGGAGCAAGCAAGGAGTAGCAATGCGGCCGCTTTACAGGCGGCCGAAGAGTTAAGGGCCGAATAGGCCACACACTGCGAGAGCATAGAAAAAAATAGCCAAGATGGCTGTGGAGTTAAAAGGTGTTGCTGGCCGTTACCGGCTTCTTGAAGAGGAAAACCGAGCGAAGGCGACGGACCTGGAGAAGGCCCGGGTGGCTGCCAAGTAAGCCCGCTCCAAAATTAGAGCGACAAAGGAGGAGCTGAATCAAGCTGCATATATCGTGTCTAGGAAGCCCTTCTTGTTGCGGACTAAGTTCGGAGATCCGAAGTATGCTCCTCTAGACCGGCTATGGAGTTCTGAGGACGCGTACATGGATTTGGCTGCAAGTGCTACTGATGCAGCCGAGTACTTCAAGGATCAGAAAGGTCCCGAAGTGGAAAAGTTGTTCTGGTCACAGTTTCATGCTCCAGTCCGTCCGCTGCTACTGAATGAGCGATTGACCGGTTGGGCCGAGCTCCATAGGTTGTCCGGACTTGCCATGAGGTCCGTTGTTGATCACCTGTGGCTGGGAGGGCCAAGGCCGAGTAACTATTTTAGCTTAGTGCAACAATTCCTTGAAGTTGTGGCACACATCGATGCTGTAAAGAGACGAGCGTGCATAGAAGGTGCGCGGATGGCCCTTGCCCATGTCAAAACATACTGGGCGGAGATGGAGGCCACCACTGTTGCGGCGCAGGGTTCGGCCATAGGCCGAGTGGCTGCCTAGCACTACTTTGAAAAAGTCCTTGAAGGCGCTCGTTCGATAGAGGCTCAGTGCTTGAAGAATATTATTTTCCAGTGACCAGTGGTCCCATTGTACAAACAATGTTTTATTGAATTTATCAAGGCTGTATTTATACTTTTGCCCGAAAGTGCTATGATGCCTCCTGTTCGGCTCTTTATGTATATGTGTATATAACCTGAAAGATGGCAATCGTTGGCTTCAGCCCCCACGCATATAATGTGTGGGTGTTCGTAGAAGACGCATGTTCACACTTGATCCAACGTCTTGGTCCATTAAGGAGGTGATAGAGCAGCGAACTAGGAAACCGGACTATAATGCTTTAACACTTTCACTTAGCCAGAGGAGTTTGATAGTGGGGCTACTATATAGCCCCTGGTGGCTCCGCGCTCATCCGGAATCGGGGCACGTACATGCCTGGCCGGGAAACGGCCCTTCGTTAAGGCGGAGGAATCCTGAAGATTCCGCTAGGTCATCGAGTGGTTGACCAGTCTCACGCTATATCATGACAGTCAGTTTTTCGGCTTTCTCTACTGAGGTGCTCATCCGGATGAACCAGGGCACAATCGCAGTAGTTCTCCTGGTCCCGCCTTAGCCGATAGAGCGGAATGTAAGGCAGCAAAACACAAGAGCAGGGCAAACCCAACATTTGACCAAAGACATGATTCGGAGCTGATGCATATAAGGCCAAACTCGCGACGGCGAACACTCCCTAAGGTATTCGGTCTTTATGATGTAAACTGGGCCTAAACAGTGCCCTTTGTAAGAAGCCCCTGGTGTCCACGTACGTGCAGTATTCTGACGTGGCCACATGCCAATACGTCAGCATCCTTCTCAATTGTACTGAGAATCCGAGGGATGTGTATCACCAAGAGACAGTAAAAAAGGTTTACACAGGGTCTTAATCTAAAAAGAATCCTTGGAACGGGTCCCTGCTGCACGTCTGCGCCTGTGTCTCCGTTGTGCCGTATTTTGGACGGGTGTAGCATGATGGTCATCTGAAAAAGAAAGGAACTTAATTGAAAAGTTGTCGTGCAAAAGGTAGGTTATACTAAATAAACCATGTACAGTTCAAAATGAGTAAAGTTGAGCCTAATTGCCACTTGTTTGCGCGCGTTGATCCCCTTGTATTGTAATAGGGGTATAACCATCAAACTTGTATCAATTACATATAGCTGCACCGGACTCGTCCAACCGTGTCCGTGGTCTTAACGACCTGTCAGATGCTTTAGTTGGTGAGGCCGTTTAGTGTGCGGCTGCCAAGGCAGCCGCACGGTCTTCCGCGCACAAGGAGCACTCAATATTTCCATTTACTGTAATGATGCCACGTGGACCGGGCATCTTGAGCATGAGGGAAGCGTCATGCGGTATTGCGTTAAAGCGAGCGAAAGCTTCACGTCCGAGTAGTGCTTGATAGCCACTTTGGAATGGAGCGATGTGGAAGGTTAAATTTTCGCTGCGGAAGTTATCGGGAAAGCCGAATATAACCTCTAGTAGCAGGGAGCCCGTGCAATGGGCTTCTGGGCCTGGCGTTACTCCTTTAAAGGTAGTATTGCTATGGCTAATATTTGTTGGGTCTATCCCCATTTTGCGGACTGTGTCCTGATATATCAGGTTTAAGCTACTGCCGCCGTCCATCAGGACTCGTGTGAAGTGGTATCCGTCAATTATCGGGTCTAACACCAAGGAAGCCCATCCTGCATGCTAGATACTTGCCGAGTAATCCCGATTGTCAAAGGTGATCAGTTGGGATGACCAGTGGCAGAACTCCGCGGTGATAGGCCGTGGGGCATGTGTCTCTAGGAGTGCCGCTTTGTTTCTCCCCTTTGTCATGTGTAATACGTTTACTGTTTTTACTTCTGGTGGGAATTTCTTCTGTTCCCCCGTACTTTGCTTGCGAGGCTCGTCCTCGTCTTCGCTTGGTGTATCCTGGCCCTTATGTTCGGCGTTGAGCTTGCCGGACTGCTTGAAGACCCAACATTATCTATGGGTATGGTTTGTAGGTTTATCGGGGGTGCTGTGGATCTGACATATTTTATCCAGAATCTTGTTTAGGCTAGACAGTTTGTCTCTGTTGCCTTTGGAGGGCAGCTTTTGCTGACCTGGCCAAGAGCTTCTGAATCCGGCGTTTACCGCCGTGCTCTTCGGGATGTCTTCTTTATTCCGACGCTTGTTTTTGATGCGCCGTGGTTTCCCATTTTCGTCCCTCACTTCGGATTTACTTGGTTCGCTGGTGCTGCATCGGGCTAACCAGCTGTCCTCGCACGCGCAAAGGCGGGTCTTAAGGCTTGTTAATGCTGCCATTGTTCTCGGCTTTTCTTGGCCGAGGTGTCTGGCAAGCCATTCGTCTTGAACGCTGTGCTTGAAAGCTGCTAAGGCTTTGGCGTCCGGATAGTCGACTATTTGGTTCTTTTTAGCGAGAAACTTGTTCCAAAGCTTTTGGGATGACTCTCCAGGCTGTTGAGTTATATAACTTAAATCATCTGCATCCGGAGGTCGAACATAGCTCCCTTGAAAATTTGCCCGAAAAGCGTCTTCGAGCTCTTCCCAGCTTCCAATGGAGTTTTCGGGGATGCTTTTAAGCCAGTGCCGAGCTGGCCCTTTGAGCTTCAGGGGTAAGTACTTGATGGCATGGAGATTGTCTCCTTGAGCCATACGGATATGGAGGATGTAGTCCTCAATCCAGACCCCAGGATCTGTCGTTCCGTCGTATGCCTCTATGCTTACGGGTTTGAATCCCTCTGGAAATTCATGGTCCAGCACCTCATCGGTGAAACATAGGGGGTGTGCGTCACCCCTGTATTTGGGTGTAACGAGGTGTTGGGCTGTTTGTTTTGTTGCATTGCGTGCTGGAGCGCGCTTGCGTGGCCCGTAGATGGATCTAGTTGTGTCGTACTTTTGATGCGAGCCCTCACGTGGATCGCGTACTGGCTTATGTGCGGCGTCGTTTGACGCTCTATGTTGGCCACGAGGTCGCCTATCCGACTGGATGGCCATTTTGTTTTTCGATTGCGGGGGATCTAAGGCCTCCTCATCAAATTCAGGTAGCAGCTTTAGCTTCGGGTAGCTCTTGGTGTGGCGATTACCGCCGTACTTTGCTTCAATGTTGAGTACTTCACTCCATCTGATTCTGAGTGTGTCTTGTGCAGCCCTGCGCCTTTGCTTCTGCTTTTTCAGACTCCTCGCAGTGGCAACAAGCCTTTTATGGGTATTTTGTTGCTCTGGGTGCCTGTCCAGTGTGCTGTTATCCGGACTGTTATCTTCGACGGAGTCGGGTTGTTCGGTTTGATTCTATGTGTTGGCGTGGTCGGACGATGGTTCAATGCCGTGGTTGTCGTCCGCTGGCTCACCTTGCTCTATCGCTGGGTCTATATGACCGCTGTTTCTGCCGAGGCGGGATTTGGAGCGGCGCTTACGCCGCCGCTTTGACTGCTTCTCGAGGGAACAACCCTTCGCTGCGTCCTTCCGCTCTTCATTGTTGTTTTCTTTGGGTGCGTCCACCATGTATACATTATATGATGAAGTGGGCGTCCAGTGCCCTGTGGGCAGTGGTTCTTGTTCGTCTCCTGCATCATCGTCCATGCCACCGATGTCTTCAGAGTCGAAGTCGAGCATGTCGGTCAAATCGTCGACAGTGGCTACTAAGTGGGTGGTGGGTGGGCGGCGAATTTCTTCGTCATTCGCATCCCAATCCTGCCGGACATAGTTCGGCTAGGGCTCTTCTGACAAGGAGAGAGACTTTAATGAGTTCAGTATGTCGCCGAAGGGTGAGTGCTGAAAGATAACCGTGGAGGTGAACTCCATGATCGGCGCCCAATCGGATTGGATAGGCACGGGCGCAGGCGGTTCAGAGTCCATGGACGGAGAAGAATCCGGTAGTTTGGCATCACGGCTCCCGTGGAGGGTAAGGTCGATACTCAGCTTGATCGCCGCTGAGAATACGGCCTCCGTGGCGGGGTCTATCCACCCGTCCATGATGGCGCAATTGGCTCCGAATTGAGGGTCGGAGCGGTTGCCGGTGCGGTCTCCTGAATACTGTCCGATGGTAGAGCTAAATCATGCTCATCGTGACCGTGCGGCGCACTCGGCAGGGGCTCGAATCCGTTGAAGATCAAGTCTCCGGGATGTCGGTCGTGTAGTTTAGGCTTCCAAACCTGACC
The DNA here is from genome assembly GCA_034509565.1 of Triticum monococcum. Lineage (NCBI taxonomy): Eukaryota > Viridiplantae > Streptophyta > Magnoliopsida > Poales > Poaceae > Triticum > Triticum monococcum. The sequence goes on along the minus strand of CM067847.1, from coordinate 739,692,569 downwards.
TGGTGGCCAGGGGCATAACTCTCGATCTGCTCTAGATGGCCATGCGAGTTGGCCCGTAGGGCGAAGCCGCCAAATACAAAGATCTGTCCGGGGAGAAAAGTGTCAGGACCCCGATCCTAGGTCACACCGATCTAGCATGTAACACATCATATCACTTTGTGGCCTCACGCACGGTATTCCAATGGGTGCCACCTTACCTGGCCCGGGACCGTTTGCGCCTTTTGGCTCACATATATGATAGTGTCGCTAGCATCCATATGACAGAGAACCCGGGCCGACATGGATAGTCGTGAACCCAAAGCGGCACAGACCTATGGAGACAGGCATACATGAATCACATCGAACATGTCGGTCATCAACGAGTGATTCCGGGCTGTAGCACTGGGCTAACAGGACTCCGGGGATCCCGGGCTGTAGCAGGCTAGGCAGGACTCCGGAAGTCACCGTGTGACATTTCCCGAAGGGACAGACATAGGGACGAAGTGAAACACATGCCGGCCAGTCAAGTGTCCTGAACAGTAGTGCTGGGCTAGCAGGACTCCGGTGAACCGGGCTGTAGCGGACTACTATGGCTCGAGGAGCACTAGACTACATTTCCCCATAAGAAAGACTGTCAAGGATAAACAACTAGATTGTCGGATCCCACACATACCAAGCATTTCAATCATACACACAATATGCTCGATATGTGTAAATACAACATGGCATCACAACAAGACTCTACGACTCAAGTATTATTTCATTAGGCTCCGAAGAGCCAGATATTACAAACATGGGTCTCATGACCCAACAATCATAGCATACAAGTCAAAGCACATGCGGAAGCTTAACATGTCTGAGAACAGACATCTACAAATGAAAAAGGCTAAGAAGCCTGACTATCTACCAGATCCTGCCGAGGGCACAAGATCGTAGCTGAGGTATCAAGCTAAACGTCGAAGTCCACGCGGAACTACTAGCGAGACTGAAGTCTCTTTGCAAAACATAAATTAAGAAAACGTGAGTACAAAGGTACTCGGCAAGACTTACATCAGAACTAGCTACATATGCATCGGTATCAACAAGGGGGTGGTGGAGTTTAACTGCAGCAAGCCAGCTTTGACTCAGTGGCTAACCTGAACTACGATTGCAAGGAACTCTTTTGAGGTGGCGCACACGAGTCCACATATTCACCAATCAATACACCACTATGGATCCGCTCTCGTCTCCCTACGAGAAGGCCATCCATAGCACTCACGCTTATCTTGCAAGTTTTAGGGTATACACTTTCACTTGTCTATGAACTGTTATAGGCAACCCAGAAGTCCTTTACCGCGGACACGGCTATTCGAATAGATCATTTATAACCCTACAGGGGTGTACTTCGTCACACATGTTTCCACCACTTAGCGTCTGCACACGGCATGTGCTCGGCAGACTTCAAGCGAAAGCCGACGTGGGTGTAGACCACGACCTGACTAACCACACAAGTCTCTAGTCCAGGTTTATCGCCTATTCGGGTTCCATCCGCGAGGAGATCCGGCCGGAGTTTCGCTCACAGCCCCAAACGATGTGTGCAGGGTTCCCGAGACACCAAACGGGCGCATGGTACACCGTGCCACAGTGTATCTACCGCATCATAGCCCACCCCTAGGGTCAGCGCTACGCACGGCCGCCAACACATATCCTATAAACACCAGAAACTAATTGCAACTCCTGGACAGAGGACGAGAGGGGTCAGTAAGTCGAGCGGGGTCATATTTCAGGGCCCAACGTGTGGTAGTAGCTGTTTCATGGATCACAAACATAGAACTCAGTTCCTGAGGACGGTTTCAATGAGACAACCCACCATGTACTCCTACATGGCCTCTCACCGCTACCTTTACCAAATCGTGTTCACACACTTAGCTCACACACAGTAGGACATGTTCACAACCTTCCAATTCATCCCCGATGAATCAGACCTGACACAACTCTATGCAATAGCAGGCATGGCAAGCAAACATGAATGAGTAGGCACATCAGGGCTCAAACAACTCCTACTCATGCTAGTGGGTTTCATCTATTTACTGTGGCAATGACAGGTCATGCAGAGGATAAGGGGTTCAACTACCGCAACAAGTAACAGATAAATCGTTGTTGTCCTATTGAAGTAAAGAGAGCAGGAGCGAGAGAGTGGGCTTGTATCGAAATGAACAAGGGGGTTGTGCTTGCCTGGCTCTTCTGAAGATAATATAACTCTTCATCGGTGTCACCGATCACAGCGTCGGTACATCGTCTATCGAGAGGGGACATTTACCGGCAAACAAGGAAGAACACAATCAATGCGATGCAACAATATGAAGCATGATCATGACATGGCAATATGCTGTTGATTGAGCTAATGCAACTAACAACAAGTTAAAAGGGGTTGGTTTGAACACTAGGTTCAAATTCAAATTCAAACTATGAATTCAAATTGTGCATTATCATGTTTTGGACTAAACAGTGAGGTTAAGTTGTTCAAACATGTTTGAAAATGCCATAAACAGATTCCTTGAATTTTTCTGATAATTTTTCATATATAATTTATTTCATTTGGAGTTACGGTTGAATTTCTATGATTTTTAGAAGTTTAGGCAATTTTCTGAAATGAATAAATCAATTCTGATTTATTTAAAATCCCGGAAAAGCATTACTACGTCAGCATGATGTCACTATGACGTCATCAGGTCAACGGGGTCGGTCCAGGTCAAACCTGACCAGTGGGGCCCACTGGTCAGTGACCCAGGGCTGGTTTCTGTGGCTGACGTGTGGGACCAGGTCAACGGTGACATGGCCAGGTCAAACTGACTTGTGGGCCCTTGTGGTTAGTTAAAACTAAACAGAAACTAAACCAGGTTAATTAGAGAGGGGGGGCCCATCCGTAAGTGAGCTAGGGGTTAGTTTAGTGGGGTCATAAGTGGTTAATGACAGTGCCACGTTGGCTTCGCCGGAGTCTCGCTGGCGGTGACCTCGAACCGCGGCGGAGTTCGCTCGGAACTCGCCAGGGGCGACGGATCGACGCGCCAGGGGCACCAGAGGATAGCCCGTGCCCGTGCGCATCTAGGGAGACCAACGGGAGGTGCGGGGGTGGCCGGAGCTCGCCGGAGTGGAACCCGTGGCGGCTGCCGGAGTTCGGGCAACGACGGTTTAGGGGTTGTGGTGTGCTAGGGGAGGAGTTGGTGCGTGCGTTCGGCTCCTGGGAGCTTCCTGAGCACGGTGAGTCGCTCGAACATGTGCTTGCACGGCCGTAGCCACGACGGCGACATGGCCGGCGGCGAGGAGCGCTCGGGCTCGAAGGGGGCGGTGGCTACGCGGCGTAATCGAGCACAGGAAGTAGAGGGCTAGGTAGAGGAGCTCACGGCGGATCCAGAGAGCTGGTCGGCGACCTTGGGGAAGCGCGGACGGTGGCGAATCGAAGATGAGGTCATCGACGGCCGAAGGTTGAAGAAGAGCTCGAAGGCGACGCTGCAGGGCTTCCGGCGGGGTGTGGTTCGGTGAGGGGGTCGAGGACGACGTCGCGGAACTCGTGGGCACAACCGAGGGGCGAGGGGGTAGCTGTGGCCGTGGTGGTTCTCGTCGGCGGCGGCGGCCGTGTTCGGTGGTGTGAGGGAGATAGACAGGGGAGGGGATGAGCACGGGGGGAGGAGTGAGAGGGCCTAGGGGTGCGTGGCCGTCTCCGTGGCGCTGGAAGAGAGTCCGGGGGGGAAGCAGGAGGTGGCCAGGGGCGAGCGCGCGCGCGACAGCGAGCTGCTCCTACTGGCAGGAGGAAGACGACGGGGAGGTGGAGGTGGGCTGGGCCGGTATAGTAGCGGGCCGCGTAGGTGGGCTGGCCTCTCTGGTGGGCTTCACAGGTGAGGCCAGGTAGTCCTTCTCTCTCTCTCTTTTGTTTAGTTTCTGTTTTCTATTTCCTGACATTTGTTTTGATTTATTCATGGACTCTTGCTGAATTATTTCAATGGCCCAAAAATAGTTCCAACATTATTTGAGCATTTAAATTATTAATAGTGTTTAAATGCCCAAAGTCAAATACAATAATGATTTAAATTCAGTGCCAAAATAATTCCTTAAAAATGTTCAATATTTTTGGTTTGGATACAATCCCTTGCCAAAATTATCAAACATTAATGAAGGCCATTTTGGTTTCACTGAATGCCAGCTTAAGGGTTTTTGCCCCTTTTTTTATTTAAGTTCTGAGGCTTCCACTTTGCTCAATTCAAGTTTTAGAAATTAGACATGATGCATGATGCTCACTCAGGTAAAAAACTACAAGCAAATTCTAGGGCTGTGACAAAAAGTCTCACCCTGGACTGCATCGCTATCGATGTTTGAAGGAGTCATCTAACTAACGGTGATGACACAAAGGAACTATCAATGAAAGCACCAATGTCGGTATCAAAACCGGCGGATCTCAGGTAGGGGGTCCCGAACTGTGCGTCTAGGGCGGATGGTAACAGGAGGCAGGGGAGACGATATTTACCCAGGTTCGGGCCCTCTTGATGGAGGTAAAACCCTACGTCCTGCTTGATTATTCTTGATAATATGAGTAGTACAAGAGTTGATCTACCATGAGATCGGAGAGGCTAAACCCTAGAAGCTAGCCTATGGTATGATTGTATGTTGTTCTATGGACTAAAACCCTCCGGTTTATATACACACCGGAGGGGGCTAGGGTTACACAAGGTCGGTTACAAAGGAGGAGATGTACATATCCGTATTGCCTAGCTTGCCTTCCACGCGAAGTAGAGTCCCATCCGTACACGGGACGAAGTCTTCAATCTTGTGTCTTCATGGTCTAATAGTCCGGCCAAAGGATATAGTCCGGCTGTCCGAAGACCCCCTAATCCAGGACTCCCTCAGTTGGAGGCACTCGTTGTTTCGAGCAAGCCATGGATTGATGCTTGTTAGTGGAGGGGGAGTATAAACTTTACCACTCTGTTTGGGAACCGCCTATAATGTGTGTAGCATGGAAGATATCGCCATCTCTTGGTTGTTATGTTGACAATGAAAGTATATCGCTCAAAATATTATTCACTTCTATTTCAAAACCAAGCTCTGGCACCTCTACAAATCCCTGCTTCCCTTGACGAAGGGCCTATCTAGTTACTTTTATGTTGAGTCATCATCCTCTTATTAAAAAGCACTAGTTGGAGAGCACCGCTGTCATTTGCATTCATTACTATTAGTTTACATTAAGTATGACTTGACTGGATCTCTTTTACCATGAATTACAATGTCTAGTCAATCCTTGATCTTTAAAGGTTCTCTGCATTTATGTTTTGCGGTCTCGGAAAGGGCTAGCGAGATACCATCTTGTTATATCATATTATGATTGTTTTGAGAAAGTGTTGTCATCCGAGATTTATTATTATTGCTCGCTAGTTGATTATGCCATTGATATGAGTAAACATGAGACCTATGCGTTATTGTGAATATGGTTAGTTCATAATCTTTGCTGAAAACTTGAATGCTGGCTTTACATATTTACAATAACAAGAGCAAACAGAGTTTGTAAAAGTTTTTATTTATCACTTTCAGTTTGTCAACTTAATTGCTTGAGGACAAGCAAAGGCTTAAGCTTGGGGGAGTTGATACGTCTCCGTCATATCTACTTTTCCAAACACTTTTGCCCTTGTTTTGGGCTCTAACTTGCATGATTTGAATGGAACTAACCCGGACTGACGCTGTTTCAGCAGAATTGCCATGGTGTTATTTATATGCAGAAACAAAAGTTCTCAGAATGACCTGAAACTTCACGGAACATCTTTTCGGAAATAATAAAAATCCTTGCAAAAGATGAAGACCAGGGGGCCCACTCCCTAGCCACGAGGGTGGGGGCGCGCCTGCCCCAATAGGGCGCGCCCCTACCTCGTGGGCCCCCTGGAGCTCCTCTGACCTAAACTCCAACTCTATATATTTGCTTTCAGGGAAAGTGTCGGTGTCAAAACCGGCGGATCTCGGATAGGGGGTCCCGAACTGTGCGTCTAGGGCGGATGGTAACAGGAGGCAAGGGACACGAAGTTTTACCCAGGTTCGGGCCCTCTCGATGGAGGTAAAACCCTACGTCCTGCTTGATTAATATTGATGATAGGGGTAGTACAAGAGTAGATCTACCACGAGATCAGAGAGGCTAAACCCTAGAAGCTAGCCTATGGTATGATTGTTGATGTGTATGTTGTCGTACGGACTAAAACCCTCCGGTTTATATAGACACCGGAGAGGGTTAGGGTTACATAGAGTCGGTTACAATGGTACGAGACCTGAACATCCATATCGCCAAGCTTGCCTTCCACGCCAAGGAAAGTCCCTTCCGGACATGGGACGGAGTCTTCAATCTTGTATCTTCATAGTCCAGGAGAACGGCTGAAGGTATAGTCCGGCTATCCGAACACCCCCTAATCCAGGACTCCCTCAGTAGCCCCTGAACCAGGCTTCAATGACGACGAGTCCGGCGCGCAAATTGTCTTCGGCATTGCAAGGCAGGTTCCTCCTCCAAGTACTTCATAGAAGATTTTGAACACAAAGGTAGTGTCTAGCTCTGCAAAATAAGTTTCCACATATTGCCATGGAGAGAATAATATTTACACAAATCTAATCTGCTGACGCACTCCGTAGTGTGACATCACACCACGCCCAAGGTTTTATTCTAACTGTTTTACTGTCCCATCTCAGCGTGTTATGCGAGGCGGTTTCCTTGGCACGTCTTGTTAAAGTAGAGATCGTGTCCCCTTATTCCGGGATTCTCATCAATACGGGCGTGGGTAACCCAACCGCTTCTAGGACTCCTAGATTATAGGCCAGTCCAAGCGAACATGGAAAGGATGCTTGATATTCACCCTCTTTATAAAGGGGACAAGGCTTTTATTTTTCCCTCCCGTGCTCAATCGAATCCTTCCCCCACCTCAAGCTAAAACGCCCGAAGTTCAGGTCAGGTGCTCCGAACCTCCAGTCATGTCCGGATCTAGCCTTCAAGGCCGATGGGCGCCTTCCTCCGTCACGGAAGAAGACATCAAAAAGTTGAGGGAGGCCAGATATCTGACCGCCGAAAATCCGCACCGGCTGCCTCCCCGAGGGTAGGCCGTCCCTACCCCCAAACCCAACGAGAACATCATGTTCGTCTCCCACTTCCTCCGAGGTCTAGGCCTTGCTCTGGATCCTTTCGTCAGGCGTTTGATGTTTTATTACGGGCTAGACTTCCATGATCTAGCTCCGGACTCCTTTCTTCATATCACGACATTTATCGTCGTGTGCGAGGCCTTCCTCCGGGTTACCCCTCACTTTGGCCTATGGCTCAAGACCTTTGAAGTGAAGCCGAAGATGATCGAGGGGCAACATGCAGTGTGTGGAGGTGCCTCAATACACAAGATGACGGGAGCTCCGTGGCCCAAAGGTTCCATCACGGAGGTGTCTGAATTGTGGCAATAGGAGTGGTTCTATATCACGGCTCCTAGAAGCGCCAAGTGGGCGGCCGCCCCTGTTTTCCGCTCGGGCCCTCCACCACGACTGATGTCATGGATCAGCAGGGGTCTGAGCTGGGGTCCAGCCAAGGACTTGCCTATACTCCAAAGCCGCATTAGAGATCTCTTCAATGGAGATTTCAGTTTGGTTGCGGTAGCACAAGTTATGCTGGTTCGCCAAGTCCAGCCTTGCAAACGCCGGCCCCTTCGCTTGTGGGAGTTCAATCCCGAGGGACCGCGTGTCATTCAAAATTTCCTCGGTTTGACGCACGAGATGTACAAGTCATTCTTCGGACCTCAGGTAGAGTGCCCAGAAATCACCGAGGACATGGGCCTGAGCAGTACCCGCACCGCCGAACAGGTAAGGAATCTTCCGGCCGAACATACTGTCTCTCATTTGTTACGAAGTTATTTCTGAGAGTTCGCTTTTTGATCAGGACTGGCTAGCAAAGGCAAAGTTAATTCGGTGTTCGGCCCCCCTCCCCGAGGGTTTGGAAAATCCGGTCCTGGAAAAGATGCTCCAGATCGCACCTTACCCGGAGCCCTTGAAGGAAGATACTGCGGAGGACAGTAAGGGCGTACGCGGGCCCCCAACGTTGCCCATTCTAACCGAGCGAGCGGGCGTCTCCATGAAGGAAGACGATCGGAAGAGGAAAAGGACCGTGCTCGGGGACTAGGAAGTCAAAGCTTCCAAACGGGAGAAGAAGTCTCCCACCGAGGGTCCTACCTTGGGGGGTGCTGTGGCCGCACAAAGTCCGCAGGGGGATCAATTCTCCCGCGAGTCATAAGTGACCCGGAATACTTTAACAGTACAAATATGCCATCTTATTCTTCTGACAAAATAACCACCGCATATATCTTAGTAGTTCGGGCCTTAGCCCCTCTCAAATGAGCTCGTCTTCAGGGGATCTTCTTCCAGAGATGATGGAGAGCGAAATGCCTCCTCCGGACTCCTCTGCTCCGGAAGCGGGCGACCCTGAAGTGTCGTCGCGGAGGGCCTCTCCGAGTCCGGCGAGGCCAGAAGATAATCCCATTGACCCCCGAAGCTCCCAGTGTCCGGCTCCCGAAGAGAGCAGACAAAAGAGTCCGGCACCATCTAGTGTGCGATCGGATGTTCTGAGCGAGTTGGTGGGGTGAGCGGCCATCTAAGATGAACACCATGTGCTGATGAATACGGTGACTGAGAGAATATCATCCGCCGAAAGCGGATTGCATGAAGCTTTTATGAGTCTACTGACAGGCTTTGAGGTACGTAAAAGAATGTATGATAGTCCTGCACATGCTAGGTGTGCCCTGTGTAGATAGTAGCCCCTAAGACTCTGGTTGTCATCGGAAACGACGACGAACAGAGGATCAAATTCCCAGGTAATAACCATACCTCCTCTATGTGCAGGTGATGGAACCTCCGGTGGCTAGCCGGACTAGCGAGTTTGCCCATTTAGACGGCAGTTGGATGCGGCAGATGCCGACATCGAGCTTGTTAACAAAAGGCTTGACGAGGCACAGGGTAAGTGTATTTATCTGGTAAACATCACATAGGAAGAGCAGCATAATGCCAGTATCTTTAATATGTTGTGACAGCAGATGGAGCTGCCACTGTTGAAGCCTTGCGGGCAGAACTTGCCCGAGCCAAGGAACAAGCGAGGTTGGGTAATGCGGCTGCTTTGAAGGCGGCTGAAGAGTTGCAAGCCAAGAAGGCCGCACATGGCGAAAGCCGAGACAAGATGGCCAAGATGGCCATAGAATGAAAAGCCGCCGCCGACCGTTGCTGGGTTCTTGAAAAGGAAAACCAGGCGAAGGCATCGAACCTTGAGAAGGCTGCTGCGACGAGAAAAGACCTCCGCTTTGCTATGAGGGCAAAGAAGGAGGAGCTGCGGGAAGCCGGGGATATTGTAGCTGGGAAATCCTTTATGTTGCGGAGGAAGTTCGGAGATCCACAGTATGCCCCTCTGGATCGGCTGTGGAGCTCGGAGGATGTGTATATGGATTTGGCGGCGAGTGCTGCCGATGTGGCCAAGTACTTCCAGGGTCAAACGGACCATGGAGTAGACCAGCTATTTTGGAGACAATTCCATACTCCCAAGCATCCACTTTCATTGACGGACCGAATGGGCCGAACTAAATAGGTTGTCCGGACTCTCCATGAGGTCTGTTGTGGATCAGCTATGGCCGGAAAGGTCAAAACCGAGCAGCTATTTCGGCTTGGTGCAGCAGTTCCTTGACGTGGTGCCGCGCATAAATGCGATGAAGAGGTCGGCGTGCATAGAAGGCGCACGAATGGCCTTTGCCTGTGCTAAAGCATACTGGGCAGAGATGGATGCTACCACTATTGCAGCGCAGGATTCGGCCATATGTCGAAGGGCTGCTGAGCACTACTTTGAGGAAGTTCTTGAGGGTGCTCGTTTGATAGAGACCCAGTGCTCAAAAAATATTATGTTTGAGTGGCATTAATCTCATTGTAAGCGAAATGCTTTTATAAATTTTCATAAGGCTACTTTTATACTTTTGCCTGAAAGTATTGTGATGTCTCCTGGGCGGCCATTTATGTATACATGTGTATAACCTAAAAGATTGCAGTCGTTGGCTTCAACCCCCACGCATATAATGCGGAGGTGTTCGCAGAAACACGTGTTCACACTTAACCCAACGTCTTAGTCCTATTAAGCAGGTGATAGCGGAGCGAGCGAGGCAACCGGACTATAATGCTTTAACACTTTCACTTAGCCATAGGAGTTGGACAGCGGGGCTACTAGATAGCCCCTGGTGGCTCCGCAATCTCTCGATCCTAGGGTGCGTATATGCCTGGCCGGAAAGCGGCCCTTTGTTAAGGCGGGGGAATTCTAACAATCACATGGGTCATCGAGTGGTTGACCAGTCTTGCGCTAGATCATGATAGTCAGTTTTCAGCTTTCTCTACTGAGGTGCTCGTCCAGATGAACCAGGGCACAATCGCAGTAGTTCTCCTGGTGCTACCTTAGCTGGTAAAGCGGAACGTAAGGCATCAAAACAAAGGAGCCGGGCAAACCCAACATTTGACCAAAGACAATGATTCGGAGCTGATGCATATAGGGCCAAACTCGCGACGCCGAGCACTCCCTAAGGGATTCGGTCTTTGTGGTATAAACCGGGCCTAAATAATGGCCTTCGTAAGAAGCCCCTTATGTCCAGGTACGTGCATTGGTCTGGCGTGGCCACATGCCAAGACGTCAGCATCCTTCTCAACGGTGGATATGTATCAACAAGAGATAGTAAAAAAGGTTTGCGCAGGGTCTTAGTCTAAAAAGAATCCTTGGAGCGGGTCCCTGCTGCACGTCTGCTCCTGTGTCTTCGTTCTGCCATATCCTGGATGGGTGTGGCACGATGATCATCTGTAAAAGAGAGGAATTTAGGTGAAAAAGGTTGTCATGCAAAAAGATAGTTAAAGAAACTATGCATAATTCAAGATGAGGAGGAATGGCCACATGTCTGCGCGCATTGAGCCCCTTGTCTTGATGACTAGGGGTGTGACCATTTATTCGGTATAAGTAGCGGCGCCGGACTCGATTAGTTGTGTCTGAGGTCTTGACGACCTGTGGGGCGTTTTGGCTAGTCTGGGCGCCTTTAGTGTGTGGCTGCCAAGGCAGCCTTACTCTCTTCGGCGCGCAGAGATCGCTTGATATTTCCGTGCACTGAAATGATGCCGTGTGGACCGGGCATCTTGAGTGTGAGGGAGGCATAGTGTGGTATTGCATTAAAGCGAGCGAAAGCTTTGCGCCCGAGCAGTGCTTGATAGCCACTTTGAAATGGAGCGATGTGGAAGGTTAAATGCTCGCTACGGAGGTTATCAGGGGAGCCGAATATAACTTGTAGTAGTAGGGAGCCCGTACAGCGAGCCCTTGGGACTGGCGTTACTCCTTTAAAGGTAGTATTGCTATGGCGAATTGTCGTTGGGTCTAACCCCATCCCGCGGATTGTATCCTGATATATTAGGTTTAGATTGCTGCCACCGTCCATCAATACTCGTGTGAAGTGATATCCGCCAATTACTGGGTCTAATACCAGGGCAACCCATCCTACACGCCGGATACTTGCTGAGTAATCGCTATGGTCGAAAGTGATCGGTTGAGACGACTAGTGGCAGGACTTCGCGGTGACAGGCACTTGGGTATATCTCTCTGGGAGTGCCGCATTGTTTCCCCTGATCACGTGTAACGTGTTTACTGTTTTGACTTCTGGTGGAAATTTCTTTTGTTCCCCAGTGTCTTGCTTGGGAGGCTCGTCCTCGTATTCACTTGGTGTATCCTCCCCCTTGTGTACGGCGTTGAGCTTGCCGGACTGCTTGAAGACCCAACAATCTCTATGGGTATGATTAGCAGGTTTACCAGGGGTACTATGGATCTGACATACTTGGTCCAGAATTTTGTTGAGGCTGGACAGTTCGTCCCTGGTGCCTTTAGAGGGCGGCTTTTGCTGACCCGGACGAGAGCTTTTGAATCCGGCGTTTACTACCGTGCCCTTCGTGCTGTCTTCATTATTCCGGCATTTGTTATTGCTGTTATGCCGTGATTTCCCGTTTCCATCTCTAACTTCAGATGTACTAGGGTCGCTGGTGCCGCGTCTGGCTAGCCAGCTGTCCTCACCCGCGCAAAAGCGGGTCATGAGGTTTGTTAATGTGGCCATCATTCTCAACTTATTTTGGACGAGGTGTCTGGCGAGCCATTCGTCACGGACGCTATGCTTAAAAGCTGCCAAGGCTTCGGCGTCCGGACAGTCGACAATCTGGTTCTTCTTGGTAAGAATCCTGTTCCAAAGCTTTCGGGCTGACTCTCTGGGCTGTTGAGTTATATGACTCAAATCGTCCGCATCCGGAGGTCGAACATAAGTCCCTTGAAAATTTGCCCGAAAGGCGTCTTTGAGCTCTTCCCAACTTCCAATGGAGCTTTCGGGGAGGCCTTTAAGCCAGTGACGGGCTGGCCCTTTGAGCTTGAGCGGTAAGTACTTGATGGCGTGGAGATCATCTCCTCGAGCCATATGGATATGGAGCATGTAGTCCTCAATCCAGACCCCAGGGTCTGTTGTTCCATCGTATGCCTCTATGTTTAGGGGCTTGAATCCCTCTGGAAGTTCATGGTCCAGCACCTCAGCGGTGAAACATAGGGGGTGTGCGGCACCCCTGTAGCTGGGTGTACCGCGTTGTCCGGATGTTTGTTGTGTTGCGTTGTATGCTGGGGCGCGCTTGCGTGGTCCATAGATGGATCTTGTTGCGCCGTCCTTTGGGTGCAAGCCCTCGCATGGGTCGCGTATTGTATTGTGAGTGGCGTTGTATGCCGCTCTCTGTTGGTAGAGGGGTCGACTATCTGACCAGGTGGCTACTTTGATATTTGGTTGTGGAGGTTCTGAGGCCTCCTCATCGAATTCGGGCAGCAGCTTCCACTTTGGGTAGCTCTTGGAGGGGCGATTGTCGCCGTACCTTGCTGCTGTGCTGAGTATTTTACTCCATCTGAATTGGAGTGTGTCTTGCACGGCCTTGAGCCTTTGCTTCTGTTTTTTCAGGCTCCTGGCGGTGGCAACAAGCCTTTTACGCGCAGTCTGCTGCTCCGGGTGTCTGTCCGGCGTTATGTCGTCCGGGCCATTATCCTTGATAGGATTTGTTTGTTTGGTTTGTTTATCCAGATTGCCGTTGTCCGGCAGTGGTTCGCCCTTCTCCAGCGCTAGGTCTGTGTGATCGCTATTTCTGTCGAGGCGGGATTTGGGGCGGCGCTTGCATCGCCTCTTTGATTGCTTTTCGAGGGAACAAGCCTTCTGTGCGTCCTTCCGCTCCTCGTCGTCATCTTTTGGTGCGTCCACCATGTATATGTCATATGATGAGGTGGCGTTCCAGGGCCCAATGGGCGCTGGTTCCTGAATGTCTCCTTCATTGGTGTACATACCATCGATGTCTTCGAAGTCGAAGTCAAGCATGTCGTCTAAATCGTCGACAGTGGCTACGAAGTGGGTGGTGGGTGGTCTTTGAATTTCTTCATCGTCCGTACCCCAACTTTGCTGACCGTAGTCCGGCCGGGGCTCTCCTGATAAAGAGAGAGACTTCAGTGACTTCAGGATATCGCCCAAAGGCGAGTGCTGAAAGATGTCCGCGGCAGTGAACTCCATGATCGGCGCCCAATCGGATTCGATTGGCAAGGGCGCGGAGGGTTCGGAGTCCGCAGAGGAGTCCGGCTCCTTGGAGTCACGAGTCTCGCAGAGTACGGGGCTGGTGTTCGGCTCAATCGCCGTTAGGGTCGCAGCCCCCGAGGTGGCGTCCAACCGCACATCCTCGATCGGCGCAGTTGGCTCCGAATTAGGGATCGGAGCCGACACGAGTGCGGCCTCCAGGGCACTGTTCGGTGGCAGAGCTAAATCATGCTCGTCGGGACAGTGCGGCGCGCTCGGTAGTGGTTCGAATCCGTCGAAGATCAAGTCGCCGCGGATGTCAGCCATGTACTTTAAACTTCCAAGTGAATTGACCCGTAGTGCGAAGCCGCCGAGGATGAAGATCTGTCCGGGGAGAAAGGTCTCACCCTATACTGCATCGCCATTGATGGTCGTAGGAGCCATCAAGCCTGACGGCGACGACACAGAGGAACTCTCAATGAAAGCACCAATGTCGGTGTCAAAACCAGCGGATCTCAGGTAGGGGGTCCCGAACCGTGCGTCTAGGCTGGATGGTAACAGGAGGCAAGGGACACGAAGTTTTACCCAGATTCAGGCCCTCTCGATGGAGGTAAAACCCTACGTCCTGCTTGATTAATATTGATGATAGGGGTAGTACAAGAGTAGATCTACCACGAGATCAGAGAGGCTAAACCCTAGAATCTAGGCTATGGTATGATTGTTGATGTGTATGTTGTCCTACGGACTAAAACCCTCCGGTTTATATAGACATCGGAGAGGGTTAGGGTTACATAGAGTCGGTTACAATGGTAGGAGATCTAAACATCCGTATCGCCAAGCTTGCCTTCCACGCCAAGGAAAGTCCCTTCTGGACACGGGACGGAGTCTTCAATCTTGTATCTTCATAGTCCAGGAGTCCGGCTGAAGGTATAGTCCATCTATCCGAACACCCCATAATCCAGGACTCCCTCAGAGAGAAAAATAAGAGAGTAGGATTCGCGTTTTATGATACGGAGCCGCCGCCAAGCCCTAAAACCTCTCGGGAGGGCTGATCTGGAGTCCGTTCGGGGCTCCGGAGAGGGTAATCCGTCGCCATTGTCATCATCAACCATCCTCCATCACCAATTTCCTTATGCTCGCCGCCGTGCGTGAGTAATTCCATCATAGTCTTGCTGGACGGTGATGGATTGGATGAGATTTATCATGTAATCGAGTTAGTTTTGTTTGGGTTTGATCCCTAGTATCCACTATGTTCCGAGATTGATGTTGCTATGCCTTTGCTATACTTAATGCTTGTCACTAGGGCCCGAGTGCCATGATTTCAGATCTGAACCTATTATGTTTTCATCAATATATGAGAGTTCTTGATCCTATCTTGCAAGTATATAGTCACCTATTATGTGTTATGATCCGTTAACCCCGAAGTGACAATAATCGGGATACTTACCGGTGATGACCATAGTTTGAGGAGTTCATGTATTCACTATGTGTTAATGCTTTGGTCTGGTACTCTATCAAAAGGAGGCCTTAATATCCCTTAGTTTCCGCTAGGACCCCGCTGCCACGGGAGGGTAGGACAAAAGATGTCATGCAAGTTCTTTTCCATAAGCACGTAGACTATATTCAGAATACATGCCTACATTACATTGATGAATTGGAGCTAGTTCTATGTCACCCTATGTTATGACTGTTACATGATGAACCACATCCGGCATAATTCTCTATCACCGATCCATTGCCTACGAGCTTTCCATATATTGTTCTTCGCTTATTTACTTTTTCGTTGCTATTGCTATCATCACTACAAAATACCAAAAACACTACTTTTGCTACTGTTACCTTTTGCTACCATTACCACTACTATCATATTACTTTGCTACTAAATACTTTGCTGCAGATATTAAGTTTCCAGGTGTGGTTGAATTGACAACTCAGCTGTTAATACTTGAGAATATTCTTTGGCTCCCCTTGTGTTGAATCAATAAATTTGGGTTGAATACTCTACCCTCGAAAACTGTTGGAATCCCCTATACTTGTGGGTTATCAAGACTATTTTCTGGCGCCGTTGCCGGGGAGCATAGTTGTATTCTTTGAGTCACTTGGGATTTATATCTACTTATCATTATGAAGAACTTGAGAGATCCAAAAACCAATATTTATCCCTCAACTACGACGGGAGGTAAGGAACTGCCATCTAGCTCTGCACTTGATTCACCTTGTGTTTTGAGTAAGCTTGCGACACCTAAACCTGCTTCTGCTATTCGTTCTGATATGTCGCATGTTATTGATGATGCCACTTTTGCTATGCATGATACTTATGATGAAACTACTTCTATGCTTGATACTACCGTGCCACTTGGTGAATTTCTTGATGAACAACTTGCTAGGGTTAGAGAGAGTGAAAATATTGAATCGGATAATATCGATGAAAGTGATGATGAAGACTCTTCCCCTAATAAATATGAATCGCCTGTTATTCCTGAGGGTTATGTTTTTGAAAAAGAAGCTGCAAAGATAGATACGAACTCAAGAGGTTATTAGCTAAATGGAAGCACCAATCTCTTAATGCTAGAATGAAACTTGACCCTGCTTTTGCTACTTCACCTATCTGTGTTACTGCTAAGGATTATGGATTCTCTGTTGATTCTGGTGTAATTACTTTGGTTGAATCTGATCCTTTTCATGGCTATGAATCTGAAACTATTGAGGCACATCTTACTAAATTGAATGATATAGCCACCCTGTTCACTAATGGTGAGAGAACTCGCTACTTATATATCCTTAAAATATTCCCGTTCTCATTAAAGGGTGATGATAAGATATGGTTTAATTCTCCGGATCCTGGTTGTGTGCGTAGTCCCCAAGATATAATTTATTACTTCTCTGCTAAATATTTCCCCGCTCATAAGAAACAAGCTGCCTTAAGGGATATATATAGTTTTGTGCAAATTAAAGAAGAGAGTCTCCCACAAGCTTGGGGGAGGCTTCTCAAGTTACTTAATGCTTTGCCTGATCATCCTCTTAAGAAAAATGAAATACTTGATATCTTTTATAATGGACTAACCGATGCTTCCAAAGATTACCTGGATAGTTGTGCTGGTTATGTTTTCAGGGAAAGAACACCGGATGAAGCTGAAATTCTATTGAATAATATGTTGGCAAATGAAAATAATTGGGTACTTCCTGAGCCTATTCCTGAACCAACTCCGAAGACGAGAGGTGTTCTATTTCTCAGTCCTGAAGATATGCAAGAGGCAAAGAAATATATGAAAGAAAAAGGTATTAAAGCTGAAGATGTTAAAATTTTACCTCCTATTGAAGAAATACGCGGTCTTAATTCACCGCCTATTGAAGAAACATATGATCTTAACCCATTACCTATTGAAGGAATACATGGTCTTGATAACCCGACACTGGTAGTAAAGGTAAATTCTCTCTATAGATATGATAAAGCTTAAATCCCATTTACTAAGTTTGATAAATTTATGGTTAAGCAAGAAGACTTCAATGCTTATTTTGGTAGACAATTGAAATACAATTCAAATATGCTTGAACACTTGGGTGATTATATGGCTAATGTCAAAGGTGAACTTAAACTTATTAGTAAACATGCTTCTATGGTTACCACTCAAGTAGAACAAGTACTTAAGGCTCAAAATGATTTGCTCAGTGAATTGAATAGTAAGGATAATGATAGTGCTGTTAGAGTTATGACTAGAGGTGGTAAAGTGACTCAGGAACCTTTGTATCCTGAAGGCCATCCTAAGAGAATTGAGCAAGATTCTCAGAGAAATAATATAGATGCACCTATAGTCCTTCTAAAAGGAAGAAAAAGAAAAATGATAGGACTTTGCATGCTTCTAGTGAACCTATTGTTGATACACCTGAGAATCCAAATAATATTTCTATTTCTGATGCTAAAACACAATCTGGTAATGAACCTGAAACTAGTGATAATGCTAATGGTAATGCTCATGTTGATGCGCAACCTAGCAATGATAATGATATAGAAATTGAACCTGTTGTTGATCTTGATAACCCACAATCAAAGAATCAATGTTATGATAAGAAAGACTTTGTTGCTAGGAAACATGGTAAAGAAAGAGAACCATGGGTTTAGAAACCCATGCCTTTTCCTCCCAAACCATCCAAGAAGAAGGATGATGAGGGTTTTGAGCGCTTTGCTGAAATTATTAGACCTATATTTTTGCGTATAAGATTGACTAATATGCTTAAAATGAATCCTTATGCTAAATATATGAAAGATATTGTTACTAATAAAAGAAATATACCGAAAGCTGAAATTTCCACCATGCTTGCTAATTATACTTTTAAAGGTGGAATACCTAAGAAACTTGGAGATCCAGGAGTACCACTATACCATGCTCCATTAAAACAAATTATGTTAAAACTGCTTTATGTGATCTTGGAGCTGGTGTTAGTGTTATGCCTCTCTCTTTATATCATAGACTTGATTTGAATAAGTTGACACCTATTGAAATATCTTTGCAAATGGCTGATAAATCAACTGCTATACATGTCGGTATTTCTGAGGATGTGCCTGTTGTAGTTGCAAACGTTACTATTTTAACGGACTTTGTTATTCTTGATATTCCCAAGGACGATAGTATGTCTATTATTCTTGGAAGACCCTTTTTGAATACTGGAGGGGCTGTTATTGATTGCACTAAAGGCAATGTCACTTTTCATGTTAATGGTAATGAGCATACAGTACACTTTCCGAGGAAACAACCTCAAGTTCATAGTATCAACTATATTGGAAAATTCCATCTATTATATTTGGAGGTTTTGAATTTCCACTTCCTACTACCAAGAAGAAATATGATATTCTTATTATTGGGGATGTGCATATCCCCGTTGAGGTAACATAGTGTTATTCGATATTTCTTCGGTTCCATGTTATTCGGAGTGAGTTCATTAACAAGACTTGATCAACCTTGTTAGTGGATTCCTTTTGATAAGCATGAGATGGATGAAACTAGAAGGCAGAACTCTCTATACCCTCCTTTTACTTTCTGTTATTTATATTAAATAAAATAAAAATAGTATTTCTTTGTCTGTTATCTGAATTATCCGTGCAATATAAAAATACCCCGAAAATAAAAGTTCTTCAAATGCCCTGAAATTTAAATATGATTTTTTCTAGAATATTTGAGAATATTTGGCACCAAGAACATTGCACGGGGGGCATCCACCTAGCCACGAGGGTGGAGGGCGCGCCCTACCCCCCTACGCGCGCCCCCTGCCTCATGGGCCCATGATAGCCCTCCTCCACTTATTCCTGCACCCACACAGTCCTTCTTCCTCCCAAAACACGAATATCCAGCTCAAACCCGAGTCCAAGCTCATTTTGCTACCATTTTCGATCTCCTTGCTCAAAGCACCCCTCACAAAACTGCTTGGGGAGATTGTTCCTTGGTATGTGACTCCTCCATTGGTCCAATTAGTTTTTTGTTCTAGTGCTTTATTGATTGCAAATTTGTGCTGCTCAGGTGACCGTGTTCTTGAGCTTGCATGTCAAACTTATATGGGCTCTAAGCACTTGTAGGAGTTGTTGCTGTCAATTTTGTTGAGCTTGGTTCTCTTTTGTTTGAAGTTACTAAAAATTTCAGAAATTTTTCAGAGGAAGAAATATGCTTAGGAAAATGTATCAAGGTGGTTCTTCAAGGAAGCAAGGCCCCAGGCTTGCAATGCGTGATGCTGATGAAGAACCACCAAGAGACGCTCCAGTGCGTCCTTGTGAATGGCCTTCGGAAAACTTTATGGACCGAGCAGGAATTAAGGAAGAATTTAACGCATATTTGCGTAACATTGATCTTGTGAGCTTCGAGGAAGAAAAGTGCAGCCAGTATCACTATCTCACTAGTTCCTTTGTGAGGAGGTTTGAATTTTCATCTTCACGTAATTCTCCAACTGTCATGTTTGATCTTTATGAAAATTCTTACACTATGGACTTATAGGATTTTACCACTACTTGCAAACTTCCACAATGGGCTAGTGTCAGGGAACCTCGCAGATCTGAATTTACAGATTTTTCTTGCTAGTATAACTGTGGGGTAATCTAGAGATATAACACGAGCTACCATAGGGAGCATTCACTTTCTTGCTATACATTATTTTGCTCTCTTCATAGGTAGATGCATTAATGGTAAAGATGAGACATGTCAAATGTGTGTCCTAGACCTCAGTATTCTTAGGAGTGCTGTGTTAGGAGATAAATCTTATAATTTGGGAGCCATTGTTGCACGTTGGTTGCATCTTAATAGATTTAATGGAGATTTCTTTGGTGGAATTTATGCAAACCACATAGATAATTTTCTTGGTATAGCCATACGTGAAGATGATATTGAGTTGCCTCCTGCTTATTTGGATTATGAGGCTATGGTTCACCACTAGTTTGTCGAGAGGAATGACTCACCTCTCCAGTATCGCTTAATCTTTGACAGACGCCGTGCTATCTGTATTACTCTCCCTGCTCCTGCCTTCTTTGATTATCAGGCAAAAGGAAGATATGTTATTACCAGAGAGGAGGCAGATGAGTACGAGAGGAGGGCGGAGGCCGCTCGTCGCCACGCTGCAGCTCAGGAGGCGATAGCCACTACATCTCAGGTGCCCCCAACTACTATTATGGATATCCGCCAGGCCAGACGTGGCCATAGACCAACTTAGGCCAAAAGCCTAAGCTTGGGGGAGTGCGTATTTCCCACTGACATTATATTAATGTTCACACACTCATTGCTAGATGTCGGTGCTCATATCTTTTTTCATTTTATCATCCATGCTAGTTTATTTTCCTTTTTATGCTTTCTTCTTGTGTGTTTGATAAACCTTAAGAAAAACAAAAAAAATTAGTTGTAGCTTTTAATTAGTTTATTTTCCATGCTTGTAGTAATTAAAAAGAAAACCCAAAAATATTTCATGTTCTTCTCTTGCTTGTTGGGATCTTTCCCGTGTAAATAGTTGTATTTCTTTTCTTTTCTTTGGGGGTCGATAGGAGAAGACCATGATTAAATTGTTGAAGTAACTCTTATATGCATTATTGTTGATCTGACAAAAGATCCCATATTGCCTTGTCTTCTCCTGTTTATTGAATGCTTGCAGATTTCAGCTTAGTCCAATGCACGTGCACTATTATTATTATCCACATCGTTCGGTCGTGCAAGTGACAGGCAATTATGATGATATATGATGGACTGAGTGAGATGAGAAAAGCTGGTATGAACTCGACCCCTTTTGTTTTTGTAAATATGATTAGTTCATCGTTCCTGATTCAACCTATTATGAATAAACATGTTTGCTATGACAACTAGAGATCATAGTTTCTTGTATCATGCTTGATTAGCTAGGAGCTTATAATGGTTTACCTTGCATGCCAACAAGCTATTAAAATGGTTGTGACGTGGTATGATAGGGTGGTATCCTCCTCTGAATGATTTAAGCGACTTGACTTGGCGCATGTAGTTGAAACAAAATCAACATAGCCTTCACGATATTTATGTCCATGGTGGATTATATCCTACTCATGCTTGCATTCGGTGTTGATTAATTTTAATGCATGTTCATGACTGTTGTCGCTCTCTAGCTGGTCGCTTCCCAGTCTTTTGCTAGCCTTCACCTGTACTAAGCGGGAATACTGCTTGTGCATCCAACTCCATAAACCCCAAAGTTATTCCATATGAGTCCACCATACCTACCTATATACGGTATCTACCTGCCGTTCCAAGTAAATTTGTATGTGCCAAACTCTAAACCTTCAAATAAATATCATGTTTTGTATGCTTGAATAGCTCATGTATCAACTAGGGTTGTCCGTATCTTCCATGTTAGGTGCGTAATTCTCAAGGGGACTGGACTCTACTCCTCACTCACGAGAAAGTGTCTGGTTACCGGGATGCCCAGTCCCATGCTTTATGCAAATAAAATCAAAATAATTGCAAACATAACTCCCCCTGGGACTCTTGTTAGTTGGAGGCACTCGTTGTTTCGAGCAAGCCATGGATTGATGCTTGTTGGTGGAGGGGGAGTATAAACTTTACCATTCTGTTTGGGAACCGCCTATAATGTATGTTGACAATGAAAGTATACCGCTCAAAATATTATTCACTTCTATTTCAAAACCGAGCTCTGGCACCTCTACAACTCCCTGCTTCCCTCTGCGAAGGGCCTATCTATTTACTTTTATATTGAGCCATCATCCTCTTACTAAAAAGCACCAGTTGGAGAGCACCACTGTCATTTGCATTCATTACTCCTGGTTTACATTGAGTATGACTTGACTGGATCTCTTTTACCATGAATTACAATGTCTAGTCAGTCCTTGATCTTTAAAGGTGCTCTGCATTTATGTTTTGCGGTCTCAGAAAGGGCTAGCGAATTACCATCTTGTTATATCATATTGTGATTGGTTGGAGAAAGTGTTGTCATCCGAGATTAATTATTATTGCTCGCTAGTTGATTATGCCATTGATATGAGTAAACACAAGACCTATAAGTTATTGTGAATATGGTTAGTTCATAATCTTTGCTGAAAACTTGAATGCTGGCTTTACATATTCACGACAACAAGAGCAAACAGAGTTTGTAAAAGTTTTTCTATATCACATTCATTTTTTTCAACTGAATTGCTTGAGGACAAGCAAAGGTTTAAGCTTGGGGGAGTTGATATGTCTCCGTCATATCTACTTTTCCAAACACTTTTGCCCCTGTTTTGGGCTCTAACTTGCATGATTTGGATGGAACTAACCCGGACTGACGCTATTTTCAGCAGAATTGCAATGGTGTTATTTATGAGCAGAAACAAAAGTTCTCAGAATGACCTGAAACTTCACGGAACATCTTTTCGGAAATAATAAAAAATTCTTGCAAAAGATGAAGACCAGGGGGCCCACACCCTAGCCACGAGGGTGGGGTCGTGCCCCCCTACCTCGTGGGCCCCCTGGAGCTCCTCGGACCTCAACTCCAACTCTATATATTTGCTTTCGGGGAGAAAAAAATAAGAGAGAAGGAATCATCATGTTTTACGATACGGAGCCGCCGCCAAGCCCTAAAACCTCTCGGGATGGCTGATCTGGAGTCCGTCCGGGGCTCCGGAGAGGGGAATCCATCGCCATCGTCATCATCAACCATCCTCCATCACCAATTTCATGATGCTCACCGCCGTGCGTGAGTAATTCCATCATAGGCTTGCTGGACAGTGATGGGTTGGATGAGATTTATCATGTAATCGAGTTAGTTTTGTTAGGGTTTGATCCCTAGTATCCACTATGTTCTGAGATTGATGTTGCTATGATTTTGCTATGCTTAATGCTTGTCACTAGGGCACGAGTGCCATGATTTCAGATCTGAACCTATTACGTTTTCATGAATATATTAGAGTTCTTGATCCTATCTTGCAAGTCTATAGTCACCTATTATGTGTTATGATCCGTTAACCCCGAAGTGACAATAATCGGGATACTTACCGGTGATGACCGTAGTTTGAGGAGTTCATGTATTCACTATGTGTTAATGCTTTGGTACGGTACTCTATTAAAAGGAGGCCTTAATATCCCTTAGTTTCCGCTAGGACCCCGCTGCCACGGGAGGGTAGGACAAAAGATGTCATGCAAGTTCTTTTTCATAAGCACGTATGACTATATTAGGAATATATGCCTACATTATATTGATGAATTGGAGCTAGTTCTATGTCACCCTATGTTATGACTGTTACATGATGAACCGCATCCGGCATAATTCTCTATCACCGATCCATTGCCTACGAGCTTTCCATATATTGTTCTTCGCTTATTTACTTTTCCGTTGCTATTGCTATAATCACTACAAAATACCAAAAACACTACTTTTTCTACTGTTACCTTTTGCTACCATTACCACTACTATCATATTACTTTGCTACTAAATACTTTGCTGCAGATATTAAATTTCCAGGTGTGGTTGAATTGACAACTCAGCTGCTAATACTTGAGAATATTCTTTTGCTCCCCTTGTGTCGAATCAGTAAATTTGGGTTGAATACTCTACCCTCGAAAACTGTTGTGATCCCCTATACTTGTGGGTTATCAAGGAAAGCCTCGAGCAAGAGCGCCTTAAGCGCCAAGTAATTAATGGCAACTACGAGAAGCCTAAAAAGAAGCATCAACAACTCCAAGCCAAACAAGATACACTGAACGACAATGGACCCAGGTCCTAGATGCCTAAGAATATGGCCTCCAATGCCCAAGAAAGAGTTATCCGAAGCGTCGGCTACTACCACAATTTGACGAGGAGGCCCTCGAGCCAATACCGTCAAGACATGATTGCACTGATGAACAAGACAGGCCACCACGTTGGCGAGATAAAGCGGCCACCTATGCCGAACACCAACCCACACCAACTCACCATAAAGGCAGAGAGACAGCGGTTCCAGGATACACCAACGACCTACGACAGGACCTGGATAATAGAGATGGCCAAGCCAGATCAATCTAAGGATCAAGGGGGTGTGCCCCAACATGTGAAGACGACCACAGGTCTGGCATGATAGGCATAACCTTACCCGGGCTGAAAACCGCATATGGATGTCATCCGAACTCCGTCATGATGTTGCCCGATACAGAGGCGCCGCACACCCCTTATGCTTTACCAATGAGGTAATGCAGCACCAGTTCCCAAAAGGGTTTAAACCCGTAAACATCGAATCATACGACGGCATGACAGATCCCGCGGTATGGATTGAAGATTTCCTTCTGCATATCCATATGGCTCGCGGTGACGATCTCCACACCATCAAATATCTCCCCTTAAAGCTGAAAGGACCAGCACAGCACTGGTTAAACAGCCTCCCAGAGAACTCTATTTGTAGCTGGGAAGATTTGGAAGATGCCTTTAGAAACAACTTCCAAGGTACCTATGTCTCGCCTCCGGACGCCAATGACCTCAGTCATATAGTCGAGGAACCCGGAGTGTCAGCCCGAAAACTCTAGACTAGGTTCTTAATTAAAAAGAACCAAATCGTCAATTGTTCGGACGATGAAGCCCTCGTGGCCTTTTAAAATAGCGTCCGTGACGAATGGCTTGCCCGACACCTCGGCCAAGAATAACCAAAGTCAATGTCAGCTCTCACTGCACTCATGACTAGCTTTTGCGTGGGAGAAGACAATTGGTTAGCCCATAGAAGCAACAGTGCCAGCTACCCTCGCACTTCCGAAGCCAGAGATGGCAACGGTAGGCCACAATGCAATAAACACAAGCGTCGTAACAACAATGAGGATAGCAAAGACACGACGGTCAACGCTGAATTCAGTGGCTCTAAACTCGGTCACTGGAAGAAGCCATTCAAAGGAAACAAAGATGGTCCATCAAGTTTGGACAAAATACTCGATCGGCCTTGCCAGATTCATGGCACCCCTGACAAGCTTGCCAATCATTCCAACAGAAATTCTTGGGTCTTTAAATAGGCCGGTAATCTAAACACCAAACATAAGGGGAAAGGGCCGCCCAGCGAGGACGATGAAGAGCCTCGCCCACCGAACACAGGGGGCAAAAGAGATTCCCCCCTGAGATAAAAACAGTGAATATGATATATGTCACTCGTATCCCCAAGAGGGAGCGCAAGCGCGCACTAACGGACGTCTACGCCGTAGATCCAGTTGCCCCAAAATTCAACCATTAGTCGGCTTTCCGATCACCTTCGATTGCAGGGACCACCCAACCAGTATCTGTCATGGAGGTTCGGCAGCTCTGGTCCTCGATCCAATCATCGACGGATACCATCTCACTAGAGTCCTCATGGCCGGTGGCAGCAGTCTTAACTTGATTTATCACGACACGGTCCACAAAATGGGTATCGACCCATCAAGAATCAAGCCTACTGAAACCACCTTTAAAGGAGTAATACCCGGCATGGAGGCCTGTTGCACAGGGTCAATAATGCTCGAAGTAGTCTTTGGCTCGCCGGATAATTTCCGAAGAGAAGATTTGATCTTCGACATCGTCCCCTTCCGCAGTGGTTATCATGCACTGCTAGGACGAACCGCTTTCGCCCGTTTCAATGCAGTCCCGCAATGTGCTTATCTAAAGCTCAAGATGCCCAGACCACATGGTGTTATAACAGTCAATGGAAATATGGAGCGCTCCCTCCGTACTGAGGAGCATACCGCGGCCCTCGCAGCTGAGGTACAGGGTGGCCTTATCAAGACGAATGCTTTATTGGTCATAAAGCCCCCGGACATTGTTAAAGGAGTACAGTCTAGCCTACAGAATGACAGTTCGGTTCATCCAGAGCTGGACTAGCAATTCGGACTCTGTCAAAACCCCCACCTAATCGCGGCATACGTACCGCGCATGCATAACTACGCACTAAAAATACCATGGGCAAGGACAAAGGCACACTAAGGACAAGGTCCACAATACGGCTCGACCCTGTTTGGACCTTAATCTCCCCCTTTTTCCCTTTTCTCTCTCATTTCAGGTTCTTTAAAACCTAGATCACTTTTCAGTGGTACAAGGGCCCTTTCCCAGGCCCCTTCTATATATACGATCATTGATCCTCTCAAGGGATCCTTCACCAAGGTGAAAAGCGGCGCGGACGTGCGGTAGGGTGTCCAAAGGATCTTCAAGACCACCTTTTTTAAGGACATGTATACAACTTTCCATTGCTCACAAATTCTTGGCATGTAAAATAGCCTTCATGCTTATGGCATTCTTTGTAAGAGAACGTTTTGACATATCAATTAGACTATAGTGGAAACAATTTTTTCCAACCCTATTCGGTATTGGCTTATTTCATAATCTTATTTCGTCTTCACGAAATATTGAAATATACACCTCGGCATAAATTACGAGGGGCTCTATTCGGCCACATATATTTTTCAAAAACAAAAAAGTCCGAACACTTTTATAGTATACTTCGGTGTCCCGAATACTGCATTATATGCATCGGCTCCGAATCATGTATTTGGTTAATAGTTGGGTTACCCGACTCCTCTGGTTACCACCTTACGTTCCGCTTGTTTGGCTAAGGTAGTAAAGGGAGAACTACTGCGATTGTGTTTCTGGTTCGTCCGGTCAAACACCTAAGTAGAGAAAGCTGAAAACTGACTGTCATGGTATAGCGAGAGCTGGTCAGTGGTTCGGCGACTTACTAAATCTTTTGTGATTTTTTTCGTATTATACGAAGGACTGGCCTCCACCCAGTCACGCGCCTAAGGCATCCAAGTTCGGATAGCCACACACGCACTAGGGGCTAGCTCATAGTCCCATTGTCAAACTCCTATGGCTAAGTGAGAGTAATAAAGCCGAATTGTCTGATTGCATGGTTCACTGCACAGACACGTCCTTGATGGACCAAGACGCTGGGTCAAGTGTGGTCATGTGCTACTCTGAACACCCCATAGTATCTACATGGGGGTTGAAGCCGACGACTAGCAAACTTTCAGGAAAAAAACGGTCGCACAGGAGGAAAATAATTTTAGATAAAGGCACAAATATAATACAAAAGCCTATTCATAAAACAAAGTCTAGGCAGCCCGGATACATTCATTCAAACATGATATCCTTTGAGCATTGACCTTCTCTTAAACGGGCACCCTCTAGGATGTCTTCAAAATACCGCTCCGGCTTGCGGTGGTCCTTGCCTTCAGGTGGGCCCTCAACCACCATGACGTCGTCCTTCATCTTTGCCCAGTGCATCTTGACACGGGCAAAAGCCATCCGCGCACCCTCAATGCACGAAGAGCACTTCACAACTTCAATTCGGGGTAGGGCGTCGGCAAGCCGCTTGACCTGGCCGAAGTAGCTGCTAGGAATGGGTTCGGCTGGACATAGACAAACTACAATGTCCTTCATGGTCAGGCCGGACATCCTATTCAGCTCCACCAGCTGCATCATCTGGTTGTTCAACAGTGTTGGACGCTCTAGAGCCAGGTACTGTGACCAGAAGAGTTTCTCCGTCGTGTTCCCTCTTGGGATGGGAAAATCTTCGCAGCGTCGGTGGTGCTCTTCGGAAGATCAGCAAATGCGTCTCGAAAAGAAAGGGCTTACCAGCCAATATCTGTTCAGCCTGCTTGATCTCCTCGTGAGCTGCCCGGGACTCAGTCTGTGCCTCCTTGGCCTCTTGGAGAGCCTTGGAGAGTTTGACTGCTTGGGCCTTATTCTTCTCCTCCAAGGCCTCACACTTATCGGCAGTGTCCTTGAGCTATTGCTCGCCTTCGGTCACCCACTCCTCATACTGGCGGCGGGTGGCCTGCTCGGCCTTTATGTCTGCAGCCACTTTATCATCGGCCGCTTTTCTCACCCTCGCCTGCTCTTTGGCTTGCGGCAGGGCGCCCTTGAGTGTGTCGACCTCGGCCCCACTGCCTACAATGATATACATGACAAGTGTATGTGTTTAAACTCCGCATTTGCATATAATTTCAGTTGTATAGACAATGTTTTAAAAAAACATACCTTGCGCCTCATCGAACCGCTTGTTAATGTGGTCGAGGTCATCATCAGCCAGCTTCAGCTTCCTCTTGAGTTCGGAAACTTCAGTGGCCTAGGCAGTTGCTACCAACAAGGAAGCCTATTCCTTCAATAGATAGGTACATTACCTTCTACGATAATCATTCGATCCTCTGTTCAGCTTTTTTCCAAAACCGAATAGAGTCTTAGGGGCTACTACCTATATACATGCATATTTCCTTCATATGTAAAAAAAGTGTCTTACGTTGCATACCTCAAAGCCCGTTAGTAGGCTGGTGAAGGCTTCATTCAGCCCGCTCTCAACGGACTGAACCTTCTCAACCACCGTACCCATCAGGGTATGGTGCTCCTCCACGACGGAAGCACTTCGAAGTACTTCCACTAAAGTGTTCGGTGCCTCGGGATTGATAGAGGTCGCCGATGGAGTCGATGCTCCCCCCTCCTTTAAAGGGGGTTGCTCGCTCGATTACGGAGATGTGTGGGTCTCCGGAATGATGTTTAGCTGGGGGCCAGATTGGTCATAGCCCCCGTCGTCGGTCTCCATGGGGGTTGGTTCACCCATGTTCTCGGAAGCCGAGGTGTTACCCTCTGGCGCCATCTTGGCGGCCTCGCGCACCTCTCCATGGCTCGAAGAGGCTTTTCGGGACAACACTTCGGTATCGTCCATGGCTGTTGCCGGAGAGGCTCGCAGAGGCCTCTCGCTCTCCACCATCCCCGGCTCCAGCAAGTTCCCCGAAGATGATGATAGTTGGGGGAGATCGTGGGCCGGACTAAAGCACACAATATAATGTGTTAAAACTACAATCATAAATACCAGTTATATGTCACGCATCCTTGGATACTTACGAGTCGGCCAGGGGCTTCGACCTGGGGGCACCACTCGGGAATGGCTTTGGCATCCGAGTCCGAGCCGTCCGAGAGGGATATCTTCCCCATCTTGGACGCCTCTGCCTCTGGGTCTTCAGAGGCCACCCTTTTCTTCTTCCTCCCCTTAAGGGGAGAATTGCTCTCTTCCTCCTCCCCCTCCTCGTCTTCATTTCCCTCATGAGAGGAGGGAACTTCGGTATCGCCGGACACAACGTTTGAAGTACCTTTATGGCGGAGACCACCTTTGGCCTCCTTGCCCTTCTTCTTGGCCTTCTTCTCCGGCGCCTCGTATGGCACCGAGACCAGCATCCTCGTTAACAGAGGAGTGGCTGGGTTCTCGGGTAGCGGCGCCAGACACCTAATCCGCTCTGCCTTCGCTGTCCATCCCCGAATGAGGAATGGGCATCTCAGTATACCCTTTGATTTATGGGCCAAAATTATGCTCAGAAGTAAAATGCTTACCTCAGTAGCCGGATTCGCGCTATGGAGACCGATGTCTTCGGTCTTCTCTGGCCATGTCTTCTGGGCCTTGAAAAGCAGTTTCCAGACCTCTTCGTGCGTTGTGCCGAAGAAGCGCTGCAGGCTCCGGGGGCCTTCCGGATTAAACTCCCACATGCTGAGAGGCCAGCGTTGGCATGGGAGGATCCAGCGGAAGAGCATCACATGAATCACGTCGGTGAGACTGGTGTTCTTGTTTATCATACTCTTGATGTGCTTTTTTAGCATCTCCACCTCGTCGGTCGACCCCCATTCCAGACCCTTGTTGGTCCACGACATGAGCCGCATAGTGGGCCGAGATCTAAATTCAGGAGCGGCTGCCTATTTGGTACCGCGGGGTTCGATGATGTAGGACTACTCCTGTTGCCACACCTTCATGGTCTCCATGAAGGCTTCTTTGGGCCAAGTGGTGTTGGGGAGTTTTCCCACCATGGTGCCGCCACAGTCCGCATGCTACCCATCGACCACCTTCCGCTTCACATTAAAGACTTTTAGCTAGAGGCCGAAGTGTAGGGCGATGTGGAGTAGCGCCTCACATACGACGATGAATGCCGAGATGTGGAGGAATGAATTCGGGGATAGATCGTGGAAATCTAGCCCATAGTAGAACATCAATCCGCGGACGAAGGGATGAAGGGGAATCCCTAACCCGTTGAGAAAGTGAGGGATGAACACAACCCTCTCGCCGGGCTCTAGAGTGGGGATGACTTGCTCTTTGGCAGGGAGCCTGTGTGCGATTTCTGTGGTCAAATACTTCGCCTCCCGCAGCTCGTTAACGTCCATCTCCGTGACGGAGGACACCATCCACTTGCCCTGAGAGCCGGATCCAGATATGGCTAGAGGGGTTATTGGCGGTGGGAAAGGTTGAAGCTTGGGCGTTGGAGCTCGAGGATGGGGAGGCAGGGGAAGGAAGAAAGTGTGGGGTAAAAAGAAGGGATCTTTATCCGCTTATATAGGCCATGAATATCAAGCACCCCCCCCCCTCAAGGCTTAAAACTCGCTTGTTCCCAAGGGGTCGTGCGCATAGCATGGTTGGGTTACCCAAACCCATATTAATGAGAATCCCGCAATAAAGGGACACGATCTCTGCTTTGACAAGGCGTGTCAATGGACGCTGCGCCTCGAAACACGAAGTGGGAGATCAAAACACGGTTCAAAATGATAAAAAGGCCAGACATAAAATTTCGCCGAAAAAGACGTCTGTGGACATGCCTTATCTTGATTAAGTATTGTGCCCTTGCGGTTAAGGGTTGTAACTATTATACAGAGCCGAATACAGTTCCCCTACTCAGAAGACTGCTTGAAAGCTATTCGTAGGAGGAACCCGCCTTACAATGCTGAAGACAAATATGCGTGCCGAATACATCACCATTGAAGACTAGTTCAGGGGCTACTGCGGGAGTGCTGGATTAAGGGATCCTTGAGTGTCCGGGCTATGGGCCGGACTGGTGGGCAGTAAAGATACAAGGCAACATGCCTTCCCCCAGCCGTGTCTGGATGGGACTCTCTTTTGCGTGGATGGCAAGCTTGACGTCTGGATGTGTAGTTTCCTTTCTCTGTAAACCGACTTTGTACAACCCTAGGCTCTTCATGTGTCTATATAAACCGGAGGGTTTAGTCCATACAGGCTATCACAAATTACATAGGCTAGTCATCTAGGGTTAGCCATTACGATCTCGAGGTAGATCAACTCTTGTAACCCCTATACTCATCAAAGTCAATCAAGCAGGAAGTAGGGTATTACCTCCATTAAGAGGGCCCGAACCTGGGTAAACATTGTATCCCCTTGTCTCCTGTTACCTTCGATCATCAGACGCACAGTTCGGGACCCCCTACCCGAGATCTGCCGGTTTTGACACCGACAACAATGTCATGCACGAACTTGGCCATTGGGACACCCCGGAGTTAGCGGCGTGCGCTTATGATGTCATGGCAGTAGAGTTCTTTCAGGAAGGTGCGATTCTGAACTTCCCTGAGTGTCGTGAGTTCGTGATGTTCCTCGTGCCCGGGGACATGAGTATATGCACTAGGGTTGAGGAGAAGGAGAACAAACAGGTCGAGATGGAGTTCTTCAACGCATTGGTGAGCGAGCTTGCGAGAGATGACAAACACGTGGGGGTCAACAAGATGATTTTACTTCAGTATGCAGCTAGGAAGAGTGCAGAGGAGGATCCCATAGACTGGGATGCCTTGGATCGTGATGAGGAGGGTCAATAGGGGTGTCGTCGTAGGTCCACTAGGCACAACCACGAGGCTGGTCCCTCTGGCCACTAGCTTAGCGCGCGCTACCTATTTCGTACGAACTGTTTAACTTTGTGCATGTTTTATGTTTGAACTATGCATAGTTTATAGAACTGTTTAATTACAAGTATATGTTAATATCTAGATGGCCAGATAGCGCTGGTTCATACTAACTGCTTATGTTGCATTATATATATGCATCGGTTAGGTATGCTTATTTTTGTCAACTTCATGAAAGCAGTAAAGGATGCCCCATGTGAGACCTGTGGTTCCGTGAGATGCTAAAGGGATAATAAGTTCTTCATAGATCTGCCGAATTACTTCCTCACTAGGAAGATATGTTTTAGTTCAACATGTTTTGATTGAGTTTCATATGATGTATACGGTTGTGTCCAAAATTGTCTAACTAGCTAGCTACTTCTTTCTTTCAATTCTGCTTAGGTCGTCCCTTGCGGGGCAAGACGTTACTTCTTAAAGAAGTTTAGACTACCAGTTGATGCCACCATCACATTCCAGTACACGCTCATGAAGATGCTGACGGCCCAACAATTCAATTATCTTGTCACCAACGAGGCAAACCGCACCTACTTTGGTTGCCCTGGTTGGAAAGCCCTTGCAATTGCTTACAAGATGGAAGCTGGGGAGAGAGCCACGTTCAATCTCAACTACGATCGTGATGAGATAATGGTCTATTACAAGTTTGCTGGCAGCGATGATGGTCCACTTACTCCGGACTATGACCCTGACTCCGCCCGCCGAAAAGTCCTAGTTAGCTAGTTAGCATGCATGGAAGATCTCATGTTATTATCAATTCTATTTACTTGAACTTGTACATTCATATGTGTGTTACTTTGCCTACTTTGTTGAACTATATCAATAAGTAAATTGTTCAGCTTAAATGTTGTCTTTGGGTCTATTTATAGTTGATTTATTGACAGTTCTTCAACTGGGTTATGTTGTAATTTTGGTTGAGATCGCTGTTGTACATCTTTTATTTCAAATATGAAAATTAAATTACTGGCGTCGCGAAACATGGAACGTCACAACTAATGACTAATACTGCTGGCATGGACCACGCGGCATGCCATCACCATCCAAAATACTGCTGGCGTAGGTGGCAACGTCAATGCTAATTTTTAACACTAGCGTCACATTGGTGGTGCCGGGTGTCCACGCCACCAAGGCTGTTTTTGCCACGCCATAGTTAGGCTTTTCTGCACTACATGCATTGAACATAACTAACACTGAATAATGCATCATAAGTAGGATGTAACTTCGTTGCATAACTATTGACTTTACGTGCATGCATAGGGAATCACAAATCTTAACACCAATATTCTTACTAAAGCACAATTAGACACTAGCATAACTCACATATTATCATCTTCATATTGCAAAACTATTGCAAGGAATCAAGCTTATCATATCCAATGATATATGTGAAAGTTTTTATTATATCCCTCTTGGATATTCATCACATTGGGACCAAATTCATATCTTGTGCAAATTACCATCACTATCATCATCTCTCAAAAATACATAAGTGAAGCATGAGAGTGCAAATATTTCTTCAAAATTTAATCTAATCAACTCTCAAAATAATATAAGTGAGGCATGAGAATGTATGTATTTCTTCAAAATTTAATCAACTCTCAAAATAATAAAGGGAAGCATGAGAGTGTATGTATTTCTTTAAAACATGACCACCACCATGCTCAAAAAGGTATAATTGAAGCATTAGAGCAACTGCCTAGCTCAAAAGATTTAAGTGAAGCACATAGTGTATTCTAACGAATCATGATAAGCGTGTGGCTCTCTCAAATAAGTGTGTTTAGCAAGGATGATTGTGAGAAGCTAAAAAGAAAACAAAGCAAAGACTCATATAATACACGACGCTCCAAACAAAACTCATTTAATGTGATGAATAAACGTATAGCTCCAAGTAAACTTACTGATAATTGGTACAAAAGAGAGGGGATGCCTTCCGGGGCATCCCCAAGATTAGTTGCTTGGGACTCCTTCAATATTACCTTGAGGTGCCTTGGGCATCCCCAAGCTTAGGCTCTTCGCACTCCTTATTCCTTCATGCATCGTGATCTCACCCAAAACTTCAAAACTTTAGTCACACAAAACTCAACAAAATCTCGTGTGATCAATTAGTATAACTAGCAAACATGCCCATGCGTTGCAACGGGTGAAAACAAATGTCATAAACATGGGTAAGACACCTCCCCTAAAAATGTCCGTGTCCTCTATGTCAACACGGCAACTCACTCATATTTCCGTGTATGGTCTTTCCCGCCCTCACCGATGGTGGCCACAATGTTTATCTGATCATAATGCATTCTAACATGGCCATTCCAAATTGATGAATTGGGACGCCGCATGGCACCCCTATCATTGAACTTTCACCCTCATCATATCCACCATGTTGGGTCATAGGCCATTAGTGATACTTCCAGAGATCCCCCTCATCATAACCACCATGTTGCCCGGGCGTCCATAATCGTTATGGCTACCACACATAGTGGATATATATTTATGAGAATAATGTCGTCCTATTGAAATAGATTTAATAAAAAGCCAGCTATATCTGGTCTTGGTTGGACTGTCACCCTTAACCACAAGACATACATCATTACGAGAAAGAGAAACATTCTACCTCGACAATTCATGCGCATTTGTAAATAAATGAATTTAAATGTGTGTGTGTGCTACATGATATAGCAATGGCAATAGAAAACAGAGGGGGGCGGGAGAGTATTGTCACCCATGAATTAAACGTGTGAACCTTTGTTAATACAGTGCTACGCCTATGCATTAATATTCCTTTTTTAGTATCCTATGAATTAATATATTCAAGAGTTAGTGCTATAGAAAAAAGCAAACCTTAATTGAATGTGATTTTGCACATGTAATTGCAAAAGGTCCTCCTCTTTGTGCCCACATATGCAAATTAGCCTAAGTAAGCATCGGTTTTATTGTAGGAAACCTATACGCATCATCGAACAAATTGATTTCATCCAATACCATTCCAGGACGAAGCCGATCTGACTGGAAATAGAAAATTTTCACTTATCGCCACTTCCATTACCTCGTTGAGATTAGAGGTTGCATTCAAAAGTCTGGAGCCAAGGTTTCACTGCCAAATAGAGGCAGCGGCACGTGTCAATCGAGGTCGATGGGCAGGTTTGGGAAGAAAACTACTCCAATCAGGACACGGCTTATTTGCGATCAATAGCACAGGTTTAGGAGACCACCAACGGCATGGTCGCCTATCCGACTTGTATGACCTTGACTTCCCTATTCTGATTTCGACTCACCGAACTCTGATTCCTCCTCATGCGCCCGAGACGAACAGGGTCGCTGGGGAAGATGAGCGTTCGCGTTGCACATCACACGCACCTTCGTTCTACGTGTCCTCCATGGGATAACTGTATTGTACCCGCCCAAACATTATAAAAATGGATGTTATTTTGTTCAAGTAACAACAATACTAATCCACAACACCCAGCAACAAGCAACTGCGCATGTTACGGCAGGCTATGCACCTGAAGTTTGCTGGGTGCCATGCAATAATGGAGCGTGTTTTATGCAGGTTAACGGCTGTTGTTTCTATTGTATCACGATTGTGCCCCTCCGTACGTACGTGTCTTAGGCTCTTAGGTAGCTTGATTGAATCAACCAAGGCAGGATTAATCTGACTGGCTTGAGCCAGCTTTGCGATTGCACTTGTGGTTGCTCTCTCCAACAGCGAATCATGGAAGCTAATCAAACCAGCTCTTCATGTCATCGTGGACAGACGCAATCACCAAGGGGACAGATTATTCAGGGTTTGCACCGACGATCAACAATCTTAGAATTATATCATGTGTGCGTGCGTGCGTGCCACAGAGTGGTTCAACAGTCGTACCCGAGACCACGGCCGAGTAGGAGCGGGATTGAGGGGAACGAAAAATATATCGTGTCGGACGTTGGGGCCGAGCTCGGTCGCCGCTGCAATGCTGCCCCCCTCAGGTCTGGTACGCCGCCCTCTGCGATATAGTGCGCTAAAGTTCCGCCCGTCTGAGCTCATGCGTGGGCGGCGAGTCAAACCCTGACCTGACCAGCCGACCCAACACACAGCCTGAGCTTGTTGTCTCCGTTGACGGCAAGCTCCGACAGCAGCGAGTTGAATTCTGAGTTGACCCACCAACCCAGCACGCAGCCAAAGCAGTCTGTGTCCTCTCTTTCTCATTCTACCGTCTCCCATCCCTTCTCTCTATACCTCCAAGAACAAATAATCCGTCAAAAAATATCAAAAATAAACAATTCGGATGCCAATTGATAAACGTCGATAGAGCAAGAGCACCTAACATATACTCCCTCCATTCCAAAATATAGTGCGCCCGCGCTTCCCGAGGTCCAACTTTAACCATAAATTTAATCAATGAGACCAACTGCGGCGGGAGAAAAAATTATATAATTGAAAACTTCTTTCGAATACGAATTCGCTGATATAATTTTTGCTACCGTCGCAATCGGTCTTGATAGTTAAATTTACGGTCAAAGTTGAAGCACGTGGATAGAGGAAGCACTACATTGTGAAATGGAGGGAGTAAAAAGAAAAGTTAAATGAAGGACTAATCGATGGTGCTTTGCATTCCCCTACGGCACAGGTCACACATGCACAGACTGATCCATGGCACCGGACAGATCCTCCACATCACCAATACATCCGCCGCATCACCTGCCCACTTGCCTGTACACCATCACGTGCCTCCCAGCCCCAGCACGAACGCAGGCGGCCAGTCCAAACCCTGCACGTGCTCCCCTGCCCAGCACCGGCACTCGCGCTGGTGGCCCAACCCCATCAAGCGTGGATTTCCTCCCTGCTCGGGTATCCCATAGATACATCCACTTGGGTGTTGGTGCGCAAAGCACGATATGAGGGGATTGGCGGAACTCAAGAGTGCTAATTTGGCCGGTCTAGCGGCTAGGCGGCTGGGGATCGAGCGAGGAGATGGGATCAAGGAGAAGGGATCGAGCGAGAGGGCGGAGAGAAGGGTTTGAGGGAGGTAAAACGGGACGTGAGCAGGCAGTTTTTACGGAAAAACCGGACGTTGGAGGGACTACCTACAGACGGAGGTGGAGGGCGAGGCTGTTCGATCGATCGCTATTTTTTTCCAAATCGATCGAGAGGCGGATTTTTTTAAAGAGGCAGACGAGTTGCCTTTTTTAGACTGTAGGTAGTCTAAACAATGGACTCTACGAACCTGATTTTCTGGTGTGGGCCCGCCTCATTTAATTTAATTCCAACCAATCAGGACCTAATCACCCCGTAAATCCTCCATGAAGGGTCCGTGCGTCTAGCATCTCTCTTTTAAATCACTGCTATTAATATTTATGATTAACATAACATCAACGGATGTAAAGCGATGACATATGGAGAACAATGAAAGACTCCTCCATTTAATATTAGGTATAGATAAAGCAAATCACTACTTTTAATACTGTTGCAAATCCATTCATATTTTATTTTTGCTTTATAGCTACTCCATTCTAACTTCACCATGGCTTATACCCCATGATACAATCCATAGTTCCATCAAAAGAAGCGAAATAATGCTTCAAAAACAGAATCTTGATAAGCTAGTCCCGGCTTTCCTTATGAACTGTGACAATCAAACAATGATTGCCAAGGAAAAGAGTTCAAAGGACAACATGCAATCCTCAGAGCATATAAGAAGAAGATTGAAATCAGTCAAGCATTCAAGAAACTCCGGAGTAATAGCGTTCAAGTATATCCAGGCGGCTAAGAATCTGGTAGATCCCTTTACGAAAGGGGTATCACGGATTTTGATAGAAAATGCATCTAGGGAGACGGGCATGAGACCCACTTAAGTTTCGATGGGGGTAACCCAACCTATGTGATTGGAGATCCCGTGAATTAGGACTTGGGAAAGCAATCCAGCGGTCAACTGAGGAGAGTATCCTTACTAACCCACTCCATTGGAGATGCAATACTCCCGTAATCTATAAGGCATGTTGGCTTTTGTCCTAAGGTGTTCTAAAGCTTGTGTAAGCAACATGCTATCTTACAGAGCATTATTTGAAGGAACACACCTATGTGAGCCCGACTGCTGGTCACGATATATGAGATTGGGTAATCCCTAGGAAGCTCATGAGAAGGTCAGAAATATGACTAATAAGGTCCACACATGGGGTTTATCCTTCGGCGGCCACGTATTAGCTGACAATGGGTGAAACTTCTACATGCCAAATTGACAATTCAAGGCATAGTCCATTGTTCAGTTGTGAAGAAGTCTAATCATGTTGCTCTAGGTGGAAGTTCAACTTAATAGTCTCCATAGAAAATTTTGGTATATCAAACATTGTTTGAAACAGTTGACAAACTTATGTGCCTCGAGATCTGGAGGGGGCTTATTAAATAATAGATGGGCATTTGGCCCATATGAACAATGATCCTAGTTAATCTTGAGGCACATGTAGGTATATGGTAGGAGGTGGGAAGTTTAGTACCACCTTTCTAGTTGAGAAGAGTTGATACCCCTTTATAAGGGCTACTCCACCACTTGTCATTGGGCTTGGGAAAAGGAGTTTTACACGTGCGCTCCTCCTCCTCCACCTCTAGCATCTCCATGCCTCATCATGACGCGTGCGTCGCGGGTTGCGGGATCGAGCCAAGCCTTAATTTTGCCTGTCAGGAACGGTTAACTATTTGCATTCCCGGGATACGTCGACTCGCTTCACGGGTGTGCGATCCTTCTCCGAAAACGATGACACCCTTCCCGAGGGTGCATCGACTCGGTCGTCGGTCTAAGCCCTGGCCCACGACTTCTTACCCAACGACCTATATAACACTACTAGGGAAATGCTTATAGGTAGGGCACCAGTAGTAGCGCTGGAAAAAAGCAAGCGCTGCTGCTAATTCGCAGTAGCGTTGGTCTGGGGCAGCGCTACAGGTAATGCTTTAGCAGTAGCGTTGTAGAAGGAAAAACCCGCTACTACTAAGTGGGACCAACCAGCCCGCCGACGCTAGCTATAGTAGCAGCGCTGTCAAGAACACAACGCTACTACTAAGTACAATAGCACTTTTCCTGGAAAGCGCTACTACTAAGTACAATAGCAGCAGTGCTTTCTAGAAAACCGCGCTATTGCTAGGCGTGGCTGGTGCCACCTTTTCACCCCCCCCCCCTCTCCGCCTCCTTTCCCCTCTCCCCTCACCATTGTTGCCCCTCTTCTCTCTTCGTCCTACCTCTCTTCTCTCCCCATCAATGCCCCCCTCCACCATAACTCTCCTCCATAAATGGCCTTCTCATCTCTATGTACCTACCTCATTTATATTTGCCTCTCCCTCCATTCCACAGATATAGATCTAGCCAGGGCCGGTCCTGACTTTTCAGAGGCCCGGGGCGAACTTAAAAAGTGGGCCCATTAGTGGTATAAAGCACAGAGTTTCTTTTGGATAGAAGGTCATAGGAAATTTCATTACCAAATAACGTCTCATTATACAGCATGGACAAATAGGAATGCACATGCATGTCTTGGCAACAACCAACAAACTCTCAATTTTTATATAACTATGAAGGTAGGATTCCTAACACTGGAGAAAACAAGATGCTACTTTGTGTCCTCAGCCCAGCAGAAGTACTTCAACAATGACCAAACGAGGAGCAGTCTTCTTTCCAGCAAGTCTCTTGCTTGAAAAAACAAACTGAGCAAAAGTTAAAGACATGTAATCATAGGAAATGACTTCTTTGAGCATTCTTTGAAGCAAAATCATCAATTATTGTATCAAGATTGATATTATCCAACATGCTTTTCTCAATACAATACATGGCCAGACCATTCAATCTTTATTGGGACATAGTTGACCTCAAATAATTTTTCAGTAATTTTAACTTGGAAAAGCTTCTCTCAGCTGATGCTACAGTCACAGGTATGGTTAGGAGGATTCGGTAAGCAATTGAAGCATTTGGGTAACAATCTGCAGCTCGAACAAACTCAAAAATCTCATCAGCTGACATGAGGTTATTTGGCAAAATCATTTGCAGATCTTTCAATTCGGAAAACAAATCATTTGAATCAACATCTGATGAGTTTTTATGAGTAAAAGTATTTGCAAAGTTGCTGCAACATTTTCTTAGAGCATCGTCCTCTAATGACTTCAATTCTTTCGAGTTGAACAGAAAACCAAACATACTTCCAAATGACTTCAGCTCATCAAATCTTTTGGTCAGTGAACCAATTGCCACATCTATCATGACAAGAAAATAATTTACTCTAAATGACTCCTCGACTGCTTGCGCTTCTTCATCATTTTGATCATTTTCATTCAATTCATCAAAATGTCTTTTCCTGGTAACACGATGTTTTGTAGGAAATGTAGGTTCTACGTTCATTTTAGATGCAATAGATTTTGCAATCTGCATACTAGATGTAAAGCCATCATTTCTATACTTCTTTAAAAATGAAATTGTCTCTTGAATTAGCTTAAGTGTAGCATCAATGCACACAAACTTAGGCTGTAACTTCTTACTAACCAAGTTTACAGCAAATAAAATATCATACCAAATTACCATGCCAAGTAAAAATTCAAAATTTCCAAGTGCACTAACCAAAGATTTTGCATCACTCTTAGTTTTGGGGTCATCATCAGAAGTTCTTTCCAATTATAATAAAGTTGAACGCAATTGAGGAGCTTGGAATCTAATTGCTTTAACACTTTTTGTTCGACTCTCCCAACGCGTAGTAGACAAATATTTCACAGTCAAGTCTGAAACATTATCACGCAATAATTTCCATCTCTTGGTAGAACTTGAAAGTAAAACATAAATTCACTGCACAACTCCAAAGAACGTAATAGCTTTGCCGCAAGATTTTGCCATATCACAAAGTGTAAGATTCAAACTATGACAAGCGCATGGCATGTATAATGCTCTTGGATTTATTTCAAGCAATCGACTTTTAACCCCTTGGTATTTTCCCTTCATGTTAGAACCATTATCATACCCTTGACCTCTAACATCATTAACATTCAAATCAAGAGATTTAAGTGCATCTATTAGCTCCTTGAAAAGTCCTAGTACATATGTATCATTAACCGTCAAGAACTCTAGAAAAAATTCCTCTACTTTTGTAATGGTACTTGACATATTAACACACCTCACAATTAAAGTCATTTGTTCTTCATGGCTTACATCCGGGGTACAGTCCAGAATTACAGAGAAAAATTTAGCATCCTTAATTATTCTCAAGATAGAACTCTTAACACTATCAGCAAGAAGAGCAATTAACTCATTTTGGATCTTATGTCCAAGATAATGATGATGAATTTCACTATTTTGGATGCGCCTAATATGGTCTTGCATTATGGGATCAAATTCTGCAATCATTTCAACTGCCCCCAAGAAATTACCATTATCATCTTGATAAAGTTTCTCATTTGTTCCTCGAAAAGCCAGATTATGTTTAGAAAGAAATTTCACGGCAGCAATAATTCTTACTAACACTTGCCTCCACCTCTCTTTTTCTTTTGCAATTTCAAGCTGCACATCCTTATCAATAGTTTGATTATTACGTAGTCTCACTCTTAGTTCATTCCACGTGTTCATATTAGTGAGGTGCTCGATACTATTCTCATGATGTTTAAGCCGCTCACTTAGATGTTTCCAGTCACATAGTCCCTCAGATGCCAACATACTTTTACTAGCTTGAGATTTAAACAACTTGCAACAAAAATAGTAAATTTTGTTCACATGTTTAGAGTACACTAACCATTTTCTATCACTTACCTCACCATTGCTTAACTTTCTTGAGTAGTACACATATGAAAAATGTCTAGAACTAGAAGTATTATCCGATTGAAACACAAGATTATAGTCCCTTCTAGGCCCCTTCTCAACTAAAATGTCTCTAGACTTATTGTCAAGATACTCCCAGTTCCGAGGGTCATAAATATCTAAAGGACTAGTTTCTTGTTCATTAGGAATTGGGTTTCCAGAATTGGCATCATTTTCATGCTCACCCGAATTTCTGCCCTGAATGTGATCATTTGTAGAATCTAAGGCTTCTACGGGTTGTTGTTCTAATTGATTAGAACTCTCAGCAACGACTTTCCTAGGAAGAAATTTGTGAAGGAAATATGCCCTAGAGGCAATAATAAAGTTATTATTTATTTCCTTATATCATGATAAATGTTTATTATTCATGCTAGAATTGTATTAACTGGAAACATAATACATGTGTGAATACATAGACCAACAGAGTGTCACTAGTATGCCTCTACTTGACTAGCTCGTTAATCAAAGATGGTTATGTGTCCTAACCATGAACAAGGAGTTGTTATTTGATTAACGAGGTCACATCATTAGTAGAATGATCTGATTGACATGACCCATTCCATTAGCTTAGCACCCGATCGTTTAGTATGTTGCTATTGCTTTCTTCATGACTTATACATGTTCCTATAACTATGAGATTATGCAACTCCCGTTTACCAGAGGAACACTTTGGGTACTACCAAACGTCACAACGTAACTGGGTGATTATAAAGGAGTACTACAGGTGTCTCCAATGGTAGATGTTGGGTTGGCGTATTTCGAGATTAGGGTTTGTCACTCCGATTGTCGGAGAGGTATCTCTGGGCCCTCTCGGTAATGCACATCACATAAGCCTTGCAAGCACTGCAACTAATATGTTAGTTGTGAGATGATGTATTACGGAACGAGTAAAGAGACTTGCCGGTAACGAGATTGAACTAGGTATTGGATACCGACGATCGAATCTCGGGCAAGTAACATACCGATGACAAAGGGAACAACGTATGTTGTTATGCGGTCTGACCGATAAAGATCTTCGTAGAATATGTAGGAGCCAATATGGACATCCAGCTCCCGCTATTGGTTATTGACCGGAGACGTGTCTCGGTCATGTCTACATTGTTCTCGAACCGTAGGGTCCGCACGCTTAACGTTACGATGACAGTTATTATGAGTTTATGCATTTTGATGTACCGAAGGTTGTTCGGAGTCCCGGATGAGATCACGGACATGACGAGGAGTCTCGAAATGGTCGAGACGTAAAGATTGATATATTGGAAGCCTATGTTTGGACATAGGAAGTGTTCCGGATGAAATCGGGATTTTACCGGAATACCGGGAGGGTTACCGGAACCCCCCGGGAGGCTAATGGGCCTATTGGGCCTTAGTGGAAAAGAGAGAAGAGGCAGCCCACAAGCCTAGCCGGCGCCCCCCCCCCTTCCCCAAGTCCTAGTAGGACTAGGAGAAGTGGGCCGGCCCCCTCTCTCTCCTTTCCCCCCAAGAGTCCTAGTTGGAATAGGATTGGAGGGGAGGAGTCCTACTCCCGGTGGGAGTAGGACTCCCCCTGCGCCTCCTCTATCTTGGCCGGCCAGCCCCCCTCCTCCAACATATATATACGGGGGCAGGGGCACCCCATAGAGACACAACTTGATCCTTGAGATCGTTCCTTAGCCGTGTGCGGTGCCCCCTGCCACCAAATTCCACCTCGATCGTACCGTTGTAGTGCTTAGGCGAAGCCCTGCGTCGGTAGTACATCAAGATCGTCATCACGCCGTCGTGCTGACGGGACTCTTCCTCGACGCTTTGCTGGATCGGAGCCAGAGGAACGTCATCGAGCTGAACGTGTGCTAAGAACTCGGAGGTGCCGGAGTAACGGTGCTTGGATCGGTCGGATCGGGAAGAAGACGTACGACTACTTCCTCTACGTTGTGAGATCGCTTCCGCAGTCGGTCTGCGTTGGTACGTAGACAACACTCTCCCCTCTCGTTGCTGTGCATCACCATGATCTTGCGTGTGCGTAGGAAATTTTTTGAAATTACTGCGTTCCCCAAAAGTGGTATCAGAGCCTAGGTTTTATGGTTTGATGTTATATGCACGAGTAGAACACAAGTGAGTTGTGGGCGATACAAGTCATACTGCCTACCAGCATGTCATACTTTGGTTCGGCGGTATTGTTGGTTGAGACAATCCGGACCAACCTTACGCGTACTCTTACGCGAGACCGGTTCCCTCGACATGCTTTGCACATAGATGGCTTGCGGAAGACTGTCTCTCCAACTTTAGTTGAACCAAGTGTGACTACGCCCGGTCCTTGAGAAGGTTAAAACGGAGTCTATTTGACGAACTATCGTTGTGGTTTTGATGCGTAGGTGAGATGAGTTCTTACTTAAGCCCGTAGCAGCCACGTAAAACTTGCAACAACAAAGTAGAGGACGTCTAACTTGTTTTTGCAGGGTATGTTGTGATGTGATATGGTCAAGGCATGACGCTGATTTTATTGTATGAGATGATCATGTTTTGTAACTAAGTTATCGGCAACTGGCAGGAGCCATATGGTTGTCGCTTTATTGTATGCAATGCAATCGCGATGTAATGCTTTACTAGATTACTAAACGGTAGTAATAGCCGTGGAAGCATGAGATTGGCGAGACGACAACGATGCTACGATGGAGATCAAGGTGTCGCACCGGTGACGATGGTGATCATGACGGTGCTTCGGAGATGGAGATCACAAGCACAAGATGATGATGGCCATATCATATCACTTATATTGATTGCATGTGATGTTTATCCTTTTATGCATCTTATCTTGCTTTGATTGACGGTAGCATTATAAGATGATCTCTCACTAAATTATCAAGAAGTGTTCTCCCTGAGTATGCACCGTTGCCAAAGTTCGTCGTGCCCAGACACCATGTGATGATCGGGTGTGATAAGCTCTACGTCCATCTACAACGGGTGCAAGCCAGTTTTGCACACGCAGAATACTCAGGTTATACTTGACGAGCCTAGCATATGC
This sequence comes from Triticum monococcum, assembly GCA_034509565.1. Taxonomy (NCBI): domain Eukaryota; kingdom Viridiplantae; phylum Streptophyta; class Magnoliopsida; order Poales; family Poaceae; genus Triticum; species Triticum monococcum. Next base: position 739,648,074 of record CM067847.1, on the reverse strand, counting down.
AGATATGGCCTCGGAACACAGAGACCGAAAGGTCGAGCGTGAATCATATAGTAGATATGATCAACATGACGATGTTCACCATTGAAAACTACTCCATCTCACGTGATGATCGGTTATGGTTTAGTTGATTTGGATCACGTGATCACTTAGAGGATTAGAGGGATGTCTATCTAAGTGGGAGTTCCTAAGTAATTTGATTAACTGAACTTAAACTTATCATGAACTTAGTACCTGATAGTATCTTGCTTGTTTATGTTGCTTGTAGATAGATGGCTCGTGCTATTGTTCCGTTGAATTTTAATGCGTTCCTTGAGAAAGCAAAGTTGAAAGATGATGGTAGCAATTACACGGACTGGGTCCGTAACCTGAGGATTATCCTCATTGCTGCACAGAAGAATTACGTCCTGGAAGCACCGCTGGGTGACAGGCCTGCTGCTGGAGCAACGCCAGATGTTATGAACGTCTGGCAGAGCAAAGCTGATGACTACTCGATAGTTCAGTGTGCCATGCTTTACGGCTTAGAATCGGGACTTCAACGACGTTTTGAACGTCATGGAGCATATGAGATGTTCCAGGAGTTGAAGTTAATATTTCAAGCAAATGCCCGAATTGAGAGATATGAAGTCTCCAATAAGTTCTATAGCTGTAAGATGGAGGAGAACAGTTCTGTCAGTGAGCATATACTCAAAATGTCTGGGTATAATAATCACTTGATTCAGATGGGAGTTAATCTTCGAGATGATTGCGTCATTGACAGAGTTCTCCAATCACTACCACCAAGCTACACGAGCTTCGTGATGAACTATAATATGCAAGGGATGAACAAGACTATTCCCGAGCTCTTCGCAATGCTGAAAGCTGCGGAGGTAGAAATCAAAAAGGAGCATCAAGTGTTGATGGTTAGCAAGACCACTAGTTTCAAGAAAAAGGGTAAAGGGAAGAAGAAGGGAAACTTCAAGAAGAACAGCAAGCAAGTTGCTGCTCAGGAGAAGAAACCCAAGTCTGGACCTAAGCCTGAAACTGAGTGCTTCTACTGCAAGCAGACTGGTCACTGGAAGCGGAACTGCCCCAAGTATTTGGCGGATAAGAAGGATGGCAAAGTGAGCAAAGGTATATGTGATATACATGTTATTGATGTGTACCTTACTAGAGCTCGCAGTAGCACCTGGGTATTTGATACTGGTTCTGTTGCTAATATTTGCAACTCGAAACAGGGACTACGGAATAAGCGGACACTAGCAAAGGACGAGGTGACGATGCGCGTGGGAAACGGTTCCAAAGTCGATGTGATCGCGGTCGGCACGCTACCTCTACATCTACCTTCGGGATTAATATTAGACCTAAATAATTGTTATTTGGTGCCAGCGTTGAGCATGAACATTATATCTGGATCTTGTTTAATGCGAGACGGTTATTCATTTAAATCAGAGAATAATGGTTGTTCTATTTATATGGATAATATCTTTTATGGTCATGCACCTTTGAAGAGTGGTCTATTCTTGTTGAATCTCGAAGATAGTGATACACATATTCATAATGTAGAAGCCAAAAGATGCAAAGTTAATAATGATAGTGCAACTTATTTGTGGCACTGCCGTTTAGGTCATATCGGTGTAAAGCGCATGAAGAAGCTCCATACTGATGGGCTTTTGGAATCACTTGATTATGAATCACTTGGTACTTGCGAACCGTGCCTCATAGGCAAGATGACTAAAACACCGTTCTCTGGTACTATGGAGAGAGCAACAGATTTGTTGGAAATCATACATACCGATGTATGTGGTCCGATGAATATTGAGGCTCGCGGCGGATATCGTTATTTTCTCACCTTCACAGATGATTTAAGCAGATATGGGTATATCTACTTAATGAAACATAAGTCTGAAACATTTGAAAAGTTCAAGGAATTTCAGAGTGAAGTTGAAAATCATCGTAACAAGAAAATAAAATTTCTACGATCTGATCGTGGAGGAGAATATTTGAGTTACGAGTTTGGTATACATTTGAAAAATTGTGGAATAGTTTCGCAACTCACGCCACCCGGAACACCACAGCGTAATGGTGTGTCCGAACGTCGTAATCGTACTTTACTAGATATGGTGCGATCTATGATGTCTCTTACTGATTTACCGCTATCGTTTTGGGGTTATGCTTTAGAGACGGCCGCATTCATGTTAAATAGGGCACCATCAAAATCCGTTGAGACGACGCCTTATGAACTATGGTTTGGCAAGAAACCAAAGTTGTCGTTTCTTAAAGTTTGGGGCTGCGATGCTTATGTGAAAAAGCTTCAACCTGATAAGCTCGAACCTAAAGCGGAGAAATGTGTCTTCATAGGATACCCAAAGGAAACTGTTGGGTATACCTTCTATCACAGATCCGAAGGCAAGACATTCGTTGCTAAGAATGGATCATTTCTAGAGAAGGAGTTTCTCTCGAAAGAAGTGAGTGGGAGGAAAGTAGAACTTGACAAGGTAACTGTACCTGCTCCCTTATTGGAAAATAGTACATCACAGAAAACTGTTTCTGCGACACCTATGCCAATCAGTGAGGAAGCTAATGATGATGATCATGAAGCTTCAGATCAAGATTCTACTGAACCACGTAGATCAACCAGAGTGAGATCCGCACCAGAGTGCTACGGTAATCCAGTTCTGGAAGTCATGATGCTAGATCATGATGAACCTACGAACTATGAAGAAGCGATGGTGAGCCCAGATTCCGCAAAGTGGCTTGAGGCCATGAAATCTGAGATGGGATCCATGTATGAGAACAAAGTATGGACTTTGGTTGACTTGCCCGATGATCGGCAAGCAATTGAGAATAAATGGATCTTCAAGAAAAAGACTGACGCTGACGGTAATGTTACTGTTTATAAAGCTCGACTTGTCGCAAAAGGTTTTCGACAAGTTCAAGGGGTTGACTACGATGAGACCTTCTCACCCGTAGCGATGCTTAAGTCCGTCAGAATTATGTTAGCAATTGCCGCATTTTATGATTATGAAATATGGCAGATGGATGTCAAAACTGCATTCCTGAATGGATTTCTGGAAGAAGAGTTGTATATGGTACAACCAGAAGGTTTTGTCGATCCAAAAGGAGCTAACAAAGTATGCAAACTCCAGCGATCCATTTATGGACTGGTGCAAGCATCTTGGAGTTGGAATAAACGCTTTGATAGTGTGATCAAAGCATTTGGCTTTATACAGACTTTTGGAGAAGCCTGTATTTACAAGAAAGTGAGTGGGAGCTCTGTAGCATTTTTGATATTATATGTGGATGACATATTGCTAATTGGAAATGATATAGAATTTCTGGATAGCATAAAGGGATACTTGAATAAAAGTTTTTCGATGAAAGACCTCGGGGAAGCTGCATACATATTAGGCATAAAGATCTATAGAGATAGATCAAAACGCTTAATTGGACTTTCACAATGCACATACCTTGACAAAATTTTGAAGAAGTTCAAGATGGATCAAGCAAAGAAAGGGTTCTTGCCTGTGCTACAAGGTGTGAAGTTGAGTAAGACTCAATGCCCGACCACTGCAGAAGATAGAGAGAAAATGAAAGATGTTCCCTATGCTTCAGCCATAGGCTCTATCATGTATGCAATGCTGTGTACCAGACCTGATGTGTGCCTTGCTATAAGTTTAGCAGGGAGGTACCAAAGTAATCCTGGAATGGATCACTGGACAGCGGTCAAGAACATCCTGAAATACCTGAAAAGGACTAAGGATATGTTTCTCGTATATGGAGGTGACAAAGAGCTCACCGTAAGAGGTTACGTTGATGCAAGCTTTGACACTGATCCGGACGATTCTAAATCGCAAACCGGATACGTGTTTACTTTAAACGGTGGAGCTGTCAGTTGGTGCAGTTCTAAACAAAGCGTCGTAGCGGGATCTACATGTGAAGCGGAGTACATAGCTGCTTCAGAAGCAGCAAATGAAGGAGTCTGGATGAAGGAGTTCATATCCGATCTAGGTGTCATACCTAGTGCATCGGGTCCAATGAAAATCTTCTGTGACAATACTGGTGCAATTGCCTTGGCAAAGGAATCCAGATTTCACAAGAGGACCAAACACATCAAGAGACGCTTCAACTCCATCCGGGATTTAGTCCAGGTGGGAGACATAGAGATTTGCAAGATACATACGGATCTGAATGTTGCAGACCCGTTGACTAAGCCTCTTCCACGAGCAAAACATGATCAGCACCAAGGCTCCATGGGTGTTAGAATCATTACTGTGTAATCTAGATTATTGACTCTAGTGCAAGTGGGAGACTGAAGGAAATATGCCCTAGAGGCAATAATAAAGTTATTATTTATTTCCTTATATCATGATAAATGTTTATTATTCATGCTAGAATTGTATTAACCGGAAACATAATACATGTGTGAATACATAGACCAACAGAGTGTCACTAGTATGCCTCTACTTGACTAGCTCGTTAATCAAAGATGGGTATGTTTCCTAACCATGAACAAGGAGTTGTTATTTGATTAACGAGGTCACATCATTAGTAGAATGATCTGATTGACATGACCCATTCCATTAGCTTAGCACCCGATCGTTTAGTGTGTTGCTATTGCTTTCTTCATGACTTATATATGTTCCTATAACTATGAGATTATGCAACTCCCGTTTACCAGAGGAACACTTTGGGTACTACCAAACGTCACAACGTAACTGGGTGATTATAAATGAGTACTACAGGTGTCTCCAATGGTAGATGTTGGGTTGGCGTATTTCGAGATTAGGGTTTGTCACTCCGATTGTCGGAGAGGTATCTCTGGGCCCTCTCGGTAATGCACATCACATAAGCCTTGCAAGCACTGCAACTAATATGTTAGTTGTGAGATGATGTATTACGGAACGAGTAAAGAGACTTGCCGGTAACGAGATTGAACTAGGTATTGGATACCGACGATCGAATCTCGGGCAAGTAACATACCGATGACAAAGGGAACAACGTATGTTGTTATGCGGTCTGACCGATAAAGATCTTCGTAGAATATGTAGGAGCCAATATGGACATCCAGGTCCCGCTATTGGTTATTGACCGGAGACGTGTCTCGGTCATGTCTACATTGTTCTCGAACCGTAGGGTCCGCACGCTTAACGTTACGATGACAGTTATTATGAGTTTATGCATTTTGATGTACCGAAGGTTGTTCGGAGTCCCGAATGAGATCACGGACATGACGAGGAGTCTCGAAATGGTCGAGACGTAAAGATTGATATATTGGAAGCCTATGTTTGGACATAGGACGTGTTCCGGATGAAATCGGGATTTTACCGGAATACCGGGAGGGTTACCGGAACCCCCCGGGAGGCTAATGGGCCTATTGGGCCTTAGTGGAAAAGAGAGAAGAGGCAGCCCACAAGCCTAGCCGGCGCCCCCCCCCCCCCTTCCCCAAGTCCTAGTAGGACTAGGAGAAGTGGGCCGGCCCCCTCTCTCTCCTTTCCCCCCAAGAGTCCTAGTTGGAATAGGATTGGAGGGGAGGAGTCCTACTCCCGGTGGGAGTAGGACTCCCCCTGCGCCTCCTCTATCTTGGCCGGCCAGCCCCCCTCCTCCAACATATATATACGGGGGCAGGGGCACCCCATAGAGACACAACTTGATCCTTGAGATCGTTCCTTAGCCGTGTGCGGTGCCCCCTGCCACCAAATTCCACCTCGATCGTACCGTTGTAGTGCTTAGGCGAAGCCCTGCGTCGGTAGTACATCAAGATCGTCATCACGCCGTCGTGCTGACGGAACTCTTCCTCGACGCTTTGCTGGATCGGAGCCAGAGGAACGTCATCGAGCTGAACGTGTGCTAAGAACTCGGAGGTGCCGGAGTAACGGTGCTTGGATCGGTCGGATCGGGAAGAAGACGTACGACTACTTCCTCTATGTTGTGAGATCGCTTCCGCAGTCGGTCTGCGTTGGTACGTAGATAATACTCTCCACTCTCGTTGCTGTGCATCACCATGATCTTGCGTGTGCGTAGGAAAATGTTTGAAATTACTGCGTTCCCCAAAAATTTGTGCATAGCACCCTTTTGAGTATCAATGAACTCTTTTTCTGTCTTTTTCTTTCTTCTTTTCTCAGAACCAGACAAATGATTTTTAGGCAACATTTTTACAGAAAAGGAGCGGGAACACCTGAATTTGTCGGAGTATTGAAGAAATCCAGCTATCCAGTCCCAAGCATATTGGATCTTGCCATCTAGCTATGGTCCTTGTATTCCTCAAATGAGAAGCCTGTACAGTAGAGAAGATTAGTCAGAGAATCACTAAAAACAAAAAGAACAGTCCAAAGATGAATTGGAAAAGGACTCAGAATTGGAAATTACAAGAACTTTGTGCCGGAGCTGTTGACCCTAGAAAATTGCAATTTGCAAAGAGACTGGGCCGATGAAGTGTGGCCTGATGCCGCCCGCTTGATGGAAGTACTTATAGGGAAATCCATAGGGAAGTGTGACGGAGAAACTAATAGTGGGTCAAAGAAATCAGCTACAACGGAAATATCCATTAATTTCCTAGCCATGATGTGTGCTTCGGGAGTAGGAGTGCTGGAGCAGGATGGGGAACGAGAAGACAGAGGAATAAGTGAGTCTGGAGAGAAGAAACGGCGGTGGCGGCGGCTGGATCGAAGAGACGCTGGCTGCCTCCTCACGATTCTCGTACGTGACCTAGTAAGCTAGATTGGGCTATGGGCTTTAAGAATTAGCAGGGCCTTTTTCTATTATACAATGGTGTCTTGCTATATAGTATATATACCTAGTGTATATATGCACAGGGTCGCCCCCCCCCCCCCCCCATCGGGCTGGGCCCTAGGGCGTCGCCCTTCTTGCCCCTACCCAGGGCCGGCCCTGGATCTAGCTAGATCATCTCTCTCCCTCTCCATTAGTTACCTAGAGTCATCTCTCCTCCCCAACAACTAGATCTAGCTAGCTATTTATCCATCCACACTTTCGATCCCCAGATATAGGTAGCGAAAGGCCTCGTATATATCTAACCGTGTGCTCAGTCTCTCTTGGGAGATAGGTGAGTAAAAAGTTGTTCATTTCAAGAATGGGAATATGTGTGTGAATTGAATGGGAATATGTGTGTTTCGGATATGGAGAGATTTGTGCGAGTGACATGCCCCTGAGTTGCTTATGTTTTGCCGAAATGTTGATTTATTTCCGTTTCGGTGAATTTCGAGCAAACTCGATATGTCCTATTTTTAGGCAAGGTCATGCCAAATGTGTATATGACTTTGATGCAGGCATGAATTTTGCTTATAACCCTTTTGCTTGTTATACCGTGCAGTCGGCCATGAAGGTGAGTGGATGGAAGATGGAGCGATACTTGCAATCCGCGGTGATGGACATGTATGAAAATAATCGGACTAGGGTTAAATGTCCATGTACAAGATGCAAAGAAGGAGTCCTTTTGGACCCTTTTGATCGCGGCAGTTTGAAGGCGCACCTGCTGATGAATGGTTTCATGGATGGTTATACTTGGTGGATAAGTGAAGATGATGATGATGATGAGGACGTCCACATGGCAGGGAATAATGACATGGGGCTAGAAGAAGAGATGACCCATCGGCATGAAGACGATGGCGCCGGATATCGTGGCGGGTAAGAGTCCGGAAATGACGGCGGCGGAGAAGATTCCGGACGTGGCGAAGAAGAGTCCGAACATGGCGGAGAAGAGGTGGCGGTCATGCCGCAGTCTTTGATGCTACTAAGTGCAGTCGTGTAGGACCCACATGTTCGAGACCTCCTTTGCAAAAGTACGACTAGCGAGAGAGTTGTTCTAGAGAGGAAGCACTCAAAGACTCCATTGTATGACGGTTGCGATCCCGAGGTGACCCGCTTGAGTTTCACGCTCGAACTTCTAAAGACGAAGGCCAAAAACAAAGGGATAGACAAAATCCTCGATGATCATTTGAAATATCAACATAATAAAGTTCTTCCCGTAGGAAACCTGTGTCCTATTAGTGTCGACGAAGCCAAGAAAATCGTTTGCCCTTTTGATTTGCCGCACATTAGGTACCACACATGCATCAAGGATTGCATCATTTATCGAGGGAGTACGCGGAAAAAACTAGTTGTCCAGTGTGCAATGCTTCTCGATATGAGAAGGAAATAAAGAAAGCTCCTCGGAAAGTTGTATGGCACTTTCCGATCACTCTCCGTCTGCAGCGGTATTTCGTAGATCCTAAGGAAACAAAGCTCATATGCTGGCATGCGGAGGGGAAGAAGCCCGACGATGGAAATGATCTGAAGCTGAGACACCTGGTAGCAAGTGGAGAGCGTTCAACGTTGTATATGGATTTGCTGCAGAAGATCCAAGGAACATCATGCTTGCTGCGAGTACCGATGGCATGAATCTATTTGGAAACCAGAACACCAACCACAACACATGGCCCGTCTTTGTATGGATGTACAACCTACCGCCATGGAAGTGCATGAAGACAAAGTACATACACATGAGCATGTTGATTCAAGGGCCAAAACAACCGGGAAATAATATTAACCTGTATATGGGGCTTCTGAAAGAGGACCTAGACATGTTATGGAAAACACTGGCATGGAGATGGGACGCCAGCAAAGGAGAGTATTTCCATATGAGATCCGCGATGATAATGACGGTGCACGACTATCTTGGTTATGGGTACACCTCAGGCCAGGTGTGCTACTGATACTACGGATGCACGAGGTGCATGGATGATACAACGTTTCAGCAGCTTACATCAACGAAAGATGGAGGGTCTGGGAAAATCGTGTACATGGGGCATCGTAGATGGCTCGAGCACTACAAGAAAAATGTCAACTTATGACCTTCTGTCAGTGACCCTCGAAGAATTGGTCATAAATTTATGACCATTTTAGACCAATTGGTCAAAAGCTGTTCAGGGGGCTCCAAACCCTAAACCATTGCAACCATTTTGGTCAGAAAGGTCGTAATTTCCTTACACGAAATGGTCACAAAGCAAACAGTGCTAGTCAGCTGCCTTATTTCTAGTTGTTAATGACCAATATATATGGTCATAGCCTTGTAGATTGTGGTGGGTTGTGATGACTAGGCGCCATCTCATCAGTTTTGCCTATGTGTCATGTCCATGTGGCAGTTTTTGCCCTAGGTTGTGAAGCAACCTATATTTCTATCATTCCCAAAATTCTCAAAAAAATCTCATAAATTCTTTGGGGCATATCTTCAACAGATATGTAAAAATCCTTCCTTGCCTAGTTCAAAACTAATTCAACAATATTCATTTTCCTAATATGTTCACAACAACACTTTATGAAGGAAGTGCTATTTATATATTCTTGATTGCCCTCGGAATTTTTGGGCACTCTTTCCTATCCAAATCATTACCGCATGACAAAATTCATCTCCATTTGCCTAGCAAATCTTCCTCGGCAAATTTCCAAAGTTTTTGTCCACCTAGAAGCATTGTGAAGGAAGAACCTTTTTTATATCTCTAAATGACTTGAAATTTATTCAGTTCCTTCTTATGCCCAAATTATCACCCTCCTCCAAATTGCAGCTCAGTCAAATCATCTATGTGAGCCCAGGTTCAATTTATATTTTATGGCCAAATTGGCACGTTGCAAAGCAAGTGTTATATAGACCCTCCTATTACTCTCAAACTTTTCGGGCACTCTTACATACCCAAATCATTGCCACATGATAATATTCAGATCAATTTTCCTAGTAAATCTTTCTCAGGAAATTTCCAAAGTTTCTACCTCGAGAGAAGCTTTGTGAAGAAAGTACTAGCTAGGCTTACCCAAATGATCTGAAAATTTACCAGCGCATGACCATACCTATGTTACTTACCTACACCAATTTTTACCTCATTTCATTCATCCAATCTCTCTCACTAGTTTTCCCAAGTTTTTGTCCATAGAAGAGCATTGTGAAGGAAGTACTACTTTGGCATGTCAAAATGATATCAATTTTCTATAATGCTTTCCTATGCCCAAATAACCATCCTCCACCAAATTTCAACTCAATCCATTCATTATTTTGAGCCCAGCTTCAACATTCATATTTTTGTCCAGTGTGGTACTTTGCAAAGCAAGTACCACCTAGGATCCTCCTTTTGAGCTGAAAATTTGTGAATACATTCTCCTTAGTAGATGATCATCCTCGGCCAAAACTCACGCCCATTGGCTGTTGGGTAACGCAGTAATTTCAAAAAATTTCCTACGCACACACAAGATCATGGTGATGCACAGCAACGAGAGGGGAGAGTGATGTCTACGTACCAACGCAGACCGACTGCGGAAGCGATCACACAACGTAGAGGAAGTAGTCGTACGTCTTCTTCCCGATCCAACCGATCCAAGCACTGTTACTCCGGCACCTCCGAGTTCTTAGCACACGTTCAGCTCGATGACGTTCCTCGGGCTCCGATCCAGCAAAGCGTCGAGGAAGAGTTCCGTCAGCACGACGGCGTGGTGATGATCTTGATGTACTACCGACGCAGGGCTTCGCCTAAGCACTGTAACGGTATGATCGAGGTGGAATTTGGTGGCAGGGGGCACCGCACACGGCTAAGGAACGATTAACTTGTGTGTCTTGTGGTGCCCCCTGCCCCCGTATATAAAGTCCAGGGGCAGGGGGTTCGGCCGGCTAGGAGGGAGGCGCAGGGAGGAGTCCTACTCCCACCGGGAGTAGGACTCCTTCCCCCCAATCCTATTCCAACTAGGATTCTTGGGGAAGAAGGAGAAAGAGGGGGCCGGCCCACCTCTCCTAGTCCTATTAGGACTTGGGAAAGGTGGGGGGTGCCGGCCAGGTGTGGGCTGCCTCTTCTCTCTTTTCCACTAAGGCCCAATAGGCCCATTTACCTCCCGGGGGGTTCCGGTAACCCTCCTGGTAATCCGAAAAAATCCCGATTTCATCCAGAACGCTTCCGGTGCCCAAACATAGGCTTCCAATATATCAATCTTTACGTCTCGACCTTTTCGAGACTCCTCGTCATGTCCGTGATCTCATCCGGGACTCCGAACAACCTTCGGTACATCAAAATGCATAAACTCATAATAACTGTCATCGTAACGTTAAGCGTGCGGACCCTACGGTTCGAGAACAATGTAGACATGACCGAGACACGTTTCCGGTCAATAACCAATAGCGGGACCTGGATGCCCATATTGGCTCCTACATATTCTACGAAGATCTTTATCGGTCAGACCGCATAACAACATACGTTGTTCCCTTTGTCATCGGTATGTTACTTGCCCGAGATTCGATCGTCGGTATCCAATACCTAGTTCAATCTCGTTACTGGCAAGTCTCTTTACTCGTTCCGTAATACATCATCTCATAACTAACATCTTAGTTATTATGCTTGCAAGGCTTATGTGATGTGTATTACCGAGAGGGCCCAGAGATACCTCTCCGACAATCAGAGTGACAAATCCTAATCTCGAAATACGCCAACCCAACATCTACCATTGGAGACACCTGTAGTACTCCTTTATAATCACCCAGTTACGTTGTGACGTTTGGTAGTACCCAAAGTGTTCCTCCGGTAAACGGGAGTTGCATAATCTCATAGTTATAGGAACATGTATAAGTCATGAAGAAAGCAATAGCAACATACTAAACGATCGGGTGCTATGCTAATGGAATGGGTCATGTCAATCAGATCATTCAACTAATGATGTGACCTCGTTAATCAAATAACAACTCTTTGTTCATGGTTAGGAAACTTAACCATCTTTGATTAACGAGCTAGTCTAGTAGAGGCATACTAGTGACACTCTGTTGGTCTATGTATTCACACATGTATTATGTTTCCGGTTAATACAATTCTAGCATGAATAATAAACATTTATCATGATATAAGGAAATAAATAATAACTTTATTATTGCCTCTAGGGCATATTTCCTTCAGTCTCCCACTTGCACTAGAGTCAATAATCTAGATTACACAGTAATGATTCTTACACCCATGGAGTCTTGGTGCTGATCATGTTTTGCTCGTGGAAGAGGCTTAGTCAACGGGTCTGCAACATTCAGATCCGTATGTATCTTGCAAATCTCTATGTCTCCCACCTGGACTAAATCCCGGATGGAGTTGAAGCGTCTCTTGATGTGTTTGGTTCTTTTGTGAAATCTGGATTCCTTTGCCAAGGCAATTGCACCAGTATTGTCACAGAAGATTTTCATTGGACCCGATGCACTAGGTATGACACCTAGATCGGATATGAACTCCTTCATCCAGACTCCTTCGTTCGCTGCTTCCGAAGCAGCTATGTACTCCGCTTCACATGTAGATCCCGCTACGACGCTTTTTTTAGAACTGCACCAACTGACAGCTCCTCCGTTTAAAGTAAACACGTATCCGGTTTGCGATTTAGAATCGTCCGGATCAGTGTCAAAGCTTGCATCAACGTAACCTCTTACGGTGAGCTCTTTGTCACCTCCATATACGAGAAACATATCCTTAGTCCTTTTCAGGTATTTCAGGATGTTCTTGACCGCTGTCCAGTGATCCACCCCTGGATTTCTTTGGTACCTCCCTGCTAAACTTATAGCAAGGCACACATCAGGTCTGGTATACAGCATTGCATACATGATAGAGCCTATGGCTGAAGCATAGGGAACATCTTTCATTTTCTCTCTATCTTCTGCAGTGGTCGGGCATTGAGTCTGACTCAACTTCACACCTTGCAATACAGGCAAGAACCCTTTCTTTGCTTGATCCATTTTGAACTTCTTCAAAATCTTGTCAAGGTATGTGCTTTGTGAAAGTCCAATTAAGCGTTTTGATCTATCTCTATAGATCTTTATGCCTAATATGTAAGCAGCTTCCCCGAGGTCTTTCATCGAAAAAAATTTATTCAAGTATCCCTTTATGCTATTCAGAAATTCTATATCATTTCCAATGAGTAATATGTCATCCACATATAATATCAGAAATGCTACAGAGCTCCCACTCACTTTCTTGTAAATACAGGCTTCTCCAAAAGTCTGTATAAACCCAAATGCTTTGATCACACTATCAAAGCGTTTATTCCAACTCCGAGATGCTTGCACCAGTCCATAGATGGATCGCTGGAGTTTGCATACTTTGTTAGCTCCCTTTGGATCGACAAAACCTTCTGGTTGCATCATATACAACTCTTCTTCCAGAAATCCATTCAGGAATGCGGTTTTTACATCCATTTGCCAAATTTCATAATCATAAAATGCGGCAATTGCTAACATGATTCTGACAGACTTAAGCATTGCTACGGGTGAGAAAGTCTCATCGTAGTCAACTCCTTGAACTTGTCGAAAACCTTTTGCGACAAGTCGAGCTTTGTAGACAGTAACATTACCATCAGCGTTAGTCTTTTTCTTAAAGATCCATTTATTCTCAATTGCTTGCCGATCATCGGGCAAGTCAACCAAAGTCCATACTTTGTTCTCATACATGGATCCCATCTCAGATTTCATGGCTTCAAGCCACTTTGCGGAATCTGGGCTCACCATCGCTTCTTCATAGTTCGTAGGTTCATCATGATCTAGTAGCATGACTTCCAGAACAGGATTACCGTACCACTCTGGTGCGGATCTTACTCTGGTTGATCTACGAGGTACAGTAGTATCTTGATCTAAAGTTTCATGATCATCATCATTAACTTCCTCTCTTATTGGTGTAGGTCTCACAGAAACAGTTTTCTGTGATGTACTATTTCCCAATAACGGAGTAGGTACAGTTACCTCGTCAAGTTCTACTTTCCTCCCACTCACTTCTTTCGAGAGAAACTCCTTCTCAAGAAAGTTTCCGAATTTAGCAACAAAAGTCTTGCCTTCGGATCTGTGATAGAAGGTGTCCAATAGTTTCCTTTGGATATCCTATGAAGACACACTTCTCCGATTTTGGTTCGAGCTTATCAGGTTGAAGCTTTTTCACATAAGCATCGCAGCCCCAAATTTTAAGAAACGACAACTTTGGTTTCTTGCCAAACCATAGTTCATAAGGCGTCGTCTCAACGGATTTAGATGGTGCCCTATTTAACGTGAATGCGGCCGTCTCTAAAGCATAACCCCAAAATGATGGCGGTAAATCAGTAAGAGACATCATAGATCGTACCATATCTAGTAAAGTACGATTACGACGTTCGAACACACCATTACGTTGTGGTGTTCCGGGTGGCGTGAGTTGCGAAACTATTCCACAAATTTTCAAATGTACACCAAACTCGTAACTCAAATATTCTCCTCCACGATCAGATCGTAGAAACTTTATTTTCTTGTTACGATGATTTTCAACTTCACTCTGAAATTCTTTGAACTTTTCAAATGTTTCAGACTTATGTTTCATTAAGTAGATATACCCATATCTGCTTAAATCATCTGTGAAGGTGAGAAAATAACGATATCCGCCACGAGCCTCAATATTCATCGGACCACATACATCAGTATGTATGATTTCCAATAAATCTGTTGCTCTCTCCATAGTACCGGAGAACGGTGTTTTAGTCATCTTGCCCATGAGGCACGGTTCGCAAGTACCAAGTGATTCATAATCAAGTGGTTCCAAAAGCCCATCAGCATGGAGTTTCTTCATGCGCTTTACACCGATATGACCTAAACGGCAGTGCCACAAATAAGTTGCACTATCATTATCAACTCTGCATCTTTTGGCTTCAACATTATGAATATGTGTATTACTACTATCGAGATTCAATAAGAATAGACCACCTTTCAAGGGTGCATGACCATAAAAGATATTACTCATATAAATAGAACAACCATTATTCTCTGATTTAAATGAATAACCGTCTCGCATCAAACAAGATCCAGATATAATGTTCATGCTCAACGCTGGCACCAAATAACAATTATTTAGGTCTAATATTAATCCCGAAGGTAGATGTAGAGGTAGCGTGCCGACCGCGATCACATCGACTTTGGAACCGTTTCCCACGCGCATCGTCACCTCGTCCTTTGCTAGTGTCCGCTTATTCTGTAGTCCCTGTTTCGAGTTGCAAATATTAGCAACAGAACCAGTATCAAATACCCAGGTGCTACTGCGAGCATTAGTAAGGTACACATCAATAACATGTATATCACATATACCTTTGTTCACCTTGCCATCCTTCTTATCCGCCAAATACTTGGGGCAGTTCCGCTTCCAGTGACCAGTCTGCTTGCAGTAGAAGCACTCAGTTTCAGGCTTAGGTCCAGACTTGGGTTTCTTCTCTTGAGCAGCAACTAGCTTGCCGTTCTTCTTGAAGTTCCCTTTCTTCTTCCCTTTGCCCTTTTTCTTGAAACTAGTGGTTTTGTTAACCATCAACACTTGATGCTCCTTCTTGATTTCTACCTCCGCAGCTTTCAGCATAGCGAAGAGCTCGGGAATAGTCTTGTTCATCCCTTGCATATTATAGTTCATCACAAAGCTCTTGTAGCTTGGTGGCAGTGATTGGAGAATTCTGTCAATGACGCAATCATCCGGAAGTGTAACTCCCAATTGAATCAAGTGATTATTATACCCAGACATTTTGAGTATATGCTCACTGACAGAACTGTTCTCCTCCATCTTGCAGCTATAGAACTTATTGGAGACTTCATATCTCTCAATCCGGGCATTTGCTTGAAATATTAACTTCAACTCCTGGAACATCTCATATGCTCCATGACGTTCAAAACGTCGTTGAAGTCCCGGTTCTAAGCCGTAAAGCATGGCACACTGAACTATTGAGTAGTCATCAGCTTTGCTCTGCCAGACGTTCATAACTTCTGGTGTTGCTCTTGCAGCAGGCCTGGCACTCAGCGGTGCTTCCAGGACGTAATTCTTCTGTGCAGCAATGAGGATAATCCTCAGGTTACGGACCCAGTCCGTGTAATTGCTACCATCATCTTTCAACTTAGCTTTCTCAAGGAACGCATTAAAATTCAACGGAACAACAGCACGAGCCATCTATCTACAATAAGCAAGATACTATCAGGTACTAAGTTCATGATAATTTTTAAGTTCAGTTAATTTACTTAAGAACTCCCACTTAGATAGACATCCCTCTAATCCTCTAAGTGATTACGTGATCCAAATCAACTAAACCATAACCGATCATCACGTGAGATGGAGTAGTTTTCAATGGTGAACATCAATATGTTGATCATATCTACTATATGATTCACGCTCGACCTTTCGGTCTCCGTGTTCCGAGGCCATATCTGTATATGCTTGGCTCGTCAAGTATAACCTGAGTATTCCGCGTGTGCAACTGTTTTGCACCCGTTGTATTTGAACGTAGAGCCTATCACACCCGATCATCACGTGGTGTCTCAGCACGAAGAACTTTTGCAACGGTGCATACTCAGGGAGAACACTTCTTGATAATTTAGTGAGAGATCATCTTATAATGCTACCGTCAATCAAAGCAAGATAAGATGCATAAAAGGATAAACATCACATGCAATCAATATAAGTGATATGATATGGCCATCATCATCTTGTGCTTTGTGATCTCCATCTCCGAAGCATCGTCATGATCACCATCGTCACCGGCGCGACACCTTGATCTCCATCGTAGCATCGTTGTCGTCTCGCCAATCTTATGCTTCCACGACTATCACTACCGCTTAGTAATAAAATAAAGCATTACATCGCGATTGCATTGCATACAATAAAGCGACAACCATATGGGTCCTGCCAGTTGCCGATAACTCGGTTACAAAACATGATCATCTCATACAATAAAATCAGCATCATGCCTTGACCATATCACATCACAACGTGCCCTGCAAAAACAAGTTAGACGTCCTCTACTATGTTGTTGCAAGTTTTACGTGGCTGCTACGGGCTTAAGTAAGAACTCATCTCACCTACGCATCAAAACCACAATGATAGTTCGTCAAATAGACTCCGTTTTAACCTTCTCAAGGACCGGGCGTAGTCACACTTGGTTCAACTAAAGTTGGAGAGACAGTCTTCCGCTAGCCATCTGTGTGCATAGCACGTCGAGGGAACCGGTCTCGCGTAAGAGTACGCGTAAGGTTGGTCCGGATCGTCTCGTCCAACAATACCGCCGAACCAAAGTATGACATGCTGGTAGGCAGTATGACTTGTATCGCCCACAACTCACTTGTGTTCTACTCGTGCAAATAACATCAAACCATAAAAACCTAGGCTCGGATGCCACTGTAGGGTAACGCAGTAATTTCAAAAAATTTCCTACGCACACACAAGATCATGGTGATGCACAGCAACGAGAGGGGAGAGTGATGTCTACGTACCAACGCAGACCGACTGCGGAAGCGATCACACAACATAGAGGAAGTAGTCGTACGTCTTCTTCCCAATCCAACCGATCCAAGCACCGTTACTCCGGCACCTCCGAGTTCTTAGCACACGTTCAGCTCGATGACGTTCCTCGGGCTCCGATCCAGCAAAGCGTCGAGGAAGAGTTCCGTCAGCACGACGGCGTGGTGATGATCTTGATGTACTACCGACGCAGGGCTTCGCCTAAGCACTGTAACGGTATGATCGAGGTGGAATTTGGTGGCAGGGGGCACCGCACACGGCTAAGGAACGATTAACTTGTGTGTCTTGTGGTGCCCCCTGCCCCCGTATATAAAGGCCAGGGGCAGGGAGTTCGGCCGGCTAGGAGGGAGGCGCAGGGAGGAGTCCTACTCCCACCTGGAGTAGGACTCCTTCCCCCCAATCCTATTCCAACTAGGATTCTTGGGGAAGAAGGAGAAAGAGGGGGCCGGCCCACCTCTCCTAGTCCTATTAGGACTTGGGAAAGGTGGGGGGCGCCGGCCAGGTGTGGGCTGCCTCTTCTCTCTTTTCCACTAAGGCCCAATAGGCCCATTTACCTCCCGGGGGGTTCCGGTAACCCTCCCGGTAATCCGGAAAAATCCCGATTTCATCCGGAACGCTTCCGGTGCCCAAACATAGGCTTCCAATATATCAATCTTTATGTCTCGACCTTTTCGAGACTCCTCGTCATGTCCGTGATCTCATCCGGGACTCCGAACAACCTTCGGTACATCAAAATGCATAAACTCATAATAACTGTCATCGTAACGTTAAGCGTGCGGACCCTACGGTTCGAGAACAATGTAGACATGACCGAGACACGTTTCCGGTCAATAACCAATAGCGGGACCTGGATGCCCATATTGGCTCCTACATATTCTACGAAGATCTTTATCGGTCAGACCGCATAACAACATACGTTGTTCCCTTTGTCATCGGTATGTTACTTGCCCGAGATTCGATCGTCGGTATCCAATACCTAGTTCAATCTCGTTACTGGCAAGTCTCTTTACTCGTTCCGTAATACATCATCTCATAACTAACATCTTAGTTATTATGCTTGCAAGGCTTATGTGATGTGTATTACCGAGAGGGCCCAGAGATACCTCTCCGACAATCAGAGTGACAAATCCTAATCTCGAAATACGCCAACCCAACATCTACCATTGGAGACACCTGTAGTACTCCTTTATAATCACCCAGTTACGTTGTGACGTTTGGTAGTACCCAAAGTGTTCCTCCGGTAAACGGGAGTTGCATAATCTCATAGTTATAGGAACATGTATAAGTCATGAAGAAAGCAATAGCAACATACTAAACGATCGGGTGCTATGCTAATGGAATGGGTCATGTCAATCAGATCATTCAACTAATGATGTGACCTCGTTAATCAAATAACAACTCTTTGTTCATGGTTAGGAAACTTAACCATCTTTGATTAACGAGCTAGTCTAGTAGAGGCATACTAGTGACACTCTGTTGGTCTATGTATTCACACATGTATTATGTTTCCGGTTAATACAATTCTAGCATGAATAATAAACATTTATCATGATATAAGGAAATAAATAATAACTTTATTATTGCCTCTAGGGCATATTTCCTTCATTGGCCATGTGCGTTTCCCGTACCGCTAATCAAACACTTGGCTGCTTATTCATGTTTGAGCATCGATCGGTCTCCTCGTGAGAATCTTATGTTATGATTTTCTTCCTAGCACCTACCTGGGGAGTGCCCAACCCACTAGACATGCCTAGGACACCTAGAACACAAGGCAACGCCACGGCCACGCGGCGGGCATGCGAGTTTACGCGCTCTAGAGTTAGGGGCCTCGGCCACCGCCCAAACCTCGACGTATCGCCACCAAACCATGTATTTATGATTAAATAGTTACTTATGTAACTAGAAATGATTTTTGGAAAAAATAAATAGCAAACTATGAGGCGGTTGTAGTTCCAATTTGACCCGCTTCCTACTGAATCAGCGAGAATTTGTCTTTTTCACCAGAGGTGGATCAAAAATTTTGACACCCAACCATTTTATCAATTGTGCATTAAATGTGGTCTGGAATTTTATAAAATTGATTAGGTACAATTTTGCAACAAATATATGGTAGGTCCTTCACAAAAAAACTCATTTCAGGCACTCGGAAAATGGAAAATGTTTTTTTCGTCCAAAGAAAATGAAAACTTTCTTAGGCAACATTGTTTGCCATTTCAATATGCACCCTTGTGCACAATATGAGATCATTTGAACAAACTATGCCATGAATGTGGCCATAAGATTAATCATTTCGCTTGAAAGTCATGAATCTTCACACTTGATAGCTCATTTCTGAGAACACTTTTTTAAAATAATTATTGTATTACAATTTTATTATTTTTCCGGGAAACTTGTTCACATATAATGACACAAATGCGAAGGTTTTCCAATTTTTTGATTTTTTTTGAATTTCTTATGCCCGTTTCAAAATGCGGTCAAAACGGCGGGCTTGACCGTTCCTAGCTAGTGGTTGAATATTGGAATTTTTTTGGTGTTTCTCTGATTAAATAGATACTTATGTACCTAGAAATGATTTTTGGAAAAAATAAATAGCAAACTATGAGGCAGCTACAGTTCAAATTTGACCCGCTTTCAACTGAATCGGTGGGAATTTGTCTTTTTCACCAGAGGTGGATCAAAACTTTTGACACCCAACCATTTTGTCAATTGTGCATTAATATGTCCTAGTATTTTATAAAAATGATTTGGTACAATTTTGCAACAAATATATGGTAGGTCCTTCACAAAAAAAAACCTCATTTCGGGCACTCGAAAAACGGAAAATGAATTTTCCGTGCAAAGAAAATGAAAACTCCCTTTGGCAACATTGTTTGGAATTCCAATATGCACCCTTGTGCACAATATGAGATCATTTGAACAAACTATGCCATGAATGTGGCCATAAGATTGATCGTTTGGGTTAAAATACATGAATCTTCACACATGATAGCTCATTTCTGAAAACATTTTTTAAAAATAATTACCGTATTATAAGTTTATTATTTTTACTGAAAACTTGGTCACATATAATGACACAATGCGAAGGTTTTCCAATTTTTTGATTTTTTTTGAATTTTTTATGCCCGTTTCAAAATGCGGTCAAAACAACGGGCTTGACCGTTCCTAGCTAGTGATTGAATCTTGGAATTTTTTTGGTGTTTCTATGATTAAATAGATACTTAGGTACCTAGAAATGATTTTTGGAAAAATAAAGAGCAAACTATGAGGCAGCTACAGTTCAAATTTGACCCGTTTCTAGCTGAATCGACGGCAATTTGTCTTTTTCACGAGAGGTGGATCAAAACTTTTTTCACAACCATTTGGCTTCCTTAGGCAACATTGTTTGACATTCCAATATGCACCCTTGTACACATTATGAGATCATTTGAACAAACTATGCCATGGATGTTGCCATAAGATTGATCATTTGGCTTGAAAGCTATTGATCTCCATATGTGATAGCTCGTTTCTGAGAACACCTTTTTAAAATAATTGCCGTATTACAAGTTTGTTATTTTTCCTGGGAACTTGGCCACATATAATGACACAATGCGAAGGTTTTCCAATTTTTTGATTTTTCTTGAAATTTTTATGCCTGTTTCAAAATGCGGTCAAAACGGCGGGAATGACCGTTCCTAGCTAGTGGTAGAATCTTGAAATTTTTTTGGTGTTTCTCTGATTAAATAGATACTTACGTACCTAGAAATGATTTTTGGAAAAAATAAAAAGCAAACTACGAGGTAGCTGCAGTTCAAATTTAACGCGCTTCCAGCTGAATAGGCAGAAATCTACCCTTTTCACCAGAGGTGGGTCAAAACGTTTGACACCCAACCATTTGATCAATTATGCATTAGATATGACCTAGTAATTTAGAAAATTTATTTGGTCAATTTTGCAACAACTATTTGTTAGGTCCTTCACAAAAAACCGGATTATGCCACTCTGAAAATGAACTTAAATTCTCATTGGTTGAAAGGTGTGTGCCACGGATCGATGACATGGCACACATCCATCCATCCATCCATCCATCGATCCCACACTATGGTGACCTCCTCCCTCCGCTCCTTCCTTCCTCCCAAACCCTAACTCCCACTCCCTCCCTTCCGCCGCCACTCCGATCGAATCGATGGCGACGCCGCACTTCCTCCCTTCCACCGCCGCCACTCTGCTCCCGATCTAGATCCCCCTTGCAGCCGCCTCGTTCTCTTACACACCTCTCCCCTCGCCACCACCTCCCTCTCCGCCACCCACCTCTCCCCTCGCCGCCGGTCTGCCACATCCGGCATAGTCGAGGCGAGCGGGCATTGGATCCGGCACCGGCGTGGCCCCTCCATCAGCAACTCGAACTGGGGGGCGGCGGCGCCATGGCTTCCCCCAACCCCACAGCATAGGCCTGAGCCACCCGCTGGCCTCGGCTGGGTCCCGGACGAGTATCCGCGCGGGACGATGCTGATGGCACTGCGGCCGCGGCCCCCGACCATCCTGCTGGCGCTGCGGGCCCCGCGGGAGGGAAGGAGGAGGGGAATGGTGAGGCGAGGCAAAGGAGGCGGCGGGGCTGGCGTCGGGGACGCGGCGCGGGCGGTGTGGCGCAGGGGCCGGCATGGCTGCGGCTCCTGGTCGTCTCCGTCGTGGCCTGGGTGCTGCTCCTCCTCGCCTTCCACCTCTGGTCCTGCGCCCCCCTTCGCCTACTTCCTCTCAGGTCACTCCCTCGCCCCCTCCTCTCCTGCCCGCCGCGCCCGACCGACTAGTGGCGGTGTCGCTCGTGCTTCCTGCTTCCAGTTTGCTCTTAGTCCATCGACTGATTAGTCGATCTACGATGCTTGCTACCCTGTTCGCGCGCATTGACCTTCTGGGATGAGAGAATACATTGTGGGATTTTAATCATAGTGCATCAATCTCGCGTGTCCAGAACAGGGATGGGGTTGCCTTATTGAGCGATCACGGCGACGAACCTGTGCGTTTCTCTAGCATGTGCATAGGTGGCTTTGGCTTATCGATTGCAAGTTTCAGGGGATTTCAGACTTTGACTAAAACTTGCAGCTAATTAACTAACTGATGCATCTCCTTGGCAATTGGCATGCTGCGCATTAGCTTCTTCAGTTACGATGCACTATAGTAACAAGAGTAGCTTGTTTCAATGCTTGTTGCTGCTGCAAAACTACCCTTCGAGATGAAATTAGTTTGCTGGGGAACCTTTGCAGATCGCGGGGCACAGGGGATTGGAGTCGGGCCTGCCAGGGTACAGCTCTAGATCCTCTTTGTCGTTGAACTTTAGTTTCCTCTTGTCCGAGATGTGCATGTCGTTGGCTCATGTGTGGATAGTAATTTATCAATGAGCTCGAGACCATAACAGTGTAGACTGGCGCTGGTTTTGTTTAATCTAGACAGTGTTGTGTTTAAGACTATTAGTCCAGGGTCTGTGTAGTTGTAGAATGGAGCTATTTGATGTCAGAACATTTCATTTACAAGGTCAAATTTATACTTTCTATATGCTGATCAGTTTGTTACTTAATGTTCGTGCAATATCGGCGACAAAAAGAAGGCCTGGAAGACCGAACACTGCAGGTATGTGTAGTCGCTGCCAAGCTTTCTGATATTGTTAGTCTACCAGATAATTTCTGATATTGCCTTTTCGTGATTACAGGGCACTGAAGATAAAGCTTACAGAAAGAAATAAATATGGCCATGTTCTCACATACTCCTGGATTTCATTTACGTCAACTTCTCAAGAAAGGAGTACTCCTTTTTAGTAGTCTCAGTTTAAAGTAAATTAAATGAAAGGGTGCACTGTTCATTTTTGCACTTGCATGCATGGCTCCAAAATATCTGAATTGGGTCCAAACCAAACCATGCATCAGGTCTAGATCTTTTATAACGGGCGAGAGTTGGAGTTCATATATATTTCTCCAAAAATTATACTCTCACTGTGTAGAATCTTTTGGGCCTGAATCATTGGTTGAGTTTAGGTCAAAAGCATCTGTATGCCAATAGTTTTGATGTTGTTTTGTGCTATACTTCACGGAACAGTTAACTCATTAATTAAGATGCTGAGGTACTATCAACTAGATCTATTGACACACATACTTTAGTAACCAGCTCCATTAATCATCTAATCAGCTATGTAAACTAATTAGTGAACCTGGAAATTATGTGCATTGATAGAACACGGAAACTAATCAAATGCAGAAGAGTTGTTTCAGTTTGAGTTCTGTTTGAAATGTTGCAACTTCAGAATTCTGGGAACTTTCCATAAAGTTTGCATCAGTTTAGTGGGTTCACCTATATTATGTTGTTGGAAGCTAGTTCATGATGAACTGATTTAACTCTCTACTGGAATATTAGTGTTTTTTTATGGGAGGAATATAGTGTATTAGATGATGTAAATTTGTTTGGGTTCAGACCTATGCTTCCTCCACTGTTTTGTAGAGTTGGCTAATTTTAGATGCTGCATAATAACCTTTAAGGCTGTGGCCAATTTTAGATGATCTTAACCACCAAGATCTCTGAGGCTCTTATTTCTAGTCTAATGTTATCAGTACAATACATCCGCTGTTTGCATGATAGATACATATATGTGACATCAATTTGTCATTGGATATTGCTGGAAACTAGCTATGTCACATCAATTTCTTGGTTGTCTAGTTTGTTATGTCACATCAATTATATGCTTTTTCTGAGATTGTGTTTTAGCTACTGCCACTTTGAGCTGTTGTAGATTTTAGTTATCAATTACAACAAAGCATTCTTACATTCCAGACTTGATCTTACTACTAAATAGCACCCCCTGTTGTTGTTGTTATTCACCCTATCCTTGTTGTTCTGTTTTCTTGTTGGCAGATATTTTGAGTAAATTCAAGACGAAAGATGTTCAAAGAAGCTCCAAGACATTCTTATATAGCAAGTTATGTAATAATAGATGGGTTATCTGGGAATTTAATGTATCTTCTCTTTGTTTGTGAATGAAAAAGTAATTATGTATGTGAATTAATGTATCTTCTCTCTGTGAATTTCATGTATGTTTTAGAATTACAATTCATGTTTCATATGAAATAGTAATTATGTATGTGATTTGAAAATGTGTGCAATGAAAACATGACTCATGCGACCCACTTATCAAAATAATTTGAGCACATTTGAAATTTCTGACGTGTGGGACTAATGTATGATATTATGATATTTGGGACAAATGTAAAACAGTGAAAAATAAAATAGCAAAAAGTAAAAGATCATACGCTGTAAAAGGCCGCATCTAGAAATAAAAAGGCCAAATTGTTGGGCCAGGCCCATGTAGCTAGAGAAAATTAATAGAGAAAATATACAGTAAAAAGGCCGAATTGTTGGGCTAGGCCCATGTAGAAAACCGAATTGGACCAGGCTGAATCTTGTGCCACATCAGCTTGCCACGCTGGATGCCTACGTGGCCTGGGGAGGTTGCTAGTGACCAAAATGCCACAGTAGACGTATTTTGGTCATAAACGTCTTCGACCATTCCATAAAAAAGGTCGCTAATGTCAGTTTATGACGGCCAGCTTTTGACCGTATGTTTTTGGTCACAAAAACGTCACAAATGAAAATTTGTGACCATTCAGTGACCAATAGTGGTGGTCACAAGTTGACATATTTCTTGTAGTGGAGAAGGATGATCCGTGGAGAAAGCGTGGAGATCTATTCAATGGGATGGCTGAGCATCGATAACCTCCAAGTAAGATGAGCGGTGCCGAAATCAATGAGCCGTTGAAAACTGGGAACAATGCCCCGCGCCGGGAAAGATGAAAAAGGCCTTGGAGCCGCTGCTAAAGGTATGGAAAACAAGGTCTGTTTTCTAGAACTTGGAGTACTACCCCAATCATGACACGCTTCATTGGCTTGATCAAATGCATATCACAAAGAATGTCCTCGAGAGCTTGCTTGGCACACTGATGAACATGCCAGAGAAGACCAAGGATGGTCCAAAGGCAAAGAAGAACTTGGAAGATTTGAAGATCAGGAAAGATCTCCATCATAAAAAGTTGACAGAGGAGACGAAGACGGAGACGAAGGAGGGGGAAGGGGCAGAAAAGTCAACAAGAAGGAGGAGAATTATTGCCCCCCTTCTTGCTTCACCTTAAGTGCGAAGGAGATCGATCAATTCATCAAGTGCCTTATTGGAATGAAAATCATTTCCGGTTACTGTGGGAAGATAAGCAGATTTCTAGACACCAAGAAGAAAAGGTTCAAGGGGATGAAGTCTCATGACTATCACATGATGATAACGCAGATACTCCTAGTTTTCATTAGAGGGATAATGGACAACCACGTCATAGACACGCTTACTGGTCTCTGCAACTTCTTCTACGTTATCTCTCGGAAGTCCATCAGTGTGAAGCAGCTCCGAAGGCTACAGGAAGAGATCATTGTCATACTATGTGAGCTTGAGATGTACTTCCCGCCTGTGTTCTTTGACGTCATGGTGCATGTTTGTGTCCACATCATGGACGACATCATCGACCCCGGGCCAACATTCTTCACAGCATGATGTCGTTCGAGAGGATGAATGGAGTCATTAAAGGATTCGTTCATAACATGTCCTGTCCCGATGGAACAATAGTCCAGGGGTATCTGACGCATTAGTGCATCTCCTTTTGCGAGAATTATATAGGCGTCAGATACCAGTTGTTAGTTTGCCTGTCAAGAAGCACGATGGGAGGCTCAGAGGAGAAGGTCACAACAACGGCCGAAGGGAATTGCACATGGACTGCTCAGATCGATGGAACGACTTTGATAGGGCTAACTTAGTAGTGCTACAACACCTAGATGTGGTCGATGATTATGTGGCATGGCACAAAGAAACCATCACAAAGAAGTACCGTGATAAGGGGATGCTCAAGACGGACAAAGAAGTTACTGTAGAGCACAACGCCACTTTCTTGTGTTGGTTCAAAGAGCAAGTTCTTGCTAATCCCCCGGAAGAGGGCAGTTCGAACGGATTGCTCATACACGCCTTAGCACATGGCCTCGCGCCCAAACTCGCGACCTATCAGTCATACGATATCAACGCGTACATGTTCTGCACGGAGGCCAGAGACATTGATAGTGATTATCAAAACTCCGGGGTGACAATTGAATGTGTGACCAACGCCAACAGCACAACTGAAAGATTCTATGGAAGAGTCGAAGAGATTTGGGAGCTTGACTATGATCGAATGCGCGATGTGACGATGTTCCGTGTCAAATGGGCTAAGGACGTGGTAAGAGAAACAAGTATTTCACTACCATGTCTATACCCGACGTGAAGAGCGCTACCGTGAACATTAACGTCATTGCCAAAACTGAGCCATGGGTACACGCTAAGCATGTGACACAATGCTTCTTCATAACTGACCCGACCAACCCCAGCCGTGTTGTCGCGAGGAGAGGCAAAAGGAGCATCGTCGAAATGGATGGAGTCGCCAATGAGTAAGACTACGACCAATACGGTAACCCGGTTAGGAAAGAAGACAATGACGATGAAGCATACGCGAAAGGAAGAATCAATACTACATTACTTAAGAAAGATCGTACTCCATGGTTCTGAAAAAGTCATAAGGAGGGGCTCAATTATTCGGCAACGAACAAGAAAGGGAAGAAGCTCAATGTGAAACATCGTCGATGTAGCTGACAAACCATCATTTATGTATATGTATCTATTTTGTATACGCACTTAAGTAACCGTTATCGGTAAGTGTATGTATGATTCCGGTGATATTCACGTAGTGTGGGAGGGAGAAACCGTCGTCGGGAAAAACAAAAACAAAAGGGAGAAAGCAATACAAAATAAAAAGAAAAGTAAGCAGAAAAGAAAAGGAAAATAATAAAAAGATCGCGTCAGAAAGATCTTCTACACGGACCCGAACACGAGGGAGTTAATGAGACTTCTGGTAGTTTTTATATTACAACATTACCATATTAGCTTTCAATCAATTCGACTACAAGTTTTGTCACATTAGTAAACCATCCACGTTCCTTTTGCAGAAAGAGCAACACCAAAAGGCAGCAAAAAACGATAAGTTGTCACAGTCTTCGGTGAGGCTCAAGTGAGACACCCCATTCAACCCGTCCCTGAACATACTGAAAAAGGCCCCGAAGGACAAACCACCATCCTATGGACGTGTGCACGGCGTAGGAGATGGCGCTTCGTGAAAGACGTGCTACCGCAAGGAGCCAGAGGAAAGAAGGAAGAGACGGGCGCTCACTCAGTAGACCATCGACGAGAAGGTCACGATTGCGGTCAATAATACCAAAGCTGAGACCAAATAAGAGTTGCTCAGGGTAGTCAATGCATCGGTCAATGACACGGTGGCTGGTGTCACGGCTCACTTCCAATCTTCAATTATTACTAGGTTGATTCCGGCAATTATCAATTGGTCGAAGAGCAATCCAAATAAAGGGCCAGAGGACTTTCCCCTTACCAGCTACGTCGGGAGCAATTTGGTGAACATCACACCACCAGCACCTGCTGAAGCAACCGTAAAAAGTCCCGCTCCTATTCATAGCAGCCCGACCTCCGTCTCTGTCATGCTCGGCGGGCCTTCGTCTATGGCTAAGCTCGACGCCCTCATCTTTCCTTATATATATATATATATATATATATATATATATATATATATATATATATATTGCTTCTGCCCGCTGGCTCATCGTTGTTTAAATTATCCTCAAAGTTGGTCATAATTATCCACCAATGCCACCCGTGAGTAAAAACATTTACAAATAAAAAACCGTTTCGTTTCTCCCTGTTTTGAGCGCACCCGAGCGTACATGACTCGGCTAGAGCGAGGCGAGCAGGCTCGTTCAGCCAGATGGGTCAGGTCCGGCCCATAGCTTGGCACGCCTCTAGCAAGACAATTTTTTCATTGAAATCACTAATTAAGAAGTACTCGTTGCAAAAAGCACTCCACTTTCCCAGGTCGCGACAAGTGGCGCACATATAGCACGTCACTTGTCGCAACCTGGAAGTTTTCCCTTTTTTCCTAGATTCATTTATTCAAAACGTTTTATCTCTTAAATCGTGGGTCCAAATCTTAAACCGTTTTCACCGTTGGATTTCTCGCGTCGAGATCTTCAAAACTAGATTCCATATTGATAGATTTTGACGAACTTTTTTTTCATGAAAAAACCGGATGCAAAAACCGGGCGAAAAAACCGGACCGGAAGCATGATTTTTTCCCTTTCCGAAAGAGGCACGTCCGTGCCTCTCGCGAAATCACAACCTTGCCTCTCGTGGAAGCAAAACCATGACTCTCGTGGAAGAAAAAAAAACAAAAAACGCGTTTTTTCCGTTTCCGAGAGGCACGGCCGTGACTCTCGCGAAAGCACGACCGTACCTCTCGCGAAAGCAAAACCGTGACTCTCGCAAAAGAAAAAAAACAGAAAACGCGTATTTTTTCCCTTTCCGAGAGGCACGGCCGTGACTTTCACAAAAGCACAACCGTGCCTCTTGCGGAAGCAAAACCATGGCTCTCCTGAAAGAAAAAAAAGCAAAAAACGCATTTTGTTTTTCCCTTTTCGAGAGGCACGGCCGTGACTCTCGCAAAAGTACAACCGTGCCTCTCGCGGAAGCAAAACCGTGACTCTCGCGAAAGAAAAAAACAGAAAACGCTTTTTTTCGTTTTCGAAAGGCACGGCCATGACTTTTGCTAAAGCACAACCGTGCCTCTCGCGGAAGAAAAACCATGACTTTCGCGAAAGGAAAAAAAATGCGTTTTTTCGCATAAAAAAAATAAAAAAACAAAATCCAAAGAAAGCGTCCAAAACGCGACACGTGGCAAATGGCTGAGAGTGCGCCAAGTGGCGCTGATAGTTGCGAGGCTGCCGAAGAAGCGCTCGTTAATTGCTTTCTTTTTTCATGCGTCCAACGAAATCGATCTTCTGTTTGCCGGTCGTGTATAAGTCGGAAACCAATCCCCACGATTTCCTTCTCACATCGCGCACCACCAGAATAGAAACTAATCGAAGCAAAGAAATTAAGATCCATGGTGCTAGCGGGGGACACATCCTCAATCCACCTGACCCGAAGCTCGCCCGCTGGAGTTCGACGAGACGACACAGAGCCACCACTGCCGCTGCTGAATCTCTCGCGTGCTACTGCACATGCGGGGGATGCATCCTTGAGACTGTCTACGGTCAACCAGAGGCTCGCCGCTCGCCCGCTGGAGTTCGACGAGACGACACAGAGCCACCGCCGCCGCTGCTGAATCTCTCGCGTGCTACTGCACATGCGGGGGATGTATCCTTGAGACTGTCTACGGTCAACCAGAGGCTCGCCGCCGGCAATTGCGTGGAGGGCGACAACTCTGTTTCAGGGCCAACGCCAGATGCGAGGTGCAGCGATTGCGGCCGCTGTTCCTCGGCATGAGGCGCACACACAGGACGCACAGCCATCACTGGAAGATGAAACCCTGATGTTGTCCATATCTCCGTCGGACCGCGTCGCCTGCACATCTACTCGAGGACGACGCCCGATGTGACTCGAGGGCCTCCTTGCGGCTGTGGCTTAAGTTGAACTCTTGTATTAATCTACAAGTGTTCCGCGTGGAGGTCAGGAGGAGGCATTACTCAGTTGGAAGGTCGTGCCAGTGCGATCTACTCGAGGACGATAGCTGATGTGACTTTATGGACCTGCCCATCTTCCAAATCCTAGGCGAGGCGGACGGCATCCTGTTCGTATGGATTGAGTTCAACATTCCTAGCTTGAAGCACTAGCTTTGCCGGTAAGATGATTTTTCTTTTCTTATACTATATGCCAACTTTATGGTTTACTTTACCTTTGCCTGTACATACCTGGAATCTACATAGATGGAGAAGTGGTGAAAACCGATTTCTAGGCATGCTTACCTTCATTACCGTGTCCCGCCTCGGCCTGGCCTGGTCGCAACAAAAGTATGGCTGCAGGTGTAGTTCACTCAGTTTTGCAGTTCAATTTACTTGCTTGTGCATATGTGCGTGTATACTGAGAGAGAGAGGGAGAGATTATTCTGTTCTACCAGTCATACTTAAGTGACAAATCTGCTTCCCTCCACTCTTTTTTGATTTGCCTGAAATCTGAATGTGGAAAGCAGTTGCAAGTTGAAAGCAGCAGCTTAAACGTTCAAAAGTTCAGAGTTCATGTTTTTGAGATTCAGAGGACGTGTAAGCTGGAAGATGGGTTGCCATGCTTTGTAAGTATAATTAGTTGGAGTACTATTCCATCCGATGGCAGTGCAAAGTTGAAGTAGGCGTTGACCAAGGATGTTAGGGTCTGTTCTTCACATCAATACTTCATTGTCCAAAAAGCAACAATTCCTTTTGTGTTTGCGAAAAGGCCTAAGGCCAAACATTAAGGAACACATGTCCTTACAAACTCACTCGTACGCAAAAAGAAAATTACATTCAAATCTCTGGGGGAGCCGAGCTCTTGTTCCTCCTGCATCCCTCTAAGCCACTGCCTCCAGGGATCAAACTTTTTTCAACCCAGGAGCTTGTGGAAGCAGCGGCCGAGAAGATGTTGATGTAGACCATGAGATGTCGTCGACCGCAATTTGTGAAGCAAATCGCTGCCCCGAAGTAGAAAATGTGAGAAGGGAATGTAGAAACTGCAAGACCAAAAAAATCGATCGAATTCGAACAGATACCCCAGAAACCTAAACATAGCAAATCTTGGAAGACCTGCCGGAGACATGGCTCCACACACTCTTGGCCGCCAATAAACACAACAATGAAACAGGGATAGGACGGGGAGAACCATATTCCTACGGAGGGATGACACCGCTCTCTCGGTTCCCTATCCAAAACACTAAGACAACTGAGAACCCGTCGCCGCCTAGGATCCCGTCATGCAACCCCCTTCTCCAGTGACCAGGCTAGGTCCGGCCGCCACTGAAGGTAGCCAACACGCTGGAGCTGAGACGCCAGCCCGGACCAACTACCAATCCACGCACAACAGCCAACCCTCCCTCCCTGCCATATCGCGTGGCCCACTAGGGCACAACATCTCCGAAGGACCTCCTCATCGCCGACGGCTCTGCGCGGGCTTTGCCAGGTGATGTACCATTGCGGCGGCGAGAGTAGAAGAGGTGATCTAGGTTTTCTTGTGGAGGCGGCTGAAGAGCAGACTCATACCTCAACCATAGCTTAGCGATAATTCAACTGTGGCAACATGAAGGCACATTCACCTTATAGCGAATGAGGGTAACCTTATTTTTGACATTTGTCTTGGATATAAGAAGTGGCGCATAATGGAACTCGGAGAAGGAGCAGGTTTTACAAAAAAAAGATCGCCCGATGCAACGCACGGGCATTTCTACTAGTGGTAATTATGTGTCATACCCTTTTTCACCATCATGTCTATAGTCTTCCGTTTCAGTTTCCTTTCAAATGTTTGACATCACAGACATATCTTCTTCGTAGGCCGACGATACCCCATGCACCCAAATCTACGACATCAAGGGCCAGAAGGTGGTCATGGGAAAGGCACCGATCGTGAAGCCGAAGGACCGCATGTTCCACAACCGAGAGATGCCCAATGGCATCTTCAAGGTTAACGTGGCCAGTGTCATAGCGGGCTTCGAGTGCCTCCTCCGTACCAGTCGATGATGAGGAGACCCCTAAGCGAATTGGCGCATGCAAGAGCTGGTTCTTGCCTTGGCCGAAGACACTTCTTCATGTCGAGGCGCCCAGTATCACACCAACGAAGGCTTCTCAATAAGATATGAACACCACCCCACCTACCAAATTACCTGCACATGTCATGGCAGGTGATAGCGGACGACGCGAGGAAGAGCCTCCATTAGTGCCAGATGACGTCGCCCCTATTGTCGAAGAAGCAAATCCTGATGATGACATGGAGGAGGAGGATGATGACCCTCTCAAGTATTTCAATCCCGCCTATGATGATGGAGGATTGACGGCTCAGGATGACGGAGACTCGGGCTATGAGCGTGGAGATGATGACTTGAAGCTGCCTAATTTGCCGGAGTTGTAACGTCCTAAGGCTGAATGTGAAAAGTCTCTATTCAAGAGACCCTCGCAAGAGACGCCTCCAAGTGTCGCCTCTACCTAGCAACAACCCGAGGGCCGTCCACTGATTAGCCCGACGACACTAGGGGTGGTGGTTAGGGAAGGTATGGTGGGCTCACTACCGCCACCCGCCAAGAAGCAAAGGAGGAGACCGGACAGTAAAGGCCCTAAAGGCGCCAGAACTGCTTCAAGCAGCCAGCCGCCTCTGAAGCCCCGGTGGTAGATAGAGTACTTGTCGAAGGTGCGAAGCGTTTCAATGTCGCCGGTGACCCGATCCTACCTGCGAAAGCGTTAGAGAACATACTGAACAATGATCTAAGGAGACTCTATGAAGATGTGCTGGCCAGAGAGAAAAGCCTTCTCATCTCGGAAAAATCAGGATACCCGCTTTACGCGGCTTAGGTGCCGGGTGGGAAGTTGTACGTTGAGAGATAGCCCGCAGTTAAGTTCATCCTACGATTTGACTACATCTATGACATGTTCCACATGACCAAGCTGGATTTCCAGTTCATCCGCATGTATGTGTTGTATCTCAACTACTTCATCGGGCACGAGAACATAAAATATATCTGCGTCGCGGACCCATAATATATTCACGAGAGCTTCTTGGAAGTCTGCAAAGAGCACCGTGACTATGCGAGCAAGTACATCGCCGAGTTCATGTACGCTAATAAGGACAAGGAAGTGATTCTCCTTCCTTATCATCCCACGTAAGTCATCCGCAGATATCCTTTCATAAGTTTTAATCATTCCTTTGCAAGCATGGAACCTAATTTGAGGCGTACTTATTTTGCGCAGCGGGGGGGGGGGGGGGGCGTTCTCATTGTTCTGTACCCATAATACTCCCATGCTATGTACTTGGACTCATCTAAGAACATAAGAAAAATGATTACACGCACATCAAGAGTGTTCTCGATAATGCCTTGTTAACCTTCAGCCTATCTGGTGGATATATTAAGGTGAAAAATGCACAGGAAGAACAGGCTAGGTTTAGGCCATAAGACCGACTTTTGCTACATCCAGCAATCGTACACCAGTAAGACTGGTGGATTCTACCTCATGCATCACCTGATCGAGTACAGAAGGGATAATCAACGCCTTCGCATGTCAGCTACTACCAACAATTGCGAGATTGTCAACTGGGCCACAAGCATAGAAAAAAACAACGGATCATCGAATACGAGCTGAGTTTCATCACATACAGTGTGAACTTGCTCAAGTGATCATGAATGACGTCCTTGAACCAACAAGGATGTTCTACCATGGGCCAATCATGCGGGATGATGTCCGAGCACTGCTACTCGCTCAACGTCTGGACCTGAAGCCTTTCAAGAAGCTCGGGTGCTTCCTCCCTGACTATGAAGATTGGACCGCCGACCTGGAGGACTGATTGTCGATGACAATGTTTCACTACTGTCTTTCTAAGGCAAAACTTTGAATTTTATGCGCGACGAAACTCTGTGATGTAATTAAACCGTCCTCCTGAACTAGCGTAGATCGCTCTAGTTAATTAGTTTGGGTATGAGGAACTTCATTATTTATGTTTAGTATAGGTTGCTTGTATTTTGCTAATTATGCCTCTTTGTTTTCTTAAGTACATTATGTTGCATATTATCGTTGAATTCATCAACTGACAATGCAGGTACATAGGTCAAAGATGGCCAAGGACTGCTACGCCGTGTTCGTTTGGAGGGTTCCAGGAGTCTACGACCGCTGGCCAGACGCTCAG
Organism: Triticum monococcum; assembly: GCA_034509565.1. Taxonomy (NCBI): domain Eukaryota; kingdom Viridiplantae; phylum Streptophyta; class Magnoliopsida; order Poales; family Poaceae; genus Triticum; species Triticum monococcum. The sequence continues at coordinate 739,614,039 of CM067847.1, read as the reverse complement.
GCCCAGGTGGACAAATACCCGGGTGCTAGCCACAGAGGGTTCGACAGCAGAGCCAAAGCAGAAAGTAGTTACTTGAGGTGAACGCTCCGGCAAGAGCGGAGGCGGAACCGCTGGTGCCTCAAGTACTACATAGTCGCGCTCTTGCTCATGCTGATCACTCTTCCCTTCCACATCATGGTTTAGATAGAGATGATGAAATTTGTGTGTGTGCCATGATCATGCAGTTGCACTTATTCGAGACAGGACATGACTTGTGCATCGCTATTTTTGAGATGTGATGATATTTGTGTTGAATGATGATGATGATGATGATGATGGTATGACGAGACTATTGTATGTGTATGATATGATGACAATAGTGTATGTTTATTACGATCTGATGAAACTACTATATAGAACTTGTACAAATACATCACAAATATATAGAGGGGGTATAAATCTGTGAAAGCAAGAATACTAGCAGTAGCGCCGGAAGGCATCTAGCAGTAGCGCTGGATTAGCAACAACGCTTGTGTTGCTGCAGCGCTACAGATAGCTAGCAGTAGCGCTGCCCTGACTAGCGCTACTGCTAACCATACTTACCAATAGCACTGGTCAGGGCAGTGCTACTGCTACAACTTAACTGTAGCGCGTTAGCAGTAGTGCTGGACCCAGCGCTACTGCTATATGTATTTCAAGCGCTACTAGTAGGCTTTCTCCTAGTAGTGTAAGGAGGTGCTGGCCTATACGAACCGGAGGGTATGACTCATTCATCCCCTATTTTTCTCGTTCATGTGCTAGACGTGCACCTAGTAGTAGCGCTTGTCTTTGTCCCTTCTCGGGAAAGACAGTGCTTGGTCCAGCGTGGCCTATACGAACCGGAGTTATCCTTCTCGGGAAAGACAATGCTTGCTACCCCGAATGCTTGTCTCCGATCACACTATATGTTCATTAATGATTCGGTTCTATGTATTGTATGCTCTCACATGCTTAGGTATCGTTATGAGTTGCATATTGTGATTGCAATGTTTATTACCTACTTGTGGATTAGATTAGTCAAAAAGCTCCTAACGTTCCAACAATCCAAAAACCTTATTTTAGCTACTTTTTGATTCAAGGCTTTGTTGCTACACTGAAACTAGAAAAGTTTACCGGAACATATTTTAAGGGTTGGCAGATGAGGAAAACCTTGTGGCTCCCTGCTATGAATGTCTTCTTGGTCTGTGGTGTGATTCCCATTGGAACGATTGATCCCGAGAAGGATACGGCATTCGGGGCAGCAAGCACTGTCTTTGTGGGGGCCTTTCTTAGTGTGATCGGAGACAAGTTGGTTGAGACATATCTCCATATGCGCGTTGCCAAAAACTTGTGGGATGCGCTCGAGTACAACCAATGCTGGAAGAGAATTGTATGCTATATATGGAGGAGTTCCATGATTACAGGATGGTTGATAGCCGTCCTATGTTGGACCAGGCTCATGAGATATAGTGCATCTCTAAGGAGATGGAGCTCTTGAAGTGTGACTTACCAGAGAAGTTTGTCGCGGACTGCATTATTGCAAAACTCCCGCTTGGATGGAGGAACTTTGCTACTTCTCTCAAGCACTTGAGACGTGAATTCTCTGTTGAGGATGTCATCGGCCATCTAAGTGTTGATCAGAACTGGAGAGCAAAAAACTCACACATAAAAGGGGCAGAGTTTTCTTCTAGCGCCAATGTGGTGGAGAAGAATTTCCACAAATTCAAGGGAAAGAACTCTATGCAACAAAATACAACCTTGAAGAAGAAGCATTAGAAGAAATACAAAAGGAGAGATGGATGCTTTACTTCCGTTAGAAGGAACACCGGGGCAAATAATTTCCCAAACACTAACCATATGTGTCAACTATGACAGCACCAAAACAATGAGAAAGGTTCTTCAGCAGTGATCAAGCCACGGATCTATGAACTACAACACTGACCATATGCATCAACTATGACATCACAAAAACAATGGGAAAGGTTCTTCAGCGACAACATCTCGAGAAAGGCAACAACGATCCAACAACGCGTCACCATATCCAACCACCAAAGGTCAAATCCTGAGTTTTAACAATGAAGATAAGGCCCGAGCAAATCCAAGAAATATCTTCAACAAGGTAATGCCCCAAAAACATCACCATTGACCGGTACAATCAACTAGGGCCATAACTTTGAATTTCACCCCGTAGCTCGAGACCGAGTACTTGAGAAGCACCACCAAAATTAAAATCATAATGTGTTGCCGCCTTCACTTTCTGCGATCTCACCAGCTACATGCATAAGATGGTCTTGACCTAATATGCCATGCAATTGAAGTCCATGCCTGTATAAGTAACAGTCAAACCGTAACAAGTGTCAGTTGCTACCAAAGGCTTGGAATGACAAATGTCACCATCACACATGCAAAAAAATGCAAGGGGATAATGTCACCGGCCCCGCCAAAATCCCAACTGGGGACACTCTGGTAGTCTCCCACTATCCTCATTCTCCACCTCGTCAGTGATGGTAGAATTGGTCGACAAAACATACTCATCGTTGCCGCCCGATTTGATGCTCCATGACAACCGCCCAGCAGCGCGTGTGCACGACGCCATCTGCGTGCCTGAGTTAGGACCGCCTAATTGGGATGTAGAAGGTCGCTACTGCCGCTCGTGTACATATGCAAATGAGATTGCGGCCACTGACGCCTCGCCACCCAGATCGCCAGCCCGATCGAAAACACCGCCGTCACTATTGCATAGTCATAACCTTTGCCTCAAGTCATTGCTTGTAGATCTCGCATCTCGACGCGGAACGGTACCGGAGAAGAGATGTCCCCGCCGCCGCCTTCATCGATCAATGTCGGGACTTAGTCGGCCTCTTGTCTCTAGCAGTAGCGAGGGGAAGGGTGGACGGAGAGAGGTACGAGGTGGCGACTGTGGGGAAGAGAGGAGATGGCTGTTCTGGCGAGGGAGGAGAGCAGCTCCTCTGTAATCTAAACAATAAAATAGATGCCTGACTAATACATGACTTCCTCTTCAAATTGCATGTTGAATATTAGCTGCCCCCTGCATGATGATAATGAAACACTAAATCGACGGGGGCAAGTCCGAAGTCCAAACTGCTCTGTCCACGCCAGAGCACGGTCAAATTAACACCAGATCAGAGGAGAAGCGATTTGCACTGTCCAAAAACTATACAAAAATCATGTGTACACATGCATGGTCGGGCTGGTCTGGTCGCAGGGATCATTGCCATGAACTCGCGGCGCAATGACAGGCAGCAGCATGACAGCGGCAGGGTGCCATGGTACAGGCGTTCTGTCCACATTGCCAGGCACCAGCTTGTACACCGTTCACTTCATTGCGCTGCAGCGGCGCGCGGCGACCCGGCGGACCAGAACGCCGGAGGCAGCTTCCAGAACGGCCTCTTCCGCCGCTGCTGCTGCTTCGCGGGCGCCGAGGCGGCGGCAGCGGCCTCCTTGTCGGAGCTGAGCATGTCCCACATCACCTGCACGTCGTGGTAGCCGCACGTCTGCACGTCCTGGTGAAGGTTCAGGACCCCGCACTCTGCATACCATTCATCCCATTAACCAAACGAAGATTAAAGCAGTTTGTTAGTACTCCTGAATAAAATTAACATGGAACAGAGGGAGTACTACATTATGCAGCAAATTAGTTGCATTGTGTACTACTGGATACTCCTGTCTCAGAGAGAGAATATCAGGTGATGTATCCGCGTAACCACCATAAGGGCTGCGGATTAGATTAGGTGGTCCAAAGTACATAATGCAAATGGGCGGTTGGAAGCACGAGATAACGTGTCCCAAGTCCTTTGGTGTGCAGCAGCGTGCAAAAAGATAGCACGCATGGGCCATAGCCGATCTCTCTGATCCGTTTGTTTGCTTTTTGTGATAATGCTCCTTTCACCTAATTCTAAGGAGCACTGCTACTATCTTCTGGTTCCATGAACTGACCACCAATCTTATTGTCTTTCCATTGAATATTGGGTATTTTCTTGGTAATTATCAGATAGTATAAGATGCCATTTGAGCGTCTTCTCTACAAAAACTAAGCACGACGGCTACCGCAAATTTGGTCACGGAGATTAATTAGTTCAGGCATGATGAATTTTGGGTCGCATTAACCACCATAAGGGCTGCTAATATGTAAAGTCGAAGAAAATGAGTCGATTGCATTGTACTATTTCTACGAAGTTCATCGATCCAGTTCACGCTTCAGTGGCAGTTCCAAGAAAAGCAGAGCAGTGAGTAGTGATAGCTTACGTACCACCCTTGCGGACGCGGGCGCGGGCGGCGGCGACGGCGAGCCTGCAGGCGCGGCGCATGGGCGCGACCACCCTTGCCCGCCACCACGCCATGACGCGCGCCCCCATCTGCCGCCGCCGCCGATGTCGCCGCCGCGTGGCCGGCTGCCTCGCCTCTGCTTCGCCGGCGCCGTCGAACGGCTCCGCCGGACGCCGGGGACGGCCGCCGAGCCTCGCCGTGGCTGTTACCCGCCGGCACACAAACTCGCGAGGGGCCAGCCTCTGCCCTGCCTCTCCAACAATTTGGCCTCTGACGGAGGAAACCTCACCCACACGGCCACACCACACTCACTAGCTAGCAGTTCTATATAGGCGTGCGCTTAAGCTCTGGCAGCAGTACTAGTTCCCAGCGTGGAAAAATGCACAAAACGTGCAGACTACGTGTAACCTTTTCATAAATCTTCTAAAAAAAACCGTCCGCTAAGGAAAAGTTCTCTACTAACACAATCGTCATGTATATGTGCAAAATTTCCGCCTCTGAATTCGAAATGATCTGTTAGATTCTGTACTCTATGATTTGCCCATCTTACTGATCCCAGTTTCTAGGATTATTTTATGGTTGCGTCGTGATTTGACATGATCCGCTTCCTGGTTGTTGGGTGGACGGATGGGCTGGAGCGCTCGTGGTGCACGCGCTCGTTCGGACTTCACGTGTGCTCCCACCCATATCATTTCGTAGCCCGCGCCCTGCAGATGCCGTGGGAGACGGTCATTTGCGAATTGCGACTGGGTTCTTCGTCCGGAACGAGATTGCGTGGGGTGAGACGTCGTCGTGCTCTCCCAGAAAGATATAGCTCACCGTCGTGGCAGGCAGCCGTGTCCATCCCGTTGCAGCAGTAGAAAACACCAACTGTGGGGTAGCTTGCCTTGTTTTCTGCTGGTGTCAACTCGTTTATTGTCCTGAAATTCACGTGCTCCGAACTAGAACCACCTCTCGGTGGAGCGCTAGAGATTTCTGAATGTGTCGTGATATGATACCACAGGATGTAGAGACTAGAGACCAAGCCCGAGACACATACGTGGGTGACAGCTGCAGCATCGAACGTCCTCACGTCTGAGATCCAGCAGCCCGTGACACCCACCGTGATCGGTCGGCTATGTATCATCGTCACAGGACGTGATCACCGGCATGCGTACACGATCTGCTCGCCTCAGCTTGATCTGTGCCCACGAGATTTCAGGCCGGGACCTACCGTCTCGTCCTCTCGCCAATGCCGTGGCAGCCTGCACGGACGACCAATCATGCCGAGCTTGTGTGCCTGCACTGCACACATGAATATGCTGTTAGCTGAGACGTGCCAGGTGTGGGGGCATCACCAGGCCCTCGCCTTCCTCGTGGAATGTACGTCGAAACATGCCATGCCATCAGGAGCTCATAAACAGTGGTAGCGAAGGCGAGTGATTGCAAACAGCTTCACATGCCAATCCAGAACCCGCAGCCATGTGGAGGGGGGAAGCACGGGAGCCACTTGGAAGCCCGCCCATGGATGACAGCGCCTCACGATAACGATCGACGCGCCGGCCTGAATTATACGGTACAAATTCATGCATTATCAGGTTATCTTATCACAAATCATGAGCAGTCAAGGGGACAAGCTGACCCTGCAGCAATGATTCCAGCATGATTAAGAGAGTTGTCAAAGGAGCATCCGATAGAAGTAGGGTTTCTCTTTTAATTATGTGCTTGCACATGGGCTCAAGCCTCGGAATAGCAAGCAAGTCTGTTCGAAAACAGCGCATAACGTTGCTGATAAGATTAAAAAGTTTTTTTTAGAGAAAAGACTAAAAAGTTGGCGCTAAGTCAAGTGTGTCATGCAAAGCAACCCGCGGTTGGATGGTTAGTAGGACAGTGGTATCCTTAACCCATTAGGTTTCAAGTCCCGATACTTGTATTTATTCTGGATTAATTTTAGGTTTTTCAACGAGACGCGTTCTGTTAGAGTATTGGGCCCATTTATGGGGCAGCCCAATAGACAATTTCTGAAATCTCAAAGGCCCATGTGTGTGAGCAAGTGGTGGGAGTGGAAAGTTTTGTCTCACCTTGGAAGTTGGAGGAGTTGCACACCACCTTATAAGGTGGAGTGTTGTAGCACTTGTAAGTGAGTGAGAATAAGAAAGTATCTCATGAACTCCTCCTCCACCGCTCGTTTGTCTCGACACGTCGCGATCACGTTTCCTGAATTCGAGCCTTGAGCCGAGACAAATTTTGTCTCCACCTGACTTGTGTTGCTACAGTTCATGCTGTTTAGTTCGTCATGTTTAATATTCTGGAATTAATCATGCAAGTTATGCCTAATTATTCAAAAATCCAAAAACCTAATTGTAGGCATTTTCCTGTACTGACCATTGCTGGTTTTGCCGATGCTATGAGACCGGAAAGTTTTAAGGGTACAAACTTTAAGAGATGGCAAGTGAGATGCCAACTTTAAGAAAGCCAATACTAATTTCGGAGGTTGTGTTTTGAGTGTCCTTGATGGGTGTCTGTGCGATGTGTATATGCACATCGAAAACGCTAAGGAGCTCTAGAATGCATTGAATACTAAGTTTGGTGCAACCAATGCAGGCAGTGAGTTGTACGTCATGGAGAGCTTTCACGATTACAAGATGGTGAATAACCATTCTATAGTTGAACAGACTCATGAAATACAATGCATTTTAAAAGAGCTTGAATTCCTCAACGTTGTGTTGCCTGACAGATTTGTGGCTGATTGCATTATTGCAAACTTGCCTTCTTCATAGAGGAAATTCGCCACATATCTCAAACATAAGAGACAGGAGATATCGGTTGAAAATCTGATAGCATCTCTTGATGTTGAGGAGAAAGCCAGGGCAAAGGACACAAATGACAAAGGTGGTGAGATTAAGGCTAGCGCCGACATGGTGCAGAAGAATCACCATGTTGAGAACAACAATGAGAACAAAGGGAACTACAAGCCCCAGTTCAATGGTCCTATCAATACTACTTCCTTCAGGAATAATAGGAAGAAGGTGATGAACAAAGCTAGGCTCAAGTGCTATGCCTGTGGAGCGCTCGGCCACTTTTCTAAGGAGTTTTTTGATCGCGCGGACAAGAGGGGGAAAAACGGCACAAAGAATGTCAACATCGTGACCACTAGAAATACTGATGGGTACGGTAATTTTCCGATGTTACTTTCAGTCTTTTCAGTCTTCATGTTGGTGGATTGATACCTGTTCATGTGTGTGCTGACATCTTTATGTTCACTTCTTATCAAGTCGCTCGGGGTTCTTCCGTCCTAATGGGGAATGGATCACATGCTACTCTTCGTGGTGTTGGGATGGTAGATCCGAAGTCTACTTCAGGGAAGATCATGCAACTGAGGAATGTGCAAAATGTCCCTACTATGAACAAGAATCTCATTAGCAACTCTCTTCTTTGCAGAGATGGGTTTAAAATAGTGTTTGAGTTCAATAAAGTAGTTGTATGGAGATTTGCACAATTTATTGGTAAAGGCTATGCTGCGGAGGCTTGTTCCGCTTTTCACATTTCAAATTTTGCAATAAGTCAGTAAACCATATTTATGGCAATGTTCATTCAGAGGGTGATGTTTGGCACTCTCATTTATGTCATGTTAATTTTGGTTTACTATCTCGGCTATCCAATTTGAGTTTAATTTTGAATTTTATGACGTTAATTGATGATGCTACAAGGTTCTGCTATGTTTATTTATTGCAAACTAAAGATGAAGCTTTAGACTACTTTAAAATCTATAAGGCTGAAATCAAAAATCAATTAGAGAGAAAGATCAAACGTCTTAGGTCGGATCGTGGTAGGGAATATTTTCCCAAAATATTTGATGAGTTCTGTGAGGAACATGATTTATTCATGAGAGGACGCCTCCCTACTCGCCCCAATCAACTGGGGTTGCTGAGAGGAAAAACTGCATGCTGGCCGGCTTGGTGAATGACATGTTGGACACTGCTGGTTTATCTAAGACATGGTGGGGGAGGCTTTGTTGACTTCGTGTTATGTCTTGAACATAATTCCAAACAAGACTAAAGAAAAAAAAACCTTATGAGGAGTGGTTGGGAGAAAACCGTCACTTTCGTATTTGCGCACTTGGGGATGTTTGGCAAGTTCTGAAGAAACGCAAACTGGGACCAAAGACGGTACGTTGTACTCCTTCCGTTTCACAATACATGCCTTCCTTTTGTTAAAATATTGATGTATCTAGACATATTTTCGTATATAGATACATCTATTTTTGGACAAATAGAAGTCAAATATTTTGGAACAGAGAGTATCTTTCTAGGATATGAGAACAGAGTGACGCCATTGTTTGTAGTTTAGGATGACTACTACGAACCGGATAGGACCAGTTTTGCCTTCAACACGTACACGTGCAAACTGGATTGCTACCCTATCAATCGTGTTCGACTCAAAGTTATGTATCTCTTATGGAAGTATCCGTACGTGATATACGGAACTATTTGGATGTTTCATCCTTTATTCTTTGCTTTCCGACTAATAGCGTGGGTCAACATTACAAAGTAAAATAAAATAGCGTCATGCAGTTCTCCAAATTATATAAAAAAGATCCTGTCAAGAAAGAATTTGTTTTACGAACCAACTAGTGGTTGGATGGTTAGAGGGGTAGCGGTATCCCTGTCCGTCAGGTTCAAATTCTAGTGCTCGCAATTTTCAGCGATGTCTTTTTAGTGAGAGGAGATGTTCCCGTCAATGACGAAGCGCCTATGGTAACTTCGTAAATCTCAAGATGATATGCCAACTCAATCTCTCGAAGATGCTTATAAAGATAGGGTGTGCGTGTGTCATTCATAGGGATGAGAGTATGCGCGTATGTATGAGGGCTTGCATCTATACTATGTTAAAAAAATGTTTTTCAGCATATGTAAAAAGGAGTTTGTTCTTTACATACCATAGAAAGTCCCATACAAAGAGACGTGTGTTGAGTATTTAGCACATTCGGATTGTAGTTAGACTCTGAACTCGTATTTTTCTCTAGGCTAGCTGGAATCGTATGGGATACATAGCCGTGTTTTTTTAATAGATCTATATAGCACTTGGATTCTAATTTATCTCTTATTCATTTTTCTAATTTTTTTTACTTCTTTTAAGTAAATCGTAACCGTTCTTTCGGGCTTTTTTTCTACAGTTACATATTAGCCATTTGTTTTATTCTACCATTTTAATAATATAATAGATATAGCTCCAAGTAATCTACCAATAGTTAGTCCTCGGGCTTAGATGCTTGGGAGTCCTTAAATATTACTTTGGGGTGTCTCGAGCATCCCAAGTTTAGCCTCTTACCACTTTTTATTTTTTTATCCATCGTGACCTCATTCAAAACTTGAAAAAAGTTTTACACAAAACTTAACAAAAAATTTGTGGGATCCGTTAGTTTAAAGAAGCAAATCACCACTTTAGGTACTGTTGTAAACTCACTCATATTTTATTATTACATTATATCCACTATACCCTAACTTCAACATGGGTTATACCACCCGATACAATTCATAGATTCATCAAAAGCAGCAAACAACGCAACGAAAACAATATCTGTCAAAAACAGAACAATCTATAATGATTCGAACAATGACCATACTTGTGTAACTCTAAATTTTAAAAAATTGGGAAAATGTGGGTAATTTTTTTTATCAATTATGTGTAAAAAATAGAATTTTATTACACTCCAGTGAATCTCAACAACACTCCTACTGGGCGCGAAAGTTTATGTTTTCCCACAGAATCAAAGCAACTATCATCTAAATCATCCCAAAGGCTTTACTTGGCACAAACACTAATGAAAACACAAAAACACAACCATAACAGTAGAATAATTGTGTGCACACCAAAAAAAAGAAATAGAAAAATTGAGATAACTATTGGGTTGCCTCCCAACAAGCGCTATTATTTTACGCCCATAGCTAATCGTAATGCATAGTTTGAAGTGTTGTCATCCATAGTTTTTTGCATCATTAGGCATGGGTTCATCGGGAGGCTTTTCAAAAAGAATGGGAAACACATCATTAAGCATGATTTTAGCATTGTCAAAACAACCTTCCTCAAACCATTGTTGGTTTCTCTTTACTATCCAAGAATATTGTCGATTAATACCATTGAAAATTTGTTGGATAATATGTATAGAAGTAACTTCCTTTTTTAGTATATTCATCAAAGGAATGATTATAATAGAACAAGTGCCTCAACAAATAATCTTCTTCATAGAAAATTTCATCTATGACAAGATGTTCACGGCTCATATTAAGAAAATCAAAGATTTCTCTATCCTCACATACTATATATTAAAATTCATTCATGAGGATGAGAGTAGCTATTTGCTTAGCCCTAGGGTGCTTGATAATAGGCAACTCACAGAACAACCTTTGCAAAGTGGGGTGGGTATGCATGAATTTTCTTTCAAGTTTAAGAACGAGCGCTGAAATAGCTTCGGTGTAACGCTTGGTTCTTTTAAGAATAGCAATATCATCACAAGACAATGTCCCCGTGCATTTAAAGAATTCTTGGATAACACTTTTCCCCCATAATGTTCCCATGCTTGCAACTGTCGGGACCCCGATCATAAGTCACGCCATATCACTTTGCGGCCTCAGGCATGGTATTCCCACAGGTGCAGCCTTACCTTGGTCGGGACTATTTGCGCCTTTTGGATCAAGTATATGACTGTGTCGCTAGCATCCCTATGACAGAGAACCCGGGTCGAGATGACTAGTCGTAAACCAAGGTGGCACAAACTTACAAGGAGAAGCATACGTGACTGATATGTCTCCAATGTATCTATAAATTTTTATTGTTCCATGCTGTTATATTATCAATCTTGGATGTTTTACAATCATTTTATAGCAACTTCATATCATTTTTTGGGACTAACCTATTGACATAGTGCCCAGTGCCAGTTGCTATTTTTTGCTTGTTTTTTACTTTGCAGAAAATCCATACCAAACGGAGTCCAAATGCAGCGAAACGTTTTGGAGAGTTTTTGGACTAGAAGACACAAGATGGGCCGAAGAAGTACCAGAGGGTGCCCCGAGGGGGGCACAACCCACTTGTGCGCGCTTGGGGGCACAGGTGCACCCTTGTGGGTTGTGCCCCCCTCGGTTGCCTCCCGCAACACCTCTTTTCTCTATAAACACACCAAAAATCCAAAAACCCTTGGGGAGTCGACGAAACACAATTCCAGCCGCCGCAAGTTCTAGAAACCACAGATCCAATCTAGACACCATCACGGAGGGGTTCATCATCCTCAATGGTGCCTCTCCGATGATGTGCCAGCAGTTCATTGTAGACATACGGGTGCATAGTTAGTAGCTAGATGACTTCCTCTCTCTCTCTCTCTCTCTCTTTTGATTCTCAATACAATGGTTTCTTGGAGATCTATTTGGTGTAACTCGTTTTGCGGTGTGTTTTTTGGGATCCGATGAGCTTTGAGTTTATGACCAGATCTATTTTATCCATGAAAGTTATTTGAGTTTTGATCTCTTATATGCATGATTTCTTATAGCCTCGTATTTCTACTTCAAATCTTTTGTTTAGTTAGGCTGACTAGATCGATTTTTCTTGCCATGGGAAGAGGTTATTTGTGATGGGTTCGATCTTACGGTGCTCAATTTCAGTGACAGAAGTGTTGGGGAACGTAGTAATTTCAAAATTTTCCTACGCACACGCAAGATCATGGTGATGCATAGCAACGAGAGGGGAGAGTGTTGTCCACGTACCCTCGTAGACTGTAAACGGAAGCGTTATGAGAACGCGGTTGATGTAGTTGTACGTCTTCATGATCCGACCGATCAAAGTATCGAACGTACGACACCTCTGAGTTCAGCACACGTTCAGCTCGGTGACGTCCCACGAACTCTGATCCATCAGAGCTTCGAGGGAGAGTTCCGTCAGCACGACGGCGTGATGACGGTGATGATGATGCTACCGACGCAGGGCTTCACCTAAGCACCGCTACGATATGACCAAGGTGGATTATGGTGGAGGGGGGCACCGCACACGGCTAAAAGATCAACTGATCAACTTGTGTGACCATGGGGTACCCCCTTCCCCCGTATATAAAGGAGTGGAGGAGGGGGAGTGCCGGCCCTCTACTATGGCGCGCCCTGGGGAGTCCTACTCCCACCGGGAGTAGGATTCCCCCCCCCCCCTTCCATGTAGTAGGAGTAGGAGAGAAGGAAAGGGAAAAGAGAAGACAAGGAAGGAGGGGGCACCGCCCCTCCCCCAAGTCCAATTCGGACTAGGCCTTGGGGTTGCGCAGCCTCCCCTCTCTCTTTCCCCTAAAGCCCAATAAGGCCCATATACTCCCCGGCGAATTCCCGTAACTCTCCGGTACTCCGATAATACCCGAACCACTCAGAGCCTTTCGGATGTCCGAATATAGCCTTCCAACATATCGATCTTTACGTCTTGAACATTTCGAGACTCCTCATCATGTCCCTGATATCATCCGGGACTCCGAACAACCTTCGGTACATCAAAACACATAAACTCATAATACCGATCGTCACAGAACGTTAAGCGTGCGGACCCTACGGGTACGAGAACTATGTAGACATGACCGAGACACATCTTCGATCAATAACCAATAGCGAAACCTGGATGCTCATATTGGCTCCTACCTAATCTACGAAGATCTTTATCGGTCAAACGGCATAACAACATACGTTGTTCCCTTTGTCATCGGTATGTTACTTGCCCGATATTTGATCGTCGGTATCTCAATACCTAGTTCAATCTCGTTACCGGCAAGCCTCTTTACTCGTTCTATAATGTAGCATCCTGCAACTAACTCATTAGTCACATTGCTTGCAAGTCTTATAGTTATGTGCATTACCGAGAGGGCCAGAGATACCTCTCCGATACACGGAGTGACAAATCCTAATCTCCATCTATGCCAACTCAACAAACACCATCGGAGACACCTGTAGAGCATCTTTATAATCACCTAGTTACGGTGTGACGTTTGATAGCACACAAGGTGTTCCTCCGGTATTCGAGAGTTGCATAATCTCATAGTCAGAGGAACATGTATAAGTTATGAAGAAAGCAGTAGCAATAAAACTGAACAATCATTATGCTAAGCTAACAGATGGGTCTTGTACATCACATCGTTCTCTAATGATGTGATCCCATTCATCAAATGACAACACATGTCCATGGCTAGGAAACTTAACCATCTTTGATTAACGAGCTAGTCAAGTAGATGCATACTAGGGACACTCTATTTTTCTATGTAATCACACATGTACTAAGTTTCCGGTTAATACAATTCTAGCATGAATAATAAACATTTATCATGATATAAGGAAATATAAATAACAACTTTATTATTGCCTCTAGGGCATATTTCCTTCAAGAAGGGCATATGACACGTATGTATCGTTGCTATTAAGGATAACAAGATGGGGTCTATTCCTACATGAATAGATCTTGTCTACATCATGTCATCGTTCTTATTACATTACTCCGTTTCTCCATGAACTTAATACACTAAATGCATGCTAGATAACGGTCGATGTTTGAAGTAATAATAGTAGATGCAGACAAGAGTCGGTCTACTAATCTTGGACGTGATGCCTATATAATGATCATTGCCTAGATATCATCATAATTATTTGAAGTTCTATCAATTTCCCAACAGTAATTTTCTTACCACCATATGGTATTTTTCTGAAGAGAAGCCACTAGTGAAATCTAAGGCCCCCGGGTCTCTTATTTATCATATTTGCCTTCGAGATCTATTTTTATTCGCTTTTATTTTCAGATATATTAATCCAAAAACCCAAAAATACCTTGTTGCAATTTTTTGTTATTTATCTTATCTAACTTTCCCCTGAGATCTATTTATCCAATCTACTACAATTTATCTATCTTTTTACTCGGAAGGGACTGACAACCCCTCTTTTGCGTCAGGTTGCTAGTATTTATTCTTTGTGTGCAGGTACCATTTACATATCACTTCTAGGGATAACCCTAGTAGTAGCGCTTGAAATATTCATAGAAGTAGCGCTGGGTCCAGTGCTACCACTAAGGCGCCACAGCTAACTAGTAGCAGTAGTGCTGGAAAGGGAGCGCTACTGCTATACCTAGTTAGCAGTAACGCTTTCCTTTGGACAGTGCTACTTCTACTTGTAAGTACCAGTAGCGCTTGTTCTAAAAAGCGCTGCTGCTAATTTTTCCTGTATTTTTAAAAATACAGCTTATTTTCATTGTGTGGTTTTATATACAGTACTTTCATCATATGATTTTATGACCATGATTACTTATTATATATAGCAGTGGGTAAAATGAACGTGGAGTAGATTCAAGTGGAGGCAACATGTGGTGCATGTCGAAAGTACTACTAATCCAAACTAGATCATGTTTGGATTAGAGTAGTACTTTCGACATGCACCACATGTTGCCTCCACTTGAATCCAACATGTGGTGCATGTCGAAAGTACTACTCCAATCCAAACTTGATCTAGTTTGGATTAGTAGTACTTTTGACCTGCACCACATGTTGCATCCACTTGAATCTACTCCACGTTCATTTCACCCACTGTTATATATAATAAGTAATCATGCTCATATAACAACTTAGCATCATGCATCATGGATCATAATAATAAATAACTCATCATTGGTATCATAATAACAAGTCATACTCATCATCATCGATCATACAACTTCTACTCGATACCATGTCATCATCATAGTCATATAACCAATCCTACTTAGTTGTTCTTAGCACATGATCATGAGTATTATTACCTAGGACCTACTACCTTCTCTTAGGTAAAATAGCATAAAACAAGATAGGCCCTGACTCTCCATTATGGAGAATGGAGATTATCCTGTCTTCAATTCTTGCCTTTCGCACAATGTTGCTTCCAAGTACCTCCTTAGGACTGTCCATACATTTTTCCCAATCTTTGATTTTCATGTCTCCACTTCTTTTAGAAATCCAATATGGACAGGTGAGATTCGTATGATGACCTGGCCGTATGTTCAAAACATCAAGGTGACCATTCTGATACATCAGATGAGGCACACAATCATTCAGGATTTTCTGTTGAAAAACATAGTAATAACTTCGTAGTTAGCAATGTAGTTAAGTTTTAAAAGAATTTATGCAAAAGATGCACGGATGTCGTAATACTAAAAAAATCTTACCATGGAATCTCCATGGATGTTACCGTAGTTCAACACGTGCACTAGTGGCACGTATTGACCATAATGTGGAGGAGTTTTATAATAGATATTGTAATTCTCAAGATCAGTACAAAATGCGACCAGATGATTTTTCTCCTGATAAGTTAACTCAGAGCCATCGGTGTAGTAGGTTCTGTCTACCATGTTCCGTACATTGTTTGAACAATGAAAATAAGCTATCAATGGAAATAAGCTGTCAACTATTTTGAAATGGACAATATAAATTAGTTAATAACTATGTTTGAGAAACTCACTACCTGTAGAATTGGAAGCATATCAATAAGGACCCAAATGTCCATATTGTCTTGTTCGATGTTAGGATCACCAAGATCCATGGTGACAAGCATACCCTCATAAAAACCATACATCTTGCAAAGTGCTTCCCAATTTTTGCAACCAAAATGGGTTACGCTCTCAGAATTATACAGATTTACTTCAAAATCCACATCATGATGGGTCCTTAGATGAATTTTCTTTGTTTCAAAATTTTCATGGTCATCAAAACCCATCCTCTCCAAGACAGAGCATCTTGGATGGCATGGGATAAGCTACTCAAATTGTAAAAGATGAAAATTACACGTTGAAATAGTTGAGGTCATGCTTAATTATGAACAAAACACTTTTCGTCGTTGCGTATCGTTTCAACATCGAAGGTCTCCTGGAGCTTAATGCTGAAGCGCCGATCTTCGTCCAGGTGAGTCCTGTCGCACATATCTCGGTCGTCGTTGCACCAGCTGCACTCCCCCGGGAGACTTTCGTCGTCCGATGACGACATTTCCTACATTCATAATTCAAAGATTAAACTTGTACAATTCAATATTTGTACTATAAAAATTAAATTAGAACATTATTATTCATCACGGGTTGACTATCGGTCTGCTGAGTCTATATGGTGGAGACTCTCCCTCACTGATTCCTCTCTGACATTTACGACCGTCGGTGATGGTCGTTACTCCTCCTTCCCCTAGTGCATAACAAAGGTCTAACACAAGGAGAAGAAGGAGAAACGACCCCCACAACAACAGTCAGGATTCTTCGTCCTCTCTCATATATGGTGGATACACTCCCTCATAGATTTTTCGACCGTCGGTGATGGTCGTTATTCCTCCTTCCCCTAGTGCATAACAAATGTCTAGCACAAGGAGAATAAGGAAAAAGGACCCCCACGACAACATTCGGGCTTCTTCATCCTCTCTCATATATGGTGGATATACTCCCTCACTGATTTTTCGACCTTGGGTGATCGAGCCTCGACAGACTTAAAGTCAACCCAAAATGTTGTTTAATTATTTTTCGAGAAAATCCAGGCCACTCGATATTTCCTACATATTCTAGCACAAGTCATGCCAGACTTCATGGAAAAATCCAGCATGACCTTTGCTAAAAAATGACATATCGAGTGCCTGAAATTTGCCGGAACGGAAATTAATCAACACTCCGAAAAAACATAGGCCACTATAGGAGGTGTAACCTGCAAACATGGCCGACAACTTGGGCAAGCACATATCCTATTTCAGAAACACAAGATATACATGTTTATATCTACATCATATGGGCAAGCACATATCTAAATCGTAAAATAAATTAGTATTCAAATTAGCATTCATTCAATAAGAAAAACTAAATCATCTCTTTCGTCCGTACATCGTCGAATATTATCAATAATAGATCTCGAATAGTATCTTACATATAACATCACTAATACAGCTAAAACCATAGCGAACGATAGGTATCGGCGCGGGCGGTGGACACCCAAAGAGAAGGAACCATCATAGGATCATAGCTCCAGTGAGATCCCTGAAGAACCTCCCAAGTATTGGAGAACCTGCCCTCCAATGCAACCATGTAGCGACGGACATGCTCGTCCTCCTCGCTCACACGATGATGTACCACCTCTGCGAGGTCCTCAAGCCTCCGCACCGTCACTGGCCCACACTACCGCCACCAAAAAAGGTTCGGGTCAATGACGGTCTAGCTCCCCACCAAGTTGCGCCCCTTGAAAGGTAGCACCTCCCAGTACCAGCCCGGCGGAGCCCAGTCCCGGATATGGCTCCTCACCAAGCCCAGGCCTCCTCCGCCGAGTCAACGACGAGGATGCGGGATAGGAATTGTCGACGTCGATGTGGGAATAATTGCTTTAACTAAAAAATAACAACAAATGTGACACCTAAAACACCTAAATTCTATTAACTACACCTAATTAAAAACCTACATTTTGAACATGATTCGATCATAACTAGGGTTCATACTATATTATTCTAATATTAAACACCTAAAATACCTAAATTAAATTAACAACATGGGGTGGCTGCTCTCACCTCGATCGAGGTCGGAGGGGGTTGGTGATGGGGACGACGGCGGGGATGATGCAGGGGCTCCTTGATTTCTGCAAAAACAAAATATAAACAAAAACATTATTATCGTCATCTTAGGACTTAGTGGAACTCCATAAGCTACATTAAATTATTATATTCAAATTTACTTATAATTTCTTATTCTATTCAAATTTACTTATTCAAATTTTCTAAAAAAATTCTATTCTATTCAAAACACCTACATTTACTTATTTTTTTTCAATTTCATATATTATTCTATTCAAATTTACTTATTCAAAATTTCTAAAAATTTCCTATTCTATTCAAAAGACCTACATTTACTTATTCTTTTCAAATTACTTATTCAAATTTTCTAAAAACAAAATATACTAAAAACATACATTTACTAAAAACAAAAACCTACATTTAACAAAAACTAAAACCTATTTACAGAAAGGGGGAGGAGGAGGTGTGGGAAGAGGCCAGGATGATGGGAAGGAGGAGGAGAGAGAGCAGGAGGGGGAGGAGGAGAGAGGAGGGAGGAGGAGGGAGGAGGAGGAGAGAGCAGGAGAGGGAGGGGGAGGAGGAGGAGGAGGGGGCCGCCGACGCCGAAGAGGGAGGAGGAGGAGGGAGGGATAGACCTTGGGGTGGAGGAGGAGGACGGCGACGGCGGCGAGGGCGACGGAGGCAACAGAGAGGCGACGAAGGCGAGAGTGTGAGGGGGAGAGTGAGAGGATGTGCGGGCCAGTTAATTTGGATAAGGGCCCTTAGTGGTAGTGCTTCTCCTTAAAAAGCGCTACTGCTAAAATCTATAGCAGTAGCGCTTTAGGAAGAAAAGCGCTACTGCTAAAATCAATAACAGTAGCGCTCTCTGTATAAAAGCACTACTGCTAACGCTAAGCATGTAAAAAATTTCAAAAATACATTGGTCATAAATGATCTTTTTGTGTAGAATCTAAATTGTCAATGGGAATCTTCTCCGAACCGGAGAAGATTCCTATTGTGGCCACAGATCCTACACATAGAGTTCAATGAAGACCAAGTGGTTGTGATCGTTTGAGAAGCACCATATTTAAGGTGGTAAAAATTCCGTTCACTGAGTGAGGTGGGACTAAACTTTGGTCTTATTAGGAGGGGACTGAATATATCAGTAGCGCTGGTAAGGGAAAAAGCGTTGTTGCTAAGATCAATAGTAGTAGCGCTTTTTTTCCATCAGCGCTACTAGTATCCCTAGCATACCTGGAACGGTCTGTCAGTTTTAGTAGTAGCGCGTTTTCCATTTCCGGCGCTACTGCTGTGCCATAGTAGCAGCGCTTGTAGTGCAACAGCGCTACCACTAAGTAGCAGCAGCGTTTACTCTTTTCCAATGCTACTACTATGCTACTGTGTATAAGAATTTTCTTAGTAGTGTAGTGTTGTGTGGTTCTCCTACTGGTTCGATAACCTTGGTCTCATCACTGAGGGAAATACCTACCGTAATTGTGTTGCATCATCCCTTCCTCTTTGGGGAAATACCGACGTAGTTCAAACCGCATCAAAAGGAATTTCTGGCACCGTTGCCGGGAAGACATCATCAACATCTATCGGGTTCCTAAGCACAAACCTCATCTCCTTGCGACTTACATTATTTACCATTTGCCTCTCGATTTCATCTCCCCTACTTCACAAAAAATTGGCATTTTATTCATCCTCTTTTTCATCGCCATTTTCTCGTCAGATCTATTTATGAGTGCAACCTTTCTTTCCTACTTTGTCTTTATGGCTAGCATAACTACCCGTCCTTTGTCACCAGATTTGGAAGTTCTATACTTCAAGCAAAAATAAGGAGAAAATTTGAAAATGCTTGGTATAGATTAATGGAATTTTGTCGCATTAGCAATCTTAAAGGAGATGCAAAGATTTTGCTTCAAATTTTTTATATAGGATTAGCTTTGCATCATAGTCAACTTTTGGATTTTGCCGCTAAAGGGGATTTTATCAAACTTGATGCTAATGCTGCTTATGAGATCCTAGAGGGAATCTTGGGAATCCCACCAACCAAATAGGGGATTTCTTTTACTCAAGAAGGGGTCCAAATTTTAGACAAGTTGAGTGATTTTCAAAAACATATGGACGAGTTGCGAAAATATAATGAGCCTCTCAAACATATTAGTGGAAACCTCAATCACATGAATACTTTCATTACTCTTTGCAATAGACGGTTGGATATTTTTGATCTCAAGATGGTTTCCTTTTTTGAGAATTTAGGGAAGTGTAAAGATCCTCCCGGGTTTGAGAAAGCCCTTACAAAAGTTTCCAAAACTACAAATAACAATACTTAGATCTTTGCACTATGCCTAGCTAGGGCCATAAAACGATAGTGCTTGTTGGGAGGCAACCCAATGAATAAATTTTATTTTTTGCCTTTTTCTTTCTGTTCTTGAGTGTTTGCACAATTATGCTACTGTTATGATTGTGTTTTTTATGTTTTAATTAGTGTTTGTGCTAAGCAAAGCCGTTGGGATCATGTTGGGTGATAGTTGATTTGATCTTGTGGAAAAACAGAAACTTTTGGACCCAGTAAAACAATTTTAGTTTCTAACAAAAGCACGATAAAATCCTGATTTTTGTACAAAAGATTGATATACAAATTTCCACGTTGTCCTTATTTTTCAGAATTTTTGGATTTAAAACAGTATTCATAGTTTTCAGATTGTTACAGACTGTTCTGTTTTTGACAGATTCTGTTTTCTATGTGTTGTGTGCTTATTTTGATGAATCTATGGTTTGTATTGGAGGGTATAAGCCATGGTAAAGTTGGAATACAGTAGATATAATGCAAAAATAAAATATGAATGGGTTTTCATGAATATTTAGAGTAGTGATTTGCTTTATTATACTAACAGATCTCACAAAGGTTTTGTTGAGTTTTGTGGGACTGAAGTTTTCAAGTTTTGGGCGAGATCACGATGGATGAAAGAATAAGGAGTAAGAAGATCCTAAGCTTGGGGATAGATACCCCATGGCATCCCAAGCCATTATCTAAAGAAGAAGAAAGCAACTAAGCTCGGGGATGCCCCCGAGTGGCATCCCCTCTTTCTTCTAACGACCATCCGTATTTTACTTGGAGCTATATTTTTATTTGTCACATATCATGAGTTTTTCTTGGAGCATCTTCAGTCTTTGCTTGTTTTGATTTTTATTTTGTGTCATCTATCTTTGCTAGACACATCTATTTGAGAAAGCCAAAACTATGCTATGATTTGTTAGAATTGCTCTATGTGCTTCACTTAATCTTTTTTAGCTATGGAATTGCTCTAGTGCTTCACGTATATCTTTTTGAGCACGGTCCGCTTTTGTATTTTTGAAGAAATACTCTAATGCTTCACTTAGATTTATTTGAGAGTTAGTATTTTTTAAGAAATTATCTCATGCTTCACTTATATTATTTTGAGAGAAGAAATTTTTATGCTCATGTTCTTCACTTAGATTTGTTTGAGCTATTAAAAGCAACATATAAAGCTAGTCCCAAAGTGATAGATATTCAAGGGGGATATAATAAAAACTTTCATGAAGATCATTGGAGAAATTAAACTTGATTCTTTGTAATAGTTTGGTGATATGATGATATAATATGTGAGTCATGTTGATGAGTAATTATGGTTTAGTAAGAATATTGATGTTAAGGTTTGTGATTCCCTATGCAGCACGAAAGTCAATAGTTATGCAATGAAATTACATCCTACTTGGGGTGCATTATTCGGTGTTAGTTATGCCTAATGCTCGCTTATGAGATTTTTCATTTCTTGGTTGGATGCTTCTCAATCTTTTTCTAGCCTTCAATTGTACTAAGTATGATTACTACTTGTGCATCCAAAATCCTTAAACCCAGTTTTTGCCATATGAGTCCACTATACCTACCTATATGCGGTATTTTCGTGCCGTTCTAAGCAAATTTGTATGTACCATCTATAACTTTCAAAATAAATTTCCTTTTTGTGTGCTCGTACCGCTCTTGAAACGGTAGGGGGTGGCCGATATTTTTCCATGCTAGATGTGTTATTCGCAAGATGAATGTTTATTCACTTGTCATTCGCAAGATGCTTTTATTTTTAGATCTATTAATCCAAAAACCCAAAAATACCTTGCTGCAATTTTTTGTTATTTTTCTTATCTCACTTTCCCGCGAGATCTATTTATCCAATCTACTACAATTTTATCTATCCTTTTACCCGGGAGGGATTGACAACCCCTCTTTTACGTCGGGTGGCAAGTATTTGTTCTTTGTGTGCAGGTACTATTTACATAGTGTTGCGTGGTTCTCCTAGTGGTTCGATAACCTTGGTCCCACCACTAAGGGAAGTACCTACCGTAGTTGTGCTGCATCAGCCACCTCATTGGGGAAATACCAACATAGTTCAAGCCACATCAGTGACCCAACAATGCACGTGTCGGTCAGCAGCGAGTGTAACCGAGTCGTAGTGAGGCTACAAAGGACTCCAGTAAACACCACGTGACATTTCCCTGTAGCGACAGACACAAGAGCTAAGAAAGATATATGCTGGTCAATCCATGTGTTCCAGATGGAAGCACTAGGAGGCATTTCCCCATAAGGAAGGCTACCAAGAACAGACAACTAGGTGTCGGATCCCACACATACCAAAGCATTTCAATAACATACACACAATATGCTCGATATGTGTAGATGCAACATGGCATCACAACATAACTATACGACTCAAATATTTATTCAAAAGGCTTCGAGGAGCCATACATAACATGATATTACAAACAGGGGTCACATGACCAATCATACAAGGAAAACAAGGAATAGAAGCATAACATGTTTGAGTACAGACAACTACAAATGAAAAAGGCTGAGAAACCCGACTAACTACAAGACCCTCCCAAGGGTACAAGATTGTAGCTGGGATACAAGCTACTCATCGAAGTCCACCTAGAACTACTAATAAGACTGAAGTCTTCTCTGCAAAAACGTAAATTAAGCAAAACATGATTACCAATGTACTCAGCAAGCCTTACATTAGAACTAACTATATTTTATCAGTATCAGAATGGGTGGTGGAGTTTAACTGCAGCAAGAAAGCTTTGACTCAGTGGCTATCCTGTACTATGACAACCCGTAATTTCTTTGAAGTGGGAAAGCGCACACGAGTCCACTAATCACCACCACAACACATAACTATGGATTCTATCCCATCTCCATATGATAAGGCCATCCATAACACTCACACTTATCTTGCGCATTTTAGAGTGTCCACTTTGAATTGTTTAAGACCATATAAGTCTCCAAATAGTCCATATCCGAGGACGTGGCTATTCGAATAGATCATATTACCCTGCGAGGGTGTACTTCTTCACACACGCTCTCACCAGTAACCACCATATAAACGTCATGTATCTCGACAACCTTCAAGTAGAAACCTGACTAACCACGCAAGACTCTAGTCCAACTTTATTGCCTACCTGAGGCTGAACCCGCAAGGGAAGTCCCGCTGAAGTTTCCATTACGGTGCCAAACGATGTGTGCACGGTTACCAAGCCCACCTCGCTGGGTGGAACTGCGCTCGGTATAGCGGGCCACAGTGCCTAGTCTATCCCAAGCCCACTGGTACCAAGTGCCACTTGGTAGAAAAATAGCACAACCTATAAACGCCATAAACTAGTTGCAACTCCTAGATAGAGATCAAGGCGATTAATAAGTTGAGAGGGGTCATTGGTTTCGAGCCCAATGTGTGGTAGTATTTGTCTTGGATAACATAAACATGACTTAGTTCTTAAGGACGGTATCAATGAGACAACCCACCAAGTACTTCTACATGGCATCTCATCACTACCTTTACCGAATTGTGTTCACACACTTGGCTCCCATCATCAGAACACGATTCACTCCAATCCAACTCTGAGATGAACCATACCTGACAAAACTCTAAGCTTAGCAAGCATAACAGACATAATGGTAAATGTCACAATATGGGATCAAGAAACTCCTAACCATGCTAGTAACGTTTTATTATTTACTATGGCAAACATAGGTCATGTAGAGGAAGTGGGTTCAGCTATCGCAATAAGTAATAGTTGAAATGTTGTTGTCTAAATTCAGTAAAGGAGAGCAGGCGCGAGAGAGTGGGATTGTATCGGAATGTCTTAAAGATCAACAAAGTAGCACTGCTCCTCACATAGATATGCAGTGCCACTCGCAAGAGCAGAACCTATCAAGAACGCAGTACTGGAGAGACAATCAATACACAACAAATGCAACAATATGATGCATGATGATGACATTGAAAAGATGCTATGGATTGTGCTAATGCAACTAGCAACAAGTTAAATGAAGCTCATTTGAATCAAGGATTCAAATACAACTCCAAACTTAAGCATTTAAAATGCCCTTTATGTGTTTCTACGTATACAATAGGTATAGATTGGTTTGTCATGCATGAAAATGGTACATATGGATAGCTTGATTTTTTCTTATAATTTTGCATATATAAATTATTTCAATCTAAGCTACGCTTGAATTTCTATGAATTTTACTAGTGTAAACAATTTCTGGAGTCTCCTGGATTATATATAATCCAGAAAATCACTAACCGCATCAGCAATGCATCACTATTGCATCATCAAGTCAGCCATCAGGAGAGTCGAACGTGTGGGCTCCACAGGTCAGTGGCACAACGTTAACAGGGGTTTATTTAGCCTAACTAAATATTTTTCATGTTAATTAAGAAGATAGTGCCCACCTATCGGTGTCACCAGGGGGTAATTAGCCCTAATTTAATTATTTGACTGGCGGGACGTACCAGTCAGTGGCTCAGGTGGCGGAGTTCGCCGCCCGTGACCACGAGACACGGCGGTGTCTGCATTTTCGGCCACGGTAGCGACGACTGAGAGCACCAGGGCGTAGCTCATGGTTGGCCGCATCCAGGGGAGGCGAAATGAGGGCGCATGATGGTCAGAGCTCGCCAGAAACAAGCTTGTGGCGGCGGACGGGATACGAGCTCAACGGATACGGCGACACGGCACGCGACAGGAGAAGCGGCTACTTGCTACTTGCTACTTGCTCCTGGAGCTGTGATTAGCACGAAGACGCGCATGGATGCGAGCTCCGGTGGCTATAACGACAGCGGCAGAAGCTACGGCCATGGCAGCGGACGGAGCTAGAGCATGCAAAAGGGAGGGGGGAGAGGTTCGGAGCAGGAACTCATAGTGAGGTCGAAGGGAAGGTGAGCGGCTCGGGGGAGGCTCTGCAGGCGACGAATGGACGTCGATGATCCACGGTGGCCGAGGAGAAGATGATGATGGTAGCGATGTTGCAGGGCTTCCGTCGAAGCATGGCTCAGCGGAGAGCTTCAACATGATGAGACATAGCTCAGGGACATGGCGAGAAGGCTCGGGGTGGCTGTGGCCGTGGCGGTGCACGGCGGCGCTCTTGTACATGGCCGGGTCGACGGAAGAGAGAGAGAGAGAGAGAGAGAGAGAGAGAGAGAGAGAGAGCAGAGGAGAGGATGAGCACGGGGTGAGAATGAGAGTGGCTGGGGGGTTGTGTGGCGTCTCCGGCGAGTCGCGGGAGTAAGCATGGAGGCTGGAGGTGGCCAGCGCGCATGCGCACACGCGGTGGCCACACACTCGTCCTCCTAGTGTGGTGGAGAAGACAACAAGTCTGCACTGGGTGGGCTGGGCCGGCCAGCTACAGTGCTGGGCTGCAGGGGAGTTCTCTCTCTATGTGTGTCTTTTCCATTTTCTTTCTATTTTTTAATTTCAGCAGTCTGTTTTGAGTTAGTTTTTAAACCAAATCAATTTTGTACCTTCTAAAAATTATTATGTTGCTTGATACATTATATTCAGAGCCACTCACAAGTTTTCATAATTATTGGTGTTACTAAAAGTATTTATAGCATTTAAATAGCTCCAATTCAAATACCTATTAAATTCTTTCAAAGCCCAAACATGACCAGAAAACTGTTGACCATTTTGGTCTAGGTTTTCACCTTGTGCAATAAATCATGAAAACTTTTGAAGGGCATTTCGGGTTCATTGAAAAAGATTTTTCTTGAACCTGCACTACACAACGACACTCAAAGCAGCGTCCGACAATTTATCGGCATAGATCACCTAAGGCGACATATTTTGTGTCGGCAAAGACATTTCTCGAAGAAAAGAAGGTGTTGCATATAGTCCTGCTGGGAAAGGTATACGCTAACAGAAAATATATGTCGACAGAAATTACGCCACCATTGGTGAGGTTTACGCCGATAGACATTTCTACAGTGACATACCACTCTATACCGATAGTTCATATGAAAAAAGTACTACGTCGACAGATTATGTGATGGCATAGCTACGTCGACAGTTTTCTGATACTACATATGCCGCAAGATAGTGCATCGCCTATATCTATGCTGAGAGTTATTCTGCTATTGTGTTATTCCAACAAATAATGTGGCATGCAACCCTTCTACCGACACACTTAATGCGAGGGTTATACATCTCAGCATAAATGCAAAAACACCATTATTAACATGAAATTAAGATCATGCTATTCAATTCATGTTCAGTATGCAATACAATTACACTCTTCTATTAATCACGAGATAACAGCCAATCCATTCATTCAAGATATCTAGATGATTCCAATTGCACTCTTCCATTCATTAGAAGATAACAGTCAATGCATTCATTCAACATATATAGAAGATTCACTAGTTTTCTTCACTCAAGTTAGCTACAGACATTAAGGAAATACCCAAGTCGACATAGGTCACCTAAGGCAACACATATTGTGTCGGCAAAGACCTTTCCCGACGAATAGAAGGTGTCGCCTATAGTCCTGCTAGTAAAGGTATACGTCAACAGAAAAAAATATGCCGACAGAAATTATGCCACCATTGGTGAGGTTTACGCCGACAGACATTCCTACAGCGACAGACCACTCTATGACGACATTTCGTCTGACACAGTACTATGCGATGGATAGTGTGATGCCATAGCTACGCCGACAGTCTTTCTGATACTACATATGCCAACAGATAGTGTAGGATGCTGCTAATGCGACAATACGATCAGAGACCCTTCGACGAAACTGTGTGCGATGCAATAATCGCAAACGGTGGTGTAAAAAATCATCAAAAAAGGTGCAAAATGTTTGCGATGACGGATGCATCAAACATGGTTCAGATTATAGTTGTGTGTGTGATTCACGGCATACAGTTCAGTTCAGTTAACCATTTTCGATGAGGAGGAACAAAAGAAACGGGCAGCCAGATGAAGGTGTGTGTGCGATATACAACATACGGTTCACTCGGATGAACTATTTGTGATTAGGCAACACAAAAGAAACGAGCATCCAGATGAAGGTGTGTGCGATATAAAGCATACGGTTCACTCGGATGAACTGTTTGTGATTAGGCAACACAGAAGAAACGGTCAGCCAGATCAAGGTGTGTGCGATGTATGACATGCGGTTCACCTGGCTGAACTGTTTCCGTTGAGAAAAGAGAGCATAAACGGTTCAATATAACAAATACCATAAATAGTGCAAGGTTCAAATTCAAAGATTACAACGCCCAAATTCAAACATTGCAAGCTACATCATTTCTAAAAAGGGATCAACCGCTGATAAGTCATGTATGAGTTTGACACAATAACTTCCAATTGCTTTGCCATATGCTCTTCCAATACAAAGTTTGGTATTTTTGGAGGCACTTCCATTCTGCAGTACCAGCCGTTTCTGATAATCATACCATTGATCTTTCCTAATTAAATGCGTGTTCAACCTCAATACCCTCAGCACCTTTGCTCTGGCAAGAAAGAACATGTCGAGTGTAATCTTTGGTGGGGTCCCTTGGTAGGAGTTTAAAGTAATATTTGAGAGATGCAGAGCCAGGCATTCGATGTGATTGTCGTTATCAACATCTTCCATCAGGCCTAATATGCACTGCAAAAGAACAGAACGTGTTAGTGCCTACATGCAGTTTTGAACACTGCTACACGCCCGTTTGGTTTGCAGGATTTGTAAAATGCACCAACATGCCATCTTTGATATGGCATGATAAACATGGGCATTAATTTGATTACAGTCTAGAAACATGTATCCTTCTTCACAAGAGGTTGGGTTGAATGAAAAATTCCCTAAGAAAACCAGTACAGATGAATCCAAAGGAGAAATGCTTAGGGACGATTGTAACCATATGAATAAAGCAACCAATATGGGGTGGGGTGTATGTCCTAAAATCCTCCAAAATTCCTTCAGAAATCGTAGTGCATTGTCATTGTAAACTTGGGAAAATGTGCAAAAAATTAAACTCCCTTATGGTTAACATTTAAGAGGAAAGGAACATCACCTCGATATACAACTTCTTCAGGCACGAAGAGCATCTCAGGCAACTGAAAACTTGGTCCAGGTTGGGGACGGCAGATTCTAGTGCCAAGACCTTCACCGTGCCCAGAGTCTGGGTGAAGCTTCGCTGGATGACAGACGAACATACATCTTCAAAACTAGAAATAACGTTAATATCAAGGAGAGGTATATAAGGTGACTGTTGTACTTGAAAGTTCTAGTATTTGACAGACGAGTGGCCCACCACTTTCAATTTCGGTGCAAAAATAACAATGATTCTTGTTGGACCTTGTTGATCAACTACAAGTAATCTCTCAAGTGAAGGTGTGTCCTGGATGACCATATTGTGGTCCACCTTTTGTGATCTCTCGTTGCAGCACCAGCAACACACATAAGTAGTGCGGAGAGTCCTGGAGGTGATGTGCAAGGTACTCAACCAATTCATCGCCTGAAGACAAAGGAACTCGAGTGCAGTATAGCCACGGAGCAGGCGCTCCATGTAAACCTTTGGGATGTGGACGGCGACGAGCTCAAGGTGCTTCTGTCATGGTAGAAAAAGAGCGGGCGCGTCATTAAGGGGGGATGGCAGTTCATGAACTTGCCGAGGCGCAGCGTGGGCGTGAAGCGGAGCCCGGACGTTGGCAGCAAGCTCATATGCCCATCATTATAACTTAGGTTCTCCAGTTGATCTATGGCGCGGGATCGGAACCACTCATCAAGCTTGGCTCGCTCCTTGCCATTGGAACAGAACTTGCCCGCGATAAGGCCTTTGATTGGGCCATGGTGACTGTCGAGGATATGGGAGAACGCATCCAAGCTTTGGTGATAGCCATGCCAGAGCTTGTGTTCGTGGAGGCGGTCGACAGGGGTGCGGAGCCATAGGGTGCGCCACCGTCGGGAAACGGCGGCTGTCCTCGCCTGATTTTGGATTGGGAGGAGGGATATGATGACTCTGAACATATCATCGGGGAGGTTGTTGATGAAGTCTAGGCCTGTTGGAGTCGCTTGCGGTTCTTTCTCGACTCGCCTCCGCTTGTTGGCAGCCTCATTCTCCACCTCGTCAGCGGGGACGGAAACCTCTGTCTCCATATTGACGTCGAGCTCTGGTGCTTCAGCAGCCCCGGTGTCGCCACTCCCTCCGATGGGGCGCTTCGGCGGCATCCTCGTACACTGACGGCCTTGAGGACTCAGAGGAGCGTCGAGGATGCGGGCAGAGAGAGGAATTGTGTGTGTGGCGAGGATGGGGGGTGTGGCCGCTCGGTGGCGCCATTAATATAGACCAGTGGGAGCGAGGCGGGCGGCGGTCCAAGGCTGTCTTGCTTCCCGGTGAGAACGACTGCTTAATCTCTAATATGAATGAAATATATGCTTAATTAGTGAAGTTTAGTTGCAAAAAATAGATAGTGATATTGATTTTTAGCTGCATATTTTGAAAAATCGTAGTGTCTCTTAGCTTAGCGCCGAAGTCTGACTTTAATTTGCATACCGTAATCTGAACTGTTTGCGTTGAAGAGATGCACAAATCCTGCGTTGAATAGCTTGTACGCTTCCCGGTGAGCCTGCGCACCGGACTGCGCTCACACGGCTCCCGTTCAGTCAAGCAGCTGTCCACACGGCACCTCCTATAGCCATTAAAATCAAGACACGTGGCGTCACGTGAATGGTTAACCGAATACACATGGTTTGAATTATACAAACGTTTGAGATATTAAAGTGGCAGATACTTTTTTTCAAAATGCCTTTGTTGGTAGTCATTATTCGAGTGCGCCTTCTCTGAAAACGGACACACAAAATACCACAGCATGTCGGGGGCCGCTCCATGATAGCATGCCAAGTTTTATAAATTTCAAACGAGTTTTGGATTTACTAGAATTAAAAAATCAGGCATCTCAACGTTTTGCCGGCAATCAACGGTACCCAGGTATTTGAAATTCATTCCCATTTCTTGCATGGGACCTAAGCATGCACCCAATGACACATATTTGATTTTTCAACCAATTTATATGCACTGGAGCATGTGCATCTAGTTCAAATTTTAATTATGCACATAAATGCATTGAAAACTTAGTTAATGCATAAAAATGTCCAAACGAACCCCGAAACATCACAAAAATTCACAGAACACTCATGTTGCTCTATGTTGACACGAGAAAAAAATTTAAAAGCAATAAGAGACAATGGATATCGTTTCGTCCCCAAAGGTGGGGCGTTCCCCACCGAAAACACTGGTAGAAAAAGGGCCTTTAGTCCCGGTTCGTAAGGGCCTTTAGTCCCGGTTCTGGAACCGGGACTAAAGTGTCTGTACTAATGCCCTGACCCTTTAGTCCCGGTTCAATCCAGAACCGGGACTAAAGGCCCTCCACCTGGCCGGTCCACCTTTAGTCCCGGTTGGTAACACCAACCGGTACTAAAGGAAATTTCCTGATTTTTTTTTGAATTTTTTTATTTTCAAATTTCTGAATTATTTTAACCTCTAATCTCTAATCACCCCTCATCACTGCTCAATTTAATCTCTAATCACCCCTCATCATTCCAAATCATCTCACTTTCCGAACGGTCACCCATCCTCTCACTACTCCAGCCTGAGCACGCTTAACTTCCGGGTTCTATTCTCCCTCGTTTCCAAGTCTGCACTTGTTGTTTTCCTGACAATAGTAAGATGTCAATCCTATTAACCCTCAGGAATTTAGCTTGAGCATGAAGTCACATATTTCACTGTTTGAGTTTAAAACTATAGTTCTAAAAAACAATAATTTTTTAGTAACACTAATATTTTTGAATAAGTAGTTTGACCATTGTTTGACCATAGTTTGACCATAGTTTGACCAGATTTGACCAAAATTCAAAAAAGGTGAAATAATTATTTAATAACACTAATATTCTTGAATAATTATTTAGTAACACTAATACTTCTTGAATAAGTATTTAAAAAACTGAAATTTAAAAAAACTGAAATTTGAGCATAACTTTTTTTCCTTTTGGAATTTGAGGATTCTAGAAATTTGCAAACAGGCCGTAGGCGGTCTCCATCGGATGTAACTTTTCGAGTAGATGATTTTTCATATAAAAAACTTTTTCATCCGAGTTCGTATGCAAAAGTTATGCGCATTTTACAAATTCCAGAGAGATTTTGTAAATAAAGTTGAAATTCATATTTGTAAATTTTTCCAACAACTAGACCACATATCACATGTGAAACTTATTTTATTTTATTTTATTGACATTTCCATCATTTTCTTTTATTTTTTTAAAAACTGAAAAGGCGATCCAGGGGGGGTATAGTTTGAAAATGGGACCTTTAGTACCGGTTCGTGGCACGAACCGGGACTAAAGGTCTCATCCCCATTATTCCCGGTTCGTGCCTCAAACCGGGACTAAAGGTCTAATCTTTAGTCCCGGTTTGTGGCACGAGCCGGGACCAATAGTTGTGGGCCAGGAGCGAGGCCCATTGGTCCCGGTTCATCCCACCAACCGGGACCAAAAGGTCTAGATGAACCGGGACTAATGCCTTAGCCGCACGAACCGGGACCAATGCTCACATTAGTCCCGGTTCTAGACTGAACCGGGACTAATGGGCTGAGCCGGCCTGGACCATAGCCCTGTTTTCTACTAGTGAAACCATCATGCTTGTTGTGAGAAGCTCTGGTTTGTGAGAAGCATATACCCAAACCTACCCCAAATGGGATAAAAATTTTACCACGGCATGTCGGGTGCCGCTCCATGATAGCATGCCAAGTTTCATGAATTTCAGACGAGTTTTGGATTTACTAGAATTTAGAAACCAGGCATCTCAACGTTTTGCCGGCAATCAACGGTGCCCTGGTGTTTCAAATTCATTCTCATTTCTTGCATGGGACCTAAGCATGCACCCAAGGACAGAGATTTGGTTTTTCAACCAAATTTATATGCACTGGAGCATGCGCATATAGTTCCAATTTGAATTATGCACATAAATGCATTGAAAACTCAGTTAATGCATAAAAATGTCCAGACGAACCCCGAAAAATAACAAAAATTCACAAACACTCCTGTTGTTCTATGTTGACACAAGAAAAAAAATGAAATCAATAAGAGGCAATGGATATCGTTTTGTCCCCAAAGGTGGGGCGTTCCCTACCGAAAACCATAATGCTTGTTGTGAGAAGCTCAGATTTGTGAGAAGCATATACCCAAACCTGCCCCAAATGGGACAAATTTTTTTACCACGGCATGTCGGGTGCCGCTCCATGATAGCATGCCAAGTTTCATGAATTTCAGATGAATTTTGGATTTACTAGAATTTAAAAACAAAGTATCTCAATGTTTTACCGACAATCAACGGTGCCCTGGTGTTTGAAATTCATTCCCATTTCTTGCATGGGACCTAAGCATGCACCCAAGGACAAATATTCTATTTTTGACCAATTTATATGCACTGGAGCATGTGCATGTAGTTCAAATTTGAATTATGCACATAAATGCATTGAAAACTCACATAATGCATAAATATATCCAAATGAACCCTGAAAAATCACAAAAATTCACACAACACTCCTGTTGTTCTATGTTGACACGAGAAAAAAATTGAAAGCAATAAGAGGTAATGGATATCGTTTCGTCCTCAAAGGTGGGACGTTCCCTACCGAAAACCATCATGCTTGTTGTGAGAAGCTATGGTTTGTGAGAAACATATACCCAAACTTGCCCCAAATGGGACAAAAAATTTACCACGGCATGTTGGTGCCGCTCCATGATAGCATGCCAAGTTTCATGAATTTCAGACGAGTTTTGGATTTACTAGAATTAAAAAACTAGGCTTCTCAATGTTTTGCCAGATATCAACGGTGCCATGGTGTTTGAAATTCATTTCCATTTCTTACATGGGACCTAAGAATGCACCCAAGGACAAAAAATTTATTTTTTGACCAATTTATATGCACTGGAGCATGTGCATTTAGTTCAAATTTGAATTATGCACATAAATGCATTAAAAACTCACTTAGTGCATAAAAATGTCCAAACGAACCCTGAAAATCACAAAAATTCACACAACACTCCTGTTGTTCTATGTTGACACGAGAAAAAAATTGAAAGCAATAAGAGGCAATGTGTATCGTTTGGTCCCCAATGGTGGCACGTTCCCTACCGAAAACCATCATGCTTGTTGTGAAAAGCTCCGGTTTGTGAGAAGCATATACCCAAACCTGCCCCAAAAGGGACAAATTTTTTACCACGGCATGTTGAGGCCGCTCCATGATAGCATGCCAAGTCTCATGAATTTTAGACGGGTTTTGGATTTACTAGAATTTAAAATCAGGCATCTCAATGTTTTGCCGGGTATCAACAGTGCCATGGTGTTCAAAATTCATTCCCATTTCTTGCATGGGACCGAAGCATGCACCCTAGGACAAAGATTTGATTTTTCGACCAATTTATGTGCATTGGAGCATGTGCATGTCGTGCAAATTTGAATTATGCACATAGATGCATTGAAAACTCACTAAATGCATAAAAATTTCCAAACGAACCCTGAAAAATCACAAAAATTCACACAACACTCCCGTTGTTCTATGTTGACATGAGAAAAACATTTGAAAGCAAAGAGGCAATGGATATCGTTTCATCCACAAAGGTGGGACGTTCCCTACCGAAAACCATCATGCTTGTTGTGAGAAACTACAGTTTGTGAGAAGCATATATCCATATCTGCCCCCAAATGGGACAAAAAATTTAGCACGACATGTTGAGGCCGCTCCATGATAACATACCAAGTTTCATGAATTTCAGACGTGTTTTGGATTTACTAGAATTTAAAAACTAGGCATCTCAATGTTTCGCCGGCTATCAACGGTGCCATGGTATTTGAAATTCATTCCCATTTCTTGCATGGGACCTAAGCATGCACCCAAGGACAAAGATTTGATTTTTCGACCAATTTATATGCAGTGGAGCATGTGCATGTAGTTCAAATTTGAATTATGCACATAAATGCATTGAAAACTCATTTAATGCATAAAAATGTCCAAACGAACCCTGAATAATTCCAATTCTTTCATGATCACTACAGATAAAAGGTTTAGCAATTCAAACACCGTCCATGGCTGCTGTGACCCCATTATGTAATTCAAATCAAGACGAAAAATCAAGTAGATTCCACAAAGTTTATTATAACCAACCGTGTGAGATGCGGCACAAAATATCTTCTGACCTTGTCTGAATAAGGGACCGTGTGTGATGCCACTTTGCACGCCAGTTTTTTTGGCTGAGGCGTTCCAAATTTTCGGCTTCCGCGGAAATATCTACCTCCCCCTCCTCCTTACCAAAAGCCACATTCCCCCCTTTTCGCCTTCCTTTCCAAGTTGAAACTTTTACTCTTTGCTTGCAGCGTCGCCGCCTCCTCTCCGGCGACCCTCCTTCACGCTGCTCAGCCTCGCCTATCCAGGAAGGTAATCCACAACCGACCCACATCCCCCTCCTCCTTCCACATCCCACAAGCCCCGACCACCGGCGCGAGCGCGCCACCTTCCACCAAAATCACCGACCCCTCCACCAAATAAGCGCCAGCCTAAGCCATCGTGCACACACTATAGCAAGGACCTCAAGGAGCATTTGGCAGCGGAGAAGCAAATCGCGGCCGCACGCGCGGATGAGGTCGTGATGGCTGCCAGTCGTGTCGACCCCCAGATCTTGGAGGAGCACCTCGCCGTCGACGCCACCGTTGATGCCTCGCACCCCGACGCCGCGACGCGGTTGGCTGCTTTAAACGACAGTTCGTGGCGTTTTCTCGAGGCCAACGTCGGTGCCTTCGATGAAGACTACGAGGTGTTTTCTCAGTGTGCACGTGCTTACGTCATCTCGAGAGCCAGCATGTTGGTGCCCGGAGCGGCTCAGGCAACTCACCACTACAACGAGGGCACCCACGATGCGGAGGCCTCGCCCTCTTCCATGTCCAAGGAGCCAATCGTCATCGATATCTCCGACAATGAGGAGTAGCTTGTCTTATTAGCTCACAAATTCTAGTGAATTATGCTATCTACTTTTACCATGCAATCTTCTGCTATAGTGTATATGTTCTATATGTCGTGCAATGTGGTGTTCAATTAATTGCTTGGTTCAATTCTGCAAATGTGATGTTCAATTATTCAGGGTGCAATATTTCTAAGTTGTTAAGCATGCTTGGTTTGGTTAACTGTCTGATCTTCTATTAGGAGTATGTTATATTGTTCAATTGGTGTTTAGTTAACTGCTTGGTTCATTTGTTGTCGCTTGGTTCACTTGTTGTGGTGTTTAGTTAAGTGCTTGGTTCAATTCTGCAATGTGATGTTCAATTATTGTGGCTGCATTCTGTTATTTTATACCATGTGAGGAATAAATCGAATTTGGTTGTATTAAATACATGAGAAACAAATACAATTGCTATATTTCCAAGTTGTTAAGCATGCTTGGTTTGGTTAACTGCCTGATTTTCTATTAGGAGTTTGTTATATTGTGCAATATGGTGCTCAGTTAATGTTTGGTTCATTTGTTGTGGTGTTTAGTTAACTGCTTGGTTCAATTCTGGATTGCGAAGTTTAATTGCTATGGATGCATTCTGTTATTGTATACCATTTGAGGAATAAATCGAATTTGGCTGCACTTAATACATGAGAAACATATACAAACGCTATATTTCCTAGTTCTTAATCGTGCTTGGTTTGGATAAATGGGTTTTTTATGTGGCTTGAATTAATTTGATAAATCTGCAATGTGCTCATTTATCATCAACATAGTTTACTGATAGCATGCGAACCCTTACTTAACCTGATGACTAACTACCTTATATGTGTTGCAGGGAAACAATGGGAAGCACTAAGGTTTACAAGATTGTACTAACTATTATACCTTGCCTTTTTGTATTCCTTTGCCCAATTTCCAATGTAGAGAAGATATTTATGCATATCCTTGTTTTCAAGCTTCACTGATGATTACCTCTCAAACCACCTCCGTGGTCAGGACGCGAGGAAAGTTTTGATACAACATCCACAGTTCAATATTGAAGTGTTCCTTAAGAGGTCGAAGGATGGACGGTCAATCATCCACAGGCACTGGCCTAAAGTTGCAAAGACCTTCAAGATGAATGAAGGCTCAATATTCGCTTTCCGCTTCAGCAATTTTCAAGATGAGAAGCATCTCTCTATGTACCGTTTATGATGCTAATTTCAAAAGGTTCTAGATATTGCATGTGAAACTTGCTCCTGGTGTAGTTGTGTAATGGAGTAGCTGAGTGCTAAAGCTATATCATGTTGTACTTTCATGCATTTCAATTATGAAATCCTGCTTCCTTAATATGCAAATGGAATATATTATGTGCTTAATATGAATGTCAATTAGATTAGTAAATGGATTATTAATAATAGGGTAATTATCTTGCTAATTGGGTTTTCCTATTGCAAATGGTTAATGAGAAAGCACCGTGGGCGATGACCTCAGGCAATGCACATAGTTTATAGGAATAAACCATGTTGGATCAATGAACAATTACACATGACATTCTCTTCAAAATTGTTTGCGTTATGTTACCTTGCGCAAACGTTTTCCTTGTAGTGACTGTGTGAGATGTATATACGAACGGAAACATTTAGTGGTGACTGACTGTGTGGGATGTACTTACGACCGGAAATGATTTCGCATGTATAATTGTATTTTTAGCACTACTATACGTATTTCTGTATTTGAGTACTTGCCGGTCGCACACGACCTCATTTTGCCGAGCGTGTGTGCCATGAGGGTATATCCCCAACGGTTTCTGGATCGTGTGGGAAGGACCCCCCTATAGCCCACACTCACTTGGCGACGGTTCCGAATGCGGTCGCAAAAAGGGGTTAAAAACCGTTTGTTTAAGACCGACGCGTACCAGTGCATCACTCATATCTATGCCGAGAGTTATTATGCCAGTGCGTTATGCCAACAGATAATGTGACATGGAGCCCTTCTACCGACACACTTAGTGTGAGGGTTATACATCTCAGCATAACTGCAAATACATCATATATTAACATGAAACTAAAATCATGCTATTCAATTCATGTTCAGTATGCAATACAATTACACTCTTCTATTCATGAGGAGATAACAGCCAATCCATTCATTCAACATATATAGATGATTCCAATTGCACTCTTTCATTCATCAGAAGTTAACAGCCAATGCATTCATTCAACATATATAGAAGATTAACTAGTTGTCTTCACTCAAGTTAGCTACAGCCATGAAGGAAATACCCAAGTCGACATTCAGGTCATGGTCTATTACAAAATATGATGAGCAAGTTCTCAAGAGACCAATCGTTTGATCACTTGACTACTACAAAATATTATGGAAGATACCCGGTCTTCGACATCAACTTCCATATGAACAAAATGCGTCGACCATGTTCCATGTTATGGACAAAAGCGATCAGCGGAACATCTTAGACCAATTTCAGTACTTGCTACTTTGTCCCTGCAAAAGAACTTATATCTTCAAGCAATCTTAGGAAATGAGAACAAAATAAAGTCAGCATGGAAGAGACGGATCTTCTGGACCATAATACTGTACAAAATGTTGTATATTTCAGTCCAAAAGAGATGGTAAAAAATAGTATGCTGACTGCTGCTACAAGTTCTGTACAACAACAGAGATGTTGTATATTTTCAGTGCAAAATGTAGTTTCCTAACCTAAGGAAGCCATGCGTTCTTGTTAAATCCTCAACATCCAAATAGCAGGAGAGCCTTACATATATATAAAGCAGTCATATTAACAAACAGAGGGTAAAGTACTTAGCAGGGGAGCCTCAACAACTTTTTGTTTTGAGAATAAGTTCTGTTGTACTAGCCGCTAGCCTGCTACATGATGCTGGACTGTGGACAGCCTTTCTCTCTTTCTTAGGAAGTGGACAGCCTCTCTCTCTTTTTTAGGAAGTGGACAGCCTCTCTGGAACCAATAAAAACTGCAGCTACACATTACGGCTTCTTACAGTAAGTTGATTAGTAATTTGATATGGTGCTGCCATCCAGAGGAGTTATCTAGCCTGCTACATGCTGCTGGACATACCGAACATTTCATCTATTAGACTTGATATCATATGGCGAACAAAAACGATGGAAACATGTGAATTCCATTGAATAAAATTAGGTTCATGCGTGTGGCGGCAACGACGTGCCCAATGACAAAAATAGGAGGAACCAAGATGTCTAGGATATAACTTGAGTGATGTTTCGGAGGTGTACAAAAGGAATTGGACAGTTGCTCACCGAGCACGAAGATACGCTGCAATGAACTCAACAAACAGTGTGGACGACGGACATGTAAAATTGTTCTCATGTGATCGACGGAATGTTGGGGCCGCTGCTCCTCGCAGCGCCGCTCTTGTTCTTCCTCTGGTTGCTTCACACAACTCTCTTGTGGTTTCTCTCTATCTTCTTCTCTCAAGAACACAAGAACACACACATGGAAGAAACTCAAACACACACACACGCATGGACCAAGAAGGAGCACAAATGCTTTGTCATAGGCTCTTCTCCTTGGCGAACACACAGGCTACATATTTTTCTCAGTGCTCTCAGCCTCTATTTTCTCATTAACTCAATGCCATACTTATATACACAGGAGGTTTGCCTCACGCACATCCTAGCTAGCCGGCACTCTCGGCCAATAACCAACTAATCCATCTACTACGCCACTAAGCCAACAAACTCCAGGCACTACATGTCTTGGAATCTCTCCCGGACCGGCACCAGCCGCTAACAAACTCATGCATGCAATCAACGAGCTAACAAACACACCAATTCTCTTGGCTCAATCGTACTGATCCATCCAGCCGGTCTTGCTTCAACCGGTCCAAGCGCTTGCCGTATCACACGACCTTGCCGTGTCATCCGACTCAACCTGAACCAACCCATCATGCTTCAGCCTTTTCGCATGCTGCCGACTCTCATGGCATCACCGTATCACACGGCACAATCGACATCTCGTCGCACTCGCCGCATCGCACGGCACCCGGCATCTCGCCTCCTCTGCTGATCTTCGCAGAAAGTTTGCTGGACTAGCTACTCTCTAAACTATGCTACATGCATAACGAAAGCAAACTAAAATGTTGATACAATAATATCAAAATTACTGCTAACATTCACCCTCCTAATCTTGATATCATACTCTTCGACGTGGATCACCCGCAGCCACTTGACGATGCCATCGCAGTGCCGCAGCCGGCCACTCGCCGACACCGACGTCGTAGCGCTGGTCACCATGGACCATCTTGTCGTGGATGTCGTCATCGCAACGCCGATCACCACACCATCATCATGTTGTGGCATCACACCTCATCTCCTTATAACGGCCTCGCACCATCGTCGTGGCAGCCTCGCACCAACGTCTCCTCCTAGAGGCATCACACCGCGGAACACCTCCTTGCCGTGGACGACGCCATCGCAGCGTCAAGCACCATGCACCATATTGTTGGCGACGACGCCATCGCAATGCCAATCACCATGCCGACTTGCTGTTCAGAGCGGCCACTTCTTGATGTGGACCACGTCATCTTCGTCTGGCGGCATCGCACCGCAACCGGCCGCTCGCAACATCGCGCCACCGGCAGCCTCCGCCTCACATGGAGTCGGCCTCACTGCCGTTGCCGCATCGGATTGACGAGGCTCTGATGCCAATTGTTGGCACCGCCTCTCCCAGCGCCACTATTCTTCTACCTCTTGCTGCCTCTCACAGCTCAACCTTCTCTCTTTGCTTTTCTCGAACACAAGAACACACACACATGGGAAAAACTCAAATACACACAAACACGCGCGCATGGACCAAGAAGGAGCACAAATGCTTTGCCATAGGCTCTTCTCCTTGCCGAACACACATGCTACACTCAGTCCTCTCGGACTCCCTTTTATCATTAACTCAATGCCATACTTATATACATTGGAGGTTTGACTCACGCACACCCTAGCTAGCCGGCACTCTCGGCCACTAACCCACTAATCCATCTACTACGCCACTAACCCAACAAACTCTAGGCACTACATCTCTTGGAATCTCTCCTGGACCTGCACCACCCGCTAACAAACTCATGCATGCAGTCAACAAGCTAACGAACACACCAATTCTCTTGGCTCAAATGTACTGATCCATCCAGCCGGTCTTGCTTCAACCCGTCCACGTATCACACGACCTTGCCGTGTCATCCGACTCAACCTGAACCAACCCATCACGCTCTAGCCTTGTCGCATCTTGCCGACTCTCATGGCATTCACCATATCACACGGCACAGTCGGCATCTCGTCGTGCTCGCCACATCGCACGGCACCCGGCATCTCGCCTCCTCTGCTCATCTTCGCTGAAAGTTTGCTGGACTAGCTACTCTCTAAACTATGCTACATGCATAACAAAAGCAAACTAAAATGCCGATACAATAATATCAAGATTACTGCTAACAAGAACGTGTTCCTTCTTCCGTGAGTGGATTCATGGCGTGGAGAGGGACCTTGGGATGCAAGGGTGCTGATGGCGATGGTCTATGTCACGGGGAACAAGCACCGGCATCCATGGAGCAGCCACACTTCATAGAGTTCTTAAGAGATTGGGGAAGGCATAGGGCAGGAGTTGCTGCGGGATTGGAAGAGGAGGTGGGGGCGCACACACACACACACACACGGATATGTATATATATAGGGTCATGCTATTCGTCACCTTATGTGAGAAATAGTTATTCTTCACCCCCCTCTTTTTTACCATCAATGCACCGTAATTTTACGTTTCGTAAGTTTTGTCTTATTTTCGACGCAAAAAGAGACCGTAAGAAAATATATAATCGCCGTAAAAAATAATTTATGTTATGTAAAATTACAAACGTAAAAACATAGTCTAAAATACACATAACAAATCTTTTTTGTCTTATGACCCATATTTTTATTTTCTTAATTCAATTTTTATGTAGTGAATCAATAAAAATGTAACTATTTGAATTCCAAATGTAATTTAATTATGAAATGATCGTAAGATTATCTCCGATGAAGAATAACTTATTCTGCACACTGGGTGATGAATAGTAACACTATATATATATATATATATATATATATATATATATATATATATATATATATATATATATAGGTAAAACTGTGTCTACCATAGCTTGCCACAGAACTAGTTAAGAGAATCAGGGATTTGAGAACGGTTGAGAGAATCAGGGGGTGCTATTGCCTGCACGTTTCAGCTTCGGGCGCGTTTGGTTGCCCGCGTGCAGCCTAACTAGACGCGCGGGATGTGCGTGGTCTATTTGGTTGCCTGGGCTGCAAGCATTTTGTGGCCCGCACGGAACTTAAAGCAAGCCTGAGCCCGGCCCGAAGGAAACTGCCGAATCGGCAGTTTCTCACGAGCCTGGCAAGGTGCGGCCACGCGTGAGAGGGGGTTGCACGCCTCGGGCAGCGCAGGAGTGACGACCCACAAATATAGAGGATCTATCGTAGTCCTTTCGATAAGTAAGAGTGTCGAACCCAACGAGGAGCAGAAGGAAATGATAAGCGTTTTTCAGTAAGGTATTCTCTGTAAGCACTGAAATTATCGGTAATAGATAGTTTTGTGATAAGATAATTTGTAACGAGTAACAAGTAATAAAAGTAAATGAGGTGCAGTAAGATGGCCCAATCCTTTTTGTAGAAAAGGACAAGCCTAGACAAACTCTTATATAAAGAAAAGCGCTCCCGAGGACACATGGGAATTATCGTCAAGCTAGTTTTCATCACGCTCATATGATTCGCGTTCGGTACTTTGATAATTTGATATGTGGGTGGACCGGTGCTTGGGTACTGCCCTTCCTTGGAAAAGCATCCCACTTATGATTAACCTCTCTTGCAGTCATCCGCAACTACAGAAGAAGTATTAAGGTAAACCTAACCATAACATGAAACATATGGATCCAAATCAGCCCCTTACGAAGCAACTCATAAACTAGGGTTTAAGCTTCTGTCACTCTAGCAACCCATCATCTACTTACTACTTCCCAATGCCTTCTCCTAGGCCCAAACAATGGTGAAGTGTCACGTAGTCGACGTTCACATGACACCACTAGAGAAAAGACAACATACATCATCAAAATATCGAACGAATACCAAATTCACATGACTACTTATAGCAAGACTTCTCCCATGTCCTCAGGAACAAACGTAACTACTCACAAATCATATTCATGTTCATAATCAGAGGGGTATTAATATGCATAAAGGATCTGAACATATGATCTTCCATCGAATAAACCAACTAGCATCAACTACAAGGAGTAATCAGCACTACTAGCAACCCACAGGTACCAATCTGAGGCTTTGGGACAAAGATTGGATATAAGAGATGAACGAGGGGTTGAGATGAGATGGTGCTGGTGAAGATGTTGATGGAGATTGACCCCCTCCCGATGAGAGGATCGATGGTGATGATTCCCCCCTCCCGAAGGGAAGTTTCCCCGGCAAAACAGCTCCGCCGAAGCCCTAGATTGGTTCCGCCAAGGTTCCTCCTTGTGGCGGCGGAGTTTCGTCCCGTGAGCTAGCTTATGATTTTTTCCTCGACGAAAGACCTCATGTAGCAGAAGATGGGCATCAGAGGGCCGCCAGGGGTCCCACGAGGCAGGGGGCGCGCCCAGGGGGGTTGGGCACGCCTCCCACCCTCGTGGATGGTGGGTGGCCCCCCTCTGGTACTTCTTTCGCCCTATATATTTTTATATATTCTGGAACTTGCTCCCGTGAAGTTTCAGGACTTTTGGAGTTGTGCCGAATAGGTCTCTAATATTTGCTCCTTTTCTAGCCCAGAATTCCAGCTGCCGGCATTCTCCCTCCTCATGTAAACCTTGTGAAATAAGAGAGAATAGGCATAAGTATTGTGACATAATGTGTAATAACATCCCATAATGCAATAAATATCGATATAAAAGCATGATGCAAAATGGACGTATTAGGGAGACGGAGGGGACATCTCATAACTCCCCCCCACTCTCCTATCACCGCCCCGCCCGCACTGTTCCCACCACTCGCTCTCTGCCTCACCGCCCCTCCCTCTCCTCTCCTTCGATGGCTCAGCCTCACCCACCGCTGCGCCGTCCACTGATCCCCGTCGACCAGCGCATCACCAGCATTCAGGAGCGCTGGGTGGCCAGGCTGCAGACCTCACGAAGGGAACTGGTATTGGTGTTGCGAGCGCCGTCCCCCATCTGCTGCCGGCCATCAAGAGCGCCAGCCAATGCGGTGCCGGTCGTGTCTGCTCCACCGCCGATTCCGGACCTCGTGGTCCTGGGCTCAGCGCCGACGTCATCCACAAAGCCGCCACTTCTTGGGACCCTATTGGGCAGGGGAGGGTTTCTTGACCCCCATCCAAGGGTTTTCTCCTGTTGGCGCACCATCCTCCTCGACCTCTGGCGTGGCCATGAGCACGGGGCCAATGCCGCAAGCCCTCGCCAGGGCCGGCTCCTCCTCTGCTCTGCCACCTCTTTCCTTCCTGCCAGGGTTTTCACCCCGGCCTCGGTTCGCTGCGACTGCGCGTGCTCTGGTGAGTCAAATCCCCCAATGCTTGCTCGTATATATAGAATAGGGGTTTATTTCTTAGGCATGTGCTAGTACTTAGTGGATTCGATAGGATTAGATAGGATTCGAGTAGATCCGATCGGATGCGATCTGAATCGAATCCAATCGGACCGATTTGTTCTTGTTTGCTACAGTGTGTGTCCTAGGATAATGTTCTTTTGCTCTAGTGCTTTCCTAGGATCTGTGTTCATGGTAGGAGCCGTGTTCATGTTAGAATCCCCAATACTAGTGTGTTTTCTAGGATCTGTGTTCATGGTAGGACCTTGCTAGGATCTGTGATCATGCAAATGGCATGTTCATGTTCAAGATAGGATAATGTTCATGTTGCTGTTCGTGTTGCATGCTCTATATTGTTATACATGATCAAGCTAGGGTTTGTGTTGCATGCTCTAGATTGTTATATGTGCATGTAGTAGGATCATTTTAGGATGTTGCCAAATGTGCATGGGTGCACATGGGTGCTTTTGATGAGTGGCACTTG
This sequence comes from Triticum monococcum, assembly GCA_034509565.1. Classification (NCBI taxonomy): domain Eukaryota; kingdom Viridiplantae; phylum Streptophyta; class Magnoliopsida; order Poales; family Poaceae; genus Triticum; species Triticum monococcum. Next base: position 739,569,836 of record CM067847.1, on the reverse strand, counting down.
TTGTTGCTTTTTTTAGATGTTTCCATGCTTAGGATAGTGCACTGATAAGTGGCAGTTGTACTTGCTGTTGCTATTTTTAGATGTTTCCATGCCACTCATAAGTGGAATTTGCTCATGAGCAACTACCACTGATCAATGTCACTTGCTGTTGGGCAAGTCTTCTGATCAGTGGCATTTGCCCAAGAGCAAGTGCTATTGATAAGTAGCATTTGGCAAAGAGTTTGTGCACTGATCAGTGGCATTTGTTCTTGGGAAAATGTCTCTGATCAGTGCCATTTGCTATAGTGCTGGTGCAACAGATCGGTGGCATTTGATAAGTGGCATGTGGTAAAGAGTTTGTGCACTAATACTTGTCATCTTACCTGACAAGATATTGAAGAGTGACTGGGATGTGGCAGGTGGAGGAGCTCAAGTGGTGGCCGGAGCTGAGGGCGCCGAGGATTTCATCCCCACGAACAGGTGGCTCAGGATAGTGGACCTGCCTGGAAGGATCGCCTTCATGAGCCTGCCTCGTTCAAGGGGATGATCTCCGAGGCAGGGACATGAGGAGGGGGCCCGGTAGCCACTGCGCTTCTACCAGTAGACCAAGGATAACGAGGACCTCGCCATGCTCGTTGTACCTCACAAGTTCGTGGAGGTGATGAACACCTGACTGGTCATCAAGCAGCTCCCGCGTGAGGTCAGGCTGTCGGCGAACAAGCGGTGCATGTTCTGGGTGCAGGTCCAGAACTTCGAGGGGCACATGGTGCTTAGCAGGGGCTGGAACTACTTCTGCCGCAGCCACCGGATCGTCCCTAACAACGTCGTCGTTGTGCGCATCTCAGGACTCGGACTGAAGATTCAGAACTAGAACCACGACTCCTCGGTCATGTGCAGGTTTCGTTACAGCAGGCACAACTGCGTTGGTGACATTGAGCATGCTATGTAGTTAAGTAAGGTGTTAGTGTTGAACTTTTATGGTGTGTGTTAGACTTATGGTACTTGTGCTGGGAACTTGTTAATATTTTGGCCAGGAGCAGCACCCTGGCGTGTAGCAGGAAAGGAGGATGCCCCTGCTGTTAATCTAGACTTATGGTATGTAGTTAAGTGGTTTGCTGTCATTTTCTTGCTTGCTTTGTTTGATTCCATTTCGTTGCTTGCTTTGTTTGATCTCATATGTGCTTGCTGTTGTGTGGTAAGGCCACCACGTTCGAATGGGGTGAGCAGAACACAAACGTTGTTTGCAACCAAACAGCTGAAAGTTTGCATCTGCTCACACCCTAAGCACAAAAACGGTAACCAAACAGCAGGGGGGTAAGTGCCCCTCCATGCGATGCAGGCAACCAAACAGGTTGCATCTGCTGCATGTGAGGATGCATTTCAAGAACCATGCTGGCTGGAGATGTGTATGCAACGCGGCTACTATAGCGAACTGCAACCAAACACACCCTTCGTGTGCATATGTACGTTCAAGTATAGGTGCAGCCGTGAGGAAGGAGAAGCGCTTGGGTTGGCGTTGGAAGATGGAAAGTGAAGAGAAATAAGGCAAGGGAAGAGTCAATGAGAGGGAATTAAAGGAGGAGGGTAGGAGGCAGAACGCTTGGTTGTTGGCGCTGTAAGTTTTCTCTCATCTCTATTATTAAAGGAGGATCGAACATCGTGATGGTTCGACCACCTCCCCACCTCCCCCTCGAAGGATAACCATCACGCGAGGGCCATGCCCGCGTTAGCCCAAAAATCCAACTCCAAGTCAGCCCACGCACAGAAAACCACAACCAAGAAAAAAACAGTTCGGCTCACCCACGACCGACTCACCCAGGACGCACGCCCCAACTCTCTCCAACCCCTCCTCTTCTTTCTTCGTTGGAGTCGCCCCAACTCCTCCAACCCCATCGATTCCAATCGCATCTCTTCCGAGAAACTTCAGTGTACTCGGTCGTGGCGACGAGGGGTGACGGCTCGCCCTCTCTCCATTGAGTCTTGCTCCGTCTCTACCCTCCATCCTTGTCTTCCGCGGCCGGCAGCTTCGGCGATTTGGGTTTGTGGCAGCCATGAACTATGCGAGGAGGGTGTGCGTCCTAGAATCCGACGGGTCGTCTTCATCGCAGGCGGCTACGGCGAGGACCGTGTGGCGGAGCGCATGGTGTACGAGGACGCGTAGAAGGCCAACAGCTCGAACTTGACGCCATTTGCCTCCGTCAAGGACAGTGTCACAGGTGCGTAGATCTTGATCCTTTCCTTCGATGCCGTTGTCTGATTGTCTCCGTTCCTGTCAAACCAGTATTCCGCCTGGCCGGTGCCTGGCTTGCCTTAAGGGGTTAAATCAGCTAACAATGTAGCTAGCTAGCAGGTGGATTCTATTGATCGATTAGCAACACACGCGCACACTGGTATGTGACGTATTTATTGTTTATACTTCAACTCACGGTGATAAAACCTAGGAGCTACATGTATCACCTGTCTAAGTAGAGATTAGGATTTCTATATTACTTTGGACAAGCAATCGTTGGTGAACTCTGGCTATATGCATGTGAGATCTATACGTACCCAACAGAGAGAACTAGCAAGCTGCTGATTTCACCATTTTATCTAGAGTTCTAGACTCATTGTGCTAATTTAAGTAGTGCTAAGCTGTCATCCAACCTAACTATTAGTCTATTACTAGATTTATTGATATGGTTCATGTTTGGTGCTTTTCCATTTTTTGTGAATGGAGCATGTTTCAATTAGGTTTTGATCGGTCAGCTTGAGTAGTGATTGTTTTTATTGTCCCATTTGTTCTTTCATATAGGCTACCTTGCTATGTTGTACTATAAGATACTTCATAAAGGAGGTCAAGCTTAAGGTACAATTCTTAACTTGTTGAGAATCATGTTAATCATGATATTTGCCTGCTTCAAAATGCTCCCTGAGGTGTTAGTTGACAGTCCTCTGAATATTCTTTGTTTGTTGTTTTTTTTTACAGAATTTGACCATTTGTGCAGGCTTTCGTTCATCATGGATCGACCTTAGTCTTAACGATTACCCTCTCAAACATGCAACCCCTGGGACGTGGTGCTCAATCCTGCTATTTCTTAGTCCATTAGTTTTTATGTGTTTTCACCTCAGAGATTTTATTAATTTTCAGTTGGTTTCTAACTAGAGATGCACATAAATAACTTTGTTCTGATTTTTATAAAAGAAATATGGCATGCACCTAGCTAGAGGTTATTGACTATATGTTGCAACCCATTTTATTATGTTGGTCTTTCTTTACACCATTTTCTATTGTTGGTTATTGAACATAAACAACAAGAGAATGAACAGAAGTGTGTTTGGGTGAGGCCCGGATACAACATCTCACTTCTTGTTTTTGGAAATCATATATACTTAACTCCAAGAGGTCACCAGCTAAAGGGATGGTACATTATGAATTTTTTTTGTTTTTTTCACTAAGCTTGACAATATCTCACCAACTGTAGCAGTAATGTGATTCGATCTGTAGGTTGCGCTTGGCAATGAAATAGAAATTTTGCTGTTGAGGTATCGACGTAAGGACAAAAATATTGACTGTTTTCGTTTGTGTGGTTGTGGTCGTAGTCTATTTTATGTCTGTATAATTTTCTGTGGTTGTGAACTGTATTCAGCTCCACGTAGAAATAGACGATTAATATTGTTTAATCCTTTGAGTGTATACTAAAGTTCCTGTTACCTGAACATTTTTATCACATCATGCAATGATATAAACCCAGAAAAATTCAGATAATATGCATTACTTTTTTGTAAAGCCATTACACTGCGCCTCCCAGGAGCATCTCAAAGGCTCTTGGAGAAATTTGATATCAACAAGTTAACCGGTTTTTTTTTCTTTCTCTTTGTTTTGCATCACTATGTTCTTATCTATGAAGCCTTGGGCACCCTATATTTTACAAGGAAGGAAACTAGGCCAGTGTATTGCTTTTAATGACATTTAGTTGTATAGGCGACCTGCTTGCATAGATTATTATAACATATCATATCTTCTTAACTTCCCATTAGTAACAAACATTATAGTACCAAAATTAGTTTTAGGAGGATACTACTAAAACTCTTATACCATTGGCAAAAAACTCTTGTGCAATTTTAATTTATTGCATAGTTCACATGGAAAAGTATTAATTCACCACTTAGAGAGCCTGCCCAGAACAATTGTGTTGGACTTTTGTGGTATTCTCAAGTGAGGTGTCTTTTGTGGCCTTGCTAATATATATAAACCAGAACCATATTTTGTATGATTCTCAACATCTTTGGAGTGAAAGACAACTGAAGTACCACAGAAGGTAGGTGTGTACTGCTACTACACCAGCCGAAGTACGAATTGCAGTTTGTCCTGAATTCAGACACTAAGAAACTAGCTTTTGCGATTGATTCGGCTCATACAACAGGTTGGCAACAAGATCGGATGTTCAATGGCCAGAGGAGCAACACTCGACCGACAGGAAACTATGAGCATGTTTATCATAAGTGTGTCGGTTCTACATTTTACTCCTTAGCCAACTACTACTACTTTCTAATACTCTAGCATGCAATTAATTGACTTACCAAAGAACTACATGGAAGAGAAATATGTTTGATTTGTTTTGAACTAATTGCAAGAAATATATGTATGGCACCTACAACTCTGTTCTCAAAACATATAGGAAAATGTTTGGAGATGGCACGCCGGCCGAAGCTTTGGCCGGTCGCCCGCTGCCACGCGCTCCTGTTTCTGCAAGCCCCGCAAATAGCCCTGCCCCGCTGTAGGCCCATCGCATATGCGAGGCCACTCTCTACCCCTGCACCCCCCCCCCCCCCCCCGTTGTAGCCGAATTTCGCCGGCGAGGCCATCGTCCGCCCCGCATCGGCCTCTGCCTAGTTGCAGCCCAATCTCACCGGTGAGGTCGTCGTCCTATGCATGGCCGACGATTCTCCCAGCTCACCATCTCCAGTTCCTCTCCGCACGGCCAGCGATTCTCCCAGCTCACCATCTCCAGCTGCATAACTGTGATGGCGAGGTACACCCAAGGCACGAGAAGCTGCGACGACGGGGTGCACCTGACATGGGAATGGGATGGGCGAGGACATCATCGGAGCTGCGAGCTACAACCGGCATTACAAATTGCTACAACCGGCGTCCTTGTTTGCTACATGCCACCATGAAGATGCATCCCGTGGAACAAAAATCTCAACTGGCAAAAGAAAAATCTACAACACATTGACCATTTTGCTGCAAGTGGCGGAGTGAAAATGCGGACAGCGAAGGTGAGCATTGGGGCTGCAACGAGGGGCCGTGGCCTGTGGAAGCTGCAACCTCAGGCGCTAGAGATGCAACCGCCCTAGAAAAAGCTACAACCAGCAGCCAATTTTTGTTGCATCAGCGACGGTGATTTTTTTGGCCTGTGAGGTAGACGACCGCTACTGGCGACCAAGGAAGATGCATCCTACGGGAGAAAATGCTACAACCGGCAACAGAAAAGGCTACGACTCGCGGCCATATATGCTGCAAGCGGCAATGCTGAAGTTGTCGCCGCCGATGCTACGACCAGAAAAGCTGGAAACGTTGTTCGGGAAAGCTAGAACCAACGATTTCTTTTGCTACCATCGCCGGAGCAGAAAAATGTGACATCGGCGATCCAAGAGAGGTTGCGACGACGAGCAGCTCGGTGCTGTGACGAGCAGTAACTGTGAGGGAAAGGACACGAGTGCTTTTGTGTCTCGCCGGAGCACACACTCGCGTTGGTTGGGGCAGGGACATGTCACCGGTGGATCTGAACCAAGACGCGTGCGTGGGGGAGAGGGGGAAGAAGACGATGACATGGGGGAAGGCGGAACGAATGGCTCCTGCCTGCTGGATCGGACGGCTGGAGGCCAACTGGCCCAAATTCGGGTCAGCGCGCCGGCGCGTATCACCGCTCAAACATATAGTTATGAAATTATATTTGATTTATTTATATCGATGTTTCATGTCTAAGTTTATTGTTCCGTGGCAAGCGCACGGGCATTCGGCTAGTGTACGTAAGAGAAGAGGGAGAGGAGGGGTCGGCTCACCGGGAGAGATGGGCTAGATCGCTTGGCCCATGAGTTGGAACAAGAGGAGAAAAGAAATGGAGAGAAGGAAAGGGAGCTCCTATCGGCCGCCCGCCAGCTGCAAATTGCGGAGCCTTCGCTGAAGGCAGAGCAAACGGGCTGGCCCATTAGGAGGTAAACGAGCTCCATGCAAGTAAAATAATAACCGAAAAGTTAAGCACCAGCGAGAATTCGAACTAACATCCTCTCTCACATGAACGAGTGTCGCTAACCAATGCATCTAACGAGTTCTGGTGATAATATAAGAGGCACGATACAATAAGTATCGTAATCTTTTGAACTTTTTTAGAAAAACATACACTGAACATTTATGATATCCATTGAACATTTTAAATAATACATGACGACCATTTCTTAATATACGATGGACATTTTTAAAAATATAAATGTATGTGTTGAACAATTGTCGAATACGCATTGAACATTTAGTAAAAATGTTGAACAATTTCATAAATATACGATGAACATTTTTATAATATATGATGAACATTTTTATATGCAAAGGTGAACAATTTTCATAATATACAATGAACATTTTTCTTAATACAAACATTTTTGTAATACCTGTGAACATTTTATATAATATGCAAATAAAGAGAAGAAAACAGAGACATAAAAATAAAAATGATAATGTAAAAAAAGATCCAAAACAGAAAAGTAAAAAAAGGAACAAAACAACAGAAAACCGGACAAAGCAGTGAAAACTAGAAGTAGAAAACCGCTGAAGAAAAACGAAAAGAAAAAATGCAGAAGCATCGAAGGAAACAAACAGCTAGGGAAAATGGCACAGGAATCCGTACATGAGCCGGCCCAAGTGGGGAGTCGCTTCAGCGAACCCGCAGCTCCTGGACGCACACGCGTGTCATATAGGATCTGCCAGAAGGAGAAGTCAGCTGCGGCCCATCATAGAGAATTAAAAAAATAGGTTTGTCATACGGGTGTGACGACATAAATGAATTTGAGAAAGAACAAAAAAAATAGATTGGCAAGGCCATTCAGTTGTGAAGGAAAAAAAATGTAGGTTGCATGCCCGTTGGATCAAGGGAATTTGGGCCAAAAGTTGAGAGGAACAAAATAGTTTGATTTTCCTATGAGAAAATTATAGAAGAAGTGAATTATATTTTTCTAAAAGAAAAAACTAGAAAAAGAATAGAAGATAAAACAACAATAAAAATAAGTATTAAAAATAAAAATGCACATAATTTAATAAGTCAAATACAAGAAACATAAAACCCAACTTAAAGTAAAGAACAAAACCAAAAGTTTAATTTAAGTTGGCATTAGTTCAAATTAAATCCTCCAAATTATATAAGTCTAATTTAAGCTTTGTTAACCAATAAAACAAATGAAATTTTCTCGCCCTGATTTTGTGGAAAACTTTTTCTTAAACATTCTGAGAACCGGGGTGTTACACCGCACCATTCTGGTATGTACAAGACGTATTGAATATGACTTTTGAAATTCTCATGAATCAAATTCAACTGTGTTTCCGTTCCAATAGAATGATCCCATGCTTAGGATAATATGCTCTAAATTCGTCAATTTGAGCAGTTAATTAAGTTAATATATGATTTTGTGTGAATGATCACACTAAAAACATCGTTTAGATGTGTCTATGAATACCATGAAGTACCAACATAACCTAGACATGGTTGGTTATTCCGCATCATTCTTCAATATGCTCAAGAATAATCAGTGGCTCAATTAAAATTTTAAGGTGAGAGTGCCTTAAAATTAAATCCCCTATGGCACACTTAGGGCAAATAAAATCGAACAATTGTCGGGAATATTGCAATTTTCTTACGGCCAACAAAATTATCAATAATTTTTCTAACCGTCCACATACCAGATTGATAAAGGAGGAAAAAAATATTGTGTATGTGACAATATTGAGTATGAATTGATCCATACACACAATTTCAGAATAACTAGGAGACAACATGAAATCTCCAAAAATATCTTGGGAATATCATTCCACAAGAATATCATCATTTTAGAGGAGTTCACTCTCCTTCTACTGTGCCAAAATATTTTCTCATTGTACAGTTGCGGTAGAACTTCAAACTTATCCCATTTAACACATTCGCCTTCTCCAATGATCTGGTTGCATGATTCAACCCAATACTTGAGTGTTCGTATTCATCAGTACAATATTTTGTACTGTTTAGAGTAGAATGAGACAAAGAAAAATGATTCAAGTGTCATCTTTATTGATCATGTTCAAGTATATATACAATCGGGAAGGATGCATCCAAGAGAAGCGTCCGTTGCAAAAGGCGTCGATCGGGAGGAGACGAGCAACCGTCGGGCAGTTGCCAAAGTGGCAACAGGACGCATGGTGCGGGAATGCGGGGATTCCCCTAACTAACCGCTGGGGTTAATTAGTTTTAACACTCCCCCTAATCACCGCTTAACCGTGTGTTTCATCATCTTGATTAAGTCTCCTCAAAAACCCTGTGGGAAAAATGTGAGGAGTATAGTATTTGATAGGTTGCCAAAACTCCTTCAAACCCAGTGGGAAAAATAAGGAGAAAATTATGCAACATATAACGGTTATTGTCTCTTTCAACTCAATACGAGAAAACTCATAGAATCAAGAGGACAATAAATATGTCGTTTATACTTTCCTAAAAAACCCGGTGGGGGAAAACAGAAAGTATGACATATGATCCCATGTTGATATTACCTCATTAAAAACCTTTATGAGAACTTGTAAAGTAAACTCATGAAGGGAAAAAGAGTATAATATGATGCTTTGAACAGGAACAATTCAGGAAGATACTCCCCCTGATTCTTGCAAATTCCAAAGCCGCCAGATACCAATTCCATGAACATATTTCTGGAATGTAAAAGTTGGTAGAGACTTGGTGTACAAATCAGTTGCATGATTTGAATTGCAAGATATGCAATATAAAGATATTGCTTATTAGTAACCTGTTTGCATCCGGATAACACAAGAAACATTATCGTTGAGATAATGGTTGATGGATATAGCCATGAGGTCTGTTTCGAAGACTCTCCATGAGAGGGCTACCACACCTAATAGGAACACTAAGCTTGTCTACGATCCAACATAGTGGGATCTGATCGATGTATCCAATGATATCGGAGTTCACATTCCTGTGAAACTGAAAACCAGGACAAGATTTTTGATGCCTTGGAGATATCGAAAGATATTCTTGAGTACCAACCAATTGTGTTTGGCGGATCCAATGGCATTATGAAACATTGAGTCCTAATATCTCATTTCCATCATCTCTTGGTCTAAATAGACCTTTCTCTACATCTAGAGAATGAACTACCATGAGAGTTATGGATGGATAAGATTTGTCCATAATGAGTTTCTCCAATATGTTTTGGATATAGACAACATGGTGTACCATAATGTATGAATGAAGGTGCTCAAGTTGTAGTAATGAGCAGTGTTTTGGTTTACCCAGATCCTTCATTTTAAACTCCGTCATTTAGATGATTACATGTGTCGTCATTGCAGACACAAACATGGATAATCATCATCGTAGGAGTAATCCTTGTGGAAAGGAACTCACTAAGTCGGTTGTACCAAATGTACCGACAACGATAAGTCGTATGGTGACTTACTGATTTTACACAATGTATGTTGCATTTTTTTATTTCAATTCAGAATTGAGATTCCATCGGGAATCAATCATATATGTCTGAATCTAGTGATGCACACGGATATGTAATCACTACATCTATCAACTGCAAAGATAGATGATTTTGTACTGCCAATGATATAAGTTATCGGAAAGAGATTCCACCTCTGGAGAATAGTTGGGTATCTGCGTGAATCCTTATGCTACAATACTTGCTCTTTGTTTTCACCACCTCGTTGTTCTCAATTCTGTTTCCAGAAGAAAACTGGTGTAGGTATTGCTTATGAATACCTTCCCATTATTGAGCAAGATCATTTCTACCTAGATTATACCCTTTGCTTGAGCTCAGTCCGAGTGTTTTCCACACTTTGCCATGGCCATGGTCTTTGAATCTGAATCATTCGAAAGGTTTTTGCAATCTAGTTGAGAAATGTATGTCGACAATTTGTAGACTTCCGGTTATATGATTCTCCAGAATCTATATATCAATATATAGTTGATGGAAATATCGTTACCCATGGTGACTGCTCGCGATTTCCCAATGCGATTGAGTCGAGTATTCCGATGTCCCGATCATTGTGTGCACTATGACCTGGGTTGGTGGAGGTTTCCCGTCCATTGGGTGTATACGACCCATTAGGTGTCTCTCAACATGAAGTTGACTTGCATTCACTGATTCACAGGCCTTGATATCCTTGCTTGCGAGAAGCTGAATCCTGATATATTTCTGCCATATATCTCCCCCTGTTGCTTTGAACGGGGAGTGGAGTGGATTTTGCTGGTACCTCCACTCCTTCAGGCGTACTTTTACAGGATTGTAGGATTGTGTGACACCTTTATAGTCAGTAAATGAATCTGGCAGGTTATTTGCAATGTGTTGCAAATCTTCTGAACGCATGGTTCAGATCTTGGAGTACGTGGATTTGAGGCAGAAATGTGTTGAATATTCCACTAATTTCCTGGCATTCTTTATGGTACTTGAAATCTCCCCCTAATGCCTGGAAATGTTCCTCATTGAATTAGCATACTGGCCTTGAATAACTCCCCATGAGAGGGGCTTGAGGTATTGACGGAAATATAGTTATTCCTCACGTAGATCCCAACTATATGTTGAGGGGCCAATGATGTATGCCGGGTGGTGATATCGGTATGCAACCGAATTACCGCAGATGGAAAATACTTGGTAGATTTCCACGCATCAAAGATAGAGGGGAATAATATTATGCAGTTCTGCCATGAGCGTGTAAAACTGCATGACTCCAACGTAAAGTTGGTAAGTTGCAATTCCAAAGTAAAGATAATGCAATGAGCTTAGGATTCTACCAAACCATTTTTAGTCTAGACATTAGGACAAATTGCTAAACTTCAATCCAAGGCCATAGAGAAGGCACTCAAGGAGAATTCTGCAATTCTATCCATTCGATTTGCTTGAAATCAATGTCAGGATAATGAGCCAACGGTTTCGTGTGAATAAAACACACACTTAAGACCATCATGTAGATATGTCTTTTAGAACCATGGAGTACCTGAATAGTCTAGTCAATGGATGAGAAGAGCCACTTACCTCAATTTGATGTATTCAAGGAGTCTGAGTGGTTCAGCGTAGACTTTAAGGTGTGCGAGCCTTAAAATTAGCTTCCATGTGTCACTAATAGTGCACATAAAATCCAAATGTTGTTAGAATTTAGCATCATAATAATCATAAACTATTGGAATTGCCGATAGTTTCGGTTTCAACTCAATGTCTTGATGACCAAGGCGAGCATGCCAAGTTTGTCTTGTACAAGACACTCTGAAAAACTATCTCGTACACAACATGTGCTACGGGTTGTGTCGTATGTGTAGTACAATCCAGATGATACACAGAGAATGTGCTTGCCATATCCGTTGCATATGTTAAAGAGAAGTTAGTCCTCTTTGTTGTCATCATAAGTTTCGCTATGGAAACTATTTTGACTGATACCTCTATAGTTTAGTAGGGTACGAGTTAAATCGGGAAGCAATAAAGCATCCAGACGTTACTCGAGTACCCACAGGAATAGTAAATATGACTCGAGTTGAGCCAAAAAATACCTCATCGCGTCTAGCGATTTTAGAATATGCCCTTTCTCTCAACGAGAGTGGAAACATTTACTTCCGTGAGTATAGAGTTTGTGGTGCATATGTCCACAAGGCACAAGTCATCTTTTATCAGACTGACCCCCGGAGAAATCTATATATAGACATGAAGATTCTCAAGAAAATCACTGTCAAATATATATAATACATACAAATATATTTGTACCAAAGTGCTGATACAATATATTGTGATATACAATATATGATGACAACAATAATCATGTTCATATTAGAACATCAGAAATGGACATAAATAAATTGATCACTAAGGAGATTGAGGGACTAAATGTAGTCTCCAAACATGTCAGTTGATGCATATTCAACCGTCATGTTCTCTGTGCCCATAGGGTCCCGTGACAGCAGGGTAGTCATTTCATTACTCGGTTCTAGAAGAACATTATGCAAACAACTGACTTCCATGATGGCGTCAGGTTTAAGGTTTGAAGTGAGTTTCAAACCTTTACCCTTGAGGTTCTTTGCGTCCCGGTGGTGTGGCTTGGATTACACGCGCTATCCCATGGGAGGCAAGACTGATCTTGATGTCCATGACCCGCTTAAGTAAGTTGTGGCCGTTAAGGACAAGCGGCTCAAATTACTTAGCCATCAATTACTTATAGGGGCAAATCAGAGATAATTAATTTACGAGTAGTAAATTAAAGACCATCATGGTTAGTGTTGTAATGAATTTTGCAAAATTAATGGATATTTCAAGAACTTAGCTTGAAACCATTAGTGTGAATCTCAAATTGCTAAGTATGACATCTTGAAGATAATCTCCAAAATGGAGTAGATCTCGCAGCACTATGGAGTATAATCTGATGAAATCAGCAGATACTCACTCCTAATGCCTTATGTCACGACATAGTAAAATATGTGGGAGAGCACTTTGTCAAGCAATCATAATGTCAAAATGACAAAATGTAGGCTTTAACTGTAGTAGTGATAATCTGCAAAGCAGTAGATCTACACACTACCTTGTGATCTCAATACATCAATTTGAGGAAATCACTAAGAATTTTGCATCTGTATTTGCAAGAAATTGAAAATCTCAATTGCAAATAGACGTATTAATCTCGACATGTGTTCAACATGGAGATAGATACATCATAGAAATATTTCGGAATATATTGTACTTAAAACAGTACTGTAGAAGTACTGAATTTATGTATGCAAGAGATTAAAAATCTCAATTGCAAATAGATGTAATTAATCTCGATACGTGTTAAACGTGAAAATATATAACATCAATTTAAGATCTGGAATACATTGATATTCAACAGAAGACAGTACTAGCTGTACTGATTTTAACAGTTTAAAGCGGGAACTAACCATCGCTTAAAAATACTGTTAAAGCATAAATAAACTAAAAGCTGAAATGTGCTAGACGACATGTTTTAGCCGCTCGTGGGCCAGGGCTTAATTACCAGCCACATGCGGGTATGCCACGTGAAGGCATGTGTGGCAGCCCGGTCTGGTCAACCGAAGAGATAAGGAAACAAGTCCCCACTAGAGATGAAATCTCCAGCTCTGGATCCCTCACTCACGGAGACTACCATAGAAATCCTCTCGCTCTAGGGGCTCCATGTACCAGTTCGCCGGAGCGGCTACTCGACGGCGAGGTCGTTAGGAGAAGGCCGATAAGAGGGCGGCGGGCGCTGGAGCGTGGCGCAGGGGGAGAACTCGCGGGTGTCAGGGACGGCAGGCGCGACGGCCGGCAGTGTCCGCGTCGACAACCACATCGCTGGCTTCAGCTTCAACAACCGCAGGGGTTGGAGATGGCAGCGCCGCGGTTTCATCGTCGTCGTCGATTATGACGACGTCGTCTGGCTGGACGGTGCTCAAGTCCCGACGCAGCGGTCGATGGCAGCCATGGTGCGGCCGTAAAGCCTCTCCGCGAGCCTGCTCCAGCCCGCATTGGCGTCAGCGTGTTCAGCGAACGCCACGGGCACGAAGCCAGGGGGTCGCGGCTGAGCGCGGCGCGGCCGGGCAGCAGCCATGGGCAGGAGGGCGCGCAGCCGGGCGGCCGGGCGCGGGGGCGCTTCGCAGCGCGGAGGCCGTGGTCTGGGCGCGGCACGGAAGGCGCAAGTTCGGCGGTGTGGACGGGTGCGTGACCGCGGCCGACGCAGTCAGACGGCAATGGCGCAAGGCGCGGCGTGGCCGGGCGGAGCCGGCCACGGCCTGGCGCGGGCGGCACGCGGAGGCCGGGGAGCGGCGCTGACGCGGCCAGGAACGACCACGGTAGGGATGGCAATTTTATCCATGGATCTGGATACCCATGGATACCCGACCCGGTTGGGCAAGGGTATGGCGCACATTTCTGCCTATGGGTCCGTGGATATGGATACACACAAACAACCGGGTTGGGTACGGTTATAGTTTGTGCTCCATGGATATCCAATGGATACCCGTACATCATGTGAGGCCATATGCCAGTGATAGTAGAAAGAGCGAATCAATGGGAAATGGCAGGCAATATGCAACTGGTGCCATAAGCTATATGCTGCAGAATCAACCTCTGATATGTCACACTTAAGGACTCATCGTATTACTTGTTGCCTACTTATGCATGTAGCTTATGTTATCATTTTTAGTGAATGACAATGAGCTAATTTGATCTTTGGGAAGGCTTCATGCTGACTTTTCTATGCCCATGGAGCTCCATGGGTATGTGGGTATCCAGTGGGTTTGGGCATGGGCACAAGTTGTGCCCATGGATAGTTTGGTGGATGGGCAAAGGGTAGGAAGTTGGGTCACGGGTTGGATTTGGACCAGCTCCACCCGCCCCAAACCCGACCCATTGCCATCCCTAGGCCACGGCGCGAGCGAACGTGGCCACAGCTGGCGACAAGGGCGTGAGGTGCGGCCGTGCGGCAAGTTTTGAGGCCTGGTGCTCTCGGTTACGAGCGTGCTGATAACGTGTTTAGAGTAGAACGAGATAAAGCAAAATGATTCAAGTGTTATCTTTATTGATCATGTTCAAGTATATATACAATCGGGAAGGATGCATCCAAAAGAAGCGTCCGTTGCAAAAGGTGTCGATCGGGAGGAGACGAGCAACCGTTGGGCAGTTGCCAAAGTGGCAACCGCACGCATGGTGCGGGAATGCGGGGATTCCCCTAACTAACCGCTGGGGTTAATTAGTTTTAACATGTACAATGACGCCGTTGACAAATTTGGGAATTGTCATTGTGTTCATTTATTCAAACGATCCATTCTTTTGCCGGATATACAATCCATTTCTGCTTGTCTTTTTTTTCTCCACTTTACGTTCAATTCCTCGAGGTTCTCTAACCACAAAATTGCTTAGTACTGTAAGCACTAGCATGACTTTCAGGTAATGGTGTACCACCCGTTGGGATGTACCCGATGATTCTTCACAAGAAGTTCATCATATTTCCACCCTGAAGCAAAGATGGTATTTCTTTTACCATCATAGGAGAATTTAATGTGCACTAAGGACATACAATCAGATTAATATATAAGATTCCCTTATCCCATATTCTCAACTTAGTGTTGATTTTAGACGACAAAATTATAAGTACCAATAGACTTGAAGTCCCAAATACGAATGGATAGCCATTCATTTGATGCTTATGACAACATATATCTGCTTAAGGTAGTCTCAAACAGCAAAGGGATATTCATCTTCCCTTAAATACTCAGTTTGAAAACCGAGTCATTGCGATGTGACATAAATGTAAATGTGCATATTTAAACTATTTATAAATAGCCATGAAATTCTTTAAAGGTTGAGTATCCATGGAGACAAGGCCACGGGTCGACAAAATCATTAAAGTCCCTTACTCATGTTCAAAGTTTAGTTCGACCTTTTTTCATCATATCACATTTCCTTTTGAAAATGTTAGCCATATATTGGATGAGAATCTCATGCATTAATTTACCTACAAATAATTAAATACAGTGATAATGCTATGGCGAAGCATAATCATGATCGTGGTGATTCTTAATGACCAATAGGGCAACCTTCCACAAAAATATAATGACCACTATATGGTGTCGATCTTTAGATTAATGGTGACTACTCCAAAAGGGATAAACCTTTAATTCCCCTTGAACACATAGAGGTAGTCAACCATCTAGTGGTGCCTCAAACTTATGGAGAGTTCCAAGCAATCATAGCGTCTGCAACCATATGTTATTTAAAACATGTGAGGTAATTACCACGAAGTGGAATAAACCTCTCTTTTGTGAACGAAACTTAATTACTTCCACCTTCTGTCATCACATCACATTTCCATTCGAAAAAGGTCAGCGATATGTTGCTAGAAATGATCATGCATTAATTTACCTTTAGCAAATTGTGTACATTGAAAATGCTATGGCTAAGCATAATCATGATCATGGTGGTTCTTACTGACCAATAGGGCAACCTTTCCCAAAAAGATAATTGCCACGTTGTGGTGTAGATCTTCAGATTAAAGGTGACCATTCCAAAAGGGATGAACCTTTAATTCCCCTAGAACACATAGAGGTAGTCAACCATCTAGTGGTGCCTCGCACTTATGGAGAGTTCCACTGTATCATAGCCTCTGTAATGTTATGTTATTTGAAAAACGTAAAGGTAAATACCACGAAGTGGAATAAACCTCTCAGTTCTATACGAAATTTAATTCCATGCTATGATTATATCTCAAAAGTTGTGTACACATGGAAGGTAATCACCAAGATATGTAAGTATTCTGCATAATTCCCTCCATAGCACAATATGCAACATAGTCACTACGAATGCCTTGGATTGTTCCCCTGCTGGAGTATGTGACACGACAGTCACAAACAATAAAAAAAAGCTATGGAATTGGCAAATATTTGGAAAACGCATCATGAAGGTTGGCACCAACAGTGCGGGCCTCATTATGTCTATGTCATAAGTTTTGTGCCCTCGTTTGGGCTTTAAATACATGGAGATAATCACTACTAAGTAGTTTAGACCTCACTCTTATGGTACTTATCACAACCTTGTGTTAGTTAAAAACACATTGAAGGTAATCACCACATGGTGGTGTAGACCTCACAGTTATGAACGAAATTAATTCATTTCCATAATACAATCCATAAGTTGTGTGCAAAATTTAAGGTAGTCATTATCTTAGAATAACAAAATATAGACCTCATAATAACATTGGATAATCCACAATTAAGCAGTAGGTACCATTTCTCGATTCCTTATGACAAATGTAAATTTGACATAGTCAGGCAGTGTCAAACACTTCACTACCTTGTGTTTCCCAAATTTGCAAGCAATTTCCATATGTATGTGAAAAATGAAATCAACATATTTCCAGCAAAACGATTTAATCAACATATTGATTTGCAATAGTATTACCAATGTAATACAAATAAATACGAACATTTTACATCATGTAATGTAAAATGATGCATAATATTTTATTATGCAATTCAACAAGTATTTGCTCTGAAGCCCAAGGCATAAAATGAATTAACAATAACATTATACTGAAAATGCTGAAAAATAGTAAGCCTGAGGGCTAAACTGCTAAGTCCAACAAGCATGATGAATTGTTTGCAATTTTCAATAATACTAAGGGCTAAATTCACAGTCTTATAAGCCTAAGAGTTGAAATTGAAACTTTGCGGACTTATAAGGATTATAGAATAAGGCGAGGGCTAATTTGTAAAATATACCAAGGAGATAGGCTTCTCCTTTCCGCGTGGAGTCACCAATCTTTAACGCTTTGTTTGGATGTTGATATTTAGGGCCATGGCATTGAATTGGCCCCAATATCAAATCTCATTGACTTTGATGTTGACATTGATCATGAATTCTGTTGTTTGGATGTGCATAGAATTGCCACTTGGAATTCGACTGAGAGGCTCAATTCTGAAGCTTGTTTGGATGGTCATTCTCTACATTGGAATTGTCCCTTTTGTCTAATGATGAAAAATGAACTTTGATGTAATGTTTGAAACTAAATTATATGCAAAATATTTTTTGAATGATTATATATGAAGAATACAATGGCAGAAATTATAGGGTAGATGCACTTATCCAATATACAACAACATAACTTATACAGCAGCACTTATTCTACCGCAGCAACACTTATACAGCAGCAGCAACACTTATACAAAAGCGGCAGCACTTCCACAGTAGCACTTGTACATCAGCACTTATACAGGAACAGCAACACATACATCAGCAGCACTTACAAATCAGCAGCACATAGCCAACAACATCACATAACATAGGAATTTCAAGTACATGTGTTTTTGGAAATGAAGCACACGATACAAGTGTTTTCCATCTTTACAATAACATAGTAATTAGTCCAGCAAGTTCATAGCTATTACTTGGAACAAAGAAACGACACATAAGCACTTGAAACTAATCAAATGTTGTTCTATTCGTTGAGCATCGACAACCATTCCTTCCTAAACTCCATAGGTAACTCCATAAGCGCTTGGAATAAGCGTTCACTAAGGATGAGTTTACCATATGCTCGCAACATGTCTGAACGATTCATGTCTGGGATCTTTTAAGGGGCAGCAAGGATTTCAAGAGGAGGAGTAACCTTGGGCAATTCTAGTGGCTCAAGTGATTTCAAAGCATCTTGGAAAGAACCCTTCATGTCTCCAAGCATGCACAAGATAGCATCACCTGTTCGCTGCCTTTTTGGTGCCAATTCTGGAGAGGCTTCGATGACTACTTCGTCTAGTTCTATTGGTTGCGCTTCACTTTCAGTACCCTTCATTGCACCATCACCGGTTGCATGATCTTTGGAGTATATTGTGCAGATTGCCTCCCAATTCTTCACTTCTTTGTTCTTTTAACAAGCTGCCTTCGGATTAGCCTGCACACACATACAAAGTAAATCACTTGCATATATGTATGACATAGAATAAATTAATGAAGCATCATTTTTTACCTCGACATATTTGTTTCACACATCATCACTATTCATGAGTAGCTTGTTATTGACCCAGTCCCAACCAAATCCACTCTGAGAAAGAATCTTGCTAATCGTACCATAGTGCTTGTCAAAAGTCTTCATCCTTGAACATATTTTGTCCTTTGTGACGTGCAGTACACACTTATTACGTATTGCCTTTATAGCAGCAGTGTACACATGTGGTTTCCATCCATTTTGGGCCTGATCACCTCTATTGTGATGTTCAACAAAGACATCCAACAATACCTTGTCCATCTCATCTGTCCATGTCAAGTAATCTCTACTATACTTCTTCTTTGTTTCTTCAACCATGGTGCTAAAAGAAAAAAATTAAATAACAATTGACAAACAAAAGGAAACTTATATTAATTGCTTTCTCGTGGTGATGATGTACAAAATGTCCAAAAGACAACATCCAATAGCTATGCACAAAAGATAACATCCAGCTAATCCATCATCTAGCTAGCACAAAAGCGAAGAACACCATCTTGCTAATCCAACATCTAGCTACCACAAAAGCAAAGAACACCATCTTGCTAATCCACATGTCGTACTACTGCTATAAATTTGCATGCACCACAACATATTCAGCAAACATGTCATTAGATAGTTGATTCCTGAAGTTGGTCCATGCATTAGTGACTTGGACACTTCTAATTGAGTTAACGTCATCAGCCTCAGTTGGCTAAGAAGCTAGTTCATTATCCACTTCTTATAGAAATAAGTTGTCCATCATATGCTGCCTATCCCTCGCAAAGTTGTGTTACACAAAAAAGCATTAATGATTCAAATCTGCAAGAATGTTTTTTAATTAAGCATTAATGATTTCTCATTCTGGTAGGCATCTTATTGAAAACCCAATGGACACATGTACCTGATCCTTTATATCAAAGAAACTTTGAGTGCGAAGAATACCCCACTTCTTCTTACACAACCCAATAGTTCTCTCTACTACATTTCTAGCACGAGAGTGGCGCAAGTTATATAGCTCTTTGGCAGTTTGGGGTTGTTGTTGACTTGATGCCCACTCTTTCAAGTGATACCGAGTGGATCTGAATGGAGCTAGAAATCCAGGCCCATTCGTGTAACCAGCAGCATCCAAGTAATATTTTCCTATTGGTAAACAAGCCAATTAGGTTGGTTGTGACATATGCAATTAAAGAGAACAAAATGTCAAGAAAAAAGCCATACCATGAGGTACAACAAATGCATCTTAGCAATCAGTTCTCATGGAGTCATGAAGGACTCTCGAGTCGGAAGCGGAACCTTCCCAGCCAGGTAAGAGATATAGAAATTTCATGTTCCAGTCCACCACACCGAGCATGTTAGGGGTGACAGCTTGCTTTCTACTCCTGTACCTCCCTTGGGCAGCCACAGGAACTGAAACATCTACATGACAACCATCTAGTGCTCCAAGTGCATCACCAAACCACTTCCATTTGTAATCATCGGGAGGTTGTACATTAGCATATGGAAGCTTAATGAACTCCCCGTGCATAGATAGAATGACTCTTAAGACTGCGGTCCCAAAGACCGCTTGTATGCTCCTCGAAGAAACCTCATTTTCAGACCGTGGCCCACTACTAGCAAGAACATGGCAACCTTTTCTTCTACACACACATACACACTATCACTTAGACCACAACTCTCACGCAACATGGTGCATAAATCATGAAAGTTTCTTTTGGTTAAGAGGAGATGATCATAGCATGCCACTTCTGAGCCATCATACATATCTTTCATCAAGTACTTCCTAAGTGTGTATTTGTCCTCATCATCACTAAAACTACCTATTCCACGAGGTGCTCTCTGTGAAATAAGGTCTGCCATTCCGAGAAGAACCGATTCAAAGTAAAGTTTTGTCAAGATTATCCTTTTCCTCTTTCTCCTTTTGTTCTCTTCAGTTATGTAAGAAATTAGGTCTAGTTGATCTGATGTTTTGGAGCTACACAATAATTACATAATTAGGAATCAATCATTTCTAAATATGAATAAGCAAACCACACTGATACATCTCCGTCGTATCTACTTTTCCAACTACTTTTGCCCTTGTTTTGGACTCTAACTTGCATGATTTGAATGGAACTAACCCGGACTGACGCTGTTTTCCGCAGAATTGCCATGGTGTTATTTTTGTGCAGAAATAAAAATTCTCGGAATGACCTGAAAATCAATGGAGAATTATTTTGGAATATATAAAAAATACTGGAAGAAAGATCCACGCCAGGGGGGCCACCACCTGTCCATGAGGGTGGGGGCGCGCCCTACCCCCCTGGGCGTGCCCCTTGCCTCGTGGGCCCCCTGACGCTCCACCGACCTCAACCTTGACTTCATATATTCACTTTCGGGGAGGAAAAAATAAAGAGAAGGATTCTTCGTGTTTTACGATACGGAGCCGCCGCCAAGCCCTAGACTCTCTCGGGAGGGCTGATCTAGAGTCCATTCGGGGCTCCGGAGAGGGGAATTCGTTGCCATCGTCATCATCAACCTTCCTCCATCACCAATTTCATGATGCTCACCGCCGTGCGTTAGTAATTCCATCGTAGGCTTGCTGGACGGTGATGGGTTGGATGAGATTTATCATGTAATCGAGTTAGTTTTGTTAGGGTTTGATCCCTAGTATCCACTATGTTCTGAGATTGATGTTGCTATGACTTTGCTATGCTTAATGCTTGTCACTATGGCCCGAGTGCCATGATTTCAGATCTGAACCTATTATGTTTTCATAAATATATTAGAGTTCTTGATCCTATCTTGCAAGTCTATAGTCACCTATTATGTGTTATGATCCGTTAACCCCGAAGTGACAATAATCGGGATACTTACCGGTGATGACCGTAGTTTGAGGAGTTCATGTATTCACTATGTGTTATTGCTTTGGTCCGGTACTCTATTAAAAGGAGACCTTAATATCCCATAGTTTCCATTAGGACCCCGCTGCCACGAGAGGGTAGGACAAAAGATGTCATGCAAGTTCTTTTCCATAAGCACGTATGACTATATTCGGAATACATGCCACATTGATGAACTGGAGCTAGTTCTGTGTCATCCTAGGTTATGATTGTTACATGATCGATCGCATCCAGCATAATTCTCCATCTCCGATCTAATGCCTACGAGCTTTTCCTATATTGTTCTTTGCTTATTTACTTTTTCGTTGCTACTGTTACAATCACTACAAAACCCCAAAACATTGCTTTTGCTACCGTTACCTTTTGCCAACATTACCACTACTATCATATTACTTTGGTACTAAACACTTTGTTGCAGATATTAAGTTTCCAGGTGTGGTTGAATTGACAACTCAGTTGCTAATACTTGAGAATATTCTTTGGCTTCCCTTGTGTCGAATAAATAAATTTGGGTTGAATACTCTACCCTCGAAAACTGTTGCGATCCCCTATACTTGTGGGTTATCAAGAACATTTTCTGGCACCGTGGCCGGGGAGCATAGCTCTATTCTTTGAGTCACTTGGGATTTATATCTGCTTATCATTATGAAGAACTTGAAAGATCAAAGAACTAAGATTTTCCCCTCAACTACGAGGGGAGGTAAGGAACTGCCATCTAGCTCTGCACTTGATTCACCTTCTGTTTTGAGTAAGCTTGCGACACCTAAACCTGCTTCTGCTATTAATTCTGATATGTCGCATGTTATTGATGATGCCACTTCTGCTATGCACGATACTTATGATGAAACTACTTCTATGCTTGATATTACTATGCCACTTGGTGAATTTCTTGATGAACAACTTGCTAGGGCTAGAGAGAATGAAATTATTGAAACTGATAATATTAATGAAAGTGATGATGAAGATTCTCCCCCTAGATATGAATTGACTGTTGTTCCTAAGGGTTATGTTATGGATGAAGAAACTGCTAGAGACTTTCTTGCCTGCAATGACAGAAGTGACCTTAAGAAATTATTAGCGAAGCTTAAAAAAACTCTGAATGCTAGAATGAAATATGATCCTGCTTATGCTACTTCACCTATCTTTATTACAGATAAGGATTATGATTTCTCTGTTGTTCCTGATATAATTACTTTGGTTGAATCTTATCCTTTTTATGGCTATGAATCTAAAACTGTTGTGGCACATCTTACTAAATTAAATGATATAGCCACCCTGTTCACTAATGATGAGAAAACTCGCTACTACTATATCCTTAAATTATTTCCGTTCTCATTAAAGGGTGATGCTAAGATATGGTTTAATTCTGTTGATCCTGGTTGTGTGCGTAGTCCCCAGGATATGATTTACTACTTCGCTGCTAAATATTTCCCCGCTGATAAGAAACAAGCTGCTTTAAGGGAAATATATAATTTTGTGCAAATTGAAGAAGAGAGTCTCCCACAAGCTTGGGGGAGGCTTCTCCAATTACTTAATGCTTTTCCTGATCATCCTCTCAAGAAAAATGAAATACTTGATATCTTTTATAATGGACTAACCGATGCTTCCAGAGGTTACCTGGATAGTTGTGCTGGTTGTGTTTTCAGGGAAAGAACAGTTGATGAAGCTGAAATTCTATTGAATAATATGTTGACTAATGAAAATAACTGGACACTTCCTGAACCAACTCCTAAGCCAGCTCCGAAGGAAAGGGGTATTCTATTTCTCAGTCCTGAAGATATGCAAGAGGCAAAGAAATCTATGAAAGAAAAAGGTATAAAAGCTGAAGATGTTAAGAATTTACCATCAGTTGAAGAAATACATGGTCTTAATTCATCACCTATTGAAGAAACACATGGTCTCGATAACCCGACACAGGTCGTAAAGGTAAATTCTCTCTATAGATATGATAAAGCTGAAATCCCTCCTGCTAAGTTTGCTGGCCAATGTTTGGATGAATTTGATAACTTTATGGTTAAGCAAGAAGATTTTAATGCTTATATTGGTAGACAGTTGAAACATAATGCTTATATGATTGAACACTTGAGTGATTATATGGCTAGTGTTAAAGGTGAACCTAAACTTATTAGTAAACATGCTTCTATGGTTACCACTCAAGTACAACAAGTACTTAAAGCTCAGAATGATTTGCTCAATGAATTAAACAATAAGAAAAATGATAATGCTGTTAGAGTTATGACTAGAGGTGGTAAAATGACTTAGGAACCTTTGTATCCTGAGGGCCACCCTAAGAGAATTGAGCAGGATTCTCAGAGAAATAACGTTGATGCACCTAGTCCTTCTAAGAGGAAGAAAAAGAAAAATGATAGGACTTTGCATGCTTCTCGTGAACCTGTTGTAGACACACCTGAGAATCCCAATGATATTTCTATTTCTGATGCTGAAACACAAGCTGCTAATGAACATGATCCTAGTGATAATGTTAATGATGATGTTCATATTGATGCTCACCCTAGTAATGACAATGATGTAGAGATTGAACCTGCTATTGATCTTGATAACCCACAATCAAAGAATCAACGTTACGATAAGAGAGATTTTGTTGCTAGGAAGCACGGTAAAGAAAGAGAACCATGGGTTCACAAACCCATGCCTTTTCCTCCTAAACCATCCAAGAAAAAGGATGATGAGTATTTAGAGCGCTTTGATGAAATGATTAGACCTATCTTTTTGCTTATGCGTTTGACTGATATGCTTAAAATAAATCCTTATGCTAAATATATGAAGAAAATTGTTACTAATAAAAGAAAGATACCAGAAGCTGAAATTTCCACCATGCTTGCTAATTATACTTTTAAGGGTGGAATACCAAAGAAACTTGGAGATCCAGGAGTACCAACTATACCATACTCCAATTAAAGAAACTATGTTAAAACTGCTTTATGTGATCTTGGAGCCGGTGTTAGTGTTATGCCTCTCTCTTTATATCGTAGACTTGATTTGAATAAGTTGACACCTACTGAAATATCTTTGCAAATGGCTGTTAAATCAACTGCTATACCTGTCGGTATTTATGAGGATGTGCCTGTTGTGGTTGCAAACGCTACTATTTTAACGGACTTTGTTATTCTTGATATTCCCGAGGACGATACTATGTCTATTGTTCTTGGAAGACCCTTTTTGAATACTGCAAGGGCTGTTATTGATTGCACCAAAGGCAATGTCACTTTTCATGTTAATGGTAATGAGGATACGGTACACTTTCCAAGGAAACAACCTCAAGTCCACAGTATCAATTCTATTGGAAAAATTTCAACTATTACAATTGGAGGTTTTGAATTTCCTCTTCCTACTGTCAAGCAGAAATATGATATTCTTATTGTTGGGGACATGCATATCCCCGTTGAGGTAACCTAGTGTTATTTGAAAATTCTCCCGTTTCATGCAATTCTGAATGAGTTTGTTAACAAGACTTGATCAACCTTGTTAGTGGATTCCTTTTGATGAGCATGAGATGGATGAATTTAGAAAACACAACTCTCTGTACCCTCTTTTTACTTTATATTATTTATATTAAATAAAGCGAAAATAGTATTTTCTGTCAGTTTTCTGAATTATCCGTGCAATAAAAAATACCCCAAAAATAAAAGTTCTCCAAATGCCCTAAAATTTAAATATGATTTTTTCTAGAATATTTGAAAATATCAGGCACTGAGAACACACCAGGGGGAGCAAGCACCTGGCCACGAGGGTCTAGGGCGCGCCCACCCCCCTGGACGTGCCCCTGCCTCGTGGGCCCACGGTGGCTCCCCTCCACTTATTCCAGCTACCACAACCCCTTCCTCCCACAAAACTCACCAACCAGCTCAAACCCGAGTTCAAGCTCATCTTGCTGCCATTTTCGATCTCCTAGCTCAAAGCTCCATTCACAAAACTGCTTTGGGGGATTGTTTTTTTGGTATGTGACTCCTCCAATGGTCCAATTAGTTTTTGTTCTAGTGCTTTATTCATTGCAAATTTTTGCTTCTTAGGTGACCCTGTTCTTGAGCTTGCATGTCAAATTTATATGGTCCCAAGTAGTTCTAATGCATGATATAGTCTCTAGGCACTTGCATGAGTAGTTTCTATCAATTTTGTTGAGTTTGGTTCACTTTTATTTTGAAGTTACTAACAATCTCAGAAATTTTCAGAAAAAGATGAAGAGATTTTTGAGGGGCTCATCGAGCCAAATCTCGAAGGATAAACAAAGTGAAGAGAACAAGAAGCCCAAGTATAATCTCCCTCGCACCGCGGAGGTTCGGCCGTGTGAATGGCCTTGTGATGATTTCTTGAGAGCAGCCGGGATTTATGATGACTTTTATGAGTTGGCTGAGAATGCAGGCCTCACTGCCTTCCTCCACGACCAACGCGAACAGTATCTCTTACTCACCAATATCTTTGTGCAAAACTTTCATTTCCATGCTAGGAGCTCACCACCTACGGTGGAATTTTATTTATATGATGAGCATAAGGAGATGTCACTTCGTGATTTTTGTCGGGTTTGTTTGATCTCTTTTGAGGGTAGTGTAGAGGAACCACATCGTGACAATGTGGAAGGGTTTATTGATACAATTGCTATAGGGGAAAGGAGGAACGATGCAAGAATTACTAGCATACATTTTCCTGTTTTATGTTACTTCGCAATATATGCTAGTAGATGCTTAATTGGTCGCGAAAACTGTGGCAACCTTAGTGCCCCTGATATTGTTATTTTGTGTCATGCCTTGTTCCGTGATGACACATTTAGTATGAGCGGTATTGTTGCAAAGCGGTTAAATCTTAACCGTACTAAAGGCCCCATCTTGGGAGGTATCTTCGCCTCGCGCCTCGCTGCAGATTTTAACATACCTATTAGGCATTATGAGAAAGAAGAAAAGTTGCTACCTCCTATTTTTCTAGACTATAAGAGTATGGTAGCACATGATTTTGTCGTTGAAAATAAGGAAAAGATGCTTAAGTACAAGCTGATATTTGATAAGAATCACCCTGAGACTATTACTTTGCCTGCTCCTTCCTTGTTTGACTTATCTGCAGGCAAGTACCTTGTTCCACCGGAGGCCATTCATGCCTACCGAAACCCCACACCAGCTACAGAGCCAGAGCCGGAACCACAATTTGATCCTCACCTGCAGTCTGTTTATCAGTGGAACCCGGAAGAGATCGCCAACTAGTGGCATGTAACACCCTCGATACGACTATATCTCCCACGTGTCGAGGCACGACTTAGATGAAGGAAATATGCCCTAGAGGCAATAATAAAGTTATTATTTATTTCCTTATATCATGATAAATGTTTATTATTCATGCTAGAATTGTATTAACCGGAAACATAATACATGTGTGAATACATAGACAAACTTAGTGTCACTAGTATGCCTCTACTTGACTAGCTCGTTAATCAAAGATGGTTATGTTTCCTAACCATGAACAAGGTGTTGTTATTTGATTAACAAGGTCACATCATTGGTTGAATGATCTGATTGACATG
This sequence comes from Triticum monococcum, assembly GCA_034509565.1. NCBI lineage: Eukaryota > Viridiplantae > Streptophyta > Magnoliopsida > Poales > Poaceae > Triticum > Triticum monococcum. The sequence goes on along the minus strand of CM067847.1, from coordinate 739,542,730 downwards.
ACCCATTCCATTAGCTTAGCACCCGATCGTTTAGTATGTTGCTATTGCTTTCTTCATGACTTATACATGTTCCTATGACTATGAGATTATGCAACTCCCGTTTCCCGGAGGAACACTTTGTGTGCTACCAAACGTCACAACGTAACTGGGTGATTATAAAGGAGCTCTATAGGTGTCTCCAAACGTAGATGTTGGGTTGGCGTATTTCGAGATTAGGATTTGTCACTCCGATTGTCGGAGAGGTATCTCTGGGCCCTCTCGGTAATGCACATCACATAAGCCTTGCAAGCATTGTGAATAATGAGTTAGTTCCGAGATGATGTATTACGGAACGAGTAAAGAGACTTGCTGGTAACGAGATTGAACTAGGTATTGGATACCGACGATCGAATCTCGGGCAAGTAACATACCGATGACAAAGGGAACAACGTATGTTGTTATGCGGTCTGACCGATAAAGATCTTCGTAGAATATGTAGGAGCCAATATGGGCATCTAGGTCCCGCTATTGGTTATTGACCGGAGATGTATCTCAGTCATGTCTACATTGTTCTCGAACCGTAGGGTCCACACGCTTAACGTTACAATGACAGTTATTATGAGTTTATGCATTTTCATGTACCGAAGTTAGTTCGGAGTCCCGGATGTGATCACGGACATGACGAGGAGTCTCGAAATGGTCGAGACATAAAGATTGATATATTGGAAGGCTATATTTGGACATCTGAAGTGTTCCGGGAACCAGATGGGCCTTAATGGGCTTTAGTGGAAAGGAGAAAGGGGCAGCCCAAGGTGGCCGCGCGCCTCCCCCCTTCCCCTAGTCCTATTAGGACTAGGAGAGGTGGCCGCCCCCCTCTCTCTCTTTTCCCCCTCAAGGAATCCTATTCCAACTAGGATTGGGGGGGTGGGGAATCCTACTCCCAGAGGGAGTAGGACTCCCTTGGCGCGCCCTCCTTGGCCGGCCGGCCCCCTCCCCCTTGGCTCCTTTATATACGGAGGTAGGGGGAACCTCTAGACACACAAGTTGATCATTGTGATCGTTCCTTAGCCGTGTGCGGTGCCCCCTGCCACCATATTCCACCTCGATCATATCGTTGTAGTGCTTAGGCGAAGCCCTGCGTCGGTGGAACATCAAGATCGCCACCACGCCGTTGTGCTGACGGAACTCCTCCCCGAAGCTTTGGTGGATCGGAGCCCGGGGATCGTCATCGAGCTGTACGTGTGCTAAGAACTCGGAGGTGCCGGAGTAACGGTACTTGGATTTGTCGGATCGGGAAGAAGACATACGACTACTTCCTCTACGTTGTGTCAATGCTTCCGTTGCGATCTACAAGGGTACGTAGATCAGACTCTCCCCCTTGTTGCTATGCACCACCATGATCTTGCGTGTGCGTAGGAAAATTTTGAAATTACTACGTTCCCCAACAGTGGCATCCGAGCCTAGGTTTTATGGTTTGATGTTATATGCACGAGTAGAACACAAGTGAGTTGTGGGCGATACAAGTCATACTGCCTACCAGCATGTCATACTTTGGTTCGGCGGTATTGTTGGACGAGACGACCCGGACCAACCTTACGCGTACGCTTACGTGAGACCGGTTCCCCCGACGTGCTTTGCACACAGGTGGCTTGTGGGCGACTGTCTCTCCAACTTTAGTTGAACCGAGTGTGCCTACGCCCGGTCCTTGCGAAGGTTAAAACGGAGTCTATTTGACAAACTATCGTTGTGGTTTTGATGCGTAGGTGAGATTGGTTCTTGCTTAAGCCTGTAGCAGCCACGTAAAACTTGCAACAACAAAGTAGAGGATGTCTAACTTGTTTTTGCAGGGCATGTTGTGATGTGATATGGTCAAGACATGATGCTAAATTTTATTGTATGAGATGATCATGTTTTGTAACCGAGTTATCGGCAACTGGCAGGAGCCATATGGTTGTCGCTTTATTGTATGCAATGCAATCGCGATGTAATGCTTTACTTTATCACTAAGCGGTAGCGATAGTCGTGGAAGCATAAGATTGGCGAGACGACAACGATGCTATGATGGAGATCAAGGTGTCGCGCCGGTGACGATGGTGATCATGACGGTGCTTCGGAGATGGAGATCACAAGCACAAGATGATGATGACCATATCATATCACTTATATTGATTGCATGTGATGTTTATCTTTTTATGCATCTTATCTTGCTTTGATTGACAGTAGCATTATAAGATGATCTCTCACTAAATTATCAAGAAGTGTTCTCCCTGAGTATGCACCGTTGCCAAAGTTCGTCGTGCCCAGACACCACGTGATGATCGGGTGTGATAAGCTCTATGTCCATCTACAACGGGTGCAAGCCAGTTTTTGCACACGCAGAATACTCAGGTTAAACTTGACGAGCCTAGCATATACAGATATGGCCTCGGAACACGGAGACCGAAAGGTCGAGTGTGAATCATATAGTAGATATGATCAACATAACGATGTTCACCATTGAAAACTACTCCATCTCACGTGATGATCGGTTATGGTTTAGTTGATTTGGATCACGTGATCACTTAGAGGATTAGAGGGATGTCTATCTAAGTGGGAGTTCTTAAGTAATTTGATTAATTGAACTTAAACTTATCATGAACTTAGTACCTGATAGTATCTTGCTTGTTTATGTTGATTGTAGATAGATGGCTCGTGCTGTTGTTCCGTTGAATTTTAATGCGTTCCTTGAGAAAGCAAAGTTGAAAGATGATGGTAGCAATTACACAGACTAGGTCCGTAACTTGAGGATTATCCTCATTGCTGCTCAGAAGAATTACGTCCTGGAAGCACCGCTGGGTGCCAGGCCTGCTGCTGGAGCAACGGCAGATGTTATGAACGTCTGGCAAAGCAAAGCTGATGACTACTCGATAGTTCAGTGTGCCATGCTTTACGTCTTAGAATCGGCACTTCAACGTCGTTTTGAACGTCATGGAGCATATGAGATGTTCCAGGAGTTGAAGTTAATATTTCAAGCAAATGCCCGAATTGAGAGATATGAAGTCTCCAATAAGTTCTATAGCTGCAAGATGGAGGAGAACAGTTCTGTCAGTGAGCATATACTCAAAATGTCTGGGTATAATAATCACTTGATTCAGATGGGAGTTAATCTTCCAGATGATTGCGTCATTGACAGAATTCTCCAATCACTGCCACCAAGCTACAAGAGCTTCGTGATGAACTATAATATGCAAGGGATGAACAAGACTATTCCCGAGCTCTTCGCAATGCTGAAAGCTGCGGAGGTAGAAATCAAGAAGGAGCATCAAGTGTTGATGGTTAACAAGACCACTAGTTTCAAGAAAAAGGGCAAAGAGAAGAAGAAGGGGAACTTCAAGAAGAACGGCAAGCAAGTTGCTGCTCAGGAGAAGAAACCCAAGTCTGGACCTAAGCCTGAAATTGAGTGCTTCTACTGCAAGCAGACTGGTCACTGGAAGCGGAACTGCCCCAAGTATTTGGCGGATAAGAAGTATGGCAAGGTGAACAAAGGTATATGTGATATACAGGTTATTGATGTGTACCTTACTAGAGCTCGTAGCAGCACCTGGGTATTTGATACTGGTTCTGTTGCTAATATTTGCAACTCGAAACAGGGACTACGGATTAAGCGAACACTGGCGAAGGACGAGCTGACGATGCGCGTGGGAAATGGTTCCAAAATCGATGTGATCGCGGTCGGCACGCTACCTCTACATCTACCTTCGGGATTAATATTAGACCTAAATAATTGTTATTTGGTGCCAGCGTTAAGCATGAACATTATATCTGGATCTTGTTTGATGCGAGACGGTTATTCATTTAAATCAGAGAATAATGGTTGTTCTATTTATATGAGTAATATCTTTATGGTCATGCACCTTTGAAGAGTGGTCTATTTTTGATGAATCTCGATAGTAGTAACACACATATTCATAATGTTGAAGCCAAAAGATGCAGAGTTGATAATGATAGTGCAACTTATTTGTGGCACTGCCGTTTAGGTCATATCGGTGTAAAGCGCATGAAGAAACTCCATACTGATGGACTTTTGGAACCACTTGATTATGAATCACTTGGTACTTGCGAACCGTGCCTCATGGGCAAGATGACTAAAACACCGTTCTCCGGTACTATGGAGAGAGCAACAGATTTGTTGGAAATCATACATACCGATGTATGTGGTCCGATGAATATTGAGGCTCGTGGCGGATATCGTTATTTTCTCACTTTCACAGATGATTTAAGCAGATATGGGTATATCTACCTAATGAAACATAAGTCTGAAACATTTGAAAAGTTCAAAGAATTTCAGAGTGAAGTTGAAAATCATCGTAAAAAGAAAATAAAGTTTCTATGATCTGATCGTGGAGGAGAATATTTGAGTTACGAGTTTGGTGTACATTTGAAAAATTGTGGAATAGTTTCGCAACTCACGCCACCCGGAACACCACAGCGTAATGGTGTGTCCGAACGTCGTAATCGTACTTTACTAGATATGGTGCGATCTATGATGTCTCTTATTGATTTACTGCTATCGTTTTGGGGTTATGCTTTAGAGACGGCCGCATTCACGTTAAATAGGGCACCATCAAAATCCGTTGAGACGACGCCTTATGAACTATGGTTTGGCAAGAAACCAAAGTTGTCGTTTCTTAAAGTTTGGGGCTGCGATGCTTATGTGAAAAAGCTTCAACCTGATAAGCTCGAACCCAAATCGGAGAAATGTGTCTTCATAGGATACCCAAAAGAAACTGTTGGGTACACCTTCTATCACAGATCCGAAGGCAAGACATTCGTTGCTAAGAATGGATCATTTCTAGAGAAGGAGTTTCTCTTGAAAGAAGTGAGTGGGAGGAAAGTAGAACTTGACGAGGTAACTGTACCTGCTCCCTTATTGGAAAATAGTACATCACAGAAAACTGTTTCTGCGACACCTATACCAATTAGTGAGGAAGCTAATGATGATGATCATGAAACTTCAGGACAAGATACTATTGAACCTCGTAGATCAACCAGAGTGAGATCCGCACCAGAGTGGTACGGTAATCCAGTTCTGGAAGTCATGCTACTAGATCATGATGAACCTACTAACTATGAAGAAGCGATGGTGAGCCCAGATTCCGCAAAGTGGCTAGAAGCCATGAAATCTGAGATGGGATCCATGTATGAGAACAAAGTATGGACTTTGGTTGACTTGCCCGATGATCGGCAAGCAATTGAGAATAAATGGATCTTCAAGAAAAAGACTGACGCTGACGGTAATATTACTGTCTATAAAGCTCGTCTTGTCGCAAAAGGTTTTCGACAAGTTCAAGGGGTTGACTACGATGAGACCTTCTCACCCGTAGCGATGCTTAAGTCTGTCAGAATCATGTTAGCAATTGCCGCATTTTATGATTATGAAATTTGGCAGATGGATGTCAAAACTGCATTCCTGAATGGATTTCTGGAAGAAGAGTTGTATATGATGCGACCGGAAGGTTTTGTCGATCCAAAGGGAGCTAACAAAGTGTGCAAGCTCCAGCGATCCATTTATGGACTGGTGCAAGCCTCTCGGAGTTGGAATAAACGCTTTGATAGTGTGATCAAAGCATTTGGTTTTATACAGACTTTCGGTGAAGCCTATATTTACAAGAAAGTGAGTGGGAGCTCTGTAGCATTTCTGATATTATATGTGGATGACATATTGCTGATTGGAAATGATATAGAATTTCTGGATAGCATAAAGGGATACTTGAATAAGAGTTTTTCAATAAAAGACCTCGGTGAAGCTGCTTACATATTAGGCATAAAGATCTATAGAGATAGATCAAGACGCTTAATTGGACTTTCACAAAGCACATATCTTGACAAGATTTTGAAGTAGTTCAAAATGGATCAAGCAAAGAAAGGGTTCTTGCCTGTGTTACAAGGTGTGAAGTTGAGTCAGACTCAATGCCCGACCACTGCAGAAGATAGATAGAAAATGAAAGATGTTCCCTATGCTTCAGCCATAGGCTCTATCATGTATGCAATGCTGTGTACCAGACCTGATGTGTGCCTTGCTATAAGTTTAGCAGGGAGGTACCAAAGTAATCCAGGAGTGGATCACTGGACAGCGGTCAAGAACATCCTAAAATACCTGAAAAGGACTAAGGATATGTTTCTCGTATACGGAGGTGACAAAGAGCTCATCGTAAGAGGTTACGTTGATGCAAGCTTTGACACTAATCCGGACGATTCTAAATCACAAACCGGATACGTGTTTACATTAAACGGTGGAGCTGTCAGTTGGTGCAGTTCTAAACAAAGCGTCGTAGCGGGATCTACATGTGAAGCGGAGTACATAGCTGCTTCGGAAGCAGCGAATGAAGGAGTCTGGATGAAGGAGTTCATATCCGATCGATCTAGGTGTCATACCTAGTGCATCGGGTCCAATGAAAATCTTTTGTGACAATACTGGTGCAATTGCCTTGGCAAAGGAATCCAGATTTCACAAGAGGACCAAGCACATCAAGAGACGCTTCAATTCCATCCGGGATCTAGTCCAGGTGGGAGACATAGAGATTTGCAAGATACATACGGATCTGAATATTGCAGACCCGTTGACTAAGCCTCTTCCACAAGCAAAACATGATCAGCACCAAGGCTCCATGGGTGTTAGAATCATTACTGTGTAATCTAGATTATTGACTCTAGTGCAAGTGGAGACTGAAGGAAATATGCCCTAGAGGCAATAATAAAGTTATTATTTATTTCCTTATATCATGATAAATGTTTATTATTCATGCTAGAATTGTATTAACCGGAAACATAATACATGTGTGAATACATAGACAAACTTAGTGTCACTAGTATGCCTCTACTTGACTAGCTCGTTAATCAAAGATGGTTATGTTTCCTAACCATGAACAAGGTGTTGTTATTTGATTAACGAGGTCACATCATTGGTTGAATGATCTGATTGACATGACCCATTCTATTAGGTTAGCACCTGATCGTTTAGTATGTTGCTATTGCTTTCTTCATGACTTATACATGTTCCTATGACTATGAGATTATGCAACTCCCGTTTCCCGGAGGAACACTTTGTGTGCTACCAAACGTCACAACGTAACTGGGTGATTATAAAGGAGCTCTACAGGTGTCTCCAAAGGTAGATGTTGGGTTGGCGTATTTCGAGATTAGGATTTGTCACTCCGATTGTCGGAGAGGTATCTCTGGGCCCTCTCGGTAATGCACATCACATAAGCCTTGCAAGCATTGTGACTAATGAGTTAGTTGCGAGATGATGTATTACGGAACGAGTAAAGAGACTTGCCGGTAACGAGATTGAACTAGGTATTGGATACCGACGATCGAATCTCGGGCAAGTAACATACCGATGACAAAGGGAACAACGTATGTTGTTATGCGGTCTGACCGATAAAGATCTTCGTAGAATATGTAGGAGCCAATATGGGCATCCAGGTCCCGCTATTGGTTATTGACCGGAGATGTATCTCAGTCATGTCTACATTGTTCTCGAACCGTAGGGTCCGCACGCTTAATGTTACGATGATAGTTATTATGAGTTTATGCATTTTGATGTACCGAAGTTAGTTCGGAGTCCCGGATGTGATCACGGACATGACGAGGAGTCTCGAAATGGTCGAGACATAAATATTGATATATTGGAAGCCTATATTTGGACATCGGAAGTGTTCCGGGTGAAATCGAGATTTTACCGGAGTACCGGGAGGTTATCGGAACCCCTCGGGAACCAGATGGGCCTTAATGGGCTTTAGTGGAAAGGAGAAAGGGGCAGCCCATGGTGGCCGCACGCCTCCCCCCTTCCCCTAGTCCTATTAGGACTAGGAGAGGTGGCCGGCCCCCTCTCTCTCTTTTCCCCCTCAAGGAATCCTATTCCAACTAGGATGGGGAGGGGGGAATCCTACTCCCAGAGGGAGTAGGACTCCCTTGGCGCGCCCTCCTTGGCCGGCCGGCCCCCTCCCCCTTGGCTCCTTTATATACGGAGGCAGGGGCACCTCTAGACACAGAAGTTGATCATTGTGATCGTTCCTTAGCCGTGTGCGGTGCCCCCTGCCACCATATTCCACCTCGATCATATCGTTGTAGTGCTTAGGCGAAGCCCTGCGTCGGTGGAACATCAAGATCGTCACCACGCCGTCATGCTGACGGAACTCCTCCCCGAAGCTTTCCTGGATCGGAGCCCGGGGATCGTCATCGAGTTGTACGTGTGCTAAGAACTCGGAGGTGCCGGAGTAACGGTGCTTGGATTGGTCGGATCGGGAAGAAGACGTACGACTACTTCCTCTATGGTGTGTCAACGCTTCCGTTGCGATCTACAAGGGTACGTAGATCAGACTCTCCCCCTCGTTGCTATGCATCACCATGATCTTGCGTGTGCGTAGGAAAATTTTGAAATTACTACATTCCCCAACATTAGAGGCATAATCGCATTGAAGGCATATGTCGCAAGTCAGGTAATCATCACAAACATCCCATGTAATATAGATAATAAAAGGGATAACATGCTTGGCTTACACTCGCCACGTCAATCAAGTACATAAATAACATACATCATCCAAACACTCATGGCCCGACTACGGCGCCAAAATGAAAGATAACCCAACAAGCGACATGGTCCCGATCACCCCCAACAGGGCACCACTACTGATCATCAGGAAAAGAAACATAGTATCGCTGAGTGTCCTCGTCGAACTCCCACTTGAGCTCGAGCGCGTCACCTGGAGCGGAATCACCTGGACTTGCATCTGATGTAATAGTAATCTGTGAGCCATAGGGACTCAGCAATCTCGCACCCTCGCGATCAAGACTATTTAAGCTTAATAGGTAGGGTAAGGTGAATATAGGTGGAGCTGCAGCAAGCGACTAGCATATGAGGTGGCTAACCTATTCACAAAAGAGAGCGAGAAGAGGAGGTAAAGCGCGAGCGATAAACTAGAGAGCAACCTGCGCAAACATAACTCCAACACCGTGTCCACTTCCCGGACTCCGCCGAGAAGAGGCCATCACGGTAACACACACGGTTGATTCATTTTAATTAAATTAAGCTTCAAGTTATCTACAACCGAACATTAACAAATTCCCATCTTCCCATAACCGCGGGCACGGCTTTCGAAAGTTCAATTCCCTGCAGGGGAGTCCCAACTTAGCCCATGACAAGCTCTCACGGTCAACGAAGGAATAGACCTCCTCCCGAGACGTTCCGATCAGACTCGATATCTCGGTTCTTCAAGACATTTCGACAGGTTAAAACAAGACCAGCAACACCGCCCGAATATGCCGACAAATCCCGATAGGAGCTGCATATATCTCGTTCTCAGGGCACACTCAGATAAGCCAGACGTCGGGTAGGCCAGCCCAGAGTTGCCCCTGGTAGCCCCGGACATCGCTCGGTTGGACCAACACTCAGAGGAGCACTTGCCCGGGGGGGCTAAAAATAAGATGACCCTTGAGTCTGCAGAACCCAAGGGAAAGAAAAGGCTAGGTGGAAAATGGTAAAACCAAGGTTGGGCATTGCTGGAAAAGCTTTAATCAAGGTGAACTATCAAGGGGTTCCCATTATAACCGAACCGCATAAGGAACGCAAAATCCGGGAACATAACACCGATATGACGAAAACTAGGGCGGCAAGAGTGGAACAAAACACTAGGCGAGAGGCCGAGCCTTCCACCCTTTACCAAGTATATAGATGCATTAAGATAACATGGCAATATAATGATATCCCAACAAGTAAATAAATGTTCCAACAAGGAATGGTCTCCAATCTTCACCTGCAACTAGCAACGCTATAAGAGGGGCTGAGAAAAGAGGTAACATAGCCAATCAACGCTTTGCTAGGACAAGGTGGGTTAGAGGTTTGACATGGCAATTTGGGAGGCTGACAATAAAATGATAGGCATCGTAGCATTGGCATAGCAAAAGAGCGAGCAAACTAGCATAGCAAAGATAGTAGTGATTTCGAGGGTATGATCATCTTGCCTGCAAAGCTGTCAGAGTTGACTGGATCCTCGAAAGCAAAATCACTGGGCTCCTCGTTAGCGAAATCGTCTCCTGGCTCTACCCAAACAATACAAACAAGCAACAAGGGCACAATCAACCATGTGCAAGGAACGAACAATATGGTGCAATGATGATATGCTATGCGGGATGCGATGCGGGATGCATATGCAAGATGTGACAGGAAATGCATGAACCTGGCCGCAACTTGGAAATCCAAGTGTGCCACTGGAAATATGAGATGAAATCGCTTGAAAACGATATAAAGAACGCCGGAATCGGAGTTACGGTTTGGAAATGGCAAGCGATTCAAATATGACACCGGTCTGCGATTTACAGCAAGTGACCATCTAAATGCAATGAGATGAACATGCTACAGCACCCAAACATGACCACAAAATACATGGCATGGATGCATACAAGATTCTTAACAAAAGTCTAGCACTGAGCTACGGCCAAATCATCCATTAATAGGTTCAAACAAGCATGGCAAAAATGCATATGGCAAACAGATCTCAGACTTAGTGAAATTAACACTTGTCTGAAATTTCAGACCAAGTGGCTCTCTTCGGAGCAACAAAACAACATGCTACAGGACCTGAACATGACAAAGTAAGACATGGCATGGAGCTACTCAAATAGCTTAACAAAAGTCCCTTAGTGACCTTGAGCCAAAAGGGGTCAGAAAATATACTAACAAGCACGTGAACATGGCAAACACATAATCAGTTTTCAGACTTAGTGAAAACTGGCACATGCTGAAACATAACTCAAGTAGGCATGTTTACGAGCTCTATGCACTCACTACGGTGCAAGTCATGGCAAGACAAGCATACATTTATCAAGAACACACAAAATTCAAGCTAGACATGGCAAGAACAATGGCATAGCATGCACGGGTGAACTACAACATCACCGGCAAAATTGCAAACAAGTTGACAATCTGCCCAGATTCACAAAGTAGCAAAAGTAGAGCTCGATTGACTCAAGCTAGGGTTCTCCATGATTGCAAAAAAGTACATGGATGAATAGAGAACTACAAGGTTAATAAAACATCCTTACTGATGATCCTCAAAAGAGGCACGGATCTCTCGGAAACAACATGAACATATGGCATCATGAGATAAACAGCTCAAGGACTTAGTGGAAATGCTAAATCCCTGAAAACAGAATTACCAAGTGCACCACTTTGCAAGCTTGCACTAGTCACTACACACATCACAAAAATACATGGGTTGCACCTCTGGAAAGATGACAAAATCCTTAACAAAACATATGTAGAGCATCAGGGCATATCATGCACACAATAATCATGGCAAAAATGACAAAAACCTAAACGGAGCAGCAGATCTGACAATTATCTCAAGTAGCCCTATTCTAACAGCATTTCGGGCATCAAGATGAACTCAAATGAAAATGATGCAATGGAATGAAATGATGTACTCTCTGGGATGAATATTTTGATATGCTATATGCATGAATCGGAGCTATGGCTGCAAAGTTACGAGGCCACGAACATGAGCACTTGGATCTGAAATTTCGGGGACTTAGACGAAATTTTACCCTCCAGATCTAGGGTTTCGGTGGGCACATGAACCGAGGCAGCGGCGCACTGTAGCAGCTCGCCGGAAATGGCGCCGGAGTGGTCGGGGAAGCAAGGGCCTGCCAGATCTCGCCGGATCCGGGCCGGGTGGCGGCGCGTGGCGAGGCGGCGGTGGCGGGGCGGCGTGGCGCGGTTGGTGAGGCGGCGCGGCGAGCGAGGCCGGTCGGGCGGCGGGGCGCGCCGGCGTCGGCTGGTGGTGGCGCCGGCGGGCGGAGGCGGCGGGGCCGGTTTGGTGGCGGCGGAGCGAGGAGGCGCGGGGCTTCGGGCGGCGGCGCAGTGGCTTCGGGCCTCGGGGCCGGCTACGGGCCGGCCGGGCCGTGGGCGGAGACGGCGGCGGCTTGCCACGTGGCGAGCGCGGGGTGGCTGGCGGCGGCGTGTCCGGCCGGAACAGACACGTGCGGCGCGGCGCGAAGTGGATTTCGGGTTAGGGACGAGGGGAGATCCGGATTTTCGGAGGGGGTGTTTAAATAGGCATAGAGGGAGCTAGGAGAGTCCAAATGAGGTGCGATTTTCGGCCACGCGATCGTGATCGAACGCTCTAGGCGATGGAGCAGAGTTAGGTGGGTTTTGGGCCAAATTGGAGGGGTGTTGGGCTGCAACACACACGAGGCCTTTTCGGTCCCTCGGTTAACCGTTGGAGTATCAAACGAAGTCCAAATGACACAAAACTTGCAGGCGGTCTACCGGTAGTAAACCAAGGCTGCTTGGCAAGTCTCGGTCCAATCCGGAAATGTTTAATCCCCACACACGAAAGAAAGCTAGAAATGACCACCGGAGGAGAACGGAGCGCCGGAATGCAAAACAGACAACGGGGAAAATGCTCGAATGCATGAGATGAACATGTATGCAAATGCAATGCACATGATGACATGATATGAGATGCATGACAACGATAACAACACACGGAGACAAAAACCCGAACCCGAGAAAATAAAATAACTTAACGCCGGAAACGGCAAGAGTTGGAGTACAAATTGGGAAAGTTACATCCGGGGTGTTACATGGCACCAGGGGGATCCATCTCAGTACGACCCCAGATACAACTTTGGATATCTGCCAGGCCAACCGTGGCCATAGACCAACTTAGGCCAAAAGCCTAAGCTTGGGGGAGTACGTATTTCTCACCGACATTACATTCATGTTCGCACACTCATGCTAGTTGTCGGTGCTCATACTTTTTCACTGTAATATCCATGCTAGTTTATTTTCCTTTTTATGCTTTCTTATTGTGTGTTTGATAAATCTTAAGAAAAAACAAAAAAATAGTTGTAGCTTTTTAGCTAGTTTACTTTCCATGCCTAAAGTAATAGTAATTAAAAAGAAAAACCAAAAAGATGTCTCGCTCTTCTTTTGCTTGTTGGGAGTTTTCCCGTGTAAATAGTTTTGTTTCTTTTCTTTCGGGGTCGAGAGGAGAAGATCATAATGAAAATGTTGAGTGGCTCTTATATGCATTATTGTTGATCTAACAAAGAGCTCATATTACATTGTCTTCTCTCTTGAATTGAATGCTTACAGATTCCAGCTTAGTCCAATGCACGCGCACTATTATTGTTTTCCACACTATTCGTTCGTGCAAGTGAAAGGCAATAATGATGATTATATGATGAACTTATTGAGATGAAAAAATATGGTATGAACTTGACCTCTTTTTTTGTAAATAGGATTAGTTCATCGTTCCTGATTCAGCCTATTATGAAAGAAATATGTTTGCAATGACAATTAGATATTATAGTTTCTTATGCCATGCTTAATTAGCTAGGAGCTTATAATGGTTTACCTTGCGTGCCAACATGCTATTAAAATGGTTATGATCTGGTATGATAGGGTGGTATCCTCTTTTGAACGATTTGAGTGGCTTGACTTGGCACGTGTTCACGCATGTAGTTGAAACAAAATCAACATAGCCTCTACGATATTTATGTTCATGGTGCATTATATCCTACTCATGCTTGCATTCGGTGTTGATTAATTTTAATGCATATTCATGACTGTTGTTGCTCTCTAGCTGGTCGCTTCCCAGTCTTTTTTTAGCCTTCACTTGTACTAAGCGGGAATACTGCTTGTGCATTCAATTCCATAAACCCCAAAGTTATTCCATATGAGTCCACCATACCTACCTATATATGGCATCTACCTGTCGTTCCAAGTAAATTTATATGTGCCAAACTCTAAACCTTCAAATAAACATTCTATTTTGTATGCTCGAATAGCTCATGTATCAACTAGGGTTGTCTGTATCTTCCATGCTAGGCGGATTATTCTCAAGAGGAATGGACTCCGCTCCTCACTCATGAGAAAATGGCTGGTCACCGGTATGCCCAGTCCCATGCTTTATGCAAATCAAATCAAAATAACTGCAAACAAAACTCCGCTGGGACTCTTGTTAGTTGGAGGCACTCGTTGTTTCGAGCAAGCCATGGATTGATGCTTGTTGGTGGAGGGGGAGTATAAACTTTACCATTCTGTTTGAGAACCGTATATAATGTGTGTAGCATGGAAGATATCGAGATTTCTCAGTTGTTATGTTGACAATGAAAGTACACCGCTCAAAATATTATTCATATCTATTTCAAAACCGAGCTCTGGCACCTCTACAAATCCCTGCTTCCCTCTGCGAAGGGCCTATCCATTTACTTTTATGTTGAGTTATCATCCTCTTATTAAAAAGCACCGTTGTCATTTGCATTCATTACTATTAGTTTACATTGAGTATGACTTGACTGGATCTGTTTTACCATGAATTATAATGTCTAGCCAGTCCTTGATCTTTAAAGGTGCTCTGCATTTATGTTTTGTGGTCTCAGAAAGGGCTAGCGAGATACCATCTTGTTATATCATATCATGATTGTTTTGAGAAAGTGTTGTCACCCGAGATTTATTATTATTGCTCGCTAGTTGGTTATGCCATTGATATGTGTAAACATGAGACCTAAGTGTTATTGTGAATATGGTTAGTTCATAATCTCTGCTGAAAACTTGAATGATGGCTTTACATATTTACAACAATAAGAGCAAATAGAGTTTGTAAAAGTTTTTCTTTATCACTTTCAGTTTATCAACTGAATTGCTTGAGGACAAGCAAATGTTTAAGCTTGGGGGAGTTGATACGCCTCCGTCGTATCTACTTTTCCAAACACTTTTGTCCTTATTTTGGACTCTAACTTGCATGATTTGAATGGAACTAACCCGGACTGACCTGTTTTCCGCAGAATTGCCAGGGTGTTATTTTTGTGCAGAAATAAAAGTTCTCGGAATGACCTGAAAATCAACGGAGAATTATTTTGGAATATATAAAAAATACTGGAAGAAAGATCTACGTCACGGGGGCCACCACCTGTTCATGAGGGTGGGGGCGCGCCCTACCCCCCTGGGCGCGCTGCCTGCCTCGTGGGCCCCCTGACGCTCCACCGACGTCAACCTTGACTTCATATATTCACTTTCGGAGAGGAAAAAACAGAGAGAAGGATTCATTGCGTTTTACGATACGGAGCCACACCAAGCCCTAAACTCTCTCGGGAGGGCTGATCTGGAGTCCGTTCAGGGCTCCGGAGAGGGGAATCTGTCGCCATCGTCATCATCAACCTTCCTCCATCACCAATTTCATGATGCTCACCGCCGTGCGTGAATAATTCCGTCGTAGGCTTGCTGGATGGTGATGGGTTGGATGATATTTATCATTTAATTGAGTTAGTTTTGTTAGGGTTTGATCCCTAGTATCCACTATGTTCTGAGATTGATGTTGCTATGACTTTGCTATGCCTAATGCTTGTCACTAGGACCCGAGTGCCATGATTTCAGATCTGAACCCTCTGTTGGAAAAGGCAGTGCCTAGGCGGCGCTTAGGCACGCCTAGGCGCTAGGCAATGGCCAAACGCCTCGCCTAGGGCATAAATGGAGGTCTATGTAGGGCAAGCAAAGAATTTCCTACCCAAGCAATAAATCATGCCACATACTGCATGGATATGCCAAATGGGTTATATTCCAATGGCAGTAGATGGTAATTAACTTATTTATATGCCCTAAACTAATATCAGCACCCATATAATAATCAAAAATACACTACGAGTAAAAACTATGTTATCGCCTAGGCCAGGCTTACGGCGCTTAGGCACCGCCTAGGCACTAGGCGAAGGCCAACCGCCTCGCTTACGCCTACCGCTTTTTCCAACCTGACTGAACCTATTATGTTTTCATCAATATATGAGAGTTCTTAATCCTATCTTGCAAGTCTATAGTCACCTATTATGTGTTATGATCCGTTAACCCCGAAGTGACAATAATCGGGATACTTACCGGTGATGACCGTAGTTTGAGGAGTTCATGTATTCACTATGTGTTAATGCTTTGGTCCGGTACTCTATTAAAAGGAGGCCTTAATATTTCTTAGTTTCCATTAAGACCTGCTGCCACGGGACTGTAGGACAAAAGATGTCATGCAATTTCTTTTCCATAAGCACGTATGACTATATTCGGAATACATGCCTACATTACATTGATGAACTGGAGCTAGTTCTGTGTCATCCTAGGTTATGACTGTTACATGATCGATCGCATCCGGCATAATTCTCCATCACCGATCCAATGCCTACGAGTTTTTCCTATATTGTTCTTCGCTTATTTACTTTTTCGTTGCTACTGTTACAATCACTACAAAACCCAAAAACATTGCTTTTGCTACCGTTACCTTTTCCACCGTTACTACTACTATCATATTACTTTGCTACTAAACACTTTGCTGCAGATATTAAGTTTTCAGGTGTGGTTGACTTGACAACTTAGCTGCTAATACTTGAGAATATTATTTGGCTTTTCTTGTGTCGAATCAATAAATTTGGGTTGAATACTCTAGCCTCGAAAACTCTTGCGATCCCCTATACTTATGGGTTATCACACACATTCAAGCAATCATAACAAGCATAACACATCTGACCATCACAAAAATAAAAAGAACATCTCTACACCATCAGACCATCACAAGAATAACAGAGCGATGGTGTTTTCTTCAGTTACCTTTGATCTGGCTTCTCGGAATCCATGCTCCGATCCACTGACCTTCAGATCCGCTGACCAATCCACTAACCTGGTGTTCATCAAAAGGAAAAAAAATGAGCATACTGACACATATGTGGTGAGTAGAAGGGATTGGGGATTTAGGGTTTCTGTATGGGGTTAGGGATTGGGATAGGGAAGATGGCTATGGGGGGGGGGGGGGGTAGAGGAAGAAGTGGCCAGGGGGTGGTTCCCGTGTCATCCGGCGATGGAGGGGCGCCGCGCTGATGGGAAAAGCGGGCGGCCATGGGCGGCGGACGGCGGGACAAGCGAGGAAGTGGGGCGGCGGGGTGATGCGAGGCAGCAGGACTAGGCGGTATGCAGGGGAGGAGTGGATCTGTCAGCCGGAGAGAACGAAGAAGAAGGAGAAGAGCGCAGAGGGGCTGACCTGCGCTGCTGGATGCTCTACGTCACGGCCATGTTCGCCTCTTCTCCCGCTCGCCGCTCTGTCTCTTCTTGTCGTGAGCGCGGTTGAAGGGGTAAGTGCGGGCACGTTAACGAATATCACAATGAAAATCTAGCTCGACCCCTCCGAATTCAGGAACAAAAAGGCAGGCTTTCGAGCGGGTCATCGAATATCTCAGGCCAATTCCGTTGACTCAATTCCAAGTGTATCTGAACAGTAGAATTCGGCCCATCCAATATCAATATCAATATCTTGGCCTGAATATCAACATCCAAACATACTGTAAGGGGAATTTCGCCCTAACCGCCACCTGGAGTATCCCGTGTGCCGCCACCGGCCGTGCCTCTCCTTGAACCGCCATGGTGGGGCGTCACCGCCTACCAGGCCTCGCCCCAAGCGGCCTTTCTTGGCCGTGCCGCTGCACCGAGGGTCGGACAGCGACGCGCAGGCCGTTGGCTGCCACCATCACTAGAGGCAATGCCGCTGGGAGCCGAGCGTCGAGGCCGAGGCTGCATTCGTGCTATTGACATATGCGGCCATACTAGGAAAAACAGAGTCATTGCTGAGGATCACCTCTCGCGCTGGGCGCCGCAGGTCCAGTCCGTCTCCTGGAGCGATGTCCGGTGTCGCAGATTGCAAGCGAGCACGCTTCTACCCCTTTTTTTTTGCTTACCTATGGACAGAGCGCACCACCCCCGCGGTCCAGTTGTCCTCTACTATTTTTTTTTCGAAACGGAGGCAAAAGATTTGCCTCATCGATTAATTAAGCATAAAAGAATTGCCCGGTTAATTAAAGGAAAATCGGACGAAAACCGATACAGACTCATCACGTGTGGACTACTCACAGAGCATGCAACCCCATAACCACACGATCAACCCGACAACCAAAACCAACACGCAAGGTCCATCAACCCTCACACTCTTACATCACAAAGAAGACCCCAACGAGAGTACCTCGCTAAAGACCATGCTCATCACCAAAATCCACTGAACCATCAAGCTGCTGCGGACACCTTTCCTGTAACGCCACTCCTCTTTGCTTTGCTCCTGAGAGACTCCTCCACAATCGTCTTGCCAGATCCAGGGCTAGCCCTCTCCAAACATTTGAGCAAACTATGAATCTCAATCTCGAAAAGAATCTCATCAACCTTGTAGCGCACAGACGCCTCGTGCCTCACAGCCACATGCAAGTGGCTGGCTGGGCGCTGAAGGATCAAGCGCCAACATACTGACCGAGCGTGCGCTCTCGTGGTACCCAAAACGATCCAGATATGTGTACGTTACACGTAAGGCTAACTTATCATGTAATGCCCCAGATGGAATGGCACCTGGTTTACCTGCACTTAGCTGATGTGAACCATATTTTTCTGCTTCTTATACAAATATTGATGTCTTAATTGGTGAAGTTTGTATGTTCTTAAATAAAGGTTGTCTTTTCTTCCCGTGCATTTATTTATCAGTGGATAAGCATTATTGTTAATTTGGGACACAATTTCGTTTAAGTTTTTCTTAAAGATTAATATATTATTATTGTTAAGCATCAATCACGATTAGTAGTTTAGGGTGTCTCATGTTTCTTTTTGTTTTTTGAAAATGATCCAGATCTATTATCAAAGATCATCGAAAGTATGAAGCAGCTCAAAGACAATAAAAATAGCCCGAGATTCCAAATCCACCTAACAACCGCCAAACAAGCTGCTGACACGCCGCCATTGGCGCTCCCCTATCTGAGCCGGCTTCAACTTGTGGATGACAGGCGGGAAGTCTTTGTGCAGGTGCCCCTAAGGACCAGCGCCCTGGAGGCACAATCGTCGCCATCGAACCCTTGCACATATATGAAAACAGCAAATCTCGCCACATGAAGAGAAACTCTAACCTCGCCGCTCAAGGAGACGGCAGGAATCTATGCCGGAGCTCCGTCGAGTAGCCGGACAAACTTGAGGAGGACCATAGCCCGGAAGGCAAACTCGAAAAGTAGCATTACCATCCGCATGAACGTTGCACCTGTGAGGACTAAAGAATCCTAGCATATAAACTACTAACCGGAGTGGAGGCACCGGGGTTCCCCTCCCGCCATCCTCCGCCAAAGTGGCAAGCAGAGAGTCGACGAATCCATGGGCTCACCGGTGAAGTTTGAAGGGAAGAGTTTGTCTTCACCATTTAGGGTGTCTCATGATATGTTAGGTGTGGCAACTCCTGCTAACATGCTTGGTGTTGGATTAATGCCAAGTGACAATCTCTCGGATGGCATTTTTCTAATGACGTGCTTGCACAAGGATTTTTCCATCTTTGGCTTCCGGACTTTTTTAGTTCATAGGATAGGAAATTCACAGTAATAGAAAAATGGTAGGAAGTGAGATGACATATATCTTAATTTTTATTAAAGTTACCATTTGATGCATAAGATAGGAGTTTTTCCAATTATATAGAAGGCCAAGAAAGCTTGTTTGGAGTAAGCACGCCAACCTATTATACTTGTCCGACTAATTTCTTGTGACTAAGATTCGGCGCCGGCGAAGGCTAACCAAAGCACACTCGCGGTCCTTTTTTATTGGGACCACAATGAAATATAACCTTGAGATGTCCTTGCAGCCCATGCATCTCCGTTCAAGCATTCCACGTGAGGGACGAACATGCGATGTATGGAACGCCTCCATTCATCGCCAGCGAATACAAAAAACTGACTACAGCTGGTACTTTGTTTCGGGCGCATGCGATGCGTCTGGACGCAACAAAGGAGGAAACGTGCGCGACGCAACGCCTCGCGAGAGGAAACCCGCTACAAAATCGTCCCCGGCCCCTTCCCCTCGTCACACACAGACACAAACAGACTACTTGCTCTCTTTTGCAAATCCACTAACCTCCGAGGCTCCGAGGGACAGAGACCATGGATAACAAGACAAGGATTAGAAAAGGTCCCTCTTAGAGACTTTTTAACCAAAATAAGGGACTATTAGGGACTAAAAATTGTTTTTTGAGACTAAATGAAGAAGACTCTCAAGAAGATTTTTTTTTGAGACTTTTCCAACAATGCCCCTCCATGCAACCATTGGCCCACCACCCCATGGTGTTGTTTGGTTGTTATTTTTCTATATACTAGGAGTAACATGGTCATTTAATAACCTCTAGGGAGGGACTAGGCACTTTTTAGTCCCCGAAAACAAACAGGGAGACTTTTTAGAGACTAGGGACTTTTTAGTTGGGACTAGAAAAAGTCCTAGGACTTATGAACCAAATAGGGCTTAAGATGCATCAATCTATGTCTTCTCTTACCTGCAAAAAAAAACTATGCCTTCTTTTCAACCACTATTAAACATGCATTAATGTGTGACCTTTTTTATGCCATTAATACAAATCGAATTGTGGCATGGTCGAGACCTCTAGTGAACCAGTATTAATTTTGGGTTTGTACTCACTCACTCTTTACTATAAATTAAATTTCAGCTTTCTTTCACTGAATGTGCGTGGGTTGAGTTCTTTGAAATAGTATTAATTAAGTATTATAAATACCTGCAGAAAAAAGAAGCAGAAATATTTTTTAATTTAATGACAGAAATTTATTCAATAATAAGGCCCTTGGGTACGAAAAGTGTTCATATGTTTGATTTAAATGTCATATAATGTATACCGTGGTAACTTCTGACTAGGCGAAGAGCTTTCGTAACGTCAGATGCTTTTTTGCCCATAGATTTGCATTGGTTATTAGCGCCAAACCTGTTGGATCAATAGAAACCTTAAACGGTGATAATTATGCTCACAGGTAGAATGCTTGGCACACATGGAAAGTGTTACTGCACAAAACAGTTTGTAGGAAACACATATACTACTGAATAACTGGTTGGTGAATGGAAAGCTTCACACATATGTGAAATTTATTACTACTTGCTAGATGTAATTCGTTTATTCATGAGCATTTTCTTGATATGTGTTTCGTCTTTTGTTAATTATATTGGTATCAACGATGCATTCACTGATTCATGAAATGTATACATTTTTAATGCTTAAATCTTTTACATAATCACATATAGATATGCACTGCTTGTTAAATAAATGACATTATTTTTCGGGCATCAATTTTATTAATTTGAAGACAAGCATAATCTACTTTGAATATTAATGCCTGATTTAATGTTGTAATCACCAGAACTTTGTTGAAATTTCATTGAAAATGAGAACCCTGATAATCTCACTTTCAACGAAATAGGTACCCCCCTTGGATTCTTTGCAGACTTCATCACATAACCTTGAAGTTCTATGGGACTGCGACAGCTCTCACATGGAAAAGGATTACGGTGAGGGATGGTCCACCGATGAGGAGATCATGGAACGTTTATGGGAAGCTCCTATAGAGATTACTCCATTGTCCAATAGGAAGAAAGTAGAGTGGCAATTTGTGGAGAACTTCACCGATGAGTCGTGTGGACCAGACTGTAAAGTGTCTGGGCTACCGAAGCAAACATGCCGGCATGACAAAATATCAGGACAAGGATCGTCGTCTGCAGTAATATCTATCAAGCATGTACTTCCAACTCCTTCGCGGGAATATAAAGCAGCAAGAGAAACCAATGGCGATCACAAGAGGTCCATCATGGATCTCTACCACGGTGTGGACATGCTATACCACTTTATGAGAGACTGTGATGAGAAGCTCGAGAATCTCCATAAAAAAATCATGGTGCTTTGTCAAGCTGTCAAGAAGAAAGCAGAGTGGCAATATCTGGAGAACTTCACTGATGAGTTGCGTGGACCAGACTGTAAAGTGTCTGGGCTACCGAAGCAACCATGCAGGCAAGAAAAAAATATCAGGAGAAGGGCCCTCGTCTACAACAGAATCTATCAAGCATGTACTTCCAACTCCTTCCCAAGAATATAAAGTAGCAAGAGCAACCAATGAACATCAGACGGAGTCCATCATGGATCTCTACCGCAGTGTTGACATGCTATACCACTTTATGAGAGATTGTGATGAGAAGCTTGAGTATCTCCAGAAAACAGTCGTGGTGTTTGGTCAAGCCGTCACCAACTCTGCACTGCCACCACCATCCAAGGATCAAGCATAATTTATTGCATTCGGCACCTCCCAAGCTTGGTGGAGGTTTGCCTCGGTATCAGGCATGCCTATTTACTTTATCGTGCAAAAATGATGTCTCTCTTTACTAGCATCTTTATTTTCTGAATTTTTTATTTTGCAAGTGTGTTATCGACTGCCTAGAAAAATTATATGGTTGTATCCATTGAGTGAGACTTAATAATGATATATTTGTTTGTTGGACATCAGCTTAATCCTTGTCATTTAATATCCTAGACTGGCAACTCTCTTTAGCTCGTTTTCGAGCAGTTCACGGACTTTCCGACATCAAGAGCTTGTAGGATGACACTATTAGAGCATCTGTAACCACAATCCCTTATTACTCCCCAAATTTACTCTAAAAAAATGTGATTTCTAACTGAACCCCTAACCCTTAACTCTTTAAGAAATTAAACGCAAATTCATGCAAATTTTGATTGAAACTAGTCGATCAAACTTGATTCGAACTCGATTGAAACGGTAGCATAAATTATATTTACAAAAACGTCAAACTCACCCGTCCTCGCCCGCACTATTGCCGGATCCGGAGCTGTCGTCGTCGCTAGAGCAAAGATAAATGACCGGCGCACTCGACGGCCCGGCTCATCAATCATCCACAACTTGTAGAGATCAAACTACCAATGCTTCTCCTTGACGCGATCCGGATACCGGAGGTGGAGCTCCACCATATACTCCTCGTTGTAACTGCTCGTTTTCATTCTTTCGTAGTTCGAGAGGGCCATGGTAGTGCGCGATTGTGTTAGTCTTGGCCAGATTGCTCTCTCTGTAGAGGCTATGTGTTGATAACGTGTTGTAGAGCGAAAGCAAAAGAGACAGATAGAGTCTAAATTATTCACTAGGTTCATTGCAATGTGGGTGACCCACTTATATACATGATGGAGTGTGTGGGGGAGACACTTCTTCCCCAATAGACAGCTCCTGGCAGGCATCCATCCCATACAACTGTTCACATGTTTATTTCTCAACACTTCCCATTGATCAATTCATTACACACACACACACACACACACACACACACACACACACACACACACACACACACACACACACACATTGCTTACTGAAAACTACTCCAGAAATCCTGTCGGAAAAACTGAGGAAATTATAGTAATATGCCATCGGTAACTCCTTTAAAACCATGCGGGGAAAATATATGGAGAACCCAATATCGCATTATCTGCACTTGTATTTATATTATCTCATTAAGAAACTTATATGAGAAACCATCATGGAAAACTCATAAAGGGAAAAGGAGTAAAATACAAATGATCTAAAGATCGCCAACGAGTTATAACTTGGGACTTTACTCCCGATGAACTTTACAAACAACAATGTTGTTTCTTACCAATTCCACGAACGTAATTCTGGAATTCAAATGTTGGTAGAGACATTGTGAATATCACATTAATTAGTTTGCAGATTATCCTCTAACAATTCCGTAATTTATGAGCATAAATATAACCCATAAGCAATACAAGTGGCATTATCTCACATGTGGCTACTCATTCCGTGAAGCCATACAAATCTTGTGATGCTTCAAATAAATTAATTATGGTACAATGATGACTAGAAGGATCCATTTACAGTCTATTCTTAAGGCATCCCTCTGAATACTCTTCCAGTAAATCCAATCTTCGATATGGCACTATTGGGATCAGATTATTAGCTACTCCTAGGATATCAAACTACGGTCTCATCTTGATTTTCCCGATGGAATAAAACAAGACCATTTGTGTCTTCGACATATCTATTGATATTCCTTACACCAACCATTATAGCTTATGTTGGGGATTACACTACCAATAGATTGCCAACAAATGTAATGCTAGGCCTGACGTATTTTGCCAGATATATGAGTGCTCCGACGGTATCAGATATGGAACTTCATGTCCACTAGCACTTTACCATCTCCCATCAGTGTGAATGTGCTTGTATCCCATTTTGCCAGATATATGAGTGCTCCGACGGTATCAGATATGGAACTTCTTGTCCACTAGCACTTTACCATCTCCCATTGGTGTGAATGTGCTTGTATCCCATGCCTGGTACAATATGACCATATGTGTCTTTGATAAGATATCTATATTAAACTTTTCCAATATTTCTAGATATCTGAAGACTGATATAAATTTATTTCCGCTGGAATATGCTCACTCTAAACTTAGCATCATTTCGTTTGACCCACATATTCGTATTAAAATGATTGTGTGTATCTCACATGTCTTGTCTAGATATTGATGTTAAGACCATTGACATCACTAAGATGATGTAAATCCAATGAAGGATATCTTCATGAATACACATCAACAATCATCAGTATTAGAGTAATAATTATCGAGGAGTAACTAGCTTTGTCGGTTGTACCACACAACTCTTTGACCACATCGGAGTGCTGGAATGACTTGTGAAGCCTCACACACACACACACACACATGTTACGATTTACCATATTAAGCCCTTTCAATGACTTCAATATATATTACTGAGTGATCTATGTTAGTATCTAGTCACTACATACATCAACCGCATGGATCTGTACTGCCAATTCAGTATCGAAACATAATTCCACTCATACCGAGAAGATATGCTACATCGTAACCGATGTCAGGTCACGCTGTGTAAACCCTTGTGCTACTAGCATGGCTTTCTCACCACATCATCTATTGTTGTTTCTGAATGAAAAATCACTTCTTTTCTCTACGCAGATGCTTATGAGCTGCAGGTTTTACTATGGTAAACACCTGTCTTTTGATGAGCGATTGCTATTCTTCCTAATTGCTTCCTTTCATTTGAACCAATATAATTAGAAACAACACTCTCCATGGATTTTGAATCAGGGACTAAAGGAATTTTGGCAATTCTCAAGGAGAAATTTATGTCAACATATGTAGATTTTTTCCATGCATCAATATCATTTTTTAATTCTCGCGATGCCTCTTAACTCCATGTGATTTCTGAGATGAACCGAGTCAAGGTGTTTTGATATCCTAACAATAGAAAATGTGTGCATATCTGTGCTGCCTCTGGATGATGCGCACCCATCAGGTGTCATTTAACTCAAGGTTGGATTACATTTATTGACTGAGGAGACCATTTCCCCTATTTCCACGGAAAGTGATAATCCCCAAGTGCAAGGAATCATCGTAGCAATTTTCAAAGGTGGAAGTGATAAGTATGGAGTGTCGAACCCACAAGGAGCTAAAGGTAAGATCAATATTCTATCAAGCCCTATCTGCCACTGATACGACTCTACGTACACTGAACATTTGCTTCCAACTAGCAACGAGAAATAAAACTAGGTTGTGGGTATGAAGAGGATAACTTTGTATGATATCGGAGAGCTAAAATATAAAAGTAGGTGTTGTTATCATGAAGTTAGAATATATTACTAAATATTATAAATAGCGTGTGTGGAATAATGGTGGATTGGTGTGCGGAATTGTCCTAGGCAATCGTTAACAAGACCGGTAATCACTATTGCAGTTTCATATGCGGGAGAGACATAAGCTAACATACTTTCTCTACTTGGATCATATGCACTTATGATTGGAACTCTATCAAGCATCCGCAACTACTAAAGAACATTAAGGTAAAACCCAACCATAGCATTAAAGCATCAAGTCCTCTTTAATCCCATACGCAACAACCCCCTTACTCGGGTTTGTGTTTCAGTCACTCACCAACCCACTATAAACGAATCATGAACATATTGCAACACCCTACAGGGGGAACCCTCACGCTTGCGTGACACAGAGGGCACCATAGGACAGCATCAAAGTAAAACATACAACTCATACCAATCTAGATCATCAATCAACCCAAAGACAAAATATATCTACTCAAAACATCATAGGATGGCAACACATCATCGGATCATAATATGTGGCATAAATCACCATGTTCAAGTAGGGATTACAGCAGGGTGCGGGAGAGTGGACCGCATAAAAGAGATGAGGATGATGATGATGATGGTGATGTTGATGAAGAAGATCACCGTGGCGATGATTCCCCTCCCGATGGCACTCCGGTGCTACCGAGAGAGAGGAGGAGAGGTTCTCCCCCTTGTGCTTCCTTCTCCATGACCTCCCCGCTAGATGGGGAGAGGTTCTCCCTCTGGTCCTTGGCCTTCATGGTGATGATGGCCCCTCCGGGATCCTCCTCCATGCCCTCTGGTGATGATGGCTCCTGTTGGAAATATGCCCTAGAGGCAATAATAAAAGCATTATTATTATATTTCCTTGTTCATGGTAATTGTCTTTATTCATGCTATAATTGTGTTATCCGGAAATCGTAATACATGTGTGAATAACAGACACCAACATGTCCCTAGTAAGCCTCTAGTTGACTAGCCCGTTGATCAACAGATAGTCATGGTTTCCTGACTATGGACATTGGATGTCATTGATAAACGAGATCAAATCATTAGGAGAATGATGTGATGGACAAGACCCAATCATAAACATAGCATAAAGATCGTGTAGTTCGTTTTGCTAGAGTTTTGCAATGTCAAGTATCTTTTCCTTAGACCATGAGATCGTGTAACTCCCGGATACCGTAGGAGTGCTTTGGGTATACCAAACGTCACAACGTAACTGGGTGACTATAAAGGTAGACTACGGGTATCTCCGAAAGTATCTGTTGGGTTGACACGGATCAAGACTGGGATTTGTCACTCCGTATGACGGAGAGGTATCACTGGGCCCACTCGGTAATGCATCATCATAATGAGCTCAAAGTGACCAAGTGTCTGGTCACGGGATCATGCATTACGGTACGAGTAAAGTGACTTGCCGGTAACGAGATTGAACGAGGTATTGGGATACCGACGATCGAATCTCGGGCAAGTAATATATCGATAGACAAAGGGAATTGCATACGGGGTTGATTGAATCCTCGACATCGTGGTTCATCCGATGAAAACATCGTGGAGCATGTGGGAGCCAACATGGGTATCCAGATCCAGCTGTTGGTTATTGACCTGAGATCGTCTCGGTCATGTCTACATGTCTCCCGAACCCGTAGGGTCTACACACTTAAGGTTCGGTGACGCTAGGGTTATTAGGAAGACAAGTATGTGATTACCGAATGTTGTTCGGAGTCCCGGATGAGATCCCAGACGTCACGAGGAGTTCCGGAATGGTCCGGAGGTAAAGATTTATATATGGAAAGTGGTTAAACGGACTCTGGAAAGTTTCGGGGGCATGCCGGTATTGTACCGGGGCCACCGGGAGGGTTCCAGGGGTCCACCGGGAGGGGCCACCCCTCCCGGGGGCCACATGGGCTAAGTGGGAGAGGGAGCCAACCCCTAGTGGGCTGGGCGCGCCTCCCCACCTAGGCCCATGCGGCTAGGGTTTGGGGAGGGGAAACCCTAAAGGGGAGAAGGGGGCGCCCCCCTAGCTTGGGGGGCAAGCCACCCTTTCCTCCTCCCCTTTGGCCGCCGCCCCATCTAGGGTTTCCCCTAGGTGGCCGCCCCCCCTTGCCCTCTCCTCCTATATATAGAGGGGTGAGGGGAGGGCTGCAACACACAATTGAAGGCGCAGCCCCTCCCCTCCCCAACTCCTCTCTTTCTCCGTCATTGCTTGGCGAAGCCCTGCCGGAGAACTGCTGTACCAATTGCACCACGCCGTCGTGCTGCCATTGGAGTTGTCTTCCTCAACCTCTCCTTCATCCTTGCTGGATCAAGACAGAGGAGACGCCATCGTCCCGTACGTGTGTTGAACGCGGAGG
This sequence comes from Triticum monococcum, assembly GCA_034509565.1. Classification (NCBI taxonomy): domain Eukaryota; kingdom Viridiplantae; phylum Streptophyta; class Magnoliopsida; order Poales; family Poaceae; genus Triticum; species Triticum monococcum. Next base: position 739,514,857 of record CM067847.1, on the reverse strand, counting down.
CGCTGTTCTTTCAGCGCTTGGTCATCGGTGATCGGAATCACGTCGAGTACGACTACTTCAACCTCGTTCTAACGAACGCTTCCGCTCGTGATCTACAAGTGGTATGTAGATGCAAACTCACTCCCTTGACTCGTTGCTAGATGAACTCCTAGATGATCTTGGTGAAACGAGTAGGAAAATTTTTGTTTTCTGCAACGTTCCCCAACAGTGGTATCAGAGCTAGGTCTATGCGTAGTTCTTCTTGCGCGAGTAGAACACAATTCGTTGTGGGCGTGGATTTGTCAACCTTCTTGCCGCTACTAGTCTTTTCTTGCTTCAGCGGTATTGTGGGATGAAGCAGCCCGGACCAACCTTACACGTACGCTTACGTGAGACCGGTTCCACCGACTAACATGCACTAGTTGCATAAGGTGGCTGGCGGGTGTCTGTCTCTCCCACTTTAGCTGGAGCGGATTCGATGAACAGGGTCCTTATGAAGGGTAAATAGAAGTTGACAAATCACATTGTGGCTTTCACGTAGGTAAGAAAACGTTCTTGCTAGAACCCTAATTCAGCCACGTAAAACTTGCAACAACAATTAGAGGACGTCTAACTTGTTTTTGCAGCAAGTGGTTTGTGATATGATATGGCCAAAGTTGTGATGAATGATGAATGATCTATATGTGATGTATGAGATGTTCATGCTATTGTAATAGGGATCACGACTTGCATGTCGATGAGTATGACAACCGGCAGGAGCCATAGGAGTTGTCTTTATTATTTTAATATGACCTGCGTGTCATTGAGAAACGCCATGTAAATTACTTTACTTTATTGCTAAACGCGTTAGCCATAGTAGTAGAAGTAATAGTTGGCGAGCAACTTCATGGAGACACGATGATGGAGATCATGATGATGGAGATCATGGTGTCAAGCCGGTGACAAGATGATCATGGAGCCCCAAGATGGAGATCAAAGGAGCTACGTGATATTGGCCATATCATGTCACGTTTAATATTTGATTGCATGTGATGTTTATCATGTTTTTGCATCTTGTTTACTTAGAACGACGGTAGTAAATAAGATGATCCCTCATAATAATTTCAAGAAGTGTTCCCCCTAACTGTGCACCGTTGCTAAAGCTCGTAGTTTCGAAGCACCACATGATGATCGGGTGTGATAGATTCTTACGTTCACATACAACGGGTGTAAGACAGTTTTACACATGCAAAACACTTAGGGTTAACTTGACGAGCCTAGCATGTGCATAGACATGGCCTCGGAACACAGAAGACCGAAAGGTCGAGCATGAGTCGTATAGAAGATGCGATCAACATAAAGATGTTCACCGACGTTGACTAGTCCGTCTCACGTGATGATCGGACACGGCCTAGTTAACTCGGATCATGCAATACTTAGATGACTAGAGGGATGTCTAATCTAAGTGGGAGTTCATTATATAATTTGATTAGATGAACTTTACTATCATGAACATTAGTCTAAAAATATTTTACAATATGTCTTGTAGATCAAATGGCCCACGTAGTCCTCAACTTCAACGCGTTCCTAGAGAAAACCAAGCTGAAAGACGATGGTAGCAACTATACGGACTGGGTCCGGAACCTAAGGATCATCCTCATAGCTGCCAAGAAAGATTACGTCCTACAAGCACCGCTAGGTGAAGCTCCCGTCCCACAGAACCAAGACGTTATGAATGCTTGGCAGACACGTGTTGACGACTACTCCCTCGTTCAGTGCGGCATGCTTTACAGTTTAGAACCGGGGCTCCAAAAGCGTTTTGAGAGACATGGAGCATATGAGATGTTCGAAGAGCTGAAAATGGTTTTCCAAGCTCATGCCCGGGTCAAGATATATGAGGTCTCCGACAAGTTCTTCAGCTGTAAGATGGAGGAAAACAGTTCTGTCAGTGAGCACATACTCACTATGTCTGGATTACATAACCGCTTGACTCAGCTGGGAGTTAATCTCCCGGATGATGCGGTCATTGACAGAATCCTCCAGTCGCTTCCACCAAGCTACAAGAGCTTTGTGATGAACTTCAACATGCAGGGGATGCAAAAGACCATTCCTGAGTTGTTCTCAATGCTGAAATCGGCGGAGGTAGAAGTCAAGAAGGAACATCAAGTGTTGATGGTTAATAAAACCACTAAGTTCAAAAAGGGCAAGGGTAAGAAAGCCTTCAAGAAGGACGGCAAGGAAGTTGCCGCGCCCGGCAAGCAAGCTGCCGGGAAGAAGCCAAAGAATGGACCCAAGCCCAAGACTGAGTGCTTTTATTGCAAGGGGAGCGGACACTGGAAGCGGAATTGCCCCAAGTACTTAGCAGACAAGAAGGCCGGCAAAACAAAAGGTATATGTGATATACATGTAATTGATGTGTACCTAACCAGTACTCGTAGTAGCTCTTGGGTATTTGATACCGGTGCAGTTGCTCACATTTGTAACTCAAAGCAGGAGCTGCGGAATAAACGGAGACTGGCGAAGGACGAGGTGACGATGCGCGTCGGGAATGGTTCCCAGGTCGATGTGATCGCCGTCGGCACGCTGCCTCTTCATTTACCTACGGGATTAGTTTTAAACCTCAATAATTGTTATTTAGTGCCAGCTTTGAGCATGAACATTGTATCTAGATCTCGTTTAATTCGAGATGGCTACTCATTTAAATCCGAGAATAATGGTTGTTCCATTTATATGAGAGATATGTTTTATGGTCATGCTCCTATGGTGAATGGTTTATTCTTAATGAATCTCGAGCGTAATGCTACACATGTTCTTAGTGTGAATACCAAAAGATGTAAGGTTGATAATGATAGTCCCACATACTTGTGGCACTGCCGCCTTGGTCACATAGGTGTCAAACGCATGAAGAAGCTCCATGCTGATGGACTTTTAGAGTCTCTTGATTATGAATCATTTGACACGTGCGAACCATGCCTTATGGGTAAAATGACCAAGACTCCGTTCTCAGGAACAATGGAGCGAGCAACCAACTTGTTGGAAATTATACATACCGATGTGTGCGGTCCAATGAGTGTTGAGGCTCGCGGTGGCTATCGTTATGTTCTCACCCTCACTGATGATTTGAGTAGATATGGATATATTTACTTAATGAAGCACAAGTCTGAAACCTTTGAAAAGTTCAAGGAATTTCAGAGTGAGGTCGAGAATCAACGTGACAGGAAAATCAAGTTCCTACGATCAGATCATGGAGGAGAATACTTGAGTCACGAATTTGGCACACACTTAAGAAAATGTGGAATAGTTTCACAACTCACGCCGCCTGGAACACCTCAGCGAAACGGTGTGTCCGAACGTCGTAATCGCACTCTATTAGATATGGTGCGGTCTATGATGTCTCTTACCGATCTGCCGCTATCTTTTTGGGGCTATGCTTTAGAGACTGCCGCATTCACTTTAAATAGGGCTCCGTCGAAATCCGTTGAGACGACACCGTTTGAATTATGGTTTGGAAAGAAACCTAAGCTGTCGTTTCTAAAAGTTTGGGGATGCGATGCTTATGTCAAGAAACTTCAACCTGAAAAGCTCGAACCCAAGTCGGAAAAATGCGTCTTCATAGGATACCCTAAAGAAACTATTGGGTATACCTTCTACCTCAGATCCGAAGGCAAGGTCTTTGTTGCCAAGAATGGATCCTTTCTAGAGAAGGAGTTTCTCTCGAAAGAAGTGAGTGGGAGGAAAGTAGAACTAGATGAAGTATTACCTCTTGAACCGGAAAATGGCGCAACTCAAGAAAAGGTTCCTGAGGTGCCAGCACCGACTAGAGAGGAAGTTAATGATAATGATCAAGATACTTCTAATCTAGCTCCTACTGAAATTCGAAGGTCCACAAGGACACGTTCCGCACCAGAGTGGTACGGCAACCCTGTCTTGGAAATCATGTTGTTAGACAACGGTGAACCTTCAAACTATGAAGAAGCGATGGCGGGCCCGGATTCCGACAAATGGCTAGAAGCCATGAAATCCGGGATAGGATCCATGTATGAAAACGAAGTATGGACTTTGACTAACTTGCCCGTAGAACGGCGAGCCATAGAAAATAAATGGATCTTTAAGAGGAAGACAGACGCGGATGGTAATGTGACCATCTATAAAGCTCGGCTTGTCGCTAAGGGTTATCGACAAGTTCAAGGGGTTGACTACGATGAGACTTTCTCACCGGTAGCGAAGCTGAAGTCCGTCCGAATCATGTTAGCAATTGCCGCATTCTACGATTATGAAATATGGCAAATGGACGTCAAAACAGCATTCCTTAATGGTTTCCTTAAGGAAGAATTGTATATGATGCAGCCGGAGGGTTTTGTCGATCCTAAGAATGCTGACAAGGTGTGCAAGCTCCAACGCTCGATTTATGGGCTGGTGCAAGCATCTCGGAGTTGGAACATTCGCTTTGATGAGATGATCAAAGCGTTTGGGTTCACACAGACTTATGGAGAAGCCTGTGTTTACAAGAAAGTGAGTGGGAGCTCTGTAGCATTTCTCATATTATATGTAGATGACATACTTTTGATGGGAAATGATATAGAACTCTTGGACAGCATCAAGGCCTACTTGAATAGGAGTTTTTCAATGAAGGACCTTGGAGAAGCTGCTTATATATTAGGCATCAAGATCTATAGAGATAGATCAAGACGCCTCATAGGTCTTTCACAAAGCACATACCTTGATAAGATATTGAAGAAGTTCAATATGGATCAGTCTAAGAAGGGGTTCTTGCCTGTGCTACAAGGTATGAAATTGAGCTCGGCTCAAAGTCCGACCACGGCAGAAGAAATAGAAGAGATGAGTGTCATCCCCCATGCCTCAGCCATAGGTTCTATTATGTATGCCATGCTGTGTACCAGACCTGATGTAAACCTTGCCATAAGTTTGGTAGGAAGGTACCTAAGTAATCCCGGCAAGGAACACTGGACAGCGGTCAAGAATATCCTGAAGTACCTGAAAAGGACGAAGGAGATGTTTCTCGTTTATGGAGGTGACGAAGAGCTCGTCGTAAAGGGTTACGTCGACGCTAGCTTCGACACAGATCTGGATGACTCTAAGTCACAAACCGGATACGTGTATATTTTCAATGGAGGGGCAGTAAGCTGGTGCAGTTGCAAGCAAAGCGTCGTGGCGGGATCTACATGTGAAGCGGAGTACATGGCAGCCTCGGAGGCAGCACATGAAGCAATATGGGTGAAGGAGTTCATCACCGACCTCGGAGTCATACCCAATGCGTCGGGGCCGATCAAGCTCTTCTGTGACAACACTGGAGCTATTGCACATGCCAAGGAGCCCAGGTTTCACAAGAAGACAAGGCACATCAAGCGTCGCTTCAACTCCATTCGTGAAAATGTTCAAGATGGAGACATAGAAATTTGTAAAGTACATACGGACTTGAATGTAGCAGATCCGTTGACTAAACCTCTCCCTAGGGCAAAACATGATCAACACCAGAATTCCATGGGTGTTCGATTCATCACAATGTAACTAGATTATTGACTCTAGTGCAAGTGGGAGACTGTTGGAAATATGCCCTAGAGGCAATAATAAAAGCATTATTATTATATTTCCTTGTTCATGGTAATTGTCTTTATTCATGCTATAATTGTGTTATCCGGAAATCGTAATACATGTGTGAATAACAGACACCAACATGTCCCTAGTAAGCCTCTAGTTGACTAGCCCGTTGATCAACAGATAGTCATGGTTTCCTGACTATGGACATTGGATGTCATTGATAAACGAGATCACATCATTAGGAGAATGATGTGATGGACAAGACCCAATCCTAAACATAGCATAAAGATCGTGCAGTTCGTTTTGCTAGAGTTTTGCAATGTCAAGTATCTTTTCCTTAGACCATGAGATCGTGTAACTCCCGGATACCGTAGGAGTGCTTTGGGTATACCAAACGTCACAACGTAACTGGGTGACTATAAAGGTAGACTACGGGTATGTCCGAAAGTATCTGTTGGGTTGACACGGATCAAGACTGGGATTTGTCACTCCGTATGACGGAGAGGTATCACTGGGCCCACTCGGTAATGCATCATCATAATGAGCTCAAAGTGACCAAGTGTCTGGTCACGGGATCATGCATTACGGTACGAGTAAAGTGACTTGCCGGTAACGAGATTGAACGAGGTATTGGGATACCGACGATCGAATCTCGGGCAAGTAATATATCGATAGACAAAGGGAATTGCATACGGGGTTGATTGAATCCTCGACATCGTGGTTCATCCGATGAAAACATCGTGGAGCATGTGGGAGCCAACATGGGTATCCAGATCCCGCTGTTGGTTATTGACCTGAGATCGTCTCGGTCATGTCTACATGTCTCCCGAACCCGTAGGGTCTACACACTTAAGGTTCGGTGACGCTAGGGTTATTAGGAAGACAAGTATGTGATTACCGAATGTTGTTCGGAGTCCCGGATGAGATCCCAGACGTCACGAGGAGTTCCGGAATGGTCCGGAGGTAAAGATTTATATATGGAAAGTGGTTAAACGGACTCCGGAAAGTTTCGGGGGCATGCCGGTATTGTACCGGGGCCACCGGGAGGGTTCCGGGGGTCCACCGGGAGGGGCCACCCCTCCCGGGGGGCCACATGGGCTAAGTGGGAGAGGGAGCCAGCCCCTAGTGGGCTGGGCGCGCCTCCCCACCTAGGCCCATGCGGCTAGGGTTTGGGGAGGGGAAACCCTAAAGGGGAGAAGGGGGCGCCCCCTAGCTTGGGGGGCAAGCCACCCTTTCCTCCTCCCCTTTGGCCGCCGCCCCATCTAGGGTTTCCCCTAGGTGGCCGCCCCCCCCCTTGCCCTCTCCTCCTATATATAGAGGGGTGAGGGGAGGGCTGCAACACACAATTGAAGGCGCAGCCCCTCCCCTCCCCAACTCCTCTCTTTCTCCGTCATTGCTTGGCGAAGCCCTGCCGGAGAACTGCTGTACCAATTGCACCACGCCGTCGTGCTGCCATTGGAGTTGTCTTCCTCAACCTCTCCTTCATCCTTGCTGGATCAAGACGGAGGAGATGCCATCGTCCCGTACGTGTGTTGAACGCGGAGGCGCTGTTCTTTCAGCGCTTGGTCATCGGTGATCGGAATCACGTCGAGTACGACTACTTCAACCTCGTTCTAACGAACGCTTCCGCTCGTGATCTACAAGTGGTATGTAGATGCAAACTCACTCCCTTGACTCGTTGCTAGATGAACTCCTAGATGATCTTGGTGAAACGAGCAGGAAATTTTTTGTTTTCTGCAACGTTCCCCAACAGCTCCCTCCGGCAGGGCGCCAGAGAGGGCCTAGATTGGTTTTCGGTGGCTACGGAGCCTTCTGGCGGCGGAACTCCCGACCTAGGTAAATTTTCTGAGGTTTCTGTATTTATAGGAATTTTTGGCGTCGGTCTCACGTCAAGGAGGTGCCCGAGGCGGCCACGAGGCAGGGGCCCACACCCAGGGGGTGGGCGCGCCCCCACCCTCATGTACAGCCCGGGACTCTTCTGGCCCAACTCTTTTACTCCGGGGTCTTCTTTTGGTCCATAAAAAATCATCAAAAATTGGCACGTCAATTGGACTCCGTTTGATATTCCTTTTCTTTAAAACTAAAAAACAAGGAAAAAACAGAAACTGGCACTGGGCTCTAGGTTAATAGGTTAGTCCCAAAAACCATATAAAATAGCATATACATGCATATAAAACATCCAAGGTTGATAATATAATAGCATGAATACTTCATAAATTATAGATACGTTGGAGACGTATCAGCATCCCCAAGCTTAATTCCTGCTCGTCCTCGAGTAGGTAAATGATTAAAGAAATAATTTATGAAGTGTGAATGCTAGCGAGTGCATAAGTTTCATCAATGATAGTTCCAATCACTTTTTCTAGCATCATTATATATCATAACAGTAGCTCATTTTCATAAAACTTTTCATGATCAAGTAACAAGCTATTCACATGTTAAAGTATAGATCATAAACTCTCTTGAAACTAACAAACTATATTCTCAGTCATCAAACAATTGCAATTCATCTTACTTTCAGGAAGGGTCTATGTCAGAGCTTTGATTTAGCAAACTCCACATACTCAACTATCATTTAGTCTTTCATAATTGCTGACACTCATGTGATATTTATGGGTTCAATGTTTTAATCAGACACAGAGAAAGATAGGGGCTTATAGTTTTGCCTCCCAACGTTTTACCTCAAGGGTAATGTCAACAACAATAGTTCATGAAAACTTATATCCAATTGGATATATATATCAGGATATTTCCAACACAATGTGTTTGCCAAAGGATAAAATGTAAAAAGGAAAGGTGAAGATCACCATGACTCTTGCATAATGGTAGAAGATAAAAGTAAAAGACATGCCCTTCACAGAGGGAAGCAGAGGTTTTCATGCGCTTTTATGGTTGGATGCACAAAATCTTAATGCAAAAGAACGTCACTTTATATTGCCACTTGTGATATGGACCTTTATTATGCAGTTCGTCGCTTTTATTTTTTCCACATCACACGATCTTATAAAGCTTATTTTGTCCACATTAATAGATCATACATATTTAGAAGGCAATTTTTATTGCATGCACCGATGACAACTTACTTGAAGGATCTTACTCAATCCATAGGTAGGTATGGTGGAATCTCATGGCAAAACTAGTTTAAGGAATGTTTGGCAGCACAAGTAGTACCTCTACTTGGTGCAAAGAATTTGGCTAGCATGAGGGGGAAAAGCAAGCTCAACATGTTGGATGATCCAAGACAATATACTTTATTTCGGATATAAGAAAACATAACCCATTACGTTGTCTTCCTTGTCCGACATCAACCTTTTAGCATGTCATATTTTAATGAGTGCTCACAATTATAAAAGATGTCCAAGATAGTACATTTATATGTGAAATCTCTCTTCCTTAAATATTCTTTCATGAATTTTTCAAGTGACCAATTCTAAATTTGCTAACTTTCAATAAGTTTACTACCTATACTTATTCTATGTGAAGTCATTACTCCCCATGGTATAAGCATATGAAACATATATAAATTCAGATTTATGATGTTCAATTATTCAACCTTTTACTCATAGGATATACGTGAAGCACGTGATTAAATGACAAACTACTCCAAAAGATAATAGTGAAGGACACTGAGTAGTCAAATAATTAACTAGCCATGGGAGGATTCTTTTTCATTTAATAATTCAGATCCAATGATTTTATTCAAACAGCAAGTAAAATTGAAAATACGCTCCAAGCAAAACACATATCATGTGACGAATAAAAATATAGCTCCGACTAAGGTATACCGATAGTTTTGAAGACGAAAGAGGGGAAGCCTTCCGGGGCATCCCCAAGCTTAGGCATTTGATTCTTCCTTAAATATTACCTTGGGGTGCCTCGGGCATCCCCAAGCTTAGGGTCTTTCCACTCCTTATTCTCCTCATATCGATATTTCACCCAAAGCTTGAAAACTTCAATCACACAAAACTTAAGGGAATTTCGTGATATCGGTTAGTATAATAAAGAGTAAACCATTCACTTTGGTACTGTCAAAGACAAGGTTCATAAGTGTTCTCACACAATTCCTACTGTACCATATCATTTCTACAATTTATATTGAGAAATATAAGTCATAGGAACTAGAAAACAAGCAAACTATGCAATGAGAACAGAATCTGTCAGAGACAGAACAGTCTGTAATGATCTGAACACTAACCATACTTCTGCTACTCAAAAAATTATGAAATAAATTGGTGGACGTGAGGAATTTGTCTATGAATCTTCTGCAAAAAGAATAAGCACCAAAGCACTCTTCTGTAAAAAAAATGGCAGCTAATTTTGTGAGCACAAAGTTTCTGTTTTTTACAGCAAGATCACATTAACTTTCACCCAAGTCTTCCCAAAGGTCTTACTTGGAACTTTATTGAAACAAAAGCTATAAAACATGATTACTACAGTATATTAACCATGATAACACACAAAAACAGTAAGGGTAAATATTGGGTTGTCTCCCAACAAGCGCGTTTCTTTAATGCCTTTTAGCTAGGCATGATGATTTCAATGATGCTCACATAAAAGATAAGAATTAAAACATAAAGGGAGCATCATGAAGAATATTACTAGCATATTTAAGTCTAACCCACTTCCTATGCCTAGGGATTTTGTGAGTACATAATTTATAGGAGCAAGAATCAACTAGCATAGGTTGGCAAAACAAGTATAACTTCAAAGCTTTAAGCATATAGAGAGGAAACTTGATATTATTTCAACTCTGCTACGTCTTGAGCTTGCGTTGGTTTTCCCCGAAGAGGAAGGGATTATGCAGCAGAGTAGCGTAATTATTTCCCTCAGTTTTTGAGAAACAAGGTATCAATCCAGTAGGAGCCCACGCTCAAGTCCCTCGTACCTGTACAAAGCGATAGCTACTCGCAAGCAACGCGATTAGGGGTTGTCAAGCCCTTCACGGTCACTTACGAGAGTGAGATCTGATATATAGAATATTTTTGGTATTTTTGATATAAAGATGCAAAGTAAAAAGTAAAAGTAAAGTAAATAGCAAAACAATATAAAAGTGATGGAGATTGATATGATGAGAATAGACCCGGGGGCCATAGGTTTCACTAGTGGCTTCTCTCAAGAGCATAAGTATTCTACGGTGGGTGAACAAATTACTGTTGAGCAATTGATAGAATTGAGCATAATTATGAGAATATCTAGGCATGATCATGTATATAGGCATCACGTCTCTGACAAGTAGATCGAAACGATTCTGCATCTACTACTATTACTCCACTCATCGACCACTATCCAGCATGCATCTAGAGTATTAAGTTAGAAACAGAGTAATGCCTTAAGCAAGATGACATGATTTAGAGAGATAAATTAATGCAATATGGAATAAACCCCATCTTGTTATCCTCGATGGCAATGATACAATACGTGCCTTGCTGCCCCTTCTGTCACTGGGTAAGGACACCACAAGATCAAACCCAAAGCTAAGCACTTCTCCCATGGCAAGAACTACCAATCTAGTTGGCCAAACCAAACGGATAATTCGAAGAGACTTGCAAAGATAACCAATCATGCATAAAATAATTTAGAGAAGATTCAAATATTATTCATAGATAGACTTGATCATAAACCCACAATTCATCGGTCTCAACAAACACACCGCAAAAAGAAGATTACATCGAATAGATCTCCACAAGAGAGGGGGGGAACTTTGTATTGAGATTCAAAGAGAGAGAAGAAGCCATCTAGCTAGTAACTATGGACCCGAAGGTCTGAGGTAAACTACTCAAACTTCATCGAAGGGGCTAGGATGATGTAGAAGCTCTCCGTGATGACGACCCTCTTCCGGCGGAGCTCTGGAACAGGCCCCAAGATGGGATCTCGTGGATACAGAAAGTTGTGGCGGTGGAATTAGGTTTTTGGCTCATGTTCTGATCGTTTGGGGGTACGTGTGTATTTATAGGAGGAAGGAGTACGTCGGTGGAGCACGGAGGGGCCCATGAGGCAGGGGGCGCGCCGTAGCGGGGGGGCACCCTCGTGACCACCTCTTTGATCCCTTGCAGTAGGGTCCAAGTCTCCTGGATCACGCTCGGTGAGAAAATCACGTTCCCGAAGATTTTATTCCGTTTGGACTCCGTTTGATATTCCGTTTATCCGAAACATTGAAATAGGTAAAAAATAGCAATTCTGGGCTGGGCCTCCGGTTAATAGGTTAGTCCCAAAAATAATATAAAAGTGGAAAATAAAGCCCAATATTGTCCAAAATAGTGTATAATATAGCATGGAGCAATCAAAAATTATATATACGTTGGAGACGTATCAAACTCCTACAAACATATATTCCTCCCTCATAATAATTTTCAGTAGAATCATGAATTAATTCAACAATATAACCATCTCATAAAGAATTCTTTTCAAGATCTACAAGCATATAAATTTTTCTACTCTCCACATAAGCAAAATTCTTCTCATTCGGAATAGCGGGATCACTAGTTCCTAAAGTTGACACTCTTCCGAACCCGCTTTAGATGGTAGTATTATTCATACTCCAAAAGATATAAGTGAAGTTCATGGAGAGTTCTACAATTAACATAGACTGACCAATATCCAAGCTCAAAATGTATAAGTGAAGCACATGAAGCATTCTATGAAACCATACTCAAAAGATTTAAGTGAAGCTCAAAGAGCAATTCTATAAGATCATACTTAAAAGATATAAGTGAAGAACATGAAGAATTCTATAAACCAATGAAGAGATATCTCATACTTTCATGGTTCTTAAAGAAAAAAAATAAAAACACAAAGGACACAAATCATGTGAACAAAACAAAAACCGAGGTATAGCGATAATTCTTGAAGAAGAAAGATGGGATGCCAACCGGGGCATCCCCAAGCTTAGATGCTTGAGTATCCTTAGAATATTTACTTGGGGTGCCTTGGGCATCCACAAGATTGAGATCTTGCCTCTCTTTATTCTTCTCACATTGGTAACTACTCGTTCTTTGAACACTTCATCCACAAAAAACTTAACAAAAACTTTGTGAGATCCGTTAGTATAATAAAGAAAATCACTAACTTTAGGTACTGTTGCAAACTCATTCCAATTTCATATTAGAACTATATCTACTGTATTCCAACTTCACCATGGTTAATACCCCCCCCCCCCCGATACTACCCATAGGTTCATCAAAATAAGCAAACGACACATGAAAAACAGAATTTGTCTAAAACAGGACAGTCTGTAGTAATCTGAAGGTTTAGTAAACTTCTGTATCTCCAACAATTATGAAATAAATTTGACAATTTGAACAATTTATTCAGAGTAATGTGCAAAACTTTTCAGACCCATTTGACTTTCCAGTAAAAAAATGTAAAATCATGCGCTATAGCCAAAGTTTCTGTTTTTGTTCTGCACATAGTAAACAAGCAATCTAGTCATCCTAAAACCAAAGCTTGGCACATTATTTCTATAGTACAATGGATATATAAGGGGATAATTATTTACAGAGAAACTTCCATGAAAAATTCTACATTGTTTCCGTGAGCATGAACACGAGTGCTCAAGGTCGACCCTCACTTCTTCAATGCATAACTTTCCAATCACTTCTCTTTTTGAAAAACTTTTTAGGCATGAGAGGCAAGTATTTTTTGTATTTTCATTCTTTTATTTTTTTGGGTATGTTTCACCCACAAGTAAACAGAAACAAAAAGAAAAAAACAAAATCTACTTAGTGAAGAAAGCAAACAAGCACACACAAGAATATCAACCCCACGCTATTGTTCCCCAGCAACGGCGCCAGAAAAGAGCTTGATAATCCCCAAGTGCAAGGAATCATCGTAGCAATTTCCAAAGGTGGAAGTGATAAGTATGGAGTGTCAAAGCCACAAGGAGCTAAAGGTAAGATCAATATTCTCTCAAGCCCTATCTGCCACTGATACGACTCTACGTACACCAAACATTTGCTTCCAACTAGCAACAAGAAATAAAACTAGGTTGTGGATATGAAGAGGATAACTTTGTATGATATCAGAGAGCTAAAATATGAAAGTAGTTGTTGTTATCATGAAGTTAGAATATATTACTAAATATTATAAATAGCGTGTGTGGAATAATGGTGGATCGGTGTGCGGAATTGTCCTAGGCAATCATTAACAAGACCGGTAATCACTATTGCAGTTTCATATGAGGGAGAGGCATAAGCTAACATACTTTCTCTACTTGGATCATATGCACTTATGATTGGAACTCTAGCAAGCATCCACAACTCCTAAATATCATTAAGGTAAAACCCAACCATAGCATTAAAGCATCAAGTCCTCGTTATTCCCATATGCAACAACCCCCTTACTCGGGTTTGTGTTTCAGTCACTCACCAACCCACTATAAGTGAATCATGAACGTATTGCAACACCCTACAATGGGAACCCCTCACGCTTGCACGACACGGAGGGCACCATAGGACAGCATCAAAGTAAAACATACAACTCATACCAATCTAGATCATTAATCAACCCAAAGACAAAAGATATCTACTCAAAACATCATAGGATGGCAACACATCATTGGATCATAATATGTGGCACAAAGCACCATGTTCAAGTAGGGATTTCAACGGGGTGCGAGAGAGTGGACCGCGTAAAAGAGATGAGGGTGATGATGATGATGGTGATGTTGATGAAGACGATCACCGCGGCGATGATTCCCCTCCCGATGGCACTCCGGTGCCACCGAGAGAGAGGGGGAGAGGTTCTCCCCCTTGTGCTTCCTCCTCCATGGCCTCCGCCCTAGATGGGGAGAGGTTCTCCCTCTGGTCCTTGGCCTTCATGGAGATTATGGCCCCTTCGGGATCCTCCTCCATGCCCTCCGATGATGATGGCCCACTCCGGCAGGGTGCCAAGGAGGGCCTAGATTGGTTTTTGGTGGCTACGGAGCCTTCTGGGGGCGGAACTCCCGATCTAGGTTAATTTTCTGAGGTTTCTGTATTTATAGGAATTTTTGGCGTCGGTCTCACGTCAAGGAGGTGCCCGCGGTGTCCACGAGGCAGGGGCCCACGCCTAGGGGGGTGGGCGCGCCCCCCACCTTCGTGTACAGCCCGGGACTCTTCTGGCCCAACTCTTTTATTCCGGGGTCTTCTTTTGGTCCATAAAAAATCGTCAGAAATTGGAACGTCAATTGGACTCCGTTTGATATTCCTTTTCTGTAAAACTAAAAAACAAGGAAAAAAACAGAAACTGGCACTGGGCTCTAGGTTAATAGGGTAGTCCCAAAAACCATATAAATAGCATATAAATGCATATAAAACATCCAAGGTTGATAATATAATAGCATGAATACTTCATAAATTATAGTTACGTTGGAGACGTATCAGAAAGCATATGAGAACTTAATCTCATATGACCAGAATTCTCCCCCTCTTGATCTCATCTGGGGATACGAGTGGTTATTAGGTACCTCCACTCGTTATGGTACTAGAATTTAGTGACTCCTTTGTAATAAGTACATCTATAAGGCAGATTATTTGCAATAAGTTGCAATTTTTCATTACCCAAACCTCTAGTTTGGATTCTTAAGTACATGGAAAAAATTCCTACAACATTTCTTATGCATTTCATGGCATTCTATGTGGTACATTTCTTCCCCTATGCCAGAAAATGTCCTTATTGTATAAGCAATCAGTGCACGGGCTACAAATATAGTTCCCTTGCTAGGATTAAGGTATTTTATAGGTAACAACCATAACACAGTTATTCCTCACATAGATCACAAATATATGTGAAGTCCCTTGAAATACACTGGGGCACCCTAAGTTCCACAGATGGGAAATACTTCACTAATTTCCACTTATAGACCACAAGGCGACACAGTACTATGTGTTTTTGATCTTATTTAGACCAAATATGCGGCATGTGAGACCGTATGTTACCACCAACAATGTTAGCTAATCACAATTCCTTGCAATGGCCATGTAATTTGACTCTGGTTGATAAGAGATCTAGCCACACCATTTTGGGTAGATACAAGACGTACTAATTAAATATGACCATTGAAGTTCTCAAGAATCAAATTGCGGCTGTGAAACCTATGATTCATAAATCAGTAAATGAGTTGCTTGACTTAGAACCTAATAGAGAAATGGGGATGATTCGTAATATTGTGGTTGTGAAACCTATGAATGGTAGTGATATTAATGCTCTAGTGGTTGGGGCACTAGAGTGCTGGTGTGAGGATTTAGTAACCACAAGTGTGTTAGAAGAGGAGGATGCTGAGTCGGTTTCAGAAGATTATACGGCCCCCACTGTAACCAGAAATGAGCCCGCAGACGGACCTCAGTTATTTTGATCAGGAGGTGGTGCATGATAAAGCAAAAACAGTCCTGGAAGAGGTAGGTTTTGCCTACATCTAGCGTTCGCAGAAGCGAGAGAATTCGGTTCAAACAAAAATTCCACGATGAGAAATGAAATGAATCTTTTGGAATAGCAGAGATCTGATAGACTTGCCTAAAAAAGGTTCCTTGCGGAAGCGTCAATAGAAAATAACTTGGACTTCTTGCCTCACTTGAAACAGGAAGGGATAGTTTTAGGTCACAATTTCTGAACACCTTATCTAGTGGTGTGGATTTTGATTGGCACTATCTACCACAAAGAGGAAGATCCGGTGGGATTTTACTTGGGGTCAAGTGTGAGACGCTAGAAGTGGTGAATGTCATGCTTGATGACTTTGTAGTCAAATCCAGGGTGTTCCAAAGTAGATGGGTTCAGGTGGGTGCTAGTCACCGTTTATGGGGCCACTCTACCAGATTTAAACCTGATTTCCTAGTTGACCTTGTGCGGGTTTGCCGGTATGAGAAGCTACCAATAATAGTTGGAGGTGACTTTAAAATCATTAGAAGGAGAGAAGAATGAATGATTATAACTTTGATGGTAGATGGTCATACATGTATAATACCATTATTGAAAGTCTGGACATGATCTAGATAGGTCTCACAAGTAGACAATTCACATGGGCCAACTCATAGCCGAATGAACCTATCAGAAGTTGGGATTGATTCATCACCAGTATTGAGTGGGAACAGAAGTTTCCTTTGGTGATGATGCATGCTTAGCAGAGAGGAATTTCAAACAACACTCCTTTGCTTGTTGACTCCGGGGAAGTGAGACATGTGGAAAACAATAAAGTCTTCTCCTTTGAACTAGCATGGTTTGAGAGAGAGGTCGAATATTGAGCAATAGCAAACTAAGATTAGCCATTTGTGGTAGTTCCTAAGGGAATGGGCTAAAATGAGAGCGGGATTTATAAGGTGGAAAAAGATAGGATTATTCACCTTATAAATGACTTGATCTAAACGTCGAATCCAGTTTACTAGATGCGGATGAACAAGCATCTAAGACGGAGGCTCAGCAGAAATTATGTGATCTTCTGTGAGATGAAGAGATGAAATGGGCACTTAGATCCAAAGTGAGCTAGGTGGTCCAAGGGGACGACAACACTCAGTTTTTTCATTTGATTGTGAATGGAAAACACATAATGAAGAAAAATTTCCATCTAGAGCAGGATGAGGGTACAACTGTCGGACATGAGAACCTAAAATTGTACATCTCCAGCAACTATAAACAACTTTTTGGTGCTCCCGAGGACAATTTTGTGTCTCTCGACAGACACTTGGTAGGGGATATTTGTCAACTCGGGTAAAACAAGAATGAGATTCTATCCACACCATTCATGGAAAAAGAGGTGTTTGAGGCGATATCTCGAATGAAGAATAACAAGGCACCAAGCTAGGATGGTTTCCCTGCAGAAATTTATAAGAAGTGCTGGCATATTATTAAGGGTAACCTTATATCAATGTTCCATGGCTTGCTTAATGGCCAACTACATCTATTCCACTGAAACTTTGGAACAATAAGGTTGTTGCCAAAGAAAGAGGACGCAGTGCGCATTAAGCAATTCAGACTGACATGTTTGCTCAATGTGAGCTTTAATTATATGTTTACTAAACTTGGTACAAACCAACTAACGCGGATTGCACATAGTGTGGTGCAACTGACTAAAACTACTTCCATGCCAGGCTTAAACACATTAGAGTGTTTGGTTGTCTTACATGAAACACTACATGAAATCCGCTCGAAGAAACTAGATGGGGTGTTCTTCATAGGTGACTTTGAAAAGGCATACGATAAGGTTAAATGGTTGTTCCTCTAGCAAACCTTGCATATGAAGGGATTCAATGATTCATGGAGTAAGTAAGTCGATTACTTTGTACAAAAAGGTAGCGTCGGGATTAAAGTGAATGATGATACACTACAATAAATATGTCAACTTGTGACCCTCACTATTGGCTGCTAAAAGGTCATTGTTTTTCATTTGCGACCTTTTTTGACCAAAAACAGAAGGTCAAAAGCTGGCAGTCATAAACTGAAATTAACGAACTTATGTAAAAGGTCGTTGGTTCTTCGACCAAAATTTTGGTCACTAGCAACCTCCCCAGGCCATGTACGCATCCAACTTGGCAAGCTGATGTGGCACAAGAATCAGCCTGGTCCAATTCGGTTTTCTACATGGGCCTAGCCCATTAATTCAGCCTTTATATATTTTTTCTATCAATTTTTGGTCGACTTCATGGGCCTGGCCCAACATTGCAGCCTTTTTTATTATTGGGCCTTGGCCTTTTCATCTAGATAATTTTAATTTCCTTTTTTATTAAATGGGTCCACCAGTCAGATGGGTCCCAGTTGTCAGGTTTGGGTCTGGTAAGTGAGTCCCATCTATCAGGCTTATATTCTTCATATTTCAACTAGTATTTAACTTGGCAGACAAAAGCACACATGATACTTCAAATAAGAGCAACCAGATCACGTTGCCAATACATATGACCATGTGTAATACAGTACTTTACAAGATCTACATGTGTAACGAGCTCTACAAGTGTGATACAATACTGCTTTCCAAGAAAATGACGACATGCCAGACTCGCTGGACAGCCATAGTCAAGGCTGGGAACAAACAAAACGGCAACATGGTTTCCTCTGTCACCTTGTTACATGAATGAGAGAAGAATTAGAAAAACCGAGGCAAATATATTATGAACAAACCATTCAAGAAAATGACATTTATTTAGAATGATAATACAAATTGAGCTAGCTAGTACCATGATTTTTGTTCTCCAACTAGTTAAGATGAGATACCCACTCATACAAGAAAACAGATACACAATGGAAGAGATACCAAAACAGATACACAAGTTGAGATGTAGCAGGAAGATTCATCAAGTATATATCATGTTGTGTATTCATCATATAGCTGTTGAGATCCACCAATGCTCAATGCCAAAAATGTAAGATAATGGTTATGCTAAAATAGTAAACTTGCAACCAGATTTAAAACAAATAGAACAGCAAAGTGATGCCATGACCAAATGCTAACCAGAATGCTTTTAATAAAATGGATTGCTTCTAGCTGTTGTAGTAACGACATGTAGGTTCCATCAGGCCATGATCAAGTCCTCCAAACCATTGCATGCTTTGCAAAATAAAATACTAGATGAATGTCACTAACAGGAGCACTAGGTGATTAATGGAACAAGACATGGCAGTGTATGTCTGAAGACAGGTGCTGCTTGCCGATGTTCTTCGCATAACTATAGGTTGACTGTCACGTTAGCATTACAGAAAGCGAAAAGGAAAGTGGAAAAGACATGGCAGCTTATAGCTATGCTGAGAACATAGACAAGCAGCACCTGTCTTCAGATATTGTTGCCTTACAGCCGTAGGTATCCTTGCTTCAAGTCGGGTCCAGGAACTCTTTGTGTGCACATCAAGGCAGAATAGCAGCCTCGGTCGTCCAGCCGCACTTCGCTGCAGGAAAACAAACAAATGGCTGAACCATCTTGGTAGAAATATAGTAAAAAACTGCTAAATGGACACTAGTAGCAAAATATATTAGAATGTTAAATTTAACAAGCTAGAAAATTAAAGGAGAGTGCCCCACACACAGTGTAAGTAAGACTAGCATATAGCAGTCTGTCTTCTATAGAATGCTTCTAATATAAGTAAGCATGAGTGCTGGGTAACGTAGCAATTTCAAATTTCCTACGCACACGCAAGATCATGGTGATGCATAGTAACAAGAGGGGAGAGTGTTGTCCACGTACCCTCATAGACCGAAAGCGGAAGCGTTAGCACAACGCGGTTGATGTAGTCATACGTCTTCACGATCCAACCAATCAAGTACCGAACGCATGGCACCTCCGAGTTTAGCACACGTTCAGCCCGATGACGTCCCCCTAACTCCGATCTAGCAGAGTGTTGAGGGAGAGTTTCATCAGCATGACGGCGTGGTGATGATGTTGATGTTCTACCGACACAGGGCTTTGCCTAAGCACCGCTACAGTATTATCGAGGTGGACTATGGTGGAGGGGGGCACCGCACACGGCTCAGAGACGATCAACTTGATCAACTTGAGCAACTTGTGTGTCTAGAGGTGCCCCCTGCCCCTGTATATAAAGGAGCACGGGGGGAGGCAGCCGGCCTAGGAGGAGGGTGCGCCAAGGGTGGGAGGCCTACTCCTACCGGGAGTAGGACTCCTCCTTTCCTTGTTGGAGTAGGAGAGAAGGAAATAGGAGGAGAGGGAGATGGAACAGGGGGCTGCACCCCTTGTCCAATTCGGACCAGAGGGGGGGCGCATGCCTCCTTCCTTTTGGCCTCTCTCATCTATTGCCGTATGGCCCAATAAGGCCCATATACTCCCCGGCGAATTCCCGTAACTCTCCGGTACTCCGAGAAATACCCGAATCACTCGGAACCTTTCCGAAGTCCGAATATAGTCGTCCAATATATCGATCTTTATGTCTCGACCATTTCGAGACTCCTCGTCATGTACCCAATCTTATCCGGGACTATGAACTCCTTTGGTACATCAAAACATATAAACTCATAATATAACTGTCATCGTAGCGTTAAGTGTGCGGACCCTATGGGTTCGAGAACTATGTAGACATGACCGAGACACTTCTCCGGTCAATAACCAATAGCGAAACCTGGATGCTCATATTGCTCCTACATATTCTACGAAGATCTTTATCGGTCAGACCGCATAACAACATACGTTGTTCCCTTTGTCATCGGTATGTTATTTGCCCGAGATTCGATCGTCGGCATCTCAATACCTAGTTCAATCTCATTACCGGCAAGTCTCTTTACTCGTTCCGTAATACATGATCTCGCAACTAACTCATTAGTTGCAATGCTTGCAAGGCTTAGGTGATGTGCATTACCGAGAGGGCCCAGAGATACCTCTCCGACAATCGGAGTGACAAATCCTAATCTCGTAATACGCCAACCCAACAAGTACCTTCGGAGACACCTGTAGAGCACCTTTATAATCACCCAGTTACGTTGTGACGTTTGGTAGCACACAAATTGTTCCTCGGGTAAATGGGAGTTGCATAATCTCATAGTCATAGGAACATGTATAAGTCATGAAGAAAGTAAGAGCAACAAACTAAATGATCAAGTGCTAAGCTAACGGAATGGGTCAAGTCAATCACATCATTCTCCTAATGATGTGATCCCGTTAATCAAATGACAACTCATGTCTATGGTTAGGAAACATAACCATCTTTGATCAACGAGCTAGTCAAGTAGAGGCATACTAGTGACACTCTGTTTGTCTATGTATTCACACATGTATTATGTTTCTGGTTAACACAATTCTAGCATGAATAATAAGCATTTATCATGATATAAGGAAATAAATAATAACTTTATTATTGCCTCTAGGGCATATTTCCTTCAGTCTCCCACTTGCACTAGAGTCAATAATCTAGTTCACATCGCCATGTGATTTAATACCAATAGTTCACATCACCATGTGATTAACACCCATATTCACATCGACATGTGACCAACACCCAAAGGGTTTACTAGAGTCAATAATCTAGTTCACATCGCTATGTGATTAACACCCAAAGAGTACTAAGGTGTGATCATGTTTTGCTTCTGAGAGAAGTTTAGTCAACGGGTCTGCCACATTCAGATCCGTAAGTATTTTTGCAAATTTCTATGTCAACAATGCTCTGCATGGAGCTACTCTAGTTAATTGCTCCCACTTTCAATATGTATCCAGATTGAGATTTAGAGTCATCTAGATCAGTGTCAAATTTGCATCGACGTAACCCTTTACGACGAACCTTTTGTCACTTCCATAATCGAGAAACATATCATTATTCCACTAAGGATAATTTTGACCAATGTCCAGTGATCTACTTCTAGATCACTATTGTACTCCCTTGCCAAACTTAGGGCAGGGTATACAATAGGTCTGGTACATAGCATGGCATACTTTATAGAACCTATGACTGAGGCATAGTGAATGACTTTCATTCTCTCTCTATCTTCTGCCGTGGTCGGGTTATGAGTCTTAGTCAACTTCACACCTTGTAACACAGGAAAGAACTCCTTCTTTGACTGTTCCATTTTGAACTACTTCAAAATCTTGTCAAGGTATGTACTCATTGAAAAACTTATCAAGCTTCTTGATCTATCTCTATAGATCTTGATGCTCAATATGTAAGCAGCTTCACCGAGGTCTTTCTTTGAAAAACTCCTTTCAAACAATCCTTTATGCTTTGCAGAATAATTGTACATTATCTCCGATCAACAATATGTCACTCACATATACTTATCAGAAATGATGTAGTGCTCCCACTCACTTTCTTGTAAATACAGGCTTCACCGCAAGTCTGTATAAAACTATATGCTTTGGTCAACTTATCAAAGCGTATGTTCCAACTCCGAGATGCTTGCACCAGTCCATAGATGGATCGCTGGAGCTTGCATATTTTGTTAGCACCTTTAGGATTGACAAAACCTTCTGGTTGCATCATATACAACTCTTCTTTAGTAAATCCATTAAGGAATGGAGTTTTGTTTATCCATTTGCCAGATTTCATAAAATGTGGCAATTGCTAACATGATTCAGACAAACTTAAGCATAGATACGAGTGAGAAACTCTCATCGTAGTCAACACCTTGAACTTGTCGAAAACCTTTTCGCGGCAATTCTAGCTTTGTAGATAGTAACACTACTATCAGCGTCCGTCTTCCTCTTGAAGATCCATTTAATCTCAATGGCTCGCCGATCAATGGGCAAGTCAATCAAAGTCCATACTTTGTTCTCATACATGGATCTCATCTCAGATTTCATGGCCTCAAGCCATTTCGCGGAATCTGGGCTCATCATCGCTTCCTCATAGTTCGTAGGCTCGTCATGGTCAAGTAACATGACCTCCAGAACGGGATTACCGTACCATTCTGGTGCGGATCTTCACTCTGGTTTACCTACGAGGTTCGGCAGTAACTTGATCTGAAGTTACATGATCATCATCATTAGCTTCCTCCCTAATTGGTATAGTAGTCACAGGAACAGATTTCTATGATGAACTAATTTCCAATAAGGGAGCAGGTACAGTTACCTCATCAAGTTCTACTTTCCTCCCGCTCACTTCTTTCGAGAGAAACTCCTTCTCTAGAAGGGATCCATTCTCAGCAATGAATAACTTGCCTTCAGATCTGTGATAGAAGGTGTACCCAACATTTTCTTTTGGGTATCCTATGAAGATTTACTTCTCCGATTTGGGTTTGAGCTTATCATGTTGAAACTATTTCACATAAGCATCGCCGTCCCAAACTTTAAGAAATGACATCTTAGGTTTCTCGCCAAACCACAATTCATACGGTGTCAAAACGTGAATGTAGCTATTTAACGTGAATGTACCTATCTTTAGATGGCGCCCTATTTAACGTGAATGTAGCTATCTTTAATGCATAACCCCAAAACGATAGTGGTAATCGGTAAGATACATCATAGATTGCACCATATCTAATAAAGCACGGTTACGACGTTCGGACACACCATTACACTGTGGTGTTCCAGACGGTGTGAGTAGTGAAACTAATTCACATTGTTTTAACTGAAGGGCAAACTCGTAACTCAAATATTTTACTTCTGCGATCATATCGTAGAAACTTTTTATTTTTGTTACGATGATTCTCCACTTCACTCTGAAATTCTTTGAACTTTTCAAATATTTCAGACTTGTGTTTCATCAAGTAAATATACTCATATCTGCTCAAATCATCTGTGAAGATCAGAAAATAATGATACCTGCCGTGAGCCTCAATATTCATCGGACCACATACATCAGTATGTATGATTTCCAACAAATTTGTTGCTTGCTCCATTGTTCCGGAGAACGGAGTATTACTCATCTTGCCCATGAGGCATGGTTCGCAGGCATCAACTGATTCATAATCAAGTGATTCGAAAAGCCCATCAACATGGATTTTCTTCATGCGCTTTACACCAATATGACCTAAACGGCAGTGCCACAAATAAGTTGCACTATCATTATTAACTTTGCATCTTTTGGCTTCAATATTAAGAAAATGTGTATCACCACGATCGAGATCCAACAAACCATTTTCATTGGGTGTATGACCATAGAAGGTTTTATTCATGTAAACAGAACAACAATTATTCTCTAACTTACATGAATAACCGTATTACAATAAACATGATCCAATCATATTTATGCTCAACGCAAACACCAAATAACATTTATTTAGGTTCAACACTAATCCCGAAAGTATAGGGAGTGTGCGATGATGATCATATCAATCTTGGAACCACTTCCAACACACATCGTCACTTCACCCTAACTAGTCTCTGTTTATTTTGCAACTCCCATTTCGAGTTACTACTCTTAGCAACTGAACCAGTATCAAATACCGAGGGGTTGCTATAAACACTACTAAAGTACACATCAATAACATGTATATCAAATATAGCTTTGTTCACTTTGCCATCCTTCTTATCCAACAAAATAGTTGGGGTAGTTCTACTTCTAGTGACCAGTCCCTTTGCAGTAGAAGCACTTAGTCTCAGGCTTACGTCCAGACTTGGGTTTCTTCACTTGAGCAACAACTTGTTTGCCATTGTTCTTGAAGTTCCCCTTCTTCTCTTTGCCCTTTCTCTTGAAACTAGTGGTCTTGTCAACCATCAACACTTGATGTTTTTCTTGATTTCTACCTTCACCGATTTTTGTATCGCGAAGAGCTTGGGAATTGTTTTCGTAATCCCTTGCATATTATAGTTCATCACTAAGTTCTACTAACTTGGTGATGTTGACTAGAGAATTCTGTCAATCAATATTTTCTCTGGAAGATTAACTCCCACTTGATTCAAGCGATTGTAGTACCCAGACAATCTGAGCACATGCTCACTGCTTGAGCTATTCTCCTCCATCTTTTAGCTATAGAACTTGTTGGAGACTTCATATCTCTCAACTCGGGTATTTACTTGAAATATTAACTTCAACTCCTAGAACATCTCATATGGTCCGTGACGTTCAAAACGTCTTTGAAGTCCCGATTCTAAGCCGTTTAAGCATGGTGCACTAAACTATCAAGTAGTCATCATATTGAGCTAGCCAAACGTTCATAACATCTGCGTCTGCTCCTGCAATAGGTTTGTCACCTAGTGGTGCATCAAGGACATAATTCTTCTGTGCAGCAATGAAGATAAACCTTAGATCACGGATCCAATCTGCATCATTGCTACTAACATCTTTCAACTTAGTTTTCTCTAGGAACATATAAAAATTAAACGGGAAGCAACATCACGAGCTATTGATCTACGATATGCTAATACTACCAGGACTAAGTTCATGATAAATTTAAGTTCAATTAATCATATTACTTAAGAACTCCCACTTAGAAAGATATCCCTCTAATCCTGTAAGTGATCACGTGATCCAAATCAACTAAACCATGTCCGATCATCAGGTGAGATAGAGTAGTATCAATGGTGAACATCACTATGTTGATCATGTCTACTACATGATTCACGCTCGACCTTTCGGTCTCAGTGTTCCAAGGCCATATCTGTTATATGCTAGGCTCGTCAAGTTTAACCTGAGTATTCCGCGTGTGCAACTGTTTTGCACCCGTTGTATTTGAACGTAGAGCCTATCACACCCGATCATCACGTGGTGTCTCAGCACGAAGAACTTTCGCAACGGTGCATACTCAGGGAGAACACTTGTACCTTGATAATTAGTGAGAGATCATCTTATAAAGCTACCATCAAACTAAGCAAAATAAGATGTATAAAAGATAAACATCACATCCAATAAAAATATGTGACATGATATGGCCATCACCATCTTGTGCCTTTGATCTCTATCTCCAAAGCATCATCATGATCTCCATCGTCACCAGCATGACACCAGGATCTCCATCATCTTGATCTATATCAATGTGTCGTCACATGGTTGTCTCGCCAACAATTGCTCTTGCAACTATTGCTATCGCATAGCGATAAAGTAAAGCAATCATTTGGTGCTTGCATCTTATGCAATAGAGAGATAATCATAAGGCTTTTGTCAGTTGCCAATAACTTCAACAAAACATGATCATCTCATACAACAACTTATATCTCATTACGTCTTGACCATATCACATCACAACATGCCCTGCAAAAACAAGTTAGACATCCTCTACTTTGTTGTTGCAAGTTTTACATGGCTGCTACGGGCTGAGCAAGAACCGTTCTTACCTACGCATGAAAACCACAACGATAGTTTGTCAAGTTGGTGTTGTTTTAACCTTCGCAAGGACCGGGCGTAGCCACACTCGGTTCAACTAAAGTTAGAGAAACTGACACCCGCCAGCCACCTATGTGCAAAGCACGTCGGTAGAACCAGTCTCGCGTAAGCGTACGTGTAATGTCAGTCCGGACCAAAGTGTGACATGCTGGTAAGCAGTATGACTTATATCGCCCACAACTCACTTGTGTTCTACTCGTGCATAACATCAACGCATAAAACCTAGGCTCGGATGCCACTATTGGGTAACGTAGCAATTTCAAAATTTCCTACACACACGCAAGATCATGGTGATGCATAGCAATGAGAGGGGAGAGTGTTGTCCACGTACCCTCGTAGACCGAAAGTGGAAGCGTTAGCACAACGCGGTTGATGTAGTCGTACGTCTTCACGATCCAACCGATCAAGTACCGAACGCACGGCACCTCCGAGTTCAGCACACTTTCAGCCGGATGACATCCCTCTAACTCTGATCCAGCCGAGTGTTGAGGGAGAGTTTCATCAGCACGATGGCGTGGTGACGATGCTGTTGTTCTACCGACGGAGGGCTTCTCCTAAGCACCGCTACAGTATTATCGAGGTGGACTATGGTGGAGGCAGGCACCGCACACGGCTAAGAGACGATCAACTTGATCAACTTGTGCAACTTGTGTGTCTAGAGGTGCCCCCCTACCCCTGTATATAAAGGAGCAAGGGGGGAGGCGGCCGGCCTAGGAGGAGGGCGCGCCAAGGGGGGAAGTACTACTCCTACCGGGAGTAGGACTCCTCCTTTCCTTGTTGGAGTAGGAGAGAAGGAAAGCGGAGGAGATGGAGAAGGAAAAGGGGGCTGCACCCCTTGTCCAATTCGGACCAGAGGGGGTGCACAGGCCTCCTTCCTTTTGGCATCTCTCCTCTATTCCTGTATGGCCCAATAAGGCCCATATACTCCCCGGCGAATTCCCGTAACTCTCCGGTACTTGGAAAAATACCCGAATCACTCGGAACCTTTCTGAAGTCCGAATATAGTCGTCCAATATATCGATCTTTACGTCTCGACCATTTCGAGACTCGTCGTCATGTCCCCGATCTCATCCGGGACTCCGAAATCCTTCGGTACATCAAAACATATAAACTCATAATATAACTGTCATCGTAGCATTAAGCGCGCGGACCCTACGGGTTCGAGAACTATGTAGACATGACCGAGACACGTCTCCGGTCAATAACCAATAGCGGAACCTGGATGCTCATATTGGCTCCTACATATTCTACGAAGATCTTTATCGGTCGACCGCATAACAACATACGTTGTTCCCTTTGTCATCGGTATGTTACTTGCCCGAGATTCGATCGTCGGCATCTCAATACCTAGTTCAATCTCGTTATCGGCAAGTCTCTTTACTCGTTCTGTAATACATCATCTCGCAACTAACTCATTAGTTGCAATGCTTACAAGGCTTAGGTGATGTGCATTACCGAGAGGGCCCAGAGATATCTCTCCGACAATCGGAGTGACAAATCCTAATCTCGAAATACGCCAACCCCACAAGTACCTTCGGAGACACCTGTAGAGCACCTTTATAATCACCCAGTTACGTTGTGACGTTTGGTAGCACACAAAGTGTTCCTCCGGTAAACAGGAGTTGCATAATCTCATAGTCATAGGAACATGTATAAGTCATGAAGAAAGCAATAGCAACAAACTAAATGATCAACTGCTAAGCTAATGGAATGGGTCAAGTCAGTCACATCATTCTCCTAATGATGTGATCCCATTAATCAAATGACAACTCATGCCTATGGTTAGGAAACATAACCATCTTTGATCAACGAGCTAGTCAAGTAGAGGCATACTAGTGACACTCTGTTTGTCTATGTATTCACCCATGTATTATGTTTTCGGTTAATACAATTCTAGCATGAATAATAAACATTTATCATGATATAAAGAAATAAATAATAACTTTATTATTGCCTCTAGGGAATATTTCCTTCAATGAGAGTGTACGTGTTGGAGCTTTGTCATGCATGCAAATATTTTATGAGGAGAACTAGATACATGTATGTGATCATTAGAATGCATACGTGCGTAGTCATTCTTCCAAGCTAAGTAACGAGGCATGCAAATAGAGGTTATGGGGCAGCTTTCTATTGGATGGACTTCACTAGTCTACATTTTGGATTTATGAGTAGCTTGGTACAAGAAATAATACGTGGAGTACAATGTAGCCAGATATTAGAACAAGGTAGAAAAAGAAATGGGAAGTCTGTTACAAATGCATCCTGGTACCCGAATAAGCATGCTCACGAAAGCAACTGGTAGAAATCAGCAAGCGCCAGGCAGAAGGGACCTATTGAAAAAGTTGAGCATGAGTGGAACGGAACCCTTAGGTTGAGCATATTCCTGGTGGTAAGCAAGGCAGTAAGGTGGAGCATCCAAAGCTGCGTGCAATCATGGGTGAAGTTGACAACCAGTTTCGCGGGCAATTAAACTAGAGCGTGCAAAATACATTGTGATTGTTCTTACTGGTGGCAAATAGTAACAAGAAGAAGTACTAAAATTGTTCTGTTGATTGTGAGTATTATGAAAACAACACTTCCTTTTTTGTTTAAGGGGACAACTGATGCATTGTTTAAGGAACACATTTGCACATTCATGAAACAGAATCACAATAAAACAAACAACCAATACCACCAGATATGCAAGTTACTAGTTTCCACTTCAGCTATATGAAGATTAGATCAGCAAGTTTAGTCATGTTAGTTACCCATCACCCAAGTTGCTTCACCTTCAATAGATAAATGGCAGGATCTAGAGATAAGCTGCATCAGGATGTTGGATATCAGATACCATAGGCAAAAACAGCTAGCTTGAACAATGAGAAGCTGGCATCCACCACGCATTTTGCAGAACTAGTGATATACTTGTGAAGCGTAGGACCGGCACCGACCGTGCTTCCATGGCAGGCCAAAAGGAAACCCTGCAGGATGTTGAAATACGCAGCAATGTTCTCCTTGAGCGTTTCCACACTAGGCAAGTCTCCACTCCAGAGCATCCCAGCTACATCGAAAATGGGCATAACAACAATAAGTGAACACGGCCAGAGATAAATCACCAGCAAAAAAGCAGTATCACACAACCATAAGGACTGCATGAATTGTAGCAGTGAGCACTAGACAGAAACAAAATACAGATAACTTACCTCGGTTGCATACAGCGGCCAAAGCATATGTAGTGCAGCTAATTGGCTTCTTGAGCAAGTACAAAATACTAAATTCAGATAAAACACCTAAATTTTCCCTACTTTGTGATCCTATCGGGCATGCCAAGCAACTGAAACGAATCAACGGTCACCTAGAGAGACTCTAACAGCTCTGAATGCACGCGAATGACTGTCAGCCCAGCGCACAAAATTAGTCTAGGGAATTTAGTCCGGTTTTAGACTCACCGACGGTGGCCTGCCTGGACACCACATCGCCGAGCACGACGACCTCTGACCACTCCATCATCTGCGAGAGCAGGAGAGCAAGTCAAACGAGGGAGCTCCGAGCAGGATTAGGGCCGCGCGGTGAACCGGGGATTGACCGGGTGCCTACCTGGAGGGTGTCGGTGATGGTCATCATCCCGCGCGGCTGCTCGTCTGGGGCCCAGCCGAGGCCGGCGGGTGCGCCAATGGGAGAGAGCCCACGGCCGCCGGCGCTGAGCAGCGCCATGGATCCGAGGGGAGAGGGTGCAGCTTTTCTTTCTTGGAGGAGGAAGGGTTCCGGGTGGGCGAGAGGAGTAGGGCATGGGGGATGCCATGGACGGCGGCATGCTCCGCCGGAGGGAGGTGGCGGCCATGATCTGGAAGGGAGGAGGTGGTGTGGTAGTCAGCGGCGGCTGCGTCACTGCCGAAGCTGCAGAGGAGCACGGTGCGCGGCGGTGGGACGTGGGAGCTTCGAGAGGTGGGAGGGAGAGGGGTGGGGGTGCTCGATCTGAGGGAGGGAGACGGCGGTGGGAGGGATCGAGGGGAGCGCCGTCGATGGCGGCGGCGAGGAGATGGGGGGAGGAAGGGTGCGATGGGAGGAGGGGATCGATGGATCTGGGTAGGGTTTGGGTAGGTGGATGCGGGTGGGGTTTTCTTTTTTTCTGTTCATAAATGGATGGATGGATGGATGTGGTGTGGAGAGATGGATGGATGGATGGGCGCCATGTCATCGATCCGTGTGACAACGAATTCCACCAATGGGAATAGAGCACATATAATTGTGTTTTTTCTTTTGTTTTTTTCTACTTGTTCACATGAAAAAAAATCAAATATTGATCTCATATTGTGTAAAAGAGTGCATCTTCAAATGCCAAATAGTGTTGTCTAAGAAAGTTTTCATTTTCTTTAGACGAAAACTCAATTTTCCATTTTTTGAGTGCCCAAAATGGGTTTAATTGTGAAGGGCCTATCAAATATTTGTTGCAAAATTGGACCAAATCATTTTTCTAAAATACTAGGACATATTTAATGCACAATTGACCAAAAGGTTGGGAGTAAAAAGTTTTGATCCACCTCTCGTGAAAAAGACAAATTTCCGCCGATTCAGTAGGAAGCGGGTCAAATTTGAACTGTAGCTGTCTTGTACTCCCTCCGTTCCGAATTACTTGCTAGATACCTCCGTATCTAGACAAATCTAAGACAAGTAATTCGGAACGGAGGGAGTAGTTTGTATTAATTTTTTTCCAAAAATCATTTCTAGGTCCAAAAGTATCTATTTAATCAGAGAAACACCAAAAAATCCAAGATTCAACCACTAGCTAGGAACGGTCATTCCCGCCGTTTTGACCGCATTTTGAAACCGGCATAAAAAATTCAAAAAAAAATCAAAAAATTGGGAAACCTTCGCATTGTGTCATTATATGTGGCCAAGTTCCTAGGAAAAATAACAAACTTGTAATACGACAATTATTTTAAAAAAGTGTTCTCAGAAACGAGCTATCACGTGTGGAGATCAATGGCATTCAAGCCAAATGATCAATCTTATGGCCACATTCATGGCATAGTTTGTTCAGATGATTTCATATTGTGCACAAGGGTGCATATTGGAAAGGCAAACAATGTTGCCTAAGGAAGTGTTTATTTTATTTGGACAAAAAAACCATTTCCCATTTTTCGAGTGCCCAAAAGGAGGTTTTTTTGTGAAGGACCTCCCAAATAATTGTTGCAAAATTGGACCAAATCAATTTTATAAAATACTAGGACATATTTAATGCACAATTGACAAAATAGTTGGGTGTAAAAAATTTGATCCACCTCTCGTGAAAAAGACAAATTTCTACCGATTTAGTTGAAAGTGGGTCAAATTTGAACTGTAGTTGCCTTGTAGTTTGCTATTTATTTTTTCAAAAAATCATTTCTAGGTACATAAGTATCTATTTAATCAGAGAAACACCAAAAAAATTATAAGATTCAACCACTAGCTAGGAATGGTCATTCCCGCCGTTTTGACAGCATTTTGAAACGGGCATAAAAATTTCAAAAAAATCAAAAAATTTGGAAACCTTCGCATTGTGTCATTATATGTGGCCGAGTTCCTAGGAAAAATAATAAACTTGTAATACGGCAATTATTTTAAAAATATGTTCTCAGAAACAAGCTATCATGTGTGGAGATCAATGACTTTCAAGCCAAATGATTAATCTTATGGCCACATTCATGGCATAGTTTGTTCAAATGATCTCATATTGTGCACAAGGGTGCATATTGGAATGGCAAACAATGTTGCCTAAGAAAGTTTTAATTTTCTTTGAACGAAAAAACCGTTTTCCATTTTTCAAGTGCCCAAAAGGAGGGTTTTTTTGTAAAGGACCTGCCAAATAATTGTTGCAAAATTGGACCAAATCAATTTTATAAAATACTAGGACATATTTAATGCACAATTGACAAAATGGTTGGGTGTAAAAAGTTTTGATCCACCTCTCGTGAAAAAGACAAATTTTCGCCGATTCAGTTGGAAGTGGGTCAAATTTGAACTGTAGCTGCCGCATAGTTTGCTATTTATTTATTTTTTCCAAAAATCATTTCCAGCTACATAAGTACCTATTTAATCATAAATACATGGTTTGGTGGCAATACGTCGAGGTTTGGGCGGTGGCCGAGGGCCCCAACTCTAGAGCGCGTAAACTCACATGCCCGCCGCGTGGTCACCGCGTGACCGTGGTGTTTCCATGTGTTCATGGCGGCCTAGGCATGTCTAGTGGGTTGGGCACTCCCCAGGTAGGTGCTAGGAATAAAATTACAACATAAATTCTCGCGAGGAGAACGATCGATGCTAAGTGTTTGATTAGCGATACGGAAAATGTACATGGCTAATGGGCGTGAGTTTTGGCTGAGGATGATCAGTTACTAAGAAGACCGTCTTCACAAATTTTCAGCTCAAAAGGAGGAGCCTAGGTGGTACTTGCTTTGCAAAGTACCACACTGAACATAAATACGAATGTTGAAGCTGTACTCAAAATAATGAATGGATTGAGGTGGCATTTGGTGAAGAATGGTTATTTGGGCATAGGAAAGCACCGTAGAAAATGGATACTATTTGGACATGCCAAAGTGGTACGTCCTTTACAAAGTGTTGTTCTGGACTAAATAGGAAAATAAATATTGTTGAATTATTTTTGAACTAGTAAAGGAAGGTTTTTCTTACATATTTGACAAAGATATGACCCAAAGAATTTATGAGATTTTTTTGGGAATTTTGGGATTCACAGAAATATAGGTTGCTTCACAACCTGGGGCAAAAATTGCCACATGGAAATGACACATAGGCAAAACTGATGAGGTCGCGCCTAGTCATAGCAACCCACCATAATTTACAAGGTTATGACCATCTATATTGGTCGTGATCAGCTAGAAATAAGGCAGCGGACCAGTGCTATCTGCTTTATGACAATTTCGTGTAAGGAAATTACGACCTTTCTGACCAAAATGGTCGTTATAGTTTAGGGTTTGGAGCCCCCGAACAGTTTTTGACCAATTGGTCTCAAATGGTCATAGATCTGTGACCAATTCTTTCAGGGTCACTGACAGAAGGTCATTAGTTGACACATTTCTTGTAGTGATATAGGCCTGGGTTTTTTAGACTTCCTTTTATGATGGACATGTGGGAAGACTAAATTAACGCCGGCCTAGGCTTTTCTATGACTTAGATCCCATCCGTCAATTTTGCGTTTTAAGTTACGGGCCCACCAGATTTACAGCGGGTTGTTTCTAATTTTTGCGGTAATTTCTAGATAAATTCTCTTTTTCTGGTTAACCTGTTAATTTTTTATATATATAATAGATAGATGATTCTGATCTATTATCAAAGTTCGTCGAAAGTACAAAGCATGCCAAACATAATAAAACTTACATCGAGATTCCAAGACCACTGAACAACCTCCAGAACGAGTCGTCGTCGTGTGGCCATCGCTTCTCCCCTATAAGAGTCAGCTTGAGCTTGTCGATAACAGCCGGAAAGTCTTTGTGCATGTGCCCCTAAGGACCAATGCCTTGGAGCGGCAATTATCGTCGTTGAACCCTCGTATAGATCTGAAGCATCTAACATTAAATCTAGCCACATGACAAGAAACTCTAACCTTGTCCCCCCAAGGAGATGGCAAGAATCTATGTCGGAGCTCCGTCGACTATGTCCAAACAGACAAACTCAATGCGTTGGAGCTTGAAAGACAAATGCGAAGAAGTAGCAACACCATCCACCTGAGCACCGCACCTACAAGGACTAAATTAAAAAACCTCAATCTAAATTACAAACTGGAGAGGAGGCACCAGTATTTCCCTCACCGCCACCGGCCGCTGAAGCGGTAGGCGGAGACGAACCGAAGGCTCGCCGGTGAAGTGTGGAGGAAAGAGCTTGCCTTAGCCATGTTGAAACATGCTTTAGCCCCGTGTTATATATAAAGCAACAACCAAACAATACACGTCTGAACGATACAAGATGGTGAGGCAACCTACATACAATGCCGATCCCAGGATACCGGCTCATGTAGAACGCAAAATGAGTACACCACCAAAAGATAATAAAGCAAGATCGAGTACAATGCCACGCTACGCCCTATAACACTTAAGCTCACGACAACATACTCAAGAGGGAGAGTAGCGCTGAGCGTCGCCGCTGCCAAGTCGACACACAAAAGGGTCTTCACTCGGAACCCTTAAACCGAGAGAGAAGCACCACGGCGGCGTCTTCAAGAAGATAGTTGTGCCCACGAGTGTCGCTGTCGTCGATGACAAAGCGTGGAGCATTCACCCGGAAGCTTCCCCATGCCACCATGAGGTCTTCAGGACATGCGCAACGAGATAAGATCCCTAGGTCTGGATCGGGGCGCCACCATTGCCAAAGAAAAAGCACGCCCGAGCCACCCGCTGCTACACCCCCTGCCGCCCGCACGACTAAGTGGAAAAGCCACCACCGGCGCCATTGCGCCGACTGTACAGCCACAATGCAAAGCCGCCACCCCAGCATCCATGTGTGATACACCACGGACCGTCTACATCACAGTGCCTCAACCATGGAAGGAAGAGTAAAGGTGTCTCCTTTCACTCTTTTCCCGGCATCTATCACGTAACCCGAATCGACGCCTCCATGGTAGGTGTCATCTGCTCCTGCACACCCAGCTAGTCCCGGTGGATCGGGGGAGACACAATCCCGCGACTACCAATGACCGCCGCTGAGAAAGCTCATATGATGCCATGCTCGTGATAGACAACGCCGATGTGACTGATAGAAGAGTGGTATCCCAACCACCACCAACAACTACCGCACCTGAGCCGACCCCAATCTCACCTACCCGAAGCAACCACACCGACCTGCCTCGGGCCTAATCTGGCCCACCCGAGCTCGAGCCCTAGGGCAAAGTCACCACCGTCGCGTGTGCGGCAAGCTTGACACCACGGCTGACACCCACCCAACCCCGCGTGCTCTGTCCAAGGAGAAGGAAGACCACCGCTGCTACCCTGCGCTGTCTGCTGGAGTACAAATACTTGTGCTGTTATACCCCTCGAGAATCGCATCCCCAACCTCCCGCCACCCACCGGCTACCAGCACCCATGTTGTCGGCACCAGGAACCATCCGGCCGACATTGCCTATAGCCACAGCAAACGCCGGATGCAACCGCCGCCCCGTGTCTCCTGCAACACAGAGCCTACGCCAGTGGACTTAGCGCTAGATCTGGAAGCCCACCGGGCCACCATGTGGGTGCCCCAAGCCAAGCCAGACCGCACGATCCCCGGTCTCGCTACGCGAGGAGGATGAGATTCCCGCCGCCGCCGACGCTAGCCGGGCTTCGCCCCGCAGCGCCTCCGGCGGCGGCGAGGAGTAGGGGCCGAGGAAAGGGGGTGCGCGAGGGTGGCGGCTAGGTTTCGCCCGGCCTCCCGCGGGAGAGGAGCGGGTCGAATGGGTGTTTTGTCTTTTCCCCCTATACCGGAGTTCCCTTTACCTTAGCTGTCCAGGGTGTCTTATATTATGCTAGGTGTGGCGTCTCCTGTTTTCATTCTCCGTGTTGGATAAATAGCCAAGTGACATTCTTCCGGATGGCATTTTTCTTTTGTTCCCATTTGTGACTTTACTATATTTATATGAAGGGGGCGAAGAAAGCCTGTTTCAAGCAAGCACGAGAACCTATCATTTGTCCGACTAATTTCTTGTGATTAAGATTCGGCGCCCGCGAAATCAAAGCGACACGCAGTCTATCTTTATTGGGACCACACTGAGATATAACCTTTTGAGTTGAGATGTCCTTGCAGCCCATGCCCATGCATCTCCGTTCCAGCGTTCCACGTGAGAGATGGCCTGCGATGTATGCCACGCCTCCATTCATTGCCAGCGAATACAAAAAACTGACTACAGCTGGTACTTTATCTCGGGCGCATGCGATGCGTCTGTACGCAACGGAGGAGGAAACGTACGCGACGTGGCCGGAGGGTGAGCGGCGACGGTCAACCCCGCGCTGCCGAAACGGCTGTTAAATCGTCCCCGCCCCCTTCCCCTCTTCACACACAGACACAAACAGACTACTTGCTCTCTTTTGCAAATCCAAAAACCTCCGAGGCGACCATGGATAACAAGACCACGGCGACGGCGGCGGCCGCGGGGCTTCTGGACAACAGGTTCGGTGTGGAGACCAAGCATCCAGCAACGGGGACGAACATAGCCCCCGAGGTACTCCATCTTTATCTTGTTTTTTTTTTGAGAACTAGAATAGGCTGGCCTACTCAAGGGGAACTAGTACATTTAGAGATCATCAGAGATCGTAAACTAGGAGGCACTTCAGCAATCAGCAATTGGTCTCCAGTGCTTCTGTTTAGCGCCGCAAGTCCATGTGCCAAAGTATTTTTCCCTCGCTTCACATGTCGGACCTCACATGCAGAGAAAATCAGTCATGGCCTGTTTAATATCCATGATTAGGCCAAAACATGCAGACCGTGAGGGCATCTGAGCACACGCTATCTTGTTCTTTGCTTGCTGCACGTACGCTTTCCCCGAGGTAATTCCATCTTGTTGGATTAATATTCAGATCTGAATGTTCTAATGATACAAGAACTCAAGCCACATCAAACACTAGGTTCGAAAAGTACCGATCTAAATTATTATATGTCAAGCAGTATATGTAAAATGGGGCACATCCATTTGATAAGTTGTATTTTCGATAATCCAGTATATCTACAGTTTGGATAACCTTTACACCATAGAGAAGATGCTAAGATGCATCAATCTATGTCTTCCCTTACCCGCAAAAAATAAAAACTATGCCTTCTTTTCAACCACTATTAATCATACATTAATGTGTGACCTTTTTTAAGCCATTAATTAATACAAATCAAATGGTGGCTTCTTCGAGACCTCTAGTGAACGAGTACACTATGTTGGGCTTATTCACTCGCTCTTTACTATAAATTAAATTTCAGCTTCCCTTTCCTGAATGTGCGTGGGTTGAGTTGTTTGAAATAGTATTAATTAAGTATTATGAGTACCTGCAGAAAAAAGAAGAAGAAATATTATTTCTAAGTTTAATGACAGAATTTTTTGAATGATGAGGTCCTTGGGTATGAAAAAGTGTTGATATGTTCGATTTAAATGCCATATGAAGTATACCATGGTAACTACTAACTAGGCAAAGAGCTTTGCTATCCTCAAATGCATATATATTTCGGGCCTATCGATTTGCTTCAGTTATTAGCTCCAAAACTAGTTGGATCAGTAGAAACCTTAAAAGGTAATAATTTTGCTCACTAGTAGAACGCTTCGCACACATGGAAAGTGTTACCGCACAAAACAGTTTAGGAAACACAT
Source organism: Triticum monococcum (assembly GCA_034509565.1). Classification (NCBI taxonomy): domain Eukaryota; kingdom Viridiplantae; phylum Streptophyta; class Magnoliopsida; order Poales; family Poaceae; genus Triticum; species Triticum monococcum. The sequence goes on along the minus strand of CM067847.1, from coordinate 739,477,392 downwards.
ATACTACTGAATAAATCGTTGGTACATGGAAAGCTTCACACATGTGAATTTTTTAACTAATTGCTAGATGTAATTCGTTTATTCATGAGCATTTTCTTGATATGTCTTTTGTCTTTTGTTGTTTATATTGGTATGAATGATGCATTCACTAATTCTTGTTAATGCTTAAATCTTTTACATAATTACATATAGATATGCACTGATTGTTAAATAAATGACATGATTTTTCTAGCATCAAATTTTTTCAAAGTTAAGAACAGTCTACTTTGAATATTAATACCTGATTTCATGATGTAATCTCCAAAACTTTGTCGAAATTTCACTGAAAATGAGAACCCTGATAATCTAACTTGCAACGAAATAGGTACCTCCCTTGGATTCTTTGCAGACTTCATCACACAACTTTGAAGTTCTATGGGACTGCGACAGCTCTCACAAGGAAAAAGATTACGGTGAGGGATGGTCCACCGATGAGGAGATCATGGATCCTCTGTGGGAGGCACCGACAAAGATAACTCCATTGTCCAAGAAGAAGAAAGTAGAGTTGCAATATATGGATAACTTCACCGATGAGTTGTGTGGGCAAGATTGTAAAGTGTCCAGGCTACCAAAGCAAGCATGCCAGCATGACAAAAGATCAGGACAAGGATCGCCGTCTGCAGAAATATCTATCAAGCATGTACTTCCAACTCCTTTGTGCGGTCACAAGGAGTCCATCATGGATCTCTACCAAAGTGTGGACACGCTATACCGCTTTATGAGAGGTTGTGATGAGAAGCTCGAGAATCTCCACAAGAAAGTCATGGTGCTTTGTCAAGCGGTCAAGAAGGAAGTAGAGTGGGAATATGTGGAGAACTTCACCGAGGAGATGCGTGGCCCAGACTATAAAGTGTCTGGGCTACTGAAGCAACCATGCAGGCAAGACAAGATATTAGGAGAAGGACCCTCGTCCGCAACACGGTCTATCAAGCATGTGCTTCCAACTCCTTCCCAAGAATATAAAGTAGCCAGAGCAACCAATGAAGATCAGTCGGAGTCCATCATGGATCTCTACCGCAGTGTGGGCATGCTATACCACTTTATGAGAGATTGTGATGAGAAGCTCGAGTATCTCCAGAAAACAGTCGTGGTACTTGGTCACGCCGTCACCAACTCTTCCCTACCACCACCATCCAGGGATCAAGCATAATTTATGGCAGTCGCAAGTGAGGTAATCTTCACACAACCCATGTAATATAATAAGGGAAAAAATACATAGTTGGCTTACACTCGCCACTTCACACAGTTACATGAATAAACATTACATCAAACAAATACACTCAGGGCCCGATTACGGAGCCAAAATAAAAGAAGAACCCCAAATGCGACAAAGGTCCCCGATCGACCCCAACTGGGCTCCACTACTGATCAACTAGCACGAAACAACACAAAGGACAAGATCTTCATCGAGCTCCTCCTGAGCTTGGTTGCGTCACCTGCACGGGCTCGTCGGCACCTGCAAACTGGTTTTGGAAGTATCTGTGAGCCACGGGGACTCAGCAATCTCGCACCCTCGCGATCAAGACTATTTAAGCTTATGGGTAAGGTAAAGGTAAGAGGTGGAGCTGCAGCAAGCGACTAGCATATATGGTGGCTAACCTATTCGCAAAAGAGAGCGAGAAGAGAAGGCAAAGCACGGTCGATAAAAGTATGATCAAGAAGTGATCCTAGACTACCTACGTCAAGCATAACTCCAACAACCGTGTTCACTTCCCGGACTCCGCCGGAAAAAGACCATCACGGTTACACACGCAGTTGATTCAATTTAATTAAGGTCAAGTTCAGGTCTTCTACAACCGGACGTTAACAAATTCCCATCTGCCCATAACCGCGGGCACGGCTTTCGAAAGTTCAAATCCCTGCAGGGTGTCCCAACTTAGCCCATCACAAGCTCTCACGGTCAACAAAGGAATAGACCTCCACCCGAGATATTCCGATCAGACTCGGTATCCTAGTACAACAAGACATTTCGACAGGGTAAAACTAAACCAGCAACACCGCCCGATGCGCCGACTTCCTGATGGGAGCTGCACATATCTCGTTCTCAGGGCAACACCGGATAGGTCAAGCTACGAGTAAAACCAGCCCTCAAGTTTCCCCGAGGTGGCCCCGCAGGCTGCCCTTTTCGGACCAACACTTAGACAAGCACTGGCCCCGGGGGGGTTAAAATAAAGATGACCCTCGGGATGCGCGACTCCCAAGGGAAAAGGCTAGGTGGCAAATGGTAAAACCAACGTTGGGCATTGCTGGCAAAGCTTTACTTAAGGCGAACTGTCAAGGGGTTCCCATTATAGCCCAACCGCGTAAGGGACGCAAAATCCGGGAACATAACACCGATATGACGGAAACTAGGGCGGCAAGAGTGGAACAAAACACCAGGCATAAGGCCGAGCCTTCCACCCTTTACCAAGTATATAGATGCATTAATTAAATAAGATGTATAGTGATATCCCAACAAGTAAATAAAAGTTCCAACGAGGAACAACATCTCCATCTTCCAACAAGGAACAAACTTCAATCTTCACCTGCAACTAACAATGCTATAAGAGGGGCTGAGCAAAGCGGTAACATAGCCAATCAACGGTTTGCTAGCACAATGGTGGGTTAGAGGCTGAACATGGCAATTTGGGAGGCTGACAAGCAAGTGGTAGGCATCGTAGCAATGGCATAGCAAAAGAGCGAGCAAACTAGCATAGCAAAGATAGTAGTGATTTCGAGGGTATGATCATCTTGCCTGAAATCCCGCAAGGAAGAAGAACGAATCCATGAAGAAGACAAACGAACGTAGACGAACGGGTCCTCACAAACTCGACGTAATCGGAACCAACCCGAAGAAGCAACACCGGAAAGGAGCAAACAACATAGTCAACAACCAACACATCAACATGGCATGATGCACAATCAAGTATGATGCATGTCCGGTTTACAGAGGCATGGCATGGCAAAGTGCACAATCAACACTACAAGTTAAGTGGAGCTCAATATGCCACGAGGTGCATATTGACGGAACACCACGTCAATTATTTAGTTCGATCTCGTTTATGTAGCCAACAATATTAAATGTTGAGTAACATGGCAAGGGGGTGAAGCAAAGCAAAACTACCTATCTAGTCAAGGTTAAATGAGGCCGGAAGCAACGAACAACAATTCCGGTAAATCCCCATAGCATATTTTTAGGTTTGGTCCTGATCTGTCCTAAACGCAATTTTAGAGTTGTTAAACATGCAAGATGAGGCCACCACGTTAAACTAGGCAAAATTCTACCCCATTTACATATAAAGATTATTAAAAACGGAGTTACGGTTATTTAGTTATGAATTAAATCATTTTAGCATGGCATTTAAGCAAAATTAACCAAACATCAATTTAATCAATTTTAATTGTTGTTATCATGATGCGGATGACATGAACAAGTTATGCAATATTTATTAAGGGTTGACATGAGCATAATGAAGCATTTGTCATCGTGGCGGAAACGAAAGGGGTGCCACGACAACGAATCCGAACGTGATGCCACGGCAACATATCGGTTACGGTAACTCGATTGAGGTCCCGGTGCAAACGAAAGTGCGGCGGGAGCGTGACATGCGATAGAAGGTGGGGTGGTCCCGGTAACCGGGTTCCCACGAGTTAGGGCATGGAGACGAGTGTCAAAACGGACACGGTGCAGACAAAGGGTGCGTCTCATACAACACAAGCATTCATTCGCGGGCATCATTCCGGCAGTTATACCTTTGAAGCGAGCATCATCGAAACGGGTCGAGTTCGGCGGTAGGGGTACACGTGTCGACGGGGAAGTAGTTGTTCACGGGGTCGTCGAGGGAAGTAGGGGAAGTAGTCGTTCTCGCGATGGTAGTGGAAGTGGGGGTACATGACGACGTAGAGGTACTCGCGACGGTAGTCGTTCACGTTCACGTTTCACGGGTCTTCGGCGACGGTCGTCGTACATTGTTCGGAGTGGTACTTGCGACGGTAGTGGTACACGTTTCGAAGGGGGTACTTGGGGTCCTCGAACTTGCCGATCTCGTCATCTCGAAGGAGTACTTGACGTCCAAAGCGTTCATCGGTAGAATAACTTGGCGGTCTCGACGGTCGTCGTGGTACTTGGTCGTGGTACTTGTCGGTCCTGAGGGTCGTCGTTCTCCCGCGTCTTGTCGTACACGTATCGGAGACGAACTTGGTGTATCCATGTACTCGCATCATCGTGGAAGTAGTCGTCCGGGCTCCCGTGTGGACTTGCCGGTCTTGGAGAGGCCTATGGAAAAGAACTTGGCGAAAACCCCTGAAGGCGCTGCTCGTTCGACTGGTGACAGAGGTCAACGAGGAGGTCGGGGAAGGAACTCGCCAGGCAGCACAGGAGGTCCAGGCAGCGCATGAGCTGCTGCTGTTGCTCCGGCAAGCAGACGACGGGTCGAGGCGCTCGGGACCCAGCGTCCAGATCGGGCGATGAGCAGAGAGGTGCGACGAGGCAGAGCAAGGGCCGGCGATGAGGCGGGGCACTTAAGGACGCGGCGTGGGGACGACACTGCAGGCGCGGGCGCGGGCGCTCCTCAGGCGCCTGGCGACGCAGCGACAGGTGAGGAGGAGGCGCGGCAGGGTGGCGACGGGAGAGGGCCTGGGCGGAGGAGAGGGAGGCGCGGCATCGCCGGACTTGATGCGGGGCGACGGACGAGGATGGACGGCGCCGGCGCGGACGAGAGAGGGGTTTCGGGAGGAGCTCCTCTCCCTTGGTCGACGAGGAGAGCGAGGAGGCCGCAGGATGGAGCTCGGGCGCGCGAGAGGACGAGAGGAGCGAGGGAGATGGGATCGGGGAGATGGTTCTGGGGTGCGGGCCTATGGCGGCGCCAGGGAATGAGGAGGACGGCGCAAGGGATCGAGCATGAGGTCTCCCCTGGCGCTAGGGTTCGGTAGTCAACGGCCGGATGGGCCTTCGGTGCAGATGGGCTTTAGAGGCCGGCGGCTGGGCCTTAGGCCACTTAGGTGGGGAGAGGGAAAAGGTTAGGAGGCCGGACTGGGCTAGGGATTAGGTGGGTCTGCGGGGGAGATGGACCTTGGGCCGGCCGGCCTAAGGCTGCAGCTGGGCTGGACTCTTCTCCCTCTTTCTCTAATTCTCTCTCAACCAAAAGGAGAAAAAAATAGATAGAAGGGGGAAAAATAGAAAGAGAGGGTATGGATGGAATTGGGCATGGAAGTTAAATTCCCGGACTCACAAGAATGCGCTGGCTCCAAGAAAAATGGAATAGCCAAGATCGAATGAAAAGAATTCAAACTCATTTGAATTTAATTCCAATGGGTTTGAACTAGGATAGGTTTTTCAAAGTGCCAAAAAATGTTGAGAATCTAGGTGGAGCCTCGATAAATGGGAAAAAAGATGTTGGCAAAGTTTGGGGACCAAACTTGAAGTAGAAAGGGAGTGGGGATTTGCAAGTGTGTTCCGGTTAATTCCAGAAGAATGGAATATTTATTATAGTAGCTCCACTAATATCGGGAGGATATGTTATAAAGAGAAGTCATCCTTCCCTCGATTTAAATGGATCGAAGACCCACACAAATTATTTAGTTGAGTTGCAACAAACAATGATATGATGGCACGATGACATGATGCAACACGCAAGCACATGATGACGCAACAACATCGAATAACTGCACGACACCTGGCACATCGGTCTCGGGGCGTTACAACACTCCACCACTACGAGAGGATCTCGTCCCGAGATCTAGAATGGCACCGGGGGAAAAAGGAAGAGAAAGAGAAGAGGTAAAACAAATTGCTTCTTTGACAAACGAGTGAAACCACAACCTTGAGAGGTTGAACAAATTCGAGAAAAGAATACAACGAAGGTGAACTAGGTTGAAAACACTCCGTTAGAAGAGAGGAACCAAGAACATTGCGAAAAACTCTTGAGGCTGAAGGGGACGATATAAATTGAAAACACTCCGGTTAAAGAGGGGATCAAGGAAAACCAAAATTCGGGCAGCACTCCGGTTGAAAAGAAAAGGAATTGAATAAGGTCTTGATAAGATGAGAAGATACTTGATGAAATCACAACACACTGCCTCCATGACTATTGAATGGATGGAACAAAGGGTAAGAAATGTCTCAGACAACACTCCGGTTGAGAAGGAAGTCAAAATTTGATAAGACGACAAGAACTTGAACAAAGGGGCACAATGCTCCGGTTAAGCAAGATAGGGAAGGAATAAGAGTGATATAATTTGGACAGCACTCCGTTAAAAAACGAGGGAATTAAACTTGACAAGAAGAGAGGTTACTTGAAAAGAGGACACAACACTCAGATAAAAGTATAGGCATGGAAAGATCATGATCTTTGACAAAACGAGATGATGGGTTGAAAAGATGAACATCACAATGCCTCCGGAACAAAAGAATAGAAGATAGATAGTTGAAATAGAAGAATGGAGAAGAACATGCCAACTTCTGCCACAAAAGAGCTTGAAAAGGCATCTATAGGAGAAGGGTCGAACGGAGTTGTTGGAAACCCAACAACGAAAAGGATAGACTTGATATGGTCTTATGGAATACCTCTCAAATTAAGAGATGAAAAACCTGCCACTCAAGGGAAAAGAATTGGATTGATAAGAACAAGGAGACGAGAAATTATTTCACCGGGAGGATAAAAGAAGAAACTTGGATCATATATAAGCACCATAATAACAACCATCCTTAGGGAAGGCTTTAGGTGAAATATAACCCAAGACAATACCAACGAATAGGTTGATGGATTTAAAATACCTCATTCATAACAACAGGTGAATCATGAACTCAAATTTATTAAGAATGACATAATACCATCTCCAATGATACGGAAGAAAGAATTGCACTCCGGATAGAAATATGAAGAATGCTTGAGCTCCCTAGAAATGAACCTCGATGAAAAACTTCGAGAATGAATTAAATCATAGCTGAGCCATCATGTAGAACCTTCATGAAGAACTCCGGTAATAAAAAAATTGATCCAAAATAATTGAATGATGAAAAGAATATGATTGAAGCCTCGTAATGATTTAGATAGAGATCTCCGTGATAATATAATTGAAAGAGGTTGGAACTCTAGGAAAGAAAGATGAGCACTTGAACCCAAGAATTTAATCATCGAGAACAAACTCCGGTAAACAAAAGATAACGAAAAGAGAAAGAAGTTGAAAACACAAGGTGAAGCCTTGCAATGATTGGATGAAGCTCTGCAACGAGATAGGTTGAAACTTGAAACTCCGGAAAAGAAAAGATGAAACAATTGAAAGCTAGAATTTGAAGGGCCTCCGGAATAGGGAATTAATCACTTGGAAGAAATAAGAATAAGAATTACATTATGCTTAACCTTCACCAATTTAAATTGATGACAAACAATGGAATTGGCATACTACTTATTCTCGTAGAAAAGATTAAGATAGATACCGCGCCAACTGAGAAGGTCTTCAACGAAACACCGGTGGAATTGAAACAACGAATGAATTTATACAGAAGAGAAATCTTGAAAGCACCACCGTAAGAATTGAAAAGAACGATTAAAACATGAAGGCACACCGGGAAGAATTAGCAATTGAACGAAGATGCTTGAGAGAATTTAGATCCATGAGAACGGAGAGATCACGAGCCGATAAAAGATCACTTGAACGAAGCACCGGTAAATTGGAGAATGATAACTGAAAGCTGAGAATTAATAAATCTTAGATGATGGGCTCCGGATGAACAGACTGAAAAAGGCTCCTAAATTACTCCGAATGGTTGAAAAGAATATCTCACAATCGCAAAATAATTATGAGAGGATGGCAACAAGCTAGAATCCCGAATCTTGAAGAGAATGGAGCAAGATTAAAGAGAAACTCTTCTTCGGTCTTCAAAATATGAGAATGACGATGATAAACACCATCAAGAATTATTGAGGCACGCCAGAATGAAGAATGGAAAAGTTGAGCCCACGATGAAAAAAAAATTGACAGATCTTGGAGAAAAGCATTAGACTGATGATAAATCATTCTTACGTCAAACTTTAGAAAAGAATTTGAAAAGCTCCTGAAAAAATAAGAAGAGTCAGGTAAGATCCTAGGAAAAGACCTGTGGGTTAGGGCCCACTCAAAAGAAAACACCGTTGAAATGATTTAAAAGAGGGAATGCACCGGTTGACTAAAAAGGCTTGAATAAGATAACATCCTCAAAATAGGATTAACGGATCTTGAATGACAAGACGATCCTTCTGAGATATCTTCAGCACTCCGGAACAATTGAATAGCGAGAAAAGAATGATTAAGAATTGCACCGGTATGGAAAGGCATTGAAACGAGGAAAGGGTATGATCAACAACGCTTGACTTGAAACCACCGGAGAAGAAAGAGAACAAACAATGATGATCTTGGGACTCCGTTAGAATCTTCATGAGAATCACCGGATAAGAATATTGAAGGAAAAGAATGGAGAGGCTTCCCATCAATAAGATTTATACTCGATTAAGAAATCCGAGTCCTTGAAGAAAAACAAGGGAGGGAGGGCGGGAAAAACAAAGGCAACTTGGAGACTGATGAAACAAACACCGTTCAGAAGAAACTGATATTTGATCTTGCGGGAGTTGAAATGATCGGATCCACTTGAAGAGAAGCACACCGATTAAAGGGATTGACATGATAGTCTCGATGACCGAGAAGGATTAGTATTCACATCGGAGTATGAGAACACCACTTAGACAAGGTATGGAATCAACATTTGACTTCGGAGCAACTCGAATACCACAACTCAAAACAAAAACAAAGGGTTGGCTTGCAGAATAAGCCAGAACAAACATATGATAGAGATTTCGTCCGAAGTTTTCGTGGTGGGACCTACACGGGCTCGATCGTACAGCACCATCATGTACAAGGCAGTGCACATGACATACGAAGCGTCCCCGAGTTAGCATAGCCAAGAACTCTTTAAGACACAACGAGACCACTGTAAAATCGACCGTGAATAGGCGAACCACTAGACGTCGAACCCCAATTTCATATCATACCTCTGTCGGAAAGATATCCTAAGAGCTACTTGAATTCCCACCTATGAAATTCCCGAAATTTTCCGGTTATGCAATCAGGTGTTGAGGATACAGGGGAAGCATAATATCTCACCCAAACTAGCAAATCCTACATCCAGCTGCATCCATCCTTCAACACATAACCAAGAAACCTTCGGAAACCATCTATCTCAACCTTCGAAAAGCATCCGTTATACAAGTTATGGCGATACTCCCGAACTCCCGCCCCAGTACTGGGTGGCGTCGAGGTTATCTCACCAACGAACTGCATAAAAGAGATTTTCGATGTCGCGAACATATCTCAAGTATACCAGAATTGCAACGATAAATTATGATGACAACACCTCAGAGTTCAACTCCCCGGGACACTTCCACTAAACCCCTGACAGGAGGCACCAAGACAGTATTCTCATCATAAGCCATCGGAACAAAACGAAGATACTCGCGTGATCCCAAAAAAATTTAGTGAAATTTGAGAAGAGAAGAGTCAAAACTCTACGTCAGGATGCCTTACCAGAGCGATGAGGAGACTGGGAAGTAAAAAGAATTCCTAAGCTCTCCGATATATAATTCCTAAGGACTCAAAACATTTTTCTAGACACAACTCGGCTGCTAAAAACGATCAAGCAATGGGGCTCCTAAGGTCGGGGAAGGCTCTGATTACCAACTTGTAACACCCTCAATGCGACTATATCTCCCACGTGTCGAGGCACGACTTAGAGGCGTAATCGCATTGAAGGCAATGTCGCAAGTGAGGTAATCTTCACACAACCCATGTAATATAATAAGGGAAAAAATACATAGTTGGCTTACACTCGCCACTTCACACAATTACATGAATAAACATTACATCAAACAAATACACTCAGGGCCCGACTACGGAGCCAAAATAAAAGAAGAACCCCAAATGCGACAAAGGTCCCCGATCGACCCCAACTGGGCTCCACTACTGATCAACTAGCACGAAACAACACAAAGGACAAGATCTTCATCGAGCTCCTCCTGAGCTTGGTTGCGTCACCTGCACGGGCTCGTCGGCACCTGCAAACTGGTTTTGGAAGTATCTGTAGCCACGGGGACTCAGCAATCTCGCACCCTCGCGATCAAGACTATTTAAGCTTATGGGTAAGGTAAAGGTAAGAGGTGGAGCTGCAGCAAGCGACTAACATATATGGTGGCTAACCTATTCGCAAAAGAGAGTGAGAAGAGAAGGCAAAGCACGGTCGATAAAAGTATGATCAAGAAGTGATCCTAGACTACCTACGTCAAGCATAACTCCAACAACCGTGTTCACTTCCCGGACTCCACCGGAAAGAGACCATCACGGTTACACACGCAGTTGATTCATTTTAATTAAGGTCAAGTTCAGGTCTTCTACAACCGGACGTTAACAAATTCCCATCTGCCCATAACCGCGGGCACGGCTTTCGAAAGTTCAAATCCCTGCAGGGTGTCCCAACTTAGCCCATCACAAGCTCTCACGGTCAACGAAGGAATAGACCTCCACCCGAGACATTCCGATCAGACTCGGTATCCCAGTACAACAAGACATTTCGACAGGGTAAAACTAAACCAGCAACACCGCCCGATGCACCGACATCCTGATGGGAGCTGCACATATCTCGTTCTCAGGGCAACACCGGATAGGTCAAGCTACGAGTAAAACCAGCCCTCAAGTTTCCCCGAGGTGGCCCCGCAGGCTGTCCTTTTCGGACCAACACTTAGACAAGCACTGGCCCCGGGGGGGGTTAAAATAAAGATGACCCTCGGGATGCGCGACTCCCAAGGGAAAAGGCTAGGTGGCAAATGGTAAAACCAACGTTGGGCATTGCTGGCAAAGCTTTACTTAAGGCGAACTGTCAAGGGGTTCCCATTATAGCCCAACCGCGTAAGGGACGCAAAATCCGGGAACATAACACCGATATGACGGAAACTAGGGCGGCAAGAGTGGAACAAAACACCAGGCATAAGGCCGAGCCTTCCACCCTTTACCAAGTATATAGATGCATTAATTAAATAAGATGTATAGTGATATCCCAACAAGTAAATAAAAGTTCCAACGAGGAACAACATCTCCATGTTCCAACAAGGAAAAAACTTCAATCTTCACCTGCAACTAACAATGCTATAAGAGGGGCTGAGCAAAGCGGTAACATAGCCAATCAACGGTTTGCTAGGACAATGGTGGGTTAGAGGCTGAACATGGCAATTTGGGAGGCTGACAAGCAAGTGGTAGGCATCGTAGCAATGGCATAGCAAAAGAGTGAGCAAACTAGCATAGCAAAGATAGTAGTGATTTCGAGGGTATGATCATCTTGCCTGAAATCCCGCAAGGAAGAAGAACGAATCCATGAAGAAGACAAACGAACGTAGACGAACGGGTCCTCACAAACTCGACGTAATCGGAACCAACCCGAAGAAGCAACACCGGAAAGGAGCAAACAACATAGTCAACAACCAACACATCAACATGGCATGATGCACAATCAAGTATGATGCATGTCCGGTTTACAGAGGCATGGCATGGCAAAGTGCACAATCAACACTACAAGTTTAGTGGAGCTCAATATGCCACGAGGTGCATATTGACGGAACACCACGTCAATTATTTAGTTCGATCTCGTTTATGTAGCCAACAATATTAAATGTTGAGTAACATGGCAAGGGGGTGAAGCAAAGCAAAACTACCTATCTAGTCAAGGTTAAATGAGGCCGGAAGCAACGAACAACAATTCCGGTAAATCCCCATAGCATATTTTTAGGTTTGGTCCTGATCTGTCCTAAACGCAATTTTAGAGTTGTTAAACATGCAAGATGAGGCCACCACGTTAAACTAGGCAAAATTCTACCCCATTTACATATAAAGATTATTAAAAACGGAGTTACGGTTATTTAGTTATGAATTAAATCATTTTAGCATGGCATTTAAGCAAAATTAACCAAACATCAATTTAATCAATTTTAATTGTTGTTATCATGATGTGGATGACATGAACAAGTTATGCAATATTTATTAAGGGTTGACATGAGCATAATGAAGCATTTGTCATCGTGGCGGAAACGAAAGGGGTGCCACGACAACGAATCCGAAAGTGATGCCACGGCAACATATCGGTTCCGGTAACTCGATTGAGGTCCCGGTGCAAACGAAAGTGCGGCGGGAGCGTGACATGCGATAGAAGGTGGGGTGGTCCCGGTAACCGGGTTCCCACGAGTTAGGGCATGGAAACGAGTGTCAAAACGGACACGGTGCAGACAAAGGGTGCGTCTCATACAACACAAGCATTCATTCGCGGGCATCATTCCGGCAGTTATACCTTTGAAGCGAGCATCATCGAAACGGGTCGAGTTCGGCGGTAGGGGTACACGTGTCGACGGGGAAGTAGTTGTTCATGGGGTCGTCGAGGGAAGTAGGGGAAGTAGTCGTTCTCGTGATGGTAGTGGAAGTGGGGGTACATGACGACGTAGAGGTACTCGCGACGGTAGTCGTTCACGTTCACGTTTCACGGGTCTTCGGCGACGGTCGTCGTACATTGTTCGGAGTGGTACTTGCAACGGTAGTGGTACACATTTCGAAGGGGGTACTTGGGGTCCTCGAACTTGCCGATCTCGTCATCTCGAAGGAGTACTTAACGTCCAAAGCGTTCATCGGTAGAATAACTTGGCGGTCTCGACGGTCGTCGTGGTACTTGGTCGTGGTACTTGTCGGTCCTGAGGGTCGTCGTTCTCCCGCGTCTTGTCGTACACGTATCGGAGACGAACTTGGTGTATCCATGTACTCGCATCATCGTGGAAGTAGTCGTCCGGGCTCCCGTGTGGACTTGCCGGTCTTGGAGAGGCCTATGGAAAAGAACTTGGCGAAAACCCCTGAAGGCGCTGCTCGTTCGACTGGTGACAGAGGTCAACGAGGAGGTCGGGGAAGGAACTCGCCAGGCAGCATAGGAGGTCCAGGCAGCGCATGAGCTGCTGCTGTTGCTCCGGCAAGCAGACGACGGGTCGAGGCGCTCGGGACCCAGCGTCCAGATCGGGCGATGAGCAGAGAGGTGCGACAAGGCAGAGCAAGGGCCGGCGACGAGGCGGGGCACTTAAGGACGCGGCGTGGGGACGACGCTGCAGGCGCGGGCGCTCCTCAGGCGCCTGGCGACGCAGCGACAGGTGAGGAGGAGGCGCGGCAGGGTGGCGACGGGAGAGGGCCTGGGCGGAGGAGAGGGAGGCGCGGCATCGCCTGACTTGAGGCGGGGCGACGGACGAGGATGGACGGCGCCGGCGCGGACGAGAGAGGGGTTTCGGGAGGAGCTCCTCTCCCTTGGTCGACGAGGAGAGCGAGGAGGCCGCAGGATGGAGCTCGGGCGCGCGAGAGGACGAGAGGAGCGAGGGAGATGGGATCGGGGAGATGGTTCTGGGGTGCGGGCCTATGGCGGCGCCCGGGAATGAGGAGGACGGCGCAAGGGATCGAGCACGAGGTCTCCCCTGGCGCTAGGGTTCGGTAGTCAGGGGCCGGATGGGCCTTCGGTGCAGATGGGCTTTAGAGGCCGGCGGCTGGGCCTTAGGCCACTTAGGTGGGGAGAGGGAAAAGGTTAGGAGGCCGGACTGGGCTAGGGATTAGGTGGGTCTGCGGGGGAGATGGACCTTGGGCCGGCCGGCCTAAGGCTGCAGCTGGGCTGGACTCTTCTCCCTCTTTCTCTAATTCTCTCTCAACCAAAAGGAGAAAAAAATAGATAGAAGGGGGAAAAATAGAAAGAAAGGGTATGGATGGAATTGGGCATGGAAGTTAAATTCCCGGACTCACAAGAATGCGCTGGCTCCAAGAAAAATGGAATAGCCAAGATCGAATGAAAAGAATTCAAACTCATTTGAATTTAATTCCAATGGGTTTGAACTAGGATAGGTTTTCCAAAGTGCCCAAAAATGTTGAGAATCTAGGTGGAGCCTCGATAAATGGGAAAAAAGATGTTGGCAAAGTTTGGGGACCAAACTTGAAGTAGAAAGGGAGTGGGGATTTGCAAGTGTGTTCCGGTTAATTCCAAAAGAATGGAATATTTATTATAGTAGCTCCACTAATATCGGGAGGATATGTTTCAAAGAGAAGTCATCCTTCCCTCGATTTAAATGGATCGAAGACCCACACAAATTATTTAGTTGAGTTGCAACAAACAATGATATGATGGCATGATGACATGATGCAACACGCAAGCACATGATGACGCAACAACATCGAATAACTGCACGACACCTGGCACATCGGTCTCGGGGCGTTACAAAACGGCTAAGTCGATGCGTTCCATCATGGGCGATCTGACGATGCGCATCAACGACCTCAAGTTGTCGATTGGCGTCGACATGGACGAGCTTCGCTCCAGGCTAGAACGCCCGTCTTCCGCATCCACTTCGCCCACACGGGGTCGACCGCCAGCAAGCCAATTCGCGACCGCCAACAGTGACGCCGCCCCTGAGGGCAGCCGGTCTGATCCACCGACCAAGGGAAAGGATCATGCTTCGTATGTTCCACCACCGGCCACAGGTACGAGATCCGACCACAATCCAGTATTCAGTATTGGTTGGCTGAGTTACACCGAGAGAATACTAACACCTATGGATTTGCACCGCACATCGACCTGCCCCGTTTTTGAAAGTGTGTTATATCGACTAGAGGGGGGGGGGGTGAATAGGCGATTTTTATGAAAGTCTTCAAAACGTGGAAGTTATGAAGACAAACAGAGTGAACAAGCCTATCACTATGCAGCGGAAGGTAGATTACACAACACAAGCCATGGTCAAGTATACAATATAGTTAAAGCACAGTGACAAATAGCTTCAGTGTAATGAGGATCAGGTTGGAAGAAGTTATGAAGCCAAACAGATCATATAGTCAAGTTGTGAAGACAGAAGATAAAGCAAGCATGCAATAGCTTCACAATGTGTACTGGTAAGTAAAGGGAGGCGAAGATGAAACCAGTGACACGTTGAAGACAATGATATGTTGGACCAGTTCCAGTTGCTGTGACAACTGTATGTCTGGTTGGAGCGGCTAGGTATTTAAACCAAAGGACACACAGTCCCGGACACCCAGTCCTGAACACGCAGCTCAGGACACCCAGTCCTCACCGTTTTCTCCTTGAGCTAAGGTCACACAGACCCCGCCCAATCACTCTGGTAAGTCTTCAAGGTAGACTCCCAAACCTTCACAGACTTCGTTCACCGGCAGTCCACAATTCCTCTTGGATGCTCAGAACGCGACGCCTAACCGTCTGGAGGATGCACAGTTCTTAAGTGTAATAAGTCTTCAGATCACTCAGACAAGAAGACTTAGGTGATGCCCAATTACTCTGGCTCTGGGTGGTTAGGGCTTTTCTCCTCACTAAGGATTTTCTCTGAAAGGCTTCGAGGTGGGTTGCTCTCAAATGACAAAAGCCGTGCACTGAAATCTGAGCAGCCAACCGTTTATGGTTGTGGGGGTGGACTATTTATAGCCACTTGGCAACCCGACCTGATTTGTCTGAAATGACCCTGGGTCACTAAGGAACTGACAGGTGTACTAACGGTCGGATTTCGAACTCTCACAGCAACTTTACTTGGGCTGCAAGTAAAGCTGACTTGTCTGACTCTGGACAAGATTTTCTCTCATTGTCTTCACTCGAAGACATAGGATTTGAATTAGGCATCACTTCAGTCATCCTGACTGGTTCTCTTGGACCCCACTTAACAGTACGGTGGTTCCTATGACACAACATGAATAAAGTAAAACTACGAAGAATCTAAGTCTTCGAGTTCCATAGGCTTCATGGGGAGTTTTCACATGTCATTGTCTTCGACATGAATGTCTTCATGAACCACCATTGTCTTCAATGTCTTCGTACATTTTTGGGGGTCATCTCTGGTAGCTAAACCGAATCAATGAGGGACTTCTACCTGTGTTATCCTGCAATTCTCACAAACACATTAGTCCCTCAACTAGGTTTGTCGTCAATACTCCAAAACCAACTAGGGGTGGCACTAGATGCACTTACAATCTCCCCCTTTTTGGTGATTGATGACAAACTAGTTGAAGTTTTCAACGGGGAATATAATTTGTGAAATTGTAAAGGAATTGTCTTCATAAGCTGCAAGGGATCCCCCTGAAGATGTGCATATAAGTGATTTGCTTCTGGAACGCAAATGCACATAGCAGGTTGTATTTGTGGGAATCCACTTCAACTTATGATGACAATCCATCATGCACGTAAAGATATATGAAGATTGTGATATGCATAATGAAAAATGGACGTCTGCGAAATGATATAAGTGCGGAGATTATCGCCGTACATGCGGAATTTATCTTCGCAAAAACACAGTGGCAAACATAGTAGCAGACGACCATCAAGTTTAAGTGTTACAACTCAAAGAACCAAATGTAGCAAAACGAGAGTTGTAAGCACGAAGCAAAATGCAAAATATAATAAAGCACCCGCCCTTATTATTGACCCGCTTGAAGACTATAAACATCATATGCTTCTCCCCCTTTTGTCAGTGATGACCAAAAAGGTTTGAAGACATAGAGTTTTCTATGCGTTCCCAGGCGCAGCAGGGTCGGTGGAGGCGTTTGGTGGTGCTGGTGAGCTTGGTGCAGTGACGACGCGCGCTGAAGACATTGGTGGTGATGTAGCGTCGTCTTCTTCCTCAATGATTTTTCCCGTCACTGTGGCAGCAGAGGAAGAGAACTCGGATTCTTCAAAGACGGAGTCCCACGCAACACAGCTCTCCTTGGGGGTGTGGAGTCAAACTTGAATCGCTCCTTGAAGCCATCCTCTTGCAATTCAGCTTCAGTGCACATCATTGTGAGGCCTTTCCAAGTGCGGCGACAGGTTTCATGTGCGACGAAGGCGTTCTTGGTGGCCGGATTCCTGATGCGATTGACGTCTTGCATGATACTGCGCATCTGCCTTTTGAGCCAGTCGTGATGCCTATCTTGCTTTTGATGCAGAGCCACAAGAAGTTCACGGTCAGTGAGTGTACGAGCGCGTTTCTTGGGTCTCTGTGCATCTGTGCTGTCAGTGGCTTCAGTTGATGCAGGGGCACGGGTGGTGCCAGCCATTGGATAGACTCTGGAAATGGCTTCAACACCTTCATCATGCTGAGTGAAGCTTTGGTGTTCTGCATTCTGAAGACTTAGTGGCTGTTTGGCAGGCTCAGGATAAATAGCTTCAGCAGAGGTGTCCACATCAGGTAAGAAGATTCTGTGGTTGCGGGCTGAGGGTTGATATGATATTGCAGAGTGGAGCTTGATTAGCCTCATAACCCATGGAGCATAAATCTTCAGACCAAAGAGATCTGAGCCAGACGTAGCAAGTTGATGTATGAAGAGATCCTGGGCATTGAAGCATTTGCCGTGCAGGATGCAGAAGATGAGAGTCTTCATGGCACCTTCTACCTTGGCATATCGTGAGTGCCCCTTAATGGGCCATAGAGTCCGCCTGAGGATGTGATAGATAGTTCTAGGCAGGTACTCTAAGTCTTCAACGAAGAACTCCATCGGGTAAGGTGCATCAGAAGGCAATGGCTTCATCATTGAGAGCATCTGACTCATATTTGGCTCAGGTCGCTGAAATATGCTCTCAACAGCTTCAGCATGGAGTTGGCAGCCTTCTTCGAAGAGTTCGCCTGGAGTGGGTAGGCCGGTGAGCTCAATGATATCAAATGCATTGGCTTCATGATGGACGTTGCCGGTCATCCACTCCAGGACCCAAGTCTTCGGATCTCTGTTGTAGCCCTTGATGTGCAATGTGGCATAGAACTGGAGCAGAAGCTCTTCGTTCTAGTGCTCTTCATACGTGAAAAACGGTAGCAGGCCAACTTGCTTGAAGCAGTCCAGGGCTTCTTCCAGACCAGGCAGACCAGCAAAAGCTTCAACTTCAAGGCGCTGATGTGGAAAGATACGGCTCTGGTTGTAGAGGACGCAGGAGTAGTAGCTGCGCTGTGGGTAGCTCCAGAACCTATCTGACACAATCTTTTCCCTTGAGTAAGGGTTCTTCGAGCGGTTGAAGAAGGTGTTATCTGCCCTGATGCTATTGACATTGAAGGAGCCAGGAGCAGTGGCTGGACCTGGGAACCTTGGCAGTCGTGGGATTGGCTTCTGTACCTGGGGCCTGTGCGCAACATGATAGTTGAACTGTGGTCCGGCAGTAGACTCAGGCACAGAAGGGTCAGAGGCAGTAGCTTCAGTATCTCTTGAAGCTGTTGGTTGGTCGGGCTCGACAAATGCTTCAGTATTGGGTGTGGCAGCCGCAGTGGTGTCAGTCTCCTTGAGAACTTCTTCTTGCTGGTGTGGGGAAGATGGAGCTTGAGGTTCTTCGTGCTCTTCTGCATGTTCTTCGGCTGATGCAGCCGGAATGTCGTCAGCAGTCTGAGCCCTTGGCCCTTTGCGAAGCCTACGGAATGCAGGCGACGCCGGTGGAGTTGCAGTGGGCTGGGGCTCATCCTCTACCTCCTGCAGGCGATCTGCCCATGATGCATCTTGGGTGATTGGCGTCAAGGGACGACCAATGCTGATCATTTCGCTCGTTTCGAGCTGAGGAAGGACTGCATCACCTTGCACATTGTCTTGGAGACCAATGTCTTCAGCAGCATTGGGGTCGGCTGCTGGAATGTCTTCAGCATGCGGAGCCTCTGTGAGAGCAGGCTCATGCACGGTCAGTTGACGATCTTCATGAGGAAAGCGAACGGAAAGGGGTTCGACTATCAAGGGCTCTGTGGGAGCAGCCCGAGACTTCTTGGTCTTGCGCTTCTTGATGGTGGGGTCTGAAGGAGAGGCTTCAGGGTGTTTCCTCTTCCTTGCTTTAGCTTCGGCTGTCCTTGTCTTCTTTTGCTCTGAAGCGGTTGAGCGGTGCTTTGGCTTCGAGCCAGGCTTGGCAGTGGGGAAGACAATCGGAACAGCTTCTTGTTGTGGGGCCTCGTGTTCAGCCACAGTGGGCTTCTTCTTTTTCTTAGCGGCCATCCTGGGGTCGATGCCGGGACGCCCAAGTGCCTTTCGCTTCTCGGCCTCATTGTAGGCCTGCACACAGAGATCAGCCAAATTCTTCATGCGCTCGCGTGAGCCCTGAGCCTTTGCACGTTTCTGCATAAAGTTTTCCTTCAACTCGTGCAACATGACTTTGAAGTCTTTGACTTCTTGGACACTGAGCGTGGCCATGTTCTGCTTGAACTGAGCCTTTTCAAAATCTATCTTCTGCTTCAGTTCCACTATGCGCTGGGCAATTGCGAGTTCTGAAGCAATAGCTCCTTGAAAGGCTACGCTGAGGCCAATGGGCAGCTGCAGATCATCGAAGCTGATGTTGGGTGTATCAAACCACTCATCAATGAAGTTGTGGATGATTGCTGCATCGAACAGAGGAAGATTGTTGAAGATTTCAGCCTCCTCCTTGCTCTTGATTAGCTGCTCAAGAGCGTCATCGGCAAGATCGTCGTCACTAGACAGATCAATGGCCTCGCAGCGAAGAACGGCAGCGGCAGTGAGCTCTTTGCTAGTGTGTGGCTGTGGCTTCTTGGCTTCTTGAGGCTTGGAGACTCGTGATAAGTCTTCAGACTGCACACTGGCTTCAGGAGGTGCAGTGGCCAATGACTTCGCTCTGGAGATCTTGGGAGAAGCGGCTGGCTTGGAAGCTTTTGGCCTCTTCTTCATCTACTTCGGCCCCGGGGCAGCAGGAGCGTCATCAGACTCAGTGTCTGCTGGAGGGTCATTCACGGCAGTCCCTTGGACTATAATGCGAGTGATGAGGCCTTCAAGATTGGCAAACGGCCCGATGACATTGGGATTTGCGTCGCGTGTGCCATCTGCCCTTGGTTTGGAGGGACCAGGGTTGAAGTCCAACCCAAACTCCTTCTTGTTTTGCTTCGCAGAGTTCTGGGCAAATTGGAAGTTGCGCTTGAACAGAGTGTCATCGCGACACCAGAGAAGGGATGACGGATGTGCGTCAGCTGGCTGTTGTCCCCTGACCATGCATGGAAAGAAGCCTTGAGCAATGGCTTCGTCTCTGGTGCGGGGTACGAGATTTTTTTACAAGGCATCTCCCCATGGCCTCTTGAGGGCGTACTTCTCTGCATATTCCTTGGTGACGAAGCGGTAGTGGAACCACTGCTCTGCCCAATATCTTCGAATCCATTGGATTCGTGTCTTTCGCTTACCATAGCTCTCTTCAGGATCAGTTTGGTACATTTCTGCCAAATCTTCAGGCAGATCTTTAGATGTGTCACCACGTCTCTATCTGCCTCCCTTCCTTGATTGTTTCTCGGTTGCCATGAAGCTTAACTTGGAAGGCTTCAAGAGATTCAAAGGCTTCAAAGGCTTCCTTTTGCTTGACCAACAGGAACTGGCTTCGGGTGAATTAATGTGACGCTGTAGGAACTCTGCAAATGAATGCAGACTATGAGAACCAAACGATTCTCCCACGGACATGTACCTGTGACAGCATTAAGATGCGAGGGAAGGGGAAGAGGTCATATGCATTCTCAGAAGATTTTGAAGATAAATCAGTTTAGAAGATATTGACCTCATCATGCGAAGACATTCACTTTATAGAAAAGAAGTTGGTTCCAGATTTGTACGAACCCATAGATCAGTACAAGTGAGGAATCTAACTACTTCATGAAGAACAAGTGAATATACTAGGCAAGTTATGAGATACAGATGAGAGGAATGAAACTTGAGTGAATGGAAACCTCTTTTGGCGGAAAGTGATGGAGCTATAGGATCAAAAGAGGCTGTAAAAAGGCTTGTTATTTACCAGACTTGGAACTGATGGACGAGATGAGAGTTGAGGCCGAGAAGTTCGATCCTCCGTGCCCTAACTTGGCGACGGAAGACACCTAGGGCGACGGCGGAGAGACTGATGTCCGCTGTCGGCGTGAGAACGGCGTCGGAGAGGTCGCGGCAGTGAAGCACTTCGTCGCCGGCGTCGTTGAGAGTTAGCGGTGGCGCTAGGGTTCGTGCGAGGGTGGAAGAAGAGATAATGACCGCAGTGAAACGTGTATTTATAGAGATATGGGCGGCACTGCGCTATTACTCAGGTGCCCCTGGCGATTCGCATCTGATCAGTATGTGGCCAGCATGCAGAATTGTGGGGGCAGTTTCACCCCACGCACGCCTGGTTTGTCGGGAGTCGTTCCTACTTCTCCGGAATTCTAGTTGATGGAAAAACATTGAAAGCTGTTTTAAAGTTTGTCTCTGTGTCTTCTTCTGACAAGGATGCAGTGAAGACATTCGACAGTTTCAATAGAGTGCATATGACTTGGAGAGATAGAGTTTGAGGTAGGAAGCATGGAGAGGTTAGGGTCCGATCACATTCACTTAGTTCAAAAGATTCAAACAAGAAGACATAGCTATAAGTGAATGCTGTGGAGGACAGAACACCAGTACATATATACTCAACATAGTGAAGACAATCATGAAGACATGTTGAGATTGAAGCCAAACCAAATGTGAAGACATAACAAATGTAATGCCATGAGTGAAACACTTCAAGCAGAAAAAATTTGGTGGTGGCGCTACCCACCGTATAGGAAGTATTGGACCGAGACACGGCGCACAATTATCGTGGCGCTCCGAGGTCAAATTCCACGTTAATGTATTCACACTTAGAATGTATGTCTTCATTGATTGAAGATATACGTTACTTTGTGTGTTGCACATCTAAGTCATCATCATGCATAAGTGTTAGGATGTGTGCCTGATCACAAGACATTTGAGGATTCCAAGATATTTAGCTCACACCGTAACTTGCAAAATCTCTTCTCATCCAAGGGCTTGGTGAAGATATCTGCCAATTGCTCTTCAGTGTTGACGTGTATGATATCAATGTCTTCCTTTGCAACATGATCTCTGAGAAAATGATGACGAATTTCAATGTGCTTTGTCTTCGAGTGCTGAACTGGGTTGTTGGCGATCTTGATGGCGCTTTCGTTGTCGCAGTAAAGTGGCACTTGCTTCAGATGAATGCCATAATCCTTGAGGGTTTGCTTCATCCATAGAAGCTGAGCGCAGCAGGATCCAGCAGCAATGTATTCAGATTCAGCAGTGGAGAGAGATACACAGTTCTGCTTCTTTGAAGACCAACAGACAAGTGATCGGCCCAGAAAGTGACATGTGCCTGATGTGGACTTCCGATCAACCTTGTCACCAGCGTAATCAGCGTCCGAGAATCCAACCAGATCAAATTCTGAGCCCTTTGGATACCATAACCCTAGAGTTCGGGTGTGAGCCAAATATCGAAGAATTCGCTTCACTGCTAAGTGATGCGACTCCTTTGGTGCCGCTTGAAACCGAGCACACATGCAAACACTAAGCATAATATCTGGCCTAGATGCACATAAATAAAGCAAAGAACCAATCATGGAGCGGTATACCTTTTGATCGAACTCTTTACCATTGTCGTCACGACCCAGATGATGTTTGGCTGGCATTGGTGTTGTGAAGCCTTTGCAGTCTTGCATACCAAACTTCTTCAGGCAGTCTTTGAGATATTTCTCTTGAGATATAAAGATGCCATTGCGTTGTTGCCGTATCTGAAGACCGAGGAAGAATTTCAGCTCCCCCATCATAGACATCTGATATTGCTCTTGCATCATATATCCGAACTCCTCACTGTACTTCTGATTGGTGCAGCCGAAGATAATGTCATCCACGTATATTTGGCACACGAACAGTTCACCATCATATGTCTTCGTGAAGAGAGCTGGATCCAGGGAACCAGGTATGAAGCCTTTGCTCTTCAGGAAGTATTTGAGTGTATCATACCAGGCCCGAGGGGCTTGTTTGAGGCCACATAGTGCCTTTTTGAGCTTGTACACCATGTTAGGATGTTTTGGATCTTCAAACCCAGGTGGTTGTGCAACATACACTTCTTCTTCAATTTTGCCATTAAGGAAGGCACTTTTCACATCCATTTGATACAGGATTATGTTGTGATGATTTGCAGAGGCCAGCAGTATACGGATGGCTTCAAGTCTGGCCACAGGAGCAAATGTTTCATCAAAGTCAATGCCTTCCACTTGAGTATATCCTTGAGCAACGAGACGAGCCTTGTTTCTGACGACTTGGCCATGCTCATCTTGCTTGTTGCGGTATATCCATTTGGTGCCTATTATGTTATGCTTCCGTGGATCAGGACGCTTAACCAACTCCCACACATTGTTCAGCTCAAATTGTTGAAGCTCTTCTTGCATAGCTTGAATCCATTCAGGTTCCATAAAGGCTTCATCAATTTTCTTGGGTTCTGTGATTGAAACGAATGCGAAGTGTCCGCAAAAGTTAGCCAGTTGAGTTGCCCTTGAACGAGTCAGTGGACCAGGTGCATTGATGCTATCAATTATTCTGTCAATCTGCACTTCATTGGCAACACGAGGATGTAGGGGTCGAAGACTTTGCTCTTGCTGATCTACGTTATCATGGGGAGGTATGTCTTCAGGCTGAGCATTGTCTTCATGTGGATCAGGTGCTGAGATGATAAGTTCTTCTTCAGGACGAGCTTCAGAAGGTATAATTTCTCCAGTTCCCATTAGCTTGATTGATTGACTGGCTGGAACTTCATCTAGCACATCTGGTAGTTGCTCTCTTTGTGACCCGTTGGTCTCATCGAACCGCACATCCACTGTTTCAACCACTTTGTAGTGAAAGAGATTGAAGACTCTGTAGGAGTGTGAATCCTTTCCATATCCAAGCATGAAGCCCTCATGTGCTTTTGGAGCAAATTTTGAGGTGTGGTGAGGGTCCTTGATCCAGCATCTTGATCCAAATACTCTGAAGTAACTTACATTTGGCTTCTTGCCAGTCAGAAGTTCATAAGATGTCTTGTTCAGCAGCTTGTGAAGATATACACGGTTGATAGTATGGCATGCAGTGTCAATGGCTTCAGTCCAGAATTTTCTTGGTGTCTTGTACTCATCTAACATTGTTCTGGCCATCTCAATGAGTGTTCTGTTCTTGCGTTCGACGATGCCATTCTGTTGTGGCGTGTATGGAGCTGAGAATTCATGAGTGATGCCCAATGTGTTGGGGAACGCAGTAATTTCGAAAATTTTCCTACGCACACGCAAGATCATGGTGATGCACAGCAACGAGAGGGGAGAGTGTTGTCTACGTACCAACGCAGACCGACTGCGGAAGCGATCACACAACGTAGAGGAAGTAGTCGTACGTCTTCTTCCCGATCCGACCGATCCAAGCACCGTTACTCCGGCACCTCCGAGTTCTTAGCACACGTTCAGCTTGATGACGTTCCTCGGGCTCCGATCCAGCAAAGCGTCGAGGAAGAGTTTCGTCAGCACGACGGCGTGATGACGATCTTGATGTACTACCGACGCAGGGCTTCGCCTAAGCACTGTAACGGTACGATCGAGGTGGAATTTGGTGGCAGGGGGCACCGCACACGGCTAAGGAACGATCTCAAGGATCAACTTGTGTGCCTTGGGGTGCCCCCTGCCCCCGTATATAAAGGTTGGAGGAGGGGGAGCCGGCCGGCCAGGGAGAGGAGGCGCAGGGGAGTCCTACTCCCACCGGGAGTAGGACTCCTCCCTCCAATCCTAATCCTATTAGGACTCCCGGGGGGAAAAGGAGAGAGAAGGGGGGCCGGCCCCCTATCCTACTCCTACTAGGACTTGGGGAAAGGGGGGGCGCCGGCCAGCTTGTGGGCTTCCCTTTTCTCTTTTCCACTAAGGCCCAATAGGCCCATTCGTCTCCCGGGGGGTTCCGGTAACCCTCCCGGTATTCCGGTAAAATCCCGATTTCACCCGGAACACTTCCTATGTCCAAACATAGGCTTCCAATATATCAATCTTTACGTCTCGACCATTTCGAGACTCCTTGTCATGTCCGTGATCTCATCCGGGACTCCGAACAACCTTCGGTACATCAAAATGCATAAACTCATAATAACTGTCATCGTAACGTTAAGCGTGCGGACCCTACGGTTCGAGAACAATGTAGACATGACCGAGACACGTCTCCGGTCAATAACCAATAGCGGGACCTGGATGCCCATATTGGCTCCTACATATTCTACGAAGATCTTTATCGGTCAGACCGCATAACAACATACGTTGATCCCTTTGTCATCGGTATGTTACTTGCCCGAGATTCGATCGTCGGTATCCAATACCTAGTTCAATCTCGTTACCGGCAAGTCTCTTTACTCGTTCCGTAATACATCATCTCACAACTAACATATTAGTTGAAGTGCTTGCAAGGCTTATGTGATGTGCATTACCGAGAGGGCCCAGAGATACCTCTCCGACAATCGGAGTGACAAACCCTAATCTCGAAATACGCCAACCCAACATCTACCATTGGAGACACCTGTAGTACTCCTTTATAATCACCCAGTTACGTTGTGACGTTTGGTAGTACCCAAAGTGTTCCTCCGGTAAACGGGAGTTGCATAATCTCATAGTTATAGGAACATGTATAAGTCATGAAGAAAGCAATAGCAACATACTAAACGATCGGGTGCTAAGCTAATGGGATGGGTCATGTCAATCAGATCATTCAACTAATGATGTGACCTCGTTAATCAAATAACAACTCTTTGTTCATGGTTAGGAAACATAACCATCTTTGATTAACGAGCTAGTCTAGTAGAGGCATACTAGTGACACTCTGTTGGTCTATGTATTCACACATGTATTATGTTTCCGGTTAATACAATTCTAGCATGAATAATAAACATTTATCATGATGTAAGGAAATAAATAATAACTTTATTATTGCCTCTAGGGCATATTTCCTTCAGTCTCCCACTTGCACTAGAGTCAATAATCTAGATTACACTGTAATGATTCTAACACCCATGGAGCCTTGGTGCTGATCATGTTTTGCTCGTGGAAGAGGCTTAGTCAACGGGTCTGGAACGTTCAGATCCGTATGTATCTTGCAAATCTCTATGTCTCCCACCTGGACTAAGTCCCGGATGGAGTTGAAGCGTCTCTTGATGTGTTTGGTCCTCTTGTGAAATCTGGATTCCTTTGCCAAGGCAATTGCACCAGTATTGTCACAGAAGATTTTCATTTGACCCGATGCACTAGGTATGACACCTAGATCGGATATGAACTCCTTCATCCAGACTCCTTCGTTTGCTGCTTCCGAAGCAGCTATGTACTCCGCTTCACATGTAGATCCCGCTACGACGCTTTGTTTAGAACTGCACCAGCTGACAGCTCCACCGTTTAAAGTAAACACGTATCCGGTTTGCGATTTAGAATCGTCCGGATCAGTGTCAAAGCTTGCATCAACGTAACCTCTTACGGTGAGCTCTTTGTCACCTCCATATATGAGAAACATATCCTTAGTCCTTTTCAGGTATTTCAGGATGTTCTTGACCGCTGTCCAGTGATCCATTCCTGGATTACTTTGGTACCTCCCTGCTAAACTTATAGCAAGGCACACATTAGGTTTGGTACACAGCATTGCATACATGATAGAGCCTATGGCTGAAGCATAGGGAACATCTTTCATTTTCTCTCTATCTTCTGCAGTGGTCGGGCATTGAGTCTTACTCAATTTCATACCTTGTAACACAGGCAAGAACCCTTTCTTTGCTTGATCCATTTTGAACTTCTTCAAAATCTTGTCAAGGTATGTGCTTTGTGAAAGTCCAATTAAGCGTCTTGATCTATCTCTATAGATCTTTATGCCTAATATGTAAGCAGCTTCCCCGAGGTCTTTCATCGAAAAACTTTTATTCAAGTATCCCTTTATGCTATCCAGAAATTCTATATCATTTCCAATTAGCAATATGTCATCCACATATAATATCAGAAATGCTACAGAGCTCCCACTCACTTTCTTGTAAATACATGCTTCTCCAAAAGTCTGTATAAAGCCAAATGCTTTGATCACACTATCAAAGCGTTTATTCCAACTCCGAGATGCTTGCACCAGTCCATAAATGGATCGCTGGAGTTTGCATACTTTGTTAGCTCCCTTTGGATCGACAAAACCTTCTGGTTGTATCATATACAACTCTTCTTCCAGAAATCCATTCAGGAATGCAGTTTTTGACATCCATCTGCCATATTTCATAATCATAAAATGCGGCAATTGCTAACATTATTCTGACGGACTTAAGCATCGCTACGGGTGAGAAGGTCTCATCATAGTCAACTCCTTGAACTTGCCGAAAACCTTTCGCGACAAGTCGAGCTTTATAGACAGTAATATTACCGTTAGCGTCAGTCTTTTTCTTGAAGATCCATTTATTCTCAATTGCTTGCCGATCATCGGGCAAGTCAACCAAAGTCCATACTTTGTTTTCATACATGGATCCCATCTCAGATTTCATGGCCTCAAGCCATTTTGCGGAATCTGGGCTCACCATTGCTTCTTCATAGTTCGTAGGTTCATCATGATCTAGCATCATGACTTCCAGAACTGGATTACCGTACCACTCTGGTGCGGATCTCACTCTGGTTGATCTACGTGGTTCAGTAGTATCTTGTTCTGAAGCTTCATGATCATCATCATTAGCTTCCTCACTGATTGGTATAGGTGTCGCAGAAACAGTTTTCTGTGATGTACTATTTTCTAATAAGGGAGCAGGTACAGTTACCTCGTCAAGTTCTACTTTCCTCCCACTCACTTCTTTCGAGAGAAACTCCTTCTCTAGAAAGTTTCCGAACTTAGCAACAAAAGTCTTGCCTTCGGATCTGTGATAGAAGGTGTATCCAATAGTTTCCTTTGGATATCCTATGAAGACACACTTCTCCGATTTGGGTTCGAGCTTATCAGGTTGAAGCTTTTTCACATAAGCATCGCAGCCCCAAACTTTAAGAAACGACAACTTTGGTTTCTTGCCAAACCATAGTTCATAAGGTGTCGTCTCAACGGATTTTGATGGTGCCCTGTTTAACGTGAATGTGGCCGTCTCTAAAGCATATCCCCAAAACGATAGCGGTAAATCAGTAAGAGACATCATAGATCGTACCATATCTAGTAAAGTACGATTACGACGTTCGGACACACCATTACGTTGTGGTGTTCCGGGTGGCGTGAGTTGCGAAACTATTCCACAATTTTTCAAATGTACACCAAACTCGTAACTCAAATATTCTCCTCCACGATCAGATCGTAGAAACTTTATTTTCCTTTTACGATGATTTTCAACTTCACTCTGAAATTCTTTGAACTTTTCAAATGTTTCAGACTTATGTTTCATTAAGTAGATATACCCATATCTGCTTAAATCATCTGTGAAGGTGAGAAAATAATGATATCCGCCACGAGCCTCAATATTCATCGGACCACATACATCGGTATGTATGATTTCCAATAAATCTGTTGCTCTCTCCATAGTACCGGAGAACGGTGTTTTAGTCATCTTGCCTATGAGGCACGGTTCGCAAGTACCAAGTGATTCATAATCAAGTGGTTCCAAAAGCCCATCAGTATAGAGTTTCTTCATGCGCTTTACACCGATATGACCTAAACGGCAGTGCCACAAGTAAGTTGCACTATCATTATTAACTTTGAATCTTTTGGCTTCTACATTATGAATATGTGTATCACTATCTTCGAGATTCAACAAGAATAGACCACTCTTCAAGGGTGCATGACCATAAAAGATATTATTCATATAAATAGAACAACCATTATTCTCTGATTTAAATGAATAACCGTCTCGCATTAAACAAGATCCAGATATAATGTTCATGCTCAACGCTGGCACCAAATAACAATTATTTAGGTCTAATATTAATCCCGAAGGTAGATGTAGAGGTAGCGTGCCGACCGCGATCACATCGACTTTGGAACCGTTTCCCACGCGCATCGTCACCTCGTCCTTTGCTAGCGTCCGCTTATTCTGTAGTCCCTGTTTCGAGTTGCAAATATTAGCAACAGAACCAGTATCAAATACCCAGGTGCTACTGCGAGCTCTAGTAAGGTACACATCAATAACATGTATATCACATATACCTTTGCTCACTTTGCCATCCTTCTTATCCGCCAAATACTTGGGGCAGTTCCGCTTCCAGTGACCAGTCTGCTTGCAGTAGAAGCACTCAGTTTCAGGCTTAGGTCCAGACTTGGGTTTCTTCTCCTGAGCAGCAACTTGCTTGCTGTTCTTCTTGAAGTTTCCCTTCTTCTTCCCTTTGCCCTTTTTCTTGAAACTAGTGGTTTTGCTAACCATCAACACTTGATGCTCCTTCTTGATTTCTACCTCCGCAGCTTTCAGCATTGCGAAGAGCTCGGGAATAGTCTTGTTCGTCCCTTGCATATTATAGTTCATCACGAAGCTCTTGTAGCTTGGTGGCAGTGATTGGAGAATTCTGTCAATGACGCAGTCATCTGGAAGATTAACTCCCATCTGAATCAAGTGATTATTATACCCAGACATCTTGAGTATATGCTCACTGACAGAACTGTTCTCCTCCATCTTACAGCTATAGAACTTATTGGAGACTTCATATCTCTCAATTCGGGCATTTGCTTGAAATATTAACTTCAACTCCTGGAACATCTCATATGCTCCATGACGTTCAAAACGTCGTTGAAGTCCCGATTCTAAGCCGTAAAGCATGGCACACTGAACTATTGAGTAGTCATCAGCTTTGCTCTGCCAGACGTTCATAACATCTTGCGTTTGCTCCAGCAGCAGGCCTGTCACCCAGCGGTGCTTCCAGGACGTAATTCTTCTGTGCAGCAATGAGGATAATCCTCAGGTTACGGACCCAGTCCGTGTAATTGCTACCATCATCTTTCAACTTTGCTTTCTCAAGGAACGCATTAAAATTCAACGGAACAATAGCACGAGCCATCTATCTACAATCAACATAAACAAGCAAGATACTATCAGGTACTAAGTTCATGATAAGTTTAAGTTCAGTTAATCAAATTACTTAGGAACTCCCACTTAGATAGACATCCCTCTAATCCTCTAAGTGATCACGTGATCCAAATCAACTAAACCATAACCGATCATCACGTGAGATGGAGTAGTTTTCAATGGTGAACATCGTTATGTTGATCATATCTACTATATGATTCACGCTCGACCTTTCGGTCTCCGTGTTCCGAGGCCATATCTGTATATGCTTGGCTCGTCAAGTATAACCTGAGTATTCTGCGTGTGCAACTGTTTTGCACCCGTTGTATTTGGACGTAGAGCTTATCACACCCGATCATCACGTGGTGTCTGGGCACGACGAACTTTGGCAACGGTGCATACTCAGGGAGAACACTTCTTGATAATTTTAGTGAGAGATCATCTTATAATTCTACCGTCAATCAAAGCAAGATAAGATGCATAAAAGGATAAACATCACATGCAATCAATATAAGTGATATGATATGGCCATCATCATCTTGTGCTTGTGATCTCCATCTCCGAAGCACCGTCATGATCACCATCGTCACCGGCGCGACACCTTGATCTCCATCGTAGCATCGTTGTCGTCTCGCCAATCTTATGCTTCCACGACTATCACTACCGTTTAGTAATAAAGTAAAGCATTACATCGCGATTGCATTGCATACAATAAAGCGACAACCATATGGCTCCTGCCAGTTGCCGATAACTCGGTTACAAAACATGATCACCTCATACAATAAAATCAGCATCATGCCTTGACCATATCACATCACAACATACCCTGCAAAAACAAGTTAGACGTCCTCTACTTTGTTGTTGCAAGTTTTACGTGGCTTCTACGGGCTTAAGTAAGAACTCATCTCACCTACGCATCAAAACCACAACGATAGTTCGTCAAATAGACTCCGTTTTAACCTTCTCAAGGACCAGGCGTAGTCACACTTGGTTCAACTAAAGTTGGAGAGGCAGTCTTCCGCAAGCCATCTGTGTGCAAAGCACGTCGAGGGAACCGGTCTCGCGTAAGAGTACGCGTAAGGTTGGTCCGGATCGTCTGACCCAACAATACCGCCGAACCAAAGTATGACATGCTGGTAGGCAGTATGACTTGTATCGCCCACAACTCACTTGTGTTCTACTCGTGCATATAACATCAAACCATAAAACCTAGGCTCGGATGCCACTGTTGGGGAACGCAGTAATTTCGAAAATTTTCCTACGCACACGCAAGATCATGGTGATGCACAGCAACGAGAGGGGAGAGTGTTGTCTACGTACCAACGCAGACCGACTGCGGAAGCGATCACACAACGTAGAGGAAGTAGTCGTACGTCTTCTTCCCGATCCGACCGATCCAAGCACCGTTACTCCGGCACCTCCGAGTTCTTAGCACACGTTCAGCTTGATGACGTTCCTCGGGCTCCGATCCAGCAAAGCGTCGAGGAAGAGTTTCGTCAGCACGACGGCGTGATGACGATCTTGATGTACTACCGACGCAGGGCTTTGCCTAAGCACTGTAACGGTACGATCGAGGTGGAATTTGGTGGCAGGGGGCACCGCACACGGCTAAGGAACGATCTCAAGGATCAACTTGTGTGCCTTGGGGTGCCCCCTGCCCCCGTATATAAAGGTTGGAGGAGGGGGAGCCGGCCGGCCAGGGAGAGGAGGCGCAGGGGAGTCCTACTCCCACCGGGAGTAGGACTCCTCCCTCCAATCCTAATCCTATTAGGACTCCCGGGGGGAAAAGGAGAGAGAAGGGGGGCCGGCCCCCTATCCTAGTCCTACTAGGACTTGGGGAAAGGGGGGGCGCCGGCCAGCTTGTGGGCTTCCCTTTTCTCTTTTCCGCTAAGGCCCAATAGGCCCATTCGTCTCCCGGGGGGTTCCGGTAACCCTCCCGGTATTCCGGTAAAATCCCAATTTCACCCGGAACACTTCCTATGTCCAAACATAGGCTTCCAATATATCAATCTTTACGTCTCGACCATTTCGAGACTCCTCGTCATGTCCGTGATCTCATCCGGGACTCCGAACAACCTTCGGTACATCAAAATGCATAAACTCATAATAACTGTCATCGTAACGTTAAGCGTGCGGACCCTACGGTTCGAGAACAATGTAGACATGACCGAGACACGTCTCCGGTCAATAACCAATAGCGGGACCTGGATGCCCATATTGGCTCCTACATATTCTACGAAGATCTTTATCGGTCAGACCGCATAACAACATACGTTGTTCCCTTTGTCATCGGTATGTTACTTGCCCGAGATTCGATCGTCGGTATCCAATACCTAGTTCAATCTCGTTACCGGCAAGTCTCTTTACTCGTTCCGTAATACATCATCTCACAACTAACATATTAATTGCAGTGCTTGCAAGGCTTATGTGATGTGCATTACCGAGAGGGCCCAGAGATACCTCTCCGACAATCGGAGTGACAAACCCTAATCTCGAAATACGCCAACCCAACATCTACCATTGGAGACACCTGTAGTACTCCTTTATAATCACCCAGTTACATTGTGACGTTTGGTAGTACCCAAAGTGTTCCTCCGGTAAACGGGAGTTGCATAATCTCATAGTTATAGGAACATGTATAAGTCATGAAGAAAGCAATAGCAACAAATAAACGATCGGGTGCTAAGCTAATGGGATGGGTCATGTCAATCAGATCATTCAACTAATGATGTGACCTTGTTAATCAAATAACAACTCTTTGTTCATGGTTAGGAAACATAACCATCTTTGATTAACGAGCTAGTCTAGTAGAGGCATACTAGTGACACTCTGTTGGTCTATGTATTCACACATGTATTATGTTTCCGGTTAATACAATTCTAGCATGAATAATAAACATTTATCATGATGTAAGGAAATAAATAATAACTTTATTATTGCCTCTAGGGCATATTTCCTTCACAATGTATCAAGATATGTGTCAAGGCCGGTGTTCTTGAATTCTGTGCCATTGTCACTTCTGATGTGCTTTATCTTGGCGCCATAATTGTTCATTGCCCGATTTGCGAAGCGTCTGAAGACATTCTGCACTTCAGTCTTGTAAAGGATTATGTGCACCCAAGTATATCTAGAGTAATCATCAACAATGACGAAGCGATAGAGGCAAGCAGTAGTGGAGAAAGTTGAGTAGTGAGTGGGACCGAAGAGATCCATGTGAAGCAGTTCGAAGGGTTGAGTAGTGGTCATGATTATCTTCGAAGGATGTTTTTCCCTTGTCATCTTCCCAGCTTCACAGGCACCGCATAAGTGATCTTTCTTGAACTTGACGCCCTCGATGCCTATGACATGCTTCTTCTTTGCAAGGGTGTGGAGGTTCCTCATGCCAGCATGCCCAAGTCTTCGATGCCAAAGCCAGCATTCTGAAGCCTTTGCGAGAAGACAAACTGCAAGCTGTGGCCCTACTAAGAAATCTACCACGTACAAATCATCTTTTCGATACCCTTCAAACACTAGAGACTTGTCAGATTCCATTAGTACCAGACAACGATATTTTCTAAAGATAACAATCATGTTTAAATCGCAAAGCATTGAGACAGACATTAAGTTGAAGCCAAGGGATTCAACAAACATGACTTTATCCATGTGTTGATCCTTTGAGATTGCAACTCTACCTAGACCCAGTACCTTACTTTTACCAGTGTCAGCGAATATGATGTGGCTCTTGTCAGATGGACGTAAGGTTGAGTCCATAAAGAGACTTCTCTTGCCAGTCATGTGATTTGTACACCCACTGTCAATAATCCATTCTGAAGACTCTGAAGTCACTGGTGTCGTACCCTACAGTGCAGTTAGGGGGATAGGCTTCACGAAGAGTGTTGTGAAGCAAAAACATTTGACGAACCAGTGGATTATGAAAACTTAGATACAGGTTAGGACAAGTAGGGAGAGTAGCATGCGATTCAGGTATGAAATACATAGTGATGCCATTCGGGCATTTGATCTTGCGCCCCACAAGATTTTTGAGGTCCCCAGCAATAGCATCAGAAGATTTTGGTTTTGTGCTGGAGACCTTTCCCTGCAAAAGAGAGTTAAGCTTTCTTAACCACCCACATCTTCAAGGGTGGCTTAGAAGCAATAAGTCTAAGTGCAGCATCTGAGAATTTTGGCTTTGGAGCCCGAGCAAACAGTCTAGCAGGTGGGCAATAGTACTCATAAGAATAGGCAGAATAGTTTTTGGTCATAGGAGAATGACGGTTTGAAGAACCGCTCACATATGCCTGAGCATGGTTTCCTTGCAAAACATTTGTGTTAGTGCGACTCAGATGAGTCCTCTGCCTGTATGAAGCCTTTGGACCATATGAAGCCTTTGGTCTGAGGTTTGTCTTCTTCATGTGATGTGTCATGAGGACATTCACAGGAAGATTCTCAAGACACGTTTTTGGTACCCAGATCTTCTTCATAGGCGGTCCATTCCTGCAGTTAGTACCAATGTACCTGGCAAATACTTCACCATTCTGATTCCTGAACAGTTTATAGTTTGCATCAGAGGATTCATCAATGATAATTGGATTAGCACAAGTGAAGCCAGATAGATTGGATGGATCTGCTGAGGATTCCTTTGCAGCAACCCATGTGGTTTTGGGATACTGCTCAGGTTTCCAGTAAGAGCCATCTGCATTAATTTTCCTCACGAACCCAACACCCTCTTTCCTAGGGTTTCGGTTCAGAATCTGCTTCTTGAGGACATCACATAATGTCTGATGTCCTTTGAGACTTTTGTACATCCCTGTTTCAAGCAATGTCTTCAACCTAGCATTTTCATCAGCAATAGCAGTGGTATCCTCAGCAGAGGTGTTAGTTACCACTTCAACAGTTGAAGATATTGCAACAGCAGTAGCAGTGGAACATTCAGCAACAGAAATAGCATTATCACGTTCAATGCATTTAAGGCATGGTGGTTCAAATCCTTCCTGAGCAGAACTAATCTGTTCGGCTCGAAGTGACTCGTTTTCCTTTTGAAGATCTTCATGATCCGCTCTCAACTTCTCAAGATCTTGCTTCCTTTGAAGATAATCATAGGAAAGCTTTTCATGAGTAGTTGAGAGAGTCTCAAGCCGATCTTCGAGTTCCTGATACTTAACATGAAGATTTTTTATGTCTTCAATTAAGGATTCAGAACGAGTCATTTAAGCACCCAACAGATCATCGCTTCTGTCTAACAGTTTTTGAATATGTTCCATGGCCTTCTGTTGTTCAGTTGCAATTTTAGCAAGTGTTTTGTAGCTGGGTTTTGAATCACAATCCGAGTCATCGTCACTAGATGTTTGATAGTGAGTAGTGCGTGTGTTTACCTTGGCACCACGTGCCATGAAGCAGTAGGTAGGAGTAGATTCATCCTTGTCATTTGCATCGGTGATGGTGATGGAGTCATTGTCTTCAGTGTTGAAGATGGACTTGGCGACATAGGCTGTAGCCAAACTCGCAATGCCTGAATCAGACTCCTCCTTAGACTCCACCTCTGCCTCTTCAGAAGCGGACTCCTCCTCTGAATCCATTTCCTTGCCAACAAACGCACGAGCCTTGCCAGATGAACTCTTCTTGTGTGATGAAGACTTTGAGGAAGACTTGGACGAAGACTTTGAGTATATCTTCGTCTTCTTATCGTCAGAGTCATATTCCTTGCTCTTCTTCTTCTTTCTGTTCTCATTGTCCCACTGTGGACATTCAGAGATGAAGTGTCCAGTTTTCTTGCACTTGTGACAAGTTTTCCTCTTGTAGTCATGCGCAGAAGCTTCATCATTCCTTGAGCTTGATCATGAAGACTTTCTGAAGCCTTTCTTCTTGGTGAATTTCTGGAACTTCTTCACTAGCATTGCAAGTTCCCTTCCAATGTCTTCAGGATCATCAGAACTGCTGTCAGATTCTTCTTCAGATGAGGACACAGCTTTTGCCTTCAAGGCACGAGTTCGCCCATAGTTAGGGCCGTAGATATCTCTTTTCTCAGAAAGCTGAAACTCATGTGTGTTGAGCCTCTCAAGTATGTCAGACGGATCGAGTGTCTTGAAGTCTGGACGTTCTTGAATCATCAGGGCTAGGATGTCAAATGAACTGTCAAGTGATCTTAGCAGCGTCTTGACGATTTCATGCTTGGTGATCTCAGTGGCGCCGAGGGCTTGAAGCTCATTTGTGATGTCAGTGAGCCGGTCAAATGTGTGCTGGACATTTTCATTGTCATTTCGCTTGAAGCGGTTGAAGAGATTACGAAGAACACTGATTCTCTGATCTCTCTGGGTTGAGATGCCTTCATTGACCTTAGAGAGCCAGTCCCAAACCAGCTTGGATGTCTTCAAGGCACTCACACGGCCGTACTGTCCCTTGGTCAGATGACCACAGATAATATTCTTGGCAGTGGAGTCCAGTTTGTTGGAAATATGCCCTAGAGGCAATAATAAATAAGTTATTATTATATTTCCTTGTTCATGATAATCGTTTATTATCCATGCTATAATTGTATTGATAGGAAACTCAGATACATGTGTGGATACATAGACAACACCATGTCCCTAGTAAGCCTCTAGTTGACTAGCTCGTTGATCAATAGATGGTTACGGTTTCCTGACCATGGACATTGGATGTCGTTGATAACGGGATCACATCATTGGGAGAATGATGTGATGGACAAGAGCCAATCCTAAGCATAGCACTAGATCGTGTAGTTCGTATGCTAAAGCTTTGCTAATGTCAAGTATCATTTCCTTAGACCATGAGATTGTGCAACTCCTGGATACTGTAGGAATGCTTTGGGTGTACCAAACGTCACAACGTAACTGGGTGACTATAAAGGTGCACTACAAGTATCTCCGAAAGTGTCTGTTGGGTTGGCACGAATAGAGACTGGGATTTGTCACTCCGTGTAAACGGAGAGGTATCTCTGGGCCCACTCGGTAGGACATCATCATAATGTGCACAATGTGATCAAGGAGTTGATCACGGGATGATGTGTTACGGAACAAGTAAAGAGACTTGCCGGTAACGAGATTGAACAAGGTATCATAATACCGACGATCGAATCTCGGGCAAGTATCGTACCGATAGACAAAGGGAATTGTATACGGGATTGATTAAGTCCTTGACATCGTGGTTCATCCGATGAGATCATCGTGGAACATGTGGGAGCCAACATGGGTATCCAGATCCCGCTGTTGGTTATTGACCGGAGAATGTCTCGGTCGTGTCTGCATGTCTCCCGAACCCGTAGGGTCTACACACTTAAGGTTCGATGATGCTAGGGTTATAAAGGAAGTTAGTATGTGGTTACCGAATGTTGTTCGGAGTCCCGGATGAGATCCCGGACGTCACGAGGAGTTCCGGAATGGTTCGGAGGTAAAGATTTATATATGGGAAGTCCTGTTTTGGACACCGAAAGAGTTTCGGGGTTTATCGGTAACGTATCGGGACCACCGGGAGGGTCCCGGGGGTCCACCAAGTGGGGCCACCTGCCCCGGAGGCTTGCGTGGGCTAAGAGTGGTGAGGGACCAGCCCCTTAGTGGGCTGGTGCGCCTCCCACAAGGGCCCAAGGTGCCCAAGAGGTGGAAAGGGGGCAAACCCTAATGGGATATGGGCCTTAGGGCCCATATTGGGGCGCCTCCCTCTCCCCTCCCCCTCTTAGCCGCCACCCTTGACCCCATCTAGGGCTGCCCCCCCCCCCTAGGGGTGGGAACCCTAGAGGGGGCGCAGCCCTCCCCTTCCCCTATATATATGAGGCCTAGGGGGCTGCCCACATCACGCGATTCAATCTCTCTTGGTGCAGCCCTGCGTCTCTTCTTCCTCCTCTTCTGTGGTGCTTGGCGAAGCCCTGAAGGATAGCCACGCTCCTCCACCACCACCACGCCGTTGTGCTGCTATTGGATGAAGTCTTCCTCAAGCTCTCCCTCTCTCCTTGCTGGATCAAGGCATGGGAGACGTCACCGGGCTGTACGTGTGTTGAACGCGGAGGTGCCGTCCGTTCGGCACTAGGATCATCGGTGATTTGAATCACGACGAGTACGACTCCATCAACCCCGTTCACTTGAACGCTTCCTCTTAGCGATCTACAAGGGTATGTAGATGCACTCTCCTTCCCCTCGTTGCTAGTCTCTCCATAGATAGATCTTGGTGACACGTAGGAAAATTTTGAATTTCTGCTACGTTCCCCAACAGTGGCATCATGAGCTAGGTCTATTGCGTAGATTCTATGCACGAGTAGAACACAAAGTAGTTGTGGGCGTTGATTTTGTTCAATATGCTTGCCGTTACTAGTCTTATCTTGATTCAGCGGCATTGTGGGATGAAGCGGCCCGGACCGACCTTACACGTACTCTTACGTGAGACTGGTTCCACCGACTGACATGCACTAGTTGCATAAGGTGTCTAGCGGGTGTCTGTCTCTCCCACTTTAGTCGGATCGGATTCGATGAAAAGGGTCCTTATGAAGGGTAAATAGCAATTGGCATATCACGTTGTGATCTTTGCGTAGGTAAGAAACGTTCTTGCTAGTAACCCATAGCAGCCACGTAAAACATGCAAACAACAATTAGAGGACGTCTAACTTGTTTTTGCAGGGTATGCCATGTGATGTGATATGGCCAAAGGATGTGATGAATGAAATATGTGATGTATGAGATTGATCATGTTCTTGTAATAGGAATCACGACTTGCATGTCGATGAATATGACAACCGGCAGGAGCCATAGGAGTTGTCTTTATTTATTTATTTATGACCTGCGTGTCAACATAAACATCATGTAATTACTTTACTTTATTGCTAACCGTTAGCTGTAGTAGTAGAAGTAATAGATGACGTGACAACTTCAAGAAGACACGATGATGGAGATCATGATGATGGAGATCATGGTGTCATGCCGGTGACAATGATGATCATGGAGCCCCGAAGATGGAGATCAAAAGGAGCAATATGATATTGGCCATATCATGTCACTATTTGATTGCATGTGATGTTTATCATGTTTATACATCTTATTTGCTTAGAATGACGATAGTAAATAAGATGATCCCTCATTAAAATTTCAAGAAGTGTTCTCCCCTAACTGTGCACCGTTGCTACAGTTCATCGTTTCGAAGCACCACGTGATGATCGGGTGTGATAGATCCTTACGTTCACATACAACGGGTGTAAGACAGTTTTACACATGCAAAACACTTAGGGTTAACTTGACGAGCCTAGCATGTGTATAGACATGGCCTCGGAACACAGAAGACCGAAAGGTCGAGCATGAGTCGTATAGTAGATACGATCAACATGAAGATCTTCACCGATGTTGACTAGTCCGTCTCACATGATGATCGGACACGGCCTAGTTGACTCGGATCATGTAATCACTTAGATGACTAGAGGGATGTCTATCTGAGTGGGAGTTCATAAGATGAACTTAATTATCCAGAACATAGTCAAAAATATTTGCAAATTATGTCGTAGCTCACGCTATAGTTCTACTGTTTAGATATGCTCCTAGAGAAAAATTAGTTGAAAGTTAATAGTAGCAGTTATGCAGACAGTAAAAGGCTTATGTCCTTAATGCACCGCTCAGTGTGCTGAACCTCGAATGTGGTCTGTGCATGTTGCGAACATCTGACATACACGTTTTGATGACTACATGATAGTTCGGTAATGTTAAATGGTTTAGAGTTGAGGCACCAAAGATGTGTTTTTGAAACGTCGCGAAACATATGAGATGTTTCGAGGGCTGAAATTGGGATTTCAGGCTCGTGCCCACATCAAGAGGTATAAGACCTCCGACGATTTTCTTAGCCTACAAACTAAGGAGAAAATCTCAATTGTTGAGCTTGTGCTCAGATTGTCTGAGTACAACAATCATTTGAATCGAGTGGGAGTTGATCTTCCAGATGAGATAGTGATGTTTCTCCGAAGTCATTACCACCAAGCTGCTAGAGCTTCGTGATGAACTATAATATATCAGGGACATATATGATGATCCTTGAGATATTCGCGATGTTTTAACACCACAAAAGTAGAAATCAAGAAGGAGCATCAATTGTTGATGGTTGGTGAAACCACTAGTTTCAAGAAGGGCAAGGGCAAGAAGGGATACTTCATGAAAAGGCAATTCAGCTGCTGCTCTAGTGAAGAAACCCAAGGTTGAACCCAAACCCGAGCCTAAGTGCTTCTGTAATAAGAGGAACAGCCACTGGAGCAGAATTACCCTAGATACTTGGTAGATAAGAAGGCCGGCAAGGTCGATAGAAGTATATTGGATATACATTATGTTAATGTGTACTTTACTAGTACTCCTAGTAGCACCAGGGTATTGGATACCGGTTCGGTTGCTAAGTGTTAGTAACTCGAAATAAAAGCTGCGGAATAAACGGAGACTAGCTAAAGGTGAGATAACGATATGTGTTGGAAGTATTTCCAAGGTTGATCAAATATCGTACGCTCCCTCTACCATCGAGATTGGTGTTTGCGTTGAGCATAGACATGATTGGATTATGTCTATCGCAATACGGTTATTCATTTAAGGAGAATAATGGTTACTCTGTTTATTTGAATAATACCTTCAATGGTCTTCCACCTAAAATGAATTGTTTGTTGAATCTCGATCGTACTGATACACATGTTCATGCCAAAAGATAGTAATGATAGTACCACCTACTTGTGGCACTGCCACGTAAGTCATATCGGTATAAAACGCATGAAGAAGCTCCATGTTGATGGATCCTTGGGCTCACTCGTTTTTGAAAAGATTGAGGCATGCGAACCATGTCTATTGGTGTATATGCATGAATAAACTCCATGCAAATGGACCGTTTGGACTCACATGATTTTGAATCACTTGAGACATGCAAATCATACCACATGGGCAAGATGACTGAAAGCCTCGTTCTCAGTAAAATGGAACTAGAAAGCAACTTGTTGGAAGTAATACATTTTGATGTGTGCAATCCAATGAGTGCTGAGGCATGTAGTGGATATCGTTATGTTTTACTTCACAGATGATTTGAGTAGATGTTGAGTATATTTACTTGATGAATCACGAGTCTGAATTATTGAAAGGTTCAAGTAATTTCAGTGTGAAGCTGAAAGATCGTCGTGACAAGAGGATTAAAGATCTATGATATGATCATAGAGATGAATATCTGAATTACGAGTTTGGCACAGAATTAAGACATTGTGGAAATCGTTTCACAACTAATACAGCCTGGAACACCATAGTGTGATGGTGTGTCTGTACATCATAACTACACCCTATTGGATATGATGCATACCATGATGCCTCTTATCGAATTACCACGATAGTTTATGGGTTAGGCATTAGAGACAACCACATTCACTTTAAATAGGGCACCACGTAATTCCGATGAGATGACACCGTATGAACTATGGTTTAGAGAAACCTAAGCTGTCATTTCTTAAAAGGTTTGGGGCTGCGACGCTTATGTGAAAAAGTTTCAGGCTGATAAGCTCAAACCCAAAGCGGATAAATGCATCTTCATAGGACACCCAAAACAGTTGGGTATACCTCTTGTCTCAGATTCGAAAGCAATAAGGGATTGTTTCTAGAATCGGGTCCTTTCTCGAGGAAAAGTTTCTCTTGAAAGAATTGAGTGGGAGGATGGTGGAGACTTGATGAGGTTATTAAACCGTCTCTTCAAATAGTATGTGGCAGGGCACAGGAAGTTGTTCCTGTGGCACCTACACATTTTGAAGTGGAAGCTTATGATAGTGATCATGAAACTTCAGATCAAGTCACTACCAAACCTCGTAGGATGACAAGGATGCGTACTACTTCAGAGTGGTACGTAATCCTGTCTTGGAAGTCATGTTCCTAGACAACAATGAACCTACGAGCTATGGAGAAGCGATGGTGGGCCTGGATTCCAATA
This sequence comes from Triticum monococcum, assembly GCA_034509565.1. NCBI lineage: Eukaryota > Viridiplantae > Streptophyta > Magnoliopsida > Poales > Poaceae > Triticum > Triticum monococcum. Next base: position 739,435,646 of record CM067847.1, on the reverse strand, counting down.
AATGGCTCGAGGCCATAAAATCCGAGAGAGGATCCATGTATGAAAACAAAGTGCAGACTTTGGAAGAACTACTTGATGGTCGTAAGGCTTTGAGTGCAGATGGATTTTAAAAGGAAGACGGACAATGATGGTAAGTATCACCATTAAGAAAGCTCGACTTGTCGTTAAGATGGTTTCCGACAAGTTTAAGGAGTTGACTACGATGAGACTTTCTCACTCGTAGCGATGCTAAGAGTCTGTTGGAATTATATTAGCGATTACTGCATTATTTATGAAATCTTGCAGATAGGATGTCAAAACATTGTTTCCTCGACGATTTTCTTGAGGAAAGGTTGTATGTGATACAACCGGAAGGTTTTGTCAATCCTGAAAGATGCTAATAAGTATGCAAAGCTCCAGCAATCCTTCTCAGGACTGGAGTAAGCATCTCGGAGTTGGAATGTATGCTTTGATGAGATGATCAAAGATTTTGGTGTATACAAAGTTTATGAGAAACTTGTATTTCCAAAGAAGTGAGTGGGAGCACTATAGAATTTCTGATGAGTATATGTTGTTGACATATTGTTGATCAGAAATGATGTAGAATTTCTAAGAAAGCATATAGGGTTATTTGAAAAGTGTTTTTCAATGGAAAGCCTCGATTAAGCTACTTGAACATTGAACATCAAGATCTATAAGGATAGATCAAAATGCTTAATGGTACTTTCAAATGAGCACATACCTTGACATGATCTTGAAGGTGTTCAAGATGGATCAGTCAAAGAAGAAGTTCTTGCCTGAGTTGTAAGGTATGAAGTTAAGACTTAAAGCTCGACCACAGCAGAATAGAGAGAGAGGACGAAGGTCGTCCCCTATGCTTAAGACATAGGCTCTACAGTATGCTATGCTATGTACCGCACCTGAAGTGTGCCTTGCCATGAGTCAGTCAAGGGGTACAAGAGTGATCCAAGAATGGATCACAGGACAGCAGTCAAAGTTATCCTTAGTAACTAGTGGACTAAGGAATTTTCTCGATTATGGAGGTGGTAAAAGAGTTCGTCGTAAAGCGGTTACGTCGATGCAAGCTTAAACACCTATCCGGATAGCTCTGAGTAGAGATACCGGATACGTATAATGGAGCAACAATTTAGAATAGCTCCAAGTAGAACAGTTATTTGGAATAGCTCCAAATAGAACGTGGTAGCTACACCTAGGAGATGACATAGAAATTTGTAAAGCACACACGGATCTGAAGGGTTCAGACCCATTGACTAAAACCTCTCTCACAAGCAACATGATCAAACCCAGAACTCATTGAGTGTTAATCACATAGTGATGTCAACTTGACTGCTGACTCTAGTAAACTCTTGGGTGTTAGTCACATGGCGATGTGACCTGTGAGTGTTAATCACATGGCGATGTGAACTAGATTATTGACTCTAGTGCAAGTGGGAGACTGTTGGAAATATGCCCTAGAGGCAATAATAAATAAGTTATTATTATATTTCCTTGTTCATGATAATCGTTTATTATCCATGCTATAATTGTATTGATAGGAAACTCAGATACATGTGTGGATACATAGACAACACCATGTCCCTACTAAGCCTCTAGTTGACTAGCTGGTTGATCAATAGATGGTTATGGTTTCCTGACCATGGACATTGGATGTCGTTGATAACGGGATCACATCATTGGGAGAATGATGTGATGGACAAGAGCCAATCCTAAGCATAGCACTAGATCGTGTAGTTCGTATGCTAAAGCTTTGCTAATGTCAAGTATCATTTCCTTAGACCATGAGATTGTGCAACTCCCGGATACCGTAGTAATGCTTTGGGTGTACCAAACGTCACAACGTAACTGGGTGACTATAAAGGTGCACTACAGGTATCTCCGAAAGTGTCTGTTGGGTTGGCACGAATCGAGACTGGGATTTGTCACTCCGTGTAAACGGAGAGGTATCTCTGGGCCCACTCGGTAGGACATCATCATAATGTGCACAATGTGATCAAGGAGTTGATCACGGGATGATGTGTTACGGAACGAGTAAAGAGACTTGCCGGTAATGAGATTGAACAAGGTATCATAATACCGACGATCGAATCTCGGGCAAGTATCGTACCGATAGACAAAGGGAATTGTATACGGGATTGATTAAGTCCTTGACATCGTGGTTCATCCGATGAGATCATCGTGGAACATGTGGGAGCCAACATGGGTATCCAGATCCCGCTGTTGGTTATTGACCGGAGAACGTCTCGGTCATGTCTGCATGTCTCCCGAACCCGTAGGGTCTACACACTTAAGGTTCGATAACGCTAGGGTTATAAAGGAAGTTAGTATGTGGTTACCGAATGTTGTTCGGAGTCCCGGATGAGATCCCGGACATCACGAGGAGTTCCGGAATGGTCCGGAGGTAAAGATTTATATATGGGAAGTCCTGTTTCGGACACCGGAAGAGTTTCGGGGTTTATCGGTAACGTACCGGGACCACCGGGAGGGTCCCGGGGGTCCACCAAGTGGGGCCACCTGCCCCGGAGGCTTGCGTGGGCTAAGAGTGGTGAGGGACCAGCCCCTTAGTGGGCTGGTGCGCCTCCCACAAGGGCCCAAGTTGCCCAAGAGGTGGAAAGGGGGCAAACCCTAATGGGATATGGGCCTTAGGGCCCATATTGGGGCGCCTCCGTCTCCCCTCCCCCTCTTGGCCGCCACCCTTGACCCCATCTAGGGCTGCCGCCCCCCCTAGGGGTGGGAACCCTAGAGGGGGCGCAGCCCTCCCCTTCCCCTATATATATGAGGCCTAGGGGGCTGCCCACAACACGCGATTCAATCTCTCTTGGTGCAGCCCTACGTCTCTTCTTCCTCCTCTTCTGTGGTGCTTGGCGAAGCCCTGCAGGATAGCCACGCTCCTCCACCACCACCACCACGCCGTTGTGCTGCTGTTGGATGAAGTCTTCCTCAACCTCTCCCTCTCTCCTTGCTGGATCAAGGCATGGGAGACGTCACCGGGCTGTACGTGTGTTGAACGCGGAGGTGCCGTCCGTTCGGCACTAGGATCATCGGTGATTTGAATCACGACGAGTACGACTCCATCAACCCCGTTCACTTGAATGCTTCCGCTTAACGATCTACATGGGTATGTAGATGCACTCTCCTTCCCCTCGTTGCTAGTCTCTCCATAGATAGATCTTGGTGACACGTAGGAAAATTTTGAATTTCTGCTACGTTCCCCAACACAGTTGAGTGAACTTCTTGACATCAGCCGCAGTGACACCTTCTCCAGCCTTGGGAACGCCGTTTTCGATGACATACCATAGGTCGACGTCAATGGCTTCAAGATGCATGCGCATTTTATTCTTCCAGTAGGGATATTCAGTTCCATCGAAGACGGGGCACGCAACGTAGACTTTAATTATCCCTGCAGTCGACATAGCTAAAACTCCAGGTGGTTAAACCGAATCACACAGAACAAGGGAGCACCTTTCTCTGATACCAATTGAAAGTGCGTTATATCGACTAGAGGGGGGGTGAATAGGCGATTTTTATGAAAGTCTTCAAAACGTAGAAGTTATGAAGACAAACAGAGTGAACAAGCCTATCACTATGCAGCGGAAGGTAGATTACACAACACAAGCCATGGTCAAGTATACAATATAGTTAAAGCACAGTGACAAATAGCTTCAGTGTAATGAGGATCAGGTTGGAAGAAGTTATGAAGCCAAACAGATCATACAGTCAAGTTGTGAAGACAGAAGATAAAGCAAGCATGCAATAGCTTCACAATGTGTACTCGTAAGTAAAGGGAGGCGAAGATGAAACTAGTGACACGTTGAAGACAGTGATATGTTGGACCAGTTCCAGTTGCTGTGACAACTGTACGTCTGGTTGGAGTAGCTAGGTATTTAAACCAAAGGACACCCAGTCCTGAACACGCAGCTCAGGACACCAAGTCCTCACCGTTTTCTCCTTGAGCTAAGGTCACACAGACCCCGCCCAATCACTCTGGTAAGTCTTCAAGGTAGACTCCCAAACCTTCACAGACTTCGTTCACCGGCAGTCCACAATTCCTCTTGGATGCTCAGAACGCGACGCCTAACCGTCTGGAGGATGCACAGTCCTCAAGTGTAATAAGTCTTCAGATCACTTAGACAAGAAGACTTAGGTGATGCCCAATTACTCTGGCTCTGAGTGGTTAGGGCTTTTCTCCTCACTAAGGATTTTCTCTGAAAGGCTTCGAGGTGGGTTGCTCTCAAACAACAAAAGCCGTGCACTGAAATCTGAGCAGCCAACCGTTTATGGTTGTGGGGGTGGACTATTTATAGCCACTTGGCAACCCGACCTGATTTGTCCGAAATGACCCTGGGTCACTAAGGAACTGACACGTGTACTAACGGTCGGATTTCGAACTCTCACGGCAACTTTACTTGGGCTGCAAGTAAAGCTGACTTGTCTGACTCTGGACAAGATTTTCTCTCATTGTCTTCACTCGAAGACATAGGATTTGAATTAGGCATCACTTCAGTCATCCTGACTGGTTCTCTTGGACCCCACTTGACAGTACGGTGGTTCCTATGACACAACATGAATAAAGTAAAACTACGAAGAATCTAAGTCTTCGAGTTCCATAGGCTTCATGGGGAGTCTTCACATGTCATTGTCTTCGACATGAATGTCTTCATGAACCACCATTGTCTTCAATGTCTTCGTACATTTTTGGGGGTCATCTCTGGTAGCTAAACCGAATCAATGAGGTACTTCTACCTGTGTTATCCTGCAATTCTCACAAACACATTAGTCCCTCAACTAGGTTTGTCGTTAATACTCCAAAACAAACTAGGGGTGGCACTAGATGCACTTACAATCTCCCCCTTTTTGGTGATTGATGACAAACTAGTTGAAGTTTTCAACGGGGAATATAATTTGTGAAATTGTAAAGGAATTTTCTTCATAAGCTGCAAGGGATCCCCCTGAAGATGTGCATATAAGTGATTTGCTTTTGGAACACAAATGCACATAGCAGGTTGTATTAGTGGGAATCCACTTCAACTTATGATGACAATCCATCATGCACGTAAAGATATATGAAGATAGTGATATGCATAATGAAAAATGGACGTCTGCGAAATGATATAAGTGCGGAGATTATCGTCGTACATGTGGAATTTATCTTTGCAAAAACACAGTGGCAAACATAGTAGCAGACGACCATCAAGTTTAAGTGTTACAACTCAAAGAACCAAATGTAGCAAAACGAGAGTTGTAAGCACGAAGCAAAATGCAAAATATAATAAAGCACCCGCCCTTATTATTGACCCGCTTGAAGACTATAAACATCATATGCTTCTCCCCCTTTTGTCAGTGATGACCAAAAAGGTTTGAAGACATAGAGTTTTCTATGCGTTCCCAGGCGCAGCAGGGTCGGTGGAGGCGTTTGGTGGTGCTGGCGAGCTTGGTGCAGTGACGACGCGTGCTGAAGACATTGGTGGTGATGTAGCGTCGTCTTCTTCCTCAATGATTTTTCCCATCACTGTGGCAGCAGAGGAAGAGAACTCGGATTCTTCAAGAGACGGAGTCCCACGCAACACAGCTCTCCTGGGGGGTGTGGAGTCAAACTTGAATCGCTCCTTGAAGCCATCCTCTTGCAATTCAGCTTCAGTGCACATCATTGTGAGGCCTTTCCAAGTGCGGCGACAGGTTTCATGTGCGACGAAGGCGTTCTTGGTGGCCAGATTCCTGATGCGATTGACGTCTTGCATGATACTGCGCATCTGCCTTTTGAGCCAGTCGTGATGCCTATCTTGCTTTTGATGCAGAGCCACAAGAAGTTCACGGTCAGTGAGTGTACGAGCGCGTTTCTTGGGTCTCTGTGCAGCTGTGCTGTCAGTGGCTTCAGTTGATGCAGGGGCACGGGTGGTGCCAGCCATTGGATAGACTCTGGAAATGGCTTCAACACCTTCATCATGCTGAGTGAAGCTTTGGTGTTCTGCATTCTGAAGACTTAGTGGCTGTTTGGCAGGCTCAGGATAAATAGCTTCAGCAGAGGTGTCCACTCAGGTAAGAAGATTCTGTGGTTGCGGGCTGAGGGTTGATATGATATTGCAGAGTGGAGCTTGATTAGCCTCATAACCCATGGAGCATAAATCTTCAGACCAAAGAGATCTGAGCCAGACGCAGCAAGTTGACGTATGAAGAGATCCTGGGCATTGAAGCATTTGCCGTGCAGGATGCAGAAGATGAGAGTCTTCATGGCACCTTCCACCTTGGTTCAGAAATTCCACAGCATAGTTCAGACAGGCTCGGTGAAAGATTATGTGGAGCAGTTTGCCGACCTATATGATCAGCTATCTGTGTATGAGGCCCTTACTGAGTCTGTGCATTATGTTATCAAATTCATCGATGGACTGAACCCGACTATCAGAGTGATGGTGGCATTATAGCAACCGTCAGATCTGGATGCGGCCTATGAATTGGCGTTATTGCACGAGTCTCTGACCAATTCTACTCCTCAACAAGGGCATTTTGTCAAGCGGCAAACAGTATACATATGCAGTCGCTTCGACCAAACCCTACGACCAAAAATGCTGAAAATAGACGAACTATTTCAGATGTACAAAGATAGAAACTGGGTGAGGACAAATGGGAGGCACTGAGATCTTACCGCAAGGCCAAGGGCTTGTGTTTCATGTGTTGAGAGAAATGGAGCAGGGACCACCAATGTAAACAGACAGTGTCACTGCATGTGCTACAAGAAATGGTTGAATTTTTTTCAGTGCACATCAACAGAAGATCTGCTTACTTAATAGGATGAAGAAGTAAATCTTATGGCTATATCAGAAGAAGCTGAAGGGAAATCAGCTCACAGCAAGGCCTTCCAATTAAGTGTTGTTATTCAAGGACAACAGAGAACTTTCTTAGTAGATTCAGGCAGTACCCATTCCTTTGTGGATACCAATTCAGCAAGTACACCGGCAGGAGTGCAGCAATGTACATCAAGGAAGGTAAAAGTTGCTAATGGAGGAATTATGAGATGTGACAGCTATGTACCAAGGTGGCAGTGGTCAGTGCAAGGAGTTCAGTTTGAGCATGACCTTAGAATATTTCCTCTCAGATGTTATGATGGGATTCTGGGTACGGACTGGTTAGCTAAGCATAGTCCAATGACAGTAGACTGGGAGCAACAATGGATGTCCTTCCCCTTGCATGGCCAGTCTGTAAGAATTCAAGGGGCAACACCTGTTGAAATTGCTTACACCATCATAGAACTGTCTATAGTAACTGATGAGAATGCCCCCACTCTCATACCAGAAATTCAGGAACTTATTGAGGAATATAAAGATGTGTTTGTTGTTCCAGTTTGTTTACCTCCTGAAAGAGCTTGCGATCATGCCATTCCTCTTATTCCTGGCACCGGACCTTTTTCTCACAGGCCCTACAGGCTGGCTGATGTCTACTACACAACCTTCTTCTTGTAGACGTTGTTGGGCCTCCAAGTGCAGAGGTTTGTAGGACAGTAGAAAATTTCCCTCAAGTGGATGACCTAAGGTTTATCAATCCGTAGGAGGCGTAGGATGAAGATGGTCTCTCTCTCAAGCAACCCTGCAACCAAATAACAAAGAGTCTCTTGTGTCCCCAACACACCCAATATAATGGTAAATTGTATAGGTGCACTAGTTCGGCGAAGAGATGGTGATACAAGTGGTATATAGATAGTACATAAAGGTATTTGTAATCTGAAATTATAAAAACAGCAAGGTAACAAGTGATAAAAGTGAGCGTAAACGGTATTGCAATGCTAGGAAACAAGGCCTAGGGTTCATACTTTCACTAGTGTAAGTCCTCTCAACAATACTAACATATTTGGATCAAAAAACTATCCCTCAACATGCAACAAAGAGTCACTCCAAAATCACTCATAGCGGAGAACGAACGAAGAGATTATGGTAGGGTTTGAAACCACCTCAAAGTTATTCTTGCCAATCAATCCATTGGGCTATTCCTATAAGTGTCACAAACAGCCCTAGAGTTCGTACTAGAATAACACCTTAAGACACAAATCAACCAAAACCCTAATGTCACCTAGATACTCCAATGTCACCTCAAGTATCCGTGGGTATGATTATACGATATGCATCACACAATCTCAGATTCATCTATTCAACCAACACAAAGGACCTCAAAGAGTGCCCCAAAGTTTCTACCGGAGAATCACGACGAAAACGTGTGCCAACCCCTATGCATAGGTTCATGGGCGGAACCCGCAAGTTGATCACCAAAACATGCATCAAGTGAATCACGTGATATCCCATTGTCACCACAGATATCCACGGCAAGACATACATCAAGTGTTCTCAAATCTTTAAAGACTCAATCCGATAAGATTACTTCAAGGGGAAAACTCAACTCATTACAAGAGAGTAGAGGGGGAAGAAACATCATAGGATCCAAATATAATAGCTACTGGTACATACCCTCAGCCCCGAGGGTGAACTACTCACTCCTCGTCATGGAGAGCACCGGGATTATGAAGATGGCCACTGGTGAGGGTCCCCCCCTCCGGCAGGGTGCCGGAACAGGGTCCCGAATGACTTTTGGTGGCTACGGAGGCTTGCGGCGGCGGAACTCCAGATCTAATCTCTATTCTGGAAATTTTAGGATACGTGGGTATATATGGGTGAAAGGAGTACGTCGGTGGACTGAAGGGGTGGCCACGAGGCAGGGGGCGCGCCCGCGCGTCCCTATCCTCGTGAGCTCCTCCTTCATCTTCTGACGTAGGGTCCAAGTCTATCCGGTAGGTTTCCTTCAAAAAATAACTTCTCCAGTTGATTTCGTTCCGTTTCGACTCCGTTTGATATTCCTTTTCTTCGAAACACTGAAATAGACATAAAACATCAAATCTGGGACTGGGCCTCCGGTTAATAGGTTAGTCCCAAAAATAATATAAAAGTGGGAAATAAAGCCCAATATTGCCCAAAACAGTAGATAATATAGCATGGAGCAATCAAAAATTATAGATACGTTGGAGACGTATCATTGGCCCAGAGCCGAAGGATGAGGTAGAGAAACAAATTCGGGATATGTTGGATTCTGGTGTTATTAGAAGGAGTAATAGTCCCTTCTCTTCACCTATTCTCTTGGTCAAAAAGAAGGATCATACTTGGAGACTGGTGGTGGACTATAGACACCTAAATGCACTTACAGTCAAGGGAAACTGTCCTATGCCTGTGATAGATGAACTCCTGGATGAATTACATGGTGCTCAATGGTTTACAAAACTGGATCTCAGTGTTGGATATCATCAAATTAGATTAGCTCCTGGAGAAGAATACAAGACAGCATTTCAAACCCACCATGGGCATTTTGAATTCCTGGTTGTTGGGTTTGGGTTGACAGGGGCACCCAACAATTTCCAAGGTGCCATGAATGTTTCCCTATCATAAGAACCTGAAATGCTAAGAACCTTTGTACTGGCCTTCTTTGATGATATTCTGATTTTCAGTAAAACACTGAAACAACACTTCGAACATGTCAGGAGGGTGTTGGAAGTACTTAGAAAGGACAAGTGGTATGTGAAATTTTCCAAATGTGAGTTTGCCTCTCAAAAGTTACTGTATCTGGGCCACATTATCAGCAAGGATGGTGTCTCCACCAACCCTGAGAAGATTAGTACCATTGAACAATGGCCCACACCAGTGTCAGTGAAAGAACTGAGAAGTTTCCTTGGGCTGGCAGGCTACTACAGGAAATCCATTCGTCATTTTGGGGTTATTGCTAAACCCATGACTAATCTCCTACGCAAGGGCAGTGTGTTTGTTTGGACTAGCATCAAGGACACAACCTTCCAAACTCTGAAACAGGCTCTGGTTACTGCTCCTCTCTTGGCTCTTCCAAATTTTCAGAAAACTTTCACTATTGAAACCGATGCTAGTGATTGTGGTATTGGGGCTGTGCTAACACAGGATGGGCACCCCCTGGCTTTTGTCAACAGGGCTTTGGGACCGAAAAACTACACTCTTTTAGTATATGAAAAGGAATTTTTGGCAATTCTGGCAGTGGAACAGTGGCGCTCTTATCGGCAGCTGAAGGAATTCAACATTATCACTGATCAAAAAGCCTTGGTCATTTTAACATAACAGCGTTTGCACACAGCCTGGCAGCAAAAAGCCCTCACCAAGTTATTAGGCCTAGATTATAAGATTATATACAGGAAGGGGGCAGATAACAGAGTTGTAGAGGCCTTGTCTAGATGACCACATGAGCCTGGTTACTATTATACAATTTCTGAAGTTCAACCATCATGGCTGCAAGAAATCATGAACACTTACTACTCTGATCCTAGTGCTATAGCTATCCTGCAGAAGCTAGCTGTTGATCCAGAGGCAGATCCTAAGTTCACCTTACATGGGGGTCTGCTCCGTTTCAAGAAACGCATTTGGATTGGTTCAGATGAAAAATTGCAACATAAGATCAACAGCAGTCTGCATGCTAGTTCAGCCGGTGGACACTTTGGTTTCCCAGTAACTTACCGCAGGATTTCACAGCTTTTTCAGCGGAAAAACATGAACAAAATGATCAAACTGGTTTTACAGCAGTGTCAGGTTTGTCAGCTCGCGAAGCCTGATCGTGTACCTTATCCTGGTTTACTGCAATAGTTGCCAGTGCGTTTTCAGCCGTGGGAAATGATGACAATGGACTTCATTGAAGGTTTACCATTTTCACGACACTACAATTGCATATTGGTGGTCATTGACAAGCTGACTAAATATGGTCATTTCATTGCGCTCAAACATCCCTACACGGCTGCCATAGTGGCTGAGTCCTTCCTAGATTGTGTGTATCATCCTCATAGCCTCCCTGTCTCATTGGTTTCAGATAGAGCTCCTATTTTCACCAGCATTTTCTGGAAGGAAGTGTGTAGCAGAATTGGTATTAAACTTTGCATGAGCTCTGGTCAACACCCGTAGACTGACGAGCAAACCGAGCATGTCAAACAGCAGGTGGAAGGGTATCTCCGCTGTTTCATCAGTGCTCACCCAAATCGTTGGTCCAGCTGGCTGCCTCTGTGTGAACTCTGGTATAATACAAACTAGCACTCATCGATGGTCCGAACTCCCTTTCAAGCTGGTATACGGGCATGCTCCTCGTTACTTTGGCATTTCGCCAATGGATGCCATTGGAAATTCTGATGTTCAACAATGGTTGAATGAGCGACATGTTGTCATGGAATCAGTCAAGCAACATTCTCTACGGGCGCAACAATGAATGAAAGATCAAGCTGACAAGCATAGTACAGAGAGATCCTTCGAATTGGGGGAGTCAGTTTTTCTGAAGATGCAGCCTTATATTCAGTCGTCGATTGCACCGCGAGCAAACCATAAGCTGGCCTTCAAATATTTCGGTCCCTTCATGATCACGACCAAGGTTGGGGCAGTAGCATACAGCCAGGAACTTCCGGAGAATTGTAGGGTACACCCAGTCTTTCATGTATCTCTACTCAAGCACCACATCAACTCTGATCAGCAGGTATGTCAGTCACTTCCTTCTTCGGCAAATCAACTGCAGATTCTAGCTCGTTTCCTCGATCGTCGTCTGGTACCGCGAGGAGACAAGTTGATCGCTCAAGTTCTGGTCAAGTGGAGCCATTCTCCGGTGTCATTGGAGACCTGGGAGGACAAGGAGATGCTTAAGCAACAATTCCCTAGCGCTCCGGCTTGGGGGCAAGCCGTTTCTTCTCTAGGGGGGGATTGTCAGCAGTCCTACAGATGATCCAACGACAACACCTGACGCGCTACAGGGAGATACGGCAAAAGAGCAGTAGGCCAGGCCCAAGAGAAGCATTCGAGCTCCATCTCATCTACGCGGCCCAAAATGGGCCCGCTAACTAAACACTATTTAGCTGTACAAGTGGCATTGTAGCGTGTGGTGGTGGCGGCCTTGGCCGAGGATTGGATAGGGTAGATGGTGTGAGTGTTAGCTGGCTCCATTCCGTCCTCCTCTCCTCCTCCAATTCGAATTCCCTGTAATATCTTGAGATCTAAGCATATGAACTAAGATAGATCGATCGGAGTAATTCGTTGCTTACAAGCTTGGACGACAGCCGACACACATGACATGGTGAGGAAGGCGACGACTCTGTGAACGCAAGAAGAACCTGCTTCTAGGTTGGGCGGCATAGACGGCCGGTGGAGGAGTGATGCCAAATCTACCATGGAAGGAAAGTAGACATGGACAGGGAGGGAGGACCAGGGCACCGCCTTCTTGATGATGCCGGAATCATACTTGCAAGGGGAAGTAGCTCCAGATAATCCCGGAGTGCCGCGGAGGCGAGCCTGATCAGCGGTCGGAGGAGCACATGGCGTGTAGATGGGATCCCAGTCGCTGCTCACTAAGGGAAAATAATTCTAAAGGAGGGATTGATTAGTTGCCGCTTGCTTAAGATGAGTAACGACGGAGGGGAGAAAAGAAAGAAAATATACGATCGGAAGGGAAGACGATTGCACTGGGCATTAATACGATTGCATTCATAGCGGGTAGCAGTGCGCACGATTAGAGGGTGGGTGGATATTGTTAAGATTAATTAACTAAATGTTAATTAAGGTTAATCCCCACTCTTCCACTTTTGGCGACCGCAAGACGGTTGCTCCTAGAGGGTTGTGTCTTCACCCAGAAGGCACCTTTTCACATGCTATATATGTAACCAATCTGATGGAATAAAGAGTTGGTTGAATCATTTGTTGTCTCTTTCGATTCTCTCTCGATTACTTTTCTAACACGTTACCAGCACGCTCCCGGCGGAGTGATTCTATCAGCGACGGCGTACAGCGAAAGAGAAGGGCCATGCCCGATACGGCGGTTACGCAAGCACAGAGGAAGTGAACGAGAGAATGAAGAAGGGCATTGGCATCCGTCGATCCAAATTTCTCTTTATGGAACGTGAATCAACAAAAGGTACGATGCCTCACTTCATTACCATCTTCACTGGACTGGTGGTGGCACTCATTCCCATCTTGCCATCAGAGCATCTCCAACAGCCGCGCAACGCGCCACGTGCAAAAAAGGCATTTGCCGCGCGCCGTTCGCCTAGTTTGGCGCGGCCGGCAGCGGTGGCTCCAGCAGACACGTCAAAATTAAGCGCGCGCGCGTAGCTCCAGCGGCCGCGCTAAAATGCAGCGTGCGCTAAACAGTGCGTACATTTTTTAAATAAAATTCATAGATAGAAAAAACAATACATAGATACTTTACATAGTTCCATAGCATAGATAGATAAAAATTATTTAGATAGTGCAAGGACATAGATAAAAACTACTAGTGCAGCTACAGCCTACTCCCAGTCGTCGTCGTCATCGTCATCGTCGCCATCCTCGCTGGTCTGATCCGAGGTATCGAGCCACATGTCTTCCCAACGATCATCATCAGATGTAAAGATCGTATCACCACCAGTCTCAACTACATCGCACTGGGATAGCGCCAGGGCCTTCCGCCAACGCCTGTCCAACCGCTCAGCGCAGCGCCTTTGCGTCTCCTCCTCGCGGCGCCTTGCCCAGTAGGCTTGCTCGTAGGAGACGTCCTCCGGGTGTTGTTGGCGCCACTCCGCCATGACCCGCCACTAGTAGAAAACAGGGCTATGGTCCAGGCCGGGTCAGCCCATTAGTCCCGGTTCAGTGAGCCCAGGGGGGCGGCCGGGCCACGTGGGCCATTGGTCCCGGTTCATCTGGACCTTTTGGTCCCGGTTTGTGGGATGAACCGGGACCAATGGGCCTCGCTCCTGGCCCACCACCATTGGTCCCGGTTGGTGGCTTTAACCGGGACCAAAGGCTCCCCTTTAGTCCCGGCTCATGTCACCAACCGGGACCAATGAGGGGTCTATATATACCCCCTCGCGCAAGAGCAGAGCACAGTGCTCTGTTTTTTCTGGCCGAGGGGGAGAGGGCTTTGTGGTGCTCTAGCTCACCTCCTATGCACATGAGGTGTTCGATGGAATGCCCGAGCCACACTACTTATGCTTTCTCCTCTCGAAGCTCGACCTCCAAGCTCCATTTTCCTCGAGATTTGTCTAGATTTAGCGGTCCGTCACGCCCCGTCCCCATCTTCACCGCCGTCAATCACCCGCGCCGATCTGATCACCGACACCACCGTGGTGAGCCTCTTGTTCTTATCTTCTTTCTGAAAGGAAAAATATTCTTACTTGTATGTTTAGGTAGATACTTGTATCATTTTCTTACATTTATTATTGCATCTTATATAGTGCGATGGTTTTGGTATCCGCCCCCATCGGCCCTCGTCCTGTCTATGATTCGGATGTGGTATGTATATTATCTTTATAACTATTGGTTCATTTATTATTTATGAAAGTTATGCCGACCAACATGACATAGATTTTATTTATCTAGGATGTATGTGAATCAGAAATGCCAACCGACCCTATTGTCGAGAGGTTAAATTTAGTTGAAGAAGAAAACAATTTGTTGAAGGAAAAAATAAACAAATTGAGGAGGAGAAGATGATATTGGAGTTGCATGTTGCGGATGTCGTCGATGATCACAAGATCAAGATGGATGCAATGCGCTTGAAGATTAGAAAGATCAGAAAATATGCCATTCATACCGAGGCTTGGTATCATTATGCCGTTGGATCAATTGTTACCTTGGTTGCGATTATGATCGCATTTGTTTTCGCATTGAAATGTTTTACATAGTTTCAATGTATGGTTTAATTAATTAGATGCTCTAGAGAGCTATATGTTGTTAGATGAGAACTATGTATGCACTTTGGTTTTAACGTGATGAAGAACTTCTATTAATTCGGACACTTAATTATATATAATGCACGCAGATGAACCGGCAATGGATGTACGGTGACAGACACACCTGCGAGTATATTAAGGGCGTGCATGAGTTTCTCGATGCGGCTGAGGCAAACAAGCAGAATGGTTTTATGTGTTGTCCATGCAGTGAATGTGGAAATACAAGGTCTTACTCTAACCAGAAAATCCTTCATTCCCACCTGCTTTACAAGGGTTTCATGCCACACTATAATGTTTGGACGAGGCACGGAGAAATAGGGCTTATGATGGAAGACGACGAAGAAGAAGAGTACGATGACAACTATGTGCTCCCTGAATACGGTGATGCTCCAACGGGGGGGTGGTGAAGATAAAGAGGAACCAGACGATGTGCCCAATGATGCTGCAACAGGTGAAGCTGCTGAAGATCAAGAGGAACCAGACGATGTGCCCGATGATGATGATCTCCGCCGGGTCATTGTCGATGCAAGGACGCAATGCATTAGTCAAAAGGAGAAGCTGAAGTTCGATCACATGTTATAGGATCACAAAAAAGGGTTATACCCCAATTGCGAAGATGGCAACACAAAGCTCGGTACCGTACTGGAATTGCTGCAGTGGAAGGCAGAGAATGTTGTGGCTGACAAAGGATTTGAGAAGCTACTAAAAATATTGAAGAAGAAGCTTCCAAAGGATAACGAATTGCCCGACAGTACATACGCAGCAAAGAAGGTCGTATGCTCTCTAGGATTGGAGGTGGAGAAGATACATGCATGCCCTAATGACTGCATCCTCTACCGCGGTGCATACAAGGATCTGAACGCATGCCCGGTATGCGGTGCATTGCGGTATAAGATCAGACGAGATGACCCTGGTGATGTTGACGGCGAGCCCCCCAGGAAGAGGGTTCCTGCGAAGGTGATGTGGTATCCTCCTATAATACCACGGTTGAAATGTTTGTTCAAAAACGAAGAGCATGCGACAAGCTTGGGGGAGGCTTCTCCAATTACTTAATGCTTTGCCTGATCATCCTCTCAAGAAAAATGAAATACTTGATATCTTTTATAATGGACTAACCGATGCTTCCAGAGATTACCTGGATAGTTGTGCTGGTTGTGTTTTCAGGGAAAGAACAGTTGATGAAGCTGAAATTCTATTGAATAATATGTTGACTAATGAAAATAATTGGACACTTCCTGAACCAACTCCTAAGCCAGCTCCGAAGGAAAGGGGTATTCTATTTCTCAGTCCTGAAGATATGCAAGAAGCAAAGAAATCTATGAAAGAAAAAGGTATAAAAGCTAAAGATGTTAAGAATTTACCATCAGTTGAAGAAATACATGGTCTTAATTCATCACCTATTAAAGAAACACATGGTCTCAATAACCCGACACAGGTAGTAAAGGTAAATTCTCTCTATAGATATGATAAAGCTGAAATCCCTCCTGCTAAGTTTGCTGGCCAATGTTTGGATGAATTTGATAACTTTATGGTTAAGCAAGAAGATTTTAATGCTTATATTGGTAGACAGTTGAAACATAATGCTTATATGATTGAACACTTGAGTGATTATATGGCTAGTGTTAAAGGTGGACCTAAACTTATTAGTAAACATGCTTCTATGGTTACCACTCAAGTAGAACAAGTACTTAAAGCTCAGAATGATTTGCTCAATGAATTAAACAATAAGAAAAATGATAATGCTGTTAGAGTTATACTAGAGGTGGTAAAATGACTCAGGAACCTTTGTATCCTGAGGGCCACCCTAAGAGAATTGAGCAGGATTCTCAGAGAAATAACGTTGATGCACCTAGTCCTTCTAAGAGGAAGAAAAAGAAAAATGATAGGACTTTGCATGCTTCTCGTGAACCTGTTGTAGACACACCTGAGAATCCCAATGATATTTCTATTTCTGATGCTGAAACACAAGCTGCTAATGAACATGAACCTAGTGATAATGTTAATGATGATGTTCATATTGATGCTCACCCTAGTAATGACAATGATGTAGAGATTGAACCTGCTATTGATCTTGATAACCCACAATCAAAGAATCAACGTTACGATAAGAGAGATTTTGTTGCTAGGAAGCACGGTAAAGAAAGAGAACCATGGGTTCACAAACCCATGCCTTTTCCTCCTAAACCATCCAAGAAAAAGGATGATGAGTATTTAGAGCGCTTTGATGAAATGATTAGACCTATCATTTTGCTTATGCGTTTAACTGATATGCTTAAAATGAATCATTATGCTAAATATATGAAGAAAATTGTTACTAATAAAAGAAAGATACCGGAAGCTAAAATTTCCACCATGCTTGCTAATTATACTTTTAAGGGTGGAATACCAAAGAAACTTGGAGATCCTGCATTACCAACTATACCATACTCCATTAAAAGAAACCATGTTAAAACTGCTTTATGTGATCTTGGAGCCGGCGTTAGTGTTATGCCTCTCTCTTGATATCGTAGACTTGATTTGAATAAGTTGACACCTACTGAAATATCTTTGCAAATGGCTGTTAAATCAACTGCTATACCTGTCGGTATTTGTGAGGATGTGCCTGTTGTGGTTGCAAACGCTACTATTTTAACAGACTTTGTTATTCTTGATATTCCCGAGGACGATAGTATGTCTATTGTTCTTGGAAGACCCTTTTTGAATACTGCAAGGGCTGTTATTGATTGCACCAAAGGCAATGTCACTTTTCATGTTAATGGTAATGAGCATACGGTACACTTTCCAAGGAAAAAACCTCAAGTCCACAGGATCAATTCTATTGGAAAAATTTCAACTATTACAATTGGAGGTTTTGAATTTCCTCTTCCTACTGTCAAGAAGAAATATGATATTCTTATTGTTGGGGACATGCATATCCCCGTTGAGGTAACCTAGTGTTATTTGAAAATTCCCCGGTTTCATGCAATTCGGAATGAGTTTGTTAACAAGACTTGATCAACCTTGTTAGTGGATTCCTTTTGATGAGCATGAGATGGATGAATTTAGAAAACACAACTCTCTGTACCCTCTTTTTACTTTCTATTATTTATATTAAATAAAGCGAAAATAGTATTTTCTGTCAGTTTTCTGAATTATCCGTGCAATAAAAAATACCCCAAAAATAAAAGTTCTCCAAATGCCCTAAAATTTAAATATGATTTTTTCTAGAATATTTGAAAATATCAGGCACTGAGAACACACCAGGGGGAGCAAGCACCTGGCCACGAGGGTCTAGGGCGCGCCCACCCCCCTGGGCTTGCCCCCCTGCCTCGTGGGCCCATGGTGGCTCCCCTCCATTTATTCCAGCTACCACACACTCCTTCCTCCCACAAAACTCACCAACCAGCTCAAACCCAAGTTCAAGCTCATCTTGCTGCCATTTTCGATCTCCTAGCTCAAAGCTCCATTCACAAAACTGCTTTGGGGGATTGTTTTTTTGGTATGTGACTCCTCCACTGGTCCAATTAGTTTTTGTTCTAGTGCTTTATTCATTGCAAATTTTTGCTTCTTAGGTGACCCTGTTCTTGAGCTTGCATGTCAAATTTATATGGTCCCAAGTAGTTCTAATGCATGATATAGTCTCTAGGCACTTGCAGGAGTAGTTGCTATCAATTTTGTTGAGTTTGTTTCACTTTTATTTTGAAGTTACTAACAATTTCAGAAATTTTCAGAAAAAGATGAAGAGATTTTTGAGGGGCTCATCGAGCCAAATCTCGAAGGATAAACAAAGTGAAGAGAACAAGAAGCCCAAGTATAATCTCCCTCGCACCGCGGAGGTTCGGCCGTGTGAATGGCCTTGTGATGATTTCTTGAGAGCAGCCGGGATTTATGATGACTTTTATGAGTTGGCTGAGAATGCAAGCCTCACTGCCTTCCTCCATGACCAACACGAACAGTATCTCTTACTCACCAATATCTTTGTGCAAAACTTTCATTTCCATGCTAGGAGCTCACCACCTACGGTGGAATTTTATTTATATGATGAGCATAAGGAGATGTCACTTCATGATTTTTGTCGGGTTTGTTTGATCTCTTTTGAGGGTAGTGTAGAGGAACCACATCATGACAATGTGGAAGGGTTTATTGATACAATTGCTATAGGGGAAATGAGGAACGATGCAAGAATTACTAGCATACATTTTCCTGTTTTATGTTACTTCGCAATATATGCTAGTAGATGCTTAATTGGTCGCGAAAACTGTGGCAACCTTAGTGCCCCTGATATTGTTATTTTGTGTCATGCCTTGTTCCGTGATGACACATTTAGTATGAGCCGTATTGTTGCAAAGCGGTTAAATCTTAACCGTACTGAAGGCCCCATCTTGGGAGGTATCTTCGCCTCGCGCCTCGCTGCAGATTTTAACATACCTATTAGGCATTATGAGAAAGAAGAAAAGTTGCTACCTCCTATTTTTCTAGACTATAAGAGTATGGTAGCACATGATTTTGTCGTTGAGAATAAGGAAAAGATGCTTAAGTACAAGCTGATATTTGATAAGAATCACCCTGAGACTAGTACTTTGCCTGCTCCTTCCTTGTTTGACTTATCTGCAGGCAAGTACCTTGTTCCACCGGAGGCCATTCATGCCTACCGAAACCCCACACCAGCTACAGTGCCAGAGCCGGAACCACAATTTGATCCTCACCAGCAGTCCGTTTGTCAGTGGAACCCGGAAGAGATCGCCAACTAGTGGCATGTAACACCCTCGATGCGACTATATCTCCCACGTGTCGAGGCATGACTTAGAGGCATAATCGCATTGAAGGCATATGTCGCAAGTCAGGTAATCATCACAAACATCCCATGTAATATAGATAATAAAAGGGATAACATAGTTGGCTTACACTCGCCACGTCAATCAAGTACATAAATAACATACATCATCCAAACACTCATGGCCTGACTACGGCGCCAAAATGAAAGATAACCCAACAAGCGACATGGTCCCGATCACCCCCAAGAGGGCACCACTACTGATCATCAGGAAAAGAAACATAGTATCGCTGAGTGTCCTCGTCGAACTCCCACTTGAGCTCGAGCGCGTCACCTGGAGTGGAATCACCTGGACCTGCATCTGGTGTGATAGTAATCTGTGAGCCATAGGGACTCAGCAATCTCGCACCCTCGCGATCAAGACTATTTAAGCTTAATAGGTAGGGTAAGGTGAATATAGGTGGAGGTGCAGCAAGAGACTAGCATATGAGGTGGCTAACCTATTCGCAGAAGAGAGCGAGAAGAGGAGGCAAAGCGCGAGCGATAAACTAGAGAGCAACCTGCGCAAACATAACTCCAACACCGTGTCCACTTCCCGGACTCCGCCGAGAAGAGGCCATCACGGTAACACACACGGTTGATTCATTTTAATTAAATTAAGCTTCAAGTTATCTACAACCGAACATTAACAAATTCCCATCTGCCCATAACCGCAGGCATGGCTTTCCAAAGTTCAATTCCCTGCAGGGGAGTCCCAACTTAGCCCATGACAAGCTCTCACGGCCAACGAAGGAATAGACCTCCTCCCGAGACGTTCCGATCAGACTCGGTATCTCGGTTCTTTAAGACATTTCAACATGTTAAAACAAGACCAGCAACACCGCCCGTATGTGCCAACAAATCCCGATAGGAGCTGCACATATCTCGTTCTCAGGGCACACTCAGATGAGCTAGACGTCGGGTAGGCCAGCCCAGAGTTGCCCCTGGTAGCCCCGGACATCGCTCGGTTGGACCAACACTCAGAGGAGCAATGGCCCGGGGGGCTAAAAATAAGATGACCGTTGAGTCTGCAGAACCCAAGGGAAAGAAAAGGCTAGGTGGCAAATGGTAAAACCAAGGTTGGGCATTGCTGGAAAAGCTTTAATCAAGGCGAACTATCAAGGGGTTCCCATTATAACCGAACCGCGTAAGGAACGCAAAATCCGGGAACAGAACACCGATATGACGGAAACTAGGGCGGCAAGAGTGGAACAAAACACTAGGCGAGAGGCCGAGCCTTCCACCCTTTACCAAGTGTATAGATGCACTAAGATAACATGGCAATATAATGATATCCCAACAAGTAAATAAATGTTTCAACAAGGAACGGTCTCCAATCTTCACCTGCAACTAGCAACGCTATAAGAGGGGCTGAGCAAAGCGGTAACATAGCCAATCAATGGTTTGCTAGGACAAGGTGGGTTAGAGGTTTGACATGGAAATTTGGGAGGCTGGCAAGCAAATGGTAGGCATCATAGCATTGGCATAGCAAAAGAGCGAGCAAACTAGCATAGCAAAGATAGTAGTGATTTCGAGGGTATGATCATCTTGCCTGCAAAGCTGTCAGAGTTGACTGGATCCTCGAAAGCAAACTCAATGGGCTCCTCGCTAGCGAACTCGTCTCCCGGCTCTACCCAAACAAGACAAACAAGCAACGAGGGCACAATCAACCACGTGCAAGGAACGAACAATATAGTGCAATGATGATATGCTATGCGGGATGCGATGCGGGATGCATATGCAAGATGTGACAGTAAATGCATGAACCTGGCCTCAACTTGGAAATCCAAGTGTGCCACTGGAAAGATGAGATGAAATTGCTTGAAAATGATATAAAGAACGCCGGGATCGGAGTTACGGTTTGGAAATGGCAAGCGATTCAAATATGACACTGGTCTGCGATTTACAGCAAGTGACCATCTAAATGCAATGAGATGAACATGCTACAACACCCAAACATGACCACAAAATACATGGCAGGGATGCATACCAGATTCTTAACAAAAGTCTAGCACTGAGCTACGGCCAAATCATCCATTAACAGGTTCAAACAAGCATGGCAAAAATGCATATGGCAAACAGATCTCAGACTTAGTGAAATTAACACTTGTCTGAAATTTCAGACCAAGTAGCTCTCTTCGGAGCAACAAAACAACATGCTACAAGACCTGAACATGACAAAGTAAGACATGGCATGGAGCTACTCAAATAGCTTAACAAACGTCCATTAGTGACCTTGAGCCAAAAGGGATCAGAAAATATACTAACAAGCACGTGAACATGGCAAACACATAATCAGTTTTCAGACTTAGTGAAAACTGGCACATGCTGAAACATAACTCAAGTAGGCATGTTTACGATCTCGACGCACTCACTACGGTGCAAGTTATGGCAAGACAAGCATACATCTATCAAGAACACACAAAATGCAAGCTATACATGGCAAGAACAATGGCATAGCATGCAAGGGTGAACTACAACATCACCGGCAAAATTGCAAACAAGTTGACAATCTGCCCAGATTCACAAAGTAGCAAAAGTAGAGCTCGATTGACTCAAGCTAGGGTGCTCCATAATTGCAAACAAGTACATGGATGAATAGAGCACTACAAGGTTAATAAAACATCATTACTGATCATCCTCAAAAGAGGCACGGATCTCTCGGAAACAACATGAACATATGGCATCATGAGATAAACAGCTCAAGGACACAGTGGAAATGCTAAATCCCTGAAAATAGAATTACCAAGTGCACCACTTTGCAAGCTTGCACTAGTCACTACAAACATCACAAAAATACATGGGTTGCACCTCTGGAAAGATGACAAAATCCTTAACAAAACATATGTAGAGCATCAGGGCATATCATGCACACAATAATCATGGCGAAAATGACAAAAACCTAAACGGAGCAGCAGATCTGACAATTATCTCAAGTAGCCCTCTTCTAAAAGCATTTCGGGCATCAAGATGAACTCAAATGAAAGTGATGCAATGGAATGAAATGATGTACTCTCTGAGATGAACATTTTGATATGCTATATGCATGAATCGGAGCTACAGATGCAAAGTTACGGGGCCGCGAACATGAGCACATGGATTTGAAATTTCAGGGACTTAGACGAAATTTTACCCTCCAGATCTAGGGTTTCGGCGGGCACACGAACCGAGGCAGCGGCGCACTGTAGTCGGGGAAATGGCGCCAGAGTGGTCGGGGAAGCAAGGGCCGGCCAGATCTCGCCGGATCCGGGCCGGGCGGCGGCGGCGCGGCGCGGTCGATGAGGCGGCGCGGCGAGCGAAGCCGGTCGGGCGGCGGGGCGCGCTGGCGTCGGCTGGTGGTGGCGCCGGCGGGCAGAGGCGGCGGGGCTGGCGAGGTGGCGGCGGAGCGAGGAGGCGCGGGGATTCGGGCGGCGGCGCGGTGGCTTCGGGCCTCGGGGGCCGGCTGCGGGCCGGCCGGGCCGCGGGCGGAGACGGCGGCGGCTTGCCACGTGGCGAGCGCGGGGTGGCTGGCGGCGGCATGTCTGGCCGGAACGGACACGTCCGGCGTGGCGCGAGGTGGATTTAGGGTTAGGGACGAGGGGAGATCCGGATTTTCGGAGGGGGGTGTTTAAATAGGCATAGAGGGAGCTAGGGGAGTCCAAATGAGGTGCGGTTTTCGGCCACGCGATCGTGATCGAACGCTCTAGGCGATGGAGCAGAGTTAGGTGGGTTTTGGGCCAAATTGGAGGGGTGTTGGGCTGCAACACACATGAGGCCTTTTCGGTCCCTCGGTTAACCGTTGAAGTATCAAACGAAGTCCAAATGACACGAAACTTGACAGGCGGTCTACCGGTAGTAAACCAAGGCCGCTTGGCAAGTCTCGGTCCAATCCGGAAATGTTTAATCCCCACACACGAAAGAAAGCTAGAAATGACCACCGGAGGATAACGGAGCGCCGGAATGCAAAACGGACAACGGGGAAAATGCTCGAATGCATGAGATGAACACGTATGCAAATGCAATGCACATGATGACATGATATGAGATGCATGACAACGATAACAACACATGGAGACAAAAACCCGAACCCGAGAAAATAAAATAACTTAACGCTGGAAACGGCAAGAGTTGGAGTACAAATTGGGAAAGTTACATCCGGGGTGTTACATGGCACCAGGGGGATCCATCTCAGTACGACCCCAGATACAACTTTGGATATCCGCCAGGCCAACCGTGGCCATAGACCAACTTAGGCCAAAAGCCTAAACTTTGGGGAGTACGTATTTCTCACTGACATTACATTCATGTTCGCACACTCATGCTAGTTGTCGGTGCTCATACTTTTTCACTGTAATATCCATGCTAGTTTATTTTCCTTTTTATGCATTCTTCTTGTGTGTTTGATAAATCTTAAGGAAAAACAAAAAAAGAGTTGTAGCTTTTTAGCTAGTTTACTTTCCATGCCTAAAGTAATAGTAATTAAAAAGAAAACCCAAAAAAATGTCTCGCTCTTCTTTTGCTTGTTGGGAGCTTTCCCGTGTAAATAGTTTTGTTTCTTTTCTTTCGGGGTCGAGAGGAGAAGATCCTAATGAAAATGTTGAGTGGCTCTTATATGCATTATTGTTGATCTAACAAAGAGCTCATATTACATTAATTGTCTTCTCTCTTGAATTGAATGCTTACAGATTCCAGCTTAGTCCAATGCACGCGCACCATTATTGTTTTCCACACTATTCGGTCGTGCAAGTGAAAGGCAATAATGATGATTATATGATGAACTTATTGAGATGAAAAAATATGGTATGAACTCGACCTCTTTTTTTGTAAATAGGATTAGTTCATCGTTCCTGATTGAGCCTATTATGAAACAAATATGTTTGCAATGACAATTAGAGATTACAGTTTCTTATGCCATGCTTAATTAGCTAGGAGTTTATAATGGTTTACCTTGCGTGCCAACATACTATTAAAATGGTTGTGATGTGGTATGATAGGGTGGTATCCTCTTTTGAACGATTTGAGTGGCTTGACTTGGCACATGTTCACGCATGTAGTTGAAACAAAATCAACATAGCCTCTACGATATTTATGTTTATGGTGCATTATATCCTACTCATGCTTGCATTCGGTGTTGATTAATTTTAATGCATATTCATGACTGTTGTCGCTCTCTAGCTGGTCGCTTCCCAGTCTTTTTTCAGCCTTCACTTGTACTAAGCGGGAATACTGCTTGTGCATTCAATTCCATAAACCCCAAAGTTATTCCATATGAGTCCACCATGCCTACCTATATACGGTATCTACCTGTCGTTCCAAGTAAATTTGTATGTGCCAAACTCTAAACCTTCAAATAAACATTCTATTTTGTATGCTCGAATAGCTCATGTATCAACTAGGGTTGTCTATATCTTCCATGCTAGGCGGATTATTCTCAAGAGGAATGGACTCCGCTCCTCACTCATGAGAAAATGGCTGGTCACCGGGATGCCCAGTCCCGTGCTTTATGCAAATCAAATCAAAATAACTGTAAACAAAACTCCGCCGGGACTCTTGTTAGTTGGAGGCACTCGTTGTTTCGAGCAAGCCATGGATTGATGCTTGTTGGTGGAGGGGGAGTATAAACTTTACCATTCTGTTTGGGAACCGTCCATAATGTGTGTAGCATGGAAGATATCGAGATCTCTCAGTTGTTATGTTGACAATGAAAGTATACCGCTCAAAATATTATTCATATCTATTTCAAAACCGAGCTCAGGCACCTCTACAAATCCCTGCTTCCCTCTGCGAAGGGCCTATCCATTTACTTTTATGTTGAGTTATCATCCTCTTATTAAAAAGCACCGGTTGGAGAGCACCGTTGTCATTTGCATTCATTACTGTTAGTTTACATTGAGTATGACTTGACTGGATCTGTTTTACCATGAATTATAATGTCTAGCCAGTCCTTGATCTTTAAAGGTGCTCTGCATTTATGTTTTGCATTTATGTTTTGAGAAAGTGTTGTCATCCGAGATTTATTATTATTGCTCGCTAGTTGGTTATGCCATTGATATGAGTAAACATGAGACCTAAGTGTTATTGTGAATATGGTTAGTTCATAATCTTTGCTAAAAACTTGAATGTTGGCTTTACATATTTACAACAATAAGAGCAAATAGAGTTTGTAAAAGTTTTTCTTTATCACTTTCAGTTTATCAACTGAATTGCTTGAGGACAAGCAAATGTTTAAGCTTGGGGGAGTTGATACGCCTCCGTCGTATCTACTTTTCCAACCACTTTTGCCCTTATTTTGGACTCTAACTTGCATGATTTGAATGGAACTAACCCAGACTGACGCTGTTTTCCGCAGAATTGCCAGGGTGTTATTTTTGTGCAGAAATAAAAGTTCTCGTAATGACCTGAAAATCAACGGAGAATTATTTTGGAATATATAAAAAATACTGGAAGAAAGATCCATGTCACGGGGGCCACCACCTGTCCATGAGGGTGGGGGCGCGCCCTACCCCCCTGGGCGCGCTGCCTGCCTCGTGGGCCCCCTGACGCTCCACCGACGTCAACCTTGACTTCATATATTCACTTTCAGGGAGGAAAAAAAAAGAGAAAATGATTCATTGCGTTTTACGATACGGAGCCGCCGTCAAGCCCTAAACTCTCTCGGGAGGGCTGATCTGGAGTCCATTCGGGGCTCCGGAGAGGGGAATCCATCGCCATCATCATCATCAACCTTTCTCCATCACCAATTTCATGATGCTCACCGCCGTGCGTGAATAATTCCATCGTAGGCTTGCTGGATGGTGATGGGTTGGATGATATTTATCATTTAATTGAGTTAGTTTTGTTAGGTTTGATCCCTAGTATCCACTATGTTCTGAGATTGATGTTGCTATGACTTTGCTATGCCTAATGCTTGTCACTAGGACCCGAGTGCCATGATTTCAGATCTGAACCTATTATGTTTTCATCAATATATGAGAGTTCTTAATCCTATCTTGCAAGTATATAGTCACCTATTATGTGTTATGATCCGTTAACCCCGAAGTGACAATAATCGGGATACTTACCGGTGATGACCGTAGTTTGAGGAGTTCATGTATTCACTATGTGTTAATGCTTTGGTCCGGTACTCTATTAAAAGGAGGCCTTAATATTCCTTAGTTTCCATTAGGACCCTGCTGCCACCGGACTGTAGGACAAAAGATATCATGCAAGTTCTTTTCCATAAGCACGTATGACTATATTCGGAATACATGCCTACATTACATTGATGAACTGGAGCTAGTTCTGTGTCATCCTAGGTTATGACTGTTACATGATCGATCGCATCCGGCATAATTCTCCATCACCGATCCAATGCCTACGAGTTTTTCCTATTTTGTTCTTCGCTTATTTACTTTTTCGTTGCTACTGTTACAATCACTACAAAACCCAAAAACATTGCTTTTGCTACCGTTACCTTTTCCATCGTTACTACTACTATCATATTACTTTGCTACTAAACACTTTGCTGCAGATATTAAGTTTCCAGGTGTGGTTGAATTGACAACTCAGCTGCTAATACTTGAGAATATTATTTGGCTTCTCTTGTGTCGAATCAATAAATTTGGGTTGAATACTCTACCCTCGAAAACTCTTGCAATCCCCTATACTTGTGGGTTATCACACACATTCAAGCAATCATAACAAGCATAACAGATCTGACCATCACAAAAATAAAAAGAACATCTCTACACCATCAGACCATCACAAGAATAACAGAGCGATGGTGTTTTCTTCAGTTACCTTTGATCTGGCTTCTCGGAATCCATGCTCCGATCCACTGACCTTCAGATCCGCTGACCAATCCACTAACCTGGTGTTCATCAAAAGGAAAAAAATAAATGAGTATACTGACACATATGTGGTGAGTAGAAGGGATTGGGGATTTAGGGTTTCTGTATGGGGTTAAGGATTGGGATAGGGAAGATGGCTATGGGGGGGGGGGGGGGGGGGGAGGGTAGAGGAAGAAGTCGCCAGGGGGTGGTTCCCGTGACATCCGGCGATGGAGGGTCGCCGCGCTGATGGGAAAAGCGGGCGGCCATGGGCGGCGGACGGCGGGACAAGCGAGGAAGTGGGGCGGCGGGGTGATGCGAGGCAGCAGGACTAGGTGGTATGCAGGGGAGGAGTGGATCTGTCAGCCGGAGAGAACGAAGAAGAAGGAGAAGAGCGCAGAGGGGCTGACCTGCGCTGCCGGATGTTCTACGTCACGGCCATGTTCGCCTCTTCTCCCGCTCGCCGCTCTGCCTCTTCTTGTCGTGAGCGCGGTTGAAGGGGTAACTGCGGGCACGTTAACAAATATCACAATGAAAATCTAGCTCGACCCCTCCGAATTCGGGAACAAAAAGGCAGGCTTTCGAGCGGGTCATCGAATATCTCGGGCCAATTCCGTGGACTCAATTCCAAGTGTATCTGAACAGCAGAATTCGGCTCATCCAATATCAATATAAATATCTTGGCCTGAATATCAACATCCAAACATACTGTGAGGGGAATTTTGCCCTAACCGCCACCTGGAGTATCCCGTGTGCCGCCACCGGCCGTGCCTCTCCTTGAACCGCCATGGTGGGGCGTCACCGCCTACCAGGCCTCGCCCCAAGCGACGCTCAGGCCGTTGGCTGCCACCATCACTAGAGGTAGTGCCGCTGGGAACCGAGCGTCGAGGCCGAGGCTGCTGGCCACGTTGGGAGATGCATTCGTGCCATTTACATATGCGGCCATACTAGGAAAAATAGAGTCATTGCTGAGGATCACCTCTCGCGCTGGGCGCCGCAGGTCCAGTCCGTCTCCTGGAGCGATGTCCGGTGTCGCAGATTGCAAGCGAGCACGCTTCTACCCCTTTGCTTACCTATGGACAGAGCGCACCACCCCCGCGGTCCAGTTGTCCTCTACGATTTTTTTTTTCAAAACGGAGGCAAAAGATTTGCCTCATCGATTAATTAAGCAGAAGAGAATTGCCCGGTTAATTAAAGGAAAACCGGGCGAAAACCGATACAGACTCATCACATGTGGACTACTCACAGAGCATGCAACCCCATAACCACACGATCAACCCGACAACCAAAACCAACACGCAAGGTCCATCAACCCTCACACTCTTACATCGCAAAGAAGACCCCAACGAGAGTACCTCGCTAAAGACCATGCCCATCACCAAAATCCACTGAACCATCAAGCTGTTGCGGACACCTTTCCTGTGACGCCACTCCTCTTTGCTTGGCTCCTGAGAGCCTCCTCCACAATCGTCTTGCCAGATCCAGGGCTAGCCCTCTCCAAACGTTTGAGCAAACTATGAATCTCAATCTCGAAAAGAATCTCATCAACCTTGTCGCGCACAGACGCCTCGTGCCTCACAGCCACATGCGAGCGGCTGGCTGGGCGCTGAAGGATCAAGCGCCAACATACTGACCGAGCGTGCGCTCTCGTGATACCCAAAATGATCCAGATATGTGTACGTTACACGTAAGGCTAACTTATCATGTAATGCCCCAGATGGAATGGCACCTGGTTTACCTGCACTTAGCTGATGTGAACCATATTTTTCTGCTTCTTATACAAATATTGATGTCTTAATTGGTGAAGTTTGTATGTTCTTAAATAAAGGTTGTCTTTTCTTCCCGTGCATTTATTTATCAGTGGATAAGCATTATTGTTAATTTGGGACACAATTTCGTTTAAGTTTTTCTTAAAGATTAATATATTATTATTGTTAAGCATCAATCACGATTAGTAGTTTAGGGTGTCTCATGTTTCTTTTTGTTTTTTGAAAATGATCCAGATCTATTATCAAAGATCATCGAAAGTATGAAGCATCTCAAAGACAATAAAAATAGCCCGAGATTCCAAATCCACCTAACAACCGCCAAACAAGCTGCTGACACGCCGCCATTGGCGCTCCCCTATCTGAGCCGGCTTCAACTTGTGGATGACAGGCGGGAAGTCTTTATGCAGGTGCCCCTAAGGACCAGCGCCCTGGAGGCACAATCGTCGCCATCGAACCCTTGCACATATATGAAAACAGCAAATCTCGCCACATGAAGAGAAACTCTAACCTCGCCGCTCAAGGAGACGGCAGGAATCTATGCCGGAGCTCCGTCGAGTAGCCGGACAAACTTGAGGAGGACCATAGCCCGGAAGGCAAACTCGAAAAGTAGCATTACCATCCGCATGAACATTGCACCTGTGAGGACTAAAGAATCCTAGCATATAAACTACTAACCGGAGTGGAGGCACCGGGGTTCCCCTCCCGCCATCCTCCGCCAAAGTGGCAAGCAGAGAGTCGACGAATCCATGGGCTCACCGGTGAAGTTTGAAGGGAAGAGTTTGTCTTCACCATTTAGGGTGTCTCATGATATGTTAGGTGTGGCAACTCCTGCTAACATGCTTGGTGTTGGATTAATGCCAAGTGACAATCTCTCGGATGGCATTTTTCTAATGACGTGCTTGCACAAGGATTTTTCCATCTTTGGCTTCCGGACTTTTTTAGTTCATAGGATAGGAAATTCACAGTAATAGAAAAATGGTAGGAAGTGAGATGACATATATCTTAATTTTTATTAAAGTTACCATTTGATGCATAAGATAGGAGTTTTTCCAATTATATAGAAGGCCAAGAAAGCTTGTTTGGAGTAAGCACGCCAACCTATTATACTTGTCCGACTAATTTCTTGTGACTAAGATTCGGCGCCGGCGAAGGCTAACCAAAGCACACTCGCGGTCCTTTTTTATTGGGACCACAATGAAATATAACCTTGAGATGTCCTTGCAGCCCATGCATCTCCGTTCAAGCATTCCACGTGAGGGACGAACATGCGATGTATGGAACGCCTCCATTCATCGCCAGCGAATACAAAAAACTGACTACAGCTGGTACTTTGTTTCGGGCGCATGCGATGTGTCTGGACGCAACAAAGGAGGAAACGTGCGCGACGCAACGCCTCGCGAGAGGAAACGTAGCCGCTGCAATGGTCAACCCCGCGCTGCTGAAACCCGCTACAAAATCGTCCCCGGCCCCTTCCCCTCGTCACACACAGACACAAACAGACTACTTGCTCTCTTTTGCAAATCCACTAACCTCCGAGGCTCCGAGGGACAGAGACCATGGATAACAAGACCAGGGCGACGGCGGCGGCGGCGGGGGTTCTGGACAACAGGTTCGGTGTGGAGACCAAGCATCCAGCAACGGGGACGAACATAGCCCCCGAGGTACTCCATCTTTATCTTGTTCTTTGCTTGTTACGCGTACACTTTCCCCGAGGTAATTCCATCTTGTTGGATTAATATTCAGATCTGAATGTTCTAATGATACAAGAACTCAAGCCACATCAAACACTAGGTTCGAAAAGTACCGATCTAAATTATTATATGTCAAGCAGTATATGTAAAATGGGGCACATCCATTTGATAAGTTGTATTTTCGATAATCCACTATATGTGCAGTTTGGATAACCTTTACATCATAGAGAAGATGCTAAGCGGGTGTTTGTTTCTAGGGACTTTTTGGTGTAGGGACTAGAAAAAGTCCCTCTTAGAGACTTTTTAACCAAACACAAGGGACTACTAGGGACTAAAAATTGCTTTTTGAGACTAAATGAAGAAGACTCTCAAGAAGATTCTTTTTTGGGACTTTTCCAACAATGCCCCTCCATGCAACCATTGGCCCACCATCCCATGGTGTTGTTTGGTTGTTATTTTTCTATATACTAGGAGTAACATGGTCATTTAATAACCTCTAGGGAGGGACTAGGGACTTTTTAGTCCCTGAAAACAAACAGGAAGACTTATTAGAGACTAGGGACTTTTTAGTTGGGACTAGAAAAAGTCCTAAGACTTATGAACCAAATAGGGCCTAAGATGCATCAATCTATGTCTTCTCTTACCTGCAAAAAATAAACTATGCCTTCTTTTCAACCACTATTAAACATGCATTAATGTGTGACCTTTTTTACGCCATTAATACAAATCGAATTGTGGCATGGTCGAGACCTCTAGTGAACCAGTATTAATTTTGGGTTTGTACTCACTCACTCTTTACTATAAATTAAATTTCAGCTTTCTTTCACTGAATGTGCGTGGGTTGAGTTCTTTGAAATAGTATTAATTAAGTATTATAAATACCTGCGAAAAAAGAAGAAGAAATATTTTTTAATTTAATGACAGAAATTTATTCAATAATGAGGCCCTTGGGTACGAAAAGTGTTCATATGTTCGATTTAAATGTCATATGATGTATACCGTGGTAACTTCTGACTAGGCGAAGAGCTTTCGTAACGTCAGATGCTTTTTTGCCCATATATTTGCATTGGTTATTAGCGCCAAACCTGTTGGATCAATAGAAACCTTAAACGGTGATAATTATGCTCACTGGTAGAATGCTTGGCACACATGGAAAGTGTTACTGCACAAAACAGTTTGTAGGAAACACATATACTACTGAATAACTGGTTGGTGAATGGAAAGCTTCACACATATGTGAAATTTATTACTACTTGCTAGATATAATTCGTTTATTCATGAGCATTTTCTTGATATGTGTTTCGTCTTTTGTTAATTATATTGGTATCAACGATGCATTCACTGATTCATGAAATGTATACATTTTTAATGCTTAAATCTTTTACATAATCACATATAGATATGCACTGATTGTTAAATAAATGACATTATTTTTCTGGCATCAATTTTATTAATTTGAAGACAAGCATAATCTACTTTGAATATTAATGCCTGATTTAATGTTGTAATCACCAGAACTTTGTTGAAATTTCATTGAAAATGAGAACCCTGATAATCTCACTTTCAACGAAATAGGTACCCCCCTTGGATTCTTTGCAGACTTCATCACATAACCTTGAAGTTCTATGGGACTGCGACAGCTCTCACATGGAAAAGGATTACGGTGAGGGATGGTCCACCGATGAGGAGATCATGGATCGTTTATGGGAAGCTCCTATAGAGATTACTCCATTGTCCAATAGGAAGAAAGTAGAGTGGCAATTTGTGGAGAACTTCACCGATGAGTCGTGTGGACCAGACTGTAAAGTGTCTGGGCTACCGAAGCAAACATGCCGGCATGACAAAATATCAGGACAAGGATCGTCGTCTGCAGCAATATCTATCAAGCATGTACTTGCAACTCCTTCGCCGGAATATAAAGCAGCAAGAGAAACCAATGGCGATCACAAGAGGTCCATCATGGATCTCTACCACGGTGTGGACATGCTATACCACTTTATGAGAGACTGTGATGAGAAGCTCGAGAATCTCCATAAAAAAATCTTGGTGCTTTGTCAAGCTGTCAAGAAGAAAGCAGAGTGGCAATATCTGGAGAACTTCACTGATGAGTTGCGTGGACCAGACTGTAAAGTGTCTGGGCTACCGAAGCAACCATGCAGGCAAGAAAAAATATCAGGAGAAGGGCCCTCGTCTGCAACAGAATCTATCAAGCATGTACTTCCATCTCCTTCCCAAGAATATAAAGTAGCAAGAGCAACCAATGAACATCAGACGGAGTCCATCATGGATCTCTACCGCAGTGTTGACATGCTATACCACTTTATGAGAGATTGTAATGAGAAGCTCGAGTATCTCCAGAAAACAGTCGTGGTGCTTGGTCAAGCCGTCACCAACTCTGCACTGCCACCACCATCCAAGGATCAAGCATAATTTATTGCATTCGGCACCTCCCAAGCTTGGTGGAGGTTTGCCTCGGTATCATGCATGCCTATTTACTTTATCGTGCAAAAATGATGTCTCTCTTTACTAGCATCTTTATTTTCTGAATTTTTTATTTTGCAAGTGTGTTATCGACTGCCTAGAAAAATTATATGGTTGTATCCATTGAGTGAGACTTAATAATGATATACTTGTTTGTTGGACATCAGCTTAATCCTTGTCATTTAATATCCTAGACTGTCAACTCTCTTTAGCTCGTTTTCGAGCAGTTCATGGACTTTCCGACATCAAGAGCTTGTAGGATGACACTATTAGAGCATCTGTAACCACAATCCCTTATTACTCCCCAAATTTACTCTAAACAAATGTGATTTCTAACCGAACCCCTAACCCTTAACTCTTTAAGAAATTAAACGCAAATTCATGCAAATTTTGATTGAAACTAGTCGATCAAACTTGATTCGAACTCGATTGAAACGGTAGCATAAATTATATTTACAAAAACGTCAAACTCACCCGCCCTCGCCCGTACTATCGCCGGATCTGGAGCTGTCATCGTCGCTAGAGCAAAGATAAATGACCGGCGCACTCGACGGCCCAGCTCATCAATCATCCACAACTTGTAGAGATCAAACTACCAATGCTTCTCCTTGACGCGATCCGGATACCGGTGGTGGAGCTCCACCATATACTCCTCGTTGTAACTGATCGTTTTCATTCCTTCGTAGTTCGAGAGGGCCATGGTAGTGCGCGACTGTGTTAGTCTTGGCCAGATTGCTCTCTCTGTAGAGGCTATGTGTTGATAACGTGTTGTAGAGCGAAAGCAAAAGAGACAGATAAAGTGTCTAAATTATTCACTAGCTTCATTGCAATGTGGGTGACCCACTTATATACATGATGGAGTGTGTGGGGGAGACACTTCTTCCCCAATAGACAGCTCCTGGCAGGCATCCATCCCATACAACTGTTCACATGTTTATTTCTCAGCACTTCCCCTTGATCAATTCATCACACACACACACACACACACACACACACACACACACACACACACACACACACACACACACACACACACACACACACACACACATTGCTTACTGAAAACTACTCCCGAAATCCTGTCGGAAAAACTGAGGAAAATATTATAGTAATATGCCATCGGTAACTCATTTAAAGCCATGCGGGGAAAATATATGGAGAACCCAATATCGCATTATCTGCACTTGTATTTATATTATCTCATTAAGAAACTTATATGAGAAACCATCATGGAAAACTCATAAAGGGAAAAGGAGTAAAATACAAATGATCTAAAGATCGCCAACAAGTTATAACTTGGGACTTTACTCCCGATGAACTTTACAAACAACAATGTTGTTTCTTACCAATTCCACGAACGTAATTCTGGAATTCAAATGTTGGTAGAGACATTGTGAATACCACATTAATTAGTTTGCAGATTATCCTCTAACAATTCCGTAATTTATGAGCATAAATATAACCCATAAGCAATACAAGTGGCATTATCTCACATGTGGCTACTCATTCCGTGAAGCCATACAAATCTTGTGATGCTTCAAATAAATTAATTATGGTACAATGATGACTAGAAGGATCCATTTACAGTCTATTCTTAAGGCATCCCTCTGAATACTCTTCCA
Organism: Triticum monococcum; assembly: GCA_034509565.1. Taxonomy (NCBI): domain Eukaryota; kingdom Viridiplantae; phylum Streptophyta; class Magnoliopsida; order Poales; family Poaceae; genus Triticum; species Triticum monococcum. Next base: position 739,400,785 of record CM067847.1, on the reverse strand, counting down.
GTAAATCCAATCTTCGATATGGCACTATTGGGATCAGATTATTAGCTACTCCTAGGATATCAAACTACGGTCTCATCTTGATTTTCCTGATGGAATAAAACAAGACCATTTGTGTCTTCGACATATCTATTGATATTCCTTACACCAACCATTATAGCTTATGTTGGGGATTACACTACCAATAGATTGCCAACAAATGTAATGCTAGGCCTGACGTATTTTGCCAGATATATGAGTGCTCCGACGGTATCACATATGGAACTTCATGTCCACTAGCACTTTACCATCTCCCATCGGTGTGAATGTGCTTGTATCCCATTTTGCGAGATATATGAGTGCTCCGACGGTATCAGATATGGAACTTCATGTCCACTAGCACTTTACCATCTCCCATCGGTGTGAATGTGCTTGTATCCCATGCCTGGTACAATATGACCATATGTGTCTTTGATAAGATATCTATATTAAACTTTTCCAATCTTTCTAGATATCTGAAGACTGATATAAATTTATTTCCGCTAGAATATGCTCACTCTAAACTTAGCATCATTTCGTTTGACCCACATATTCGTATTAAAATGATTGTGTGTATCTCACATGTCTTGTCTAGATATTGATGTTAAGACCATCGACATCACTAAGATGATGTAAATCCAATGAAGGATATCTTCATGAATACACATCAACAATCATCAGTATTAGAGTAATAATTATCGAGGAGTAACTAGCTTTGTCGGTTGTACCACACAACTCTTTGACCACATCGGAGTGCTGGAATGACTTGTGAAACCTCACACACACAAACACACACACACACACACACACACACATGTTACGATTTACCATATTAAGCCCTTTCAATGACTTCAATATACATTACTGAGTGATCTATGTTAGTATCTAGTCACTACATACATCAACCGCATGGATCTGTACTGCCAATTCAGTATCGAAACATAATTCCACTCATACCGAGAAGATATGCTACATCGTAACCGATGTCAGGTCACGCTGTGGAAACCCTTGTGCTACTAGCATGGCTTTCTCACCACATCATCTATCGTTGTTTCTGAATGAAAAATCACTTCTTTTATCTACGCAGATGCTTATGAGCTGCAGGTTTTACTATGGTAAACACCTGTCTTTTGATGAGCGATTGCTATTCTTCCTAATTGTTTCCTTTCATTTGAACCAATATAATTAGAAACAACACTCTCCATGGATTTTGAATCAGGGACTAAAGGGATTTTGGCAATTCTCAAGGAGAAATTTATGTCAACAAATGTAGATTTTTTCCATGCATCAATATCATTTTTTAATTCTCGTGATGCCTCTTAACTCCATGTGATTTCTGAGATGAACCGAGTCAAGGTGTTTCGATATCCTAACACTAGAAAATGTGTGCACATCTGTGCTGCCTCTGGATGATGCGCACCCATCAGGTGTCATTTAACTCAAGGTTGAATTACATTTATTGACTGAGGAGACCATTTCCTCTATTTCCACGGAAAGTGATAATCCCCAAGTGCAAGGAATCATCGTAGCAATTTCCAAAGGTGGAAGTGATAAGTATGGAGTGTCAAACCCACAAGGAGCTAAAGGTAAGAGCAATATTCTCTCAAGCCCTATATGCCACTGATACGACTCTACGTACACTGAACGTTTGCTTCCAACTAGCAACGAGAAATAAAACTAGGTTGTGGGTATGAAGAGGATAACTTTGTATGATATCGAAGAGCTAAAATATAAAAGTAGGTGTTGTTATCATGAAGTTAGAATATATTACTAAATATTATAAATAGCGTGTGTGGAATAATGGTGGATTGGTGTGCGGAATTGTCCTAGGCAATCGTTAACAAGACCGGTAATCACTATTGCAGTTTCATATGCGGGAGAGACATAAGCTAACATACTTTCTCTACTTGGATCATATGCACTTATGATTGGAACTCTATCAAGCATCCGCAACTACTAAAGATCATTAAGGTAAAACCCAACCATAGCATTAATGCGTCAAGTCCTCTTTATTCCCATACGCAACAACCCCCTTACTCGGGTTTGTGTTTCAGTCACTCACCAACCCACTATAAGTGAATCATGAACGTATTGCAACACCCTACAGTGGGAACCCCTCACGCTTGCGCGACACGGAGGGCACCATAGGACAGCATCAAAGTAAAACATACAACTCATACCAATCTAGATCATCAATCAACCCAAAGACAAAAGATATCTACTCAAAACATCATAGGATGGCAACACATCATTGGATCATAATATGTGGCATAAAGCACTATGTTCAAGTAGGGATTACAGCAGGGTGCGGGAGAGTGGACCGCGTAAAAGAGATGAGGATGATGATGATGATGGTGATGTTGATGAAGAAGATCACCGTGGCGATGATTCCCCTCCCGATGGCACTCTGGTGCTACCGAGAGAGAGGAGGAGAGGTTGTCCCCCTTGTGCTTCCTTCTCCATGACCTCCCCCCTAGATGGGGAGAGGTTCTCCCTCTGGTCCTTGGCCTTCATGGTGATGATGGCCCCTTCGGGATCCTCCTCCATGCCCTCTGGTGATGATGGCCCCCTCCGGCAGGGCGCCAGAGAGGGTCTAGATTGGTTTTCGGTGGCTACGGAGCCTTCTGGCGGCGGAACTCCCGATCTAGGTTAATTTTCTGAGGTTTCTGTATTTATAGGAATTTTTGGCGTCGGTCTCACGTGAAGGAGGTGCCTGAGGCGGCCACGAGGCAGGGGCCCACGCCCAGGGGGTGGGCGCGCCCCCACCCTCGTGTACAGCCCGGGACACTTCTGGCCCAACTCTTTTACTCCGGGGTCTTCTTTTGGTCCATAAAAAATCGTCAAAAATTGGCACGTCAATTGGACTCCGTTTGATATTCCTTTTCTGTAAAACTAAAAAACAAGGAAAAAAACAGAAATTGTCACTCGGCTCTAGATTAATAGGTTAGTCCCAAAAACCATATAAAATAGCATATACATGCATATAAAACATCCAAGGTTGATAATATAATAGCATGAATACTTCATAAATTATTGATACGTTGGAGACGTATCAGTATCCCCAAGCTTAATTCCTGCTCGTCCTCGAGTAGGTAAATGATTAAAGAAATAATTTATGAAGTGTAAATGCTAGCGAGTGCATAAGTTTCATCAATGATAGTTCCAATCACTTTTTCTAGCATCATTATATATCATAACAGTAGCTCATTTTCATAAAAAATTTCATGTTCAAGTAACAAGCTATTCACATGTTAAAGTATAGATCATAAACTCTCTTGAAACTAACAAACTATATTCTCAGTCATCAAATAATTGCAATTCATCTTACTTTCAGGAAGGGTCTATGTCAGAGCTTTGATTTAGCAAACTCCACATACTCAACTATCATTTAGTCTTTCATAATTGCTGACACTCATGTGATATTTATGGGTTCAAAGTTTTAATCAGACACAGAGAAAGATAGGGGCTTATAGTTTTTCCTCCCAACGTTTTACCTCAAGGGTAATGTCAACAACAATAGTTCATGAAAACTTACATCCAATTGGATATATATATATATATATATATATATATATATATCGGGATATTTCCAACACAATGTGTTTGCCAAAGGATAAAATGTAAAAAGGAAAGGTGAAGATCACCATGACTCTTGCATAATGGTAGAAGATAAAAGTAAAAGATAGGCCCTTCGCAGAGGGAAGCAGAGGTTTTCATGCGCTTTTATGGTTGGATGCACAAAATCTTAATGCAAAAGAACGTCACTTTATATTGCCACTTGTGATATGGACCTTTATTATGCAGTTGGTCGCTTTTATTTTTTCCACATCACACGATCTTATAAAGCTTATTTTCTCCACATTAATAGATCATACATATTTAGAAGGCAATTTTTATTGCATGCACCGATGACAACTTACTTGAAGGATCTTACTCAATCCATAGGTAGGTATGGTGGAATCTCATGGCAAAACTAGTTTAAGGAATGTTTGGGAGCACAAGTAGTATCTCTACTTGGTGCAAAGAATTTGGCTAGCATGAGGGGGAAAAGCAAGCTCAACATGTTGGATGATCCAAGACAATATACTTTATTTCGGATATAAGAAAACATAACCCATTACGTTGTCTTCCTTGTCCGACATCAACCTTTTAGCATGTCATATTCTAATGAGTGCTCACAATTACAAAAGATGTCCAAGATAGTATATTTATATGTGAAATCTCTCTTCCTTCAATATTCTTTCATGAATTTTTCAAGTGACCAATTCTAAATTTGCTAACTTTCAATAAGTTTACTACCTATACTTATTCTATGTGAAGTCATTACTCCCCATGGTATAAGCATATGAAACATATATAAATTCAGATTTATGATGTTCAATTATTCAACCTTTTACTCATAGGATATACGTGAAGCACGTGAGTAAATGACAAACTACTCCAAAAGATAATAGTGAAGGACACTGAGTAGTCAAATAATTAACTAGCCATGGGAGGATTCTTTTTCATTTAATAATTCAGATCCAATGATTTTATTCAAACAACAAGTAAAATTGAAAATATGCTCCAAGCAAAACACATATCATGTGACGAATAACAATATAGCTCCGACTAAGGTATACCGATAGTTTTGAAGACGAAAGAGGGGAAGCCTTCCGGGGCATCCCCAAGCTTAGGCACTTGAGTCTTCCTTAAATATTACCTTGGGGTGCCTTGGGCATCCCCAAGCTTAGGGTCTTTCCACTCCTTATTCTCCTCATATCGATATCTCACCCAAAGCTTGAAAACTTCAATCACACAAAACTTAACGGAACTTCGTGATATCAGTTAGTATGATAAAGAATAAACCATTCACTTTGGTACTGTCAAAGACAAGGTTCATAATTGTTCTCACACAATTCCTACTGTACCATATCATTTCTACAATTTATATTGAGAAATATAAGTCATAGGAACTAGAAAACAAGCAAACTATGCAATGAGAACAGAATCTGTCAGAGACAGAACAGTCTGTAATGATCTGAACACTAACCATACTTCTGCTACTCAAAAAATTATGAAATAAATTGGTGGACATGAGGAATTTGTCTATGAATCTTCTGCAAAAAGAATCAGCACCAAAGCACTGTTCTGTAAAAAAAATGGCAGCTAATTTTGTGAGCACAAAGTTTCTGTTTTTTACAGCAAGATCACATTAACTTTCACCCAAGTCTTCCCAAAGGTCTTACTTGGAACTTTATTGAAAGAAAAGCTATAAAACATGATTACTACAGTATCTTAACCATGATAACACACAAAAACAGTAAGGGTAAATATTGGGTCGTCTCCCAACAAGCGCGTTTCTTTAATGCCTTTTAGCTAGGCATGATGATTTCAATGATGCTCACATAAAAGATAAGAATTAAAACATAAAGGGAGCATCATGAAGAATATTACTAGCATATTTAAGTCTAACCCACTTCCTATGCCTAGGGATTTTGTGAGTACATAATTTATAGGAGCAAGAATCAACTAGCATAGGAAGGCAAAACAAGTATAACTTCAAAGCTTTAAGCATATAGAGAGGAAACTTGATATTATTGCAACTCTGCTACGTCTTGAGCTTGCGTTGGTTTTCCCCGAAGAGGAAGGGATTATGCAGCAGAGTAGCGTAAGTATTTCCCTCAGTTTTTGAGAACCAAGGTATCAATCTAGTAGGAGCCCACGCTCAAGTCCCTCGTACCTGTACAAAGCGATAGCTACTCGCAACCAACGCGATTAGGGGTTGTCAAGCCCTTCACGGTCACTTACGAGAGTGAGATCTGATAGATAGAATATTTTTGGTATTTTTGATATAAAGATGCAAAGTAAAAAGTAAAAGTAAAGTAAATAGCAAAACAATATAAAAGTGATGGAGATTGATATGATGAGAATAGACCCGGGGGCCATAGGTTTCACTAGTGGCTTCTCTCAAGAGCATAAGTATTCTACGGTGGGTGAACAAATTACTGTTGAGCAATTGATAGAATTGAGCATAATTATGAGAATATCTAGGCATGATCATGTATATAGGCATCACGTCCGTGACAAGTAGATCGAAACGATTCTGCATCTACTACTATTACTCCACTCATCGACCACTATCCAGCATGCATCTAGAGTATTAAGTTAGAAACAGAGTAACGCCTTAAGCAAGATGACATGATGTAGAGAGATAAACTAATGCAATATGAAATAAACCCCATCTTGTTATCCTCGATGGCAATGATACAATACGTGCCTTGCTGCCCCTTCTGTCACTGGGTAAGGACACCGCAAGATCAAACGCAAAGCTAAGCACTTCTCCCATGGCAAGAACTACCAATCTAGTTGGCCAAACCAAACGGATAATTCGAAGAGACTTGCAAAGATAACCAATCATGCATAAAATAATTCAGAGAAGATTCAAATATTATTCATAGATAGACTTGATCATAAACCCACAATTCATCGGTCTCGACAAACACACCGCAAAAAGAAGATTACATCGAATAGATCTCCACAAGAGAGGGGGAGAACTTTGTATTGAGATTCAAAGAGAGAGAAGAAGCCATCTAGCTACTAACTATGGACCCGAAGGTCTGAGGTAAACTACTCACACTTCATCGAAGGGGCTAGGATGATGTAGAAGCTCTCCGTGATGACGACCCTCTTCCAGCGGAGCTCCAGAACAGGCCCCAAGATGGGATCTCGTGGATACAGAAAGTTGCGGCGGTGGAATTAGGTTTTTGGCTCATGTTCTGATCGTTTGGGGGTACGTGTGTATATATAGGAGGAGGGAGTACGTCGGTGGAGCACGGAGGGGCCCATGAGGCAGGGGGCGCGCCGTAGCGGGGGGGGGGGGCGTCCCCCACCCTCGTGACCACCTCTTTGATCCCTTGCAGTAGGGTCCAAGTCTCCTGGATCACGTTCGGTGAGAAAATCACGTTCCGGAAGATTTTATTCCGTTTGGACTCCGTTTGATATTCCGTTTATCCGAAACACTGAAATAGGCAAAAAACAGCAATTCTGGGCTGGGCCTCCGGTTAATAGGTTAGTCCCAAAAATAATATAAAAGTGGAAAATAAAGCCCAATATTGTCCAAAACAGTAGATAATATAGCATGGAGCAATCAAAAATTATAGATACGTTGGAGACGTATCAAACTCCTACAAACATATATTCCTCCCTCATAATAATTTTCAGTAGAATCATGAATTAATTCAACAATATAACCATCTCATAAAGAATTCTTTTCAAGATCTACAAGCATATAAATTTTTCTACTCTCCACATAAGCAAAATTCTTCTCATTCGGAATAGCGGGATCATTAGTTCCTAAAGTTGACACTCTTCCAAACCCGCTTTAGATGGTAGTATTATTCATACTCCAAAAGATAGTGAAGTTCATGGAGAGTTCTACAATTAACATAGACTGACCAATATCCAAGCTCAAAATGTATAAGTGAAGCACATGAAGCATTCTATGAAACCATACTCAAAAGATTTAAGTGAAGCTCAAAGAGCAATTCTATAAGATCATACTTAAAAGATATAAGTGAAGAACATGAAGATTTCTATAAACCAATGAAGAGATATCTCATACTATCATGGTTCTTAAAGAAAAAAAACTAAAAACACAAAGGACACAAATCATGTGAACAAAACAAAAACCGAGGTATACCGATAATTGTTGAAGAAGAAAGATGGGATGCCAACCGGGGCATCCCCAAGCTTAGATGCTTGAGTATCCTTAGAATATTTACTTGGGGTGCCTTGGGCATCCCCAAGATTGAGATCTTGCCTCTCCTTATTCTTCTCACATTGGTAACTACTCGTTCTTCGAACACTTCATCCACAAAAAACATAACAAAAACTTTGTGAGATCCGTTAGTATAATAAAGAAAATCACTAACTTTAGGTACTGTTGCAAACTCATTCCAATTTCATATTAGAACTATATCTACTGTATTCCAACTTCACCATGGTTAATACCCCCCCCCCCCCGATACTACCCATAGGTTCATCAAAATAAGCAACACACGAAAAACAGAATTTGTCTAAAACAGGACAGTCTGTAGTAATCTGAAGGTTTAGTAAACTTCTGTATCTCCAACAATTATGAAATAAATTTGAAAATTTGAATAATTTATACAGAAGTAATGTGCAAAACGTTTCAGACCCATTTTACTTTCCAGTAAAAAAATGTAAAATCATGCGCTACAGCCAAAGTTTCTGTTTTTGTTCTGCACATAGTAAACAAGCAATCTAGTCATCCTAAAACCAAAGCTTGGCACATTATTTCTATAGTACAATGGATATATAAGGGGATAATTATTTACAGAGAAACTTCCATGAAAAATTCTACATTGTTTCCGTGAGCATGAACACGAGTGCTCAAGGTCGACCCTCACTTCTTCAATGCATAACTTTCCAATCACTTCTCTTTTTGAAAAACTTTTTAGGCATGAGAGGCAAGTGTTTTTTTTGTATTTTCATTCTTTTATTATTTTTTTGGTATGTTTCACCCACAAGTAAACAGAAACAAAAAGAAAAAACAAAATCTACTTAGTGAAGAAAGCAAACAAGCACACACAAGAATATCAACCCCACGCTATTGTTCCCCAGCAACGGCGCCAGAAAAGAGCTTGATAATCCCCAGGTGCAAGGAATCATCGTAGCAATTTCCAAAGGTGGAAGTGATAAGTATGGAGTGTCAAAGCCACAAGGAGCTAAAGGTAAGATCAATATTCTCTCAAGCCCTATCTGCCACTGATACGACTCTACGTACACCGAACGTTTGCTTCCAACTAGCAACAAGAAATAAAATAGGTTGTGGGTATGAAGAGGATAACTTTGTATGATATCGGACAGCTAAAATATGAAAGTAGGTGTTGTTATCATGAAGTTAGATTATATTACTAAATATTATAAATAGCGTGTGTGGAATAATGGTGGATCGGTGTGCGGAATTGTCGTAGGCAATCATTAACAAGACCGGTAATCACTATTGCAGTTTCATATGAGGGAGAGGCATAAGCTAACATACTTTCTCTACTTGGATCATATGCACTTATGATTGGAACTCTAGCAAGCATCCACAACTACTAAATATCATTAAGGTAAAACCCAACCATAGCATTAAAGCATCAAGTCCTCTTTATTCCCATATGCAACAACCCCCTTACTCGGGTTTGTGTTTTAGTCACTCACCAACCCACTATAAGTGAATCATGAACGTATTGCAACACCCTACAACGGGAACCCCTCACGCTTGCGCGACACGGAGGGCACCATAGGACAGCATCAAAGTAAAACATACAACTCATACCAATCTAGATCATCAATCAACCCAAAGACAAAAGATATCTACTCAAAACATCGTAGGATGGCAACACATCATTGGATCATAATATGTGGCATAAAGCACCATGTTCAAGTAGGGAGAGTGGACCGCGTAAAAGAGATGAGGGTGATGATGATGATGGTTATGTTGATGTTGATGAAGACGCTCACCGCGACGATGATTCCCCTCCCGATGGCACTCCGGTGCCACCGAGAGAGAGGGGGAGAGGTTCTCCCCCTTGTGCTTCCTCCTCCATGGCCTCCCCCCTAGATGGGGAGAGGTTCTCCCTTTGGTCCTTGGCCTTCATGGAGATTATGGCCCCTTCGGGATCCTCCTCCATGCCCTTCGGTGATGATGGCCCACTCCGGCAGGGTGCCAAGGAGGGCCTAGATTGGTTTTCGGTGGCTACGGAGCCTTCTGGGGGCAGAACTCCCGATCTAGGTTAATTTTCTGATGTTTCTGTATTTATAGGAATTTTTGGCGTCGGTCTCACGTCAAGGAGGTGCCCGTGGCGTCCACGAGGCAGGGGCCCATGTCCAGTGGGGTGGGCGCGCCCCCCACCTTCGTGTATAGCCCGGGACTCTTCTGGCCCAACTCTTTTATTCTGGGGTCTTCTTTTGGTCCATAAAAAATCGTCAAAAATTGGCACGTCAATTGGACTCCGTTTGATATTCCTTTTCTGTAAAACTAAAAAACAAGGAAAAAAACATAAAGTGGCACTGGGCTCTAGGTTAATTGGGTAGTCCCAAAAACCATATAAATAGCATATAAATGCATATAAAACATCCAAGGTTGATAATATAATAGAATGAATACTTCATAAATTAAAGATACGTTGGAGACGTATCAGAAAGCATATGAGAACTTAATCTCATATGACCAGAATTCTCCCCCTCTTCATCTCATCTGGGGATACGAGTGGTTATTAGGTACCTCCACTCGTTATGGTACTAGAATTTAGTGACTCCTTTGTAATAAGTACATTTATAAGGAAGATTATTTGCAATATGTTGCAATTTTACATTACCCAAACCTCTAGTTTGGATTCTTAAGTACATGGAAAAAATTCCTACAACATTTCTTATGCATTTCATGGCATTCTATGTGGTACATTTCTTCCCCTATGCCAGAAAATGTCCTTATTGTATAAGCAGTCAGTGCACGGGCTACAAATATAGTTCCCTTGCTAGGATTAAGGTATTTGATAGGTAACAACCATAACACAGTTATTCCTCACATAGATCACAAATATATGTGAAGTCCCTTGAAATACGCTGTCGCACCCTAAGTTCCAAAGATGGGAAATACTTCACTAATTTCCACTTATAGACCGCAAGGCGACACAGTACTATGTGTTTTTTATCTTATTTAGACCAAATATGCGGCATGTGAGACTGTATGTTACCACCAACAATGTTAGCTAATCACAATTCCCTGCAATGGCCATGTAATTTGACTCTGGTTGATAAGAGATCTAGCCACACCATTTTGGGTAGATACAAGACGTACTAATTAAATATGACCATTGAAGTTCTCAAGAATCAAATTGCGGCTGTGAAACCTATGATTCGTAAATCAGTAAATGACTTGCTTGACTTAGAACCTAATAGAGAAACGGGGATGATTCGTAATACTGTGGTTGTGAAACCTATGAATGGTAGTGATATTAATGCTCTAGTGGTTGGGGCACTAGAGTGCTGGTGTGAGGATTTAGTAACCACAAGTGTGTTAGAAGAGGAGGATGCTGAGTCGGTTTCAGAAGATTATACGGCCCCACTGCAACCAGAAATGAGCCCGCAGACGGACCTCAGTTATTTTGATCAGGAGGTGGTGCATGATAAAGCAAAAACAGTCCTGGAAGAGGTAGGTTTTGCCTACATCTAGCGTTCGCAGAAGCGAGAGAATTCGGTTCAAACAAAAATTCCACGATGAGAAATGAAATGAATCTTTTGGAATAGCAGAGATCTGATAGACTTGCCTAAAAAAGGTTCCTTGCGGAAGCGTCAATAGAAAATAACTTGGACTTCTTGCCTCACTTGAAACAGGAAGGGATAATTTTAGGTCACAATTTCTAAACACCTTATCTAGTGGTGTGGATTTTGATTGGCACTATCTACCACGAAGAGGAAGATCCGGTGGGATTTTACTTGGGGTCAAGTGTGAGACGCTAGAAGTGGTGAATGTCGTGCTTGACGACTTTGTAGTCAAATGCAGGGTGTTCCAAAGTAGATGGGTTCAGGTGGGTGCTAGTCACCGTTTATGGGGCCACTCTACCGGAATTAAACCGGATTTCCTAGTTAACCTTGTGCGGGTTTGCTGGTATGAGAGGCTACCAATAATAGTTGGAGGTGACTTTAAAATCATTAGAAGGAGAGAAGAATGAATGATTATAACTTTGATGGTAGATGGTCATACATGTATAATACCATTATTGAAAGTCTGGACATGATCTAGATAGGTCTCACAAGTAGACAATTCACATGGGCCAACTCATAGCCGAATGAACCTATCAGAAGTTGGGATCGATTCATCACCAGTATTGAGTGGGAACAGAAGTTTCCTTTGGTGATGATGCATGCTTAGCAGAGAGGAATTTCAGACAACACTCCTTTGCTTGTTGACTCCGGGGAAGTGAGACATGTGGAAAACAATAAAGTCTTCTCCTTTGAACTAGCATGGTTTGAGAGAGAGGTCGAATATTGAGCAATGGCAAACTAAGATTAGCCATTTGTGGCAGTTCCTAAGGGAATGGGCTAAAATGAGAGCGGGATTTATAAGGTGGAAAAAGATAGGCGTATTCACCTTATAAATGACTTGATCTAAACGTCGAATCCATTTTACTAGATGCGGATGAAGAAGCATCTAAGACGGAGGCTCAGCAGAAATTATGTGATCTTCTGTGAGATGAAGAGATGAAATGGGCACTTAGATCCAAAGTGAGCTAGGTGGTCCAAGGGGACGACAACACTCAGTTTTTTCATTTGATTGTGAATGGAAAACACATAATGAAGAAAAATTTCCATCTAGAGCAGGATGAGGGTACAACTGTCGGACATGAGAACCTAAAATTGTACATCTCCAGCAACTATAAACAACTTTTTGGTGCTCTTGAGGACAATTTTGTGTCTCTCGACAGACACTTGGTAGGGGATATTTGTCAACTCGGGACAAACAAGAATGAGATTCTATCCACACCATTCATGGAAAAAGAGGTGTTTGAGGCGATATCTTGAATGAAGAATAACAAGGCACCAAGCTTGGATGGTTTCCCTGCAGAAATTTATAAGAAGTGCTAGCTTATTATTAAGGGTAACCTTATATCATTGTTCCATGGCTTGCTTAATGGCCAACTACATCTATTCCACCGAAACTTTGGAACAATAAGGTTGTTGCCAAAGAAAGAGGACACAGTGCGCATTAAGCAATTCAGACTGACATGTTTGCTCAATGTGAGCTTTAATTATATGCTTACTAAACTTGGTACAAACCGACTAACGCGGATTGCACATAGTGTGGTGCAACCGACTAAAATGGCTTCCATGCCAGGCTTAAACACATTAGAGGATTTGGTTGTCTTACATGAAACACTACATGAAATCCACTCGAAGAAACTAGATGGGGTGTTCTTCATAGGTGACTTTGAAAAGGCATACGATAAGGTTAAATGGTTGTTCCTCTAGCAAACCTTGCATATGAAGGGATTCAATGATTCATGGAGTAAGTAAGTCGATTACTTTGTACAAAAAGGTAGCGTCGGGATTAAAGTGAATGATGATACACTACAATAAATATGTCAACTTGTGACCCTCACTATTGGCTGCTAAAAGGACATAGTTTTTCATTTGCGACCTTTTTTGACCAAAAACAGAAGGTCAAAAGCTGGCAGTCATAAACTGAAATTAACAAACTTATGTAAAAGGTCGTTGGTTCTTCGACCAAAATTTTGGTCACTAGCAACCTCCCCAGGCCATGTACGCATCCAACTTGGCAAGCTGATGTGGCACAAGAATCAGCCCGGTCCAATTCGGTTTTCTACATGGGCCTAGCCCATTAATTCAGCCTTTATATATTTTTTCTGTCAATTTTTGGTCGACTTCATGGGCCTGGCCCGACATTGCAGCCTTTTTTTATTATTGGGCCTTGGCCTTTTCATCTAGATAATTTTAATTTCCTTTTTTATTAAATGGGTCCACCAGTCAGATGGGTCCCAGTTGTCAGGTTTGGGTCTGGTAAGTGAGTCCCATCTATCAGGCTCATATTCTTCATATTTCAACTACTATTTAACTTGGCAGACAAAAGCACACATGATACTTCAAATAAGAGCAACTAGATCATGTTGCCAATACATATGACCATGTGTAATACAGTACTTCACAAGATCTACATGTGTAACAAGCTCTATAAGTGTGATACAATACTACTTTACAAGAAAATGACGACATGCCAGACTCGCTGGACAGCCATAGTCAAGGCTGGGAACAAACAAAACGGCAACATGGTTTCCTCTGTCACCTTGTTACATGAATGAGTGAAGAATTAGAAAAATCGAGGCAAATATATTATGAACAGACCATTCAAGAAAATGACATTTATTTAGAATGATAATACAAATTGAGCTAGCTAGTACCATGATTTTTGTTCTCCAACTAGTTAAGATGAGATACCCACTCATACAAGAAAACAGATACACAATGGAAGAGATACCAAAACAGATACACAAGTTGAGATGTAGCAGGCAGATTCATCAAGTATATATCATGCTGTGTATTCATCATATAGCTGTTGAGATCCACCAATGCTCAATGCCAAAAATGTAAGATAATGGTTATGGTAAAATAGTAAACTTGCAACCAGATTTAAAACAAACAAAACAGCAAAGTGATGCCATGACCAAATGCTAACCAGAATGCTTTTAATAAAATGGATTGCTTCTAGCTGCTGTAGTAACGACATGTAGGTTCCATCAGGCCATGACCAAGTACTCCAAACCATTGCATGCTTTGCAAAATAAAATACTAGATGAATGTCACTAACAGGAGCACTAGGTGATTAATGGAACAAGACATGGCAGTGTATGTCTGAAGACAGGTGCTGCTTGCCGATGTTCTTCGCATAACTATAGGTTGACTGTCACATTAGCATTACAGAAAGAGAAAAGGAAAGTGGAAAAGACATGGCAGCTTATAGCTATGCTGAGAACATAGACAAGCAGCACCTGTCTTCAGATATTGTTGACTTGCAGCCGTAGGTATCCTTGCTTCAAGTCGGGTCCAGGAACTCTTTGTGTGCACATCAAGGCAGAATAGCAGCCTCGGTCGTCCAGCCGCACTTCGCTTGGGGTTTGTAGGTGTTTGGGTTTGGGTTTTTCCTCACATGATGATTTTCGCTCAAAGTCCTCTTAGGATGGGTTGCTCTCAAATGACAAGTGACAGTTTCTCTCGGAGCAGCCAACCAGCTAGTGGTTGTAGAGGGCGGCTATTTATAGCCTAAGGAACAGCCCGACATGATAAGACATAAATGCCCTTCAATGATATGACCGTTAGGTGGATAGATATTTTGGGACAGCTGGCGCATAGCACAGCAATGGTCGGAATTTTGAGTAGCAAAATCCTCAGGGCTATCATGCTCCTCACTGTGTAGGAAATCCGCACTGGCGAATTCCTAACTCCTCAGTCGGAACAAATTCCTCAGAGACCAGAAGAACTTCATCTCTGCCACTGAAGAATATGACTGGACTGTATGAGATTTCCAATGGCTTCACTCGAAGGGATTGGTAGGTGTAGAATTTTGAGTTGAGCATCATATGGAAAATTTTCCTTAGTATTTCCTCGACCCCCTTTAACTGTACGGTGTTTCCGATGACTCAAGAAAGAGAAAATGAAACTACGAAAACAAAAGTCTTCATGCTTCATGTTCCTCGAATGACTACCAAGTCTTCAAGGTCACACCAATTTCTTCACTTTCAAAGTCTTCAGAAAGTCTTCAGAAATCCAAAGTCTTCAGTCGAAGAACTTCATTTTTAGGGGTCGACTTTCTTTGTAAATATCAAACTCCTCATAGACTTATAGACATGTGTACACTCACAAACGCATTAGTCCCTTAACCTATAAGTCTTCAATACACCAAAATCACTAAGGGGCACTAGATGCACTTACAATCTCCCCCTTTCTGGTGATTGATGACAAGATAGGTTAAGTTCTCAACAGGGATAAGCATATGAAGTGTAAATACTGATATTGAGGAATTTGATTGCCAGATATAAAAGAACTCCCCCTGAAGATGTGCATAGTGAGGAATTTTCTTTTGAAGCAATGCACACTTGAAGAGTTGAATCATGGAGATCTCCCCCTATATCTTGTGATTTATATACGCATCTGACATATAACAGTGAAGAATTTGAAATGCATGATGAAATATGGTGACTGATGTAATTCAGCATGCGTGCATTAGCATATATGAGGAATAAGCATGCAGAAAAACATATCAAAAGTATCATAGCACCATCGGGTTTTAGTTTACAACTCGATCCAATAAAGTCTCAGAAGAACGAGAGTTGTAACTTGAAAAAAACGCCCATATAGAAAGACCCGCTTGAAGAATAACTCAAAATTCTCCCCCTTTGTCATCAACTTACCAAAAGGATCGAATATGAGGACTAACGCCCCTGAAGAATATCAAGTTGATGAAGGAGCGCCAGCGTTGTTGGGGTCGTTTGTCGTAGTAGGGCCTGCCGCAGTGTCATTCAAGTCTTCATTCTCATCAGTGTCGCACGATGAAGAATATGAGCTGGCCACCAAGGAAGGAACCTTGACCTTCTTGAATTTCTTCGGTGGAGGTGCATACCAGTCAAAATCTTCCTTGAGACCCATTTTCTTCAGATCGTCTTCACCATACAGATGTGACAGAACGGCCCAGGTGCGACCGAAGACTTCATGGAGGTTGTAATGGTTTTTATTCACTACATTGTGTGTAGCAGTCATGTTATGAAGAAATGAACCAAACTGACGCTTAACCCATTTATGATTTCGATCCACCTTCTGGTGAAGACTAAGAAGAAGCTCACGGTCAGTCATCACACGAGGAGAAGTGGCTTGAGGAGTAGACTTGGGTGCATTGGCAGAGTCATGTGCGGCAGATTCATCATTAGTGGAATAAGAGGCAGCTTTGCGAAACTGTCCATCCAATGGATGAATGCCTTCATATATTACAGCTGGTGCCTTGCCCTCTTTATCAACTGAGGAATAGGTCTGCTTGAGGACTTCAATCGGGGGCAAGTAGCTGAGGTGATTCTGAAAATCAGCTTTGTAGTTGAGTGAAGACCTTGTCCTGAGGAATCTCATAATCCAAGGTGCATAAGGCTTCAGCTCAAACGGAGACAGTGCAACATTTGCCAGAGTCCTCATAAAGAAATCGTGATAATTGACAGGACTGCCATGAATGATATTGAATATCAGATTCTTCATGATGCCAACAATTTCCTCATCAGATGAGTCGTGGCCTTCGATAGGACTCATTGTCCTCGTAAGAATACGATAGACAGTTCTGGGCACATAAAGTAATTCCTTCACGAGGAATTTGGTTCGTGGGGCTTGACCTGGCTTCAAAGGTTTCATCAGAACTTGCATGTAGTGATTTGTAAGCTCAGGTTCACTTTAGATGCAACGAGCTTCTTCATGGGAGGACTGAGTGGTAAGGCACGAAGCAATTCAATAGCTGGTGCTGTGTAGTGAGTGTTCTCAGACATCTAGTCCAGCACCCATGAATTCACATCTTCAGAATCTCCTATGATGTGCAGCGTCGCATAAAATTGAAGAATCAGTTCTTCATTCCAATCACAGATGCCAGAGCAAAAGTTTAACAGTCCAGCATCCTGAAGAACACCGAGGACTGGCACGAAACATGATAGAGATTCCATATCCACGTGAGGAATGTGCTCATGGTAGAATATTTTCTCTTTGTTGAACAGCACTAAGGAATAGAAATTGGCTTGACTAGAAGTCCAGAAACGCCTCTTCCTAATGTGAGCAGAGTTATAAGGCTTGTAGTCTTCGAAGAAAACATGCTTGCCGAAGAAATCATCAGCCTTGAACTTTTGCTTGCATGAGAATGGAATACTTTGGCTTGGGCAGAGGAGTGTTAGTGAGTTGCATCACGACCTCAGGAATCGCTCAATGAGTTGCATCACGACCTCACGAATCGCAATCTCAGGTTCTTCAGGCTGAGGAATTTATGGTTCCTCTTCAGTGGCAGTCTGTGTCTTCAGATGTTCAGCGGCAGTAGTTTCTTCAGCACTAGTGGCTGGAATTTCCTCATGTACAAATGAAGTGGGGTGAGTTTCTTTAGAGCCCATTTGAATAGTTTGTGCGGGGGACTGAGGTATTTGCTGCAACGGTGTGAACATTGGAGAGTTTGGATGTTGACTTTCCCAGAATTCATCACTCATCATGCGTGTGGAGCAGCCAACATCCACATCTTCATCTTCCATTTCTTCAATGCCAACCTCTTCAGCTGTGAACTGAGGCATAGACGAGGAGATAACATGTGTTGAAGGGATCGTATCCACTTCAATTTCTTCATCAATCTACTCTGATGAAGCAGCAGAATGATTTTCTTCATCAGATCCGCTAGGGATCTCATATTCTTCAGCAAAAGGTACAAGGTCCTTTGATGGCATGGTTGAGATTGGAACGGCATCAATGGGATTCGCAAATGAACTGGTCAAAGGCTTCATCTTCTTTGGAGCTAAAGAATCTGAAGTAGCTGATGCTTTCCTTTTCTTCACTGTTGCATGCTCTGCAGCCTTGGTTTTCTTCACATCTGATGCAGATGGAAGGATCGGAGTTGGTGTTGGCACAAGAGGAGCAGAGGAATCAGGTTGATTTTCTTCAGGCACAACTGATGTAGTTGCCCTGATTTTTTTCAGTTTCTTCAGGCGCACCACTGGTGGATGCCCTGGCAATCTCTTCAGCGGCTGGAATGCAGTCATCAGCCCTCGAACTCACATTTTCTTCAGCAGCCTGATTTTCATCAGCGGTGCTGGCATGTTCTTCAATCGGCTGAGCAGATGCTTCAGCCTAACTTCCTGTTGCGTTGGGGCACCAACATTGGAAGTGAAGTTATCCGCAAGTTTCACAAAACGAACCTTGGCTCCAAGTCAATCAGCATGGTATGCATCAAATTCATCACTGAGTTTCTTGATCTCAGATTGAGTAGTGACAAGTTCTTCAGTTGTCATAGAGACAACGTTTTTCTTCAGATAACGCTCCTTTTTGTACTGCTCTTTCTTGATCTACCTGGCCTTTTCATATTTCCATTTTTCTTCTTGGATGAAATGGGTCAGCATATGACTTTGGACAGGAGTCAACTTGAAATCAGGCATGGGAGTGTTGGGGTCCTTGTGCCAAACGTCAATGTATTCAAGGATCAACTTGGGATCCAAAAGCAGTGACACATCTGTTCCCTTGGCTCTAGTGGCCCTGACTTGCCTATCTCTGATGATTTCAGCAAGTTCATCATCATCAACTTCGTCATCTTTAGACGGCACTTGGAAGGCGACCGGCTTCTTCTGAGGACTAGGGCGAGGACCTCGTCCAGAAGTGGCCTTTGTCTTTAGTAGAGAGGGCCCCGTTGAGGAATTTGGTGCAGCTGAGGAACTAGCTGAAGCTCCTGAGGCAATTGAGATGCCAGTAGTCCGTTGGCACATGGCGAGATGCACGGGTGCAAAGGACTTTGTCGGAGCGGCCGAAGACTTTCGTGGAGGAGCTGAGGACTTTTGAGGAACAGGAGCAGCATGAGGAATTTGCCGTGAGGGCTTTGAGGATTCTGACCATGAGGGCACTGCTGAGGAACTTGGCCTGGAGGGCACTGTTGGTGAAGCACTTGGCTTACGCGCAGACTTCTTTGACATAGCCTTCTTCGGCTTGACAGCAGAAGCCTCAGCAGAGGCAGCAGCAGCAGAGTCTTCATTGAATTTTCTCACTGCTTCTCTGGCTTGCTTAGCCAACTTGGCTTGGCGCTTGGCCCATTCATCAGGATAGTCCTCACCACGCTTGAGGCTGGTGGGATCAGCTATTTGGCCAGGTGCCAATGGAGGTCTCGGGCATGGAGGATTGAGTGCGAATTTCTTCATGTACTTAGGAGTAACATACCTGTACTCCCTCCACTCTCTTGCCCATCTCCTCTCTATTTTCTGAATGCGCACCTTGCGTTGATTTTTCTCTTCCTCAGGAGGTGTGCAGTACCCAGCATATATATCATCAGGGATCTCAAATGCTGTGTTGACCTCAGCCCGCTTTCCTCCTTTCTGTGGCTTCTTACCGTCAGCCATTTTCTTCAGTTGAGGAATTTGAACAATTGAATTTTCTGAAGAAGTATCCAACTTTTCTTCGAGGAATGCTGCACATGAGTTAAGTTGATGAGAACCTAGTGATTCAGCAGCTAACATGAGTACCTGTGAACAGAGTGTAGTTGCGAGGAATTTGGAGAGGTCATATGTGTTCTCAGAAGGTTTTATTAAGAACAAGTTTGAGGAATTTGACCAGATGAGTCTTGAATAATTTTACTAAGCGTTCTTTGTCTTAGGTTCCAGAGATGTGTAGATCAAAAATCCACACATTTGAGGAATCTTGAAGAAAAACATAGCTTAGAGAAACGAATCAAGAACAGATGATATGTGAGGTGTTTTAGTGTGTGAAGATATGAAGAAAACACCTTTGAAGATTTTGTAGATAATCATTCGAATCAACGAGGGTAGTAAAAGTCACTTTTAATTACCCTGGATGAAGAACACAATGAACAGTGAGGTGGAGACGTGAAGTTCGTCTATGTAGATCTTCCACACCCTAACTCGGCGGAGGAAGACAGCTACGGTGGCGGCGGAGTGAAGATTTCCGCAGCCGGCGTGAGTACGGCGGCGATGAGGTAGAGGCAGTGAAGCTCTTCCTCACCGACGATGATGAAGTAGCGGCGGCGCTAGGGTTTGAGAAGCTCGAGCTAGAGAGAGGTCGAGCGGAGTAAAGGAAGTGAGGAAGGGGAAGAGGGGTATTTATAGCCACGGTGAAAAACTGTTCGCCCAAAGAAATTGGACGAACGTGCCCCTGACCCTTCTCATTCACATGACATGTGTCACCCGCGTACTGAAAGGTGGAGATCGTCTATGATCGTGGGTGAATGGATAAGTGTATCGTGGGATGCGGAACGGTTTGAGAAGCAAAGTCGAAAATTTAGATAAGATAGGTTTTAAAGTTCCGTTCGCAATTTCTTCAGCTGACAAGGACACAGTGAAGATTTTGAACGAGTTTCAAATAGAACGCACATGAAGAATTTATGAATAGATTGGGTTGAGTTTAGCATAGAGGGGGAAGGGTCCGATCACATTCACTTAGCAGAAAAATCAACTTATATATATATAGCCAATGAAGAAAAACGATGGAAACAATGAAGACAATGCAAAGTTGAAGAATATGAATAATTGAGGAGTTTCAACTTTTGGTGGTGGCGTGACCCACCGTATAAGGATGATGATTTCATACACCGCGTACAATTATCGTAGGGTTTTGAGAATCAAATTCTTCGTTAATTTCTTCACACTAAGAGTGCTATTCTTCATTGATTTGAAGAAAAACGTTTCTTCATGTGTTGCACATCTAAGTCATCAATTTTGCATAAGTATTAGGATGAGTGTCCTTTTCAAAGAACATTCAAAGATTCTAGGATATTTAGCTCACACCGCAACTTGCTAAATCTCTTCTCATCCAAGGGCTTTGTGAAGATATCGTCTAGCTGTTCTTCAGTCTTCACATGCTCAATAGAAATGTCGCCCTTCAACACATGATCACAAAGAAAATGATGACGAATCTGAATGTGCTTAGTCTTCGAGTGCTGAACTGGGTTGTGAGCAATCTTGATGGCATTCTCATTGTGACAGAAGAGAGGCACATTCTTCATGTTGACGTCGTAGTTCTTGAGAGTTTGCTTCATCCATAGCAATTGAGCGCAGCAAGAACCAGTGGCAATGTACTCAGCTTCAGCAGTAGACAGTGATACGCAGTTCTGTTTCTTCGAGGACCAACAGACCAAAGATCGTTCGAGGAAATGACATGTACTAGATGTTGACTTGCGATCCACACGATCACCAGCATAGTCAGAGTCAAAGTATCCAACGAGATCAAAAGCCGAGCCCTTGGGGTACCATAATCCAAGTGTTGGTGTGTGAGCTAGATATCGAAGAATATGCTTCACAACCTTATGGTGTGATTCCTTTGGTGCAGCTTGAAATCGGGCACACATGCAAACACTGAGCATTATATCTGACCTAGATGCACATAAGTACAATAAAGAACCAATCATGGAGCGGTATACCTTATGATCGAAGTCAATACCATTTTCATCAGTGCACAGATGACCATTTGTGGGCATAGGAATTTTGACACCTTTGCAATCTTGCATGCTGAATTTCCTCAGTACATCCTTGAGGTATTTCTCTTGAGATATGAATATGCCATTGCATTTTTGACGAATTTGAAGACCTAGGAAGAATTTCAACTCTCCAATCATAGAAATTTGATATTCTTCACTCATCATATCGGCAAATTCATCACTATAACGTTGGTCAGTATAGCCAAAGATAATATCATCAACATATATTTGGCACACAAACAATTCACCATCATAAGATTTAGTGAAAAGAGTAGGGTCGAGTGAACCGGGTTTGAAGCCTTTCTTCATGAAGAATTCCTTCAAGGTATCATACCACGCCCGTGGGGCCTGCTTGAGGCCATAGAGGGCCTTGTTGAGTCTGAAGACTTTGTCAGGATTCTTTGGATCTTCAAAACCTGGGGGTTGAGCAACATATACTTCTTCCTCAAGCTTACCATTGAGGAATGCACTTTTCACATCCATTTGATATAAAGTGATATCATGATGGTTAGCATAAGAAAGTAATATGCGAATAGCCTCAAGTCTAGCAACGGGTGCAAAAGTTTCATCGAAGTTAATTCCTTCAACCTGTGTGTAGCCTTGAGCTACGAGCCGTGCCTTATTCCTCACCACAAGGCCATTTTCATCTTGCTTGTTGCGGTGGATCCACTTTGTGCCAATGATATTGTGCTTGCGACGATCTGGATGTTTGACCAGTTCCCAGACATTGTTGAGCTCGAACTGATGTAATTCTTCTTGCATGGCCTGAATCCACTCAGGCTCCAGAAATGCTTCATCTACCTTAGTGGGCTGTGTGATAGAGAAAAAAGCATAGTGCCCACAAAAGTTAGATAAATGTGAAGCTTTTGAGCGTGTGAGAGGACCTGGCGCTTTGATGTCATTGATGATCTTTTCAACTTGCACTTCTTTTGCAATGCGAGGATGAGCTGGTTGTCGTTGAGGAATTTGATCAGCATTCTCTTCAGCACCATTTTCTTCAGTATTTTCTTCAGGTGCATTAGCTCGATGTTCTTCATCTTCTGGAATGAATTCTTCAGCAGATTCTTCAGTAGGAATGGCATCCTCAGTAGCCTTGAACTTGATAGTTTCCTCAGGTGCTGGTTCATCTATCACAGTAGGTAGGTGCTCTTTTTGTGAGCCATTAGTTTCATCGAACCGCACATCTACAGTTTCAACAACCTTGTGAAGAACGTTGTTAAAGACTCTGTAGGTGTGCGAGTCCTTTCCGTAACCAAGCATAAAACCTTCATGTGCTTTCGGTGCAAATTTTGAGTTGTGATGAGGATCTCTAATCCAACATTTAGCACCGAAGACTTTGAAATAACTTAAATTGTGTTTCTTATCAGTGAGGAGTTCATAGGCAGTCTTCTTGAAGAATTTATGAAGATATAATCTGTTGATGATGTGGCACGCAGTATCAATTGCCTCAGTCCAGAAACGACGAGGTGTTTTGTATTCATCAAGCATAGTGCGAGCCATCTCAGCAAGAGTCCTGTTCTTGCGCTCCACGACGTCGTTCTGCTAAGGAGTGTAAGGAGCAGATAACTCATGAGTAATACCAAGTTCATCAAGATAGTCATCGAGACCAGAATTCTTGAACTCAGTGCCATTGTCACTTCTGATGTGCTTAATCTTCACACCAGAGTTGGTTGAAGCCCTCGAGGAAAATCATTTGATGACTTCCTGCACTTCATGTTTGTAAGTAACAAGGTGTACCCATGTGTAACGAGAGTAATCATCAACAATAACAAAGCCAAATTGAGATGCTTCATTTGAAACAGTAGAATAATGATTAGGATCGAAGAGATCCATGTGAAGCAATTCAAATGGGCGAGTGGTGGTCATGATAGACTTTGCTGGATGCTTGGCCTTTGTCATCTTCCCAGCTTCACAGGCTCCGCATAGGTGATCCTTGAGGAATTTGACATTCTGGATGCCAATGACATGCTTCGCAAGCGTGTGCAAATTCCTCATGCCTGCATGACCAAGTCGTCGATGCCCGAGCCATCCTTCTGAAGTTTTTTCAAGTAGACACATGGCTGGTTGTGGTCCTGTAGAGAAATCAACAATATACAGGTCTTCTCTCCTAAAGCCTTCGAAGACTTTGGAATTGTCAGCTTCCATAACCACAACACAACAGTACTTGCCAAAGACAACAACCATATCAAGATCACAAAGCATTGAGACAGACATAAGGTTGTATCCTAAGGACTCAACAAGCATGACTTTGTCCATGTGTCGATCCTTTCTGATCGCAACCTTACCTAGACCCAATACCTGACTTTTTCCTTTGTCGGCAAAAATGATATGCTTCAGATGCGACGGAGATAATGGAGCATCCATCAATAGATTCTTGTCACCAGTCATGTGATTTGTACATCCACTATCGAGGACCCACTCAGTGGCTTTGGGTTGATCATCCTGCAGATGAATTAGTGCAGCTTACAAACTCATATACTTCATAAGTGAAGAATATGACATCAATTCGTTAGATCAATTTCATCAAGCAAAAAGAACAGATAAAGCAGTATGAGGACGTGAGAAATGAAAGTTCATTTCTTCATGATTAGCCTGCGTCCTTTCAGGCATTCTTAGGTCTCCAACAAATTCTTCAGACGATTGCGTACGCCTGGAGACCTGACCCTGCAAAAGAGATTAGTTATTTTTCTTCACCACCCACATCTGAAGGGGTGGCAAAAAGTTCATCACTCTGCGAGCTCCATACGAGGAGGATGGCATAGAAGCCAGTACATTTCGTTTCACATAAGAGGGGTTAGAGTAAGCATAAGAGTAGGCAGAGAAATTCTTTTAGGACTTATCGACATAATGATTTGAAGAATAATGCACATATCCATAATCCTTAGATCTTCCCTGCGAAACAGACGGGTTAGCACGATGATGTTCATTATGAAGACTTTGATCCTTTTGAGGAATATGATCCATGTGAAGAGTTTGGTCCGTATGAGGACTTGGATCCATATGAAGAATTTTATCTGGGGTTCCTATTTTTCACAGGTGGTGTCATGATGACATTCACCTGAAGATTTTCAAGGCATCTTTTGGGAACCCAGATTTTCTTCATAAGGGAACCGTTCCTGCAGTTAGTGCCAACATATCTAGCAAATAATTCACCATTCTGATTTTTGAACAGTTTATAGTTGGAGTCAAATGACTCATCATCAGAACGAGGAGATTCACATGCAAATCCAGATAAGTTAGATGGATCAACTGGAGGTCCCTTTGCAGCAACCCATGTAGTTTTGGGGTACTGCTCAGGCTTCCAATATGTACCATCAGCATTGAGTTTCCTCTCAAAAGCAATACCCTCTTTCCTAGGGTTCCTGTTGAGGATCTGCTTTTTAAGCACATCACAAAGAGTCTGAAGCCCTTTGAGGCTTTTGTACATGCCTGTCATGTACAATTCCTTCAGCCCTACATAGTCAGTGATACTAGCAATGTGCTCAGATGAGGAATTAGTGATAGCAGAGGCATGTGAAAAAATTTGAAGCATTAGCAACATTTGAACATTCAGGTGAAGAATTAGCAGGTTCACGTTCAATGCACTTCAAGCATGGAGGAACAAATTCTTCCTGAGAAGCGCTGATTTGTTGAGCAAGTAATGAATCGCGCTCCTTCTGAAGATCTTCATAACTCACTGTTAGCTTCTCAAGATCTTGCTTTCTTTGAAGAAATTAATAAGAAAGCTTCTCATGATCAGATAAGAGAGTGTTATGATGACCTTAAAGATTGTCAAACCTAGTCTGAAGTCTCTGAAGATTTTCAGTCAAGGCTTTAGTGCAATCCATTTCTTCACCCAACATAACATCACTTTTGTCTAGCATGTTTTGAACCTTTTCAAGAGCCCTTTGTTGTTTTACAGCAATCTTAGCAAGTTTAGAATAGATGGGCTTAAGGTTTTCATCAGATTCATTATCATAGATTCATAGGGGGTATATTTGAGTACCTTGGCACCCTTTGCCATGAAGCAATAGGTGGGAGCGTAGACATCATTGCCTTCATCAGCCTTGTTGGTGAGGTCATTTTTTTCAGTGTTGAAGATAGACTTGTTGACGAATGCAGTAGCGAGAGCTAGGCTCGCCACTCCGGATTCGGACTCCTCAGATGACTCCTCTTCCTCATTTTCTTCAGATTCAGCCTCAAAGTCCATTTCCTTACCAATGAATGCCCTAGCCTTCTTGGAGCTGCTCTTCTTGTCATATGAAGACTTTGAGGATTTTGATGATGAAGATTTTGTGGATTTCTTCTTTTTGTTCGCATCATCAGAACTGTAATCCTTGTATTTCTTGTTCTTTGATTCCTTTTCCCACTAAGGACAATCTTAAATGTAATGTCCAGGTTTATTGCATTTGTGACAGAGCCTCCTCTTGTACTCACTGGATGAGGAATCATTGCTCCTTGAGGGTCTTCCAAGGCGACCACGTCTTGAGAATTTTGGAACTTCTTCACAAGCAGAGCTAGATCATGGCTTAGTTCTTCAGGATCACCAAGGCTGCTACCAGAGTCTTCATCCTCGGACTCAGATACTGCCTTGGCCTTCAGTGCACGTGATCTGCCATAGCTCGAACCGTAGAGATCTCTTTTTTCAGCAAGTTGGAACTCATGAGTATTTAGCCTCTCGAGAATATCAGCGGGATCAAGTGACTTGTAATCAGCACGTTCTTGTATCATCAATGCCAGAGTGTCAAATGATGAATCAAGCGATCTCAGCAATTTCTACACCACCTCATGGTCGGTGATGTCAGTGGCACCAAGTGCTTGAAGCTCATTTGAGATGTCAGTGAGGCGATCGAAGGTTTGTTGAACATTTTCATTGTCAAGTCTTTTGAAGCGGCTGAGGAGATTGTGAAGAACATCAACTCGAGAGTCACGCTGTGTTCAGACTCCTTCATTCACTTTGGACAACCTGTCCCAGATAAGCTTTGCTGTCTCCAAAGCACTCACTCTGCCATACTGTCCTTTGCTCAGATGGCCACATATGATATTCTTCGCTTGAGAGTCGAGTTGCTTGAATCTCTTCACATCAGCATCATTCAGAGAAGGTGTGACTGAGGGAACACCATTTTCCACAACATACCAGAGATCGTTGTCAATTGCCTCAAGATGCATTCGCATCTTATTCTTCCAGTATGGGTAGTCCGTCCCATCGAAAGTAGGACACCCAGCAGAGACCTTGATCATACCTGCGGTAGACATAACTAATACTCCAGGCGGTTAAACCAAAATCACACAGAACAGGGGAGTACCTAGCTCTGATACCAATTGAAAGTGTGTTATATCGACTAGAGGGGGTGAATAGGCGATTTTTATGAAATTCTTCATTGAGTAATTTGCCGGTGAGGAAATTCCTTAGCGAAGAACTACTAGCAGCGGAATAAGCACTCAAAAGTAAACGTAACAGAATACAAGCATAGTCATCATGATGAAATGAAGACAGGCACAGAATACAGGAAGCGTAAGCACAGGATAACACAGGATGAAGACAAACAGACTGAAGAAATTGAACTGAGGAAATTGAGAAAGTCTTCAGTCAAAGTCTTCAAACACAAATATGAACAAAGCCACAACACAGTTATGAGGAAATGAAAGAGTTGAGGGAATAGAACCAGTCAGCTTGGTGAAGACAATGATTTGGTAGACCAGTTCCAACTAATGTCTCAGTTGTACGTCTGGTTGGAGCGGCTGAGTATTTAAACTCGAGGACACACGGTCCCGAACACTCAGTCCTGAACACGCAGCACAGGACACCAAGTCCACACCATATTCTCCTTGAACTAAGGTCACACAAACCTCGTCCAATCACTCGTGGTAAGTCTTCAGGTGACTTCCGAACCTTCACAAACTTGGTCACTCGGCGATCCACAATTCCTCTTGGATGCTCTAGACCATGACGCCTAACCGTCTGGAAGAAGCATAGTCTTTAAAGGTAACAAGCGTCGGATCCATGCAGGATCAATCTCTTCAGTGATGCTCAATCACTTGGGGTTTGTAGGTGTTTGGGTTTGGGTTTTTCCTCACTTGATGATTTTCGCTCAAAGTCCTCGAAGGATGGGTTGCTCTCAAATGACAAGTGTCAGTTTCTTTCGGAGCAGCCAACCAGCTAGTGGTTGTAGGGGGCGGCTATTTATAGCCTAGGGAGAAGCCCGACATGATAAGACATAAATGCCCTTCAATGGTATGACCGTTAGGTGGATAGATATTTTGGGACAGCTAACGCATAGCACAACAACGGTCGGAATTTTGAGTAGCAAAATCCTCAGGGCTATCATGTTCCTCACTGTGTAGGAAATCCGCACCGGCGAATTCTTAGCTCCTCAGTCAGAACAAATTCCTCAGAGACCAGAAGAACTTCGTCTCTGTCACTGAAGAATATGACTGGACTGTATGAGATTTCCAATGGCTTCACTCGAAGGGATTGGTAGGTGTATAATTTTGTGTTGAGCATCACATGAAAAATTTTCCTTATTATTTTCTCGACCCCCTTTAACAGGACGGTGCTTGCTATGACTCAAGAAAGAGAAAATGAAACTACGAAAACAAAAGTCTTCACGCTTCATGTTCCTCGAATGAATACCAAGTCTTCAAGGTCACACCAATTTCTTCACTTTCAAAGTCTTCAGAAAATCTACAGAAATCCAAAGTCTTCAGTCGAAGAACTTCATTTTTATGGGTCGACTTTCTCTGTAAATAGCAAACTCCTCATAAACTTATATACCTATGTACACTCACAAACGCATTAGTCCCTTAACCTATAAGTCTTCAATACACCAAAATCACTAAGGGGCACTAGATGCACTTATAGAGATTGTTAAGATTAATTAACTAAATGTTAATTAAGTTTAATCCCCACTCTTCCACTTTGGCGACCGCACGACGGTTGCTCCTGGAGGGTTGTGTCTTCACCCAGAAGGCACCTTTTCACATGCTATATATGTAACCAATCTAATGGAATAAAGAGTTGGTTGAATCATTTGTTGTCTTTTTTGATTCTCTCTAGATTAGAGCAATTCTATCGGTGACGGCGTACAGCGAAAGAAAAGGGCCATGCCCGAGATGGCGGTTACGCAAGCACAGAGGAAGTGAACGAGAGAATGAAGAAGGGCATTGGCATCCATCGATCCAAATTTCTCTTTATGGAACGTGAATCAACAAAAGGTACGATTCCTCGCTTCATTACCATCTTCGCTGGACTGGTGGTGGCGTTCATCGCCATCTTGCCATCAGCGTCTGGCCTCGACCCCGCGCTGGACTGGGCGACCGGAACCACCGGCTTCGCCTCCCGCGACGGAAACGCACATCCGTTCAGATCGGCGGCGCCGGCCCTCTACAGGGTCGCCCTCCGGCATGCGCGTCATGAGCGGCTCCTCCAACACCGCAGTCGTCGATGTTGATGCAGTCGCGCCAAGCGCCCCCGCCACCCGTCCGCGCCCGCGCCATACCCGTGGCTGGGCCCGCGCGCCAAGTTGTGGCCAGCAGCGCCAGGCCGTGGCCGCCCTCGCGTGCGCCCGCCCTACGCCAGGCCTCGCCCTGCCCGTGCCGAGGCGGTGCCCTCGCCGCACACAGGCACTCATCGGCGCCTCGTGGCCTCTGCCTCCACAGCGCCAAGCAGCCGCAGCCCGCCGTCGACCAGCCACACTGCCCGTGAGAGAACTTGGGGCCCTGCGGCGCTCGGGCCGTGCCTGGCATCCGCCTCCCCCGGCGACTCCTCTTATGAGGAATAGCGCGGCTGGAGTTCCTCCCGTCACCCGTGATGTGGGCGACCGGCCGTAGGTGCCTCCGAGGAAGAGCGCGGCTGGAGTCCCTCCGGTCTTAATCTTGGATTAAGGATCGAATCTACTCCTTCTGTGGATATCCCTGTCTGCTCTTCCTTATCCATTCAGTTGACCAGGCTGCACCTGGCTGGGCTGCCCTACGTGTCCTATTTGCATGCGGTTGAGCCACCAGGTGCTCATGCTAATTTGCAGTATTTTGCTTAATTTCTTGTATTTTTAGCTTTTTAACAGATTAGTTCTCCAACAACTATTGCTACTTATTAGCATTTGTCATGTTTAGGCCAGATCTGCATTTAAATCATCTTCTATTGAATTTTAAAATTTCCAGAGATACATGGTTGTTAATGCCTGGCATGTTCTTTACTGATACAACGACATTGTTTTACGACTGAGATTAAATTTTCTCGCACAACAATGTTGATCTGCGATTGAGAAATTTTTCTCGCAAAACAATCTCATTGCGATTGAGATTAATTTTCTCTCGCAAAATATTAATTCACTTTGCTGAATTATCTTACTATTTGATACAAGAGCTTATTTTAATTTGAGATCTACACAATTCAAGTTCTCACTTGAACATCAAGTTTACAACATCATTACTATTCATTACATATTTCCGTTGAGTACGATGTATTCCGAAATATATGTATCTCCATGTTCGCTACATGTCGAGATTAATATGTCTATTTGCAATTAAGATTTTCAATTTCTTGCAAATACATATGCAAAATTCAAGGTGTCATCCTTAGCAATTTGAGATTCACACTAATGATTTCGAGCCATCTTCTTGAAATCTATTAATTTTGCAACATTAAGTGTATTTATATTACGCAATCTGTAATATAAATAAATTACCGGTTTTTCACCGGGGATGTTATGTTCTATGTGTTTACCACATTGACATTCTTCATGAACATGTCACAGCGGTCGAGATTGATTTCTCCCACACAACAAACTTGTAAATTTTTGACAATAACATCTCCCTCATTATATTAGGAAAACACAAGGTAATGAGTTGGATCTACTGCCCATCTGCAGACTATCTCTATTACTGTGAGATCTGTATGATCTTCAATGTGTTATATTCCCACAATTGAGGTTGAGCATTTTCAAGTTATACACTTGAGTCAAATTTTTGCGTTCTTATTACAAAACCATGATGGTTTTTAATTTACTTCTTGTAAATTAATTATCTCTGACTCGCCCCTAATTTGAGGCTCTTGCCCTCAATGGCCACAACTTACTTAAGCGGGTCGTGGACATTAAGATCACTCTTGCATCCCATAGCATAGCGCATACAACCCAAGCCACACCACCGCGACGCAAAGGACCATAAGGGTAATGGTTTGAAACTCACTTCAAACCCTCAACCTGACACCATCAAGCTGTCATGAGACACTATGAGCATGGAGAGCATGATGGTTGAATATGCATCAACCGACATGTTTGGAGACTATACATTTAGTCCCTTAGTCTCCTTAGTGATCTATTTATTTATGTCCATTTATGATGTTCTAATGAGAACATGATTATTGTTGTCATCATATATTGTAGATCACAATATATTGTATTAGCACTTTGATGCAAATTCATTTGTATGTATTCTATATATCTAACAGTGATTTTCTTAAGAATCTTCATGTCTATATATAGATTTCTATGGGAGTCAATCTGATGAGAAATGATATGTGCCTTGTGGACATATGCACCACAAACTCTATAATCAGGGAAATCCAATGTTTCCACTCTCATTGAGGGAAAGGTGATATTTTAAAATCGCTAGACGCGACGAGGTATTTGTTGGCTCAACTCGAGTCATATTTACTATCCCTGTGGGTACTCGAGTAACGTCGGGATGCTTCACTGCTTCCCAAGTTTAACTCGTACCCTACCAAGCTATAGAGATATTCGTCAAAATGGTTTCCATAGCGAAACTTACTGACAAGAAAGAAAAATGCATTCTCTTTACAATATGCAACGGATATGGCAAGCACATTCTCTATGTATCATCTGGATTGTACCACACATACTACAAAACCCGTAGCACATGTTGCGCTCAAGATAGTTTTCCAAAATTTCTTATACATGAAAAACTTGGCATACTCGCCTTGGTCATTGAGACATTGAGTTGAAACTGACTATCAACAATTCCAATAGTTTATGATTATTATGATGCTAAATTCTAACACCATTTGGATTTTAGGTGCACTACAAGTGACACAGGGAAGCTAATTTTAAGGCTCGCACACCTTAAAGTCTACGCTGAACCACTTAGACTCCTTGAATGCATCAAGTTGAGGTAAGTGGCTCTTCCCATCCATTGACTAGACTATTCAAGTATCCCATGGTTATAAAAGACATATCTACGTGATGGTCTTAAGTGTGTCCTTTACTCACACGAAACCATTTGCTCATTATCCTGACATCGATTTCAAGCAAATTGAATGGATAACATTGTAGAATTCTTCTTGAGTTCCTTCTCTATGGACCTTGGATTGAAGTTTAGCAATTTTTCCTAATGTCTAGACTTAAAATGGTTTGATAGAATCCTATCCAAAGAGTTAAGCTCATTACATTATCTTTACTTTGAAATTGCAACTTGCCAACTTTACGTTGGAGTCATGTAGTTTTACACCTTCATGACAGAACTGCATAATATTATTCCCCTCTATCTTTGATATGTGGATATCTAGCAAGTATTTCCTATCTGCGGTAATTCGGTTTCATACCAATATCACCACCCAGCATACATCATTGGCCTCTCAACGTATAGTTAGGATCTATGTGAGGAATAACTGTATTTTCGTCAATACCTCAAGCCCCTCGCATGGGGAGTTATTTAAGGCCAGTATGCTAATTCAATGAGGAACATTTCCAGGCATTAGGGGGAGATTTCAAGTACCATAAAGAATGCCAGGAAATTAATGGAATGCTCAACACATTTCTGCCTCAAGTCCACGTACTCAAAGATCTGAACCATGCGTTCAGAAGATTTGCAACACATTGCAAATAACCTGCCAGATTCTTTTACTGACTATAAAGGTGTCATACAATCCTACAATCCTGAAAAATATGTCGGAAAGAGTGTAGGTACCAACTAAAACCACTCAACTCCCCGTTCAAATCAACAAGAGGAGAATTACGACAATAGTACATCAGGATTCAGCTTCTTGCAAGCAAGGATATCAAGGCATGTGAATCAGTAAATGCAAGTCAACTTCACGTTGATAGACACCTGATGGGTTGTATACACCTAGTGGACGGGAAACCTCCACCAACCCAGGTCATAGTGCACAAAATGACCGAGACATCAGAATACCCGACTCAATCGCATTGGGGAATCGCGAGCAGTCACTATGGGTAAAGATATTTCCATCAACTATATATTGATATATAGATTCTGGAGAAACATATGACCAGAAGTCTACAATTGTCGACATACATTTCTCAACTAGATTGAAAAACCTTTCAAGTGATTCAGAGGGTATTGTGAACAACACTCGAACTGAACTCAAGCAAAGGGTATAATCTAGGTAGAAATGATCTTGCTCAATAATGCAAAGGTATTCATAAGCAATACCTAGACCAGTTTTCTTCTGGAAATAGAATTGAGAACAAGGAGGTGGTGAAACAAAGAGCAAGTATTGTAGCACAAGGGTTCATGCAGATACCCAACTATTCTCCAGAGGTGGAATCTCTTTCCGATAATTTATATCATTGCCAGTTCAAAATCATTTATCTCTGCGGTTGATAGATGTAGTGATTACATATCCATGTAGATGACTAGATTCAGACATTGATGGTTCCCGGCGGAACCTCAATTTTGAATCGAAGTACAAAATGCAACATACATCATGTAAAGTCAATAAGTCACGATATGACTTATTATTATTGTCGGTACATTTGGTACAACCGACGTAGTGAGTTCCTTATTCACATGGATTACTCCTACAATGATGATTATTCATGTTTGTGTGTCTGCAATGACGACACATGTAATCATCTAAATGACGGAGTTTAAAATGAAGGATTTGGGTGAACCAAAATACCGCTTCGTACTACAACTTGAGCACCTTCATACATTATGATATACTATGTTGTCTATATCCAAAATATATTGGAGAAATTTATTATGGACAAATCTTATCCATCCATAACTTTCATGGTAGTTCATTCTCTAGACATAGGGAAAGAACTATTTAGACCTAGCGATGATGGAATGACATATTGGAACTCAACGTTCCATAATGCCATTGGATCCACCAAACACAAATTGGTTGGTACTCAAGAATATCTTTTGATATTTCCAAGGCATCAAACATCTTGTCCTGGTTTTTCAGTTTCAGAAAAATGTGAACATAGATATCATTGGATACATCTATCAGATCCCCACTATGGCAGATCATAGACAAGTTTAGTGTTCCTACTAGGTGTGGTAGCCCCTTCATAAAAAGTCTTCGAAACAGACCTCATGGCTACATCCACCAACCATTATCTCAATGATAATGTTTGTTGTGTTGCCCGGATGCAAACAGGTTACATAATAAGCAATATCGCTATATTGCATATGTTGCAAGTCAAATCATGCGACTGATTTGTTCACCAAGTCTCTACCAACTTATACATTCCAGAAATATGTTCATGGAGTTGGTATTTGACGACTTCGGAATATACAAGAATCAGGGGGAGTATCTTCCTGAATTGTTCCTGTTAAAATCATCATATTATACTCTTTTTTCCTTCATGAGTTTACTTTATAGGTTCTCATAAAGGTTTTTAATGAGATAATATCAACACAAGACCATATGTCATATTTTCTGTTTTCCCCACCGAGGTTTTTAAGAAAGTATATGTGACATATTTATTGTCCTTTAAACTCTATGAGTTTTCTCGTACTGAGTTAAAAGAGATAATAACCATTATATGTTGCATCATTTTCTCTTTATTTTCCCACTGGGTTTTTGAAAGAGTTTTAGCAACATATTAAACACCTATCTTCTCATATTTATCCCATGTGGTTGGGCGGCATAGATGGCCGGTGGAGGAGTGATGCCGAATCTACCATGGAAGGAACGTAGACATGGACAGGGAGGGACGACCAGGGCACCGCCGTCTTGATGACGCAGGAATCATACTTGCAAGGGGAGCGTAGCTCCAGATAATCCCGGAGTGCCGCGGAGGCGAGCCTGATCAGCGGTCGGAGGAGCACATGGCGTGTAGATGGGATCCCAGTCGGTGCTCACTAAGGGAAAATAATTCTGAAGGAGGGGTCGATTGGTTGCCGCTTGCTTAAGATGAGTAACGGCGGAGGGGAGAAAAGAAAGAAAATATGCGATGGGAAGGGGAGACGATTGCACTGGGATTGCACTGGGCGTTAATACGATTGCATTCATAGCGGGTAGCGGTGCGCACGTTAGAGGGTGGGTGGAGATTATCGCGGCTGTAGGGTGGGCATCGCGCTACAGCTGATCCAATGGATAACGCAGGGGTGCCATGGGAAAGCAAAACGTTATTTCCATGATGACGTGGGAACAATTTTCACTGAGGTGGTATGATTGATGACGTGGATAGCTTGTATGTTTAGATAAATATATTGGTGGAGATGAATCTCTTAGGTATATAGAATTTGGTATACAATTTTATTTCAGCTTTCCTTAAAGATTAATATATTGTTATTGTTAAGCATGGTTTTGGGTACCGGGCGGTAAATTCGGTTACCGCCCGGTAACTGCGTTTCTCGCCACCCCCCCCCCCCCCCCCCCCCCCCCAGAAACGTATGCCCCGAGCGATTTTTTTTGAAATTTTTCGAATTTTTTGAATTTTAACTCTAATAGTTAGGTTAGATATGTTAGGAGCTTGAAGAAAACACACAGGCAGGTGTGGCGTACTGGTTAGCGTGGGTAGCTTTGTTATATTACTTGAGGTCTTCGGTTCGACTGTCGTAGTTGTTTTTCTTTTTTCAATCTTTAGGATAAAAATAATATGTTGTAAAAATAAACGATGCTGGCGGGATTCGATCAAGCAACCTCAAGGCAGAGAGAAGCACATATACGAAGTAACCACTGCCCCAGATGATGGTTGCTGAAAAAATTGAATCCAGAGCTTATTTATAGACCATAAAAAATTTTGAATTCAAAATTCAAATTCAAATTTCGTCCGAAATTTTCCCGGGATTTGGCGGTTACCGTGGTAACCGAGAATTTCGGTGCCCCACGAGAAAAAATGTGCACTCGGGATCCAAATCCTTGTTGTTAAGCATCGATCACGATCAGTAGTTTAGGGTGTCTCATGTTTTTTCCTTTTTGGAAATGATCTAGATCTATTATCAAAGTTTATCCAAAGTACAAAGCATCTCAAACACAATATAAAAAATAAATCAAGATTCCAAGTCCACTGAACAACCGCCAAAACGAGCCGCCGACGCGTCACCGTTGCCGCTCCCCTACAGGAGCCGGCTTGAACTTGTGGATGACAACTAAAAAGACTTTGTGCACGTATCCTTCAGAACCAGCGCCCTGGAACTGTAATCTTCGCCATCGAACCCTTGCATAGATACGAAAACACCAAATCTTGCCACAGGACGAGAAACTCTAACCTCACGGCTCAAGGATATGACGGGAATCTACGCTGGAGCTTCGTCGAGTAGCTGGACAAACTCGAGGAGGGTCGTAGCATGAAAGGCAAACTCAAAAAGTAGCACTGCCATCTGCACGAGCGCCGCACCTGTGAGGACTAAAGAATCTCAAAATAAACTACTAATCAAAGTGGAGCCATCGGGATTCCCCTCCTAGCCACCCGCCGCCGAAGTGGCAAGCGGAGAGTCAACGAATCCACGGGCTCGCCGATAAAGTTTGGAGGAAAGAGTTGGCCCTAGCCATGTAGGGTGTATCATGTTATGTTAGGTGTGGCGACTCCTGCTAACTTGTTTGGTGTTGGATTAATGCCAAGTGAGTAAGTGACATTCTCTGGGATCGCATTTTTCTTATCACGTGCTTGTAGAAGGACTTTTTCCATTTGTGACTTTAGTATTTATATAAAGGGAGCGAAGAAAGCCTGTTTCGAGCAAGCACGACAACCTATCATTTTTGTACAACTAATTTCTTGTGATTGAGATTCGGTGCCCGCGAATGCTGACCAAAGCGACTCGCGGTCTTTTTTTTGTTGGGACCACACTGAAATGTCCTTGCAGCCCATGCATCTCCGTTCGAGGGTTCCTCGTGAGAGATGGCGTGCGATGCATGGCACGCCTCCACTCATCGCCACCGTATACATAAAACCGAGTGCAGCTGGAAATTTGTCTCGGGTGTATGCAACGGAGGAAATGTACCCGATGCCACACGAGAGGCCGGAGGGGTGAGCAGCGACAGTGAACCCCACGCTGCCGAAACGCGCTATTAAATCGCCCCCGCCCCCTTCCCCTCGTCACACACAGACACAAACTACTTGCTCTCTCTTGCAGATCCACTGATCTCCGAGGCTCCAAGGGACAGAGGCCATGGATAACAAGACGGCGGCGGCGGGGGTTCTGAACAACTGGTCCTGTGGCCCGAGCGAAGACCAGTTGGACAAGTTCGGTGCGGAGACCAGGCACCCAGCAACGGGGAGGAACACGACCTCCGAGGTACTCCATCGTTTTTTTTTGTACTCCTTTGTTCTGCTACACATACGTTTTCCCCGAGGTAATTCCATCTTATTGGATTAATATTCAGATCTGAATGTTCTAGTGATACATGAACTCGAGCCACGTCAAACACTATGTTGGAAAAGTACGGATATAAGTTATTATATGTCACGTAGTATATGTAAAATGGGGCATCCATTTGATAATTTGTACAGTTTCGATAATCCATTATATGTGCAGTTTCGATAACCTCTACACCATAGAGATGCTAAGATACATCAATCTATGTCTTCTCTTACCCGCAAAAAAAAAAAACCTATGCCTTCTTTTGAGCCACTATTAAACATGCATTAAAAATAATTGCGGGGAGTTAAATGTGCATTAATGTATGACGTATTTTAAGCCATCAATTAATTCTCTCTTCATCCTAAATTACTTGTTGCTCAAATAGATGTATCTAGCACTAAAATCCATTTAAGCGACAAGTAATTTGGGACGGCTGGAGTATGAATCAAATTGTGGCTTCGTGGAGACCTCTAGTGAATCAGTATTAATTATTTTGGACTTCTATTGACTCACTCTTTAATATAAATTAAATTTCGCCTTCCTTTGACTGAATCTTCATGATTTGAGTTCTTTGAAATAGGATCAAGTATTATGAATACCTCCAGAAAATAAAAGGACATATAATTTTTGAATCTAATGACAGACATTTCTTGAATGATGAGGCCCATGGGTACGAAAAAGTGTTGATACGTTCCATTTTAATGCCCTGTTAATGTAAACCATGATAACTAGTACTAACTAGGTGAAGAGCCTTGCTAACGTCAAGTATATTTTTTGCCTATAGATTTGCATTGGTTATTAGCGCCAAAAGTAGTTGTATCAATAGAAACCTTAAAAAGTCATAATTCTACTCATTGGTACAATGCTTGGCACACATGGAAAGTGTTACTGCACGAAAAAGTTAGTTGGTGCACGGAAACCTTCACAATGTGAAATGTGTTACTAGATGTAATGTGTTCATTCATGAGCATTTTCTTGATATGTGTTTTGACTTTTGTTATTTATATTGGTATGAACGACGCATTCACTATTTCATTTAATATATTATTTTTTAATCCTGAAATATTTTACATAATCACAAATAGACATGCACTGATTGTTAAATAAATGACATGATTTTGCGGGCATCAAAGTTTTTTTAAGTTAAGAAGAGTCTACTTTGAATATTAATACCTGATTTATTGTTGTAATCTCCAGAACTTTGTTGAAATTTCACTGAAAATGAGAAGCCTGATAATCTCACTTTCAACGAAATAGGTACCTCCCTTGAATTGTTCGCGGACTTCATTAGACAACCTTGAAGTTCTATGGGACTGCGACAGCTCCCACAGGGAAAAAGATTACGGTGAGGGATGGTCCACCGATGAGGAGATCATTGATCAGCTATGGGAGGCTCCGACAAAGATAACCCCATTATCCAAGAAGAAGAAAGTAGAGTGGCAATATATGGACAACTTCAACAATGAGTTCCGAGGACCAGACTGTAAAGTGTCTGGGCTAATGAAGCAAGCATGCCGGCATGCCAAAATATCAGGACAAGAATCATCTTCTGCAGACTATCTATCAAGCATGTACTTCCAACTCCTTCGCAAGAATATAAAGCAGCAAGAGCAACCAATGACGATCACAAGGAGTCCATCATGGATCCCTACCGCAGTGTGGACATGATATACCACTTTATGAGAGATTGTGATGAGAAGCTCGAGAATCTCCATAAAAAAGTCATGGTGCTTTGTCAAGCCGTCAAGAAGAAAGTAGAGTGGCAATATGTGGAGAACTTCACTGATGAGTTGCCTGGACCAGACTGTAAAGTGTCTGGGCTACCGAAGCAACCATGCAGGCAAGACAAAATGTCAGGAGAAAGGCCCTCGTCTGCAACACAATCTATCAAGCATGTACTTCCAACTCCTTCCCAAGAATATAAAGTAGCAAGAGCAACCAATCAAGATCAGATGGGGTCCATCATAGATCTTTACCGCAGTGTGGACATGCTATACCACTTTATAAGAGATTGTGATGAGAAGTTCGAGTATCTCCAAAAAACAGTCGTGGTGCTTGGTCAAGCCGTCGGCAACTCTGCACTGCCACCACCATCCAAGGATCAAGTGTAATTTATGGCATTCGGCACATCCCAAGCTTGGTGGAGGTTTGCCTCAGCAATCGTGCGTGCCTATTTACTTTATCTTGCAGAAACGATGTCTCTCTTTAGTACCTGCATCTTTATTTTCTGATTATTTTTTATTTTTCAAGTGTGCTAGCGTCTGCCTAGAAAAATTATATGGTTGTATTCATTGAGTGAAACATAATAATGATATATTTGTGTGTTGGACATCAGCTTAAACCTTGTCATGTAATATCTTAGACTGGCAACTCTCTTTAGCTCGTCTTCGATTAGCAGGTCATTGACTTTCCAACATCAGGAGCTTGTAGGATGACGCCATTAGAGCTTCTCTAACCAATCCCTTATTACTCCCCAAATTTGCTCCTCTAAAAAATTGTGGTTTCTAACCAAACCCCTAACACTTAACTCCTTAAAAAATTGAACACCAATTCATGCAAATTTTGATTGAAACTAGTCCATCAAACTTGATTCGAACTCGATTCAAACAGTAGCATAAATTATATTTACAGAATTACAAACAAAGTATAAACTAAGATTTCATAAAAACCAAAAAAACTAGTTGATGCCAGACTCAGCGAAGATTCTCTCTCATTCCTCATCACTGCCATGGTCGCCACCTCCCTAGCCCACTCCGTCCCCTGACTCGGAGCCGTCGGCATCGCTGGAGCAAAGATCAATGACCGACGCACTAGACGGCTCGATTCGTCGATCATCCGCAACTCCTAGAGCTCGAACTACCAATGCTTTTCCTCGACGCGATCCGGATACCGGCAGCGGTGCTCCTGAAGTAAATGTAACCTAGAGGCAATAATAAAGTTGTTATTTATATTTCCTTATATCATGATAAATATTTATTATTCATGCTAGAATTGTATTAACCAGAAACATGATACATGTGTGAATACATAGACCAAACAAAGTGTCCCTAGTAAGCCTCTACTAGTCTAACTCATTAATCAAAGATGGTTAAGTTTCCTAACCATAGACATGTGTTGTCATTTGATGAACGGGATCACATCATTAGGAGAATGATGTGATGGACAAGACCCATCTGTTAGCTTAGCATAATGATCATTAAGTTTTATTGATATTGCTTTCTTAGTGACTTATACATAT
This sequence comes from Triticum monococcum, assembly GCA_034509565.1. Classification (NCBI taxonomy): domain Eukaryota; kingdom Viridiplantae; phylum Streptophyta; class Magnoliopsida; order Poales; family Poaceae; genus Triticum; species Triticum monococcum. The sequence goes on along the minus strand of CM067847.1, from coordinate 739,360,274 downwards.
TCCTTTGACTATGAGATTATGCAATTCCCGAATACCGGAGGAATACCTTGTGTGCTATCAAACATCACAACGTAACTGGGTGATCATAAAGATGCTCTACAGGTATCTCTGAAGGTGTTTGTTGGGTTGGCATAGATCGAGATTAGGATTTGTCACTTCGAGTATCGGAGAGGTATCTCTGGGCCCTCTCGGTAATGCACATCATGATAAGCCTTGCAAGCAATGTGACTAATGAGTTAGTTACAGGATGATGCATTAGGGAACGAGTAAAGAGACTTGCCGGTAACGAAATTGAACTAGGTATGAAGATACCGAAGATCGAATCTTGGGCAAGTAACATACCGATGACAAAGGGAATGACATATGTTGTCATTGTGGTTTGAACGATAAAGATGTTCGTAGAATATGTAGGAACCAATATGAGCATCCAGGTTCCGCTGTTGGTTATTGATCGGAGATGTGTCTCGGTCATGTCTACATAGTTCTCGAACTCGTAGGATCCGCACGCTTAATGTTCGATGACGATTTGTATTATGAGTTATGTGTTTTTGGTGACCCGAGATTTTTTGGAGTCCTGGATGAGATCACGGACATGACGAGGAGACTCGAAATGGTCGATAGGTAAAGATTGATATATTGGATGATAGTATTCGGACATCAGAATTTTTCCGGAGTGTTTCGGGTATTTATCGGAGTACCGGGAGGTTACCGGAACCCCCCGGGGAAAGTTATGGGCCACTTGGGCCTTGGGGGGGAGGCACACTATCCCACAAGGGGCTGGCGCGCCCCCCACTTGGAAGGGGTGCGAATTGGAGTGGGTGAGGGAGACCTGGATTAGCGGGTCCCCGGGCGTCCGGGCTATGTGATATGGGCCGGACTGATGGGCCAAGAAGATACAAGATCAAAGGCCTTTCCCATGTCCGGATGGGGCTCTCCTTTGCGTGGATGGCAAGCTTGGTGTTCGGATGTGAAGATTCCTTTCTCTATAAACTGACTCTGTACAACCTTAGGCCCCTCCGGTGTCTATATAAACTGGAGGGTTTAGTCTGTAGAGGCAATCATAATCATACAGGCTAGACATCTAGGGTTTAGCCATTATGATCTCGAGGTAGATCAACTCTTGTAACCCATATACTCATCAAAGTCAATCAAGTAGGAAGTAGGGTATTACCTGCATCAAGAGGGCCCGAACCTGGGTAAACATCGTGTCCCCTGTGTCCTGTAACCTTCGATCCTCAGATGCACAGTTCGGGACCCCCTACCCGAGATCGGCCGGTTTTGACGCTGACATTGGTGCATTCATTGAGAGTTCCTCTGTGTTGTCGATAGAAGGTTCGATGGCTCGTTCAATCATCTACAACGATGCCGTCTCTGGGGAGACTTTCCTCCCCAGCCAAATTTTCGTATTCGGCGGCTTCACACTGTGTGCCAACTTGACTGGCCATCTAGAGAAGATCGACAGCTACGCCCCTGGTCATTAGATCAGTTTTGGAAATCTGAACTATGTCGCTGATATCCGAGGAGACTTGATCTTCGAAGGGTTCGCGGCCCCGACCGCCGCTCTGGCCTTAGATCCAGAGCAAACTACCAGGTCCGAAGACGGGAGTTTAGAGCCCGCCGGACTCCCTGCAATTATGCAATTTGCTACCAGAGATCTGGAGGGGACTACGCCATCGGCAAATCCGAAGACAAACCGGGCTCCCCTTGTCGCTAAAGTGCCAGACTCCCCCTCGGACTCGAGATCCGAATTCTCGAGGTTCGCGTCAAGCGAGCGTGGCTAGGAGGCTATCGCCCTGCCGCCCCCACGGACTCTCGCTTCACTGTCCAAACCTCGCTCCTAAACGAGGCTCTGGACTTAATGTGATCCCTCGCCACTATAGAGGAATCGCTTCCGAATTGCACCCAGCCCGGACTAGGGGCTGAGAGCGGGGAATTTTACGTCCTACCCACCACCCACTTCATAGACACTGTTGAAGACTTAATCGACATGCTGGACTACGCCTCCGAAGACATCGATGGCATGGACGATGATGCCGGAGATGAACAAGGCCAAGACCCTCCGTTTACCAGACGTTGTACGGCCACCTCCACATACGATGTGTACATGGTAGACACACCCAAAGAGGATGACGACGACAAGAAGGATTCGGTTGAGGACAAGCCTGCCGAAGCACCTCCAAAGAGTCGACGTCAGCGGCGCCACTCAAAATCGCGTCACGAAAAAGACAGGAATACCGGCACCGAAGACGATAACACTCCGGAGAATGCCGAAGACCCCGAAGCCCCTGTCGAGCTAACATCCGAACAGGATGATTGGGAGGATGGGCATGTTAACCCTGACAATCCTGTCGGGAACGAGGACTCGTAGGATAGTAACTACCTACCGATCTCCGAAGAGGATGTGAGCCTCGGTGAGGAAGACTTCATCGTGCCAGAGGAACCCCTCGAACAAGAACGCTTTAAGCGCTGGCTAATCGCCACTGCGAGAAGCCTAAAAAAGAAGCAGGAGCAACTCCAAGCCGATCAGGATACGCTCAATGGCAGATGGACTAAAGTCCTAGCAGCCGAGGAATATGGCCTCGAGCGCCCAACTGATACGTCTCCGTCGTATCTATAATTTTTTATTGTTCCATGCCAATATTATTGAACTTTCATATACTTTTGGGAACTTTTTATACTATTTTTTGGGACTAACATATTGATCCAGTGCCCAGTGACAGTTCCTGTTTGTTGCATGTTTTTTGTTTCGCAGAATATCCATATCAAATAGAGTCCAAACGGGATAAAAACTGACGGAGATTTTTTTTGGAATATATATGATTTTTGGGAAGAAAAATCCATGCGAGACGGTGCCCGAGGTGGCCACGAGGCAGGGGGCACGCCCCTGACCCTCGTGGGCCACCCGTAAGGCGGTTTATGCCTTCTTCGGCCGCAAGAAAGCTAATTTTCGGGAAAAAATCACGGCGAAGGTTTCGGTCCAATCGGAGTTACGGATCTCCATATATACCCGAAATGGTGAAAGTGCACCAGAACAGAACGCAGAAATAGATAGAGACAGAGAGACAGATCCAATCTTGGAGGGGCTCTCGCCCCTCCCACGCCATGGAGGCCATGGACCAGAGGGGGAACCCTTCTCCCATCTAGGGAGGAGGTTAAGGAAGAAGAAGAAGGAGGGGGCTCTCTCCCCCTCGCTTCCGGTGGCACCGGAGTGCCACCGGGGGCCATCATCATCACCACGATCTACACCAACACCTCCGCCATCTTCACCAACATCTCCATCACCTTCCCCCCTCTATCTACAGCGGTCCACTCTCCCGCAACCCGATGTATCCTCTACTTGAACATGGTGCTTTATGCTTCATATTATTATCCAATGATGTGTTTACATCCTATGATGTCTGAGAAGATTTTTGTTATCCTATCGGTGGTTGATGAATTGCTATGACTGATTTAATCTTCTTGTGGTTATGTTGCTGTCCTTTGGTGCCCATCATATGATGGCGCGCGTGGATCACACCCTAGGGTTAGTTGTATGTTGATAGGACTATGTATTGGAGGGCAAGAGTGACAGAAGCTTCAACGTAGCATAGAAATTGATGCATACGGGATTGAAGGGGGATCAATATATCTTAATGCTATGGTTGGGTTTTACCTTAATAAACATTAGTAGTTGCGGATGCTTGCTAATAGTTCCAATCATAAGTACATAGAATTCCAAGTCAGGGATGACATACTAGCAGTGGCCTCTCCCACATAATACTTGCTATCGGTCTAGTAAAGTAGTCAATTGCTTAGGGGCAATTTCGCAACTCCTACCACCACTTTTCCACACTCGCTATATTTACTTTATTGTTTCTTTATCTAAACAGCCCCTACTTTTTATTTACGTACTCTTTATTATCTTGCAAACCTATCCAATAACACCTATAAAGTACTTCTGGTTTCATACTTGTTCTAGGTAAAGCGAACGTCAAGCGTGCGTAGAGTTGTATCAGTGGTCGATAGAACTTGAGGGAATATTTGTTCTACCTTTAGCTCCTCGTTGGGTTCGACACTCTTACTTATCAAAAACTCTTGCGATCCCCTATACTTGTGGGTTATCAAGACCTTTTGCTGGCACCGTTGCCGGGGAGCAATAGCGTGGGGTGAATATTCTCGTGTGTGCTTGTTTGCTTTATCACTAAGTAATTTTTATTTGTTGTTCTTAGTTGTTTTCTATCTTTAGTTATGGGTAGGAAACGTAAAATACCAAAAAAAATAGTTGTACCTACTAAACCAATGGTTGAAGAACCACTCAAAATCTATCACACTGCTGAAGCTTATTACTTGGATCATCTTCGATCCCTATGTGCTCGTGTTGAAACCCCAACTAGCTTAGTTGAGGGCAAATCTTTAGATGAGCATGCTTATTATGTGCGACACTGAATATCTGAAAAGGGGAAAACTTTACTGGATCAAATTCATCGTTTGCAATGCTATGCTTGGAATTTATGTGAAATATATTATTATACTTGTTGTTCTGAAGACCCTAAGAAACAACTTCCCTACCAATGTTTGTTTAGTGATAATGGAATCGTATCTTCATATGCTAAGGGTGTTTATAGTTACTATGATGTTCAACAAATTGAAGAATTTGTTGCTTTTAAGGGTGCTTACGAAATTGCTTCTTTGATTGAAAAGTATGATGCTACTCTTTACAAATCTGAAAATGTTGCCATACTTAAATATTGCTATGATAATTATGCTTCTAATGCCTATGTTGAACCATATATTGAGGACTACTCCGCTGTCCAAGAAGAGACTAATATTTTGCAGGGGTCTATGGAAGAAGAAATTGATGAAACTGTGAGCTCATTGGATGAAAAAGATGAGGAAGAGAGTGAAGAACAAAAGGAGGAAGAGCGGATTAGCTACCCGTGCCCACCTTCTAATGAGAGTAACTCTTCAACTCATACAATGTTTAATTTCCCTTCGTGCTTACCGGAGGATGATTGCTATGATGATTGTTATGATCCCGTTGATTCTTTTGAAATATCCCTTTTTGATGATGCTTGCTATGCTTGTGGCCAAGATGCCAATATGAATTATGCTTATGGAAATGAACTTGCTATAGTTCCTTATGTTAAATATGAAATTGTTGCTATTGCACCCACACATGATAGTCCTATTATCTTTTTGGATTCTCCCGACTACACTATATCGGAGAAGTTTGCCCTTATTAAGGATTACATTGATGGGTTGCGTTTTACTACTGCACATGATGATTTTGATGAATATAATATGCATGTGCTTGCTGATCCTACTTGCAATTATTATGAGAGAGGAACTATATCGCCACCTCTCTATGTTTCCAATACGATAAAATTGCAAGAAACTGTTTATACTATGTATTAGCCTTTACTATGTGTGCATGAATTGTTCTTTTATGACATGCCGATGCATAGGAAGAGAGTTAGACTTCGTCATTACTTGATATATTTTGCTTTGTGCTCACTACTAAATGCCAAATCATTGCTAATTAAAATTGGCTCTGATATACCTTGGGATCCGGGTGGATCCATTACTTGAGCACTATATGCCTAGCTTAATAGCTTTAAAGAAAGCGCAGCCAGGAAGACAACCCGGAAGTTTTAGAGAGTCATTTATTTCTGTTGTGTGCTTTTATAAAGTTTAGAAATAAAAATAATGTGCCAAGGTTTGCCTTTAGGATGTTTACATTTGCTTGATGGTTTGTACGGTGCAGGACAGAAACTCTGTCTGTAGTGTGCGATTTTACATTTTTAGCTGGAATGTCAAATGGTTCTGATTATTTTTGCAATGTATTCCTATACAAATTGTTTATTTTTCCTAATTTTGGAAGAATTTTTCAAGTATCATAAGTATGGTGAATGTTCAGATTATTACAGACTGTTCTGTTTTAGACGGATTCTATTTTTGATGCATAGTTTGCTTGTTTTGATGAAACTATCGATTTATATCAGTGGATTAAGCCATGAAAAAGTTATATTACAGTAGACACAATGCAAAAATAAAATATGAATTGGTTTGCAACAGTACTTAGAGTAGTGATTTGCTTTATTATACTAACGGATCTTACCGAGTTTTGTGTTGAAGTTTTGTGTGGATGAAGTGTTCCATGATCGAGAAGGTCTCGATGTGAGAAGAAGGAAGAGAGGCAAGAGCTCAAGCTTGGGGATGCCCGAGGCACCCCAAGTAAATATTCAAGGAGACTCAAGCGTCTATGTTTGGGGATGCCCCGGAAGGCATCCCCTCTTTCTTCAACAAGTATCGGTATGTTTTCGGATTCGTTTCGTTCATGCGATATGTGCAATTTTGGATCGTCTTTTGCATCTAGTTTTCATTTTTATTTTTATGCACCATGCTGGTATGAGATAGTCCTTGGTTGATTTATAGAATGCTCTTTGCACTTCACTTATATCTTTTGAGTATGGCTTTATAGAATGCTTCATGTACTTCACTTATATCATTTGAAGTTTGGATTGCCTGTTTCTCTTTACATAGACAACCGCCATTTGTAGAATGCTCTTTTGCTTCACTTATATTTGTTAGAGCGTGGGCATATCTTTTGTAGAAATAACTAAACTCTCCTTCTTCACTTGTATCTATTTAGAGAGATGACAGGAATTGTTCATTCACATGGTTAGTCATAAAATCCTACATAAAACTTGTAGATCACTGAATATGATATGTTTGATTCCTTGCAATAGTTTTGCGATATAAAGATGGTGATATTAGAGTCATGCTAGTGGGTGGTTGTGAATTGTAGAAATACTTGTGTTGAGGTTTGTGATTCCCGTAGCATGCACGTATGGTGAAACGTTATGTGACGAAGTTGGAGCATGAGGTATTTATTGATTGTCTTCCTTATGAGTGGCGGTCGGGGACGAGCGATGGTCTTTTCCTACCAATCTATCCCCCTAGGAGCATGCGCGTGGTACTTTGTTTCGATGACTAATAGATTTTTGCAATAATTATGTGAGTTCTTTATGACTAATGTTGAGTCCATGGATTATATGCACTCTCATCCTTCCACCATTTCTAGCATCTCTAGTACTGCGCAACTTTCGCCGGTACCATAAACCCACCTTATATCTTCCTCAAAACAGCCACCATACCTACCTATCATGGCATTTCCATAGCCATTCCGAGATATATTGCCATGCAACTTTCATCATCATCATATACATGACTTGAGAATTCATTGTCATATTGCTTTGCATGATCGTAAGATAGCTAGCATGATGTTTTCATGGCTTGGCCGTTTTTTATGTCATTGTGCTACGCTAGATCATTGCACATCCCGGTACACCGCCAGAGGCATTCATATAGAGTCATATCCTTGTTCTAGATATCGAGTTGTAATATTGAGTTGTAAGTAAATAAAAGTGTGATGATCATCATTATTAGAACATTGTCCCATGTGAGGTTATCAAAATAAAAGTGGCCAAAGAAGCCCCACAAAAAAAGAGAGAGGCCAAAGAAGCCTACAAAAAAACAAAAAAATGAGAGAAAAAGAGAGAAGGGGCAATGTTACTATCCTTTTACCACACTTGTGCTTCAAAGTAGCACCATGTTCTTCATATAGAGAGTCACTTGAGTTATCACTTTCATATACTAGTGGGAATTTTCATTATAGAACTTGGCTTGTATATTCCAAGGATGGGCTTCCTCAAATGCCCTAGGTCTACATGAGCAAGCAAGTTGGATGCACACCCACTTAGTTTCAGTTTGAGCTTTCATATACTTATAGCTCTAGTGCATCCGTTGCATGGCAATCCCTACTCACTCACATTGATATCTATTGATGAGCATCTCCATAGCCCGTTGATACGCCTAGTTGATGTGAGAATATCTTCTCCTTTTTGCCTTCTCCACAACCATCACTCTATTCCACCTATATTGCTATGTCCATGGCTCACGCTCATGTATTGCGTGAAAGTTGAAAAGGTTTGAGAACGTAAAAAGTATGAAACAATTGCTTGGCTTGTCATCGGGGCTGTGCATGATGTGAGTATGTTGTGTGAAGAAGATGGAGCATAACCAGACTATATGATTTTGTAGGGATAACTTTCTTTGGCCTTGTTATTTTGAAAAGACATGATTGCTTTATTAGTAGGCTTGAAGTATTATTGTTTTCATGTCAAATGATAGACTATTGCTTTGAATCACTCGTATCTTAATATTCATACCATGATTAGATTACATGATCATGATTATGCTAGGTAGCATTCCACATCAAAAATTATCTTTTTTATCATTTACCTACCCAAGGACGAGCAGGAATTAAGCTTAGGGATGCTGATATGTCTCCGTCGTATCTATAAATTTTGATTGTTCCATGCCAATATTATTGAACTTTCATATACTTTTGGGAACTTTTTATACTATTTTTTGGGACTAACATATTGATCCAGTGCCCAGTGACAGTTCCTGTTTGTTGCATGTTTTTTGTTTCACAGAATATCCATATCAAACGGAGTCCAAATGGGATAAAAACTGACAGAGATTTTTTTGGAATATATATGATTTTTGGGAGGAAAAATCCATGCGAGATGGTGCCCGAGGTGGCCACGAGGCAGGGGGCGCGCCCCTGACCCTCGTGGGCCACCCGTAAGGCGGTTGATGCCCTTCTTCAGCCCCAAGAAAGCTAATTTTCGGGGAAGAAATCACGGCCTAGGTTTCGGTCCAATCGGAGTTACGGATCTCCATATATACCCGAAATGTTGAAAGTGCACCAGAACAGAACGCAGAAACAGATAGAGACAGAGAGACAGATCCAATCTCGGAGGGGCTCTCGCCCCTCCCACGCCATGGAGGCCATGGACCAGAGGGGAAACCCTTCTCCCATCTAGGGAGGAGGTCAAGGAAGAAGAAGAAGGAGGGGGCTCTCTCCCCCTCGCTTCCGGTGGCACCGGAGTGCCACCGGGGGCCATCATCATCACCGCGATCTACACCAACACCTCCGCCATCTTCACCAACATCTCCATCACCTTCCCCCCTCTATCTACAACGGTCCACTCTCCTGCAACCTGCTGTACCCTCTACTTGAACATGGTGCTTTATGCTTCATATTATTATCCAATGATGTGTTGCCATCCTATGATGTCTGAGTAGATTTTCGTTGTCCTATCGGTGATTAAGGAATTGCTATGATTGACTTAATTTGCTTGTGGTTATGTTGTTGTCCTTTGGTGCCCATCATATGATTATGCGCGTGGATCACACCCTAGGGTTAGTTGTATGTTGATAGGACTATGTATTGGAGGGAAAGAGTGACAGAAGCTTCAACCTAGCATAGAAATTGATGCATACGGGATTGAAGGGGGACCAATATATCTTAATGCTATGGTTGGGTTTTACCTTAATGAACATTAGTAGTTGCGGATGCTTGCTAATAGTTCCAATCATAAGTGCATAGAATTCCAAGTCAGGGATGACATGCTAGTAGTGGCCTCTCCCACATAATACTTGCTATCGGTCTAGTAAAGTAGTCAATTGCTTAGGGGCAATTTCGCAACTCCTACCACCACTTTTCCACACTCGCTATATTTACTTTATTGTTTCTTTATCTAAACAGCCCCTACTTTTTATTTATGTACTCTTTATTATCTTGCAAACCTATCCAATAACACCTACAAAATACTTCTAGTTTCATACTTGTTCTAGGTAATGCGAACGTCAAGCGTGCGTAGAGTTGTATCGGTGGTCGATAGAACTTGAGGGAATATTTGTTCTACCTTTAGCTCCTTGTTGGATTCGACACTCTTACTTATCGAAAACTGTTGCGATCCTCTATACTTATGGGTTATCACCAACCAAGATCTACCGGAAGCGCAAGCTGCTGCCACAATTCGACGACGAGGCCCTTGAGCCAATACCGCCAAAGTATAAACCCGCTAACGAACCTAACCGACCACCACATGGACGGGACAGACCAACCACTTACACCGAAAACCAGCCCACGCCACCTTGCCGTCGAGGTAGGGAGGCAGCGGCCCCGGGCTACCTATGACCTACGCAAGGACCTGAACAATAGAGCTAGTCAGACAAGATCAATCTATGGTTGAAGGGGGCATGCTCCAACATGAGAGGATGGCCATCAGGCCTGGCGCGACAAGCACAACCTCACCCGGGCCGAAAACTGCATTCGGACTTCATCCGAACTGCGTCGCGACATCGCCCGATACAGAGGCGCCGCACACCCCTTATGCTTCACCGATGATGTGATGGGGCACCAGTTCCCTGAAGGGTTTAAACCCGTGAATATTTAATCATACGATGGTACTACAGATCCTGTAGTATGGATCGAAGATTTTCTTCTCCATATTCACATGGCCCGCGGTGATGATCTCCATGCCATCAAATACCTCCCGCTAAAATTAAGGGGACCAGCACAGCACTGGTTAAATAGCCTCCCAGAAAACTCTATTGGAAGCTGGGAAGATTTGGAGGATGCCTTTAGAGACAACTTCAAAGGAACCTATGTTCGGCCTTCAGACGCCGATGACCTTAGTCACATAGTCCAGGAACCCGTAGAATCAGCCCGGAAGCTATGGACCAGGTTCTTAATTAGAAAGAACCAAATTGTGGACTCTCCAGACGCCGAAGCCCTCGCGGCCTTTAAGCACAGCGTCCGAGACGAGTGGCTCGCCCGACACCTCGGCCAAGAAAAATCAAAGTCCATGGCAGCCCTTACTGCACTTATGACCCTCTTTTGCATAGGAGAAGATAGCTGGCTAGCTTGCAAACGCAACAGCACCAGCTACTGTGGCACCTCCAAAGCCAGGGATGGCAATGGCAAGCCACGACGCAACAAACACAAGCGTCAAAGTGATAATCCCCAAGTGCATGGAATCATCGTAGCAATATCCAAAGGTGGAAGTGATAAGTATGTAATTTCGAACCCACAAAGAGCTAAAGGTAAGATCAATATTCTCTCAAGCCCTATCTGCCACTGACACGACTCTACGTACACTGAACATTTGCTTCCAACTAGAAACGAGAAATAAAAATACATTGTGGGTATGAAGAGGATAACTTTGCATGATATCGGAGAGATAAAATATAAAAGTAGGGGCTGTTATCATAAAGTTAGAATATATTACTAAATATTATAAATAACGAGTGTGGAATAATGGTGGATCGGTGTGCGGAATTGTCCTAGGCAATTGTTAACAAGACCGGTAATCACTATTGCAGTTTCATATGAGGGAGAGGCATAAGCTGACATACTTTCTCTTCTTGGATCATATGCACTTATGATTGAACTCTAGCAAGCATCCACAACTACTAAATCATTAAGGTAAAACCCAACCATAGCATTAAAGTATCAAGTCCTCTTTATTCCCATACGCCATGTCTGAAGGAAATATGCCCTAGAGGCAATAATAAAGTTATTGTTTATTTCCTTATATCATGATAAATGTTTATTATTCATGCTAGAATTGTATTAACCGGAAACATAATACATGTGTGAATACATAGACAAACAGAGTGTCACTAGTATGCCTCTACTTGACTAGCTCATTGATCAAAGATGGTTATGTTTCCTAACCATATACATGACTTGTCATTTGATTAACGGGATCACATCATTAGGAGAATGATGTGATTGACTTGACCCATTCCGTTACCATAGCACTTGATCGTTTAGTTTGTTGCTATTATTTTCTTCATGACTTATACATGTTCCTATGACTATGAGATTATGCAACTCCCATTTACCGGAGGAACACTTTGTGTGCTACCAAACATCACAACGTAACTGGGTGATTATAAAGGTGCTCTATAGGTGTCTCCGAAGGTACTTGTTGGGTTGGCGTATTTCGAGATTAGGATTTGTCACTCTGATTGTCGGAGAGGTATCTCTGGGCCCTCTTGGTAATGCACATCACTTAAGCCTTGCAAGCAATGCAATTAATGAGTTAGTTGCGAGATGATGTATTACGGAACGAGTAAAGAGACTTGCCGATAACGAGATTGAACTAGGTATTGAGATACCGACGATCGAATCTCGGGCAAGTAACATACCGATCACAAAGGGAACAACGTATGTTGTTGTGCTGTCTGAGCGATAAAGATCTTCGTAGAATATGTAGGAACCAATATGAGCATCCAGGTTCTGCTATTGGTTATTGACCGGAGACGTGTCTCGGTCATGTCTACATTGTTCTCGAACCCGTAGGGTCCGCACGCTTAACGTTACGATGACAGTTTCATTATGAGTTTATATATTTTGATGTATCGAAGGTTGTTCGGAGTCCCGGATATGATCACGGACATGATGAGGAGTCTCGAAATGGTCGAGACATTAAGATCGATATATTGGACGGCTATATTCGGACACCGGAAGTGTTTCGGGTGATTTCGGAGAAAACCGGAGTGCCGGAAGGGTTACCGGAACCCCTCGGGGAAGTATTGGGCCTTAGTGGGCCTGAGGGGGGAGAGAGGGCAGCAGCCCAGGAGGTGGCGCGCCCCCTCCCATGAGGAGTCCGAATTGGACTAGGGGAGGGGGGGGCGGCCCCTCTTTCCCTCTCCCTCTCCCTCTCTTTCATTTCCCCTTCTCTCTTCCTAGTTGGACTAGGAAAGGGGAGTCCTACTCCTACTAGGAGGAGGACTCCCCCCTCCTTGGCGCACCCCAAGGGCCGGCCGGCCTCCCCCCTTGCTCCTTTATATACGGGGGCAGGGGGCACCTCTAGACACAGAAGTTGACCTTCGTGATTGTTCTCTTAGCTGTGTGCGGTGCCCCCCTCCACCATAATCCTCGATAATATTGTAGCGGTGCTTAGGCGAAGCCCTGCGACGGTAGAACATCAAGATTGTCACCACGCCGTGGTGCTGATGGAACTCTTCCCCGACACTTTGCTGGATCGGAGTCCGGGGATCGTCATCGAGCTGAACGTGTGCTAGAACTCGGAGGTGTCGTAGTTTCGGTGCTTGATCGGTCGGGCCGTGAAGACGTACGACTACATCAACCGCGTTTTCATAACGCTTCCGCTTTCGGTCTACGAGGGTACGTGGACAACACTCTCCCCTCTCGTTGCTATGCATCACCATGATCTTGCGTGTGCGTAGGAATTTTTTTTGAAATTACTACGTTCCCCAAGAGTGGCATCCGAGCCTAGGTTTTATGTGTTGATGTTATATGCACGAGTAGAACACAAGTGAGTTGTGGGCGATATAAGTCATACTTCTTACCAGCATGTCATACTTTGGTTTGGCGGTATTGTTGGATGAAGCGGACCGGACCGACATTACGCGTACGCTTACGCGAGACTGGTTCTACCGATGTGCTTTGCACACAGGTGGCTGGCGGGTGTCAGTTTCTCCAACTTTAGTTGAACCGAGTGTGGCTACGCCCGGTCCTTGCGAAGGTTAAAACAGCACCAACTTTACAAACTATCGTTGTGGTTTTGATGCGTAGGTAGGATTGGTTCTTGCTTAAGCCCGTAGCAGCCACGTAAAATTTGCAACAAACAAAATAGAGGATGTCTAACTTGTTTTTGCAGGGCATGTTGTGATGTGATATGGTCAAGACATGATGCTAAATTTTATTGTATGAGATGATCATGTTTTGTAACCAAGTTATCGGCAACTGGCAGGAGCCATATGGTTGTCTCTTTATTGTATGCAATGCAATCGCCCTATAATGCTTTACTTTATCACTAAGCGGTAGCGATAGTCGTAGAAGCATAAGATTGGCGAGACGACAACGATGCTACGATGGAGATCAAGGTGTCGCACCAGTGACGATGGTGATCATGACGATGCTTCTGAGATGGAGATCACAAGCACAAGATGATAATGGCCATATCATATCACTTATATTGATTGCATGTGATGTTTATCTTTTATGCATCTTATCTTGCTTTGATTGATGGTAGCATTATAAGATGATCTCTCACTAAATTTCAAGATAAAAGTGTTCTCCCTGAGTATGCACCGTTGCCAAAGTTCGTCGTGCCCAGACACCACATGATGATCGGGTGCGATAAGCTCTACGTCCATCTACAACGGGTCCAAGCCAGTTTTGCACACGCAGAATACTCAAGTTAAACTTGACGAGCCTAGCATATGCAGATATGGCCTCGAAACACTGAGACCGAAAGGTCGAGCGTGAATCATATAGTAGATATGATCAACATATTGATGTTCACCATTGAAAGCTACTCCATTTCACGTGATGATCGGTTATGGTTTAGTTGATTTGGATCACGTGATTGAAGGAAATATGCCCTAGAGGCAATAATAAAGTTATTATTTATTTCCTTATATCATGATAAATGTTTATTATTCATGCTAAAATTGTATTAACCGGAAACATAATACATGTGTGAATACATAGACAAAGAGAGTGTCACTAGTATGCCTCTACTTGACTAGCTCGTTAATCAAAGATGGTTATGTTTCCTAACCATGAACAAAGAGTTGTTATTTGATTAACGGGATCACATCATTAGTTGAATGATCTGATTGACATGACCCATTTCATTAGCTTAGCACCCGATCGTTTAGTATGTTGCTATTGCTTTCTTCATGACTTATACATGTTCCTATGACTATGAGATTATGCAACTCCCGTTTGCCGGAGGAACACTTTGGGTACTACCAAACGTCACAACATAACTGGGTGATTATAAAGGAGTACTACAGGTGTCTCCAAAGGTAGATGTTGGGTTGGCGTATTTCGAGATTAGGATTTGTCACTCCGATTGTCGGAGAGGTATCTCTGGGCCCTCTCGGTAATACACATCACATAAGCCTTGCAAGCATTGTGACTAATGAGTTAGTTGCGAGATGATGTATTACGGAACGAGTAAAGAGACTTGCCAGTAACGAGATTGAACTAGGTATTGGATACCGACGATCGAATCTCGGGCAAGTAACATACCGATGACAAAGGGAACAACGTATGTTGTTATGCGGTCTGACCGATAAAGATCTTCGTAGAATATGTAGGAGCCAATATGGGCATCCAGGTCCCGCTATTGGTTATTGACCGGAGACGTGTCTCAGTCATGTCTACATTGTTCTCGAACCGTAGGGTCCGCACGCTTAACGTTACGATGACAGTTATTATGAGTTTATGCATTTTGATGTACCGAAGGTTGTTCAGAGTCCCGGATGTGATCACGGACATGACGAGGAGTCTCGAAATGGTCGAGACGTAAAGATTGATATATTGGAAGCCTATGTTTGGACATCGGAAGTGTTCCGGGTGAAATCGGGATTTTACCGGATTACCGGGAGGGTTACCGGAATCCCCCGGGAGCCAAATGGGCCAGCATGGGCCTTAGTGGAAAGGTGAGAGGGCAGCCCACATAGGTCTGCGCCTCCCCCCTCTCCCTAGTCCTATTAGGACTAGGAGAGGGGCCGGCCACCTCTCTCTTTCACTTCCCACTTGAGGAAACCTAGTTGGACTAGGATTGGAGGGGGGAGTCCTACTCCCGGTAGGAGTAGGACTCCTCCTGCGCCTCCCACCTTGGCCGGCCAGCTCCTCCTCCTCCATCCTTTATATACGGGGGCAGGGGACACCCCAAGACACACAAGTTGATCCTTGAGATCGTTCCTTAGCCGTGTGCGGTGCCCCCTGCCACCAAATTCCACCTCGATCATACCGTTACAGTGCTTAGGCGAAGCCCTGCGTCGGTAGTACATCAAGATCGTCACCACGCCGTCGTGCTGACGGAACTCTTCCTCGACGCTTTGCTGGATCGGAGCCCGAGGATCGTCATCGAGCTGAACGTGTGCTAAGAACTCGGAGGTGCCGGAGTAACGGTGCTTGGATCGGTCAGATCGGGAAGAAGACGTACGACTACTTCCTCTACGTTGTGTGATCGCTTCCGCAGTCGGTCTGCATTGGTACGTAGACAACACTCTCCCCCTCGTTGCTATGCATCACCATGATCTTGTGTGTGCGTAGGAAAATTTTGAAATTACTACGTTCCCCAACAGTGGCATCCGAGCCTAGGTTTTTATGGTTTGATGTTATATGCACGAGTAGAACACAAGTGAGTTGTGGGCGATACAAGTCATACTGCCTACCAGCATGTCATACTTTGGTTCGGCGGTATTGTTGGACGAGACGATCCGGACCAACCTTACGCGTACTCTTACGCGAGACCGGTTCCCTCGACGTGCTTTGCACATAGATGGCTTGCGGAAGACTGTCTCTCCAACTTTAGTTGAACCAAGTGTGGCTACGCCCGGTCCTTGAGAAGGTTAAAATGGAGTCTATTTGACGAACTATCGTTGTGGTTTTGATGCGTAGGTGAGATGAGTTCTTACTTAAGCCCGTAGCAGCCACGTAAAACTTGCAACAACAAAGTAGAGGACGTCTAACTTGTTTTTGCAGGGCATGTTGTGATGTGATATGGTCAAGGCATGATGCTGATTTTATTGTATGAGATGATCATGTTTTGTAACCGAGTTATCGGCAACTGGCAGGAGCCATATGGTTGTCGCTTTATTGTATGCAATGCAATCGCGATGTAATGCTTTACTTTATTACTAAACGGTAGTGATAGTCGTAGAAGCATAAGATTGGCGAGACGACAACGATGCTACGATGGAGATCAAGGTGTCGCCGGTGACGATGGTGATCATGACGGTGCTTCAGAGATGAAGATCACAAAGCATAAGATGATGATGGCCATATCATATCACTTATATTGATTGCATGTGATGTTTATTTTTTTATGCATCTTATCTTGCTTTGATTGACGGTAGCATTATAAGATGATCTCTCACTAAATTATCAAGAAGTGTTCTCCCTGAGTATGCACCGTTGCAAAAGTTCTTCGTGCTGAGACACCACGTGATGATCGGGTGTGATAGGCTCTACGTTCAAATACAACGGGTGCAAAACAGTTGCACACGCAGAATACTCAGGTTATACTTGACGAGCCAAGCATATATAGATATGGCCTCGGAACACGGAGACCGAAAGGTCGAGCGTGAATCATATAGTAGATATGATCAACATAATGATGTTCACCATTGAAAACTACTCCATCTCACGTGATGATCGGTTATGGTTTAGTTGATTTGGATCACGTGATCACTTAGAGGATTAGAGGGATGTCTATCTAAGTGGGAGTTCTTAAGTAATATGATTAATTGAACTTAAATTTATCATGAACTTAGTCCTGGTAGTATTAGCACATCTATGTTGTAGATCAATAGCTCGCGTTGTTGCTTCCCTATGTTTATTTTGATATGTTCCTAGAGAAAATTGTGTTGAAAGATATTAGTAGCAAAGATGCGGATTGGATCCATGATCAGAGGTTTATCCTCATTGCTGCACAGAAGAATTATGTCCTTTATGCACCGCTAGGTGACAGACCTATTGCAGGAGCAGATGCAGACGTTATGAACGTTTGGCTAGCTCAATATGATGACTACTTGATAGTTTAGTGCACCATACTTAACAGCTTAGAATCGGGACTTCAAAGACATTTTGAACGTCATGGACCATATGAGATGTTCCAGGAGTTGAAGTTAATATTTCAAGAAAATACCCGAGTTGAGAGTTATGAAGTCTCCAACAAGTTCTATAGCTAAAAGATGGAGGAGAATCGCTCAACTAGTGAGCATGTGCTCAGATTGTCTGGGTACTACAATCGCTTGAATCAAGCGGGAGTTAATCTTCCAGATAAGATAGTGATTGACAGAATTCTCTAATCACCATGACCAAGTTAGTAGAACTTCGTGATGAACTATAGTATGCATGGGATGACGAAAACGACTCCCGAGCTTTTCATGATGATGAAATCGATGAAGGTAGAAATCAAGAAAAATATCAAGTGTTGATGGTAGACAAGACCACTAGTTTCAAGAAAAGGGTAAAGGGAAGAAGGGGAACTTCAAGAAGAACGGCAAGCAAGTTGCTACTCAAGTGAAGAAGCCCAAGTCTGGACCTAAGCCTGAGACTGAGTGCTTCTACTGCAAAGGGACTGGTCACTGGAAGCGGAACTACCCCAAGTGATTGGCGGAGAAGAAGGTTGGCAAAGTGAACATAAGTATATTTGATATACATGTTATTGATGTGTACTTACTAGTGTTTATAGCAAACCCTCAGTATTTGATACTAGTTCAGTTGCTAAGATTAGTAACTCGAAACGGGAGTTGCAGAATAAACAGAGACTAGTTAAGGGTGAAGTGACGATGTGTGTTGGAAGTAGTTCCAAGATTGATATGATCATCATCGCACACTCCCCTATACTTTCGGGATTAGTGTTGAACCTAAATAAGTGTTATTTGGTGTTTGTGTTGAGCATGAATATGATTTGATCATTTTTATTGTAATGCAGTTATTCATTTAAGAAAAAGAATAAATTGTTGTTCTGTTTACATGAATAAAACCTTATATGGTTACACACCCAATGAAAATAGTTCATTGGATCTCGATCTTAATAATACACATATTCATAATATTGAAACCAAAAGATACAAAGTTAATAATGATAGTGCAACTTATTTCTGGCACTGCTGTTTAGGTCATATTGGTATAAAGCGCATGAAGAAACTCCATGCTGATGGGCTTTCGGAATCACTTGATTATGAATCACTTGATGCTTGTGAACCATGCCTTTTGGGCAAGATGACTAAAACGCCATTCTCCGGAACAATGGAGCGAGAAAAGATTTGTTGGAAATCATACATACTGATGTATGTGGTCCGATGAATATTGAGGCTCGCGACAGGTATCATTATTTTCCGATCTTCACAAATGATTTGAGCAGATATGAGTATATCTACTTGATGAAACATAAGTCTGAAACATTTGAAAAGTTCAAAGAATTTCAGAGTGAAGTGAAAAACATTGTGACAAGAAAATAAAGTTTCTACGATCTGATCGCGGAGACAAATATTTGAGTTACGAGTTTGGTCTTCAGTTAAAACAATGTGAAATAGTTTCACTACTCACGCCACCTGGAACACCACATCATAATGGTGTGTCCGAACGTCATAACCGTACTTTATTGGATATAGTGCAATCTATGATGTCTCTTACCGATTTACCACTATTGTTTTTGGGGTCATGCATTAGAGACAGCTGCATTCACGTAAGAAAGGGGCACCATCTATATCCGTCGAGACGACGCCTTATGAACTATGGTTTGGCAAGAAACCAAAGTTGTCGTTTCTTAAAGTTTGGGGTTGCGATGCTTATATGAAAAAGTTTCATCCTGATAAACTCAAAACTCAAATCGGAGAAGTGCATCTTCATAGGATATCCAAAGGAAACTATTGGATACACCTTCTATCACAGATCCGAAGGCAAGACTTTTGTTGCTAAATTCGGAAACTTTCTGGAGAAGGAGTTTCTCTCGAAAGAAGTGAGTGGGAGGAAAGTAGAACTTGACGAGGTAACTATACCTGCTCCCTTATTGGAAAGTAGTACATCACAGAGAAATGTTTCTGTGACACCTACACCAGTTAGTGAGGAAGCTAATGATGATGATCATGAAACTTCAGAACAAGACACTACTGAACCTCGTAGATCAACCAGAGTAAGATCCGTGCCAGAGTGGTACGGTAATCCTGTTCTGGAAGTCATGCTACTAGATCATGATGATCCTACGAACTATGAAGAAGCGATGGTGAGCCCAGATTCCGCAAAGTGGCTTGAAGCCATGAAATCTGAGATATGATCCATGTATGAGAACAAAGTATGGACTTTGGTTGACTTACCCGATGACCGGCAAGCCGTAGAAAATAAATGGATCTTCAAGAGGAAGACGGACGTTGATAGTAGTGTTACTATCTACAAAGCTAGAATTGTCGCAAAAGGTTTTCGACAAGTTCAAGGTGTTAACTAAGATGAGATTTTCTCACTCGTATCTATGCTTAAAGTCTGTCCGAATCATGTTAGCAATTGCCGCATTTTATGAAATATGGCAAATGGATAAACAAAACTGCATTCCTTAATGGATTTGCTAAAGAAGAGTTGTATACGATGCAACTAGAAGGTTTTGTCGATCCTAAAGATGTTAACTAAATATGCAAGCTCCATCGATCTATCTGTGGACTGGTGCAAACATCTCGGAGTTGGAATATACGCTTTGATGAGTTGATCAAAGCATATAGTTTTATACAGACTTACGGTGAAGCCTGTATTTACAAGAAAGTGAGTGGGAGCACTACAGCATTTCTGATAAAGTATATGTGAATGACATATTATTGATCGGAAATAATGTAGAATTATTCTGTAAAGTATAAAGGAGTGTTTGAAAGGAGTTTTTCAAAGAAAGACTTCGGTGAAGCTGCTTATATATTGAGCTTCAAAATCTATAGAGATAGATCAAGACGCTTGATAAGTTTTTTCAATAAGTACATACCTTGACAAGATTTTGAAGTAGTTCAAAATGGAATAGTCAAAGAAAGAGTTCTTGCATGTATTACAAGGTGTGAAGTTGAGTAAGACTCAAAGCCCGACCACGGCAGAAAATAGAAAGAGAATGAAAGTCATTCCCTATGCCTTGGCCATAGGTTCTATAAAGTATGTCATGCTGTATACCAGATCTATTGTATACCCTACATTGATTTGGCAAGGGAGTACAATAGTGATCTAGGAGTAGATCACTGGACAGCGGTCAGAATTATCCTTAGTGAAATAAGGATATGTTTCTCGATTATGGACGTGACAAAAGGTTCGTCGTAAAGGGTTACGCCGATGCAAGTTTTGACACTAATCTAGATGACTCTAAGTCTATATCTGGATACATATTGAAAGTGGGAGCAATTAGCTAGAGTAGCTCCATGCAGAGCATTGTTGACATAGAAATTTGCAAAATACTTACGGATCTGAATGTGACAGACCCGTTGACTAAAATTATCTCACAAGCAAAACATGATCACACCTTAGTACTCTTTGGGTGTTAATCACATAGATATGTGAACTAGATTACTGAATCTAGTAAACCTTTTGAGTGTTGGTCACATGACGATGTGAACTATGGGTGTTAATCACATGGTGATGTGAACTATTGCTATTAAATCACATGGCGATGTGAACTAGATTATTGACTCTAGTGCAAGTGGGAGACTGAAGGAAATATGCCCTAGAGGCAATAATAAAGTTATTATTTATTTCCTTATATCATGATAAATATTTATTATTCATGCTAAAATTGTATTAACCGGAAACATAATACATGTGTGAATACATAGACAAAGAGAGTGTCACTAGTATGCCTCTACTTGACTAGCTCGTTAATCAAAGATGGTTATGTTTCCTAACCATGAACAAAGAGTTGTTATTTGATTAACGGGATCACATCATTAGTTGAATGATCTGATTGACATGACCCATTCCATTAGCTTAGCACCCGATCGTTTAGTATGTTGCTATTGCTTTCTTCATGACTTATACATGTTCCTATGACTATGAGATTATGCAACTCCCGTTTGCCGGAGGAACACTTTGGGTACTACCAAACGTCACAACGTAACTGGGTTATTATAAAGGAGTACTACAGGTGTCTCCAAAGGTAGATGTTGGGTTGGCGTATTTCGGGATTAGGATTTGTCACTCCGATTGTCAGAGAGGTATCTCTGGGCCCTCTCGGTAATACACATCACATAAGCCTTGCAAGCATTGTGACTAATGAGTTAGTTGCGAGATGATGTATTACGGAACGAGTAAAGAGACTTGCCAGTAACGAGATTGAACTAGGTATTGGATACCGACGATCGAATCTCGGGCAAGTAACATACCGATGACAAAGGGAACAACGTATGTTGTTATGCGGTCTGACCGATAAAGATCTTCGTAGAATATGTAGGAGCCAATATGGGCATCCAGGTCCCGCTATTGGTTATTGACCGGAGACGTGTCTCAGTCATGTCTACATTGTTCTCGAACCGTAGGGTCCGCACGCTTAACGTTACGATGACAGTTATTATGAGTTTATGCATTTTGATGTACCGAAGGTTGTTCGGAGTCCCGGATGTGATCACGGACATGACGAGGAGTCTCGAAATGGTCGAGACGTAAAGATTGATATATTGGAAGCCTATGTTTGGACATCGGAAGTGTTCCGGGTGAAATCGGGATTTTACCGGATTACCGGGAGGGTTACCGGAACCCCCCGGGAGCCAAATGGGCCAGCATGGGCCTTAGTGGAAAGGTGAGAGGGCAGCCCACATAGGGCTGCGCCTCCCCCCTCTCCCTAGTCCTATTAGGACTAGGAGAGGGGCCGGCCACCTCTCTCTTTCACTTCCCACTTGAGGAAACCTAGTTGGACTAGGATTGGAGGGGGGGTCCTACTCCCGGTAGGAGTAGGACTCCTCCTGCGCCTCCCACCTTGGCCGGCCAGCTCCTCCTCCTCCATCCTTTATATACGGGGGCAGGGGACACCCCAAGACACACAAGTTGATCCTTGAGATCGTTCCTTAGCCGTGTGCGGTGCCCCCTGCCACCAAATTCCACCTCGATCATACTGTTACAGTGCTTAGGCGAAGCCCTGCGTCGGTAGTACATCAAGATCGTCACCACGCCGTCGTGCTGACGGAACTCTTCCTCGACGCTTTGCTGGATCGGAGCCCGAGGATCGTCATCGAGCTGAACGTGTGCTAAGAACTCGGAGGTGCCGGAGTAACGGTGCTTGGATCGGTCAGATCGGGAAGAAGACGTACGACTACTTCCTCTACGTTGTGTGATCGCTTCCGCAGTCGGTCTGTGTTGGTACGTAGACAACACTCTCCCCCTCGTTGCTATGCATCACCATGATCTTGTGTGTGCGTAGGAAAATTTTGAAATTACTACGTTCCCCAACAGTGATCACTTAGAAGATTAGAGGGATGTCTTTCTAAGTGGGAGTTCTTAAGTAATATGATTAATTGAACTTTAATTTATCATGAACTTAGTCCTGATAGTATTAGCATATCTATGTTGTAGATCAATAGCTCGCGTTTAGCTCCCCTGTTTTATTTTTGATATGTTCCTAGAGAAAATTAAGTTGAAAGATGTTAGTAGCAATGATGCGGATTGGATCCGTGATCTGAGGATTATCCTCATTGCTGCACAGAAGAATTATGTCCTTAATGCACCTCTAGGAGACAAACCTATTGCAGGAGCAGATGCAGACGTTATGAACGTTTGGCTAGCTCAATATGATGACTACTTGATAGTTTAGTGCACCATGCTTAAACGGCTTAGAATCGGGACTTCAAAGACGTTTTGAACGTCATGGATCATATGGATGTTCCAGGACTTGAAGTTAATATTTCAAGAAAATACCTGAGTTGAGAGATATGAAGTCTCCAACAAGTTTTATAGCTAAAAGATGGAGGAGAATAGCTCAAGCAGTGAGCATGTGTTCAGATTGTCTGGGTACTACAATCGCTTGAATCAAGTGGGAGTTAATCTTCCAGATAAAATAGTGATTGACGGAATTCTCTAGTCACCATCACCAAGTTAGTAGAACTTCGTGATGAACTATAGTATTCAAGAGATGATGAAAACGATTCCCGAGCTTTTCATGATGATGAAATCGATGAAGGTAGAAATCAATAAAGAGCATCAAGTGTTGATGATTAACAAGACCACTAGTTTCAAGAAAAGGGCAAAGGGGATGAAAGGGAACTTCAAGAAGAACGACAAGCAAGTTGCTGCTTAAGTGAAGGAGCCCAAGTCTGGTCCTAAGCCTGAGACTAAGTGCTTCTACTGCAAAGGGACTGGTCACTGGAAGCGGAACTGCCCCAAGTATTTGGCGGATAAGAAGGATGGCAAAGTGAACAAAGGTATATTTGATATACAGATTATTGATGTGTATTTTACTAGTGTTCGTAGCAACCCCTCGGTATTTGATACTGGTTCAGTTGCTAAGAGTAGTAACTCGAAACGGGAGTTGCAAAATGAACAAAGACTAGTTAAGGGTGTAGTGACGATGTGTGTTGGAAGTGGTTCCAAGATTGATATGATCATCATCGCACACTCCCTATACTTTCGGGATTAGTGTTGAACCTAAATAAGTGTTATTTGGTGTTTACGTTGAGCATGAATATGATTTGATCATGTTTATTGCAATACGGTTATTCATTTAAGTAAGAGAATAAATTGTTGTTCTGTTTACATGACTAAAACCTTCTATGGTCATACACCCAATGAAAATGGTTTGTTGGATCTCGATTGTGGTGATACACATTCTCATAATATTGAAGCCAAAAGATGCAAGTTAATAATGATAGTGCAACTTATTTGTGGCACTGCCGTTTAGGTCATATTGGTGTAAAGCGCATGAAGAAAATCCATGTTGATGGGCTTTTGGAATCACTTGTTTATGAATCATTTTGATGCTTGCGAACCATGCCTCATGGGCAAGATGACTAAGACTCCGTTCTCCGGAACAATGGAGTGAGCAACTGACATATTGGAAATAATACATACTGATGTATGCAGTCCGATGAGTGTTGAGGCTCGCGGCGGGTATCGTTATTTTCTAACCTTCACAGATGATTTGAGAAGATATGGGTATATCTACTTGATGAAACATAAGTCTGAAACAATTGAAAAGTTCAAGGAATTTCAGAGTGAAGTGGAGAATCATCGTAACAAAAATAAAAGTTTCTACGACATGATCGCAAAAGTAAAATATTTGAGTTACGAGTTCGGCCCTCAGTTAAAACAATGTGAAATAGTTTCACTACTCACGCCACCTGGAACACCACAGTGTAATGGTGTGTCCGAACGTCGTAACCGTACTTTATTAGACATGGTGCGATCTATGATGTCTCTTACCGATTTACCACTATCGTTTTGGGGTTTTGCATTAGAGATAGCTACATTCACGTTAAATAGGGCACCATCTAAATCCATTGAGACGATACCGTATGAACTATGGTTTGGCAAGAAACCTAAGCTGTCGTTTCTTAAAATTTGAGGTTGCAATGCTTATGTGAAAAAGTTTCAACGTGATAAGCTGAAGCTCAAATCGGAGAAGTGCATCTTCATAGGATACCCAAAAGAAAATATTGGGTACACCATCTATCACAGATCCGAAGGAAAGTTGTTCATTGCTGAGAATGAATCCTTTCTAGAGAAGGAGTTTCTCTCGAAAGAAGTGAGTGGGAGGAAAGTAGAACTTGATGAGGTAACTGTACCTGCTCCCTTATTGTAAAGTAGTTCATCACAGAAATCTGTTCCTGTGACTACTACACCAATTAGTGAGGAAGCTAATGATGATGATCATGTAACTTCTTATCAAGTTACTACCGAAACCTCGTAGGTAAACCAGAGTGATATCCACACCAGAGTGGTACGGTAATCTTGTTCTGGAGGTCATGTTACTTGACCATGATGAGCCTATGAACTATGAGGAAGGGATGATGAGCCCAGATTCCGTGAAATGGCTTGAGGCCATGAAATCTAAGATGAGATCCATGTATGAGAACAAAGTATGGACTTTGATTGACTTCCCAATGATCGGCGAGCCATTGAGATTAAATGGATCTTCAAGAGGAAGACGGTCGCTGATAGTAGTGTTACTATCTACAAAGCTAGAATTGTCGCAAAAAGGTTTTCGACAAGTTCAAAGGTGTTGACTACGATGAGAATTGCTCACTCGTATCTATGCTTAAGTCTGTGCAAATCATGTTAGCAATTGCTGCATTTTATGAAATCTGGCAAATGGATAAACAAAACTGCATTCCTTAATGGATTTATTAAAGAAGAGTTGTATATGACGCAACCAGAAGGTTTTGTCAATCCTAAAGGTACTAACAAAATATGCAAGCTCCAGTGATCCATCTATGGACTGGTGCAAGCATCTCGGAGTTGGAATATACGCTTTGATAAGTTGATCAAAGCATATAGTTTTACATAGACTTGCGGTGAAGCCTGTATTTACAAGAAAGTGAGTGGGAGCACTACATCATTTCTGATAAGTATATGTATGACATATTGTTGATCGGAGATAATGTAGAATTATTCTGCAAAGCATAAAGGAATGTTTGAAAGGAGTTTTTCAAAGAAAGACCTCGGTGAAGCTGCTTACATATTAAGCATCAAGATCAATAGAGATAGATCAAGATGCTTGATAAGTTTTTCAATGAGTACATACCTTGACAAGATTTTGAAGTAGTTCAAAATGGAACAGTCAAAGAAGGAGTTCTTGCCTGTGTTACAAGTTGTGAAGTTGAGTAAGACTCAAAACCCGACCACGGTAGATGATAGAGAGAGAATGAAAGTCATTCCCTATGCCTTAGCCATAGGTTCTATAAAGTATGCCATGCTGTGTACCAGACCTATTGTATACCCTGCCCTGAGTTTGGCAAGGGAGTACAATAGTGATCTAGGAGTAGATCACTAGACATTGGTCAAAATTATCCTTAGTGGAATGAGGATATGTTTCTCGATTATGGAGGTGACAAAAGGTTCGTCGTAAAGGTTTATGTCGATACAAGTTTTGACACTGATCCAGATGACTCAAAGTCTCAATCTGGATACATATTGAAAGTGGGAACAATTAGCTAGAGTAGCTCCGTGCAGAGCATTGTTGACATAGAAATTTTCAAAATACGTACGGATCCGAATGTGACAGACCCGTTGACTAAACTTCTCTCACAAGCAAAACATGATCACACCTTAGTACTCTTTGGGTGTTAATCACATAGCAATGTGAACTAGATCATTGACTCTAGTAAACCCTTTGGGTGTTGGTCACATGTCGATGTGAACTATGGGTGTTAATCACATGGTGATGTGAACTATTGGTATTAAATCACATGGCGATGTGAACTAGATTATTGACTCTAGTGCAAGTGGGAGACTGAAGGAAATATGCCCTAGAGGCAATAATAAAGTTATTATTTATTTCCTTATATCATGATAAATGTTTATTATTCATGTTAGAATTGTATTAACCGGAAACATAATACATGTGTGAATACATAGACAAACAGAATGTCACTAGTATGCCTCTACTTGACTAGCTCATTGATCAAAGATGGTTATGTTTCCTAACGATAGACATGAGTTGTCATTTGATTAACGGGATCACATCATTAGGAGAATGATGCGATTGACTTGACCCATTCCGTTAGCATAGCACTTGATCGTTTAGTTTGTTGCTATTACTTTCTTCATGACTTATACATGTTCCGATGACTATGAGATTATGCAACTCCCGTTTACCAAAGGAACACTTTGTGTGCTACCAAACGTCACAATGTAACTGGGTGATTATAAAGGTGCTCTACAGGTGTCTCCGAAGGTACTTGTTGGGTTGGCGTATTTTGAGATTAAGATTTGTCACTCCGATTGTCGGAGAGGTATCTCTGGGCCCTCTCGGTAATGCACATCACTTAAGCCTTGCAAGCAATGCAACTAATGAGTTAGTTGCGAGATGATGTATTACGGAACGAGTAAAGAGACTTGTCGATAACGAGATTGAACTAGGTATTGAGATACCGACGATCGAATCTCGGGCAAGTAACATACCGATGACAAAGGGAACAACGTATGTTGTTGTGCGGTCTGACCGATAAAGATCTTCGTAGAATATGTAGGAGCCAATATGAGTATCCAGGTTCCGCTATTGGTTATTGACCGGAGACGTCTCTCGGTCATGTCTACATTGTTCTCGAACCCATAGGGTCCGCACGCTTAACGTTACGATGACAGTTTCAATATGAGTTTATATATTTTGATGTACCGAAGGTTGTTCGAAGTCCTGGATATGATCACGGACATGACGAGGAGTCTCAAAATGGTCGAGACATAAATATAGGTATATTGGACGGCTATATTCGGACACCGGAAGTGTTTCGGGTGATTTCGGAGAAAACCAGAGTGCCGAAAGGGTTACCGGAACCCCCTGGAAGTATTGGGCCTTAGTGGGCCTAAGGGGAGAGTGAGAGGGCAGCAGCCGAGGACGTGGCGCACGCTCTCCCATGAGGAGTCCGAATTGTACTAGGGGAGGGGGGCGCGGCCCCTCTTTCCCTCTCCCTCTCCCTCTCTTTCCTTTCCCCTTCTCTCTTCCTAGTTGGACTAGGAAAGGGGAGTCCTACTCCTACTAGGAGGAGGAATCCCCCCTCCTTGGCGCGCCCCAAGGGCCGGCCGGCCTCCCCCCTTGCTCCTTTATATATGGGGGCAGGGGGGCACCTCTAGACACAGAAGTTGATCTTTGTGATCGTTCTCTTAGCCGTGTGCGGTGCCCCCCTCCACCATAATCCTCGATAATATTGTAGCGGTGCTTAGGCGAAGCCCTGCGACGGTAGAACATCAAAATCGTCACCACACCGTCGTGCTGACGGAACTCTTCCCCGACACTTTGCTGGATCGGAGTTCGGGGATCGTCATCGCGTTGAACGTGTGCTAGAACTCGGAGGTGTCGTAGTTTCGGTGCTTGATCGATCGGGCCATGAAGACATACGACTACATCAACGGCGTTGTCATAACGCTTCCGCTTTCGGTCTACGAGGGTACGTGGACAACCCTCTCCCCTCTCGTTGCTATGCATTACCATGATCTTGCGTGTGCGTAGGAAATTTTTTGAAATTACAACGTTCCCCAACAATGTCCCTCTTATCCGTGTTTGTGTTTCAGTCACTCACGCACCGCAGACAACAAGCAAACCATAGACATATTGCAACACCCTACAGCGGGATTCCCTCACGCTTGCGCGACACGGAGGGCACCATAGGACATTACCAAAGTAAAACATACAACTCATACCAATCTAGATCATCAATCAACCCAAAGACAAAGGATATCTACTCAAAACATCATAGGATGGCAACACATCATTGGATCATAATATGTGGCATAAAGCACCACGTTCAAATAGGGATTACAGCGGGGTGTGGGAGAGTGAACCGCGTAAAAGAGATGAGGATGGTGATGATGATGGTGATGTTGATGAACATGATCACCGCGGCGATGATTCCCCTCCCGATGGCACTTCGGTGCCACCGAGAGAGAGGAGGGGAGGTTCTCCCCCTTGTGCTTACTCCTCCATGGCCTCCCCCTGGATGGGGAGAGGTTCCCCCTCTGGTCCTTGGCCTTCATGGTGATAATGGCCCCTCTGGGATCCTCCTCCATGCCCTCTGGTGATGATGGCCCTCTCCTGGAGGGTGGCAGAGAGGGCCTAGATTGATTTCTCGTGGCTACAAAGGCTTGCGGCAGCGGAGCTTCCAATCTAGGTTAATTTTCGGAGGTTTCTGTATTTATAGGAGAAGTTGGCATTGGTTTCACGTCAGGGGGCCATCGAGGAGTCTACGAGGCAGGGGCACGCCCCCCATCCTCGTGGGGCCCCCATGCCTCCCCTCTGGTAGATTTTCGTTCCAGTATTTTCATATTTTCCAGAAAAAATCTCTGTTGATTTTCATCGCATTCTGAGAACTTTATTTTCTGCACAAAAACAACACCACGGTAGTTCTGCTGAAAACAGCGTCAGTCCGGGTTAGTTCTAATCAAATCATACCAAAATCATATAAAAATATTGTAAACATGGCATGAATACTTCATAAATTATAGATACGTTGGAGACGTATCAGCATTCCCAAGCTTAATTCCTGCTCATCCTCGAGTAGGTAAATGATAAAAGAAATAATTTATGAAGTGTGAATGCTAGCAAGTGCATAAGTTTCATCAATGATAGTTCCAATCACTTTTTCTAGCATCATGAAATATCATAACAGTAGCTCATCCTCATAAAACTTTTCATGATCAAGTAACAAGCTATTCACATGTTAAAGTATAGATCATAAACTTTCTTGAAACTAACAAACTATATTCTCAGTCATCAAACAATTGCAATTCATCTTATTTTTAGGAAGGGTCTATGTCAGAGCTTTGATTTAGCAAACTTCACATACTCAACTATCATTTAACCTTTCACAATTGCTAACACTCACGTGATATTTATGGGTTCAAAGTTTTAATCGGACACAGAGAAAGATAGGGGCGTATAGATTTGCCTCCCAACCTTTTACCTCAAGGGTAATGTCAACAATAATAGTTCATGATAACTTACATCCAATTGGATATATATATAGGGATCTTTCCAACACAATGTGCTTGCCAAAGGATAAAATGTAAAAAGGAAAGGTGAAGATCACCACGACTCTTGCATAAGAGTAGAAGATAAAAGTAAAATATAGACCCTTCGCAGAGGGAAGCAGAGGTTTTCATGCGCTTTTATGGTTGGATGCACAAAATCTTAATGCAAAAGAACGTCACTTTATATTGCCACTTGTGATATGGACCTTTATTATGCAGTCCGTCGCTTTTATTTCTTCCACATCACAAGATCGTATAAAGCTTGTTTTCTCCACATTAATAGATCATACATATTTAGAGCGCAATTTTTATTGCATGCACCGATGACAACTTACTTGAAGGATCTTACTCAATCCATAGGTAGGTATGGTGGACTCTCATGGAAAAACTGGTTTAAGGAATGTTTGGAAGCACAAGTAGTATCTCTACTTGGTGCAAAGAATTTGGCTAGCATGAGGGAGAAAAGCAAGCTCAACATGTTGGATGATCCAAGACAATATACTTTATTTCGGATATAAGAAAACATAACCCATTACGTTGTCTTCCTTGTCCGAAATCAACCTTTTAGCATGTCATATTTTAATGAGTGCTCACAATTACAAAAGATGTCCAAGATGGTATATTTATATGTGAAATCTCTCTTCCTTCAATATTCTTTCATGAATTGTTCAAGTGACCAATTATACGTTTGCTAACTTTCAATAAGTTTACCACCTATACTTATTCTGTGTGAAGTCATTACTCCCCATGGTATAAGCATATGAAACATATATAAATTCCGATTTACTCCCCATGGTATAAGCATATGAAACATATATAATCCCCAAGTGCAGGGAATCATCATAACAATTTCCAAAGGTGGAAGTGATAAGTATGGAGTGTCGAACCCACAAGGAGCTAAAGGTAAGATCAATATTCTCTCAAGCCCTATCTGCCACTGATACGACGCTACGTACACCGAACGTTTGCTTCCAACTAGAAACAAGAAATAAAACGACATTGTGGGTATGAAGAGGATAACTTTGCATGATATCAGAGAGATAAAATATAAAATTAGGGGCTGTTATAATAAAGCTAGAATATATTACTAAATATTATAAATAACGAGTGTGGAATAATGGTGGATCGGTGTGCAGAATTGTCCTAGGCAATTGTTAACAAGACCAGTAATCACTATTGCAGTTTCATATGAGGGAGAGGCATAAGCTAACATACTTTCTCTTCTTGGATCATATGCACTTATGATTGGAACTCTAGCAAGCATCCGCAACTACTAAATATCATTAAGGTAAAACCCAACCATAGTATTAAAGTATCAAGTCCTCTTTATTCCCATATGCCATGTCCTGCTTATCCGTGTTTGTGTTTCAGTCACTCACGCAACGCAGACAATAAGAAAACCATTGACATATTGCAACACCCTACAACGGTAATCCCTCATACTTGCGCGACACAGAGGGCACCATAGGACAGCAGCAAAGTAAAACATACAACTCATACCAGTCTAGATCATCAATCAACCCAAAGACAAAGGATATCTACTCAAAACATCATAGGATGGCAACACATCATTGGATCATAATATGTGGCATAAAGCACCATGTTCAAGTAGGGATTACAATGGGGTGCGGGAGAGTGGACCGCGTAAAAGAGATGAGGATGGTGATGTTGATGAAGACGATCACCGCGGCGATGATTCCCCTCCCGATGGCACTCTGGTGCCACCGAGAGAGAGGAGGAGAGGTTATCCCCCTTGTACTTACTCCTGCATGGCCTCCCCCTGGATGGGGAGAGGTTCCCCCTCTGGTCCTTGGCCTTCATGGTGATGATGGCCCCTCCGGGATCCTCCTCTGTGCCCTCCAGTGATGATGGCCCCCTCCGGCAGGGTGCCAAAGAGGGCCTAGATTGATTTCTCGTGGCTACAGAGGCTTGTGGCGGCGGAACTTCTGAGCTAGGTTAATTTTCGGAGGTTTCTGTATTTATAGGAGAAGTTGGTGTTGATTTCACGTCAGGGGGGCCATCCGGGAGTCCACGAGGCAGGGGGGCATGCCCCACACCATCGTGGGCCCCCGTGACTCCCCTCCATTAGATTTTCGTTCCAATATTTTTTATATTTTCCAGAAAAAATCTCTGTTGATTTTCATCGCATTCTGAGAACTTTTATTTCTGCACAAAAACAACACCACAGTAGTTCTGCTGAAAACAGCGTCATTCCGGGTTAGTTCTAATAAAATCATATAAAATATTGTAAACATGGCATGAATACTTCATAAATTATAGATACGTTGGAGACGTATCACGAAGCAATAACGAAGATACCGAAGACATGGCGGTCAATGCCAGATTCAGTGGCTCTAAACCCGGTAAGTGGAAGAAGCCATTCAAAGGAAACAAGGATGGTCCATCTAGTTTTGACAGAATACTCGATCGGCCCTGCCAGATTCATGGCACCCCTGATAAGCCTACTAATCATACCAACAGGAATTGTTGGGTCTTTAAACAGGCCGGCAAGCTAAACGCCGAACATAAGGGGAAGGGGCCGCCCAGCTAGGACGAAGATGAAGGGCCTCGCCAACCGAACACAGGGTGACATAAGAAATTTCCCCTGAGGTAAAAATGGTGAATATGATATATGCTACACATATTCCCAAAAGGGAGCACGAGCGCGCACTAAGGGACGTCTATGCCATAGAGCCAGTCGCCCCAAAATTCAATCCATGGTCACTTGTCCGATCACTTTCGATTGTAGAGACCATCTGACCAGTATCCGTCATGAAGGTTCGGTAGCATTGGTCCTCGATCCAATTATCGACGGATTCCATCTCATGCGAGTCCTTATGAATGGCGGCAGCAGCCTGAACCTTCTTTATCAGGACACTATCCGCAAAATGGGCATCGATTCATCAAGAATCAAGCCCACGAAAACCACCTTCAAAGGAGTAATACCTGGCGTTGAAGCCCACTGCACAGGCTTAGTAACACTGGAAGTGGTCTTTGGTTTGCCAGACAACTTCAGAAGCGAAGAGTTGATCTTCGACGCCGTCCCTTTCCGCAACGGTTATGACTCACTGCTCGATCGAACCGCCTTCGCCCGCTTCAATGCAGTCCCGCACTACGCTTATCTAAAGCTCAAGATGCCTGGACCACGTGGCGTTATAACAGTCAATGGAAATACGGAGCGCTCCCTCTGTACTGAGGAGCATACGGCGGCCCTCGCAGCAGAAGTACAGGGTGGCCTCATTAAGCCGAAAACTAC
Source organism: Triticum monococcum (assembly GCA_034509565.1). Classification (NCBI taxonomy): domain Eukaryota; kingdom Viridiplantae; phylum Streptophyta; class Magnoliopsida; order Poales; family Poaceae; genus Triticum; species Triticum monococcum. Next base: position 739,326,990 of record CM067847.1, on the reverse strand, counting down.
ATCGGCAGTTAAGCCCCCAGACACTGTCAAACGAGTCCGGTCTACCCTGAAGAATTACAGTCCGGCTCGTCCAAAGCTAGATTAGCAATCCAGCCTCCGTCAAAACCCCAACTTGATAGCGGCATATGTACCGTGCGTACATAATTACGCACTAAAAATACCATGGGCAAGGATGGAGGCCTACTAAAAATAAGGTCCACGACACGACTTGACCCTACTCGGACCTTCATATTCTTCTATCTTTTTCTTCTCGTTTTTTATTTTTCAGGTTCTTTACAACCTACACCACTCTTCGATGGCACTTAGGGTCCTTTTCTAGGCCCCTTATACACACTCGATTGTTGATCCTCTCAAAGGACCATATACTACAGGGAAAAGTGGCGCAGACGTGCGGCAGAGTGTCCAAAAGATCTTCAAGATCAACTTTTCAAATTTAGGACATGTATACAGCTTTCCCTTGTTCTCGGCATGTAAAGTGGCCTTGATGCTTGCGGCATCCTCTATAAAAATACGTTTTGATGTACCAATCAGACTATAATGAAAACAATTTTCGCCCAACCTTGTTCAGTATTGGATTATTTCTTAATCCGTTTTCTCACTTTATGTCCAAATTGGCATATACACCTTGGTACGACTTAAATCGCCAGGGGCTCTATTTCAAGCCATATATATTCTCAACAATAGAAAGCCCGAACACTCTCAGGGTATACTTCAGCGTCCCGAATACTGCATTATATGCATCGGCTCCGAATCACGTCTTTGGTCAATAGTTGGGTTTCCTGGCTCCTGTGCTTGCTACCTTACATTCCATTTTTTCGGCTAAGGTAGTAAAGGGAGAACTATTGCGATTGTGTTTCCGGCTGGCTCGGTCAAAACACCTCAGTAGAGAAGCCGAAAACTGGCCGTCGTGATGCGGCGAGAGCTGGTCAGCAATTCGGCAACTTGCTAAATCTCTGGAGATTTCTTCCGTATTACATGAAGGGATGGCTTTTTCCAGTCAAGCATTTAAAAGGCATCCAAGTTTGATACCGCATATGCACCAAGGGCTACCTGATACGTCTCCAACGTATCTATAATTTTTTATTGTTCCATGCTATTATGTTATCTCTTTTGGATGTTTAATGGGCTTTAATATGCACTTTTATATTATTTTTGGGACTAACCTATTAACCGAAGGCCCTGTGTAAATTGTTGTTTTTTTGCCTATTTCAATGTTTCACAGAAAAGGAATATCAAACGGAATCCAAACGGAACGAAACCTTCGCGAGGATCTTTCTTGGAACAAACGTCACCCGGGAGACTTGGAGTACAAGTCTAGAAGTCCGTGAAGCTTCCACGAGGTAGGGGAGCGCGCCCAGGGGGTAGGCGCGCCCCCACCCTCGTGGGCCCCACGGAGCTCCACCGACCTACTTCTTTCGCCTATATATACTCTTATACCCTGAAAACATCGAGGGGAGCCATGAAACCACTTTTCCACCACCGCAATCTTCAATACCCGTGAGATCCCATCTTGGCACCTTCTCCGGCGATCTGCCGGAGGGGGATTCGATCACAGAGGGCTTCTACATCAACACCATAGCCTCTCTGATGATGTGTGAGTAGTTTACCATAGACCTTTGGGTCCATAGTTATTAGCTAGATGTCTTTTTCTCTCTCTTTTGTTCTCAATACAAAGTTCTCCTTGATGTTCTTGGAGATCTATTCGATGTAATTGTTTCTGTGGTGTGTTTGCCGAGATCCGATGAATTGTGGGTTTATGATCAAGATTATCTATGAACAATATTTGATTCTTCTCTGAATTCTTATATGCATGATTTGATATCTTTGCAAGTCTCTTCGAATTATCGGTTTAGTTTGGCCTACTATATTGATCTTTCTTGTAATGGGAGAAGTGCTTAGCTTTGGGTTCAATCTTGTGGTGCTCAATCCCAATGATAGAAAGGGAACCGACGCGTATTGTATTGTTTCCATCGAGGATAAAAAGATGGGGTTTATATCATATTGCTTGAGTTTATCCCTCTACATCATGTCATCTTGCCTAATGTGTTACTCTGTTCTTATGGACTTAATACTCTAGATGCATGCTGGATAGAGGTCGATGTGTGGAGTAATAGTAGTAGATGCAGAATCGTTTCGGTCTACTTGACACGAACGTGATGCCTATGTTCATGATCATGCCTAGATATTCTCATAACTATGCGCTTTTCTATCAATTGCTCGGCAGTAATTTGTTCACCCATCGTAATATATTCTATCTTGGGAGAAGCCACTAGTGAAACCTATGGCCCCCGGGTCTACTTTACATCATATAAGTTATCGATCTATAATTCTAGTTTACTATTTATTTTACAATCTTTACTTTTCAATCTATACAACAAAAATACCAAAAATATTTATCTTATTATCTCTATCAGATCTCACTTTTACAAGTGGTCGTGAAGGGATTGACAACCCCTTTATCGCGTTGGTTGCAAGGTTCTTGGTTGTTTGTGCAGGTACTAGGCGATTTGCGTGTAGTCTCCTACTGGATTGATACCTTGGTTTTCAAAAACTGAGGGAAATACTTATCTACTTTGCTGCATCATCCTTTCCTCTTCAAGGGAAACCCAACGCATGCTCAAGAGGTAGCACTACCCTACAGTACCATTATCAAACTCATGTGGCTAAGTGAGAATGATAAAACAGTATAGTTCGATTGCCTCATTCGCCGCGCTGCCACCTCCTTTACGGACCAAGACGTTGGGTAAAGTGTGGTCACGCGCTATTATGAACACTCCCATAGTATCTACGTGGGGGCTGAAGCCGACAACTGGTAAATTCTCAATAACTAAAAACGGCCGCACAGGGGGAATAACACTTTACGATAAATGCATACAATATATTACAAGGCCTTGGTTTATATTACAAACCTTTGGTTTATACAATATCCGGGCAGTTCGAACATTCACTCAAACATGATGTCCTTTGAGCACTGGCCCTCTATCAGGCGGGCACCTTCCAAGACATCCTCAAACTAGCGCTCCGGCGTACAGTGGTCCTTGCCCCCGGGCGGACCCTCAGCGGCCACGATGGCGGCCTTCATTTTGGCCTAGTGCATCTTGACACGGGCAAAGGCCATCCGCGCACCATCTATACACACCGAGGGCTTCACGGCCTCTACTTGGGGCAAGGCGTCGCCAAGCCGCTTGACCAAACCGAAGTAGTTGCTTGAAATAGGTCCGGCTGGCCTTAGCCGGACTATGACGTCCTTCATTCCCAAACCAGACATCCTATGCAGCTCTGCTAGCTGCATCATCTGATTGTTCAGCGGCGTTGGTCGCTCCGGTGCCAAGTACTGCGACCAGAAGAGCTTCTCTGTTGTGTTCCCTTCTTGGGCCAGAAAATACTCGGCGGCGTTGGCAGCACTCCTCGGGAGATCCGCAAAAGTGTCTGGAGCACTCCACAGTCGATTTAGCAAAGCATATCTTCGATCGCCAACTATACTCTGTAAAAGAAAAGGCTTACTAGCCGCTATCTGTCCGGCTTGCTTGATCTCCTCACGAGCGGCCCGGCACTCAGACCGAGCCTCCTTCGCAGCTTGAAGAGCCTTGGTGAGCTTGGTCGCTTGGGCCTTGTTGCTCTCCTCCAAGGACTCACACTTGGTGGCGGCTTCCTGGAGCGCCTGCTCTACTTCGGTCACCCTCGCCTCATACTGAAGGCGGGAAACCTTTTCGGCCTCTACATCCACAGCCGCTTTCTCTGCAGCTACTATGCTTGCCCTTGCCTCCTCCTTGGCTTCGGAAGGCCATTCTTGAGGGCCTCGACCTTGGTTGTGTTGCCTACAATCATTTACATAGTGGCGCATGAGCTTAAACTCTGAGTTTGCATTATAATTTAGGCTTGTAAAGGGGTATTTTTCAAAAAAACATACCATGGGCCTCATGGAACTGCTTGTTAATACGATCGATCTCATCATCAGCCAGCTTCAGTTTCTGCTGGAGTTTGGATACTTTGGCATCCTTAGCTGAAGCCGCCAATAGTGAAGCATGTTTATCAAAATAGATGAACGCATTATCTCCAGCGACTATTCGATCCTCTATCCGGTTATTTTTTCCAAAGACCCAAATAGAGTCTCAGGGGCTACTATCTATATACAGGCAAATTCTTCAAATACGAAAAGCAGCTAAAGCATGTTATATCACTTACCTCAAAAACTGTTAATAGGCCAGTGAAAGCTTCGTTCAGACCGCTTTTGGCGGACTGAACCTTCTCAACCATCGCACCCATCAGGGTACGATGCTCTTCCATAACAGAAGCACGTTGAAGTGCTTCCCTCAACATATCCGGCGCCACCGGACTGATAGAGGTCGCTGGTGGAGTCGACACTCCCCCTTCCCTTGAAGGAAGCTGCTCGCTCGACTCCAGAGCCACGTGGGTCTTCGGAGGGGTATTAGGCTGGGGGGGCGAACAGATCTAGGCCCCCGTCGACAGTTTCCATGGGGGTAGTATCCCCCATGTTTTCGGCAGCTGAGGCATCACACTCTGGCGCTGTTTCAAAGGCCTTCCGCACCTCCCCTTGGCCCGGAGAAGTCCTTTCGGACAACACCTCGGTGTCTGATGACCCACAAGTGTAGGGGATCCATCGTAGTCCTTTCGATAAGTAAGAGTGTCGAACCCAACGAGGCGCAGAAGGAAATGATAAGCAGTTTTCAGTAAGGTATTATCTGCAAGCACTGAAATTATCGGTAACAGAGAGTTTTGTGATAAGGCAATTTGTAATGGGTAGCAAGTAATAAAAGTAAATAAGGTGCAGCAAGATAGCCCAATCCTTTTTGTAGCAAAGGACAAGCCTGGACAAACTCTTATATAAAGGAAAGCGCTCCCGAGGACACATGGGAATTATCGTCAAGCTAGTTTTCATCACGCTAATATGATTCGCGTTCGGTACTTCGAAAATTTATATCTAGGTGGAGCGGTGCTTGGGTAATATCCTTCCTTGGACAAGCATCCCACTTATAATTAACCCCTATTGCAAGCATCCGCAACTACAACAGAAGTATTAAGGTAAACCTAACCATAGCATGAAACATATGGATCCAAATCATCCCCTTACGAAGCAACGCATAAACTAGGGTTTAAGCTTCTGTCACTCTAGCAACCCATCATCTACTTATTACATCCCAGTGCCTTCCCCTAGGCCCAAACAATGGTGAAGTGTCATGTAGTCGACGCTCACATGACACCACTAGAGGAAAGACAACATACATCTCATCAACATATTGAACGAATACCAAATTCATATGACTACTTATAGCAAGACTTCTCCCATGTCCTCAGGAACAAACGTAAATACTCACAAATTATATTCATGTTCATAATCAGAGGGGTAGTAATATGCATAAAGGATCTGAACATATGATCTTCCACCGAATAAACCAACCAGCATCAACTACAAGGAGTAATCAACACTACTAGCAACCCACAGGTACCAATCTAAGGCTTTGGGACAAAAGTTGGATACAAGAGATGAACTAGGGTTTGAGATGAGATGGTGCTGGTGAAGATGTTGATGGAGATTGACCCCCTCCGGATGGGAGGATCGGTGGTGATGACATTGGTGATGATTTCCCCCTCCCGGAGGGAAGTTTCCCCGACAGAACAGCTCCGCCGGAGCCCTAGATTGGTTCCGCCAAGGTTCCGCCTCGTGGCGGCGGAGTTTCGTCCCGTAAGCTTGCTTATGATTTTTTCCTGGATGAAAGACCTCATATAGCAGAATATGGGCATCAGAGGGCTGCCAGGGGACCCACGAGGTAGGAGGCGCACCCAGGGGGTAGGGCGCACCCCCCACCCTCGTTCGTGGATGGTGGGTGGCCCCCCTCTGGTACTTCTTTCGCCCAATATTATTTATATATTCTGAAAATTGCTCTCGTGAAGTTTCAGGACTTTTGGAGTTGTGCAGAATGAGTCTCTAATATTTGCTCCTTTTCCAGCCCAGAATTCCAGCTGCAGGCATTCTCCCTCTTCATGTAAACCTTGTAAAATAAGAGAGAATAGGCATAGGTATTGTGACATAATGTGTAATAACAGCCCATAATGCAATAAATATTGATATAAAAGCATGATGCAAAATGGACGTATCAACTCCCTCAAGCTTAGACCTCGCTTGTCCTCAAGCGAAAGCCGATATCGAAAAATATGTCCACATGTTTAGAGATAGAGGTGTCGATAAAGTAAAATACGGACATGAGGGTATCATGATCATTCTTAGGACAGCAACATATATAAATATTGTCATATGATTTCTTATGCTAAAGTAATAATTCATTCACAGTTTCAAGTATGAATCATAAACTTCATTGAGAACCAACAAACTATAATCTCAGTAATTGAAGCAATTGCAATTTATCATAACATAGGAAAGAGTCAATAAGAGCCATTCAGCAAGTCCACATACTCAACCATCATTTAGTCTTTCACAATTGTTAGCACTCACGCAATATTTATGGTTATGAAGTTTTAGTCAGACACAGAGAAAGATATGGGCCTATAGTTTTGCCTCCCAACCTTTTACCTCAAGGGTAATGTCAAAAATAATAGTTCAGGAAAACTCACATCCAATTGTGCTTGCCAAAGGACAAAATGTAAAAAGGAAAGGTGAAGATCACCGTGACTCTTTGCATGAAGTATAAGACAAGAATAAAAGATAGGCCCTTCGTAGAGGGAAGCAGAGGTTGTCATGTGCTTTTATGGTTGGATGCACGAAGTCTTAATGCAAAAGAACATCACTTTATATTGCCACTTGTGATATGGACCATTATTATGCAGTCCATCGCTTTTATTTCTTCCACATCACAAGATCGTATAAAGATTATTTTCTCCACACTAATAAATCATACATATTTAGAGAGCAATTTTTATTGCTTGCAACAACGACAACTTACTTGAAGGATCTTACTCAATCCATAGGTAGATATGGTGGACTCTCATGGCAAAACTAGGTTTAAGGATATTTGGAAGCACAAGTAGTATCTCTACTTGGTGCAAAGAATTTGGCTAGCATGAGAGGGAAAGGAAAACTCAACATGTTGGATGATCCATGACAATATAATTTATTTCAGATGTAAGAAAACATAACCCATTACGTTGTCTTCCTTGTCCAACGTCAACTCTTTAGCATGTCATATTTTAATGAGTGCTCACAATCATAAAAGATGTCCAAGATAGTATATTTATATGTGAAAACCTCTCTTTCTTTATTACTTCCTATTAATTGCAACGATGACCAAAACTATGTTTGTCAACTCTCAACAACTTTTATTCATCATACTCTTTATATGTGAAGTCATTACTCTCCATAAGATCCATATGATCTCTTTATTTCTTTTTATTCTTTCTCTTTTATTTTATTCCCTCAAGATCATAGCAAGATAATCAAGCCCTTGACTCAACACTAATCTTTATTATATATAGCTCATGGACTCGATTACATAGAAGGATCATAAAGCGAAACTCAAAACTAGATCATACTAAAACTTTATTCTACTAGATCAAGATATAACCAAAAGGATCGAACTAAGAAAATGTTAAAGATAAAGGTGTGATGATGATACGATACCGGGCACTCCCCCAAGCTTGGCAGTTGCCAAGGGGAGTGCCCATACACATGTGTTTATGTCCCCTTCTTCGGGGGGTGATGTGATATTCTGGGCGATGATGCCCCTCAGGATACGATTCTCTTCCTCGAGCTTATTGACTTGCTGCTTGAGGTCCATTACTTCCTTACGGAGCTTGCCCGTGACGGCTAAAGATCCTTTCACCCAAGGATGTTGCATAGCTGTGGGAGAACAAGTAACACTCTTTTTCATATTTTCATAAGAAAGAAATCTAACATTGGAAGGGATGACCGAGTTTGGAATAGTTGAGCTCTGTAGTTCCCCCATTGTGGATCCAGCTCGGAAACGAGAAGTAACTTCTTCATCCTCCTCCATGGAATCTATCCTTTTCAAGTCAGCCTCCATCTCTTCCTTAGTTGATGGCCCAAAGTGGTCAGCATTGCTGTTTGCTCTTAGCCCTAGTGTCGGATCAGACACCTGACTCTCCCCGACTGACTCTTGAGAAGACATCTTGCTCTATGACTGCAGCAGAAACAGCTTGAAACAAAACAGAGGATATTTGCGTGGTACGGTGGTCAAAACCATGGGGAGATTATATAATGAATTTTTACCGACCAAAAGAAGTATCATGCAAGAAAACGGAGTCCGGAGAGCACACGAGGTGCCCACGAGGCAGGGGGCGTGCCCTCCACCCTCGTGGACACCTCGTGTCCTTCCCAGACTACTTCTTATTTTCCTATTTTCTTAAATATTCCAAAACGGAGAAAAATTGCTATTAGAAATGTTTTGGAGTCGGTTTACTTACCGTACCATGTACCTATTCCTTTTTGGAGTCTGAAACATTCTGGAAAGTGTCCCTTATGTATTCCTCGGAGTTACGGTTTCAATAACATTAGTTTCAACACTTATGGGATTACCTGAGATATAATGTTTGATTCTTTGACCATTCACCACCCTCGGATTTGTGCCTTCGAAGTTGTTGATTTTTATGGCACCGGGACGATAGACCTCCTCGATGACATAAGGACCTTCCCATTTAGAGAGGAGTTTTCCTGCAAAAAATCTTAAACGAGAGTTGTATAATAATACATAATCACCTATATTAAACTCATGTTTTTGTATCCTTCTATCATGCCATCTTTTAACTTTTTCTTTAAACAGTTTGGCATTCTCATAAGCCTGGGTTCTCCATTCATCAAGTGAGCTAATGTCAAAAAGCCTCTTCTCACCGGCAAGTTTGAAATCATAATTGAACTCTTTAATGGCCCAATAGGCCTTATGTTCTAGTTCGAGAGGTAAATGACATGATTTTCCATAAACCATCTTATATGGCGACATACCCATAGGATTTTTGTATGCAGTTCTATAAGCCCATAATGCATCATCAAGTTTCTTGGACCAATTCTTTCTAGATCTATTAACAGTCTTTTGAAAAAATAATTTAAGCTCTCTATTTCTCAGTTCTACTTGACCACTAGACTGTGGATGATATGGAGATGCAATTCTATGATTAACATCATACTTAGCAAGCATTTTACGAAAAGCACCATGAATAAAATGTGAACCACCATCAGTCACTAAATATCTAGGGACTCCAAACCTCGGAAAAATAACTTCTTTAAGCATATTAATAGAGGTTTTATGATCAGCACTACTAGTTGGAATAACTTCTACCCACTTAGTAACGTAATCAAGAGCAACTAAAATATGTGTATACCCATTAGAGGAAGGAAAAGGTCCCATATGATCAAAGCCCAAAACATCAAATGGTTCAATAACAAGTGAATAATTCATAGGCATTTCTTGACGTCTACTAATATTACCAATTCTTTGACATTCATCACAAGACAAGACAAACTTACGGGCATCCTTGAAGAGAGTAGGCCAATAAAAACCGGATTGCAATACCTTATGTGCAGTCCTATCTCCAGCATGGTGTCCTCCATAAGCCTCAGAGTGACACTTGCATAGGATTTGTTCCTGTTCATGCTCAGCTACGCAATGTCTAATGACACCATCTACCCCTTCTTTATAAAGGTGTGGTTCATCCCAAAAGTAATGTCTTAAATCATAGAAGAACTTTTTCTTTTGCTGGTATGTGAAACAAGGTGGTATAAATTTAGCAACAATATAATTAGCATAATCAGCATACCATGGAGCAGTACGAGAGGCATTTATGATAGCTAATTGTTCATCAAGAAAGCTATCAACAATAGGTAGTGGGTCATCAAGAACATTCTCTAACCTAGACAAGTTGTCTGCAACGGGGTTCTCAGCTCCCTTTATATCAATAATATGCAAGTCAAATTCTTGTAGCAAGAGGACTGTCGGTGTCAAAACCGGCGGATCTCGGGTAGGGGGTCCCAAACTGTGCGTCTAGGCTGGATGGTAACAGGAGGCAAGGGACACGAAGTTTTACCCAGGTTCGGGCCCTCTCGATGGAGGTAAAACCTACATCCTGGTTGATTAATATTGATGATATGGGTAGTACAAGAGTAGATCTACCACGAGATCAGAGAGGCTAAACCCTAGAAGCTAGCCTATGGTATGATTGTTGATGTGTATCTTGTCCTGCGGACTAAAACCCTCCGGTTTATATAGACACCGGATAGGGTTAGGGTTACATAGAGTCGGTTACAATGGTAGGAGATCTGAATATCCGTATCACCAAGCTTGCCTTCCACGCCAAGGAAAGTCCCTTCTGGACACGGGACGAAGTCTTCAATCTTGTATCTTCATAGTCTAGGAGTCCGGCCGAAGGTATAGTTCGGCTATCCGAACACCCCCTAATCCAGGACTCCCTCAGTAGCCCCTGAACCAGGCTTCAATGACGACGAGTCCGGCGCGCAAATTGTCTTCGGCATTGCAAGGTGGGTTCCTCCTCCAAGTACTTCATAGAAGATTTTGAACACAAAGGTAGTGTCCGGCTTTGCAAAATAAGTTTCCACATATTTCCATAGAGGGAATAATATTTACACAAATCTAATCTGCTGACGCACTCCGTAGTGTGACATCACACCATGGCCAAGCTTTTATTCGAACCGTTTTACTGTCCCATCTCAGCGCGTTATGCGAGGCGGTTTCCTTGGCACGTCTTGTTAAAGTAGAGATCGTGTCCCCTTATTCCGGGATTCTCATCAATACGGGCGTGGGTAACCCAACCGCGCCTTTGATTACGGCACTTGGGAGATAAGCGAGTTTTACCAGGCTGGTGGGGACATGTAGTTGCATCCACCCATATAAGGGGATAAGGATCAACCTTTTCACCCACGCCTTCTTCCTCCTTTGCCTATCCATTCTTGCGCACTCGAGCTCCAGCGCCCGAGTCCGCACTACGACCTCAACCTTCTCCAGTCATGTCCAGAGCGGGAGGCAAGTGGATGGTCTCCTCCATCATGGAGGGACACATCAAAAAGCTGAGGAAGGCCGGATACCTGTCTAACGACATCGCGCACGTTTCGGCAGCTCATCCCCACCCCAAGGCCCCATGAGGGTGGTGTTCCTCCCCCATTTCCTCCGCGAACTGGGTTTTCCTCTCCATCCATTTGTCCGGGGGCTCATGTTCTACTATGGCCTGGATTTCCACGATCTGGCCCCGAATTTTGTCCTCAACATCTCGGCGTTTATCGTCGTGTGCGAGGCTTTCCTCCGCATCCGCCCCCCATTTCGGCCTATGGCTCAAGACCTTCAACGTCAAGCCGAAGGTGGTGCGGGGCAACCAGGCGGAGTGCGGAGGTGCCATGGTGGGCAAGATGGCCAACGTCCTATGGCTCGAGGGCTCCTTTGTGGAGACCCTGAAGGGATGGCAATCGGGGTGGTTTTACATCACCGAGCCGCGCGACGCCGAATGGGTCGCACCCCCTGAGTTCCGGTCCGGACCCCCAACGCGGCTCACATCCTGGAAAGAGATGGGCCTGTCGTGGGGTAAAAAGGAGAGCTGACTAGACTCCAAACATGCATCAAAACCCTGGTGGACAAGAAGCTCAAACCTGTCAACGTAGTCCAGGTTATGCTTATCTGCTTGATCCTCCCATGCCAACAACGGGATTTCAACCTGTGGGAGTTCGACCCGGCGCGTCACCAAACTTTGAGCAGGCTCTTTGACACGACGTACGAAGATGCCTGGAAGGTGCTTTTCAAGGGCGCCGTGGCTCCCGCATCCGCTACTGAGGATCGCGGATTCAGTGCACAGCGTCACGCTCTTGCGGTAAGCTATTTTTTTCTTTTACAGGGTATCAGTGTTTCATAGTTTGACTCCATGAGGGATCTAAGCTCCCTTTCCTTTGACAGGATTGGCAGGTGACGTCCGGACAGAACAACTATTCGGCTCCTTTGCCCGAAGGCCCAGCGGATGCTCAATTGGCGAAGCTGCTGGTTCCGGCACCCGATGTGGTGCCAGAGAAGAAGGCCAAGAAGAAGGCCACGGGGACTCGAAAGAGTGCCCGACGCTCGGAGGTGTCAGATTCATCATCCGACGAATCCAAGACGCACTCCTCCCACGAAGATGAGGAGGAGGAAGAAGAGACCCCTCCTCCGGATTACTCCACCAATGCCGACGACGGTGAAGAGGAATGGCCGCCCAGGGCCAAGCCCCTGGCGAAATCGTAAGTATCCGGATACTGGAGTGATTTCATAGTATTCGTTTATTCCACAGCTTTCCCTTATGTCGAATATGTTTATGCAGCCCACCCAAAGACCGACTCGACGCGTCGTCGAGCGGCTCACTGGACTCGTCGGACGTGAACTCGCTGCTGACGGCTTCCTTCCCCCGCCCTACGGACGACACCGAAGTGTTGTCCCAATAGGTTCCAATCCGGGAGGAGGTGGTCCTGGAGGCGCCGCAGGGCGACCTCCCGGACTCCAGGAGTAAAGGGGACAAAACCCCCCAGGCTTCCAAGTCTGGCCCTAGGCCGGAAACCGCTCCGGAACCTTCAAAGGTTCCAGAGTCCGGCAGGGGACCTCCTTCCAAGAGGAGCAAGCCCACCGCGCCAGCGACCTCTGTCCAACTGGAGGCACCGGACAATCTATTGGAGGCGCTCCAAGGCGCCTCCATCGACGAGGGGCACCGCACCATTATGAGTGCGGTGGTCCAGAAGGTTCAGTCCGCCAAGAGCGGACTGACTGAAGCTTGTACAAGCCTTTTAACAGGCTTTGAGGTAAGTAAAGAATGTGTAAATAACATTACCGCATAGACAATAGCCCCTGATGCTCTGTTTGGCGTTCGGGAAGAAAAGCCGAATAGAGGATCAAAGAAAATTCGCAGGAGTCTAACAAAAAGATGTCAATATGCGTGTGCAGGCTTCCCTGCTGGCATCCGCCGCACTGACTGCGGAAGTGGACGTGCTAAAGCAGGACCTCGAGCGGTCCGAGAAAGTGCTTGGACGTGCCAAGAAGCAGCTCGAGGACAGGAGTATAATGACAGGAGTATCGTGGCTATTGTAGGGGCCACGTCTGAGGTGGCGACCCTGAAGCAAGCGCTGCTCGAGGCTGAGAAGAGGTCGGCCGCGGAGCGCACTGATCGAGAAAAGTATGAGGCCGAGGTTGGCAAGGTGCAGCAAGAGCTCCAGGCTCTCGTGGAAAAACATGAGAGTTTGGAGCATGACTCAAGGACGCGAGCGTCCGAGCTCGCGGCGGCTACTGAAAGTGCCAAGGCCGAATCCCAAAAGACCCTCCAGGAGTTGGATGAGGTGAAGAAGATAGCGGTGGGTAAGGCATTCTTTATGCAAAGTAAACACATAAGCGTGAGTTACTTGTTACTTACCCGAATCCGGAGTTCTCCAGGCGCGTTCGCAGATCTTCCTCGGAGTATATCTGATGCCGCCGCATTCTATCGAGCCGAGGAGGGCAGCTCGACGGAGAAGGTGTTCTGGTCTCAGTACGCTGAGGCCGGACACCCCGTGCCCCTGAGCGACCAGTTGAAGCAACTTGTCGAGCTCCACAAGGCGGCCGAATAGGCCATGAAGGGCCTCATAGTTCGGTTGTGGCCTGGAGAGGCTCAGCCTGGGAGCTATTTCGGGCTAGTGCGGCGGCTGGTGGAGGCCTGTCCAAGGCTTGAAGTCATCAAGCGCTCCGTCTGCATTGAAGGTGCCCGTAGGGCCCTTGCCCGTGCAAAGGTGCACTGGGGCAAGATGGATGCTGAGAAGCTTGTGAAGGACAGGCCACCGCCGGGGAAAGAGCATCGCAAGCTCGAAAATTATTATAAGGATGTTCTGAAGGGTGCCCGCCTTGTGGCGGATGAAAGTTCTATGGATGTAATTTTTGAGTAAAACTCGCTCGTTTTGTCCTGTGCGCTGAAAACTTGTTCATATGCACTAAGCAATGCTGTTTGAATTTAAAATATTACCTTCTGTGCGGTTGTTTATCAATTCTGAGAGATGGCGAGTCGTCGGCTTCTGCCCCCGTGCCGCTAGTGCTGGGGTGTTCGGGGCTAAACCTGAGGGCTCTTTTCCCCATGTTTGGGTCCTTTGAGGGAGGCGCTCAGCCCAACGAACAAGGCAATCCGACTATAATGCGTGAACACTCTCACTTAGCCATAGAATTCTATACTTTTAAATTTCGGCGAAGCCCCTGGTATTCGGAAGACCGAGTTCGGGGCGCTATCCACGCCTTGGCCGGACAGAGCCGGCTCCTCGCCCTAAGCGGCATAAGTCTTTAAGGACTCGAAAAGACCTCTCGAATAGCGACCAGCTCTCGCCTCATCATGATGGTCAGTTTTAGCTTTCTCCACTGAGGTGCTCGACCCAGCTCAACCGGGGCACAATCGCAGTGGTTCTCCTAGTGCTACCTTAGCCGATATAGTGGAACATAAGGCACCAAAACATAGGAGCCGGGCAAACCCAACTATTGACCCAATACATGATTCGGAGCCGATGCATATAATGCTATAAGTTCGGGGTGCCGCACTTGTTAAAGTGTTCGGACTTCTCACACCATGTTGAGGGGTACTGAAGCCCCTGGCGTATTTTGGCCGTACCAAAGTGTACGGGTGAAACATGTCGTTAAGGAACATATATAAATATAAAAAAGGAGTAATGCAAAAATAGACAAAAGCTATGCATTGTTTATTAAAAAGAGCTGTGATCAAAGCAGAACGATACAAATAATGCGATAAGCAAAAGGTTGGACTATGTAACATGTCCGCTCCAGGGGCAAGCTGCGGAATAATATGCGAAACAGGTATACTACTCGTGATAGAGACCACCTGGGAGTTCCGTAATGCGGCGTGGCTTGTCTGCTTCCCTGGTTCTTGCATCGTTTGTGCGGCAATTGAACTGCCGAACAGGCCGTCCGAAGAATGGAGTCCTGAAAGTAAAAGAAATTTCTTTAAAAAAATCGGCAGCCCCTGGTACGGTTTAAGCCGTGTTTTGGGCGTGCCGCGATGGTGCCCCTCCCCCTGTGCCCATGGTATCTCTAGAGCGTAGTTATGTACGCGAAGTACTGGCATCGCCTTTTTGCGAGGGTTGGGGTTGGGGCCGCATTGCTATGCTTGCTCGGATCGTGCCAGGCGGCCTTGTTGTAGGTTACTCCGGGCGCGCTTGATGGTGTCCGGTCATTTAGTGGCCGGACTGGAGAACTGCTTGGAGAGGCTGCTTTGAACTTCCGCCGCAAGGGCCGCCATGTGCTCCTCCGTTCGGAGGGAGCGTTCGGTGTTTCCATTGACCGTAATTACTCCTCGAGGGCCTGGCATATTGAGCTTAAGGTATGAGTAATGCGGTACCACATTGAACTTGGCGAATGCGGTTCTCCTGAGCAGTGCGTGATAACCACTGCAAAACGGGACTATGTCGAAGATTAACTCCTCGCTTCGGAAATTATCCGGAGATCCGAAGACCACTTCAAGTGTGACTGAGCCTGTACAGTTGGCCTCTACACCTGGTATTACGCCTTTAAAGGTCGTTTTGGTGGGCTTAATCCTCGAGGGATATATGCCCATTTTTCGCACTGTATCCTGGTAAAGCAGGTTCAGGCTTCTGCCGCCGTCCATATGGACTCTAGTGATATGAAATCCGTCAATAATTGGGTCTAGAACCAATGCGGCGAAGCCGCCGTGACGGGTGCTAGTGGGGTGGTCCCTTCGATCAAAGGTGATCGGGCAGGAGGACCATGGGTTGAAATTTGGGGCGACTGGTTCTATCGCGTATATGTCCCTTAACGCGCGCTTCCGCTCCTTCTTGGGGATGTGGGTTGCGTATATCATGTTCACCGTCCGCACTTGTGGGGGAAAACCCTTTTGTCCCCTATTGTTCGGTGGCCGGGGCTCCTCGTCGTCATCGCTATGCAGCCCCTTGTCTTCATTTTTGACGTTTAACTTGCCTGCCTGCTTGAACACCCAACAATCCCTGTTGTTGTGATTGGTCGGCTTTTCGGGGGTGCCATGTATCTGGCATAAGCGGTCGAGTATTCGCTCCAAACTGGACGGGCCCCTAGGATTCCTTTTGAATGGATTTTTCCGCTGACCGGATTTAGAGCCTCTGAATCCAGCATTAACTGCCGAATCATCTGCATTGTCGCCGTTAATGCGGCGCTTCTGTTTGTTGCGATGCGACCTACCACTACTATCCCTGGTGTCCGAATTACCAGGGTTCTTGGTTATATTGTTGCTACGAGCAAGCCAGCTATATTCTCCCACGCAAAAGCGGGTCATGAGTGTCGTGAGTGCTGCCATAGATTTCGGCTTTTCCTGTCCAAGGTGCCGGGCCAGCCACTCGTCACGGATATTGTGCTTGAAGGCTGCTAGGGCCTCAGCGTCCGAACAGTCGACTATTTGATTTTTCTTTGTTAGGAACCGTGTACAGAATTGCCTGGCCAATTCATCTGGCTGCTGAATTACGTGACTTAGGTCATCGGTGTCTGGGGGTCGCACATAAGTGCCCTAGAAATTGTCGAGGAATGCGGCTTCCAGGTCCTTCCAACAACTGATTGATCCTGTTGGCAAGCTGTTAAGCCAATGCCGAGCTGGTCCTTTAAGCTTGAGTGGGAGGTATTTGATGGCATGGAAATCATCGCCACGGGCCATGTGGTTATGAAGGAGATAATCCTCAATCCATACCGCAGGATCTGTTGTGCCATCATATGATTCGATGTTTACGGGTTTGAAACCCTCGGGGATTTGATGATCCATTATTTTGTCTGTGAAGCAGAGTGGGTGTGCGGCGCCTCTGTACTGGGCTATATCATGACGTAGCTCCAGTGAGCCTTGTCTACTGTGTTTGGCCCTGCCAAATTTGTGGCCGGCGTGACGGATGTCGTCTTGAGCCATGGGGTGCCCACGCGATCTGTAGATCGATCTTGTTTGTCTAGCCTTGGCCTCCAACATATCTCGTAAGTCCGGCGCATATTCCTGTGCCTTGGTACAGGGTGCGGCTTGAGTGGAGGGCCGAGAGGCCTCTCTGTCGCGGCCACGAGGTGGCCGGTCGGCCGCATCAAGTGCTTCCTCCTCTAATTGGGGTAGCATCCTGCGCTTTGGGTAGCTCTTGGAGGGGCGTTCGAGTTTATGCTCTTCGGTTGCTAGGACTTCAGTTCATCTGTCGACTAGCAAATCTTGATCAGTTCTAAGATGTTGTTGTTTTTGCTTGAGGCTTCTTGTCGTGGCCATAAGCCTGCGTTGAAAACGCTTTTGCTCGACGGGATCCTCTGGCACGACGAATTTGTCGTCGTCGAGGCTTGCCTCGTCTTCGGAGGGAGGCATATAATTATCGTCCTCGGCCTCTCTGTCTGCCGCTCTCTCACGATGGCTGGTTTCTCCATCCTCCTGTGCTAAATCTTGTTAGAGGGGGTTTTCTTCGGCGCTTTTCGGAGTATTATTATATCCCGTGCTGGAATCGTCGTGTTTGTTTTGGCGGGATTTTGAGCGGCGCCGCTGACGCCGGCGCTTAGGCTGTTTCTTGGAGGGGTCATCCTCCGCTGTTCCGTCGCCATCTCCCTCTTTTGGGGTGTCCACCATGTATATGTCATATGACGAGGTGGCTTTCCAGGGCCTAATAGGCGCTGGTTCTTCATCATCTCCTTCATCGGCGTCCATATCGTCGATGTCTTTGGAGTTGAAGTCGAGCATGTCGGTTAAGTCGTCGACAGTGGCTACAAAGTGGGTGGTGGGTGGGCTTTGAATTTCTTCATTGTCCAAATCCCAACCTTGCTGCCCGTAGTTCAGCCAGGGCTCTCCTGATAAAGAGAGAGACTTCAGTGTCTTCAGACTATCGCCAAAAGGCGAGTGCTGAAAGATGTCCGCGGTAGTGAATTCCATGATCGGCGCCCAATCGGATTCGATTGGCAGGGGCGCGGAGTGTTCGGAGTCCGGAGAGGAGTCCGGCTCCTTGGAGTCACGAGTCTCGCAGAGTACAGGGTTGGTGTTTGGCTCAATCGCCGTTGGGATCCCAGCCCTCGAGGCGGCGTCCAACTGCCCATCCTCGATCGACGCAGTTGGCTCCGAATTAAGGATCGGAGCCGATGCGGGTGTGGCCTCCAAGGCACTGTTCGGCGGCAGAGCTAGATCATGCTCATCGGGACAGTGTGGCGCGCTCGGCAGTGGCTCGAATCTGTCGAAGATCAAGTCCCCGCGGATGTCAGCCGTGTAGTTTAAATTTCCGAATCTGACCTGACGGCCAGGGGCGTAGCTTTCGATCTGCTCCAGATGGCCAAGTGAATTGGCCCGCAGTGCGAAGCCGCCAAAGACGAAGATCTGTCCGGGGAGGAAGGTCTCACCCTGGACTGCATCGCTATTGAAGATCGTCGGAGCCATCGAGCCTGACTGCGACGACACAAAGAAACTCTCAATGAAAGCACCAATGTCGGTGTCAAAACCGGCGAATCTCGGGTAGGGGGTCCCGAACTGTGCGTCTAGGCTGGATGGTAACAGGAGGCAAGGGACACGAAGTTTTACCCAGGTTCGGGCCCTCTCGATGGAGGTAAAACCCTACGTCCTGCTTGATTAATATTGATGATATGGGTAGTACAAGAGTAGATCTACCACGAGATCAGAGAGGCTAAACCCTAGAAGCTAGCCTATGGTATGATTGTTGATGTGTATCTTGTCCTACGGACTAAAACCCTCCGGTTTATATAGACACCCGGATAGGGTTAGGGTTACATATAGTCGGTTACAATGGTAGGAGATCTGAATATCCGTATCGCCAAGCTTGCCTTCCACGCGAAGGAAAGTCCCTTCCGGACACAGGACGAAGTCTTCAATCTTGTATCTTCATAGTCCAGGAGTCCGGCCGAAGGTATAGTTCGGCTATCCGAACACCCCCTAATCTAGGACTCCCTCAAGGACCCATCTAATAAGTCTAGGTTTAGCATCTTTCTTTTCCATAAGATATTTAATAGCAGCATGGTCAGTGTGAACAGTTACTTTAGAATCAACTATATAAGGTCTGAACTTATCACAAGCAAATACAACTGCTAAAAATTCCTTTTCAGTAGTAGAATAATTTCTTTGGGCACTGTCTAGAGTTTTACTAGCATATTGGATAACATTTAATATTTTATCAACCCTTTGTCCTAGAACAGCCCCTACAGCATAATCACTAGCATCACACATAATTTCAAATGGTAAATTCCAATCAGGAGGTTGAACAATAGGTGCAGACATCAAAGCTTTCTTAAGTATTTCAAATGCTTCTA
The DNA here is from genome assembly GCA_034509565.1 of Triticum monococcum. Classification (NCBI taxonomy): domain Eukaryota; kingdom Viridiplantae; phylum Streptophyta; class Magnoliopsida; order Poales; family Poaceae; genus Triticum; species Triticum monococcum. The sequence goes on along the minus strand of CM067847.1, from coordinate 739,307,776 downwards.
CACAATCATCATCAAAGACAAAAGGAACATATTTTTGTAAGAGATTAGTCAGAGGCCTAGAAATTTTAGAGAAGTCCTTAGTGAACCCCCTATAAAAACCAGCATCACCAAGGAAACTTCTTATACCTTTAATGTCCTTAGGACACGGGATCTTTTCAATAGCATCAACTTTAGCTTTATTAACTTCAATACCTCTTTCAGAAATTTTATGCCCCGAAACAGTACCTTCATTAACCATAAAGTGGCACTTCTCCCAATTCAATACAAGATTAGTTTCTTCACATCTCTGCAAAACTCTATCAAGGTTGCTTAAGCAATCATCAAAAGATGTTCCATATACAGAGAAATCATCCATGAAAACCTCAACAATCTTTTCACAAAAGTCAGAGAATATAGCAGTCATACGTATTTGAAAGGTAGCAGGTGCATTGCATAAAGCAAAAGGCATACGTCTATAAGCAAAGGTATCGAAAGGGTAAGTAAAAGTTGTCTTTTCTTGATCCTATTTTGACACATGTATTTGAGAGAAACCAGAATAACCATCTAGAAAGCAAAAATGTGTATGTTTGGATAATCTTTCTAGCATTTAATCAATAAAAGGTAAAAGGGTAATGATCCTTTTTAGTAGCTTTATTTAATTTTCAGAAATCAATTACCATTCTATAACCTGTAACAATTCTTTGTGGGATCATTTCACCTTTATCATTAGGAACAGCGGTAAGACCTCCCTTCTTAGGGACACAATGGACAGGGCTTACCCACTGACTATCAGCAACGGGATAAATTATAGCTACCTCCAGAAGCTTTAGTATTTCTTTTCTTACCACTTCTTTCATCTTAGGATTTAACCGTCGTTGGTGATCAACAACCGGTTTCGCGTCTTTCTCCAATTTTATTTTGTGCTAGAGTGGGACTAATGCCCTTAAGATCATCAAGAGTATATCCAATAGCAGCACTGTGCTTCTTCAGAGTTTTCAATAATTTCTTTTCTTCATGCTCTGAAAGGTTAGCACCAATAATAACAGGATATATCTCTTTCTCATCAAGATAAGCAAATTTAAGAGTATCAGGTAAAGGTTTAAACTCAAACACAGGGTCAGCCTTGGGTGGAGGAAGATCCCCTAGAATTTCAACAGGCAAGTTGTGATTCAAAATAGGTCCCTATTTCAAGAATACTTCCTCTATTTCCCTTCTTTCATTCATAAACATATCATTTTCATGGTCGAGCAAATATTGTTCTAGAGGATCATTAGGAGGCACGGCAATAGAAGCAAGACCAATAATTTCATCTTTACTAGGCAATTCTTTATCATGGGGTTGTCTATGAAATTTAGCAAAATTAAACTCATGAGACATATCCTCCAAACCAATAGTAACAACATCCTTTTTGCAGTCTATCTTAGCATTAACAGTATTCAAGAAGGGTCTACCAAATATAATGGAACAAAAGTCATCTTGTGGGGAACCAAGAACAAGAAAATCAGTAGGGTAAAACTTTATCACACAAGACTTCAACATCTCTAACAATCCCAACTGTTGAAATAGTGTCTCTATTGGCAAGTTTAATTGTAACATCAATCTCTTCTATCTCAGCAGGTGCAATATCATGCATAATTTCTTTGTATAAGGAATGAGGTATTGCACTTGCACTAGCACCCATATCACATAAGCCATAATAGCAATGATCTCCTATTTTAACAGAAATAACAAGCATGCCTAGAACAGGTCTATGCTTATTTTTTAGTATCAGGTCTAGCAATTCTAGCAGCTTCATCACAGAAGTAAATAACATGCACATCAATATTATCGGCCAAGAGATCTTTAACCATAGCAATACTAGGTTCAACTTTAATTTGCTCAAAGGGTGTAGGTGTTGTAGTATTACTCTTATGAACCACAGTTGAAGCTTTACCATGATCCTTTATTCTCACAGGGAAAGGTGGTTTCTCAATATAAGCACTAGGAACAACAGAACCATTATAAGTGATAGTATTTTCTTCAACTTTAATAGGTTCAACTACTTTTACTTCAACAGGAGGATTATATTTAAACCACTTCTCCTTAGGGAGATCAACATGAGTAGCAAAGGATTCACAGAAAGAAGCTACTATCTCAGAGTCAAGTCCATATTTAGTGCCAAATTCACGGAAATCATCGATTTCCATAAAATATTTCACTAAATCAAACTTAGGTATTATACCTGACTCCTTACCTTCGTCGAGATCCCAATATTCAGAGTTGCGTTTAATTATTTCCAATAAATCCCATTTGAATTCAATTGTATTCATCATAAAAGATCCAGTACAAGAAGTATCAAGCATGGAGCAATTATCGAGAGAAAGTCGAGCATAAAAAATTTGAATAATAATTTCTCTTGAGAGCTCATGATTGGGGCATGAATATAACATTGACTTAAGCCTCCCCCAAGCTTGAGCGATGCTTTCTCCTTCGTGAGGCAAAAAAATTTATATATAATTACGATCACGATGAACAAGATGCATAGGATAAAACTTCTGATGAAATTCCAATTTCAATCGATTGTAGTTCCATGATCCCATATCATCATATAGCCTAAACCATGTCAATGCCTTTCCCTTCAAAGATAAAGGGAAGACCTTCTTCTTGATAACATCCTCGGTCATACCTGCAAGATTAAATAATCCACAAACTTCATCCACATAGATTAGGTGCAAATCGGGATGTAATGTTCCATCTCCTGTAAAAGGATTAGCTAGTAGTTTCTCTATCATACCCGATGGAATTTCATAGTAAACATTTTCAGTAGGTTCAGTAGGTTGAGGAGCAAATCTTTGCTCTACTGGTCGGGGTGAAGATACCCCAAACAAGCCCCTCAAAGGATTATGTTCCATAGTAACAAGTGACATTAAATTTCAGCACACTAAATTTCAGCCTACCAAAGGTGCTTCACTCCCCAGCAACGGCGCCCGAACAGAGTCTTGATGACCCACAAGTGTAGGGGATCTATCGTAGTCCTTTTGATAAGTAAGCGTGTCGAACTCAACAAGGAGCAGAAGGAAATGATAAGCAGTTTTCAGTAAGGTATTCTCTGCAAGCACTGAAATTATCGGTAACAGATAGTTTTGTGATAAGGTAATTTGTAACGGGTAGCAAGTAATAAAAGTAAATAAGGTGCAGCAAGATGGCCCAATCCTTTTTGTGGCAAAGGACAAGCCTGGACAAACTCTTATATAAAAAGAAAGCGCTCCCGAGGACACATGGGAATTATCGTCAAGCTAGTTTTCATCACGCTCATACGATTCGCGTTCGGTACTTTGATAATTTGATATGTGGGTGGACCGGTGCTTGGGTACTGTCCTTCCTTGGACAAGCATCCCACTTATGATTAACCCCTACTACAAGCATCCGCAACTACAATAGAAGTATTAAGGTAAACCTAACCATAGCATGAAACATATGGATCCAAATCAGCCCCTTACGAAGCAACGCATAAACTAGGGTTTAAGCTTCTGTCACTCTAGCAACCCATCATCTACTTATTACTTCCCAATGCCTTCCCCTAGGCCCAAACAATGGTGAAGTGTCATGTAGTCGACGTTCACATGACACCACTAGAGGAAAGACAACATACATCTCATCAAAATATCGAACGAATACCAAATTCACATGACTACTTATAGCAAGACTCCTCCCATGTCCTCGGGAACAAACGTAACTACTCACAAATCATATTCATGTTCATAATCAGAGGGGTATTAATATGCATAAAGGAACTGAACATATGATCTTCCACCGAATAAACCAACTAGCATCCACTACAAGGAGTAATCAACACTACTAGCAACCCACAGGTACCAATCTGAGGCTTTCGGACAAAGATTGGATACAAGAGATGAACTAGGGTTTGAGATGAGATGGTGATGGTGAAGATGTTGATGGAGATTGACCCCCTCCCGATGAGAGTATCGGCGGTGATGACGTTGGTGATGATTCCCCCCTCTTGGAGGGAAGTTTTCCCGACAGAACAACTCCGTCGGAGCCCTAGATTGGTTCCGCCAAGGTTCCGCCTCATGGCGGCGGAGTTTCATCCCGTAAGCTTGCTTATGATTTTTTTCCTGGACGAAAGACCTCATATAGCAGAATATGGGCATCAGAGGGCTGCCAGGGGACCCATGAGCCAAGGGGGTGCGCCCATGGGGGTAGGGCGGGCCCCCCACCCTCGTGGATGGTGGGTGGCCCCCCTTTGGTACTTCTTTCACCCAATATTTTTTATATATTCTGAAAATTGCTCCCGTGAAGTTTCAGGACTTTGGGAGTTGTGCAAAATAGGTCTCTAATATTTGCTCCTTTTCCAGCCCAGAATTCCAGCTGCCGGCATTCTCCCTCTTCATGTAAACATTGTAAAATAAGAGAAAATAGGCATAAGTATTGTGACATAATGTGTAATAACAGCCCATAATGCAATAAATATTGATATAGAAGCATGATGCAAAAGGGATGTATCAGTATTATCCGCGGCTTGGGGCGGAGAGGCTCGCAGAGGTGTTTCGCTCTCCATCATCTCTGGCGCTAATGAGTTTCCCGAAGATGACGATTGTTGGTGGAGATCACGGGCTGGACTGAAAATACGTAAATAAAATGTTATCCTATGATCTATAAAAGGCCAGATGTATGTATAGTATCTTTAAATACTTATGATTTGGTCAGGGGCTTCGGCCGGGGGTGCCGCTCAGGGATGACTTCGGTATCCGAATCCGAATCATCCGAAAGTGAAATCTTCCCCTTCTTGGGCGCCTCCGCTTCTAGGTCCGCATACGCCACCCTTTTCTTCTCTCCCTTTAGGGGAGAATTGCTCTCCTCCTCTTCCTCTTCATCTCCCTCGTGGGAGGAGAGAACCTCGGTGTCTTTGAATGCGATGTCCGAAGTACCTTTACAGCGGAGGCCACTTCTGGCCTCCTTGCCCTTTTTCTCCGGTGCCTGGTACGGCGTCGGAACCAGCATCCTCGTTAGCAGAGGGATAGTTGGGTCTTTGGGCAGCGGAGCTGGACATTTGATCTGCTCCGCTTTCTTCTTCTAGACCTGAAGAAGAAAAGGAAGGCTTAGCATACTCCTCGAAACTACAAGTAGAGGTTATGTTTGGAAATCTGAAAACTTACTGGAGTGGCCGGGTGAGCCCAGTCGAGGCCGACGTCTTTGATCGTTCCCGGCCATGACTTCTGGGCCTTGAAAAGCAGCTTCCAGATTTCTTCGTGCTTCGTGCCGAAGAAGTGATGCAGGGTCCGAGGGCCGGCCGGATTGAATTCCCACATATGGAGAATCCAGCGCTGGCAAGGGAGAATCCGGCGAAAAAGCAACACCTGGATCACATCGGTGAGGCTGGTTTTCTTCTCTATCACGCCCTCGATGCGCTTTTGCAGCATCATCACCTCATCAGACGATGCCCAGTCCAGGCCCTTTTTAACCCACGATGTGAGCTGCATTGGGGGCCCAGATTTGAAATCAGGAGTGGTGGCCCATGTGGCATCGCGAGGTTCTGTGACATAGAACCACTCCTGCTGCCATCCCTTCACGGTCTCCACGAAGGCCCCCTGGGGCCAAGTGACGTTGGAGAGTGAGGGAGTCTTGCATTAGGGGGTCTCCGGATAGCCGTACCATCTCCACTGGCCGGACTGTTAGACTATGAAGATACAAGATTGAAGACTTCGTCTCGTGTCCGGATGGGACTCTACTTGGCGTGGAAGGCAAGCTAGGCAATACGTATATGGATATCTCCTCCTTTGTAACCGAACTTGTGTAACCCTAACCCTCTCCGGTGTCTATATAAACCGAAGGGTTTTTAGTCCGTAGGACAACAATCACAACATACAATCATACCATAGGCTAGCTTCTAGGGTTTAGCCTCTCTGATCTCGTGGTAGATCTACTCTTGTAACACCCATATCGTCAATATTAATCAAGCAGGACGTAGGGTTTTACCTCCATCAAGAGGGCCCGAACCTGGGTAAAACATCGTGTCCCCTACCTCCTGTTACCATCCGGCCTAGACGCACAGTTCGGGACCCCCTACCCGAGATCCGTCGGTTTTGACACCAACATTGGTGCTTTCATTGAGAGTTCCGCTGTGCCGTCGCCACCAGGAAGGATGTCTCGTCCCGTCTTTAAAGACGGCACCATCGCTGAGGGAGCATTGGCTATCGGCCAAACTCTCCGGCTAGGGGGTTTTCTTATGACCGCCTGTTCGGCCGCTATGCCGATGATGACTTCTCGGGTCATCGCAAGCAATCTTCACGTCAACTCGGAACTCGCCGAGCAGTTAGATCCAATGGAGCTCTCTTCCCTGAACGAGCTCTTGGATCGCATCGCCGCCCTGGGAGTCGCTATAGACTACGATCAGATTGGGCCTAAACCCGATCTGAGAGAGATTAACTCTCCCCAGGTCACCCACCATGTTGCAGTGGTGGAGGAACAATGCGGCAACCCTTCATCTATCTTAAGGACTAGCTATGTCTGGATTCCCAATCCCTCCAAGCCGGATACCCGCGGAGGGGAGGACGTCACTCAAGGCCTGAACCTAGAATCAGGCAGCAGGCTAGATTTATCAGAAAACATCCAAGAATCCAAACTTTCGAGTTCGGAAACTCCTTGGCCCCTGAGTCTCAGATCGGGTGAGGATTCGGATTCAATTCCACCCACCCACCCAAACATACGCGATCTATCCCAAATTAGGCAAGAGCCCGAAGAAACAGTACACCATTACTGGGCCAGATTCCTCCTAGTCATGAACAGGATAAAGGACTGTCGCGAGGAAGACGCAATTTCATTCTTCTGCAATAATTGCATAGACAAGGGAATCCTCAACGCCATAAGTCGCTGCGAAATTACACGCTTTGCCGACTTGGTGTCCATAGTATGAAAGTACTGTGCGATGGAAAGCGCCTGGAAAACCGAAATAAAATTTTGGGATAATCCGGCCCTGAATACAAACCCAATCCGAAATAAAAGGGTGCATTATCACAATACACCTGGGTTAACTACCAAAAAGCAAAAGCCCTCTACGGGGCAAGGAACCGTACTGGAGGGATGGCTCAACGGACCCTGCAAAATTCATAGTACGGCGGATGCAATACCAACGCACAGCCTTAAAGCATGTTGGATACTCCAGCAGGTGGCCAAAAGTGGTGAGGATCTACTCCTCCCAAAAACCACAAAGCACCATCCCGTGGACAACAATACGGTGTTAACGGTCTTTGAGTCCTTCGCGACAAACAATAGACGCAAGCGAACACTCTGCAGCATGGCCGAAATCTGCCACATAGCAAAAATAAATTCTTGGAGTGACATGGCTATTACCTTCAATGCCAGTGATGAACCCAAATTCCGAATAGCCCGAGCACCAGCCACACTGGTCCTCAGTCCAATCGTGGACGGCTTTCGACTCACCAAGTTACTCATGGATGGCGGCAGCGGATTAAACCTCATCTATGAGGAAACTCTTCGAAAGATGGAAATAGACTGGAGCCGCATTGAGCAATGTAGCACAACCTTTAGAGGAATCATCCCCAGTTGGGAAGCACGCTGTGCTGGGAAAATCACACTAGATGTGGTATTCGGCACGCCGGATAATTACAGGTCCAAAGAAATTGCATTCCAAGTGGCCCTATTCAGCAGCGGATAGCAGCGGATAATTACGGGTACATGAAGCTCAAAATGCCCGGGCCCAACGGAATCATCACTATTGCTAGTGATCCGGACATAGCACTATGCGCTGAAAATAAGACAGCTGCAATGGCCCTCGAGGCACTATCCGAAGCCCTAGCGGTCGAGGAACTAACTGTGCTGCGCTCCACGGTGAACAGGGACAATGTGATACTCGATAAAAGATCCAAGTCCACCTCCTTTAAACCGGCAGACGAAATAGTCAAATTCCAAGTCCATCCAACGGACCCTACAAAAACAGCTTCCATTAGGGCACAATTAAACCCTGATGTCGACGCCACACTGCGAGAGTTCCTACGCGAGAACTGGGACATTTTCGCCTGGAACCCTTCAGACATGCCAGGAATCTCACGCAGGCTGGCTGAGCATAGCCTAAATATCCTAAAAGGATTCAAGCCAGTCAAGCAGGCTCTTCGACGTTTCTCCGAGCCTAAGAGACAAGCCATGGGAGAGGAACTAGCCAAGCTATTGGAGGCCGGATTCATCAGAGACATAAAACATCCGGACTGGCTAGCAAACCTGGTGATGGTACCAAAGAAGGACAAATCCTGGTGCTTGTGCGTCGATTTTAAGGACCTTAACAAGGCCTTCCCAAAGGATCCCTTCCCCCTCCCCCGCATCGATCAAATCATCGATGCTACCGCAGGACACGATTCATTGTGTTTCCTCGACGCATACTCTGGTTACCATCAAATTAAAATGGCGGAGCTAAACCAAGCCGCAACGGCATTCATCACACCATACGGCCCATTCTGCTTCAATACAATGCGCTTCGGGCTCAAAAACGCCGGCGCAACATATCAGCGCATGATTCAGACATGTCTGGCAAACCAGATTAGCAAAACAGTGGAAGCATACGTGGATGACGTGGTCGTTAAAACCAAGCATGTCGAAACTCCAGTAAACGACTTGAGGCTCACATTCGACAACCTCCGAACATATGACATCAAGCTCAATCCGAAAAAATGCGTTTTCGGCGTACCAGCCAGAAAGCTCCTGGGATTCATTGTCTCCAGTAGAGGTATTGAAGCTAATCCGGCCAAAATCCGAGCGTTGTCATAGTTGGCTACCCCAATAAACCTCAAACAAATACAAAAATTGACTGGATGCGTGGCGGCTCTAAGCCGCTTTATCTCCCGCTTGGGAGAAAAGGTATTACCCCTTTATCACCTCCTCCGGCGCACCGAACACTTCGAGTGGACGGATGCCGCTTCGGTTGGACTCAATGAAATAAAAGTCATATTGGCAACAAACCCGGTCCTGGCCGCGCCAAACATTGGCGAACTAATGCTATTATACATTGCGGCAACTCATCAAGTAGTAAGCGCAGTGCTCGTCGTCGAGCGAGAGGCGGACGGACACAAATTCCCCCTTCAAAAGCCGGTTTACTATGTGTCCACTGTCCTTACTCCATGCAAATCACGGTACGCGCATTATCAAAAGATAGCGTACACGGTATTTATGGCATCCCGGAAGCTGCGACACTACTTTCAAGAGTGTTTGATAACGGTAGCCTCGGAAGTACCACTTAACGATATTATAAACAACCATGATGCGATGGGACGGATTGCCAAATGGGCCATTGAGCTCCTCCCGTTCGACATAACTTACAAGCCACGGTGAGCTATCAAGTCGCAAGTTTTGGCTGACTTTGTCGCTGAGTGGACGGAAGCCGAACTCCCTAAAGAGTACGGCACATATTCAAACTGGATCATGCACTTTGACGGCTGCAAAATGTTGGCTGGTCTGGGAGCTGGCGTCGTTTTGACATCCCCAACAGAAGATATCGTTCAATACATACTATAGATAATGTATACGGACTCCAACAACGCAGCCGAATATGAGGCCCTTCTACATGGTCTCCGGATGGCAGTATCCATGGGCATTCAACGCCTAGAGGTGCACAGGGATTCGAACCTCGCGATATCCCAGATAAATGGAGACTTCGATGCCAAGGATACGAAAATGGCAGCTTATCGCAATGCCATCCTAAAAATGTCAGTTCGGTTCGAGGGGCTCGAATTTCACCATGTGGCTCGGGAAAACAATCAGGCGGCGGATATCCTCACCCGCATTGGTGCAAAACGCGACGCGGTCCCTCCCAACATATTTCTGGAATGGCTCTTCAAGCCATCCGTAGCATGGGAAGGGGACACCAGTAACAACAGTCCGGACCCGGCCAAAATACACGATACCGAACTCTCTGACACAATCGGAGGCTCCGCCACCGAAATAACACAATCAGCCCACGAAATAATGGCCATTATTGCCCCGTGGACAGAACCATTCCTGGCCTACCTAACTAGACATGAACTTCCGGAGGACCAAAATGAGGCACGCTGCATAGTGCGGCGATCCAAGGCCTACAGGGTCCATGAGGGAGAATTGTACAAAAAAGCGCTATCGGAGTCCTTCAAAGGTGCATCTCCGAAGAGGAAGGGCAGAACCTTTTGGCAGAAATTCACGCCAGACTCGGGGGTCATCACGCCGCAGCCCGGGCTCTTGTAAGCAAGGCCTTGCGTACAGGATTCTATTGGCCAACGGCCCGGGTAGATGCGCAGGACTTGGTCCAATGTTGCGCCGGTTGCCAGCTCTTTGCAAATCAAAGCCACATGCCACCCACCGCCCTCCAATCAATCCCCATTACATGGCCCTTCGCGGTCTTGGGGCTTGACATGGTTGGACCCCTTAAAGGGGGAACCCACAAGAAAAAAAATACTTATTGGTCATGGTGGATAAATTCACTAAATGGATAGAGGCTAAACCTGTTAAAACAGCCGAATCCGGACCGGTGATAGATTTCATATCCGGGGTTGTACACCATCACGGCGTCCCCCACAGCATCATCATTGATAACGGCACGAACTTCACGGCTGACGAGGTAAAACTCTGGTGTAGCAAAATGGGCATCAAGCTCGATTATGCTTCAGTATATCACCCACAAACCAATGGTCAAGTCGAACGAGCAAATGGTCTTATAATGAGCGGCATTAAACCTAGATTAGTGCGCTCCTTAACGGAGTCTGACACGCACTGGGTAGAGGAGCTCGACTCCGTACTCTGGGGGTTGCGGACCACGCCAAATCGTAGTACCGGGTATACACCGTTTTTATGGTGTACGGCGCAGAGGCAGTCCTGCCCTGTGACATAATTCATGACTCACCTCGAGTGCGCATGTACGAAGAAAGAGAAGCCGAGCTCGATTCGCAGGACAGTCTGGACACCTTGGAGGAAGAGCGCGACATAGCCAAAGCCCGTTCCGCATTTTACCAGCAACAGGCTCGCCGATACCAAAGCAGAGAAGTACGGGCCAAAACTTATAACGTTGGCGAACTAGTTCTACGGCTGCCGGATAAGAAAAAGAACAAGCTCGAGCCCAAATGGGAAGGTCCCTTCATTGTCGACCAAGTTCTGACCGGTGGAGCGTACCGACTGCAGGATGCATCGACTAGTCGACTCGAGCCGAACACATGGAACGCAGCAAGGCTCCGGAGATTCTACGCCTAGCACCGGACTTTATGTTAGTCCCCTCCCTTTGTCCATTTTCTGCATATGCATCATCTGTCTTGTTTCCCTTTCTTTCTTTTATTTCTCTAGGCCTTCAAGGGTCACCTTGTGCCTCACTCATACATCACAGATGCGCTAGTCGCACCCTTCATACCTGGGGGCTTCTTTCACAGAAGCTTTAATTATTTCCCTGGGCCTCAACACATGTGTTATACTTCCGCATGTACCTTTTTTCACCATTATATGCATCGATATGGCTTAAGTTTTGGCCAAGCTGGGTTGCCTGGCTCTTGTATTTATGCCCTACGTTCCCGTTAATTCGGCTAGGGCATAAGGGGAGCACCTCTGCGATTGTTACCGCCGGGTCAGCCGGACGTGTACCTTAGACTGGGTGAAGCCGAAAGCTAGCGTTCTTAAGGGAATTTTCGGTCGGTGAACAAAAGATGACTTTTATTATTCATTCTACCCCCAGATGATTTTTCTGTGCTTCTTATCACAGTCCGGACATGCACTTTAGGGCATGCTTACCCAGGGAAAGGAACCCTTAACAGAACTATTCTCCCTCAAAGATGTTTCTTACTACCCATGTAATATAACATAACTAGTTGGGCACTTGTCTGATAAAGCACTAATGACCCCTACGCCTGGTCTCCACGCATGCCCCGGTTCTTACATAACCGAGAGGGTATTCGGATACACTCCGGACTGTCGGGTCCTGAGGTTGAAGCAAAAAGGTCCGCCACGACAAACGATCTACAATCCGGCTAGAAGGCATTATACATGTCACTTTAAAATTACATAGTCAATTTGACTGGTTGAATTCCTCTTCAATACCATCTAATAGGCTGTCTAGTCTACAGTCATGTTGGGAATACTTTGCGGCCAATTCTACTTGGCCATACACTAAGCTCACGGGGATCTCCTTCCCATCAGGCCCCACTGGTCTGACTTCGGCCATGTACCGTGTCTTCACCATTGCCCAGGCTTCCCTGGCGCCCTCACGGCAGGCCGATATCTTCCATAATCGGAAGCGCCACCGTGCTCCCTTCAGCTTCTCTGCAAGCTCTCCAAGGCCTTCAGGTATGGAGACGGATGGCCACAAGGCCTGGGCGACGCCTTGCATCACCTGCCGAACTCGTTCGTGCAGCTGAGAGAGCTCGAGAAGAAGATCACCCGTTAAACCGGGCATCTCCTCGGCAGGACGACCTGTTAGCATACCTACAGACATAACTCTGTCAGCCAGCTTCCTCGCCGAACTATTTTTCAAAGTTCGTTCAAGCACTTACTGAATATGCCGCGTCGAAGCCGCCGATTCTCCTTAACAGAGTCCGACAGCTGGGCCCGAACATCTTTTAGTTCCACGCCCAGCTTGGTGTTGGCATCTAGGAGATCATTCTTCTCCTGCCTCACCCTCGTAAGCACGCTCCCACCGGCCTTCAGCTGGCGTATGAGCTGTTGCTTATCCGGATTCACTCCAGCGTCATCTGCAATTTTATCGTCAGATCTGCATATACGCCGCATTCTAATATGATACTTATCATTCGAAGGATATGTTACCAGAGGGGGTCTCTTCGTGCTCCCCTGCTGCGGCCAGTGTGGCCTGAAGTTGGGCTTTGCACTCTTCCAGCTCCTGGGACAGTTGAGTATTCTTTTCTGTAACAACCTGCATAACAAATGATCCTTAAATCAGTTATCCTAACTATTTCAAGTCTCAGGGGCTACTGATATATATAATCATCAAATTTTCTCACCCGTATGTCTTTTGCATACTGCTCCGTGGCTCTGGCTAGACCATTTTGAGCGGCACGGAGGTGCGCATCTCCCGAATTGAAGGCATCCAATGCCTCTTGGGAAAAACAAGCGTCACGAAGAACAGTCCAGCGATGCCTGTGGTTCATGGCACTTTCCACCTCGGAATGGGTGGCGGACAGTTTATCTGCATCCTCTGTCAGAGGAGCACCCGGCACATGCCTTGTATTCGTTCCCGCCTCCGAATCCGGCCTTGGAGCCTGGCTTATGGAGGCGCGATTGGTAGCCTCTTCGGGTATAGTCCGGCGAGTCCTCTTTTTCCTGAAAAGAAGGCATGGGCATTAATATGCCTCTGAGAATAATGTCTTGCAATAAAGACAGCGTGCCATACCGCTGCGCTAGTGTCTCAATCCGGACTGCGGATCTTTTCAGCCTGCCTGGCCTCGCGGCCCCTTGTTGGCTAGCTTCCACAGGCTCGGCCTTCTGCCCCGAGGACCTCCCCTGCAAAACACGGCTGTTATACGGCAATGAAAAAAGCGCAAGGACGGATCCCTTTTTAAGTGCTGGGACTTCGGTCTCAGTCACCTGTGAGGCTGGAACTAGCCCAGGGTAATCGGCCGTAATGGCCACCAAAGCATTGTCATTACTCGATTGATAAAATACCCCATCGATCAGCTCCACAGATATGTCCGGATCCTCCTGGGAGGCCAGATCAAGGGACCGTCCAGGGTCCTCGGGTTGTGGAGGAGGGTTGTTTATCTCCTTTATAGCCTGGTGCAGCTCCTGCGATGAAATCGCTAGAATGAATACTTAACTACGGGAATACGAAATGGATGAGCGATAAAAAGTCTCCGCTTACCCAGCTCGGAGGGTTGTACATAGAAAAACCGCCCTGCGGGTTAACACGAAGGAATTCCTCCTCTTCTCCCTTGTACAAAGTGGATAAGATCTTTATTAGATCAGTAGCCGATCCCGTCCCTTTGCGGCCGTGGCGGATGGCGTCATCCTCCCCATTGAAATCCCACATGGGGTGGCCTCTATACTGAAGCGGCTGCACCCCCCGCATGATACATGTGGCCATGACCTCGATCATGGTCAATCCGAATCGAGCTAAAAAACTTATCCGGCTCATCAGGTAAAGAATGTCCCTGTCATCTTCCTCCAGGGGGCTCCTTGGACACCAGCTCCGGCGCTTCTTCAAAGGGGCGTTGTCGAACTCAGGAAGGCCGATCCGAATAGGATCCGGGAGGGGGACGTCTTCTATATAAAACCATTCTCAAGGCCAGTCTTCGGACGTCTTCTTTGGGGTTCCGGACAGGTATCCGGTCCCGGTGACACGCCACACTCCGGCTCCGCCCACTTGATATATTGACCCCTTCTGAGAATGGGGCACAAGGCAGAACAGCTTCTTCCACAGAGCAAAATGAGCTTCACAACCCAAAAACAACTCGCAAAGGGCTACGAATCCCGTGATATGCAGCAGGGAGGCAGGCGTAAGATTGTGCAACTGGAGGCTGTAGAACTCAAGGAGACCCGGGAGAAACGGATGAATTGGAAATCCGAGCCCTCTTACCAAATAAGGGACAAGGCAAACCCGCTCTCCCTTGGAGGGATTGGGAAGGCTCTCCGCTTGCTCTCCGCCATTATAGGTGGCAAGCCCGGCTCGAACCAGGACCAGGTACGCTGGGGGAAGAAATCCCTTGGACTGAAGCATCACTAATTTGCTGTGCGGGACGGAACATTTCTCCCAATCTCCAAGCTTGGAGCTAGGGGTGCGAGAGGAGGAGCTGCGTCGACCGGCCATGATGGAATGGATCTCTGTCGGGTGCGCTCCGATGAAGGCTCGCCAAGGGAGGATGGTGTGATTTGGATCTGAATCCTCGTCTTTTTAAATAGGCGGCTCATTCACACAGCTAGGGGGGTAAATGTGAAAACACCCTGGCTCTTCACATTAGCTCGACACGTGGAAAGTGGCCATTATTGGGCGTAGAAGCCAAGGAGTACAAACCTTCACAAGAAACCAGACATTATTTCGACAGGTACACAGAATTTGGAAAGGAACCCGCCTTGCAATGCCGAAGACAATACTGCACGTCGGACTCATCGTCATTGAAGCCTGGTTTGGGGGCTACTGAGGGAGTCCTGGATTAGGGGGTCTCCAAACAGCCGGACCATCTCCACTGGCCGGACTGTTAGACTATGAAGATACAAGATTGAAGACTCTGTCTCGTGTCCGGATGGGACTCTACTTGGCGTGGAAGGCAAGCTAGGCAATACGTATATGGATATCTCCTCCTTTGTAACAGACCTTGTGTAACCCTAACCCTCTCCAGTTTCTATATAAGCCTAAGGGTTTTTAGTCCGTAGGACAACAATCACAACAAACAATCATACCATAGGCTAGCTTCTAGGGTTTAGCCTCTTTGATCTCGTGGTAGATCTACTCTTGTAACACCCATATCATCAATATTAATCAAGAAGGACGTAGGGTTTTACCTCCATCAAGAGGGCCCGAACCTGGGTAAAACATCGTGTCCCCTGCCTCCTGTTACCATCCGGCCTCGACGCACAGTTCGGGACCCCCTACCCGAGATCCGCCGGTTTTGACACCGACAGGGAGCTTTCTCACCATGACGCCGCCACACTCCGCATGTTGACCATCCACCACTTTTGGCTTCACATTAAGACCTTGAGCCATAATCCGAAGTGGGTGGGGGATGCGGAGGAACACCTCACACACGACGATGAACGCCGAGATGTGGAGGAAGGAATTTGGGGCTAGATCGTGAAAGTCTAGCCCATAATAGAACATGAGCCCGTGGACAAAAGGGTGGGGAGGAAACCCTAGTCCACGGAGAAAGTGGGGGAAAATACTACCCTCTCATTGGATTCCGGAGTGGGGATGATCTGCTTTTTGGCAGGAAGCCGGTGGGCGATTTCTGCGGCCAGGTACCCCGCTTCCCGGAGTTCCTTGATGTTCTCCTCCCTGATGGAGGAGGCCTTCCACTTGCCCTGAGCACCAGATCCGGACATGGCTAGAGTGTTTGCTGGGGACAAAAAGAATTGAACTCGGGCGCTGGAGCTCAAGGGCGGATGGACTGAGGAGGTAGAAGGCGTGGGGTAAAAATATGGGTCCTTATCTTCTTATAAAGGCAGTGAATATCAAGCCCCCCCCCAGGAGCCTTATAGCTCGCCTATTCGCAAGGGGTCGTGCAAACGGCATGGTTGGATTACGCAAACCCGTATTGATGAGAATCCCCTAATAAGGGGACACGATCTCTGCTTTGACAAGACGTGTCAATGAGGACTGCGCCTCGAAATGCGAAGCGGGAGGCTGAAAAACTGTTCGAAATAATAATAAGGCATGAACATAACATCTCGCCAAAAAAGCTGTCAATAGACACGGCTTATTTTGTTTAAGTATTTTTTTCCCTTGTGGTTCAGGGTTGTGACAATTATACAGAGCCGAACATAGTTCTTTTGACCAACTTCTTTGGAGTATTCGGAGGAGGAACCCGCCTTGCAATGTCGAAGACAATCTGCGCGTCGGACATGTCGTCATTGAAGCCTGGTTCAGGGGCTACTAAGGGAGTCCTGGATTAGGGGGTCCTCAGGCATCCAGGCTATGTGATATGGGCAGGACTGATGGGCCAAGAGATACAAGATTGAAGGCCTTCCCCCGTGTCCGGATGGGACTCTCATTTGCGTGGATGGCAAGCCTAGCCTTTGGATGTGAAGATTCCTTTCTTCGTAAACCGACTTTGTACAACCCTAGGCCCCTCCGATGTCTATATAAACTGGAGGGTTTAGTCCGTAGAGGCAATCATAATCATACAGGCTAGACATCTAGGATTTAGCCATTACGATCTCTGAGGTAGATCAACTCTTGTAACCCCTATACTCATCAAAGTCAATCAAGCAGGAAATAGGGTATTACCTCCATCAAGAGGGCTCAAACCTGGGTAAACATCGTGTCCCATGTCTCTTGTTACCTTCGATCTTCAGACGCACAGTTCGGGACCCCCTACCCGAGATTGGCCGGTTTTGACACCGACGGTGGGGAAGGGGGCGGCGCCCCCCTTTCCTTCTCCTTCTCCTTCTCCTTCTCCTTCCCCCTTTCCCTCTCTGGTAATAGGAAGGGGGGCGGAATTGGACTTGGAGTCCTAGTAGGACTCCCCCCCGCCCCACTTGGGGGCGCACCTAGGCCGGCCTCCTCCCCTCGCCTCCTTTATATACGGGGGCAGGGAGGCACCTCTAAGGCACATCAATTGTTCTTAGCCGTGTGCGGTGCCCCCTCCACCGTTTACTCCTCCGGTCATATTTTCGTAGTACTTAGGCAAAGCCCTGCGCGGATCACTTCACCATCACCGTCACCATGCCATCGTGCTGATGAAACTCTCCCTCGTCACTTTTTAGGATCAAGAGTTCGAGGACATCATCGAGCTGAACATGTGCTGAACTCGGCGGTGCCGTATGTTCGATACTCGGTCGGTTGAATCGAGAAGACGTTCAACTACATCAACTGCGTTAAACTAACGCTTCCACTTTCGGTCTACGAGGGTACGTGGACACACTCTCCCCCTCTCGTTGCTATGCATCCCCTAGATAGATCTTGTGTGATCGTAGGAAATTTTTTGAAATTGCATGCTACGTTCCCCTATAGCTCCACCATATACTCCTCGTTGGCTTGCTCTACCTCGAAGTGCTCGTGGGACTCCTAGTCCTCCAGCAGCTCGCGTGTGGGGGCCACTCGGGAGTCAACAGGGCCAAATCTGGCACTTCGTGGGTGCCGACAGGGATGTTCAGCCACACATTAGTGCCATGGAGGCGGGCCGACTGGATGTCATACACCCGCACTGCCTGCACCGCTGGCTGGTACGAACCGATCCAGATGCAGCAGTGGGTTTCATGGTCCGTAACCTCGGCCACCCACGTCCCCCACGCCTGGTGCTGCACAATGAGGTACCTCCTCTATGGCGCCGGCTGTGGTGGCGGGTCCGTGAACCAGGAGTAGGACCCGCCGCCATAACCTCGAGCTTGGGACGTCTGCATGTGGTAGCGTGGATTGGTGCATCTAATCAGCGACGGGGACCTAAGGCGGCAGGATCCGGCTATTTGGGTGGCGGGGCGGCGCCGGAGTGGATGTGCGGGTGCGCCAGCGGGGATGCGGGATGCTTCGGTGGCGACGGAAAGGATGAGGTTGAGCGGTGGGACGGGAATTTTTTTTACCCCAGCGGTGGACGACCGGAGGAGCAAAACCAGAATTTCACTCCTCTAACCCCTTTTAGTGGATCGGTTAGATATGCTCTTAGATTGTTAAACTAGAACTATGTGTGGTAACTTTGGTACATCCGTGAATATTGGAATGTTGCATTGAAGAGAAGAGCGCATGAAAAAAAAATATTTCTAGAATCTAAATCCATTACAATAATTTGGAACCTATCATGTTCTTACTTAAAATATGGACGGACTATTTGGGCTAAGTACGAAAGACAACTAAATAGTTGCATCTACTTGTGTATTAATAATTTATTTCATGGATCATCTATTATGCAAGCGTATTTTCAATTTTTGCTAGCAAATTCCCTACACGAAGCTTGGTTTGTTTGCTTGTACATCTAGCTCCTTTAGCCATGTTAGTACTTCGATTCGTGCCCTCCATTCCTACATATATGGAAGAAATGACATGCCAAGTAAATTGTCAAGGGTACTGCAAGTCAAAGCCATTTCTTGTTTTCCATGGTCCATATAAATAAGTTGTTGCGTGGGTACTAACAAGATCTATTAGTATATGGTAGCACTAGAAATGAAAAGGGAAAATTTGTGGAATCAACCCCACCGAAAGAAACTAGGGGAGGTTAACCTTGATTTAGGACATTTCTAACCAAACCCTTAGAAATAGCAGAGGATCCGGTGGAGTAAACCCTTAGTGGGGTTCTTTTTACTCCAGTAGTTTTCGCTGGACCTAACCGATTTCTTATATATAAAAGAGTAAAAGAAATATCATTTGCATTTCATTTTCTGTCACCGAAACACATTTCTTTGCTTCTGTATTTCATTCAATGACATTTGATACATTGGAGTACATAATTCATCAATTCTTCGCTACAATAGCAAAACCAAAGAAAACAAGAACCACAATAAGACACGTTAAAAGATATCCAACTTCCATAATTTCTCCCACTAATTGGATTAATATCTTCTCTATGTCTTCATTGTTGATTCTCTCTATTGGCTTCTCGATGTTGCATGCTTCTTTCTTTTTCGGTTCCGACAAATTCGACGTTGATTCGCATCTAGTCTCATTTTTAGCCTCTATTCCAGCAACGAGTGCACGAACATCTCTCATATTTCGCGCTATAAATAGATTGATGTAATCTTCTTCCCAATACCAAAATTTGCATCCATCATATACACAAATTTGAGCAAACAATGAGCTATCAAAATTGTGCCGAATCCAGTGAACAACTTAATCAATGGAACACATACCCCATCTTTTTTGCACTTGAAGAATACCCATCCGGGATGTTCTGGCATGGTAGAAACTCGGTGCACCACCTGCCGCGGGAAAACGTCGAACTTTATGATTGGCAACGGGGAGCTGACGAGCTGTTGGGCCAGCGCCGAGCCCGGGCGACGGCCTGGTGTGTCTTTGCCTATGAACCGTCGACAGGAGAGATCCGGGCGGCTAGAGGCGAAGTCAATACCTACATGCAGCGCGGAGGCATTGCCAAGGATGTGCAGTCTGGTACCCGGCCAATCCATGGCAAGGCGCAGTCGTCGGTGGTCGGATGCGCCAAATCCAGCGACAGCGGTGGCGGCCGCCGCAGATCTGCCGGATGTGCGCCAGCGACGGGGCGAGAGTGTCACAAATCTGTGTGGTCAAGGACCGCGGCGGAGCCTACGGAGCGTCCGCTGTGGCGGGCGGTGGCCGGCAGGGGTGGCATGGAAGTGGGGCGGGGGAGGTAATGGAGGAGAGGAGATTTTTTTTCTTCCAAGCCCGAGCGGTGGAGGATAAATAGGGAGGTGGGACGCGGCTAAGGATAATTTATCCTCCACTAACATCGATTGAGGATCGGCTAGGTGCCGGTTAGATTTTTACTCTCTAATCGGTTATAAGGGATCGGTTAGAAATGCCTTTAGAAAGCTATGAAGATTAAGTGATATTGTTGATAGCTAAAAGAAGTGGGGAAAACCCGGCCACCTTCATGAGGAAAAGCAAGCATTGATAAGAGGTACAATATGAGGGCCCGCATGCCATGGTTTATTGGCATGGACTTAATAAGTGACAAAATTCGGTTTGTGCCACTAAGTAGCTTGGGTATTCGGTGACTGCCACCGAAACTTCATGAATTCTTTGAGTGCCACAACAGCTTGCAAAGAAATTAGCTGCATGCCCCTACGCGCCGTCTCTACTTGTTGTCAAGTTGCCATCTCATTTGAATCGTTTCCTCCTATGTGGGACCCACATCTTGTCATGTTAACCGCGCCGACGAGCAGACTCGTTAGACTGTAGCATCTGTTGTGACGGATGGGGAAGGACGACCATAATTTCAATATTTCATGTTCGCACGCCACACTGGCCTATGCATGCATCATTGCAGTGAATTCTAGCGACCCACTCCCACCACAGTCATGCTTGCCACTCCAGATTCTTGCTGACTATAACTACTGCAACACCACGGCGTTCAGCACAACACTCACCTTGGTCTTGCTTCTCTCCTCACGCACCATCACTGCCCCTCCAACTGCATGCCTTATCACTCACATAGTCTGTCAATGTGCTGCCCTTCCCTAGCCCATGCATCATCAGTGCGGTGAGGGCCACGACGCACCTGCACCAGAGCTGCAGCCGCCAATCCAACTGGTAAAGATCATGACCCGGGCTGAAAGCAACTTAGGCTCCTCAAGGGAACCCCTAGGGGCTTCTTCGTCTCACCGACTGGTGTTCAAGAAGCCCAAGTTGTTCGCCATCCTTGTCATACCTAGTGCTCCTACAGATTCACCAAGCCATGTTATTTCCTTGATTCTCCTCCTGTTTAGCCTCAGCTGCACGCATATGCACCGAGATCTCATGGTCGTGTACCATCATGTTCCAGGGCGATTTGAATCTATCTATCATATAAGGTTTCCATTACAAGTTCTATTTTTATTACTGTTTTAGTGTGTTGCTACCATGTAATATGTTTGGTGTTTTTTTTTTTGTTCACTCTCATGTCGTTTGCTTTTAGCAATCATGTAATCTGTTCACTCTTGTTTTATGTTTTCTTTTGTGGGTACACTCTTGTCTTATGCTACCATCATGTTTTTCAGAGCAAATCATGCAATCAATTTACTACATCAATTAATCAATTTATTGTTCTGTGTGGTGTTTGAGATTATTGTTTTACAGTGAAGATAAAAAATATTAGTCAAATACATGTGTGCCAATTTTTAATGCAAAGCAAAAAAGTATGAAATATTGCAATTTCAAATTTCAGGATAAAAACAATGCAATCCCCGACGTGTCTACCATACCGTGAAGACTCATGAGCAGTTAAGTAAATTGTCTCTCTAAACTTCTGCTCCTGGACCACCAAGGGGGATGTTGTATTGTACCTAGCTTTGGCATAATCTATTCTCCAACTCCATCTTAGCATAGCATTTCTATCTATAAGGTGTTAAGCAACGTATCCACCACGACAGAGTTGACGTGTATGGGTTCGACCAGGAGTCCACCTCGACCGAAGCTATAGACTAGGGTAGTTGTGATCTTCTCTTATCTATTGTAACTATCTCTATCTCTCTAGTCTATCTCTTGGATCACAAATCAGGATCCTAATGATGTACTCAATCTCTGTACGCTATGCGGGAGTTGCGCCCCGACTCTATATAACACGAAGCCGTCGCCCTAGGCAGGGTACGACGTTCTCTCACGTGGTAATCAAAGCCTACCTCTTCCATCTCATCTAGTTCCTCCATTGCCAGAAACCTCCCACCATGGCCTCCTCCGGCTCATCCAACTCAACCCTCTCCGACCAGATCACCGAGCGCCTCACCCGCACCAACTACATCCCCTGGCGCACTCAGATCATGCCGCAGCTCCGAGGTGCTGGTTTCTTCGGGTATGTTGATGCGAGCACACCCGAGCCGGCCAAAGTCGTCGTCACCAAGGACAAGGATGGCAAGGAGGAGTCCATCCCCAATCCTCTTCACCATGTGTGGATCCGAGAGGATCAGCATGTACTTGGATATCTCCTGAATAATCTCTAGAAGGAAGTGCTCGTGCAGGTCACCTCAACCGTCCATGCACACGAGATCTGGTCGGCGCTGGCAAAGATGTTCTCGTCGACCTCGCTGTCCCGCGTCAACAACATCCGGGCGGCGCTCACCAACGCGCGGAAGGGCACGCAATCTGTGGCCACCTTCTTCGCGCACATGCGATCTCTCGCTGACGAGCTCGCGGCGGTCGGCAAACCCCTGGACGACGACGAGCTCATCTCCTACATCATCAACGCCCTGGACATGGAATACCAGCCGCTGGTCTCTGCCCTAGATGCTCGCATCATCCCGGTCACTCTTGACGAACTGTTCGCTCAGATGAGCAACTTCGATCAACGAATGGCCCTTTTCCAAGGGTTTGGGACCGGTGGTGGCTTCAAGTCCTCAACGAACGTCGCCACCCGCAGGCGTGGCGGTAGTTCCCGTCCTCGCGGCCCTCCTCGCGGGAAGAGCAGGAGCCATGGCGGGGGCAACACCAGCAGCAACAACAACGCACGCGTAGGTGGTCGACCCTCCTACTCCAACACCAAGGGCGGCCGGCGATCGAGCGGCTCCACCAACAGATTTTGCCATGATGTTGTCCGCTGCCAAATCTTCGGTAAGTTGGGCCACTCCGCCAAGGATTGTTGGTACCGATTTGGTGAACATGAAGACTCGTCCCAAGATGAAAAGGTGGTCGGGGCTACTAAAGCTTCCTATGGCGTCGACACAAATTGGTACGTTGACAGCGGTGCTACCAACCACATCACCAGTGAGCTGGAGAAGGTGACCATACGGGATAAATACCGCGGCCAAGATCACATCCACGCCGCTAGTGGAGAAGGTGTGAAGATTGGTCATATTGGTCAATCAATTATTAAAACCCCTCATAGGAAAATACATCTAAAAAGAATCTTGCATGTTCCTAGTGCCAATAAAAATCTTCTTTCCATCCACCACATTGCCATTGATAATCATGCCTTTCTTGAATTTCACCCCTTCTTCTTTTTGATCAAGGATCAGGCAACGAAGAGGGTGCTGTATCGAGGTAGATGCGTTCGTGGGCTTTTCCCGTTGATCCCGGAGATTAGAAGATTCAATAAACAAGTTTTTAGTGCCACCAAAGTGTCTTCAACACGGTCGCACGATCGATTAGGCCATGCAAGTTTCTCTTTAGTTGAGCGTTTGCTTAGGAAAAATAAACTCCCATATGTTGGGGATCGTGATGTTGAAACAATTTGTGATTCGTGTCAAAGGGCCAAGAGCCACCAATTGCCTTATCCAATTTCTACTAGTATTTCTACCAAACCTTTGCAACTCATTTTTTCTGATGTATGGGGGCCTGCTCCCTCTTCTGTTGGTAGACATACATATTATATGAGTTTCATTAACGAATATAGCAAGTTCACATGGATCTATCTCCTTAAGAAACGATGGATGTTTGCCAAGTCTTTCTTCATATTCAAGCTCTCGTTGGAAGAAAATTTGATAGCAAAATCCTTGCTCTACAATCTGATTGGGGAGGGGAGTATGAGAAACTAAACTCATTCTTCCAAAATCTTGGCATATCCCATCTATTGGGGAACGTAGTAATTTCAAAAAAATTCCTACGCACATGCAAGATCATGGGGATGCATAGCAACGAGAGGGGAGAGTGTGATCTACATACCCTTGTAGATCAACAACGGAACACTACAAGAAATATGTCAACTTGTGACCACCACTATTGGTCACTGAATGGTCACAAATTTCCATTTGTGACCTTTTTGTGACCAAAAACATAAGGTCAAAAGCTGGCCGTCGTAAACTGACTATAGCGACCTTTCTTCTGGAATGATCGTAGACGTTTATGACCAAAATACGTCTATTGTGGCGTTTTGGTCACTAGCAACCTCCCCAGGCCACGTAGGCATCCAGCATGGCAAGCTGATGTGGCACAAGATTCAGCCCGGTCCAATTCGGTTTTCTACATGGGCCTAGCCCAACAATTCAGCCTTTTTAATATTTATTTTTCCTATTAATTTTGCTAGCTACATGGGCCTGGCCCAGCAATTCGGCCTTTTTATTTCAAGATACGGCCTTTTACAGCATATGAATTTTTTTTGCCATTTTATTTTCCATTGTTTACATTTGTCCCAAATATCATAATATCATACACTGGTCCCACACGTCAGAAATTTCAAATGTGCTCAAATTATTTTGATAAGTTGGTCGCATTAGTCATGTTTCCATTGCACACATTTTCAAATCACATACATAATTACTATTTCATATGAAACAGAAATTGTAATTCTAAAACATACATGAAATTCACAAACAAAGAGAAGATACATTAAATCACATACATAATTACTATTTCATTCACAAACAAAGAGAAGATACATTAAATTCCCAGATAACCCAGCTATTATTACAGAACTTGCTATATAAGAATGTCTTGGAGCTTCTTTCAACATCTTTCGTCTTGAATTTACTCAAAATATTTGCCAACAAGAAAACAGAAAACAACAGGTGAGCTATTTAGTAGTAAGATCAAGTCTGGAAAGAAACATGCATGAAAATTAAGAAGAGCTAGAATATGGATGCCCAAATAGTTTTCGTGCATGTCATGCCAAGTTAGGCAACACGTAGAATGCATATGGGCCATAAAAATGATCAAATGAGTAAGGGATGAAGCCAAACAATGGTTCCTCCTTGCAATGATCACATTTAGATAGCAGCGACCTACTAAAGTTCATGTTACAACAACACTAGTTCATGTGAGAAACACACAGGGTCCAAAGTACAAACCAAAAACAATCTGACTTGGGTAAACCAGGACATGATGAAACAAAATTGTTCATTTTGGGTTAAAAGAGGAATATGATGTCCACCTTATACTACTACTTCATCATCAGGATTAAAACAACACATTTATAGTCAGAGTGTTGGATGAGAAAAATATCAATTGAAAAAAAGACAAGGTAGAATCAAATCAGGTTATAATTTATGGGAATCAATGCACACAGCATGAACGACAAGGTAGCATCAAATCAGATGATGATTGCATACATACAAATCATGTGCTGGCAGGAAAAAATCCGAGCAGGAGCTCATCTTCCCTCTCTGTTTGGTAACTAACAACCTAAATAAAATAAAATAAAAACATGACTTGTTCATACAGATCCCTCTAAAATTCCTTGGGACAAGTGCATCACATATTCGTCAACTTAGCAGCAGAAGTAGTGAGCACGGGAAGAGGGGGAGGGAGATGGAGGAGCTACCTGCCGCGGTCGCAATGGAAGCAGAGGAGCCGACCCCTCCTGCCCCTCCCCCATGAGCAGGACAGGGCTGCCGGCTGGGCACGCCCCTACTCCTCCGCCTCCTTGATCAGGAGACCCCCTTCCCCTACTGCTGCTTGGCGCACCGCATCACTAGTCACCTCCTCATGCAAGAAGTACACAATAAATAGACAGACGGTTAGTGAGGTACATTTTCACAGCAACATAAGCTTAAAATTAACACAAATACACACATCAAATGAAGTCACTAAGATACTTAAGTCCACCACATGGTGTAGAATTATGTGGTATATAATTGCAACACATGAACCAAATGAGGAATAACATCATCACCAAGAGTTTCTGATGATAAGCATAGCTCCGTACAAAAAAGAACTAAGGGCACAGTGACTAAAGCATGCAGAACACAATATTGAAAGCAGAAGCAAGCAGGCAGTATGAGCTACCTACTGGCAAAGTATAAAACCTGAATCATATAGTACAAATGAATCAAGAAAACAAGAACTAACAATGAGAACTGCATACTAATGCACCAGATGATCAACATCAAGTGTAGTATATTCACATAAGTTTGCTTAATTGTTTTTCTGAACATAATAATGTATAGCCCCAGATTTTCTGAACTATAAAAATGGTGTAGCAAAATCAGGGGTTGTAGTAAATACAGTACGAATTATGAATACGGTTCAGTTTCAATATATACCATATTATTTTGGTATAACTTCAGTAAATACCATATAAACAATAGTTGACGCGAATAACAGGGGCTTCACATAAAAAAACATATATACATGATAAATTGAGTAGGTAAGAAATTGTCTTTAACCTAAAAACTAACACCACCAACGCTCATTCACTACTACTATAGTACAGTAGTAGCACGCTAGCACTAGTTCTGTAGTACAAACAGTATTTACTCAAACCTTACCACTCTAAGCTAGCACAAACACTTGCATGCATTAATGTTCATTTTGTAGTAGCGCACTAGTTTGTGGGACAGGGCCACCAAGCTTTTACGTTGTAGCACGGTATAAGTAAGCACAACACTTGCACGCACTAATCACTCATATGTAGTAGACTAGTACGTAGTAGCACACTTGCACTTGGCAACATACTTTAATTTGTTCAATGCTGGTCTGACCCGCACAAGCCTAGGGGAGATGCATGCATGTTGATTAGCCGGTCAGTAATTGCAGACAAACACATCATCCCAAGATTATTGGGGTTGTATGAATTTTGTATGATAAGCATCAATAACAAAGGGAAGGTAGTTTTTACCGGCTTCTTGTTTATTCCTAGTTCTGCCCACATGATGACTTCAAGCAACTCCTCCAAGGTTCCATTCCTTCCTGCCAATTTAACTGGGTGTCAAAACACTAGTCTACAGCAAAAGGTATAATTGAATTCAGACATTTATTTCACTTGTGGAAGAATTGTATTGGTACCTAGTAAAGCAATAAAAGCGTCAACAAATCGAGCCAGTTGTTCGCTTGTGACATTGATATCTATCAAGCCTCTAAAAATTTGGTAAATGAAACAGACAAATTTAAGTTGCTGATGTAGTACATGTTGAATAAAAAATGTTGCAGATTGGTTCGTAGGAATTGAATACCCAACTAATTTTATTTTCAATTTAAGAAATGCACGTACAAATAGAAGTGAACCAAATACCCCAGTACATGTGCGTCAAATGCTGTCCAAACTGAAACTCAACTGTAGGTGTCCCTCTCCTATGTTTATAACCAAACTACATGGCAGGATTGGATCGGATTGGACCAACCAAAATCAAAACAGCTACTAGCTAGCAAGGAAGGGAAGGGGTCGTACTTCTCTTACCACCACTGTGGTCGTACAGCCGCAGCTTCTGATCTCCATTGCCACATGATGTTGTATGTGCTGAAGATGTCGCGTACATCTCGCCAAGGACGCCGTGGAACGCGAGATGCACTACAGACCATGAGAAGGAACACCTCTTTCCTGTCTCGCTTGTCACAGATCAGCTGTTGTAGGGTGGCCCGCGCCATGGATCCCACGGGAGGAGCGTGGCCTGGTGGATCTGGGGGAGGGGGGCCATGGATCCCACGGTGAATACACTAATTACACTAATTGATCTGCACATATGCTTCTGAAGTTCACAGACCGCATGGTATAGGATTGAGACAGGCAAAGAAAAAATACCCTAGGCAATGGCGTTGTCGAGCAGGAGAGTCAGAAGGACACCGACGCTGCTCCCGGTAGGGCGGCTCGCGGCGCCCGAGTCGGAGGAGGCTCGCGGTGGCGCCCCTGAGTCGGAGGAGGCTTGGCGCAGGACGCCGGAGGAGGCTTTTCCGATGGTGCGGCATGACGCACATACTGGCGCAGCACCGAGATGAGCTGCCGCGGGTCTGTAGGGCAGGGGGTAGCCAGCGCTGGATCTAGCATGGCGGCGCTGGTGCCGCGCCGCAGTCCTGCTCGTGTGGCGGCCAAGGGAAGAGAGCGAGGGAATGTGAGGGGAAGGGAAGAGGATGGGGGCGGCGCTGGTGGGGAGAAGGGCATCGAGGTCGTCGGTGGGGATGGGAGGCATCAAGGGAGATGAGGGGCGGCGGCGACGACGTGTGGATCTGGATCGGGGAGAGAAGGTGAGGGGAGGCGGCGGGGAGGGGGAGAGGTGGGTTGGATCGGGGAGAGAAGCGCAGGGTAGGGTAGGATCTGGATCAGTGGGTTGGATGGACGGTGGATGGCTGTATGGATGGACGGATCTCCGCCATGTCATCGATCCATGCCATAGCGAATTGAACCAATCAGAATTAAGGTTGTGTAAAAAAAATATTTTGTTTTTCTTATAGTTTTTATCCTCTTATTCAGGGCAAACATTCAACATATTAACCACTTATAGTTTGTTAAAATCAATCAATATTGTGCACATGTATGTACTTAGGATGACAAATAATGTTGATTTGGGGGGTTTCATTTTCATTGCACAAAGAGCCATTTTCTATTTTTCGAGTGCCCAAAATGGGTTTTTTGTGAATAACCTAACATGTATTTGTTGCAAAATTGTACCACATAATTTTTAGAAAACACTAATGCATATTTAATGTACAATTGACAAAATTGTTGGTTGTCAAAAGGTTCTATACACCTCGTGAAAAAGACAAATTTCTGCCGGTTCAGCTGGAAGCGGGTCAAATTTGAACTGCAGCTACCTTATGGTTTGCTCTTTATTTTTTCCCAAAATCATTTTTAGGTACATAAGTATCTACTTAATCAGAGAAACATCAAAAGTTTTTCAAGGTTCAACCACTAGCTAGGAACTCTCAAGCCCGCCGTTTTGACCGCATTTTGAAACAGGCATAAAAAATAAAAAAAATAAAAAAATTGGAAAACCTTCGCATTGTGTTATTATATGTGACCAAGTTTCCAGGAAAAATCAAAAAATTGGAAAACCTTCGCATTGTGTTATTATATGTGAAACGGCAATTATTTTAAAAAGGTGTTCACAGAAATGAGTTGTCATGCGTGAAGATTCATGGCTTTCAAGCCAAGTGATCAATCTTATGGCCACATTCATGGCATAGTTTGTCCAAATGATCTCATATTGTGCACAAGGGTGCATCTTGGAATTCCAAACAATGTTGCCTAAGGGAGTTTTCATTTTCTTTGCACGGAAAATTCATTTTCCATTTTCCGAGTGCCCAAATTGAGTTCTTTTTGTGAAGGACCTACCATATATTTGTTGCAAAATTGGACCAAATCATTTTTCTAAAATACTAGGCTATATTTGATTCACAATTGACCAAATGGTTGGGTGTCAAAAGTTTTGATCCACCTCCGGTGAAAAAGACAAATTCCCGCCGATTCAGTAGGAAGCGGGTCAAATTTGAACTACAGCTACCTCACAGTTTGCTCTTTATTTTTTCCAAAAATCATTTCTAGGTACATAAGTATCTATTTAATCAGAGAAACACCAAAAAAATTTCAAGATTCAACCACTAACTAGGAACGGTCATGCCCGCCGTTTTGACCGCATTTTGAAATGGGCATAAAAAATTCAAAAAAATGGGAAACCTTCGCATTGTGTCATTATATGTGACCAAGTTTCCAGGAAAAATAATAAACTTGTAATATGACAATTATTTTAAAAAAGTGTTCTCAAAAATGAGCTATCACGCGTGAAGATTCAGGGTTTTCAAGCCAAATGATCAATCTTATGGCCACATTCATGGCATAGTTTGTTCAAATGATCTCATATTGTGCACAAGGGTGCATATTGGAATGGCAACATTGTTTCCTAAGGAAGTTTTCATTTTCTTTGGACGAAAAAATCATTTTCCATTTTTTGAGTGCCCAAAAGAAGGTTTTTGTGACGGACCTACCAAATAATTGTTGCAAAATTGGACCAAATCATTTTTCTAAAATACTAGGCCATATTTAATGCACAATTGACCAAATGGTTGGGTGTAAAAAGTTTTGATCCACCTCTCGTGAAAAAGACAAATTTCCGCCGATTCAGTTGGAAGCGGGTCAAATTTGAACTGTAGATGCCATGTAGTTTGCTCTTTATTTTTTCCAAAAATCATTTCTAGGTACATAAGTATCTATTTAATCAGAGAAACACCAAAAAAATCCTAAGATTCAACCACTAGCTAGGAACGGTCATTCCCGCCGTTTTGACCGCATTTTGAAACGGGCATAAAAAATTCAAAAAAAATCAAAAAATTGGGAAACCTTCACATTGTGTCATTATATGTGGCCAAGTTCCGAGGAAAAATAACAAACTTGTAATACGGCAATTATTTTAAAAAAAGTGTTCTCAGAAACGAGCTATCACGTGTGGAGATCAATGGCTTTCAAGCCAAAAGATCAATCTTATGGCCACATTCATGGCATAGTTTGTTCAAACGATCTCATATTGTGCACAAGGGTGCATATTGGAATGGCAAACAATGTTGCCTAAGGAAGTTTTCATTTTCTTTGGACGAAAAAACCATTTTCCATTTTTTGAGTGCCCAAAAGGAGGTTTTTTTGTGAAGGACCTCCCAAATAATTGTTGCAAAATTGGACCAAATCATTTTTCTAAAATACTAGGCCATATTTAATGCACAATTGACAAAATGGTTGGGTGTACAAAGTTTTGATCCACCTCTCGTGAAAAAGACAAATTTCCGCCGATTCAGTAGGAAGCGGGTCAAATTTGAACTGCAGCTGCATCATAGTTTGCTATTTATTTTTTACAAAAATCATTTCTAGGTACATAAGTACCTATTTAATCAGAGGAACACCAAAAAAATCCAAGATTCAACCACTAGCTAGGAACGGTCATTCCCGCCGTTTTGACCGCATTTTGAAACGGGCATAAAAATTCAAAAAAAATCAAAAATTTGGGAAACCTTCGCATTGTGTCATTATATGTGGCCAAGTTCCCGGGAAAAATAACAAACTTGTAATACGTCAATTATTTTAAAAAAGTGTTCTCAGAAACGAGCTATCACGTATGGAGATCAATGGCTTTCAAGCCAAATGATCAATCTTATGGCCACATTCGTGGCATAGTTTGTTAAAATGATCTCATATTGTGCACAAGGGTGCATATTGGGAATGGCAAACAATGTTGCCTAAGGAAGTTTTCATTTTCTTTGGACGAAAAAACCATTTTTCATTTTCCGAGTGCCCAAAAGGAGGTTTTTTTGTGAAGGACCTCCCAAATAATTGTTGCAAAATTGGACCAAATCAATTTTCTAAAATACTAGGACATATTTAATGCACAATTAACAAAATGGTTGGGTGCAAAAAGTTTTGATCCACCTCTCGTGAAAAAGACAAATTTCCGCTGATTCAGTTGGAAGCGGGTCAAATTTGAACTGCAGTTGCCTCATAGTTTGCTATTTATTTTTTCCAAAAATCATTTCTAGTTACATAAGGACCTATTTAATCATAAATACATGGTTTGGTGGCGATACGTCGAGGTTTGGGCGGTGGCCGAGGGCCCCAACTCTAGAGCGCGTAAACTCGCATGTCCGTCGCGTGGTCACCGCGTGACCGTAATGTTGCCATGTGTTCTGGGCGGCCTAGGCATGTCTAGTGGGTTGGGCACTCCCCAGGTTGGTGCTAGGAAGAAAATTACAACATAAGATTCTCACGAGGAGACCGATCGATGCTCAAATATGAATTAGCAGCCAAATGTTTGATTAGCGGTACGGGAAATGCACATGGCCAATGGGCGTGAGTTTTGGCTGAGGATGATCATCTACTAAGGAGAATGTCTTCACAAATTTTTAGCTCAAAAGGAGGATCCTAGGTGGTACTTGCTTTGCAAAGTACCACGCTGGACAAAATATGAATGTTGAAGCTGGGCTCAAAATAATGAATGGAGTGAGCTGAAATTTTGTGGAGGATGGTTATTTGGGCATAGGAAAGCATTGTAGAAAATTGATACCATTTGGACGTGCCAAAGTAGTACTTCCTTCACAATGCTCTTCTATGGACAGAAACTTGGGAAAACTAGTGAGAGATATTGGATGAATGAAATGAGCTCAAAATTGGTGTAGGTAAGTTACTTAGGTATGGTCATGCTCTGGTAAATTTTCAGATCATTTGGGTAAGCCTAGCTAGTACTTACTTCACAAAGCTTCTCTCGAGGTAGAAACTTTGGAAATTTCCCGAGAAAGATTTACTAGGAAAATTGAGCTGAATATTATCATGTGGCCATGATTTGGGTATGGAAGAGTGCCCGAAAAGTTTGAGGGTAATAGGAGGGGTCTATATAACACTTGCTTTGCAACGTGCCAATTTGGCAATAAAATATAAATTGAACCTGGGCTCACATAGATGATTTTACTGAGCTGCAATTTGGAGGAGGGTGATAATTTGGGCATATGGAGGAACTATATAAATTTCATGTCATTTAGAGATATAAAAAAGGTACTTCCTTCACAATGCTTCTAGGTGGACAAAAACTTTGGAAATTTGCCGAGGAAGATTTGCTAGGCAAATGGAGCTGAATTTTGTCATGCCGTAATGATTTGGATAGGAAAGAGTGCCCAAAAATTCCGAGGGCAATCAAGAATATATAAATAGCACTTCCTTCATGAAGTGTTGTTGTGAACAGAATAGGAAAATGAATATTGTTGAATTAGTTTTGAACTAGGCAAGGAAGGATTTTTACATATTTGATGAAGATATGACCCAAAGAATTTATGAGATTTTTTTGGGAATTTGGTGAATGATAGAAATATAGGTTGCTTCACAACCTAGGGCAAAAACTGCCACATGGACATGACACATAGGCAAAACTGATGAGATGGCGCCTAGTCATCACAACCAACCACAATCTACAAGGCTATGACCATCTATATTGGTCATTAACAACTAGAAATAAGGCAGCGGACTAGCACTATTTGCTTTGTGACCATTTCGTGTAAGGAAATTACGACCTTTCTGACCAAAATGGTCGCAATGGTTTAGGGTTTGAAGCCCCCTGAACAGCTTTTGACCAATTGGTCTAAAATGGTCATAAATTTATGACCAATTCTTCGAGGGTCACTGACAGAAGGTCATAAGTTGACATATTTCTTGTAGTGGAAGCGTTTGGTTGATGTAGTCATACGTCTCCATGGCCCGACCGATCAAGCACCGCAACTCCGGCACCTCCGAGTTCTAGCACACGTTCAGCTCGATGATGATCCCCGGACTCCGATCCAGCAAAGTGTCGGGGAAGAGTTCCGTTAGCACAACGGCGTGGTCACGATCTTGATGTACTACTGTCGCAGGGCTTCGCCTAAGCACCGCTACAATATTATCGAGGACTATGGTGGAAGGGGGCACCGCACACGGCTAAGAATATGATCACGTGGATCAACTTGTGTGTCTCTGGGGTGCCCCTGCCACCGTATATAAAGGTTCAAGAGTGGGAGGCCGGCCGGCCATCATAGGGCGCGCCAGGAGGAAAAGAGGGAGAGAGAAGGAGGGGGGCGCCGGCCCCCTCTCTCCTTGTCCTATTCGGACTAGGGGGGAGGGGCGCGCGGCCCAGCCCTGGCCGCCTCTCCTCTTCTTCCACTAAGGCCCACTAAGGCCCATATAGCTCCCGGGGGGTTCCAGTAACCTCCCGGTACTCCGGTAAAATCCCGATTTCACCCGGAACACTTTCCGATATCCAAACATAGGCTTCCAATATATCAATCTTTATGTCTCGACCATTTCGAGACTCCTCGTCATGTCCGTGATCACATCCGGGACTCCGAACAAACTTCGGTACATCAAAACGTATGAACTCATAACATAATTGTCATCGAAACCTTAAGCGTGCGGACCCTACGGGTTCGAGAACAATGTAGACATGACCGAGACACGTCTCCGGTCAATAACCAATAGCGGAACCTGGATGCTCATATTGGTTCCTACATATTCTACGAAGATCTTTTATCGGTCAGACCGCATAACAACATACGTTGTTCCCTTTGTCATCGGTATGTTACTTGCCCGAGATTCGATCATCGTTATCCAATACCTAGTTCAATCTCGTTACCGGCAAGTATCTTTACTCGTTCCGTAATACATCATCCCTCAACTAACTCATTAGTTGCAATGCTTGCAAGGCTTAAGTGATGTGCATTACCGAGAGGGCCCAGAGATACCTCTCCGACGATCGGAGTGACAAATCCTAATCTCGAAATACGTCAACCCAACATGTACCTTTAGAGACACCTATAGAGTACCTTTATAATCACCCAGTTACGTTGTGACGTTTGGTAGCACACAAAGTGTTCCTCCGGCACACGGGAGTTACATAATCTCATAGTTATAGGAACATGTATAAGTCATGAAGAAAGCTATAGCAACATACTAAACGATCGGATGCTAAGCTAATGGAATGGGTCATGTCAATCAGATCATTCAACTAATGATGTGATCCCGTTAATCAAATGACAACTCTTTGTCCATGGTTAGGAAACATAACCATCTTTGATTAACGAGCTAGTCAAGTAGAGTAATACTAGTGACACTCTATTTGTCTATGTATTCACACATGTATTATGTTTCCGGTTAATACAATTCTAGCATGAATAATAAACTTTTATCATGATATAAGGAAATAAATAATAACTTTATTATTGCCTCTAGGGCATATTTCCTTCAGTCTCCCACTTGCACTAGAGTCAATAATCTAGATTACACAGTAATGATTCTAACACCCATGGAGCTTTGGTGCTGATCATGTTTTGCTCGTGGAAGAGGCTTAGTCAACGGGTCTGCTGCATTCAGCTTGGTATGTATCTTGCAAATCTCTATGTCTCCCACCTGGACTAGATCCCGGATGGAATTGAAGTGTCTTTTGATGTGCTTGGTTCTTTTGTGAAATCTGGATTCCTTCGCCAAGGCAATTGCACCAGTATTGTCACAAAAGATTTTCATTGGACCCGATGCACTAGGTATGACACCTAGATCGGATATGAACTCCTTCATCCAGACTCCTTCGTTTGCTGCTTCTGAAGCAGCTATGTACTCCGCTTCACATGTAGATCCCGCCACGACGCTTTGTTTAGAACTGC
Source organism: Triticum monococcum (assembly GCA_034509565.1). Taxonomy (NCBI): domain Eukaryota; kingdom Viridiplantae; phylum Streptophyta; class Magnoliopsida; order Poales; family Poaceae; genus Triticum; species Triticum monococcum. The sequence continues at coordinate 739,272,777 of CM067847.1, read as the reverse complement.
ACCAACTGACAGCTCCACCGTTTAATGTAAACACGTATCCGGTTTGCGATTTAGAATCGTCCGGATCAGTGTCAAAGCTTGCATCAACGTAACCGTTTACGATGAGCTCTTTGTCACCTCCATATACGAGAAACATATCCTTATTCCACTAAGGATAATTTTGACCGCTGTCCAGTGATCTACTCCTAGATTACTATGGTACCTCCCTGCTAGACTTATAGCAAGGCACACATCAGGTCTGGTACACAGCATTGCATACATGATAGAGCCTATGGCTGAAGCATAGGGAACATCTTTCATTTTCTCTCTATCTTCTACAGTGGTCGGGCATTGAGTCTGACTCAACTTCACACCTTGTAACACAGGCAAGAACCCTTTCTTTGCTTGATCCATTTTGAACTTCTTCAAAATCTTGTCAAGGTATCTGCTTTGTGAAAGTCCAATTAAGCGTCTTGATCTATCTCTATAGATCTTTATGCCTAATATGTAAGCAGCTTCACCGAGGTCTTTCATTGAAAAACTCTTATTCAAGTATCCCTTTATGCTATCCAGAAATTATATATCATTTCCAATCAGTAATATGTCATCAACATATAATATCAGAAATGCTATAGAGCTCCCACTCACTTTCATGTAAATGCAGGCTTCTCCGAAAGTCTGTATAAAACCAAATGCTTTGATCACACTATCAAAGCGTTTATTCCAACTCCGAGAGGCTTGCACCAGTCCATAAATGGATCGCTGGAGCTTGCACACTTTGTTAGCTCTCTTTGGATCGACAAAACCTTCCGGTTGCATCATATACAACTCTTCTTCCAGAAATCCATTCAGGAATGCAGTCTTGACATCCATCTGCCAAATTTCATAATCATAAAATGCGGCAATTGCTAACATGATTCGGACAGACTTAAGCATCGCTACGGGTGAGAAGGTCTCATCGTAGTCAACCCCTTGAACTTGTCGAAAACCTTTTGCGACAAGTCGAGCTTTGTAGACAGTAACATTACCGTCAGCATCAGTCTTCTTCTTAAAGATCCATTTATTCTCAATTGCTTGCCGATCAACGGGCAAGTCAACCAAAGTCCATACTTTGTTCTCATACATGGATCCCATCTCAGATTTCATGGCTTCAAGCCATTTTGCGATATCTGGGCTCACCATCGCTTCTTCATAGTTCGTAGGTTCATCATGATCTAGTAGCATGATTTCCAGAACAGGATTACCATACCACTCTGGCGCGGATCTCACTCTGGTTGATCTACGAGGTTCAGTAGTATCTTCTCCTGAAGTTTCATGATCATTATCATCAGCTTCCTCACTAATTGGTGTAGGTGTCGCAGAAACAGGTTTCTGTGATGTCCTACTTTCCAATAAGGGAGCAGGTACAGTTACCTCATCAAATTCTACTTTCCTCCCACTCACTTCTTTTGAGAGAAACTCCTTCTCTAGAAAGGATCCATTCTTAACAACGAATGTCTTGCCTTCGGATCTGTGATAGAAGGTGTACCCAACAGTCTCCTTTGGGTATCCTATGAAGACACATTTCTCCGATTTGGGTTCGAGCTTATCAGGTTGAAGCTTTTTCACATAAGCATCGCAGCCCCAAACTTTAAGAAATGACAACTTTGGTTTCTTGCCAAACCATAGTTCATAAGGTGTCGTCTCAACGGATTTTGATGGCGCCCTATTTAACGTGAATGCGGTCGTCTCTAAAGCATAACCCCAAAACGATAGTGGTAAATCAGTAAGAGACGTCATAGATCGTACCATATCTAGTAAAGTACGATTACGACGTTCGGACACACCATTACGCTGTGGTGTTCCGGGTGGCGTGAGTTGCGAAACTATTCCGCATTGTTTCAAATGTATACCAAACTTGTAACTCAAATATTTTCCTCCACGATCAGATCGTAGAAACTTTATTTTCTTGTTACGATGATTTTCAACTTCACTCTGAAATTCTTTGAACTTTTCAAATGTTTCAGACTTATGTTTCATTAAGTAGATATACCCATATCTACTTAAGTCATTTGTGAAGGTGAGAAAATAACGATATCCGCCACGAGCCTCAATATTCATCGGACCACATACATCTGTATGTATGATTTCCAACAAATCCGTTGCTCTCTCCATAGTACCGGAGAACGGTGTTTTAGTCATCTTGCCCATGAGGCACGGTTCGCAAGTACCAAGTGATTCATAATCAAGTGGTTCCAAAAGTCCATTATTATGGAGTTTCTTTATGCGCTTTATACCGATATGACCTAAACGGCAGTGCCACAAATAAGTTGCACTATCATTATCAACTTTGCATCTTTTGGCTTCAACGTTATGAATATGTGTGTTACTACTATCGAGATTTATCAAAAATAGACCACTCTTCAAAGGTGCATGACCATAAAAGATATTACTCATATAAATAGAACAACCATTATTCTCTGATTTAAATGAATAACCGTCTCGCATTAAACAAGATCCAGATATAATGTTCATGCTTAATGGTGGCACCAAATAACAATTATTTAGGTCTAATACTAATCCCGAAGGTAGATGTAGAGGTAGCGTGCCGACCACGATCACATCGACTTTGGAACCATTTCCCACGCGCATCGTCACCTCGTCCTTTGCCAGTGTTCACTTAATCCGTAGTCCCTGTTTCGAGTTGCAAATATTAGCAACAGAACCAGTATCAAATTCCGAGGTGCTACTGCGACCTCTAGTAAGGTACACATCAATAACATGTATATCACATATACCTTTGTTCACCTTGCCATCCTTCTTATCCGCCAAATATTTGGGGCAGTTCCGCTTCCAGTGACCAGTCTGCTTGCAGTAGAAGCACTCAGTTTCAGGCTTAGGTCCAGACTTGGGTTTCTTCTCTTGAGCAGCAACTTGCTTGCCGTTCTTCTTGAAGTTCCCCTTCTTCTTCCCTTTGCCCTTTTTCTTAAAACTAGTGGTCTTGTTGACCATCAACACTTGATGCTCCTTTTTGATTTCTACCTCCGCAGCTTTCAGCATTGCGAAGAGCTCGGGAATAGTTTTATTCATCCCTTGCATATTATAGTTCATCACGAAGCTCTTGTAGCTTGGTGGCAGTGATTGGAGAATTCTGTCAATGACGCAATCATCTGGAAGATTAACTCCCATCTGAATCAAGTGATTATTATACCCAGACATTTTGAGTATATGCTCACTAACAGAACTGTTCTCCTCCATCTTGCAGCTATAGAACTTATTGGAGACTTCATATCTCTCAATCCGGACATTTTTTTGAAATATTAATGTCGGGGGTGACTGATCCCTCGGACACCTATGGGACCACGGCGGAGCGAGGCCCCTTTCGGTTCGGCAAGGGGGCGGAGAGTGCACGAAGAGCAGATTGAGGCGAAGCGCACGAGCAACGCGATCGGTTTACCCAGGTTCGGGCCGCACGGATGCGTAAAACCCTACTCCTGCTTGTAGTTTGTATTGTGTTCTTGCTCGGGAGCGACTAATGCTACAGTACGCTCGAGTTGCTAGCGAGACCGAGCGTGGGAATGATTGTCCGACCCCCTCTACGTTGCGCATGGGCCTCCTTTTATATGTCTAAGGGGTCACCGACAGGTGGCAACGTAGATGAGGGTAAAAATGTAAAAAGGCATGGGGTTGGCACCGCCGCCTACTACAGTGTTATCATACCTAACCCTGACAGCAGGGGACAAAGGCATTAAATGCCTGTCTGTGTCGCCCTAGACGGTGCAGAAAGGGACCGCTAGGGACGCCATTGCTTGCCATGATGGCTATCTTGTCAGCGCCGCTTGCCACCATGTACCTCTGGCTGCACAGCCTTCCGCCACGTACGCCTGGAAGGGTCCCAGAGCGACACGTTGGTGGATGTGCTGGAGCGCAGGTACATAGTGGAGGCTTGCCGCGGCAAGTGCCTTGCCGCGGTTATTATCTTGTCGCGTCCAGGAGCTTGTCGCTCACTGGGTCTTGCCAGGACACATGGTGCGCTACGGCAAGTTCCTTGAGATGCCTTGGTTGGCCTCCCCGGCAAGCTCCTCTTGCCGGGGTCTTATCTCCTTGGTTTGGATACTTTGTTCTTGAATGGCTCCAAAGGAACCACGGAGGATCTTGGTGGTCGCCCGGCAAGCCTTGCCGCGGGACGCTGCGACTGCCCGTGCACAAGTTCTTGATACTAAGGTACCCCTACTTTAGTACACCGACAGGAGCCCCGGGCCTGGGCCATACACGGTGCCAAGCGCTGTTGGGCCAGGCCCAAAACAGGGCACGCGCGGCCTAGGTTACGCCGTATCTCACTCCGCATCCACCGCGCCCTCCCCGCACGGCACGCATCGAACGCGGCATCGTGGGAGAGACGTGGGTGGTTGCTTTATTTGGAAAGGCGGAACGTCCGCCCCTTCCCCATTTATAAGCAAAGTGAAACGGGGGTAGTGCGCCCACTCGCCCCATTCCAATCTCAGAAAACTCCGCCCCGCCTCCGTCTTCTCAAAGCAACAAGAGAGCAGCGTCCTGCCCCCCCCCCCCCATCGCCACCAGCACCACCAACACCGTCGGCCTCCTCCACCACATTCGCCATGGCTCCAAAAACCGACAAGGGAAAGGCCGTGAAGTCGACCGAGGCGCAGCGGCTTGCGGCGCTGCGGAAGGAGCGAGCCATCTTCCCCCCAAGCTCGGCGCGAAGGAGCTGCGAGAGTACTATTACCTCTTCTGGTCGACGGAGACGCGAGCTCACCCGCGGACCAAGGTGCTCCCGGCCACTGCTCACACGACGGCTCCGGACGGGTATCCCTTCTTTGCCGTATTCTTCTACTGCGGGCTCTGCCCGCCCTTTTCCGAATTCTTTTGCGATATCATGAATACCTATGGCCTTTGCCTCCTTGATTTCACCCCCAACGCCGTCCTCACCATGGCAGTTTTTGCACACCTTTGCGAGAATTTTGTCGGAGTCCACCCAAACGTAGCTCTATTCCGCCATTTCTTCATTCCCCGGGTAGAGAGAGGAGAGCCCTTGTCTGGCGGAATCGCCTGGGTCTCTAGGACCGGCAAGAAGGATTCTTATTTGGAGGGCGAGTTCCGCGGCAAGTGGGAGGAGTGGAGGGCAGATTGGTGTTGGATTGTCGAGGAGAGCCCGCAGCCATTCACCGCCCGGCGCCAAGCAGCAGCAGTACGCGGCAGTGACTGGAGCGACGTGGCCCCGGAAGACAGCAGGCTGAAGATTGCCGTCACCAGGATCCAGTGCCTCAGGCTTGCCGGACTCACTGCAGGCGCCGTTGGCGCAGACTTTCTTCGCCGCCGCATCGCCCCCCTGCAGGAACGGAGGAGGCCTGCCTGGGAGTTCAAGAACGCGGCAGATATCATGAGGCTGCGCCCGGGCCTCAACTATAATTCCACTGTCCTTGAGCTCAACGGAATACTGCAGGAGCTCTTCAAGCATGATCCAGATCACCCCGAAGTCTTTAGGTTGCCGCAGGGCGTCGTCCCATTGTGCAACAATTCTGCGCTCGGCCGCATCAGGGCAATGATGCCGCTGTGCGACTCGCACGGACTCGTGCCCACTTGGCAAGAGCCCGAAGACAAGGTCGTGCAGCAGTTCTTCGACAACCTGGTAGAGGTGCCAATCCGCGCCGACGAGAAGGACGGCCTCATCCGCGACACCACCGAGGCGGAGTTGGCGTACATCGCCACCAGGTTGGAAGAGGCGACGGCAGCCGCAGCGGCAGGCGAGTTCGGGTTTACCTTGGAGGAGGCAGCGGCAGCAGAGGCGGAAAATCGTACCAAGCGAGAGGAGTTCACCGGCAGGAAAGAGCTTGCCCGGCAAGAGGAGCTTGCCGGCAAGGAAGATCTTGCCGGGCGCGACGCCGAGCCGAGCGAGCCCGCCGAGGAAGCGAGCGGCTCGTTGGAGATCGACTCCTCCTCCACTTCGTCCTCAGGCAGCACGCCGCCAGCAGCGCCTCCGTCTCCACCAAAAAGGCGTCTCCGCAAGGCCGGGGATGTAGCGAGGCGGCAGGCGAGCCGGCAGTCGCCGCGCCGCACGACGCGCTCCACCGCGGCAAGCACCATTGCCGCGGGAGCGCCCCATGCTGCCGCTGCAACTGGAGCCGGGTCTTCTCGGACTGTCGCTTCTACTCCCGCCAAGCGACCAAGGGAGCCTACTCCTCCACCTTCCCACGCCGGACGCGAGCCGGATTTCGACTTCTCCGCGTTCAGCTCCGACGAGGAAGAAGAAGAAGAGTAAGTTTTTTCTTATTGTACTTGCAGTTCTTCAATCTTTGCTGTTTCTTGTCTTGTATCTCATTTGCTTCGATCCGAACCCATTCCTTCTTAGGACTCTGGCCCAGAGAGCGGCAAAGAGAGCCAAGGCCCCGGTGATTGTCATCGAGGACGAGCCCACCGCATCAGCAGGGGACGTGCCCGAGATAACCTTGCCGGACCCGACGACTGATCTCCAGAGCAGCCCCCAGCGTAAGTATCTTGCTTGCTTTCCGCTGTCGGGCGCGCATGGAGATTCTTGCTTTGTTGATATCTGTTTGCTGACTTGTACAGGAGCGGAGCAGCCTCAACAGGAGCGCCCGGAGGCCGCCCCTGGAGCGCCAAGGGAGAGTCCTCCGGCAAGGGAGAGCTCTCCGGCGAGGGAGGAGGCTCCGACAAGGGAGGAGCCCCCGGCAAGGGAGGGGTCTCCGGCAAAGGGCAGCGCCGGCGACCCCCCAGCGACGGAGACCACTACTGCTGAGCCTGGCACAGGTAATTTCCTTGCTTCAAACTCCCCTTGGGCTCTTTTTCTTTTGATCCCCTTCTTGGATTTTGCTTGAATTTTGCTTGAATCTTCTCCCCTCTTCCGGCTATCAGATCCATCTGGTGTAGAGCCGATGGAGACTGAAGTCGCCGCCGACGACGCTGTTGCCGCCGAGGAAGCGGCCGGCGCCAGCGAGCCTACCGGCGAGGAGGCCGCCAGGGCTGCTACCGCGGAAGCGGGCGGGGAGTCTGGCGGTCGTACTGACAACCCGGAGGCCGCAAGAGCGCCGGGCGCTGCTCCGACCGCCGACTCCTCCGCCACTGCTGCCGCGCCAGGCTCCGAAGAGCCCCAGCCCGGCATCTACCTGAAGGCCGGCGACGATGTCTTCATCAACCTCCCCTGGGCGTCGAGCTCCAGGGCGCCGGTCGAAGGAGAAATGCTTGACGGAGAAGTGCTTGCCTCCGCCGGGCTGAAGCTGGTTGACGTGCCAAGCAGCAGCAGCAGCGAACCCGAAGAGGAGCGTCTGCTGCGGAAGTAGGTGGCGCTCTACCGTGCCCGGCAGGCCAAGCTGGAGTCCCGCGAAGCACTCGTCGCGAAGGCGGGGGCTGACATTGAGAAGCATGCGGAGGAGCTCCGGGGCGCCAACCAGGAAGCTCTCCGCTCCCTGGCAAAGGAGCGGGAGCAACTTGCCGAAGCGCAGCAAGCCTTCCTTCTCGAGAAGGCTGACGTTGAAGAACGCCAACGGCTTGCTGCGGAGAAGTTGTCTTCGCAGGAGGGTGACTTGGCGCAGCGGAAGGTCAACCTTGACAGCCACGAGGAAGAGCTTGCTGCGCATGAGCGAGCAGTTGGCGGAGCCCTCAAGCAAGCCGAAGACGCTACCGCAGCTGCCGAGGCCGCCAAGACTGAGCTGGAGCTGAAGGTGGTGCAGCTGGAGGTGGGTCTCAAGGCGAGCGGCGACGAGCTTGCCGCGCTCAAGCTTGAGCGGGAGAAGGACGCCAACAGCTATTCGGAGCTGCAGGCCCTTCTCGCCGAGAAGGGCAAGGAACTGGACGCCGCCAAGAACTCCAATGCTGATCTCGAAGTGAAGCTGGCGGCTCTGACCAAATCTCTGGACGGTGCCAAGGAGCAGGAGACAGCCTTGAAGGAAGAAGTCAAGGCCGGCAAGGTGCTGCTGGCGAGTGCTGCTGCCGCCCAGAAGACCTTGTCGGAGAACGTGGAGCACTGGACGGAGGGTCTGGTGAACGTCGCCGCAGACGTCGAAAAGGAGCTGGCGCAATTGGGGATGGTGGATCTCGGGTACTCCTCCGACGAGAACCTCCAACCCAGCGCCAAGCTTACTCTGTTCTTCAAAGGCGTGGCGACGGTGCTTCAGCGACTCCGGGAGCAGATCCCAAAGCAGCTTGCCGACGAGTCGCGCAAGATTTGCGCGGGAGCTCTCCAGAAGGTGCTGATGAAGGTGGCCTTCCGCAACCCAGGCCTCCGCCTCACCAACGTCCTCCGAAGCTTGCCGCTAGATGCTGATCTGGAGGAGCTCAAGGCCCTTGTCGCACCTATTGTGGACAGGGTGAGCGGAATCAGGAGGGTCGAGGGTGACCGTGCAGACTAGGCCACCCATCTTCTTCCCTCCTTGTCGCTGTTAATTATGTTATGAAAAACAGTCTGTTAGAGCTGCGACAAGTTATTTTGTAATATACTTTATCCTGGGTAGTAATTGCTATGTTATTTCCTTTACTTGACTCTTTCCTTTGTATGTTTTTACCCTACGCTTTTAGGGGACTTGCCGGCGTAGGCACCTTTGCCGCGAGCGCTGAGTGCGGAACGTCAGCAGCCTACTGGCGGTGTTGCAGCCGACAAGAAACCTTGTCGCGGCTAGTCGCAGCTCACTTAAGTTGTTGAGCGGACTCGAAACAATAGTAAGGGCGCAACTAGCTACGAGTTGGTTCCTCCGTGCACAGGTTTTCCATACAAAGCACGGTCGTTCAAGGAAAATAACTTAAAAATTTTAAAGGGCATCTGATTGCTCAAACTTTGGCAACTTATCTTTTCTTGTTACTTGCTTCCCAGCAAGGCGAAACCTTCTTGAACGACGCCTGGTCCATACCGTATCTTCTCCCTTCCCCCCCCCCCCCCCCAGCAAACTTGTCCGCGAGGGAACCTTCTTTTCCTTGCGAAAAAGAAAGAGGACGAAATAACAGTATGGAGCCTTACGGCTTGTTGCTGCTTACCGAGGGTAAGTGCTGCACAAAATGTCAGATAACGCATGCAAAATTTAAAAAGCATGAAATCGACAAGGTTTGCTGAGCACATGACATTTATGCACGGGATCTGCGCCTGGCTTTGTACAAAGGATTACATGCAACAGCGGCAAGACTTGTACAAAAGGTGGTTGCCGGAACGGGTTCCGGCAACCGCGCCCTACGGGTAAAACTTGCGAAGATGCTCAATATTCCAAGAGTTGCTCACTGGGATGCCATCTTCGGTCTCCAGGCGGACAGCGCCAGGCCTAGTGACAAGTTTCACCCGGTAAGGGCCTTCCCACTTTGGTGTCAACTTGTTTGAATTCTTGGCGGATTGAACGCGCTGAAGAGCAAGGTCGCCTTCCTCGAGACTTCTGGCATTAACTTTGCAGCTATGGTAGCGGCGCAAAGCTTGCTGATAGCGAGCAGCTCGCACAGCAGCCTGAAGACGGTCTTCCTCAAGGAGCAGCGCGTCGTCTTGTCGCAGCTGCTCTTGCTCAAGCTCATCGTAAGCGAGCACTCGAGGCGACCCGTATACGAGTTCTGTGGGGAGAACTGCCTCTGCTCCATAGACTAGAGCAAAAGGTGTCTGGCCAGTGGCTCGATTTGGCGTCGTCCTGATCGACCAAAGAACCACCGGCAGCTCCTCGATCCAGTTCCTTCCGCACTTGTGCAGCCTGTCGAAAGTTCTGGTCTTGAGCCCGCGCAGCACTTCAGCATTTGCCCTCTCCGCTTGACCGTTGCTTCTCGGGTGAGCAACAGAAGCGAAGCAGACCTTGGCGCCAAGATCTTGGACGTACTGCATGAAGGTGCGGCTCGTAAATTGCATACCGTTGTCGGTGATTATCCTGTTAGGGATCCCGAAACGGCAAACAATCGACCTGAAGAACTTGACTGCTGACTGTGCTGTCACCTTCCTTGCTGGTTCCACTTCCGGCCACTTTGTGAACTTGTCGATCGCAACGTACAAGTACTCAAAGCCCCCGACAGCTCGGGGAAAGGGGCCGAGGATGTCGAGCCCCCAAACCGAAAATGGCCAGGATAAAGGGATCGTCTGGAGAGCTTGAACTGGCTGGTGTATCTGCTTGGAATGGAACTGGCACGCTTCACACTTGGTTACTTGTGCAGTTGCATCTTGGAGGGCTGTCCGCCAGAAGAAACCTTGCCGAAATGCTTTTCCGACAAGGGCTCTTGCGCCAATGTGGTGACCACATATGCCTCCATGTATCTCTGCCAACAGCTTTTTTCCATCTTCCCAGGGAATATACTTCAATTTCACACCGTTGAGTCTTCTTCTGCACAGTGTGTCATCGACAAACTGGTACATACTAGACTGTCGGGCTACTCTTTCTGCTTCTTCTTGCTCTTCGGGAAGTTCTCCTGTCTGAAGGAAACGGACAATCTGTTGTGCCCATGCTGGAGCTTGTGGCTCGGCAACAAGGACTAAAGGCATGTCTGCTGCTGCGGGAACGTCCGCTTCTACGGCAAGAGCCTGCGGCTCTGCCGGAGCTTGACGTTCCCCGGCAAGTTTGCCGGAGCAAAACTTGCCGGGAGCGTCTGCTTCGAGGGAACAAACCCTAGGGCTTGCCGGAGCAGACTGCTCCTCAGCACTCTTGGTGTTGATCTTGGGGACTTTCTTGGCGGCGGCTTCGGGAAGCTCTGCCGGAAAATAGTCACCAGAAATCAACTTCCTCTTTTTGCTCTGTACAGTTGACGGTGTTACGGACGGCTAAGTCAATTTGAGCACAAAAATCCCTGGTTCCACAGGTAATTTAAGTGCAGCGCACTTTGACAGGCCATCGGCAATGTCATTCTGAGCTCTTCGGACATGCTCCATCTGCAGGCCGTCAAAGTGCTCTTCTAGCTTTCTCACTTCGTCAACTAAGCTTCCATCAAAGGACTCTGGTAATTCTTGTTCACTTGGCGGACAACAAGCTGTGAGTCACCCCTTACTATGAGCTTCTTAATCCCAAGTTCTGCCGCGATCCTGAGACCGGCAAGCAAGCCTTCATACTCTGCAGTATTGTTTGTCGCTTGCTCCTTGGGAAAGTGCATCTGGACTATGTACTTGAGGTGCTCTCCGGTGGGTGCGACAAGCAGCACGCCAGCACCGGCGCCTTGCAGCGAGAAGGCACCGTCAAAGTACATGAGCCACTCTTTGCTTGTTTCCTTGACGGGGATGCTTGTCTCTGGAATTTCTTCATCTGGAGTTGGCGTCCACTCTGCTATGAACTCTGCCAATGCTCTGCTTTGGATTGTTGATGTACTCTCAAATTTGAGGCCAAAGCTTGACAGTTCCAGTGCCCACTCGACAATCCTGCCTGTTGCTTCTGGATTTTGCAATATCCTCTTCAGCGGAAAGCGAGTGACAACTGTGATCTCATGTGCTTGGAAGTAATGGCACAACTTTCTCGAGGCCATGAGAAGGCCGAAAAGCAACTTCTGCACACCAGAGTATCTTGACCTAGCCCCCTGCAAAAGGGAACTGACAAAATAAACTGGGCGCTGCACCATCTTCTTCTGTATCTCTTCTTGCATCTGTGCAGATCCATCTTTGTCGGGACCAGAGCCTGTCGGGGAAGCCCCCTGCTTGTCGCTGGACGCGCTTGCCGCGGTTGCTGGCTCATCATCTGCCTCCCTCTCCGCTACTAACGCAGCACTAACCACTTGATTGGTTGCCGCTATGTACAACAGCAACTTCTCTTGCGGTTTAGGTGCGACAAGTGTTGGAGTGGAGGACAGGTATCTCTTCAAGTCCTGCAGCGCAGCCTCCGCTTCCGGAGTCCATTTCATTGGACCTGCCTTTTTCAAAATTTTGAAAAATGGTAGGGCGCGCTCAGCAGACTGAGAGATAAACCTGCTAAGAGCAGCCACGCAACCGGCAAGTTTTCGTACATCCTTGACGTGCTTTGGTGCTTCGATCTGCTCAATGGCCTCGATCTTGTCGGGATTGGCTTCGATTCCCCGCTGAGACACAAAGAACCCGAGAAGCTTGCCGGAAGGGACTCCAAACACACACTTCTCGGGGTTGAGCTTGAGGTTGATCTTGCGCAGATTTGCAAAAGTCTCTTCTAAATCTTGAATCAGAGTTGCCCTGTCCTTGCTCTTGACCACTATATCATCCATGTAGGCCTCCACATTTCTGTGTATTTGCGGTTTCAGAGCGACATGGACTACTCTCGCAAACGTTGAACCAGCATTCTTTAATCCGAAAGGCATCCGTATGAAACAGTACGTGCCACATGGGGTAATGAATGTTGTTTTCTCCTCATCCTCTTCTGCCATGAAGATCTGATGGTATCCTGAATATGCGTCAAGAAATGAAAGCAAATCACATTCGGCTATGGAGTCAACAATCTGGTCAATGCGCGGCAAGGGAAATGGGTCTTTGGGACAAGCTTTATTAACATCAGTAAAGTCAATACAAAGCCTCCATTTTCCATTCGCCTTGTGCACGACTACAGGATTGGCCAGCCACGTGGGATGGAGCACTCCTCTGACAAGGCCTGCTGCTTCCAACTTCTTGATTTCTTCTGCTATGAATTCTTGGCGCTCCACTGCTTGTTTCCTGACCTTCTGCTTGACGGGCCGTGCATGAGGACAAACGGCAAGATGGTGCTCAATTACTTTCCTGGGAACACCGGGGATGTCAGACGGTTGCCACGCAAACACGTCGACGTTCGCCCGCAGGAAAGCAATGAGCGCGCTTTCCTATTTAGGGTCAAGCGTGGCACTGATGGTGAAGGTACCACCAGTGCCGTCCTCCTTGGCGGACACCTTCTTCGTATGTGGTGGAGCCGCCATAGCCTTCTTATACTTGTCGGTGGAGCTCGATGGTGCTTCCTCGATGGCAGCGCAGCACTCCGAGGAGGTGCACTTGTCGGAGTGGGCATCAGAGCTCTTGCTGGACTTGGTCTTCTTCTTCCCCCCGGGAGCTTCAGCGGCAAGTGTGTTGCGATCTGTCGCGGCTGTTGCTTCCCGGTAGATCTTGTCGGCGCAGATAAGGGCATCCTTCTTGTCTCCAGGGACAGAGATGACGCTTATCGGGCCTGGCATCTTGAGCAAGTTGTATGCATAGTGAGAGGCTGCCATGAACTTGGCGAGTGCTGGACGGCCAAGTATGCCATTGTAAGGCAATGGGAAATCGGCAACGTCAAAAGTGACCCTCTCAGTCCTGAAGTTCATTTCGCTGCCAAATGTTACCGGCAACATGACCTTCCCTTTTGGCTTGCTCCTCCCCGGGTTGATTCCTTGGAATGTGCCGGTCTCTTCGAGCTCGCTGTCAGGGATCTGGAGTTTCTAGAGCACAGCGGAGGAGATTAGATTTAAGCCGGCCCCGCCGTCAACTAACATCTTAGTGACCTTGAGGTTGCGTATAGTTGGTGAAACCAACAGCGGCAAGCACCCGACCGCAGTTATGCGATCAGGGTGGTCCTCAATGTCAAAGATGATAGGCGTGCTGGACCATTTCAGAAGTTTGCGCGATTCGACAGGTGGTTCTGCCGCATTGACTTCCCGCGCCCATTGCTTGAGTTGGCGGTGGAAAGTATGCAGAGAAGCGCCGCCGTCAACACACAAGACTTCTATAGCTTTCTGAAACTCCTGCTCACTGTTCTCGACATCATCCATGTCTTCGTCGTCGTCTTCGTCTTCATCCTTGTCGCGGCCGCGGGGAGGTCTGTCTCCTTGCCGCTGCTTGGCCTTGCCGCGACGTCCTCCCCGGCCAGCGTGCTTCTTGCCGACTTCTCCACCGCCTCCTTGGGCTCTCTCCTTGTCGCGCCGCTCGTACTCAGCTTTTTGTTGCTGGACAAGCTGCTCGACCTTCTTGCAGCTCTGGAGATCATGGCCCTTGGTGCGGTGGATCTTGCAGTACTGCTTGTCGGAGCCGTCCTGCTTGTCGGCAGCCGCCAAAGCTTGGCAGTTGGTGCATGCGGCAACCTCCTTGCCGGAGCTGCCAACTTTGGCTTGCTTGGCGCCACCATCGTTGCCGGACTGCTCAACGACTAGTACCTCTTTGCCTTTCTTCTTCCTGTTGCGCCTCCGGTTTTTCTTTGCCGGGGCAGCATCTTCGCTGTCAGATCCTCCTGCTCCGGTATTCTCTCCGGGGAGTTTCCTCCCTTCTTCAGCGCGTGCACACTTGTCGGCCAGGGCGTACAGCTCGCTGACGTCTCTGATCCTGCTCATCGCCATCTCCTCCCGCATCCTGCAATTACGCACGTTCTGATGGAACGCGCTGATAACCGCGGCAGGGTGGATGTGTGGGATGTTGCATTGTACACGGCTGAATCTTTGAATGTATTTGCGCAGGGGCTCTCCTTCCTTCTGGGCGAGCAGGTGAAGATCACTTTCCTGGCCATGAGGTTTGTGGCCGCCTGTAAAGGCGCCGACAAACTGATGGCAAAGGTCCGCCCAAGAGGATATGGAGTTGTCCGGCAAGTGCATGAGCCAGGACCTGACTTCGGGCTTGAGCACCAGCGGGAAGTAGTTGGCAAGGACCTTGTCGTCTCGCCCCCCAGCAGCTTGCACCGCAATGGTGTAGATGCTGAGGAACTCCGACGGGTGCGACTTGCCGTCGTACTTCTCCGGTACGTCTGGCTTGAAATGCTTCTGGCTGGGCCACTGGACTTGCCGCAGTTCACAGGTAAACGCAGGGCAACCTACCGCGTACGGCAAGTCGCCTGGTTCTCCGGGCGCATGCATGTCAACAGAGGGCCCAGCGGGCAGGTCTGATTGACGTCGCGCTTCTCTTCGGCGCTCGATGCGAGTACGAGCGTCTTCTTGCTGTCGTTCATGAAGAACTTGGCGCTGATCGCGACGAGCTCGCGGATCTGATGACGCGGTGGAGTCGCTGTCGAGGTGGATCCGGCGAGTCGGCAATCTTGGCCTTTGGGGCGGGGAGTGCACAGTGGTTGTACCCCCGCCGGTCTTGTCGCCACCGGCTTGCGCCTGGCTGACTTGCCGCGGCAGCGAAGTACTCGGCTGCCGTGGACTGTCGCCGTTGGCGAAGCCGATAAGGCTCTGAATGGTGGCCCTCCAGTCGTCGATCTTGTCTGGCGCCGGAGGGTAGTCTAGGAGCAGTTGAGCTCGCGCCAAGGCTTCTGCCGGAGTGGCGGGCGGTGGTGGCGAACGGTGCGAGGAACGGGATATGCTCGGACTTCTAACTACATTAGAAGGAGCAATATCCCGTCCAAGCGACCGTGCCATGCTCGCGCCAGCATGTTGGCATGCATGCTGGTCTTGAGCACTCCGGGATCCGCTAGCTTGATCTTGGCCTAGCAAACGTATGGTACCATGAGTACCATGACACTGCTGGTCCCGCGCCTCCTGAGATGGGCGCGGTGCGTGTACGGACGCCGAGGTCTTGGAGTGCGCTCGGTCGTTGTGGGAGCCGACCGCGCCGCCGATGTGCAGCGCAGTCTTGTCCTTGGACCTGGCAGCACCATGAGCCCCCTCGTCGGCGCCCGTTCTTCCACCGGCGTCTACTCCACCAGCCGTTCGCTCCGGCGATGGTGGGCTCGGCGCAGACGGAGCAGCTGCCTCCGAAGCCTTCTTCTTTAGCGGCATGTTGATGAAGATGATGAAGATTTGGGTCGTGCGAACGCCGGATCAGGTTCACACAGCCTCGACGCGCCCCCTACCTGGCGCGCCAAAGATGTCGGGGGTGACTGATCCCTCGGACACCTATGGGACCACGGCGGAGCGAGGCCCCTTTCGGTTCGGCAAGGGGGCGGAGAGTGCACGAAGAGCAGATCGAGGCGAAGCGCACGAGCAACGCGATCGGTTTACCCAGGTTTGGGCCGCACAGATGCGTAAAACCCTACTCCTACTTGTAGTTTGTATTGTGTTCTTGCTCGGGAGCGACGAATGCTACAGTACGCTCGAGTGGCTAGCGAGACCGAGCGTGGGAATGATTGTCCGACCCCCTCTACGTTGCGCATGGGCCTCCTTTTATATGTCTAAGGGGTCACCGACAGGTGGCAACGTAGATGAGGGTAAAAATGTAAAAAGGCATGCGGTTGGCACCGCCGCCTACTACAGTGTTATCATACCTAACCCTAATGGCAGGGGACAAAGGCATTAAATGTCTGTTTGTGTCGCCCTAGACGGTGCAGAAAGGGACCGCTAGGGACGCCATTCCTTGCCACGATGGCTATCTTGTCAGCGCCGCTTGCCACCGTGTACCTCTGGCTGCACAGCCTTCCGCCACGTACGCCTGGAAGGGTCCCAGAGCGACACGTTGGTGGATGTGCTGGAGCGCAGGTACATAGTGGAGGCTTGCCACGGCAAGTGCCTTGCCGCGGTTATTATCTTGTCGCGTCCAGGAGCTTGTCGCTCACTGGGTCTTGCCGGGACACATGGTGCGCTGCGGCAAGTTCCTTGAGATGCCTTGGTTGGCCTCCCCGGCAAGCTCCTCTTGCCGGGGTCTTGTCTCCTTGGTTTGGATACTTTGTTCTTGAATGGCTCCAAAGGAACCACGGAGGATCTTGGCGGTCGCCCGGCAAGCCTTGCCGCGGGACGCTGTGACTGCCCGTGCACAAGTTTGGGATACTAAGGTACCCCTACTTTAGTACACCGACAATTAACTTCAACTCCTGGAACATCTCATATGCTCCATGACGTTCAAAACGTCGTTGAAGTCCCGATTCTAAGCCGTAAAGCATGGCACACTTTACTATCGAGTAGTCATCAGCTTTGCTCTGCCAGACATTCATAACATCTGGTGTTGCTCCAGCAGCAGGCCTGGCACCCAGCGGTGCTTCCAGGACATAATTCTTCTGTGCAGCAATGAGGATAATCCTCAAGTTACGGACCCAGTCCGTGTAATTGCTACCATCATCTTTCAACTTTGCTTTCTCAAGGAACGCATTAAAATTCAACGGAACAACAGCACGGGCCATCTATCTACAATCAAACATACATAAGCAAGATACTATCAGGTACTAAGTTCATGATAAATTTAAGTTCAATTAATCAAATTACTTAAAGAACTCCCACTTAGATAGACATCCCTCTAATCCTCTAAGTGATCACGTGATCCAAATCAACTAAACCATAACCGATCATCACGTGAAATGGAGTAGCTTTCAATGGTGAACATCGCTATGTTGATCATATCTACTATATGATTCACGCTCGATCTTTCGATCTCAGTGTTCCGAGGCCATATCTGCATATGCTAGGCTCGTCAAGTTTAACCTGAGTATTCTGCGTGTGCAAAACTGGCTTGCACCCATTGTAGATGGACGTAGAGCTTATCACACCCGATCATCACGTGGTGTCTGGGCACGACGAACTTTGGCAACGGTGCATACTCAAGGAGAACACTTTTATCTTGATAATTTAGTGAGAGATCATCTTATAATGCTACCGTCAATCAAAGCAAGATAAGATGCATAAAAGATAAACATCACATGCAATCAATATAAGTGATATGATATGGCCATCATCATCTTGTGCCTGTGATCTCCATCTCCGAAGCACCGTCATGATCACCATCGTCACCAGCGCGACACCTTGATCTCCATCGTAGCATCGTTGTCGTCTTGCCAATCTTATGCTTCCACGACTATCACTACCGCTTAGTGATAAAGTAAAGCATTACAGCGCGATTTCATTGCATACAATAAAGCGACAACCATATGGCTCCTGCCAGTTGCCGATAACTCGGTTACAAAACATGATCATCTCATACAATAAAATTTAGCATCATGTCTTGACCATATCACATCACAACATGCCCTGCTAAAACAAGTTAGACGTCCTCTACTTTGTTGTTGCAAGTTTTACGTGGCTGCTACGGGCTTAAGCAAGAACCAATCTTACCTATGCATCAAAACCACAACGATAGTTTGTCAAGTTGGTGTTGTTTTAACCTTCGCAAGGACCGGGCGTAGCCACACTCGGTTCAACTAAAGTTGGAGAAACTGTCACCCGCAAGCCACCTATGTGCAAAGCACGTCGGTACAGCCGGTCTCGCGTAAGCGTACGCGTAATGTCGGTCCGGGCCGCTTCGTCCAACAATACCGCCGAACCAAAGTATGACATGCTGGTAAGCAGTATGACTTATATCGCCCACAACTCATTGTGTTCTACTCGTGCATATAACATCAACACATAAAACCTAGGCTCGGATGCCACTGTTGGGGAACGTAGTAATTTCAAAAAAATTCCTACGCACACGAAAGATCATGGTGATGCATAGCAACGAGAGGGGAGAGTGTGATCTACGTACCCTTGTAGATCGACAACGGAAGCGTTTGGTTGATGTAGTCGTACGTCTCCACGGCCCGACCGATCAAGCACCGAAACTACGGCACCTCCGAGTTCTAGCACACGTTCAGCTCGATGACGATCCCCGGACTCCGATCCAGCAAAGTGTCGGGGAAGAGTTCCGTCAGCACAACGGCGTGGTGGCGATCTTGATGTACTACTGTCGCAGGGCTTCGCCTAAGCACCGCTACAATATTATCGAGGACTATGGTGGAAGGGGGCACCGCACATGGCTAAGAATATGATCACGTGGATCAACTTGTGTGTCTCTGGGGTGCCCCTGCCTCCGTATATAAAGGTTCAAGAGGGGGAGGCCGGCCGGCCATCATAGGGCGCGCCAGGAGGAGTCCTACTCCCTCCAGGAGTAGGACTTCTCCCCCAATCCTAATTGGAATAGGATTCGCGAGGTGGGAAAAGAGGGAAAGAGAAGGTGGGGGCACCGGCCCCCTCTCTCCTTGTCCTATTCGGACTAGGGGGGAGGGGCGCGTGGCCCAGCCCTGGCCGCCTCTCCTCTTCTTCCACTAAGGCCCACTAAGGCCCATATAGCTCCCGGGGGGTTCCGGTAACCTCCCGGTACTCCGGTAAAATCCCGATTTCACCCGGAACACTTTCCGATATCCAAACATAGGCTTCCAATATATCAATCTTTATGTCTCGACCATTTCGAGACTCCTCGTCATGTCTGTGATCACATCCGGGACTCCGAACAAACTTCGGTACATCAAAACGTATGAACTCATAACATAAATGTCATCGAAACCTTAAGCGTGCGGACCCTACGGGTTCGAGAACAATGTAGACATGACCGAGACACGTCTCCGGTCAATAACCAATAGCGGAACCTGGATGCTCATATTGGTTCCTACATATTCTACGAAGATCTTTTATCGATCAGACCGCATAACAACATACGTTGTTCCCTTTGTCATCGGTATGTTACTTGCCCGAGATTCGATCGTCGGTATCCAATACCTAGTTCAATCTCGTTACCGGCAAGTCTCTTTACTCGTTCCATAATACATCATCCCGCAACTAACTCATTAGTTGCAATGCTTGCAAGGCTTAAGTGATGTGCCTTACCGAGAGGGCCTAGAGATACCTCTCCGACGATCGGAGTGACAAATCCTAATCTCGAAATACGTCAACCCAACAAGTACCTTTGGAGACACCTGTAGACTACCTTTATAATCACCCAGTTACGTTGTGACGTTTGGTAGCACACAAAGTGTTCCTCCGGCACACGGGAGTTACATAATCTCATAGTTATAGGAACATGTATAAGTCATGAAGAAAGCTATAGCAACATACTAAACGATCGAATGTTAAGCTAATGGAATGGGTCATGTCAATCAGATCATTCAACTAATGATGTGATCCTGTTAATCAAATGAAAACTCTTTGTCCATGGTTAGGAAACATAACCATCTTTGATTAACGAGCTAGTCAAGTAGAGGCATACTAGTGACACTCTGTTTGTCTATGTATTCACACATGTATTATGTTTCCGGTTAATACAATTCTAGCATGAATAATAAACTTTTATCATGATATAAGGAAATAAATAATAACTTTATTATTGCCTCTAGGGCATATTTCCTTCACCATCATGTTTCATGTCCTCATGCCCATCAACTGAATGGGTCAGCCGACATATTGTCGATGTTGGGTTTTCCCTTCTAGACGGTACCTCCATGCCCCTTAAATTTTGGGACGAGGCTTTCCTCACCGGTGTTCACATTATCAACATGCTACCTAGTCGTGTGATTAACAATGAAACTCCCATATGGAAAGGCTATTCCACACCAAACCAGACTACACGTCCCTTCGCGTGTTTGGATGCGCCTGTTGGCCTAATCTTCGTCCCTACAATGATGGTAAACTCATGCTTAGATCCAAACAGTGTGCATTCATTGGCTATATGGCCCAACACAAAGCTGTCGAGTGCCTTGACATTCCCACGGGTCACGTCTATATCTCTTGAGATGTAGTGTTTTATGAAACAAAATTTCCTTTGGCAAATCTTCACCCCAATGCCGGTGCTCTCCTACGTCAAGAAATACTTCTCCTACCATCTAGTCTCACCGGAGTTGATCAAGAGGGCAATGATTGCGATGATCAATTATTGACTAATACTCATAACCGTGCTCATGCTCTTGAGTCTTGTGTTGATGCTGATGCACACGTTGAAGAAAATGGTGAAGAAAATGCTCCAAACGGTGCACAACACGCTCCAAACGAGCGATATTTGCTGTGTCGCCCGACAGGAGACAGATCCGGCTCGGAATCGGTGCCCCAGCAGTGCGTCATCGAATCCCCCACGGGATCCGTGCTGCGACAGGGCTTCAGCGCATCGGATCCCGCGTCACCTGTGATGCGTGGCAGCAGCCAGCCAACAGCCGCCACGCGGGCCTCTCCAACTAGGCCAGCCGCGGGCTCCACTCCGCGTCGACCACCCGACGACGCGTGCCAGCCCCCGTCTCACGGACCCCGCCACTACGTGCGCCGTTAGCCAGGTGAGCCTCCAGGCATGGAATCTGGTGCAGGCACGGGATCCATCGCTGATCCCGCCAGACCTGCCACAGGCGCGCGATTAGATGTGGATTCGCTTGGGCCTACGCAATTATTGCATCATTATGGGCCTGACGCAGATCACACGCACGGCTCGGGATCTTCTGCTCCAACAAATACGTGCACACCAACAGCAGGCGCCATAGAAGATCCAGTTGCTATAGGAGATACCGCGTTGGGAGCGCCAGCCCTGTCTGCCTCGGGATCGCCATGTCCAGAGGCTGGATCTTCTGCGGAGGGCAACAGTGCGGCCTCTCCTACTCCTCCGTGTACAAGGCTACAAAGGGGGGTAATTCAACCTATTAATTATAAGCAAATAACCAAATTTGGTTTAGCTTGCTCTACAGGTGAACCAGACACTCTTGATGAAGCACTTGGTGATGTACAGTGGAAAAAGGCCATGGAAGAAGAGTACATGGCACTTCAGAAAAACAAAACACGGCATTTAGTTCCCCCATGGCAAGGTAAAAATTTAATTGATTGCAAGTGGGTTTACGGAATAAAGAGAAAGTCTGATGGAACTATAGATCGCTACAAGGCCATATTGGTTGCAAAAGGCTTCAAACAGCGGTATTGACTATGAGGACACGTTTAGTCCCGTTGTTAAAGCTGCCACTATCCGTCTTGTGCTATCTATTATTGTTTCTAGGAGATGGAGCCTAAGACAACTGGATGTACAGAATGTGTTCCTTCATGGCGTTCTGGAAAAGGAAGTATACATGAAACAGCCTCCTGGGTTTGAAAACAAGAGTAAGCATTTTCATGTGTGCAAGCTTGATAAAGCCCTATATGGACTGAAGTAGGCTCCCAGTGCATGGTACTCACGTCTGAGTCAGAAATTGCAAGAACTTGGCTTTATTCCCTCCAAGTCTGATACATCTCTGTTTATTTACAATAAGTCAAATACATCAATGTTTGTGTTGATTTATGTAGATGATATCATTGTCACAAGTTCATCAGATGAAGCAGTGGTAGGGCTGTTAAAAGATCTAAGTGCTGAATTTGCTCTCAAGGACTTGGGAGACTCGCATTTCTTTCTAGGTATTGAGGTAAAGAAACATGATGATGGCCTCCACCTATCTCGGGAAAAATATGCTACTGGCCTGGTAAGAAGAGTTGGTTTACAAGGATGCAAACCATCGTTGACTCCTCTATCAAGCACAGAAAAATTATCACTTGAAGAGGGAGTTCTCTTGAATCAAGAGGATAGTACTAGATACAGAAGTCTAGTAGGGGCTCTTCAGTACTTAACCTTGACTAGACCTGATATATCTTTTACTGTCAACAAGGTATGCCAGTTTCATCATGCACCCACCACAGTTCACTGGACTGCTGCCAAACGTATTGTGAGATATGTAAAACATACTATGAATCTTGGTCTTACTTTCAGCAAGTCATCATCCAATCTTGTTAGTGAATTCTCTGACTCTGATTGGGCAAGATGTGTGGATGATAGACGATCCACTGGTGGGTTTGCAGTGTTCTTTGGACCAAATTTGATATCATGGTGTGCTAAGAAACAGGCTATTGTATCCAGGTCAAGCACTAAAGCAGAGTATAAAGCATTAGCAAATGCTACAGCAGAAATTATCTGGGTTCAGTCCATGTTAAGAGAACTTGGTGTGAAGCATACCAGAATTCCATGTTTATGGTGTGACAACTTGGGTGCCACTTATCTATCTGCTAATCCAGTGTTCCATGCAAGAACAAAACGCATTGAGATAGATTTTCACTTTGTCAGAGAAAAAGTTGCCAACCGACAATTGGAAATTCGGTTTGTTCATTCACGAGACCAAGTTGCAGATGGCTTTACAAAAGCATTGCCCACAAGAAACTTTGAAGAGTTCAAGCGTAATCTCAACTTAACGAAGTTGTGATTAAGGGAGGCTGTTAAGAAACGTATCCACCACAATAGAGTTGATGTGTATGGGCCCTAGGCAGGGTACGACGTTCTCTCACATAAGGAGCATTCACCACTATAAGGAAATAAGACCCCAGGATCAAAGGCATCTCACAAATCATCAATGTCCATACTCTCATGCCATCCAAGCACGAGATCGTGTTAGTATATCATAAAAAGAGTCTGGCCACTACAATCATATCCATGACGGGCTCACTAGTTTCTGTCTCAAAGGCGACATGAACGTTGATCTCTATGCTGACTTCTTGGGTGATCACAGCCATGAATTCTGGTACATCTGTCACTCCTAAAAGCATTAGAAGTGCCGAAATGTGTAGAAAACTGTAATAACTCTTGTGTGGTGATTTGTAGAGTAGTGAACAGTATTCAATATATCAATTTTATTCAATAAGAATAATGAGAAAACAATGTAGAGTAGCAATTGTTGTACGGCCATAGTTGAAGTACTCCTCCATTTTTAAATATAAGCCCTTTTAGAGATTTCAATATGAACTACATACGGATATATATAGACATATTTTAGAGTGTATATATTCAGTCATTTTGCTCCGTATGTAAACCGTATTGGAATCTCTAAAATGTCTTATATTTAGGAACGGATGTAGTACAAGTTATTATTTGTATTAGCATGAAATATTTTTATGATAATATTTGGGGAATTATGTTGCATCACTTATCTCTTGAACTTGCGGTAGCATATCCTTATTGCCCTCTATCTACATGATCTTGTTGCATCATGAACTACTAGTGATTGTAGATATCGTCCAACTGGGTTAGGGATTATGATTGTAAATTGAGGCTATTCTACTCCCTCTATTCCTAAACATAAGACCCTTTGACGGTTTAACTTGAACTGCCAAAGCGTCTTATATTAGGACCAGAGGGAGTAGTATGACTAACATCTAAAGGTCTTTCAGATTCCTTGTGTAATGTGAGTCCAAGATAAGTCTAAGAGGACAGATGACAATGTTTGAATTTGGTGTTGGGTTACTGGATAAGATAGTTACTAGGTAAAACGCTTTGCTAACCTTAGACTACAAAATACAATTGCATCTTTCTTGTATCTTATCCTTTATTTATCATAAATCATGTATGCCACATTTGGCAATATATTTGGTTGTTGTCACAAAAACCAATTGTGTAGGGACCCTAGAAGCTCATTTGCAGAAAGCTTCACACGTGTGGATAGAGCTACTGGAAAAAACTGTTAGATATAAACCCTAGAAAATGAAAACTCATTGTTTTATGAAAAGCTTTGCACAGGTGAAAATCGCGTCCATTGGTAAGCATTCTATGGACATCTATTTTTTGTCGTTTGTTCTTATAACAGTACCGACCATACATCCAAATAATGAGTCATGTATCTTTTGAGTGGTTCGGTTTCACACACAACACACACACACACACACACATGACACCTTGATGGTTAAATACATTGTACAATACTATTGGCATCATATTTTCGTACTGAAGCACAATCTACTCTGTTTTGGTTCTTTAAATATAGCAAAAAAGCTTCCCGAGGAAATATTACTCAAACACCAAGGTGTTACAGTTTTGTAAGTAAACAAATAAGTATGAAATACTGCAAATCCAAGTAACAAGAAAAAAGAACACAATCCTAACTTGGTTGCCATATCATGGAGCCTCATGAGCAACTAATTGAATTCCTCTCTATATCATCTGTTCCTGGACTACGGCAGGGAAAGTTGCATTGTACAGGAAAATTTGATCCACAAACTCCGTCATAGTATAGCATTTTAATTTGAGAGAACTTAGTACTATAAGAAAATAAGACACAATGATCAAGGGCACAAAAGAAATCATCAAAAATCCATACACTCATGCCTTCCTATCACATGGTTGTTTTAGTACATCATTAACAAAGCTCATTGTAACCTTGATATTTGAACTAAAATGACATTAATAATCAATCCACAATGGTGTCACCAGTTTCAGTCTTGGAGGTGGTCTAAGCATTGATCTCTATCCAGACTTCTCGGGTGATTGCATCCATGCATGAATTATGGTAAATCGACCACTCTTAGCATCACTAGAAATCCTGCCAAGATACCTTTGAGATGTATCAGCTATATGCATCAATCAAACAACAAATGCACCAATCCTGCCAAGGAGGGGCACAATCACACAACTACCTTGAAGGATGATTTAATCAAGCCACCAAACAGTTTAAATGCATATGATGTGCACAATAATTAAATTATAATTGGTTTAAGATTTTTTATGTCATCGAACACTTAACCCATCTGGCACTCAAAGAGGTTGGGGTTAACCCCACAATTTTAAGTTTACAGCTTGATTTAGCCCCTAACACAGTGGGGATTGGGAGATATCTCCCAAGGATAAAACTACTATGTGCACTCAAAATTACGGTTGAGGTTCTCCTCAGTTTACTATAGGTAAGCCACTCAAAAAAATCCATCCCACATAGCAGGAGTGAAAAATAAGAGTAGTTGGTACAGTGATCAATCCATCCTGCACCCAAATCATTACCTTGTACACGGTTTGGTGGAACTCACACTTTAACACTCGGGCATCCTCACGAGCATTGCAAAAATTCTCTTGGTCGGGAATTGGGTTTGGATAATTCCATTGGTTTTTGCATGCCGAAGTCGAACAAAACAACTATCGTTCGTCACAACTCTCAAGGTTGCTAAAGAATTTGGTGTCCTGGTGAAAGGACACAAGGATCAAATCCACAGGGTAGCACCTATATCTTCACTTTGCAGTTATCTTGATTGGGATACAAACTTTAGGTCTTTATCCCAAGGTTATTATTAAAGACACAACGATTGGTTCTTTACCTGCATTGCACCAAGGTGCCTCATTTTTTAAAATTGCACACCTCGACCATCGGTAGACAAGAAAGGCAAGAATGTGAGTTGAGCTATCATGGCATAGATAAAGGAGCAAACTTTATCCAGCATGATACACATAGAGGATGGACACAATTCGTCTCATATAAAGGCATCTGCACCCTTAGAATATTTTTTGTTGCAGAGAATTATTTGTATATGCGTGGATCTAATAGAATAGATTGGTATACAATCCCGATGCATACACTTACACCTCACCTATCTTTGTCTGATTATTGTCATGCGCATTTTTTTAGCAGACACTTACCTAAAAGAACCAACCCAGTTCTATCAACACTTGCTGAAGGAAGACATGAGAAAACCAAATTGACATAGACAAGGCTAAGAAGAACACATCAAACTGACTAACAAGAAGAGCACAAACAAGATCAAAAATGGTGTTGAGTACCCTGACTAGGTACACAGATCAAGCCATGTACACAAATACATATACTAACTATAGTGCAACACAATGATCCTCACTTGCTCAAGACCTCTAGCTTCATTTTCGCATAGAAAGAAAAATCACCAACTACACAGATCTGGGGGATACAAGAGCCAAGGGCTCGAAACTGGACTAGAACCGCACTTAGGTCCAATAAACTATGCCAACATTGGGGGTTGGTTGATCGGATGCTACTCTCCTCAGATCTTCAGAATCTTGAACTCGAGGAGTGTTGGCTGGAGTTGACGGGTTGCTGGGGATGATCGAGCCATTGCCATGAAGGCGTTCGATGGCCCGAGTCACTACATCAGCCACACCAAAGGCATTGAATACACTTTGGGTGCTCTTCTATTGGGGGAGAGAATCAGTGATGTGTTGCGATGGCACTTTGTTGGGTTAGGGTAGGGCTTGAGGCACGAGTCTTCGGTCTCCTATGCAGAATCTTGGTGTGTGGACTTAGACAAACTGTGAGTAAATCCCGAGGTGGGATAGAATCAAGCAAGCATTCTACCGGTGGTGTGGATCTCTTCTACCAGGTCTTTTATCATGGTATAAGATGTGGTGATGTACTGCACTAAGTGCACCACTACTGTGTTGACCTCCTTGCCCATGTCAGCCATGATAGTATCTTGACTAGCAAAGGGTTGTGTTGGGAGGAAGTAAAAATCTCATCGCAGTTGCGTTAACGACGCCATATGGAAAAGGCAAGCAATGCCTCCCAAGTAGTCATCTAGATAGCTTGCTCAAGGATAGCATGATCCTGCTCCGGAAGGGTGAACGACGGCCTAGCCTGATCTGGGACTGTGCTAATGTTTACATCAGCACAAAACTCAACCAAAGAATGAGGGACCTCTCTTGTATATTATGTACTGGGGGTGATGGGTACAACTGATGGTGTCGAATCCAGCAGATCTTGGGTAGGGGATCCCGAGCTCGTAGTGTTGGCACGATAGTAATAGAACAGAGAGGGGACATGCTATTTACCCAGATTTGGGCCCTCTCGAAGAGGTAATGCCCTACGTCCTACTTTGATTTTGTTGATTGTGAATGGGATACAGAGTATAGGTCAATGAAAGATGTGAAGGCAATACACACATCCATTTTTTTACGCTATTCCCATTGAAGAAGGAGCTAAACCAGTAATTGAAAGCCAACGAAGGCTACACCCTGCCTCTAAGAACATGGTAAGAAAGGAGGTAATACGGGGTATCCTATCTCTGGTAGTAAGTAGGTATGTCCAGTTCATTGCATTCCTAAGAAAGGAGGAGCCTCCTTAGTAACTAATGAGAATAATGACCTAGTCCCTATTCTGGCTGCTGGTTGTACAGCCCCGGCCAAAACTCCTTCAACAAGATAGTGATAATGTCATTTGAAAGAAGGTCATCGCCAACAACTTTCTAGTTGCTGCAAAAGAATCAAAATATTAGCATGTGTACAATCAAAATGTTAGTATGTGTTCAAAATATGATTAAGATGCACTTACTCTTTCCGTGTGGGAACAATGAGCCACTTCTGCTCCTCGATAGCAGGAAGACGAGGGAGTTGTGCAATACCATGCAGCCACCCCTTCTCGCCAACCCCCTCCTTGCCACCACCCTCCTCGCCTGCCTCCCCCTCAACCTCCTCCTCCTCACCCGCCTCCTCCTCGTGAACCTCCTCCTTGGACTCAGAGGGTACCTCACTATAGGAGGGCGTCGAAGAGGTGGCTAGAAAGAGGCTCGAGGCCAAATTCCATATTAGAACTTTCCCATAATAGCCACCAATATTACCCAATTGACCACTTTGATATAATGTCAATGTGGTCCTCCTACTCCACGTATAGTCGCTCAGGGAAAGTGTCGAGGCTATGAAGCATGAACCTTCTCCTCCAGAAGCGTAGAGCTCATATCCATGGACTTGAAGTTTAGCACCGAGAGGTCATGTCGGCAAATCGTATGATGCTTCTGTGTGTGCTTTGTCACTATGTTAAGCATTGAACTTTCTATGTTGTATGCACTATGTATTACTCGACATTTTCTATGTTGTATGTTGTATGGACTATGTATGCTAGTTTGTGAACTTCTTGGTATGTGATGTGACTAGGTTGCAAATTTTTGAGGATTATATATAATGTATAAATGGTTCTGCCCATCAAATTATATTTATATATATATATATATATATATATATATATATATATATATATGTTTTCAATTGCAGGAGCTTAAGAGAAATTCAACAATAAAAGGCATTTCTGGCAACTTTTGCCGATTACTTGAGTCAATAAAGGTACTCTTTACGGAGTGCAACACTCTACTGCTCTGACGCATGGATGCCCGGTGTATTGATTGTGAATGGGGTGCAGAATACAGGTTAATCTACCTCGAGATCGATTATGAATGAGTTGGTCCCAATATGAGATAATCTATTGACTAGCCTAGCCTCGGTTAATATAATGTACCTAAGGCCTAGGATAACAGGAGTCCTAGTTGGCTACATCAGTGGAGAGGAGTCCTTGTCTTGTATGTCAAGTCTTGTGGAACCTTCCTCGTATGCATCATGGGCAGCCACGGGGGTCCTCGGCCCAGCCCTCCTGGTCGGGAGTGATATAGTCCATGACACCATCAGTAGCCCCTGAACCGGTCTACAAGTTTTGGATGCTCCTCGAGTCTTCCAAACTGTTCTTCATCTTCGGTCATCGGTCTTGAAAGCTGGTTCAACAAATATTCCCCTCTCCAATCTCGAGGATCGTCGAGGTATCCGAAGAGTTCACATGTTGGGTAGCCGAGGATCTCCTTCTAACTTCCCTTAGCCTTTATCAGACGTCTTGTTATTTTCATGCCACACCTCTGGTTAATTATGTTTCCGTATGGCAGTGTCTTCTTCATCCGAGCTCCAATGCCGAACTACATCTGAGGTAACATAGACCACCTCGGTCTTGAAAATGTTGAAGGAATTTAGCCAAGCTGTATGCCAGAAAAAACATCTTTTGTGCAGCCAGCAGCTCGCAGCCAGTCTCAGGCCGGACTGGTTCCAAAGAGGTGCACACCGCCCCGCTCTGAGTTGTCGATGTAGATGGCCGACCTTCATAGGAAAAAAATCCACCAAGCCGGTTTTCGCGTGGCAATTTTTCATGGAATATTTCCTATTGGTGCAATTTATTTTCTGTCGAGATGTATAGTGAGTAGTCCTCAAGGTGGATTTCGGCCTAAAATCTAGGATGCACCCGAAGGATAAAATAAAACCGTTGAGGCGCTGATCCCAATAGCCCCTGAGACACTAGTCGATTCACAAAATCGTCCTAAGGATCAAACCCTTACTCGGCAGCATACTTTAGAAACACAAACACGGTGTGCAATAGCCTCCGAGACACAGGTAGGGTGCGGCCGACCGAGCTGAGGATCATAATCTCCTCAGAAACCGTATTGCACTTCAAATTTTCTGCATTGAATCGTCAATGCAGTAGCCCCCAAGACTTGGGTTGGGCATCATGGTCGACCATAGGATCGTATCTCCTCGGGAACTGTTTCAGCCTCGTTGTGTATTTCGCCATCGCCGGGGTGCAACTCAGCAGGGAAGATGCCGAACTGCGGGTCGGAAAAGATATTTCCCGAGTAGAATTACCACACAGGACACCTTGACCAACATGAAGTCCTCCCTCCTAAGACAATAGCATACAATAGGTTAAGAGTGTCATAAGCTCCGAAAACAAAAAAATGATGTAAAAACTTTACATGTGAATTAGATCAAGTTTTTTGTGCCAATCTGAAATTGCTCTTAAAATTAATTTGTGCTTCGGTCGTTCTTTAGCATGATACGTCCAATCTCTGGGCTTCGAGTGGGCTAGTCTTCGGCTTCAGCCACCTACTCCCAAAGGCGGAGTGCTCCTCTAGACAATTTAGCAAACTAAACTCGAGCGGCATATAGAGGAGCCAGGTTATCTGGCTATTTGACGGTGAACTTGAGAAAAAAGTAGTAAAAAAAGACTTTGCAATGACTAAGAAGCAAAACACTTATTATAAAATGGCACACACAAGTTTAACAGCCCATGTTAGCTTTAGTAAACGGTGTTTTGAACTTTTTTAACAAACAGCGATTTTGGTTTACAAGAAAATAATGCCTAGTCGAACCAAACAAATTTGAATTTTGAATTATTATTTTTAGCATGAAAGCGACTTACCTGGTTTTCTGCTCCAAGCATTGATGACGCGGTCCGAGCTTGCGGAGGGACGAGGTCCTAGCTGCCAAGTTGGTCCCGAGGAGCTCGGTCTGATGAAGTAACGAGATGACACGGTTGTTGTGGTGAGGCAAAGCCCCGAGTCCAGCTGAGGAGATGCAGCAGGTCGATAGGTTATGTTGGAGCCTCCAGAGTAGGTTGATGATGCAATGGCGTCATTGGGCCGGCCAAGGTGAAGGATCATGTCGGCGTCGTGGACATCGTCTTGATGAAGCGAAGGTGTGGTGATACCGACACAGGACAACATTTGTGACGCAGTCGATGCTAGCTTGATGAAGTGACCGCCCGACGACGCTAGCACGCCCGAACCGTGCAATATGTGGGGTGACGATGTGTCTTGGCCTTCGCGATGACGCACTCTTGGTCAGCTTGCTGAGGTGATGGTACGACATGGATGACGCCGGCTAGACAAAGCGACGATGTGTCATGTACAGCTCGGTGTCCTTGGAGCAACGAGGTCGGACCGGTTAAACACCGACTCGATGGTGAAGAGAACCTCGAAAAAGGCTGAAAATTGATGGCACGTGTTTGAGATCAAAACACAATATCTTACAAAACAATTCCTCCAAGAAGGACGTCTGCTAACCTGTTCATGAAAAAGATGAACTTGGGTTGGATTTGTTTTTGCACAGAAAACAAATTAGAAAATTAACGCACTCCTAGGGCTCATCCCAGAGGTTAAACCATCAGATCAAGCTGGAATTTTGAGGGTTATTGAAGTACCAATTTCGTAGCAGATGAATGGTTGGATCTTCCAAAGGATGTCCGAGATAGCTACAACGTGTCTCGCCCCGAAGTCACGCGGATTTATGCCCAGGCCCGACAAGGCCCCGGTATATCGGCTATTGCCGGATATTCCTACATTGGAATGCGATGAAATTTTATGGGGCCATTGTAGACTCAATTCCACACAATTCTACCAAAGCAATCGTCAAAGCATTGCTCGAGGAGGTGTAGATGTCCAAATCGTATCCGTTGTCCAGAAAATTCGTTGAGATCGAAGTTGATGTTGATGAAGACCCCCGTCCAATCTTGACGATCCGACATGGGGTGTAGTCCTCGACCTGGCCTTAGTGACCAGTTGAGTTGGCAAAGAAGATGGTGGCGTCGAGGACGAAGATTCATTCCAGTACATAGATCGCATAGGAGCCGATATGAATTCCCATCGTGCTGTGGTGGCTGCGCAGCGGGGCCTATATGGCCACCAATGACGGAGTCGTATCCGGCAGATCTCGGGTAGGGGGTCCCGAGTTGGTAGCCTTGGCACGATGGTAACATGACAGAGAGGGGACACGATATTTACCCAGGTTCGGGCCCTCTGGAAGAGGTAAAATCCTGCATCCTAATTTGTTTCTATTGATTATGGATGAGATACATAATACAGGTTGATGTACCACGAGATTGGGTATGAATGAGCTGGTCCAATATGAGATAATCTATTGACTAGCCTAGCCTCAGTTTATATAATGTACCAAAGGCCTAGGATACAGGAGTCCTAGTCGACTACGTTAGAGGGGAGGAGTCCTAGTCGGTTACATCAGAGGAGAGGAGTCCCTATCTTGTTTGCCAAGTCTTGTGAAACCTTCCTCGTATGCATCATGGGCCGTCACGGGGATCCTCGGCCCAGCCATCTTGACCGGGACACGACATGGTGAGTACCCCCTACTTCATACACGATCTCAAGGTGGATTAACATGTACTCTGTACCCTATCCACAGTCAATACAAACGAAAAAAGTCGTATGGTTTTAGCCCTTCGAGAGGGCCCAAACCTGGTTAACATCGATGTCCCCTTGTGTCATGTTACCATTTACATCTAGTCAAGACTATTATATCGGGACCTCGTACCCGAGATCTGCCGGATTCAACTCTGTAACTTGGGTACATCAAAATCATGTTGAACTATACATAATTCATCTTATATTGCCCAGCATTGTTGTTTTTTCAGTCGGCATCTGATCAACCTCATCCTCCTCGCCCTCTTCGCCGTTTGCATAAGAGCTTCGGAATCAGCATCCAACCAATCTCATCCTCCTCACCCTATTCACCATTTGGATAAGATTCTCGGTTGGGTTGGGTTCCTTCTCCAGACAAAAGGACCAAAAAATAACAGATCTCCATGAATAGATATTTTTTAGCATGGGCTTCATGTGAAAATACCCGTATTAAGCAGCATTGCTGACATTCATGATGATCTTCAGTCTAAGAGAAACTCCGACAGTTCCCCGAAAAAACTTCCCCTAAGAGCATCTCTATCAGACCCCTTATCGCGCGGACCTTTATAGTGAATATAAGGGCCGCGGAAACCGTGTTTTGATGGCTAGCGCAGGTTGCGTCCGAACAGACCCCGCAAGGCCGAACGGTACTGTTTTACTGTTCGGCCTTGCGGGGTCTGTTCCGCTGTAGCCTGCACCAGCCCTCAAACCGAAAAAACAATCATCCAAATTACAATAATTATTCAAATCAATATAAACTAAAATCTAAATATTGCAATACAACAATCATCCGAATTACAATAATTATTTTAAATCTAAGAATTAAACTTTTAATTCAATACAAGAATTGTTCAAAATACAACAATGATACAAATCAAACATGAATTAAATTAAAATGAATGTAAAAATGGAAGGTTTTATAACTGCCCATGCCTTTGCCAATGGTGCTCAATGAGATCATGGTAAAGCTGGTGGTGGGTGTTCGAGTCTTCAATTTCCCGGTATGCCTGAAGGAATGCTTGATGCGGTCGGAATCTCTAGATGGCTTCACACGGCTACCGACATTGTCGTAGAAGAACTCAAAGTTCATGTCCCTCTCATTTTCGATGATCATGTTGTGAAGAACAAAGAATCACACATGTCCTGGCAAACCTAGCTTAAAAACTCCAAAGGCTCTTTCAATATCTTTTCGGGCACCATCTTGGACCTTTGCAAATTCAGCTTGCTTCCTAGTTTCGGGTTTTCTCATGGTCTTGACAAATGTAGACCGACAAGGGTAAATACCATCAGCAAGATAGTAGCCCTTTGTGTACTGAGGCTCATTCACCATGTAGTTGCAAGCAAGAGCACCACCACTAGCAAGTCTAGCAAACAAATGAGACTGATGCAACACATTAATGTCATTAAGAGTACCCGGCAGACCAAAGAAGCAATGCCAAATCCATAAATCCACGATGCAACAGCCTCTAGCACAATTGTTGCATCACGAGACTTGCCACAATACTGCTTGTGCCATGACTTCAGGCAGTTTTTCCAAATCCAATGCATGCAATCTATGCCCTAGCATGCCCGGCCAACCTCGCTTCTCATTTGTTTGAAGGAAATATGCCCTAGAGGCAATAATAAAGTTGTTATTTTATATTTCCTTATATCATGATAAATGTTTATTATTCATGCTAGAATTGTATTAACCGGGAACTTGGTACATGTGTGGATACATAAACAAAACACTGTGTCCCTAGTAAGCCTCTACTAGACTAGCCCATTAATCAAAGATGGTTAAGTTTCCTAACCATAGACATGCGTTGTCATTTGATAAACGGGATCACATCATTAGGAGAATGATGTGATGGACAAGACCCATCCGTCAGCTTAGCATGTTGATTGTTCAGTTTTATTGCTATTGCTTTCTTCGTGTCAAATACATATTCCTTCGACTATGAGATTATGCAACTCCCGGATACCGGAGGAATACCTTGTGTGCTATCAAACATCACAACGTAACTGGGTGATTATAAAGATGCTCTACAGGTATCTCTGAAGGTGTTTGTTGGGTTGGCATAGATCGAGATTAGGATTTGTCACTCCAAGTATCAGAGAGGTATCTCTGGGCCCTCTCGGTAATGCACATCATAATAAGCCTTGCAAGCAATGTGACTAATGAGTTAGTTGTGGGATGATGTATTACGGAACGAGTAAAGATACTTGCCGGTAACGAGATTGAACTAGGTATGAAGATACCGATGATAGAATCTCGGGCAAGTAACATACCGATGACAAAGGGAATAACGTATGTTGTCATTACTGTACGACCGATAAAGATCTTCGTAGAATATGTGGGAACCAATATGAGCATCCAAGTTCTGCTTTTGGTTATTGACCGGAGAGGTGTCTCGGTCATGTGTACATAGTTCTCGAACCCATAGGGTCTACACGCTTAACGTTCGATGACGATTTTGTATTATATGAGTTATGTGATTTGGTGACCGGATGTTGTTTGGAGTTCCGGATGAGATCACGGACATGACGAGGAGTCTCGAAATGGTCGAGAGGTAAAGATTCATATATAGGACGATAGTATTTGGACACGGGGAGTGTTCTGGGGGTACCGAGTACATATCGGGTCACAGGAAGGGGTTTCGGGCAACCCCCGGCAAGCTATATGGGCCTAATGGGCCAAGAGTTGGACAGACCAGCCCCAAAAGGGGCTGGTGCGCCCCCTATAGGCTGAATAGGAGGAGAAGGAAAGGAAGGGAAGGGTGAAGGAAAGGGGAGGATTTCGGCCTCCCCCTTTCCTTCCCCTCCTCCCTCTCTTTCCTTCCACCTCCGATGGATATGGAAGGGTGGAGGCCGATTTGGAGGAGGCGCCCAAGTAGGATTACTCCTACTTGGGGCGCCCCTTGCAGCACCTCTCCCTTTCCCACCTATATATGTCGGGGTGGGGGGCATCGCTAAAACACACAACATTGATTCCTATCCGTGTGCGGCACCCTCCTCGACAGTTTACGCCTCCGGTCATATTGTCGTAGTGCTTAGGCGAAGCCCTGCGTGGATCACTTCACCATCACCGTCACCACGCCGTCGTGCTGACGAAACTCTCCCTCGACACTTTGATGGATCAAGAGTTCGAGGGACGTCATCGAGCTGAACGTGTGCAGAACTCGGAGGTGTCGTACGTTCGGTACTTGATCGGTTGAATCGAGAAGACGTTTGACTACATCAACCGCGTTAAAGTAACGCTTACGCTTTCGTTCTACGAGGGTACGTGGACACACTCTCCCCCCCCCCCCCTCGTTGCTATGCAACTCCTAGATAGGTCTTGCATGATCGTAGGAATTTTTAAAAAAAATTGCATGCTACGTTCCCCAACATTGTTGCCATCAACATTTTCGTGTCTTCCTCATTGGGTGCCCGAAGATATACAGGACCAAAGACACGGATGATCACTTTGGCGAACCTACGCACTGACTCAATTGTAGTATCTTCGCCAATGTGAAGATATTTGTCGGCATAGTCGACCGGAATGTCATATGCAATCACCAGCATAGCTGCCAAGATTTTTTGATATGTGCTAAAACCCTTCAAGCCCGTGGTGTTTCTCCTTTGGGTGAAAAATCGAGAATTAGCCTCGCAAGCTTCTACTATTTTTACGAAGAGGGATTGGCACATTCGATACCTTCTCTGGAAGAGGTGCGGCGGATATGTAGGTGACGCCGTGAACTAGTCTTGCATGAACATCATGTTCCCGAGATGGCGGTTGTGAGGGATGCAAAGACGGCCGACGGTCGATCCTTGTCGCCTCCTTCTGTTCCTATCCTTGAGCTCCTTCACGGCGAGGACCACCACCACCATCTGCTGCCGATTGTTCTTGAGCAGCGTCTCAATGTCCAAGTCATCGGCTGAGGACGTATACTCGAGCAAAAATTTCTCGCAAGGGCTCAAATCCATCAACAAATCACAACGGAGCTCGCATGAACGAAAATCGTTCGCTAAATCAAACTAGAAGCGGTAGAAAAGGACTCGCCGACAGATCCGAGGTGGGCGGCGACTCAATGGTGGTCGACTCGGGGGCGGCTGCGCGCAGCAGATCCAGAGCGTCAGCAAAACGGCGCGCCAGAACCGAAGGCGGCGGGCGGGCGGCAACGGCTGCGGAATGGCGAGAGGGAACGCGCGCAGACTGAAATATCCCTCCCGCCAACTGCTTTCCCACTATACAGGACACCAACGGGGCGGGGGGAGGGGTGACCTGTGCTTTTGCGGGTCGGGGGGGGGGGGGGGGGTGGTAATTTACCTTACCCCTGGGTCGGGTGCGTTTAAGGTGTCTGTTTGGGCCGCTTAAACTGGCGGTTATTTTGTAATTCGGCGTGATATAAGGGATGTGCTAAAGATGCTCTAAAATTAGTTTTTTTTTTGGCTTTCTGCAAGTCTTCAGGAAAGTTTTCTGCGAGCAACATTTATCAGTACCGTAAACTTCTTTCCCTAAATCTTTTTTGATTTATTTTTCATTAAACTAAATTTTATTATTCCTCTAGGGCCCGCTGGTCAGTGGTGCCCGCCGCCGGCAGGCGGCGTTGCCGCTGGCGAGGGGCCGCGTGTGGCAGCATGGCTGTAGGGAGCGGCACGAGCAGCGGCGGTGGCACAGCATCCTCCCGGCGTGGTGGCACGGCAGCAGCGGTGCATCATGGCAGCGACGGCGTTCGGCGTGTTCCTCGTGAAAGTTTCATGGCGGTTACCTTCCCTCCAAGAAGTTTCATGGCGGTTACCTTTTCCTTTTGTCCATTTTAATGACAAGTATTTTCAAACAGAGGGAGTACAAGGTCATCCTCCCGTAAATGGGTGGGAAGAGATGACCTCTTTTACAGGATCCTCTAAAGATAAAGCTAATTTACGGGAACTGTTGGAGCTGCTCTAACGATGTACACATTGAGCTTTTTTGGTCGGCAGCCTTCCTCACCCTATGCTCTACAAGGCTCATGCAGGTGGGGCAGCCAAACACCATCTCAGTATCAGGAACTTGCCCCTCTCAAACATACCGATGCTGCTGCCGATGGACAAGTCGGCATGACCATGTACGGGTGCATCTCGGCATCTACGACACGGAGAATCTGATCAAGAGGCACACCACCTACAACAATATGTCACAGCAGCCATCTCACTGTACCTTGTGACATCATCGTCTTCATTTCCACTGTCAACTGCTCTGAGTACTTCAGACTCCTAGGCAATTCTGCTTGTAGAGATGACAGTCGGGTGCTGCCATGCCAAACGCTGATTCCAAATCTCAGTACAGAAAAATGTGTCAACGACTAGGGGATGGAACAAGTACGTCTGGGCTGAACAGTTTATAATGGGAATTGTTGCAGGTTTGCAATGGATCAACT
The DNA here is from genome assembly GCA_034509565.1 of Triticum monococcum. NCBI lineage: Eukaryota > Viridiplantae > Streptophyta > Magnoliopsida > Poales > Poaceae > Triticum > Triticum monococcum. The sequence goes on along the minus strand of CM067847.1, from coordinate 739,235,413 downwards.
TATTGCATCGTGGATCATGAAACCTTCCTGATGATTTGACATAGTTAACTAAAACTCGGCAAGTTGGATTTAACACATCACATTATCACGGAAGAAAGACTTTGAACATAATCATATATAGTTATATAGCTGAGCATACCTAGGGAACTCACGGCTTAGAAAAACTATTTGGGTATGTTGAACAACTTTACATGATAATCAGCACTCGGGCCATATCTGACTTGCATTCTCCCTACTTGAGACAAATGCAATGCAAAGTGAGGAGAACCGGAGATACATTCGCGAACTGGTCCTATAAATGTCCATTCATTATAAATACAAGGAAAAAGGGACGGAAGAGCGGTCAGCCAGATTGAACCCAATGCACCGACATACACCATCCAACTGTGGTTCGCCAAATTTCCTCCTAAGAACTCACCTCCCGCCAGAACTTACAGTCCAAAAGCATTTCAAAGGCGGAATGAGCCGCATTGTCCTCTACCACCCTACGGGCTACCACAACCTGTATACATGCATCGCGCCGACAATCAAGTAATCTGAAAAGTCTTGAGGGAATAATCAAGATGAAACAACCAACAAGATGGAAGAATGACATACCTATCACACATCTCAATACTTATCAAGCTCTAACATGATCTGTTCAGTGACTAATTCCAAACTATGATGCAGTGGCGGGAGAAAGACTACTTTAAGCAAATGATGATTGCCTGCAGGAAAATAACAACTTGTCAGGCAAGGTTGAGGCTCGTAAAGGATTTTTTTTATTTTTTTGAGGGAAAGCCACCATGGTGACTTCATTCAAATGGAATAAAGTTGCATCATTTGCCAGTTGCCCAAATATTACATCAGGTGGTTCATGTTGCCACAGAATAGCACCAGAACTCCTAGAAATAGGATATAGTTTTGATACCATGTTTGTCGACATCGAACAGCCTCTTGGCGAACAGCCCTTTTCTTATCATCAAGAGCCTTGATTGCTGCTTGTAGGACCTGCAAGAATATACCATTCTGCAATGAGTTCTCTTTTATTCTTCAGAAGGAAACATTTCTTACTTGACAACAGTTGCAATATTAAGACACCCTAAGTTCCTAATAACAACAAGAAATTAGTCATAAGTTAGATATATACCATCTCAATTATCCATAATGTTCTAAGGTGTGCAGTTAAAGCATGAGACCTAATTATCTCCACCAATAAGGGGAGTGCTATCCATGATTAACAAAAAGCACAGTATAATAATAACTCAATGTCTTAAAGGTCGTATTGTGTGCATATTCTCAACAACCATCTGCATAAATAGAAAAATGACCTGTGGCCGCATGCGATAAACTTTTGAGTGGGGAAAGCTAGACATGGCAACAAAACATTGCAAGGCAGTCTCCCGAACAACCTACAGGAGAAAGGAAAAAGGTTGTGAAAAATGCTGATCTTACAAGTGGAACTGAATATGAAAAACTCTTAAGTACCATCATGTGAGGATAGGAAACAAGTTGTGCAAGTACACTGATAATGATGCGGATATTTTCCACAATGCATTCTTTGCCTGCATTAGACAAACAAGATTTAGCACCCGAAGAAAGAAATACCATCAGGAATTTAGTACTTCCTCTGTCCCAAAATAAGTGACATGGTTTTAGTTCAAATTGACGGAGGTAGAACGCAGCATACACCAGTCAAATTTACATAGTAAACAAAAGAAAATGAACTGAATGGATGCATCAATGCATGCACATCAAACACAATTTATTGAATTAATGGCTACTAAGTACTGTAGGAACTTATGGAAGTAATTGAGTAAAGTAAATGATATCACCTTTTTCATCCATCAGCATTCCAGATAAAACAAGCAACAAACTATATACTAGATCTTTATCCTGAATATCCACACTCAATTTGGCTAAGATATCAATCATCACGACCAAAATCTGAAAAAACAATTAGTGAAGCAATTGGGCAATTAGTATGCTCTGATCCGACAAAGGTTGTGCATGCTTCAATCAAGAAGTAATTAACCTGATGGGCTTCTGTTATAACTGCTGACACTGGAGCATTGGAAATAATATGTCCGAATGCTCGATATATCACCAATCTGCAGTGGGTGATATTTTTCAGTTGCTTCAAGGCATTTGACAAATAAAAAAATCACTAAAATTACAGGATCAGTTCATCAAATGAACTAAAACTGGCATCAGACCATCACTTAGCTATACAATATTTTTAATCAAAATACACTTTTCTCTAAAATATAAATCATGATGATAAAAATTAATGAGGAAAAGCACAATATGGAACTAAATTAGGGGCCAGTTCTTTTGGGCGGCTTAAAAATTAAGCTGCCTCTCCCCAGCTTAAAAAATAAGCCACCCTCAAAATTTGTTGATGCTTATTAGTAATCCAATAACAAGTTCAGAAGCCCCAATGAATGAGGGAGGCAGTTTATGGAAAAAGCTGGGGAGGAGGCGGCTTATTTTTTAAGCCGCCAAAAGAACTGGCCCTAAATAATGTGATGCAACCTAGTCCTGAGGTTACAAAATTGCAGTATTCAACTGATGTGGCAACTCAAATGTCTTTTTCCTCCAAGGCACACATAGTATAAAAATTTCTTTGACTTCTAAACTCGTGCCACGGTTCATTTTGGCTTGCTATCATGAAAAAGTTACATTACCATCTTGATATCCGAAACGGTGTCATCACATTGCTTTCTTTTCGCTTACACGTATAATGTGAACAAAGGTATGCAAAGTCAGAGTACACAAATAAACTATAAGCTGAACCCTTGGGAATTTCACAGAGGACGAATCAAAACTAAATGCACAAAAGTGTCCAAGCTAATTGATAGAACAGATATGTCCACATATAAACTAAGCTAAACCCTTGGGAGATGCTGCTGGTGCATAGGCAAAGTAACAGAAACATGATATACAAATGTGTATGGTTCAAATCAATACAAGATATAATACAAAGTGATGAGAATGTTGATACCTACTTTGTTGTCAGCTCAGAGGTCTCCTTAATTTTAGAGAGAAAAATTGGCATCAGTATTGAGAAAAAACGCTGCTTATACAAAAACTTTATTCTTGCATGGAACTTTTTATTTAGGCAGACTTCTGAATCACCCATCATCACATGGAATGCATCAGCTGCAGCTGTTGCTAGAGAAGCATCTGATGAGAGGCATTTAAGAAGAAACAATGAAATTTCCTTCACTTTCTCATCTCCTCTCATAAGCAATCCTTTGCCAATCCATGCCAAGCCATATAAGATATCAATCTTTGAACCTATGCTTCCAGGCAAGCTGTCTGAGAAGTTAGCATTATCCGAAGTGGCAGCAGGAGAGCAAGACGTCTTCAAATTGCTGCTGGGTAATACAATTGAGAAACATCCCCCAAGAATAACATCAAGTATTTTATCCAGCTTAATCTCGTGTGAGAACTCTGAATTCTGTAGATATTTATTGAAAATAGAAGCTAATGCATGAGCAGCTGGTATATGCCCATTCAGTAGAAAGACCGAAAAGAGGTTAATCATCATCATCATTTCTGGTACAGGTGTTTGAGGCCAAAGACCAACTATGACTGATGAAAGCATGCACACAAGAGCTGTATCTTGAACAGAGTGTGCAGGAACTAACTCGTCAACAGACAAAAGATGGTGTGTCAATGCTTTCACTGGGAGAGACAGCATCGACGATACTATACCGCATGCTTTCTGAACAATCAACGACTGTTGTTCCTCTGTGCAGACTCCAACTAATAACTTCATTCCCATCATTAGTGAGTCAAGAAGACCCTGAGAAGAAAAGTGAGTGTTCCATGATTACACAGTACAGATTTATGCGTCACATACCAAATATATACCTGAGAACCAGTAATTCAACTGCATTAGCAAAAAAAATCAGTTTGATGGAGCTTCACCTGTGATATGATTCGATCCAGAGTAACCAAGTCCCCAATCTCATCCCAGAGACGCAGAGCAAAGCTCAAAGCAAGTTCATTGAGACCACCGGAAGTAAAGAACCTGCCATAATGGAGATGGTTACTCAGAGAGAAGATGATATTTGGCTAACATATATCCTGTCAAAAGGCTAGTACAGGGCACAGGTACCAAGCATGCCACCAGTAACATTTTTCAGCTATCGAATTGGTCAAGTATGTGCAACCTTTTTTACAGTTAGGTTTGCACAAACTGAGAAAGATGTTTCAAGATTACAGACTAATCGTAATCCATGTTTGTTGATACAGCAATACATACTGGAATGCAAAGTTGGCATACCAAGGAAGGAGACGACTAGAGTAAAAATCAATCAGACAGGTTACATAGTCCGCACATTCTATACTTCCATTAACCTGCAGGATCAATAAAACATTAGTTTGGTTGCTTATAAAATGCAATTTGCAGGAAATAAGAAGACAACAGGGGGATTCGATACAGGCCTGAGAGATATTTGTGATGACAGTTTCTTCAAGTGATCTGGCAACCCTTAACATATAGTTCACACTAGCGGTGCCAACTTCAAAACATGCTTCAAGTCTTAGATTCAGAGGCATCGATGCATCACAAAATTCAGCCAAACGAATTATCTTGTCGACAACAATTCTATTGTAAACCATTTCTCTTTTAGAAGCATGTAATTCCACAGCAGATGAGCCAATGCTAGTCAATGTTTTCAATGATAATCTCCACAAATGTGCATTTTCATACTTGCTTGTAATTACTAAGGTAAGCATCAGCAAAATATTCTCATAAGCATTTTCCAGTAGAAGTGAACATTGTTCCGGGATAGTTGCAAGTATCAGCAAACCCTTCACTGCAAACAATTTGTAAGAAACAACCATATTAGGATAGACAGACTGATCCTCAGATTCTAAAGAAGCACTGAAATTCAACAAGAGAAAAATAAAAATTAAGAGTCCATCAATTAAATATTTGGAACTAAAATATGACCTTGATGAATAAGGTAGACCATATAGACTAGAATCTCCAGAAATGGCTAAAGAGTTATTGACAAATAATATGTAGACTGAAAGAGCACGGCTATGGACAGCATGTCTATTTGCAAACCAGATGCACGACCTTTTGTAATGAGGAGTTCTCTTAAGCAAAATCTACAAGCATGGATTAGGAAAGTTCAGATAGTTGTGAGTTTGTGACAGCGCCTAATAGGTGCATGTTGTCTTACAAAATGTGGTATGTAGCAAGTCATAATTAAAGACTTCAACATACCAGCAAACGAAACACATTCTTTTCTGACCGCTGACTGGGTAGGCTGAGAATCAATAGTCAGCAATTTTCCGAAAAGATGGATGATTTGATCCAGCTTTTCCTCTAAGATAAGCCACCAGGACTCCTCTGCTGGGACGCCTTCTCGAGATGCCACAGCGACTTCTCGGCAGGATGAAAGCATTTGAACAGATAAATAGAGAGCTCCATAGTTAATAGAAGCAGGAGATGATCCATTGGCGGTGCTCAGGTGTTGAGAATCAAAACCAACTGAGTTTCCCAAAATATCCACCAAGCGTTTAAAATGTGCTTGAAAAACTCTAGTGCACAAATATGTAGATGACCCAGCAAGAATAGAAACGACACTTCCAAGGGCTTGCAGTGAACTACCGATGGACTTCTCTTCAGTTGTTACAGAATGGATGTTATTCACAATATCCTCATCCAACAAAATCAAATTGATGAAAATATCTCTATCCGAAGAATGTATATATGTAACAGCAGTCTTCAAGCAATGTTCAGCTTCTGATATTATTTGATTCTTATTATTCTCTGCATCTTTAGGTGACCCTGATGATAAAAGTTGATCTGAAGAAAGGCTAAAAAGCACTTCTTTCAACTTAAACCAAATAGCTGATGCGTGTGTAACCATTCTATCAGCTCCATAGCAGTGAATGCAATTGTCCAAATATTTCAAGGAATCAAGCTGTACAAAATACCAACATGTGAATTTTTAGCAGAAAATCAAAGAGGGTATTCACTTTCTTAGATTGATGAACTTGAAACATTAAGATAAGTTAAAACTGCTGACCTTTGCTAATGGAAGATCGGAAGAAAGTTTATCTAGAAGCAATGGGATGGCAAAGGGCTCGAAATACGGACTTGCACAAAAGGCATGCTGCAAATATTTAAACAGGTTGTTAACCACACAAGTAAAATAATAGAAACGTTTTTTCATTTAGAAGTATGATAAGGTGATATAACACATAACTCCATAGTCGCATTTGACAAATAATTATAGCGCCGAGCCATATGTTCAGTTCAAAATATTGAATGGTCTTTGAAATAATCTATCAGGTAAAATACTAAGGTCATACCATCAATGCCCTAGAAAGTTCATCTCTTGTAACACCTAAATTATCACCGGCTCCCTGCACATATACATGATACCATATTGGAGAAAGGAACGTCAAGAACTAATTAAGTTGCAGAATGACATACACACGAAAATGTTTTGGAAGCCACAATAGTTCATCAACATACATGTGTGAAGTAAACAGGAAAATATTTGCTCAGAATCTCAAAAAGGTCACTTGCAAATTGGTCTGCGATACCAGATGGGTCTGGAAACAGCTTCATGACAACTTCCACCACATGAAAAGAAAGCTTCAAGCACTCTGGGTCTTTTTCTTCATCGATTGATTGACAGATCCAGTATAGCAATTCATCATCCTGGGCATACAGATTAAACTTGTGTTGGTAATGAACACATGATTGAATAAATCCAGGAGAGGTGTAAATAACCAGACAAAATAATATATAAAACCAGCCTCCATGACAGAGGTTGGAAATGAAGATTCACCCATTCTAGAATACTTGTACACCACCAAACTACCCATATCAAGTATCAACTCTACCTCTATGCTTGATTTATTACCTTGTTTTTCTTCCAATAATATCGGAAGGTTATCACACTTTACCCCAAGCATGATAACATCAATACGCAAGATTTGGTCAACAGTACAGAGCATTACATAATGCAACATATAACATATGCTTGCCAGATAAGGAAATGCAAACACATCAAGAAATAATCACGACGATACAAAAAGTCACTCCCTCCATTTCACTATAATTATCCAGTGTGCAAACCTGGGAGACACCAATTTAAGTACTATTTGATAGAATTGAACAATGTTTAACCCAGTTGGATGGTCATACTACTACTCTATGTAATGGGAATGGGTATGGTCTTATTACAATGAATATTACTTAACTTTCGGCGCCTCCTAGATAGACGCGCCGAACATACACAGTTAACTAGAGTTGGTAACATGTTAGAAGTTAGAACATGCAAGGGGTATGGTTAACATGTAGGATTAACTTAATGATTAACTACTAATACAGTTTTGAGATGATGTGTGATCCATAGTTGTCCAGAGATTGAGTAAGTATCATACCATTGTCTTGACAGCTTCTGGGTAGTGCTCAAGTATCCAGCTAAAAATTTCAAAGCACATCTAGAAAGAAAAGAGTGATGAAAAATCAATCAATAGATAGATTAAATCTAACTTTATTTAAGCATATTTGTGCTGAAGATTCAAATCAACCTTGCGGTCAGCAGCTGCAAGTGACTGTACTTGAACATCAGCTATGAAAGCCTCGACTAGTCTTTTGACATCAGCAACCATAATAGTGCCAACAGATGATTTTCTGTGCAATAGAGCCAAGCATCCAACAAGAGCTCCCCGCAGTGCTTGCCAATCCGACTGAAGCCAAAAACGAAGTTCACGGGTAATGAGAGAAGGGTGGCCAATTGGTCACCATAGGGTAAAGATCACCAAAGCAATAGCATGGCACTAAACAAACGTTGCAGTTTAATAGGAGCTATGGGTCTTCTGAAGAACAATTTGCTTCACTGGATATTTTCTTGAGACAAAAACTTCGTAATAGAAAATTCGAACTAAAAGGTAATACCAACATTATAATGTTATAGTGTCAAAAATGGTCTTGCATTTTGGGACGGAGTACTTCTCTGTAGGGAGTGGGAATTCTTTGCAAAGTAGTACTGGAGTCAAATTTAGGGGTAGTCTAACTCAATATGAATTGATGACTATATGTAACCTAGGGCCGGGCTCATTGCTAACTTTCTTCTTTAATTAAATATAAAGCCCAGGTGAACTGCTTATATGCCACCTAAGCCATCGCTTATTTGGAGATCTCAAATTGAAGAAGTTGCAACAATATCCCACGGCCTTCTAGGTAAAATGATGACATATTGGGGTTGCAACCCGTTGGGATACAGTTGCAGCCAAAAAATTGGCTAGCCAGTTGGCAAGTTTTTTAAGAGATTGGCAAGACAAATCGGTAACCAATTTTTGGGCTTGCCCAAACATTGGCAAGCCAAACTTTGGAATTATACCAAGCAGCCCAAGTCTTTCTTATGTCAAATCATGTTACTGACAATATTTGATCTTAACTGGATAGAAGGGCCAAATTCACTCTTGTACGCATCGTTTCGAACAATGGTTTTTCACAAAAATTGAGCATCTTGGATACATGTAAGCCATACAAAAATAAAACTTAGAAATCGGAAACCTAAAAACTACCCATATTCAGTCATTTGTATTCCACAACAGGGAGCTTAGTATTGATAAAAATTCAACCTTGGAATCAAAGATGTGGCTGCCATAAACATGTAATCATTATTTTCTAGGGTGTCATGGCAAAGACAGAGTATACTGGCCTATTTAATCTGCGCAAATAAGGCTGTGGTGTAAGAACTTTAATAAGTCAACATTACTACAGCCATTAGCTTCCCCAGATTGATGACCTTATTCCCAAGGGTTTTTATCTCACTCTATCTTACAATTACAATAAGGACACAAGACCAGAAGGTAAGATTTGCTATTTAGTTCAGGTGTAAATGGGAACTCATAAGACTAGTGTTTGAGAAACTGTCTATGTACTTCAAAAGTCAAATAGCCATGATGCACAAAGTCAAACTTACCAATCTTGATATAAAGAAGTCTGACAATGTTGTGATGGCATTGACATCTAACCATTTAAATGAAATGTGAGACATGATTTGCCCCAGAAGCAGTATTCCTGCAAAACAAACAGAAGCATATCCTTAACAAACTGCAGGGAACTATGCATGTACCAGCAAAAGATTATGGGCTAGTTTGGATGGTGTCCACAACGTCATGCCTGGGAAAAATAGGTGCCTGGACTGAGCCTGAGAAGATGGTCTTTATTGCCTGGTCAGGCTAGCGTGTGCTGTATGCGTTTGGTTCGTGACCTGCCTGGCGGCTACTAATCTGGCCCTGTCTTTTTTTATTTGAACAAGAAACCGCCCATATACAAGCGCTAGTAGTTGATTAGTACTCCCAGGCAGATGTTAAGGCCACCAGGCGTCCAACTTCCTATGCCTGGGCCAGGCTAAGCACATGCCTGGACCTATGGGTCAGGCTAAACACATGACAAGACTTCTCAGGCCAGGCTAGTACAGGCATGTCCAGGTTGTCAACCAAACAAACCCCAGGCAGCATCCAGGCACGTGCCAGGCCAGGCCATGCGCTGTCAGGAAGGAATCCAAACACACCCTATGACGTAAATTTATTATGCAGAAATGACTTTGCAGAACAGAAAATGAAAAACAATGGTTGCAAAAGGTTCTTCTTTATCAACAATGTAACCATCCAAGAACCAATAAAGTGTTGTGCTAGCTACCGATGTGCGGACGTATGTGGATGTGTCTCTCTATTGCACAGTACGACTTCACATTTTTTAGTAGAAGAAATCCACAACAATCTTCACTGAAGAAAGAAAGCTTGACTTATGCATTTTTTGAACTGTGCTAACAGTGAAGAGCAACTATCACCTGTATAGCCATAAAACTTGGCATAGATCGTAACTTTTACTTGCATTAACAAATTTGCAAATTTTCTAAAATAGAGAGGCAAACAGCATGGGAGGAAAAGATATGCAATGAGGGGTAAAAGAAACCTCTTGCTCTAACAATGTGGTCTGTTGTCGTCAAATACATGTCCATCTTAGACACCTGAAACGATACCACCAACAAGATCTATAAAGAACTACCCTCCTTAGCCAAATCATGGAGCAAAGTGATATATGATCTCCGAGAAACCAGGACATACCAAATCGAATAGCGTCAGCTTGTCCTTGTTGACCAAGGCTGCAAGAGCATCCACACCCGCAGACTGTTGCACACCACATAACAACAGAATTAGCGTCCACAAGAAACTAAAATAACAAAGGAGAGCGTGTATCATCAAGCATACTAAGCTATGCAATGACAACATTTGCCCAATGTATTAAGCAATTAGCAGTTTGTACCAAATTGTGTTAGAAATACAGAAGCCTCTGCAACACTGGAGCTTGTGTCAGTGAAGCTTATAGGTGCTGCCCGTTAGCTAAATTCTTATGAAAAAATCGCACAATAATTACATATGAAGTGAATGAGACTCCGTCAATTGTTAAGCGGGTGCATATTCCAAGCGAACCATGCGAGCCAAAAACAGAATTTATGAAGCAAAAGGCACCGAAGGCCTCAACAGTAATGGGGGATGGGGATGGGGAGGGGAGGCCGTACGTGCTGGGCGGGGGAGCGGGAGACGTCAACGAAGGCCTCAACGTGGGGGACCCACTCGCCGGCAGGGACCTTCGCCATTGCCGCCACAAGGTACGAGCCGTGGCCTTGAAGCCTCGCTTCCGCTTCCAGGGTTTAGGGTTTTGCTAGTGAAGGAGACGGGGCGACGGAGGAGGCCTACGGGGAGGCGGATGCAGCAGGCCCGCAGCGGCGGCGGGTGGAGGCGGCCGGCGGCGGTGGCGGTGGCGGTGGCGGCGGCGGTAACCTAGCGTGCGTGGAGACACTCCTCCGCCAGGCTGCGTGCGTGCTTTTGGCCTCTCTTTTGTTTGTAAGGGGGCGTGCGTGCTTTCGGCTGAATTTGGTCACGGGGTGAGGGTCAGACAGTCAGACCTGGCCAGATGGGCCGGCCCGGCCTGGCCTAAACGGGCCAGGGACGGCAGAGCCCACCCAGGCACGCCTAATAATATGCGGGTCGTGCTGGGCAGGCCCTCCGGCACGTTTAGCCCACTAGGCCCCCTGATTTTGGGATGTTTTGGGCCTATCTGGGCTTCATAGGGCTAATATATAAATAAAATCTAGTTTCTCAAAAATTTCTAAAAAATAAAAAGAGTAATCGGGCTGTGTCGTGCTGCCCGGCCTCGCGGGCCACGTGTCAGGCCAGGACCACCACGGGCCGGGCACACAGGCTATCCGAACAGCATGCTAAGACCAGCCCATTTGGCCACGTTTGGTCAGACTCGGCATACAACCCGATACGTGAAGCCCGAAACCCAAACCCATAGCCCGAACCTGAAAGACCTGAGCACTTTCTTGGGTGTCAAATCCAAAAACCTTTGAATTTAAAGATACCTCAAATTTATGGAAAATCCTATCTGCCACATTTTGCGGCAAATTGTCAATCTACCGCACACCCTATCGGTCGAATAGGCCAGACCAGCTGTGTGTGTGACAGCATCGGTTTTGTGAACCTTCTGGTTGGTTCTTGGTTTGGGAACTTTGTACTCCCTCCGTCCGGAAATACTTGTCATCAAAATAGATAAAAAGGGATGTATCTAGAACTAAAATGCATCTAGATACATCCCCTTTTATTCATTTTGATGACAAATATTTCCGGACGGAGGGAGTAGAAGGTTCCTAAATCGATTTTTTTTCTTCTTTTGTTTTTCATTGTTGTTTTTGTTTTTATTTTTCCTTTTCTTTTTCATTTTTTCCTTTTCTTTTTCATTTTTTGCTTTTCTTTTTCGTTCTATTTTTCTCGTTAATACTTTTTTTGTTTCTTTTTTTTGCCTTTTACAAGTTTACTTTTATTCTTTATTCTTGTTACAAGTTTAAATTTTTTTTAAGATTTCATGTTTCGAAAATTGTTGGGAAACTTAAAAAAATGTTCGTGCTTTTAAAAAGGTCAATATTTCAAAAAATACTGATCAGACATTTAAAGAAGTTTTTCTTTTTTTTTTTGATAAGAGCGTAGCTGGCAGGACATTGATATTGCTTTCGATGCATATCGTCTTTTTCATTCATGCGTTGTTGGCCCTCCCGTGCCTTCGATGTATCTTTTGGCTTCCCGTACACGCCCAAGAAGCCTAGCAAATTCACGCAAAGATTATTCGTCACGTGCATTATGTCGATTGTAGAGCGGACCTCTTCCATTTCAAAGAACAAATTGTCCGCTAGGATCCTTTTCAAAGATTACTTTTAAATCCTTAACCATATCAAATATATCATCACCAGTACGGTGGCGAGACTTCTTCCGATGATCCGCCTCATTTTTGAAATGCTTGTCTTTCTTTCTTAAGAGATGCTTGATCGGAAAAAAAATCAACGATGTCCCAGGTACATATTCTTCTTACATTTATCTAAATATATACTTTCGGTATCATCTAAACAGTGTGTGCATGCATGATATCCCTTGTTCATCTATCCTGAAAGGTTACTAAGAGCAGGTCAATCATTGATGGTTACAAACAACAACGTTCGTAGGTCAAATTCATGTTGTTTGTGCCCATCCCACACACGTACACCATTTTTGTCCTACGGCTATAAAAGGTCTTCAACTAATGGCCTTAGGTACACATCAATGTCGTTGCCGAATTGTTTAGGGCCTTGGATGAGCACTGGCATCATAATGAACTTCCGCTTCATGCACAACCAACGAGGAAGGTTATAGATACATAGAGTCACAGGCCAAGTGCTATGATTGTTGCTCTGCTCCCCAAAAGGATTAATGACATCTGCACTTAAACCAAACCATACGTTCCTTGCATCATCTGCAAAGTCTCAATTGTTCTCCACTGCGACCCGTCAACGGGTACTCTCAATTTCCCGTCTTTCTTACGGTCTTCTTTGTGCCATTGCATCAACTTGGCATGCTCTTTGTTTTGGAATAAACGTTTCAACCATGGTATTATATGAGCATACCACATCACCTTGGCAGGAATCCTCTTCCTGAGACACTCGCCCTCAATATCACCAGGTTCATCGCGGCTGATCTTATAGCGCAATGCACCGCATACCAGGCATGCATTCAAATTCCCGTACTCCTCACCGCGGCAGAGGAGACAGTTCAAGATCACAACTAATGTAACAATTGATCCAACATCATAGTGATACCAAGCCTCTTTATTAAAGGCATATTTTCTAATCTTTCTAATCTTCAAGCACATTGCATCCATCTTGATCTTGTGATCATCGACGACATCGACAACATACAACTCCAATTTCTTCTTCTGTTCTTCAATTTTTCTTTCAAATACTCATTTTATTTTTCAACAAAATTTAACTTCTTGACAAGAGGGTCGGTTGCAATTTCTAGTTCACATACCTCCTAGATAAAAATATTTATGTCAACTTGATGGGCATAATTGTCATAAACACGAAATGCAACAAATAGTTACAAAAGAGAATATACCACATCTGAATCATAAAGCGAACGAGGGTCGACGGCGACGGATATCAAGACCATGGCACTATGTATAACAAACAATCATACAAGTAAGAAAAGTATACAACTAACTATCTAAATCATACAAAATAAGATGGGCTCACCAAGGTGGTGCCAGAGACGGGACGGTGCGGGTGATCGACGGTGCTTAGGACGGGGACGGGAAGGCATTAACACTACAAGAAATATGTCAACTTGCAACCATCACTATTGGTCGCTGAATGGTCATGGTTTTTCATTTGCGACCTTTTTGCGACCAAAAATAGATGGTCAAAAGCTGGCCGCCGTAAATTGAAATTAACGACCTTCTTTGTGATATGTAAAAGGTCGTTGGTTCCACGACCAAATTTTTGGTCTCTGGTAGCCTCCCCAGGCCACATAGGATCCAGCGTGGCAAGCTGACGTGGATAAGAATCAGCCCGGTCCAATTCGATGTTTTACATGGGCCAAGCCCAACAATTCAGCCTATTTGTGTTTTTTCTATCAATTTTTGGTTGGGTTCATGGGCCAAGCCCAATATTGCAGCCTTTTTTATTGTTGGGCCATGGCCTTCTTTCCATCAATTGATTTTCTATTTTTCAATCATTTTGTTTTAGAGCTGGTCCCACTAGTCAGATGGGTCCCACATGTCAAAAATTTCAAAATTTCTCAGATTATATTCATAAGTGGGACATAAATTGGTACCGCTGGTCAAGTTTCCATTTCACATCTTTTCAACATACATAATCACTATTTCAAATAGGACGGGACAAATATAATTCATCAAATAACACTACATTAGTCTTTTACAATCTGTTACAATATTACAATTTACAGTCTACTACAGAACTAAAAAACTCTTTGCTAAGTAAGGCTTCACTGATTCGCACTTGGCTTCACGGCTTCACACTCCAAAAAAATTAGGCCTGGAGCTCCTGTAAAAAAGTGAACAACTTCAATATTGGTGTACTACTGCTGAGATCAGAACCAAACAACTTCGATATTACAATAGAAAGAAGTCTCAGGTTTATCAAGCACAGCAAAACAGTAGTGTGACTGAAAACAAAAGAGGTCTCAGGTTTAGACTGAATAGGAAGAGCTAGTTATGCATGATGTCCCAAGTTTAAAGAAAAGATCAAGACCACAATTTTAACAAGAGATATATAGACAGTAGCATTATGAGTGTTTAAGTGGAGATGCAGTAGACAATCAAATGAATATATTGTGGAGATGATGAATAAAATTAGGCAATCATCGATGGAGAGCGTCTAATGCTCCAAATCAAACAAACGGATATGTTTAGCCAACCAAGAAGGAAACACTAACAAAACAATGGCAATTTCTGGTGGTGAGCTAGATGAGGTACAAACTGAGATGACATTCAATCATCCGGTAGCAAAACAAGCTTACTAGCTAGCTAGTACACTAGAATGTGACCATCCAACATGCACACACACATCATGCAGGAACATATATGAACATTTTCTATAAGGGGGGCGTCAAGACCTTGTTTTGGAAGGACTAAAGAGCACTTGAACGAGTTCTGGTCATCAGGTGCTTCTTCACCATCAGGCACATTTGTTGTTGTTGCTCATCCTCCTACTCCATCTACATGGACAAGAGCAAGTTAGTTGTTTGCATGGCATTCACTTAATAAAATTGCATGTATATGCATCTATATTACTTCTTCAGTACAATATAGTACAGAGGATGGATGGGTTTCAGTTTAAATGTTTGCTTGCACGTGTACTACTCATATACTTAGGCACATGGAAAATCAACTACAAGCAGGAACACGATGAGCCAGAACAAGCTAGTAAGACACTAGCAGTAGAGCAACCATAACATGAAGCAAACAGAGGAATCACAAGGTAATTCTACTAATTTCATTGAAACAATAGTGACAATTTTAGGCAGTGTGCTAGATGAGGTACAAACTGAATACTAGACAGATTAAAGCAGGTTGAATGTTGAGCGACACATATAATATGATGGTAAGAAAATGATGGCATCAAACAAATTGACAACAAGAATTTCTCATCTTGGGCATGAAGAGCTCTGTATAATTGAACCATTCAAAACTATACACTGCACAACAAGCACTATATGGAATACTAGTAAACATTTAATTTGCTTGTGTTTGATTGATTGACAGCCATTGTTAACAAGTCAAATTAAATCACAACAGAATATGCAGTGAGGACAAACCATCAGAGAACAAGTGAGATTTCTTGACAATAAGAAGCTACACAAGACAGTAATATTTCTCAGGTGCGGAAGGAAGTTGTAGGAACCAACAATACATGTTTCCCTCGAAACAATGTATACAGATTCAAATGAGAAAAGCATCACGAGGTTGATCTGCTCTACTCTGCTGCCACCACACCACACTACACATGAATGCATCTGTCTAGAAAAACAGGAACCTTGAGGCTGTCAAACACCAAACCTCCTCCTCCTAGATCCGTCCACCCATCCAGGAGAGGGTCCTCACGTAGTAGTGATGTCTACTACACAACCTTCTTCTTGTAGACGTTGTTGGGCCTCCAAGTGCAGAGGTTTGTAGGACAGTAGCAAATTTCCCTCAAATGGATGACCTAAGATTTATCAATCCGTAGGAGGCGTAGGATGAAGATGGTCTCTCTCAAGCAACCCTGCAACCAAATAACAAAGAGTCTCTTGTGTCCCCAACACACCCAATACAATGGTAAATTGTATAGGTGCACTAGTTCGGCGAAGAGATGGTGAAACAAGTGGTATATGGATAGTAGATAAAGGTATTTGTAATCTGACATTATAAAAACAGCAAGGTAACTAATGATAAAAGTGAGCATAAACGGTATTGCAATACTAGGAAACAAGGCCTAGGGTTCATACTTTCGCTAGTGTAAGTTCCCTCAACAATAATAACATAATTGGATCACATAACTATCCCTCAACATGCAACAAAGAGTCACTCCAAAGTCACTAATAGTGGAGAACAAACGAAGAGATTATGGTAGGGTACGAAACCACCTCAAAGTTATTCTTTCCAATCAATCCGTTGGGCTATTCATATAAGTGTCACAAACAGCCCTAGAGTTCGTACTAGAATAACACCTTAAGACACAAATCAACCAAAACCCTAATGTCACCTAGATACTCCAATGTCACCTCAAGTATCCGTGGGTATGATTATACGATATGCATCACACAATCTCAGATTCATCTATTCAACCAACACAAAGGACCTCAAAGAGTGCCCCAAAGTTCTACCGGAGAATCACGACGAAAACGTGTGCCAACCCCTATGCATAGGTTCATGGGCGGAACCCGCAAGTTGATCACGAAAACATACATCAAGTGAATCACGTGATATCCCATTGTCACCACAGATACGCACGGCAATACATACATCAAGTGTTCTCAAATCTTTAAAGACTCAATCCGATAAGATTACTTCAAAGGGGAAACTCAATTCATTACAAGAGATAAGAGGGGGAGGAGAAACATAAGATCCAACTATAATAGCAAAGCTCGCGATACATCAAGATCATGCCAAATCAAGAACACGAGAGAGAGAGAGAGAGATCAAACACATAGCTACTCATACATACCCTCAGCCCCGAGGGAGAACTACTCCCTCCTCGTCATGGAGAGCATCGGGATGATGAAGATGGCCACCGGAGAAGGATTGCCCCCTCCGGCAGGGTGCCGGAACGGGTCTAGATTGGTTTTCGGTGGCTACGGAGGCTTCTGGCGACGGAACTCCCGATCTATTGTGGCCGTTCTGGAAGTTTTAGGTTACCTAGGTATATATGGGTGTAGGAGGTACGCCGGTGGACCGAAGGGGGGGCCACGAGGCAGGGGGCGCGCCCTAGGGGGGTGGGCGCGCGCCCTACCCTCGTGAGCTCCTCCTTCATCTTCTGACGTAGGGTCCAAGTCTATCCGGTAGGTTTCCTTCCAAAAATAACTTCTCCGGTTGATTTCGTTCCGTTTCGACTCCGTTTCATATTCTTTTTCTTTGAAACACTGAAATAGGCACACAAAAAAACAACAAATCTGGGCTGGGCCTCCGGTTAATAGGTTAGTGCCGAAAATGATATAAAAGTGTATAATAAAGCCCATAAACATTCAAAACAGTAGATAATATAGCATGGAGCAATAAAAAATTATAGATACGTTGGAGACGTATCAGCATCCCCAAGCTTAATTCCTGCTCGTCCTTGAGTAGGTAAATGATAAAAACAGAATTTTTGATGCGGAGTGCAACTTGGCATAATTTCAATGTAATTCTTCTTAATTGTGGCATGAATATTCAGATCCATAAGATTCAAGACAAAAGTTCATATTGACATAGAAATAATAATACTTCAAGCATACTAACAAAGCAATCATGTCTTCTCAAAATAACATGGCCAAAGAAAGTTATCCCTACAAAATCATATAGTCTGGCTATGCTCTATCTTCACCACACAAAATATTTAAATCATGCACAACCCCGATAACAAGCCAAGCAATTGTTTCATACTTTTGATGTTCTCAAACTTTTTCAATCTTCACGCAATACATGAGCGTGAGCCATGGACATAGCACTAAAGGTGGAATAGAATGGTGGTTGTGGAGAAGACAAAAAGGAGAAGATAGTCTCACATCAACTAGGCGTATCAACGGGCTATGGAGATGCCCATCAATAGATATCAATGTGAGTGAGTAGGGATTGCCATGCAACGGATGCACTAGAGCTATAAGTGTATGAAAGCTCAACAAAAGAAACTAGTGGGTGTGCATCCCACTCGCTTGCTCACGAAGACCTAGGGCATTTTGAGGAAGCTCATCATTGGAATATACAAGCCAAGTTCTATAATGAAAGATTCCCACTAGTATATGAAAGTGACAACATAGGAGACTCTCTATCATGAAGATCATGGTGCTACTTTGAAGCACAAGTGTGGTAAAAGGATAGTTGCATTGCCCCTTCTCTCTTTTTCTCTCATTTTTTTATTTTTTTATTTTTTATTTGGGCCTTCTCTCTTTTTTATGGCCTCTTTTCTCCTTTTTTTTTATTTGGGCTTCTTTGGCCTCTTTTTTTCGTCCGGAGTCTCATCTCAACTTGTGGGGGAATCATAGTCTCCATCATCCTTTCCTCACTGGGACAATGCTCTAATAATGATGATCATCACACTTTTATTTTTCTTACAACTCAAGAATTATAAGTCGATACTTAGAACAAGATATGACTCTATATGAATGCCTTCGGCGGTGTACCGGGATATGCAATGATGCATGAGTGACATGTATGAAAGAATTATGAACGGTGGCCTTGCCACAAATACGATGTCAACTACATGATCATGCAAAGCAATATGACAATGATGAAGCGTGTCATAATAATGGAATGGTGGAAATTTGCATGGCAATATATCTCGGAATGTCTAGGGAAATGCCATAATTTAATAGGTAGGTATGGTGGCTGTTTTGAGGAAGGTATATGGTGGGTGTATGATACCGGCGAAAGGTGCGCGGTATTAGAGAGGCTTGCAATGGTGGAAGGGTGAGAGTGCGTATAATCCATGGAATCAACATTAGTCATAAAGAACTCGCATACTTACTGCAAAAATCTATTAGTTATCGAAACAAAGTACTACGTGCATGCTCCTAGGGGGATAGATTGGTAGGAAAAGACCATCGCTCATCCCCGACCGCCACTCATAAGGAAGACAATCAATAAATAAATCATGCTCCGACTTCATCACATAACGGTTCACCATACGTGCATGCTACGGGAATCACAAACTTCAACACAAGTATTTCTCAAATTCACAACTACTCAACTAGCATGACTCTAATATTACCATCCTCATGTCTCAAAACAATCATCAAGTATCAAACTTCTCATAGTATTCAACACACTCATAAGAGAATTTTATTATTCTTGAATACCTAGCATATTAGGATTTTAGTAAATTACCATGCTATTAAGACTCTCAAAATAATATAAGTGAAGCATGAGAGTTCATCTATTTCTTCAAAATAAAACTACCACCATGCTTAAAAGGATATAAGTGAAGCACTAGAGCAACAACAAACTACTCCGAAAGATATAAGTGAGGATCAATGAGTAGTCAAATAATTGTGCAACTATGTGAAGCCTCTCTAACATTTAAGAATTTCATATCTTGGTATTTTATTCAAACAACAAGCAAAGCAAAAGAAAATGACATCTAAGAATAGCAAACATCATGTGAAGAAGCAAAAACTTAGGATCAACCGATACTAACCGATAGTTGTTGAAGAAGAAAGGTGGGATGCCAACCGGGGCATCCCCAAGCTTAGACGCTTGAGACTTCTTGAAATATTATCTTGGGGTGCCTTGGGCATCCCCAAGCTTGAGATTTTGTGTCTCCTTAATTCCTCTCATATCACGGTCTCCCTAAATCTCAAAAGCTTCATCCACACAAAACTCAACAAGGACTCATGAAATAAGTTAGTATAATCCATTGCAAAAACCTTATCATACTCTACTGTAGCAATTCACTAAAATTATTATTCAACATTGCATACTAAATGCCTCTGCATATTTAATAGTCCTATCCTCAAATAGAATCATTAAAGAAACAAACATATGCAAACAATGCAAACATAACAGCAATCTGCCTAAACAGGATAGTCTGTAAAGAATGCAGCAACATCCATACTTCCCTATCTCCAAAAATTATGAAAGAAAATTCCCACTGTAGTAAATTTATCAGATCTTAACATGCAAAAGGTTTCAACATTTTATCACATTCTGACTTTTCTAGGGAATTATTGCAACAGCGGTAAACTTTCTGTTTTCAAACAGCAACATGTATACTTGTAAAATAGGCATAGTAAAGGCTACCAATGCCACTTTTATTGAAATAAAAGATGCAAAACATTATTCTAAATAACAGCAAGCAAATCCTAACAAAATAAATTGACGCTCCAAGCAAAACACATATCATGTGGCGAATAAAAATATAGCTCCAAGTAAAGTTACCGATGAACGAAGACGAAAGAGGGGATGCCTTCCGGGGCATCCCCAAGCTTAGGCTCTTGGTTGTCCTTGAATATTACCTTGGGGTGCCTTGGGCATCCCCAAGCTTAGGCTCTTGCCACTCCTTATTCCATAGTCCATCGAATCTTTACCCAAAACTTGAAAACTTCACAACACAAAACTTAACAGAAAACTCGTAAGCTCCGTTAGTATAAGAAAATAAATCACCACTTCAATGTACTGTAATGAACTAATTATTTATTTATATTGGTGTTAAACCTACTGTATTCCAACTTATCTATGGTTTATAAACTATTTTACTAGCCATAGATTCATCAAAATAAGTAAACAACACATGAAAAACAGAATCTGTCAAAAACAGAACAGTCTGTAGTAATCTGGATCAAACGTATACTTATGAAACTCATAAAATTCTCAAATAAATTTATGACCTGAGGAATTTATATATTAATCATCTTCAAAAAGAATTAACTAAATATCACTCTCCAAATAAAAATGGCAGCAATTCTCGTGAGCGCTAAAGTTTCTGTTTTTTACAGCATGATCAACAAGACTTTCCCCAAGTCTTCCCAAAGGTTCTACTTGTCACAAACACTAATTAAAAGCATAAAACCACATCTAAGCAGAGGATATATGAATTATTTATTACTAAACAGGAGCAAAAAGCAAGGAATAAAAATAAAATTGGGTTGCCTCCCAACAAGCGCTATCGTTTAACGCCCCTAGCTAGGCATGATGATTTCAATGATGCTCACATAAAAGATAAGAATTGAAACATAAAGAGAGCATCATGAAGAATATGACTAGCACATTTAAGTCTAACATACTTCCTACGCATAGGGATTTTGTGAGCAAACAACTTGTGGGAACAAGAATCAACTTGCATAGGAAGGTAAAACAAGCATAACTTCGAAACTTTAAGCACATAGAGAGGAAACTTGATATTATTGCAATTCCTACAAGCATATATTCCTCCCTCATAATAATTTTCAGTAGCATCATGAATGAATTCAACAATATAACCAGTACCTAAAGCATTCTTATCATGATCTACAAGCATAGAAAATTCATTCCTCTCCACATAAGCAAAATTCTTCTTATGAATAATACTGGGAGCAAACTCAACAAAATAACTATCATGTGATTGAAAATTAAGATCAAGATGACAAGTTTCATGGTTATCATTATTCTTTAAAGCATACATGTCATCACAATAATCATCATAGATAGGAGCCATGCTTTCATCATAATAAATTTGCTCATCAAAACTTGGGGAACAAAAAATATCATCTTCGTCAAACATAGCTTCCCCAAGCTCATGGCTTTGCATATCATTAGCATCATGGATATTCAAGGAATTCATACTAACAACATTGCAATCATGCTCATCATTCAAATATTTAGTGCCAAACATTTTATAGATTTCTTCTTCTAGCACTTGAGCACAATTATCCTTTCCATCATACTTACGAGAGATATTAAAAAGGTGAAGCGTATGAGACAAACTCAATTCCTTTTTTTATAGTTTTCTTTTATAAACTAAACTAGTGATAAAACAAGAAACTAAAAGACTCGATTGCAAGATCTAAAGATATACCTTCAAGCACTCACCTCCCCGGCAACGGCGCCAGAAAAGAGCTTGATGTCTACTACACAACCTTCTTCTTGTAGACGTTGTTGGGCCTCCAAGTGCAGAGGTTTGTAGGACAGTAGCAAATTTCCCTCAAGTGTATGACCTAAGGGTTATCAATCCGTAGGAGGCGTAGGATGAAGATGGTCTCTCTCAAGCAACCCTGCAACCAAATAACAAAGAGTCTCTTGTGTCCCCAACACACCAAATACAATGGTAAATTGTATAGGTGCACTAGTTCGGCAAAGAGATGGTGAAACAAGTGGTATATGGATAGTAGATAAAGGTATTTGTAATCTGAAATTATAAAAACAGCAAGGTAACTAATGATAAAAGTGAGCGTAAACGGTATTGCAATACTAGGAAACAAGGCCTAGGGTTCATACTTTCGCTAGTGTAAGTTCCCTCAACAATAATAACATAATTGGATCACATAACTATCCCTCAACATGCAACAAAGAGTCACTCCAAAGTCACTAATAGTGGAGAACAAACGAAGAGATTATGGTAGGGTACGAAACCACCTCAAAATTATTCTTTCCAATCAATCCGTTGGGCTATTCCTATAGGTGTCACAAACAGCCCTAGAGTTCGTACTAGAATAACACCTTAATACACAAATCAATCAAAACCCTAATGTCACCTAGATACTCCAATGTCACCTCAAGTATCTGTGGGTATGATTATACGATATGCATCAAACAATCTCAGATTCATCTATTCAACCAACACAAAGGTCCTCAAAGAGTGCCCCAAAGTTCTACCGGAGAATCACGACGAAAACGTGTGCCAACCCCTATGCATAGGTTCATGGGCGGAACCCGCAAGTTGATCACGAAAACATACATCAAGTGAATCACGTGATATCCCATTGTCACCACAGATACGCACGACAAGACATACATCAAGTGTTCTCAAATCTTTAAAGACTCAATCCGATAAGATTACTTCAAAGGGGAAACTCAATTCATTACAAGAGATAAGAGGGGGAGGAGAAACATAAGATCCAACTATAATAGCAAAGCTCGCGATACATCAAGATCGTGCCAAATCAAGAAAATGAGAGAGAGAGAGAGATCAAACACATAGCTACTCGTACATACCCTCAGCCCCGAGGGAGAACTACTCCCTCCTCGTCATGGAGAGCACCGGGATGATGAAGTTGGCCACCGGAGAAGGATTGCCCCCTCCGGCAGGGTGCCAGAACGGGTCTAGATTGGTTTTCGGTGGCTACGGAGGCTTCTGGCGGCGGAACTCCCGATCTATTGTGCCCGTTCTGGAAGTTTTAGGTTACGTAGGTATATATTGGTGCAGGAGGTACGTCGGTGGACCGAAGGGGGGGCCACGAGGCAGGGGGCGCGCCCCTCCCCCCGTGAGCTCCTCCTTCATCTTCTGATGTAGGGTCCAAGTCTATCCAGTAGGTTTCCTTCCAAAAATAACTTCTCTAGTTGATTTCGTTCCGTTTCGACTCCGTTTCATATTCCTTTTCTTTGAAACACTGAAATAGGCAAAAACAGCAAATCTGGGCTGGGCCTCCGGTTAATAGGTTAGTCCCGAAAATGATATAAAAGTGTATAATAAAGCCCATAAACATTCAAAACAGTAGATAATATAGCATGGAGCAATAAAAAATTATAGATACGTTGGAGACGTATCAAGCAGCAGCAACATGATCCATCCATCCAGGAGAGGGTCCTCATGTAGCACCAGCAACATGAAGACCGACCAACAGAGCCTGCAATGCAAACAGAGAGGCGTGAGGAAAGTGAATCCAATCAAATCAAATCAAGCAGAGGAGGGGAGGGGAGTGGGCGCACCTTGGTCTAGAGTTGCTGCTGCGTGGGTTAGATCCAAGATGAGAGGAGTGGCTGAGCGTCGTCCTGCATCAAGTCCAAGTCGAGCTGCTGCACCTTGACCTTGAGGAAAACAAACTTCATCTCATCTCAGGGAAGAAGAAGAAAAATCCATGGTTGCTGCTCCATGGCCTTGAGTTGTTGCGGCTGCAGCAGATCGAGGAAGAAGAAGACCTGCGAGAGGGAGGGAGGTAACCGCATCACCATGAGGGAGGTAACCGCGAGAGGGAGGGAGGTACTTTGTTGACTTTATAACCATCTAAATTGGTCGTGATCGATTAAATAATATGCTAAAACATGTCGGTTATTTTGTAACATGATACAATTAGAAAAAAGTGCAATAGAAAATCTTCGCATCGTGTCACAAATGAGACATGTTTTTCAGAAAAATAATAAACCTGGAATAATACAAATATCCTTAAAAATTGTTCTAAAAAATGAGTTTTTTTGCAAAAAAATAAATATATATTCTATCTTTAGAGTGTCAAAAATGGTATATATTCATGGGATAGTTTATTCAAATGATCTCATATTGTGCACAAGGGTGCATCTTGGAATGACAAACAATGTTGCCTAATGGAGTTTTCATTTCTTTGCACGGAAAATTCATTTTCAATTTTTTGAGTGTCCAAAATGAGTTTTTTTATGAAGGACATACCATATACTTGTTCCAAATTTGGACCACATCATTTTTAGAAAATATTAGGCCATATTTAATGTATAATTGACCAAATGGTTGGGTATCAAAAGTTTCGATCCACCTCTCGTGAAAAAGACAAATTTCCGCCGATTTAGTTGGAAGTGGGTCAAATTTGAACTGTAGCTGCCTCATAGTTTGCTCTTTATTTTTTTTCAAAAATCATTTGTATATACATAATTATCTATTTAATCAGAGAAACATCAACATTTTTCCAAGATTCAACCACTAGCTAGGAACGGTCAAGCCCACCGTTTTGACCGCATTTTGAAACGGGCATAAAAAATGCATGGCATAGTTTGTTCAAATTATCTCATATAGTGCACAAGGGTGCATCTTGCAATGATGAATAATGTTTTCTAGGGGAGTTTTTATTTTCTTTGGACAAAAAAATCAATTTTCCATTTTTAGTGCCCAAAATGAGGTTTTTTGTAAAGAACCTATCATATATTTGTTGCAAAATTGGACCAAAACAAATTTCTAAAATACTAGACCACATTTATGAAGGAAATATGCCCTTGAGGCAATAATAAAGTTATTATTTATTTCCTTATATCATGATAAATGTTTATTATTCATGCTAGAATTGTATTAACCGGAAACATAATACATGTGTGAATACATAGACAAACAGAGTGTCACTAGTATGCCTCTACTTGACTAGCTCGTTAATCAAAGATGGTTATGTTTCCTAACCATGGACAAAGAGTTGTTATTTGATTAACGGGATCACATCATTAGTTGAATGATCTGATTGACATGACCCATTCCATTAGCTTAGCACCCGATCGTTTAGTATGTTGCTATTGCTTTCTTCATGACTTATACATGTTCCTATGACTATGAGATTATGCAACTCCCGTTTGCCGGAGGAACACTTTGGGTGCTACCAAACGTCACAACGTAATTGGGTGATTATAAAGGAGCATTACAGGTGTCTCCAAAGGTAGATGTTGGGTTGGCGTATTTCGAGATTAGGATTTGTCACTTCGATTGTCGGAGAGGTATCTCTGGGCCCTCTCGGTAATACACATCACATAAGCCTTGCAAGCATTGCAACTAATGAGTTAGTTGCGGGATGATGTATTACAGAACGAGTAAAGAGACTTGCCGGTAACGAGATTGAACTAGGTATTAGATACCGACGATCGAATCTCGGGCAAGTAACATACCGATGACAAAGGGAACGACGTATGTTGTTATGCGGTCTGACCGATAAAGATCTTCGTAGAATATGTAGGAGCCAATATGGGCATCCAGGTCCCGCTATTGGTTATTGACCGGAGACGTGTCTCGGTCATGTCTACATTGTTCTCGAACCGTAGGGTCCGCACGCTTAAGGTTTCGATGACAGTTATATTATGAGTTTATGAGTTTTGATGTACCGAAGGAGTTCGGAGTCCCGGATGAGATCGGGGACATGACGAGGAGTCTCGAAATGGTCGATACGTAAAGATCGATATATTAGACGACTATATTCGGACATCGGAAAGGTTCCGAGTGATTCGGGTATTTTTCGGAGTACCGGGTAGTTACGGGAGAAGTAATGGGCCTTGATGGGCTTTAGTGGGAAGAGGAAAAGGCTGCTGCGCCCCCCTCCCCTTTGGTCCGAATTGGACTAGGGAAAAGGGGGCCGGCCACCTCTCCTTCTCCTCCTATTCCTTCTCCCTTCCTCCCCTCTTGGTGGACTCCTACTAGGACTTGGAGTCCTAGTAGGACTCCCTATCCTGGCCGCACCTTTGCCTTGGCCGGCCTCCTCCTCCTCCATCCTTTATATACAAGGGCAGGGGGCACCCCATAGACACACAATTGATCATTGAGATCGTTCCTTAGCCGTGTGCGGTGCCCCCTGCCACCATATTCCACCTCGGTCATATCGTTGTAGTGCTTAGGTGAAGCCCTGCATCGGTAGAACATCAAGATCGTCACCACGCCGTCGTGTTGACGGAACTCTTCCTCGACGCTTTGCTAGATCGGAGCCCGAGGATCATCATCGAGCTGAACGTGTGCTAAGAACTTGGAGGTGCCGGAGTAACGGTGCTTGGATCGGTCGGATCGGGAAGAAGACGTACGACTACTTCCTCTACGTTGTGTCAACACTTCCGTTGCGATCTACAAAGGGTACGTAGATCATACTCTCCCCTCGTTGCTATGCATCACCATGATCTTGCGTGTGCGTAGGAAATTTTTGAAATTACTACGTTCCCCAACAGTGGCATCCGAGCCTAGGTTTTATGGTTTGATGTTATTTGCACGAGTAGAACACAAAGTGAGTTGTGGGCGATACAAGTCATACTACCTACCGGCATGTCATACTTTGGTTCGGCGGTATTGTTGGACGAGACGACCCGGACCAACCTTACGCGTACGCTTACGCGAGACCGGTTCCCTCGACGTGCTTTGCACATAGATGGCTTGCGGGCGACTGTCTCTCCAACTTTAGTTGAACCGAGTATGGCTACGCCCGGTCCTTGAGAAGGTTAAAACGGAGTCTATTTGACAAACTATCGTTGTGATTTTGATGCGTAGGTGAGATGAGTTCTTGCTTAAGCCCGTAGCAGCCACGTAAAACTTGCAACAACAAAGTAGAGGACGTCTAACTTGTTTTTGCGGGGCATGTTGTGATGTGATATGGTCAAGGCATGATGCTGATTTTATTGTATGAGATGATCATGTTTTGTAACCAAGTTATCGGCAACTGGCAGGAGCCATATGGTTGTCGCTTTATTGTATGCAATGCAATCCGATGTAATGCTTTACTTTATTACTAAGCGGTAGTGATAGTCGTGGAAGCATAAGATTGGAGAGACGACAACGATGCTACGATGGAGATCAAGGTGTCGCACCGGTGACGATGGTGATCATGACGGTGCTTCGGAGATGGAGA
Organism: Triticum monococcum; assembly: GCA_034509565.1. NCBI lineage: Eukaryota > Viridiplantae > Streptophyta > Magnoliopsida > Poales > Poaceae > Triticum > Triticum monococcum. The sequence continues at coordinate 739,207,855 of CM067847.1, read as the reverse complement.
TCACAAGCACAAGATGATGATGGCCATATCATATCACTTATATTGATTGCATGTGATGTTTATCTTTTATGCATCTTATCTTGCTTTGATTGACGGTAGCATTATAAGATGATCTCTCACTAAATTATCAAGAAGTGTTCTCCCTGAGTATGCACCGTTGCGAAAGTTCTTCGTGCTGAGACACCACGTGATGATCGGGTGTGATAGGCTCTACGTTCAAATACAACGGGTGCAAAACAATTGCACACGCGGAATACTCAGGTTATACTTGACGAGCCAAGCATATACAGATATGGCCTCGGAACACGAAGACCGAAAGGTCGAGCGTGAATCATATAGTAGATATGATCAACATAATGATGTTCACCGGTGAAACTACTCCATCTCACGTGATGATCGGACATGGTTTAGTTGATTTGGATCACGTGATCACTTAGAGGATTAGAGGGATGTCTATCTAAGTGGGAGTTCTTAAGTAATATGATTAATTGAACTTAAATTTATCATGAACTTAGTCCTGGTAGTATTTTGCAAATTGTGTTGTAGATCAATAGCTCGCGTTGTTGCTTCCCTGTGTTTATTTTTGATATGTTCCTAGAGAAAATTGTGTTGAAAGATGTTAGTAGCAATGATGCGGATTGGATCCGTGATCTGAGGTTTATCCTCATTGCTGCACAGAAGAATTATGTCCTTGATGCATCGCTAGGTGACAGGCCTATTGCAGGAGCAGATGCAGACGTTATGAACGTTTGGCTAGCTCAATATGATGACTACTTGATAGTTTAGTGCACCATGCTTAATGGCTTAGAATCGGGACTTCAAAGACGTTTTGAACGTCATGGACCATATGAGATGTTCCAGGAGTTGAAGTTAATATTTCAAGCAAATACCCGAGTTGAGAGATATGAAGTCTCCAACAAGTTCTATAGCTAAAAGATGGAGGAGAATCGCTCAACTAGTGAGCATGTGCTCAGATTGTCTGGGTACTACAATCGCTTGAATCAAGTGGGAGTTAATCTTCCAGATAAGATAGTGATTGACATAATTCTCTAGTCACCATGACCAAGTTAGTAGAACTTCGTGATGAACTATAGTATGCAAGGGATGACGAAAATGACTCCCGAGTTTTTCATGATGATGAAATCGTTGAAGGTAGAAATCAAGAAAAACATCAAGTGTTGATGGTAGACAAGACCACTAGTTTCAAGAAAAGGGCAGAGGGAAGAAGGGGAACTTCAAAAAGAACAGCAAGCAAGTTGCTGCTCAAGTGAAGAAGCCCAAGTCTGGACCTAAGCCTGAGACTGAGTGCTTCTACTGCAAAGAGACTGGTCACTGGAAGCGGAAACTACCCCAAGTGATTAGCGGATAAGAAGGATGGCAAAGTGAACATAAGTATATTTGATATACATGTTATTGATGTGTACTTTACTAGTGTTTTTAGCAACCCCTCAGTATTTGATGCTAGTTCAGTTGCTAAGAGTAGTAACTCGAAACGGGAGTTGCAGAATGAACAGAGACTAGTAAGGGTGAAGTGACGATGTGCGTTGGAAGTGGTTCCAAGATTGATATGATCATCACCGCACACTCCCTATACTTTCGGGATAAGTGTTGAACCTAAATAAGTGTTATTTGGTGTTTGCGTTGAGCATGAATATGATTTGATCATGTTTATTGTAATACGGTTATTCATTTAAGTAAGAGAATAAATTGTTGTTCTGTTTACATGAATAAAACCTTATATGGTTACACACCCAATGAAAATAGTTCGTTGGATCTCGATCGTAGTGATACACATAATCATAATATTGAAACCAAAAGATGCAAAGTTAATAATGATAGTGCAACTTATTTGTAGCACTGCCGTTTAGGTCATATTGGTGTAAAGCGCATGAAGAAACTCCATGCTGATGGGCTTTTGGAATCACTTGATTATGAATCAGTTGATGCTTGCGAACCATGCCTCATGGGCAAGATGACTAAGACTCTGTTCTCCGGAACAATGAAGCAAGCAACAGATTTGTTGGGAATCATACATACTGATGTATGTGGTCCGATGAATATTGAGGCTCGCGACAGGTATCATTATTTTCTAATCTTCACAGATGATTTGAGCAGATATGAGTATATCTACTTGATGAAACATAAGTCTGAAACATTTGAAAAGTTCAAAGAATTTCAGAGTGAAGTGGAAAATCATCGTAACAAGAAAATAAAGTTTCTACGATCTGATCGTGGAAAAGAGTATTTGAGTTATGAGTTTGGTCTTCAGTTAAAACAATGTGAAATAGTTTCACTACTCACGCCACCTGGAACACCACAGCATAATGGTGTGTCCGAACGTCATAACCGTACTTTATTGGATATAGTGCAATCTATGATGTTTCTTACCGATTTACCACTATCGTTTTTGGGGTCATGCATTAGAGACAGCTGCATTCACGTTAAATAGGGAACCATCAAAATCCGTTGAGACGACGCCTTATGAACTATGGTTTGGCAAGAAACCAAAGTTGTCGTTTCTTAAAGTTTGGGGCTGCGATGCTTATGTGAAAAAGCTTCAACCTGATAAGCTCGAACCCAAATCGGAGAAATATGTCTTCATAGGATATCCAAAGGAAACTATTGGATACACCTTCTATCACAGATCCGAAGGCAAGACTTTTGTTGCTAAGTTCGGAAACTTTCTAGAGAAGGAGTTTCTCTCGAAAGAAGTGAGTGGGAGAAAAGTAGAACTTGACGAGGTAACTGTACCTACTCCCTTATTGGAAAGTAGTACATCACAGAAAAATGTTTCTGTGACACCTACACCAGTTAGTGAGGAAGCTAATGATGATGATCATGAAACTTCAGAACAAGATACTACTGAACCTCGTAGATCAACCAGAGTAAGATCCGCGCCAGAGTGGTACGGTAATCCTGTTCTGGAAGTCATGCTACTAGATCATGATGAACCTACGAACTATGAAGAAGCGATGGTGAGCCCAGATTCCGCAAAGTGGCTTGAAGCCATGAAATCTGAGATATGATCCATGTATGAGAACAAAGTATGGACTTTGGTTGACTTGTCCGATGATCGGCAAGCCATAGAAAATAAATGGATCTTCAAGAGGAAGACGGACGCTGATAGTAGTGTTACTATCTACAAAGCTAGAATTGTCGCAAAAAGGTTTTCGACAAGTTCAAGGTGTTGACTACGATGAGATTTTCTCACTCGTATCTATGCTTAAGTCTGTCCGAATCATGTTAGCAATTGCCGCATTTTATGAAATCTGGCAAATGGATAAACAAAACTGCATTCCTTAATGGATTTACTAAAAGAAGAGTTATATACGATGCAACTAGAAGGTTTTGTCGATCCTAAAGGTGTTAACTAAATATGCAAGCTCCAGCGATCTATCTGTGGACTGGTGCAAACATCTCGGAGTTGGAATATATGCTTTGATGAGTTGATCAAAGCATATAGTTTTATACAGACTTGCGGTGAAGCCTGTATTTACAAGAAAGTGAGTGGGAGCACTACAACATTTCTGATAAGTATATGTGAATGACATATTGTTGATCGGAAATAATGTAGAATTATTCTGTAAAGCATAAAAGGAGTGTTTGAAAGGAGTTTTTCAAAGAAAGACTTCGGTGAAGCTGCTTACATATTGAGCTTCAAGATCTATAGAGATAGATCAAGACGCTTGATAAGTTTTTTCAATGAGTACATACCTTGACAAGATTTTGAAGTAGTTCAAAATGGAACAGTCAAAGAAAGAGTTCTTGCCTGTGTAACAAGGCGTGAAGTTGAGTAAGACTCAAAGCCCGACCACGACAGAAGATAGAAAGAGAATGAAAGTCATTCCCTATGCCTCAGTCATAGGTTCTATAAAGTATGCCATGCTGTATACCAGATCTATTGTATGCCCTACCACTGATCTTGGCAAGGGAGTACAATAGTGATCTAGGAGTAGATCACTGGACAGCGGTCAAAATTATCCTTAGTGGAATAAGGATATGTTTCTCGATTATGGAAGTGGAAAAAGGTTCGTCGTAAAGGGTTACGCCGATGCAAGTTTGACACTAATCTAGATGACTCTAAGTCTCGGTCTAGATACATATTGAAAGTGGGAGCAATTAGCTAGAGTAGCTCCATGCAGAGCCCTGTTGACATAGAAATTTGCAAAATACATGCGGATCTGAATGTGGCAGACCCGTTGACTAATATTTTCTCACAAGCAAAACATGATCACACCTTAGTACTCCTTGGGTGTTAATCACATAGCGATGTGAACTAGATTACCGAATCTAGTAAACACTTTGGGTGTTGGTCACATGACGATGTGAACTATGGGTGTTAATCACATGATGATGTGAACTATCGATGTTAATCACATGGTGATGTGATCTAGATTATTGACTCTAGTGCAAGTGGGAGACTGAAGGAAATATGCCCTAGAGGCAATAATAAAGTTATTATTTATTTCCTTATATCATGATAAATGTTTATTATTCATGCTAGAATTGTATTAACCGGAAACATAATACATGTGTGAATACATAGACAAACAGAGTGTCACTAGTATGCCTCTACTTGACTAGCTCGTTAATCAAAGATGGTTATGTTTCCTAACCATGGACAAAGATTTGTTATTTGATTAACGGGATCACATCATTAGTTGAATGATCTGATTGACATGACCCATTCCATTAGCTTAGCACCCGATCGTTTAGTATGTTGCTATTGCTTTCTTCATGACTTATACATGTTCCTATGACTATGAGATTATGCAACTCCCGTTTGCCGGAGGAACACTTTGGGTGCTACCAAACGTCACAACGTAACTGGGTGATTATAAAGGAGCATTACAGGTGTCTCCAAAGGTAGATGTTGGGTTGGCGTATTTCGAGATTAGGATTTGTCACTCCGATTGTCGGAGAGGTATCTCTAGGCCCTCTCGGTAATACACATCACATAAGCCTTGCAAGCATTGCAACTAATGAGTTAGTTGCGGGATGATGTATTACAGAACGAGTAAAGAGACTTGCCGGTAACGAGATTGAACTAGGTATTGGATACCGACGATCGAATCTCGGGCAAGTAACATACCGATGACAAAGGAAACGACGTATGTTGTTTTGCGGTCTGACCGATAAAGATCTTTGTAGAATATGTAGGAGCCAATATGGGCATCCAGGTCCCGCTATTGGTTATTGACCGGAGACGTGTCTCGGTCATGTCTACATTGTTCTCGAACCGTAGGGTCCGCACGCTTAAGGTTTCGATGACAGTTATATTATGAGTTTATGAGTTTTGATGTACCGAAGGAGTTCGGAGTCCCGGATGAGATCGGGGACATGACGAGGAGTCTCGAAATGGTTGAGACGTAAAGATCGATATATTGGACGACTATATTCGGACATCGGAAAGGTTCCGACTGATTCGGGTATTTTTCGGAGTACCGGGTAGTTACGGGAGAAGTAATGGGCCTTGATGGGCTTTAGTGGGAAGAGGAAAAGGCTGCTGCGCCCCCCCTCCCCTTTGGTCCGAATTGGACTAGGGAAAAGGGGGCCGGCCACCTCTCCTTCTCCTCCTATTCCTTCTCCCTTCCTCCCCTCTTGGTGGACTCCTACTAGGACTTGGAGTCCTAGTAGGACTCCTATCCTGGCCGCACCTTTGCCTTGGCCGGCCTCCTCCTCCTCCATCCTTTATATACAAGGGCAGGGGGCACCCCATAGACACACAATTGATCATTGAGATCGTTCCTTAGCCGTGTGCGGTGCCCCCTGCCACCATATTCCACCTCGGTCATATCGTTGTAGTGCTTAGGCGAAGCCCTGCGTCGGTAGAACATCAAGATCGTCACCACGCCGTCGTGCTGACGGAACTCTTCCTCGACGCTTTGCTGGATCAGAGCCCGAGGATCGTCATCGAGCTGAACGTGTGCTAAGAACTCGGAGGTGCCGGAGTAACGGTGCTTGGATCGGTCGGATCGGGAAGAAGACGTACGACTACTTCCTCTACGTTGTGTCAACACTTCCGTTGCGATCTACAAAGGGTACGTAGATCATACTCTCCCCTCGTTGCTATGCATCACCATGATCTTGCGTGTGCATAGGAGATTTTTGAAATTACTACGTTCCCAACAATTTAATGTACAATTGACCAAATGGTTGGGTATAAAAAGTTTTTGATCCACCTCTCGTGAAAAAGACAAATTTCCGCATATTCATTTTACATTTCTCGAGTTTTCAAAATGAGTTTTTTGTGAGGAACCTAACAAATATTTTTTTGTAAAAAAAACTTCTCCATTTTTCAAGAATATTAGACCACATTTTATGAATAAATTTGTGTACACTAGAAACATTTTTATAGATATTAAATGGTTTTTAGTTACATTATTAACATTTTTAATAAATATTTTGAACACATGTCTACATTTTTTAAAACACATTGTACATATTGTTTATATATGTTTAACTTTTTTCAAAGACATGATTAACATATTTTCATATATTTCCAACAAAAAAACATCTTTTTATACATACGTTTTGATGTCTATATTTGTTTTTACACATTGTATATTTTTGTATACATATAAAAGATTGTTGATATTGGTTAGAAAAACTTAAATACATGAAAAACTAGTTATTTTCCCATTTTCGTTGGGCCGAATATTTTTTTTGTGAGTAATATGAGGGCATCCCACATTTCTTCCTAGATGGGTCGAGGCCGAAATGGCACACAGATTTTTTAAAAAAGAAGGTGGCCTCGTTCCACCGAGGCCCAAGCCCACCTTGTGCGACACCTTAAGTACCAATGCATCCATGTTACAACCTCATGACCATTTATATTGGTCGTAATCAGGTAGAAATAAGATCGTTGACCACTCTTGTCTGCTTTATGACCATTTGGTGTAAGACAATTTCAGGGTTTGAGCCCTTCCAAGCAAAATGGCCATGGATTTACGACCAATTCAGCCGGGGTCACTGAGAGAAGGTCACAAGTTGACATATTTCTTGTAGTGTAAGTAAATCATACCTACACATATGCAAACTAAGAAGTTAATTTGAGCTCAAGTTGCATATAAATCAAATAAACTCCCACATAATTATTCCCAAACTAAAACCCACAAATCACTATACTTATAGAGCATTGCACGAGCTAATCTAACAATGAGAGATGAAAGGACAAAGTTTCTAACCTTTGTAAACACTTGATAGATGGGGTGCCTTCAAATCTTGACAAATCTTGGCAAAAATGGAGGATGTGCTCGAGCAAGGGGAAGAATAGAGGATAGAAAGGGGAAAATAGAGAGAATGGGCTCGGGCTAGACGAAGGGTTTATATAGGGACATCTTTAGTCCCGGTTGGTTACACTAGTAGTGTTGGGGATATACCCCGCGGTATGACCTGGGCGGATATATGACCCGGCCAGACTTGGCGTTTCATTGGTAACCTGCCAGAGGATTGGCGACTCACGTGTCTGGTGGGTCACTGGTGTGACGACCAATGAGCCTGAAGACTCATTGGTGACCCGGCGGGTGTTTCAGATGAATGACAAGGCCCAAAAGATCGACTCATGTTATGGTGGGCTGGCTTAAGAGGAAAGGCATAATGAATATTCTCCTACAAAGAACGTAAGACTAGGACTTCACTTGTAATAGAATAATCCTAATCCTATTAGGACTAGTCATGTAACCCGCCCCTTCAACATATATAAGGAGGGGCAGGACACCTCAAGAAGAAAAGGAAATAATCTCTAGGGCTAGACACAAAGGGGGAGTTGGTTTATGCGGCGACTCTCTCATGAGCATAATGAGATATAGCCACAAATAGCATGTAGGGCTATTACTGGATGATGTTTCCCGGGGCCCGAAGCTATCTAAATCCTTGTCTTATGTTGCGTCTTTCGATTCCGCTCAACTCTCTCAAGCTACCACATAGATGTGTTGGCCTCACGATTAAGTCCTCACACTAGGACATCTGCCATGACATTTTCACGACAGTTGGCGTCCACCGTGAGGCTCGCGCACGGTAGTGTTGAGTTCTTAAAGGGATCTTTTCTAGGATTCAAAAAGTTCACAATTTTTTGGATAAAGAGAAAATAGTTTATGAAGGATCTACATCGTATCGAGGACAAGCAGCCGGATCGACATACGTGAGATTTGAGATGGAAGAAAAAGTTACGGTTGTGTGGTGCGAGCCTCCGCGATCGGACGATCCGTCAAATCCGGATAAGATTTTCAAGAGCCGCCAACACCGACGACCATTGTTTCTCGAGTCGCCAGCCGGACAGATTTTTGAAGAAACCACGTCAAAATCTGAGACGGCCCTCCCTGGCCCTACGTCGTCGAGTCGCTATCACCGCCTCTGTCTCTAGGTGGCTTCTGTCTCGATCCCCGCGGCCAAGTCGCCAGGCCACGCCTGAGAGCCGTTTTGTTGTTGTTTTTGTTTCACCATCACCGCTGAGCGCGGCTAGATTATTTCTGCTACAACACATGTACTGCAGTAACCAGGCAACACCGAAAACGACGGCGGGTCAAGTCCGTAAACAGAAGGAATTTGCTGGCAGCAATTAAAAGGAATTTTTCCCCAATCAAGGAAGTCAATCATTATTCAAAGCAAAAAGGGGAAGAGCAGGAAAACTAGCGCTTTAGTACTAATTCAAGCTTTGTACTCCTCCATCAGCCAGTCGGACACGTCCGGAATATTTGAAGGCTTATGGCCACACAAACTTGATCACTTATCAGATGGATAGCATGTGTGATTCCGATCCGAGTTACTGCCGTGACCCGCCACTATGCCATGCTTGATTTACCACCCGCCGCCGTCGCCGCGTCTGGTTCTAGTCTTGAACCGGCAACGCCTCTGACCTACTCTGCCATGGTGACCACCCACGAGTCGGGAGCAGATTCTCCATGGGTTTGGACTCCTCTGTTGACCCGCTCCATTGATCCGCCAAGCTGGACACCGAGTAGCAGCGATGGGGCCTCCCCTGCCAGGCTCGTCGGCTGTGCCCCACCTGACGCCTCCGCCTCTGTTGCGGTCCCGGCCTCCTGCTCGCCTCCGACGCGCGCGGCCTGGTGCCGCCGTACCACGAGCTGCCGCACCCCCGGATGGCCTGCCGCCTCGCGGGTTTTGAGACGCCGTTCCGCAGCCTTGAGTCGCCGTTTGCCGTGGCGCGAGCCGCTGTCACTAACCCGCCGTTCGGTGAGCCGCCTTCCGCGAGCCGCTGCTGCGGCCCGGGTTTGCTGTTCCGCCTCCCCAAACGCCCATTTATCCCCTCAAATCTACGGCCTCATCGAGCCGCCGGCCTTCATCGACGCGCCCCCACTGCCGGGCCGCCGGCGCCGGTCGCCCCTGTCCAGGCTACGGCCCGCTCAACCACCGGCCGCCGCCAAACCACCCACAGTCAGAGCCGCCTCGACTTCACGGCCATCACCGCACATTACCTCGCCTCCGCCTCTGCTACACATCGCCGCGAAACTCGCTGGCGCGTCAAGACGCCGCCAGGCCACCCCGCGGAGACTCCTCGCGGTCACGGTTGTGCCTGAGCCGCCCTTACGGGCACGACGTGGTACCGCCTGCCTCTGCTCTGCGGCCTCACGCCGAGCCGGCCGCCATCGAGCCGCGCCAGCAAGCCGCCGCCTTCCTCACGGCAGCGCTGCGAGTCACCTCCTCGCCGCCCCAGATTACCTCGGCTTCCGTCGCGCCTGCAAGCCGCCTCCTACGGGTTGCAGCAAGTCGCTAAGACCGACAAGTTTACTGCTACCGATTCAACCTGTACGTACAGATGGAGATTGGCTGCTCTGCAATCTGCCAAGATGGACGCGAACATCCATTGTGCTATTACAGTCAATTTGCAAAGTCGCCTCAGTACAGACGTGCCTTGCCTGCTGCGGGCTTGCCGGCGTGCCGACCTACACCTGCGCCCCGCCGGCGCGGCCTTGAGCCGCCCTTCAATTAAAGTCGCCGAGGACGCCGTGAGTCGGCATTTGCTTGTTGCCGCTCTGCCGTAATCTTCCTGCTGCTGCCGCGACCGACTCTGCCTCGCTCTACACCGGCTGATCCCGCATGGACATGTTGTGCAAGTGCTTTCGCCCCTGTCACAAGCCGCCGGGACGCCGCTGTCGCGCCGAGCCGCCCGGCCTCACCTCGCCTCTGCCGAGCTCTGGCGTGAGTTACCTCACCTTTCCCGCAAGTCGCTGACCAATGGATTCGCTGATGTGATGCGTGCTTGCTCCGCCTCATGAAGCTACTGCAGCACACGCCACCGGAGAGCCGCCCAGCACCTCTGAACCGTTCCGCATCGAAGCCGCTGTTGTTGAGGGCTGTCGGTGTCAAAACCGGCGGATCTCAGATAGAGGGTTCCGAACTGTGCGTTTAAGGCGGATGGCGAGGGACACGATGTTTAGCCAGGTTCGTGCCCTTTTGATGGAGGTAATACCCTACGTCCTGTTTGATTGATCTTAATGATATGAGTATTACAATAGTTGATCTACCACGAGATCATAGAGGCTAAACCCTAGAAGCTAGCATATGGTATGATTGTCTGTCGTCCTATGGACCAAACCCTCCGGTTTATATAGACACATGAGGAGGCTAGGGTTACACAGAGTCGGTTACAAGGGAGGAGATCTACATATCCGTATTGCCAAGCTTGCCTTCCACGCCAAGGAGAGTCCCATCCGAACACGGGACGAAGTCTTCAATCTTGTATCTTCATAGTCCAACAGTCCGACCAAAGGAAATAGTCCGGCTGTCCGGAGACCCCCTAATGCAAGACTCCCTCAGTAGCCCCTGAACCAGGCTTCAATGACGATGAGTCCGGCGTGCAGATTTGTCTTCGGCATTGCAAGGCGGGTTCTTCCTCCGAATACTCCATAGAAGATTTTGAACACAAGGATAATGTCCGGCTCTGCAAAATAAGTTCCACATACCACCGTAGAGAGAATAATATTTCCCTAAATCTAATCTGCTGGCACATTTAGCAACATGACATCATGCCATGGCCCGGTCATTATTCGAACCGTTTTTCTCAACCAGCACTGCACATATCGCGAGGCGATTTTCTTGACACGTTTTGTCAAAGCAGAGATCGTGTCCCCCTTATTATGGTTTCTCATCAATACAGACGTGGGTAACCCAATCGTGCCCGTTGGTATGCCTCCTTGATTTTAGGCAAGTCCCAAACAGCCACGAGGAGGACGCTTGATATTCACCCTCTTTATAAAGAGGCCAAGGCCTGTCCTTTTTTCCCTCTCATACTCAATTGAATCCTTCCCCCGCCTCGAGTTCCAACACCCAAGGCTCAAGTCAGGCGCTTCAGACCTTCAACCATGTCCGGATCCAACCTTCAAGGTCGGTGGATGCCTTCCTCTATCATAGAGGAAGACATCAAGAAGCTAAGAGAGGCCAGGTATTTGACCCTCGAAATATCGCACAGGCTGCCTGCTCGAGGGCAGGTCATTCCCACTCCCAAACCCGGCGAGAGCGTTGTATTCATCTCTCACTTCCTCCGAGGGCTAGGCCTCGCTCTGGATCCCTTTGTTAGGGGGATCATGTTCTATTATGGGCTGAATTTCCATGACCTGGCCCCGGATTCTCTCCTTCACATCTCGTCGTTCATCTCGTGTGTGAGGCCTTCCTCCGCATTACCCCACACTTCGGCCTGTGGCTCAAGACTTTCAATGTGAAGCCGAAGATGATCGAGGGGCGACGCGCAAAGTGCGAAGGTGCCGTAATAAGCAAAAGTGCTGATGTTCCGTGGCCAGAGGGTTCCTTCCCAGAGGTGTCCGGTTTATGGCAACGGGAGTGGTTTTATATCACAGCTCCCCGAAATACCAAGTGGGTAGCCGCCCCTGTCTTTTGCTCGGACCCCTCACCACAACTGACGTCATGGATCAACAAGGGGCTGAACTGGGGGCCAGTAAATGATGTGCCGATATTGCAGAGTCGCATCCGAGATCTCCTTGAGAGAGATGTCAGCCTGATCACGGTAATGCAAGTCATGCTAGTTCGTCGAGTCCCGCCTTGCAAACGTCGACCCCTCCGTATGTGAGAATTCAACCCGGAAGGACCGCAAACTATTCAGCACTTCCTCGGCATGATGCTCGAAGAGATGTACAAATTGTTCTTTGGACCATAAATAAAGTGTCCGCACACCATCGAGGATGCGGGTCTGAGCTGTAATCGCCCAGATACCCAAGTAAGTAATCCCATGGCCGAGCACGCTGTCTTTTTATTTATCATAACATCATTCTGAAAAGTCGCTCCTTGACCAGGACTGGGTAACAAAGGCGAAGATGATCAGGTGTTCGGCCCCCTTTCCCGAAGGCTCGGCTAATCCAATACTAGCCAGAATGCTCGAGCCGACGCCTTATCAGGCGCCCTCAGGGGAAGATAATGGGGGGAATAAAGGGGCTGAAAACAGGCCTCACTCATTATTCATCCAGACCGGGGGAATTAGCGCCTCCGCGAAGGAGGATAACCAGGGAGAAGAATCTAATATTCCCTCTCCCCAAGGAAGGAAGAGGACCACCTCTGAAGACCCGGAAACAAAGGTTTCCAAACGGAGGAAGAAATCTTTGCCGGAGGGTCCTGCCACGGAGGGTACTTTTGCCGCACAGTGCCCGCAAGGGGATCAGCCCTCTACCGAGCTGTAAGTAACCAAAAAGTACTTAATAGTAAAATTATCCTACATTACTTCTGAAGACAATAACCGAAGCATATATCTTTGTAGTTCGGATCGTAGCCCTTCTTGACAGAGTTCGTCTTCGGGGGATCTTCTTCTGGAGATGATGGAGAGTGAAACACCTTCCCATGCTACCCCGCCTCATGAGGCGAGCGACCCTGAAGTGTTGTCGCGGAGGGTTTCTCCTGACCCGCCAAGGCCAGAGGGTAATCCTTTGGCCACCCGAAGTCCTCAGTATTCGGCTCCTAAAGAGAGCAACAGAAAGAGTCCAGAACCGTCCGGTGTGCGATCGGACGCACTGAAGGATCTTCTGGAGCAAGCGGCCATCTCAGAAGTGCATCGTACGCTAATGGGTACGGCGATTGAGAGGATTTCATACATCGAAAGCGGGTTGCACGAAGCTTTTATGAGTCTACTAAAAGGCTTTGAGGTATGTGAAATAGTGTATATTTTTGACAGTACCGCACACGTTAGGTGTGCCCTATGCAGATAGTAGCCCCTGAGACTCTGGTTGCCGTCGAGAACGGCGACAAACAGAGGATCATAGTCCCAGGTAATAATCAGGCCGCCTTCATGTGCAGGTGGCTGAAGGTCCGGTGGCTAGCCGGACTGATGAGTTTGCCGAGCTGAAGCGACAATTTGATGCGGCAGATGCCGACATCATGCTTGTCAACAAGCGGCTCGACGAGGCACAGGGTATGTGATTTCTCCGGTGATCAACACATAGTAAGAGGAGCATGATGCCAATATCTTTAATATGTTGTGACTGTAGATGGAGCTGCCGCCGTGGAGACCCTTCGGGCGGAACTTGCCCGAGCCAAGGAACACGCCAGGAATAGTGATGCGGCCGCTCTAAAGGCGGTCGAAGAGCCGAGGGCCGAATAGGCTGCACATTGTCAAAGCAAGGAAAAAATAGCCAAAATGGCCGTTGAGTTGAAAGATGCCGCCGACCGTTACCAGCTTCTTGAAAAAGAAAGCCAAGCGAAGGCGACAGACCTAGAGAAGGCCATGGTAGTAGCCAAGGAAGCCCGCTCCAAAATCAAAGCGGCGAAGGAGGAGCTGCGTCAAGCTGGAGATATCGCGGCTGGGAAGCCCTTTTTGTTGCGGACGAAATTCGGAGATCCGAAGTATGCCCCTCTTGATCAACTATGGAGTTCTGCGGACGCATACGTGGATTTGGCAGCAAGTGCTGCTGATGCGGCCGAGTACTTTAAGGATAAAAAAAATCATGAAGTGGAAAAGCTGTTCTGGTCACAGTTCAATGTTCCAGTGCGTCCGTTGCTGTTGAATGAGCGAATGGCCGAGTGGGCCGAGCTCCATAGGTTGTCCGGACTTGCCACGAGGTCTGTTGTGGATCATATGTGGCCGGAAGGGCCAAGGCCGAATAGTTATTTTAGTTTAGTGCAACAATTCCTTGGTGCTGTGCCACACATCGACGCTATGAAGAGGTCGACGTGCATAGAGGGTGCGCGGATGGCACTTGCCCGTGTCAAGACATACTGGGAAGAGATGGAGGCCACCACTATTGCAACCCAGAGTTCGGCCATGGGCCGAGTATTTGCGGAGCACTACTTTGAAGAAGTCCTTGAAGGCGCTCGTTCAATAGAGGCTTAGTGCTAGAAGAATATTATGTTCTAGTGACATGTATTCCCATTGTAAAAAACAATGTTTTATTGAATTGTAAAGGTTGTGTTTATACTTTTGCCTGAAAGTATTATGATGCCTCCTATGCGGCCGTTTATGTATATATGTATATAACCTAAAAGTTTGCAGTCGTCGGCTTCAGCCCCCACGCATATAATGCAGGGGTGATACGTCTCCAACGTATCTATAATTTTTGATTGCTCCATGCTATATTTGAAGGAAATATACCCTAGAGGCAATAATAATGTTATTATTTTATTTCCTTATATCATGATAAATGTTTATTATTCATGCTAGAATTGTATTATCCAGAAACATAATACTTGTGTGAATACATAGACAAACTAAACGTCACTAGTATGCCTCTACTCACTAGTAGAAAACCGGGCAATAGCACCGGTTCGTAAGGGCCTTTAGTGCCGGTTATGGAACCGGCACTATTATTTCGACACTAAAGGCCCCCCCTTTAGTACCGGTTCAGCACGAACAGGCGCTAAAGTGCCACCACGTGGCGTGAGCTCGCGCCCTGGTACGGGGGACCTTTAGTACCGGTTGGTACTAAAGGTTTATTTTTTGAAAATTTTGGAAAAAAATTTGTTTTTTAATTTTTCTGAATTATTTGATGATTTAGTCTCTAATCACCTCTCTTAACTGCTCAAGTGTGGATCACTCATTCCAAATCATCTAACTTCCCGACCGGTCACCCATCCCTCTCACTACTCCAGCCCGAGCACGCTTAACTTCCGGGTTCTATTCTCCCTCGCTCCAAGTCTGCGCTTGTTGTTTTCCTGACAATAGTAAGATGTCAATCCTATTAACCTTCAGGAATTTTGCTTGAGCATGAAGTGACACATTTCACTGTTTGAGTTTGAAACTATTGTTTTAAAAAACAATAATTATTTAGTAACACTAATATTTCTTGAATAATTAGTTTGACCATAGTTTGACCACAGTTTGACCATAGTTTGACCACAGTTTGACCAGATTTGACCAAAATTGAAATAACTAAAATAATTATTTAGTAACACTAATATTATAGAATAATTAGTTTGACCATTATTTGACCACAGTTTGCCCACTGTTTGAATATTTTTCAATTTTTTCCACTCTAGATCTTAAAAGCCCCGTAACTTTTTTCTATTAGGTTTTTGAGGATTTTAAAAATGTTTAACGGGGTTCCCCCAGTTAAATTTGGATGTAACTTTTCGAGTAGATGATTTTTCATATAAAAAACTTTTTCATCCGAGTTAGTATGCAAAAGTTATGCCCATTTTTACAAATTTCAGAGAGATTTTGCAAATAAAGTCAAAATTCACATTTGCAAATTTTCCCAACAACTAGACCACATATCACATGAGAAACTTATTTTCTTTTATTTTTTTGACATTTCCATTATTTTCTTTTTTTTAAACTGAAAAGGCGATCCACGCGGGGGGGGGGGGGGGTAGAGTTTGAAAATGGGACCTTTAGTACCGGTTCGTGGCACGAACCGATACTATAGGTTAGACCCCTTTAGTACCGGTTCGTGCCACGGACCGGTACTAAAGGTGATCGTGGGGCCCCGGCCTGACGCCAGCCTGCCACCACCCCTTTAGTACCGGTTCGTGCCACGAACCGGTACTAAAGGTTCAACACGAACCGGCATTAATGCAAATTCGTTCGAACCGGCACTAATGGTACCATTAGTGCCGGCTCAAATACAAACCGACACTAATGTGATTCACGTTTGACCCTTTTTCTACTAGTGACTTGACTAGCTCATTAATTAAAGATGGTTATGTTTCCTAACCATAAACATGTGTTATCATTTGATTAACGGGATCACATTATTAGGAGAATGATGTGATTGACATGACCCATTCCATTAGCTTAGCACCCGATCATTTAGTATGTTGCTATTGCTTTCTTCATAACTTATACATGTTCCTATGACTACGAGATTATGCAACCCCCGTTTGCCGGAGGAACACTTTGTGTGCTACCAAACGTCACAACATAACTGGGTGATTATAAAGGTGCCCTACAGGTGTCTCCAAAGGTACATGTTGGGTTGGCGTATTTCAAGATTAGGATTTGTCACTCCGATTGTCGGAGAGGTATCTCTGGGCCCTCTCGGTAACGCACATCACCTAAGCCTTGCAAGCAATGCAACTAATGAGTTAGTTGCGAGATGATGTATTACAGAACGAGTAAAGAGACTTGCCGGCAATGAGATTGAACTAGGTATTGAGATACCAACGATCGAATCTCGGGAAAGTAACATACTGATGACAAAGGGAACAACGTATATTGTATGCGGTCTGACCGATAAAAGATCTTCGTAGAATATGTGGGAGCCAATATGAGCATCCAGGTTCCGCTATTGGTTATTAACCGGAGATGTGTCTCGGTCATGTCTACATTGTTCTCGAACCCGTAGGGTCCGCACGCTTAAGGTTTCGATGACAGTTATATTATGAGTTTATTAGTTTTGATGTACCGAAGTTAGTTCGAAGTCCCGGATGTGATCACGGACATAACGAGGAGTCTCGAAATGGTCAAGACATAAAGATTGATATTTTGGACGGCTATATTCGGACACCGGAAGTGTTTCGGGGAAGTTTCGGATAAAACCGGAGTACCGGGGGGTTACCGGAACCCCCCGGGGGGTTAATGGGCCTCGTGGGCCTAAAGTGGAGAAGAGGAGGGGCGGCCAGGGCAGGCCGCGCGCCCCATCTCCCCCTAGTCCGAATTGGACAAGGAGGGAGGGGCGGCGCCCCCCTTTCCTTCCTCTCCTCTCTCCCTTCCTTCCCCCTCTCCTACTTGGACAAGGAAAAGGAGGGAGTCCTACTCCTGTTAGGAGTAGGACTCCTCCCTGGCGCGCCTCATCATGGCCGTCCGCCCCTCCCCCTTGCTCCTTTATATACGGGGGCAGGGGGCACCTCTAGACACAACAATTGATCCTTGAGATCTCTTAGCCGTGTGCGGTGCCCCCCTCCACCATAATCCTCGATAATATTGTAGCGGTGCTTAGGCAAAGCCCTGCGACAGCAGAACATCAAGATCGTCACCATGCCGTCGTGCTGACGGAACTCTTCCCCGACATTTTGCTAGATCGGAGTCCGGGGATCGTCATCGAGTTGAATGTGTGCTAGAACTCGGATGTGCCATAGTTTCGGTGCTTGATCGGTCGGGCCGTGAAGACGTACGACTACATCAACCGCGTTGTTATAACGCTTCTGCTTTCGGTCTACGAGGGTACATGGACAATACTCTCCCCTCTCGTTGCTATGCATCACCATGATCTTGAGTGTGCGTAGGAATTTTTTTGAAATTACTACGTTCCCCAACAGTGGCATCCGAGCCTAGGTTTTATGTGTTGATGTTATATGCACGAGTAGAACACAAGTGAGTTGTGGGCGATATAAGTCATACTGCTTACCAGCATGTCATACTTTGGTTCGGCGGTATTGTTGGATGAAGCGGCCCGGACCGACATTACGCGTACACTTACGCGAGACTGGTTCTACCGACGTGCTTTGCACACAGGTGGCTGGCGGGTGTCAGTTTTCCAACTTTACTTGAACCGAGTGTGGCTACGCCCGGTCCTTGCGAAGGTTAATACAACACCAACTTGACAAACTATCGTTGTGGTTTTGATACGTAGGTAAGATTGATTCTTGCTTAAGCCCGTAGCAGCCACGTAAAACTTGCAACAAACAAAGTAGAGGACGTCTAACTTGTTTTTGCAGGGCATGTTGTGATGTGATATGGTCAAGACATGATGCTAAATTTTATTGTATGAGATGATCATGTTTTGTAACCGAGTTATCGGCAACTGGCAGGAGCCATATGGTTGTTGCTTTATTGTATGCAATGCAATCACGCTGTAATGCTTTACTTTATCACTAAGCGGTAGCGATAGTCGTGGAAGCATAAGATTGGCGAGATGACAACGATGCTACGATGGTGATCAAGGTGTCATGCCGGTGACGATGGTGATCATGACGGTACTTCGGAGATGGAGATCACAAGTACAAGAAGATGATGGCCATATCATATCACTTATATTGATTGCATGTGATGTTTATCTTTTATGCATCTTATCTTGCTTTGATTGACGGTAGCATTATAAGATGATCTCTCACTAATTATCAAGAAGTGTTCTCCCTGAGTATGCACCGTTGCCAAAGTTCGTCGTGCCCAGACACCACGTGATGATCGGGTGTGATAAGCTCTACGTCCATCTTCAACGGGTGCAAGCTAGTTTTTGCACACGGAGAATACTTAGGTTAAACTTGATGAGCCTAGCATATGCAGATATGGCCTCGGAACACTGAGACCAAAAGGTCGAGCGTGAATCATATAGTAGATATGATCAACATAGCAATGTTCACCATTGAAAATTACACCATTTCACGTGATGATCGGTTATGGTTTAGTTGATTTGGATCACGTAATCACTTAGAAGATTAGAGGGATGTCTTTCTAAGTGGGAGTTCTTAAGTAATATGATTAATTGAACTTAAATTTATCATGAACTTAGTACCTGATAGTATCTTGCTTGTTTATGTTTGATTGTAGATAGATGGCCCGTGCTATTGTTTCGTTGAATTTTAATGCGTTCCTTGAGAAAGCAAAGTTGAAAGATGATGGTAGCAATTACACGGACTGGGTCCGTAACTTGAGGATTATCCTCATTGCTGCACAGAAGAATTACGTCCTGGAAGCACCGCTGGGTGCCAGGCCTGCTGCTGGAGCAACACCAGATGTTATGAACGTTTGGCAGAGCAAAGCTGATGACTACTCGATAGTAAAGTGTGCCATGCTTTACGGCTTAGAATCAGGACCTCAACACCGTTTTGAACATCATGGAGCATATGAGATGTTCCAGGAGTTGAAGTTAATATTTCAAGCAAATGCCCGGATTGAGAGATATGAAGTCTCCAATAAGTTCTATAGCTGCAAGATGGAGGAGAACAGTTCTGTCAGTGAGCATATACTCAAAATGTCTGGGTATAATAATCACTTGATTCAATTGGGAGTTAATCTTCCAGATGATTGCGTCATTGACAGAATTCTCCA
This sequence comes from Triticum monococcum, assembly GCA_034509565.1. Taxonomy (NCBI): domain Eukaryota; kingdom Viridiplantae; phylum Streptophyta; class Magnoliopsida; order Poales; family Poaceae; genus Triticum; species Triticum monococcum. The sequence continues at coordinate 739,188,468 of CM067847.1, read as the reverse complement.
ATCACTGCCACCTAGCTACAAGAGCTTCGTGATGAACTATAATATGCAAGGGATGAATAAGACTATTCCCGAGCTCTTCGCAATGCTGAAAGCTGCGGAGGTAGAAATCAAGAAGGAGCATCAATTGTTGATGGTCAACAAGACCACTAGTTTCAAGAAAAAGGGCAAAGGGAAGAAGAAGGGGAACTTCAAGAAGAACAGCAAGCAAGTTGCTGCTCAAGAGAAGAAACCCAAATCTGGACCTAAGCCTGAAACTGAGTGCTTCTACTGCAAGCAGACTGGTCACTGGAAGTGGAACTGCCGGAAGTATTTGGCGGATAAGAAGGATGGCAAGGTGAACAAAGGTATATGTGATATCCATGTTATTGATGTGTACCTTACTAGAGCTCGCAGTAGCACCTGGGTATCTGATACTGGTTCTGTTGCTAATATTTGCAACTCGAAATAGGGACTACGGATTAAGCGAACACTGGCGAAGGACGAGGTGACGATGCGCGTGGGAAATGGTTCCAAAGTCGATGTGATCGCGGTCGGCACGCTACCTCTACATCTACCATCGGGATTAGTATTAGACCTAAATAATTGTTATTTGGTGCCAGCGTTGAGCATGAACATTATATCTGGATCTTGTTTAATGCGAGACGGTTATTCATTTAAATCAGAGAATAATGGTTGTTCTATTTATATGAGTAATATCTTTTATGGTCATGCACCCTTGAAGAATGGTCTATTTTTGATGAATCTCGATAGTAGTGATACACATATTCATATGTTGAAACCAAAAGATGTAGAGTTGATAATGATAGTGCAACTTATTTGTGGCACTGCCGTTTAGGTCATATCGGTATAAAACGCATGAAGAAACTCCATACTGATGGACTTTTGGAATCACTTGATTATGAATCACTTGGTACTTGCGAACCGTGCCTCATGGGCAAGATGACTAAAACACCGTTCTCTGGTACTATGGAGAGAGCAACGGATTTGTTGGAAATCATACATACAGATGTATGTGGTCCAATGAATATTGAAGCTCATGGCGGATATCGTTATTTTCTCACCTTCACAGATGATTTAAGCAGATATGGGTATATCTACTTAATGAAACATAAGTCTTAAACATTTGAAAAGTTCAAAGAATTTCAGAGTGAAGTTGAAAATCATCGTAACAAGAAAATAAAGTTTCTACGATCTGATCGTGGAGGAGAATATTTGAGTTACGAGTTTGGTCTACATTTGAAACAATGCGGAATAGTTTCGCAACTCACGCCACCCGGAACACCACAGCGTAATGGTGTGTCCGAACGTCGTAATCGTACTTTACTTGATATGGTGCGATCTATGATGTCTCTTACAGATTTACCGCTATCGTTTTGGGGTTATGCTTTAGACACGGCCACATTCACGTTAAATAGGGCACCATCAAAATCCGTTGAGACGACACCTTATGAACCGTGGTTTGGCAAGAAACCAAAGTTGTCGTTTCTGAAAGTTTGGGGCTGCGATGCTCATGTGAAAAAACTTCAACCTGATAAGCTCGAACCCAAATCGGAGAAATGTGTCTTCATAGGATACCCAAAGGAAACTGTTGGGTACACCTTCTATCACAGATCCGAAGGCGTGACATTTGTCGCTAAGAATGGATCCTTTCTAGAGAAGGAGTTTCTCTTGAAAGAAGTGAGTGGGAGGAAAGTAGAACTTGATGAGGTAACTGTACCTGCTCCCTTATTGGAAAGTAGTACATCGCAGAAAACGGTTTCTGTGACACCTACACCAATTAGTGAGGAAGCTAATGATAATGATAATGAAACTTCAGAACAAGTTACTACCGAACCTCGTAGATCAACCAGAGTAAGATCCGCACCAGAGTGGTACGGTAATCCTGTTCTGGAAGTCATGCTACTAGATCATGATGAACCTACGAACTATGAACAAGCGATGGCGAGCCCAGATTCCACAAAATGGCTTGAAGCCATGAAATCTGAGATGGGATCCATGTGTGAGAACAAAGTGTGGACTTTGGTTGACTTGCCCAATGATCGGCAAGCAATTGAGAATAAATGGATTTTCAAGAAGAAGACTGACGCTGACGGTAATATTACTGTCTACAAAGCTTGACTTGTCGCAAAAGGGTTTCGACATGTTCAAGGGATTGACTACGATGAGACCTTCTCACCCGTAGCGATGCTTATGTCTGTCCGAATCATGTTAGCAATTGCCGCATTTTATGAATATGAAATTTGGCAGATGGATGTTAAAACTGCATTCCTGAATGGATTTCTGGAAGAAGAGTTGTATATGATGCAACCGGAAGGTTTTGTCGATCCAAAGGGAGCTAACAAAGTGTGCAAGATCCAGTGATCCATTTATGGACTGGTGCAAGCCTCTCGGAGTTGGAATAAACGCTTTGATAGTGTGATCAAAGCATTTGGTTTTGTACAGACTTTTGGAGAAGCCTGTATTTACAAGAAAGTGAGTGGGAGCTCTGTAGCATTTCTGATATTATATGTAGATGACATATTACTAATCGGAAATGATATAGAATTTCTGGATAGCATAAAGGGATACTTGAATAAGAGTTTTTCAATGAAAGACCCCGGTGAAGCTGCTTACATATTGGGCATTAAGATCTATCGAGATAGATCAAGACGCTTAATTGGACTTTCACAAAGCACATACCTTGACAAAATTTTGAAAAAGTTCAAAATGGATCAAGCAAAGAAAGGATTCTTGCATGTGTTACAAGGTGTGAAATTGAGTAAGACTCAATGCCCTACCAATGCAGAAGATAGAGAAAAAATGAAAGCTATTCCCTATGCTTCAACCATAGGCTCTATCATGTATGCAATGCTGTGTACCAGACCTGATGTGTGTCTTGCTATAAGTCTAGCATGGAGGTACCAAAGTAATCCAGGAGTGGATCACTGGACAGCGGTCAAGAACATCCTGAAATACCTAAAAAGGACTAAGGATATGTTTCTCGTATATGGAGGTGACAAAGAGGTCATCGTAAATGGTTACGTTGATGCAAGCTTTGACACTGATCCGGACGATTCTAAATCGCAAACCGGATACGTGTTTACATTAAACGGTGGAGCTGTCAGTTGGTGCAGTTCTAAACAAAGCGTTGTGGCGGGATCTACATGTGAAGCGGAGTACATAGCTGCTTCGGAAGCAGCAAACGAAGGGGTCTGGATGAAGGAGTTCATATCTGATCTAGGTGTCATACCTAGTGCATCGGGTCCAATGAAAATCTTTTGTGACAATACTGGTGCAATTGCCTTGGCAAAGGAATCCAGGTTTCACAAGAGAACCAAGCACATCAAGAGACGCTTCAATTCCATCCGGGATCTAGTCCAGGTGGGAGACATAGAGATTTGCAAGATACATATGGATCTGAATGTTGTAGACCCGTTGACTAAGCCTCTTCCACGAGCAAAACATGATCAACACCAAAGCTCCATGGGTGATAGAATCATTACCATGTAATCTAGATTATTGACTCTAGTGCAAGTGGGAGACTGAAGGAAATATGCCCTAGAGGCAATAATAATGTTATTATTTTATTTCCTTATATCATGATAAATGTTTATTATTCATGCTAGAATTGTATTATCCAGAAACATAATACTTGTGTGAATACATAGACAAACTAAACGTCAAGAGTATGCCTCTACTTGACTAGCTCATTAATCAAAGATGGTTATGTTTCCTAACCATAGACATGTGTTGTCATTTGATTAACGGGATCACATTATTAGGAGAATGATGTGATTGACATGACCCATTCCATTAGCTTAGCACCCGATCGTTTAGTATGTTGCTATTGCTTTCTTCATAACTTATACATGTTCCTATGACTATGAGATTATGCAACTCCCGTTTGCCGGAGGAACACTTTGTGTGCTACCAAACGTCACAACGTAACTTGGTGATTATAAAGGTGCTCTACAGGTGTCTCCAAAGGTACATGTTGGGTTGGCGTATTTCGAGATTAGGATTTGTCACTCCGATTGTCGGAGAGGTATCTCTGGGCCCTCTCGGTAATGCACATCACCTAAGCCTTGCAAGCAATGCAACTAATGAGTTAGTTGCGAGATGATGTATTACAGAACGAGTAAAGAGACTTGCCGGCAACGAGATTGAACTAGGTATTGAGATACCGACGATCGAATCTCGGGCAAGTAACATACCGATGACAAAGGGAACAACGTATGTTGTTATGCGGTCTGACCGATAAAAGATCTTTGTAGAATATGTGGGAGCCAATATGAGCATCCAGGTTCCGCTATTGGTTATTGACCGGAGACGTGTCTCGGTCATGTCTACATTTTTCTCGAACCCGTAGGGTCCGCACGCTTAAGGTTTCGATGACAGTTATATTATGAGTTTATTAGTTTTGATGTACTGAAGTTAGTTCGAAGTCCCAGATGTGATCACGGACATAACGAGGAGTCTTGAAATGGTCGAGACATAAAGATTGATATATTGGACGGCTATATTCGGACACTAGAAGTGTTCCGGGGAAGTTTCGGATAAAATCGGAGTACTGGGGGGGGGGGGTTACCGGAACCCCTCGGGGGGTTAATGGGCCTCATGGGCCTAAAGTGGAGAAGAGGAGGGGCGGCCAGGGCAGGCCACGCGCCCCTCTCCCCCTAGTCCGAATTGGACAAGGAGGGAGGGGCGGCGCCCCCCTTTCCTTCCTATCCTCTCTCCCTTCCTTCCCCTCTCCTACTTGGACAAGGAAAAGGAGGGAGTCCTACTCCCGATAGGAGTAGGACTCCTCCCTGGCGCGCCTCATCATGGCCGGCCGCCCCTCCCCCTTGCTCCTTTATATACGGGGGCAGGGGGCACCTCTAGACACAACAATTGATCCTTGAGATCTCTTAGCCGTGTGCGGTGTCCCCTCCACCATAATCCTCGATAATATCATAGCGGTGCTTAGGCGAAGCCCTGCGATGGTAGAATATCAAGATCGTCACCACGCCATCGTGCTGACGAAACTCTTCCCCGACACTTTGCTGGATCGGAGTCCGGGGATCATCATCGAGCTGAACGTGTGCTAGAACTCGGAGGTGCCGTAGTTTCGGTGCTTGATCGGTCGGGCCGTGAAGACGTACGACTACATCAACCATGTTGTTATAACGCTTCCGCTTTCGGTCTACGAGGGTACGTGGACAACACTCTCCCCTCTCGCTGTTATGCATCACCATGATCTTGAGTGTGCGTAGGATTTTTTTTGAAGTTACTACGTTCCCCAACAACATTATCTACTATTTTGGACATTATTGGGCTTTATTATCCACTTTTATATTATTTTTGGGACTAAGCTATTAATCGAAGGCCCGGCACAAAATTGCTATTTTTTGTGCCTATTTTAGGGTTTAAGAAAAGGAATATCAAACGGAGTCCAAACGGAATGAAACCTTCGGGAACGTGATTTTCTCAGCAAATATGATCCGAGAGACTTGGACCCTATGTCAAGAAAAGAAACAGGAGGCCACGAGGTAGGCGGGCGCGCCCACCCCCACCAGGCGCGGCCTCCACCCTTGTGGGCCCCCTGTTGCTCCACCGACGTACTCCTTCCTCCTATATATATCCACGTACCCCCAAACAATCAGATACAGAGCCAAAACCCTAATTCCACCGCCGTAACTTTCTGTATCCACGAGATCCCATCTTGGGGCCTGTTCCGGAGCTCCGCCGGAGGGGGCATCGATCACGGAGGGCTTCTACATCAACACCATAGCCTCTCCGATGAAGTGTGAGTAGTTTACCTCAGACCTACGGGTCCATAGTTAGTAGCTAGATGGCTTCTTCTCTCTTTTTGGATCTCAATACAATGTTCTCCCCCTCTCTTGTGGAGAACTATTCGATGTAATCTTCTTTTTGCGGTGTGTTTGTTGAGACCGATGAATTGTGGGTTTATGATCAAGTCTATCTATGAATACTATTTGAATCTTCTCTGAATTCTTTGATGTATGATTGGTTATCTTTGCAAGTCTCTTCGAATTATCAGTTTGGTTTGGCCTACTAGATTGATCTTTCTTGCAATGGGAGAAGTGCTTAGCTTTGGGTTCAATCTTGCGGTGTCCTTTCCCACTGACAGTAGGGGCAGCAAGGCACGTATTGTATTGTTGCCATCGAGGATAACAAGATGGGGTTTTCTTCATATTGCATGAGTCTATCCCTCTACATTATGTCATCTTGCTTAAGGCGTTACTCTGTTTTTAACTTAATACTCTAGATGCATGCTGGATAGCGGTCGATGAGTGGAGTAATAGTAGTAGATGCAGGCAGGAGTCGGTCTACTTGTCTCGGACGTGATTCCTATATACATGATCATACCTAGATATTCTCATAACTATGCTCAATTCTGTCAATTGCTCAACAGTAATTTGTTCACCCACTGTAGAATACTTATGCTCTCGAGAGAAGCCACTAGTGAAACCTATGGCTCCCGGGTCTGTCTTTATCATATTGATCTCCTACTACTTAGTTATTTCCTTTGCTATTTACTTTGCCTTTATTTTATCTTGCATCTTTATCATAAAAATACCAAAAATATTATATTATCATATCTATCAGATCTCACTCTCGTAAGTGGCCTTATAGGGATTGACAACCCCTATTTGCGTTGGTTGCGAGGATTTATTTGTTTTGTGCATGTACAAGGGACTTGCGCGTAGCCTCCTACTGGATTGATACCTTGGTTCTCAAAACTGAGGGAAATACTTACACTACTTTGCTGCATCATCCCTTCCTCTTCGGGGAAAACCAACGCAGTGCTCAAGAGGTAGCAAGAAGGATTTCTGGCACCGTTGCCGGGGAGGTCTTCGCAAAAGTCAACATACCAAGTACCCATCACATACCCTTATCTCCCGCATTACATTATTTGCCATTTGCCTCTCATTTTCCTCTCCCCCACTTCACCCTTGCCGTTTTATTTGCCCTCTCTCTCTCTATCCTCCCTCTCTTTCTCTATTTGCCTCTTTTTGCTCGCTTGCTTTTTGTTTGCTTGTGTGTTAGTTTGCTTGCTTGTCACGATGGCTCAAGATAATACTAAATTGTGTGACTTCACTAATACCAACAACAATGATTTTATTAGCACTCCGATTGCTCCTCTTACCGATGCTGAATCTTGTGAAATTAATACTGCTTTGCTGAATCTTGTCATGAAAGATCCGTTTTCCGGCCTTCCTAGTGAAGATGCCGGTACCCATCTAAATAGCTTCGTTGATTTGTGTGACATGCAAAAGAAGAAAGATATGGATAATGATATTGTTAAATTGAAGCTATTTCCTTTTTCGCTTAGAGATCGTGCTAAAGTTTGGTTTTCGTCTTTGCCTAAAAATAGTATTGATTCATGGAATAAGTGCAGAGATGCTTTTATCTCTAAGTATTTTCCTCCCGCTAAGATCATCTCTCTTAGAAACGATATTATGAACTTTAAGCAACTTGATCATGAACATGTTGCACAAGCTTGGGAGAGAATGAAATTAATGATACGTAATTGCCCTACTCATGGTTTAAATTTGTGGATGATTATACAATTTTTTTATGCCGGATTGAATTTTGCTTCTAGAAATCTTTTAGATTCGGCCGTGGGAGGCACTTTTATGGAAATCACTTTAGGAGAAGCTACTAAACTCCTAGATAATATTATGGTTAATTATTCTCAATGGCATACTGAAAGATCTACTAATAAAAAGGTGCATGCGATAGAAGAAATTAATGTTTTGAGTGGAAAGATGGATGAACTTATGAAATTATTTGCTAATAAAAGTGTTTCTTCTGGTCCTAATGATATGCCCTTGTCTACTTTGATTGAGAATAATAATGAATCTATGGATGTGAATTTTGTCGGTAGGAACAATTTTGGTAACAACGCGTATAGAGGAAATTTTAATCCTAGGCCTTATCCTAGTAATCCCTCTAATAATTATGGTAATTCCTACAACAATTCTTATGGAAATTATAATAAGATGCCCTCTGACTTTGAATCTAATATTAAAGAATTTATTACTTCGCAAAATAATTTTAATGCTATGATTGAAGAAAAATTGCTTAAGATTGATGATTTGGCTATGAACGTTGATAGAATTGCTCTTGATGTTGATTCTTTGAAACTTAGATCTATTCCACCTAAGCATGATATCAATGAGTCTCTCAAAGCCATGAGAATTTCCATTGATGATTGCAAAGAAGGAACCGCTAGGATGCGTGCTAAGAAAGATGCCTTTATAAGAGCGTGTTCTTCTAGTTGCTATGAAAATAATGATGAAGATTTAAAAGTTATTGATGTGTCTCCTATTAAATCTTTGTTTTGCAATATGAATCTTGATAATGATGGGACTGAATATGATCCACCTTTACCTAGAAGGCGTTCTAAGAATTCGGAATTTATTGATCTTGATGCTAAAATCGATAAAAGTGGGATTGAAGAAATTAAAACCCTAGATGTTGCTAAACCCAGTATTATGGATTTCAAGGAATTTAACTATGAAAATTGCTCTTTGATTGATTGTATTTCCTTGTTGCAATCCTTGCTAAATTCTCCTGATGCTTATAGTCAAAATAAAGCGTTTACTAAACATATCGTTGATGCCTTGATGCAATCTTATGAAGTAAAACTTGAATTGGAAGTTTCTATCCCTAGAAAACTTTATGATGAGTGGGAACCAACTATTAGAATTAAAATTAAAGATCATGAATGCTATGCTTTATGTGATTTGGGTGCTAGTGTTTCCACGATTCCAAATACTTTGTGTGATTTGTTAGGTTTCCGTGATTTTGATGATTGCTCTCTAAACTTGCACCTTGCGGATTCCACTATTAAGAAACCTATGGGAAGAATTAATGATGTTCTTATTGTTGCAAATAGGAATTATGTGCCCGTAGATTTTATTGTTCTTGACATAGATTGCAATCCTTCATGTCCTATTATTCTTGGTAGACCTTTCCTTAAAACGATTGGTGCAATTATTGATATGAAGGAAGGAAATATTAGATTCCAATTTCCATTAAGGAAAGGCATGGAACACTTTCCTAGAAAGAAAATTAAATTACCTTATGAATCTATTATGAGAGCCACTTATGGATTGCCTACCAAAGATGGCAATACCTAGATCTATTCTTGCTTGTTATGCCTAGCTAGGGGCGTTAAACGATAGCGCTTGTTGGGAGGCAACCCAATTTTATTTTCATTCCTTGCTTTTTTCTCCTGTTTAGTAATAAATAATTTATCTAGCCTCTGTTTTGGTTGTGTTTTTTTGTTTAATTAGTGTTTGTGCCAAGTATAACCGTTGGGAAGACTTGGGGAAAGTCTTGTTGAACTTGCTGTAAAAAACAGAAACTTTAGCGCTCACGAGAACTGCTGCCATTTTTATTTGGAAAGTGCTATTTAGTTAATTCTTGTTGAAGACGATTAATAGATAAATTCCTCACGTACAGCAATTTATTTTATAATTTTTGGAGTTCCAGATCTTGCGCTAGCTACATATTACTACAGACTGTTCTGTTTTTGACAGATTCTGTTTTTCTTGTGTTGTTTGTTTATTTTGATGAATCTATGGCTAGTAAAATAGTTTATAAACCATAGAGAAGTTGGAATACAGTAGTTATAACACCAATATAAATAAATAATGAGTTCGTTACAGTACCTTGAAGTGGTCTTTTGTTTTCTTTCGCTAACGGAGCTCACGAGATTTTCTACTTTAAGTTTTGTGTTGTGAAGTTTTCAAGTTTTGGGTAAAGATTTGATGGATTATGGAACAAGGAGTGGCAAGAGCCTAAGCTTTGGGATGCCGATGGCACCCCCAAGATAATATAAGGACACCTAAAAGCCAAAGCTTGGGGATGCCCCGGAAGGCATCCCCTCTTTCGTCTACTTCTATTGGTAACTTTACTTGGAGCTATATTTTTATTCGCCACATGATATGTGTTTTGCTTGCTGTACACACCTTTTGAGAGAGCCATACATGATTTGGAATTTGTTAGAATACTCTATGTGCTTCGCTTATATCTTTTGAGTTATATAATTTTGCTCTAGTGCTTCACTTATATCTTTTAGAGCACGGTGGTGGATTTGTTTTATAGAAACTATTGATCTATCATGATTCACTTAGATTATTTTGAGAGTCTTTAATAGCATGGTAATTTGCTTAAAATCCTAATATGCTTGGTACACAAGATTAATAATAAAACCTTCTTATGAGTGTGTTGAATACTATGATAAGTTTGATACTTGATAATTATTTTGAGATATGGAGATGGTGATATTAAAGTCATGCTAGTTGAGTAGTTGTGAATTTGAGAAATACTTGTGTTGAAGCTTGTGATTCCCATAGTATGCACGTATGGTGAACCGTCCTTATGAGTGGTGGTCGGGGACAAGCGATGGTCTTTTCCTACCAGTCTATCCCCCTAGGAGCATGCGCGTAATACTTTGCTTTGATAACTTGTAGATTTTTGCAATAAGTATATGAGTTCTTTATGACTAATGTTGAGTCCATGGATCATACACACTCTCACCCTTCCACCTTTGCTAGCCTATCTCATACCGCGCACCTTTTCACCGGTATCAAACACCCACCATATACCTTCCTCAAAACAGCCACCATACCTACCTATTATGGCATTTCCATAGCCATTCCGAGATATATTTCCATGCAACTTTCCACCGTTCCGTTTATTATGACACACTCCATCATTGTCATATTGCTTAGCATGATCATGTAGTTGACATCGTATTTATGGCAAAGCCACCATTCATAATTCTTTCATACGTGTCACTCTTGATTCATTGCATATCCCGGTACACCGCCGGAGGCATTCATATAGAGTCATATTTTGTTCTAAGTATCGAGTTGTAATTGTTGAGTTGTAAGAAAAATAAAAGCGTGATGAGCATCATTATTAGAGCATTGTCCCAGTGAGGAAAGGATGATGTAGACTATGATTCCCCCATAAGTCGGGATGAGACTCCGGACGAAAAATAAAAAAAGGGAAGAAAAAAAGAGGCCATAAAAAAGAAGAAGAAGAAGAAAAGGCCCAAAAAATGAGAGAAAAAGAGAGAAGGGACAATGCTACTATCCTTTTACCACACTTGTGCTTCAAAGTAGCACCATGATCTTCATAGTAGAGAGTCTCTCATGTTATCACTTTCATATACTAGTGGAAAATTTTCATTATAGAACTTGGCTTGTATATTCCAATGATGGGCTTCCTCAAAATGCCATAGGTCTTCATGAGCAAGCAAGTTGGATGCACACCCACTTAGTTTCTTTTTAAGCTTTCATATAGTTATAGAGATAGTGCATCCGTTGCATGGCAATCCCTACTCACTCACATTGATATCTATTGATGGGCATCTCCACAGCCCATTGATACACCTAGTTGATGTGAGACTATCTTCCCCTTTTTGTCTTCTCCACAACCACCATTCTATTCCACCTATAGTGCTATGTCCATGGCTCACACTCATGTATTGCGTGAAGATTTTTTTTTGAGAATGTCAAAAGTATGAAACAATTGCTTGGCTTGTCATCGGGGTTGTGCATGATTTAAATATTTTGTGTGGTGAAGATGGAGCATAGCCAGACTATATGATTTTGTAGGGATAACTTTCTTTAGCCATGTTATTTTGAGAAGACATAATTGCTTTGTTAGTATGTGATACGTCTCCAACGTATCTATATTTTTTGATTGCTCACTAGTAGAAAAGGGCCTTCAGTCCCGGTTCATAAGGGCCTTTAGTCCCGGTTCTGGAACCGTCGGTACTAATGCCTCTCCCTTTAGTCCCAGTTCAATCCAGAACCGGGACTAAAGGGCGCGGCCACGTGGAGCTCCACCTTTAGTCCCGATTGGTAACACCAACCGAGACTAAAGGAAATTTTATGATTTTTTAAATTTTTTTTTGAATTTTTTTTGATTTTCAAATTTCTGAATTTTTTTAACCTCTAGTCTGTAATCACCAACCCTCATCACTTCTCAATTTATCCTCTAATCACCCCTCATCATTCCAAATCATCTAACTTCCCAAACGGTCACCCATCCTCTCACTCCCCCAGCCTGAGCACGCTTAACTTCCGGGTTCTATTCTCCCTCGCTCCAAGTCTGCACTTGTTGTTTTCCTGACAATACTAAGATCTCAATCCTAGTAACCTTCAGGAATTTTGCTTGAGCATGAAGTGACACATTTCATAGTTTTATTTTGAAACTATTGTTTTAAAAAACAATAATTATTTAGTAACACTAATATTTCTTGAATAATTAGTTTGACCATTGTTTGACCACAGTTTGACCACAGTTTGACCAGATTGGACCAAAATTGAAACAATTATTTAGTAACACTAATATTCTAGAATAATTAGTTTGACCATTGTTTGACCACAGTTTGCCCACTGTTTGAATTTTTTTTGATTTTTTTCACTCTAGATCTTAAAAGCCCCGTAACTTTTTTCTATTAGGTTTTTGAGGATTTTGAAAATGTTTAACGGGGTTCCCCTCCTATCCTTGCCAAAAAATTGTATGACTTGATGAAAATAAATGAACCACCCTCTCATACAATTTTCTGCAAAGCCATCTCTAGTGAAAGGGAATTCCCCGCATTTTTAATGTAAGGAAATTATTCCACTTAGACGACCATGTTTGAACATACCAACTTTACCCCCATCCCGCTCACTCCCAACCCTCACTTTTATCACAAAATCCACGAACTCGTGTTTTAAATGAGCCAGCGATCAATGCCACCATGGGAGGCCAGCATCAAGGGGCAAAGGCGGCAACCACCTTCGTAGCTTAGTGCTAATTCAACCCATGGTGACTAACTTAATTTAATTCCATGGGTCACTAACTTAATTTAATTCTGTTCACTTGACGTCTCGCACACTAATTCTACCCATGACTAGTTCTGCTCTAGCCATTCTAAGTAAAACACAATGGTAGCATGCCCCCTTGAGAAGTTATGTTGGTAAAGTCTTCGATGAGGGAGAACCAAGACACACCTCCATTGTTGATGTCCCTCTCTTCTTCATTCGGATGTAACTTTTCGAGTAGATGATTTTTCATATAAAAAACTTTTTCATCCGAGTTAGTATGCAAAAGTTATGCCCATTTTTACAAATTTCAGAGAGATTTTGCAAATAAAGTCAAAATTCACATTTGCAAATTTTCCCAACAACTAGACCACATATCACAAGGGAAACTTATTTTCTTTTATTTTTTTTGACATTTCCATCATTTTCTTTTATTTTTTTAAAACTGAAAAGGCGATCCACAGGGGGGGGGGTAGAGTTTGAAAATGGGACCTTTAGTACTGGTTCGTGGCACGAACCGGGACTAAAGGTCTCAACCCCATTAGTCCCGGTTCGTGCCTCAAACCGGGACTAAAGGTCTAATCTTTAGTCCCGGTTTGAGGCACGAACCGGGACCAATGGTTGTGGGCCAGGAGCGAGGCCCATTGGTCCCGGTTCATCCCACCAACCGGGACCAAAAGGTCCAGATGAACCGGGACCAATGGCCCATGTGGCCCGGCCGGCCCCCTGGGCTCACGAACCGGGACTAATGCCCCCATTGGTCCCGGTTCTGGAGTGAACCGGGACTAATGGGCTGACCCGGCCTGGACCAAAGCCCTGTTTTCTACTAGTGGCTCCATGCTATATTATCTACTGTTTTGGGAAATATTGGGCTTTATTTTCCACTTTTATATTACTTTTGGGACTAACCTATTAACCAGAGGCCCAGCCCAGATTTGCTGTTTTATGCCTATTTCAGTGTTTCGAGGAAAAGGAATATCAAACGGAGTCAAAACAGAATGAAATCAACTAGAGACGTTATTTTTGGAAGGAAACCTACCGGATAGACTTGGACCCTACGTCAGAAGATGAAGGAGGAGCTCACGAGGGTAGGGCGCGCGCCCACCCCCCTAGGGCGCGCCCCCTGCCTCGTGGCCACCTTTCGGTCCTCCGATGTACTTCCTGCACCCATATATATCGTCGTACACTAAAACTGTTGGGGAACGTAGTAATTTCAAAAATTTCCCTACGCACACACAAGATCATGGTGATGCATAGCAACGAGAGGGGAGAGTGTGATCTACGTACCCTTGTAGACCGACAGCGGAAGCGTTATGACAACACGGTTGATGTAGTCGTACGTCTTCACGGCCCGATCGATCAAGCACCGAAACTATGGCACCTCCGAGTTCTAGCACACGTTCAGCTCGATGACGATCCCCGGACTCCGATCCAGCAAAGTGTTGGGGAAGAGTTCCGTCAGCACGACGGCGTGGTGACGATCTTGATGTTCAACTATTGCAGGGCTTCGCCTAAGTACCACTACAATATTATCGAGGAATATGGTGGAAGGGGGCACCGCACACGGCTAAGAAAACGATCACGAGGATCAACTTGTGTGTCTAGGGGTGCCCCCTGCCCCCGTATATAAAGGAGCAAGGGGAGGATGCCGGCCGGCCCTATTGGCGCGCCAAGGAGGAGTCCTCGTCCTAGTAGGAGTAGCACTCCTACTAGGAGGGGGAAAGGAAGTGGGGAGGGAGAAGGAAAGGGGGGCGCCGCCCTCCCTCTCCTAGTCCAATTCGGACCAAGGGGGGAGTGTTGGGGAACGTAGTAATTTCAAAAAATTTCCTACACACACGCAAGATCATGGTGATGCACAACAACGAGAGGGGAGAGTGTTGTCTACGTACCCACGCAGACCGACTGCGGAAGCGTTGACACAACGTAGAGGAAGTAGTCGTACGTCTTCCCGATCCGACCGATCCAAGCACCGTTACTCCGGCACCTCCGAGTTCTTAGCACACGTACAGCTCGATGACGCTCCCCGGGCTCCGATCCAGCAAAGCTTCGGGGATGAGTTCCGTCAGCACAACGACGTGGTGACGATGATGATGTTCTACCGACGCAGGCCCTGCAAAAACAAGTTAGACGTCCTCTACTTTGTTGTTGCAAGTTTTACGTGGCTGCTACGGGCTTAAGCAAGAACCAATCTTACCTACGCATCAAAACCACAACGTGTTGGGGAACGTAGTAATTTCAAAATTTTCCTACGCACACGCAAGATCATGGTGACGCATAGCAACGAGGGGGAGAGTCTGATCTGCGTACCCTTGTTGATCGCAACAAAAGCGTTGACACAACGTAGAGGAAGTAGTCGTACGTCTTCTTCCCGATCCGACCGATCCAAGCACCGTTACTCCGGCACCTCCGAGTTCTTAGCACACATACAACTCGATGACAATCCCCGGGCTCCGATCCAGCAAAGCTTCAGGGAGGAGTTCCGTCAGCACGACGGCGTGATGACGATCTTGATGTTCTACCGACGCAGGGCTTCGCCTAAGCACTACAACGATATGATTGAGGTGGAATATGGTGGCAGGGGGCACCGCACACGGCTAAGGAACAATCACGTGGATCAACTTGTGTGTCTTGGGGTGCCCCCTGCCCCCGTATATAAAGGAGCAACGGGAGGAGGCCGGCCGGCCAGGTGTGGCGCGCCAAGGAGTCCTCCTCCTAGTAGGAGTAGTAGGAGTAGGACTCCTACTAGGAGGGGGAAAGAGGTGGAGTGGGAGAAGGAAAGGGGGGGCGCCGCCCCCCTCCCCTAGTCCAATTCGGACCAGGGAGGAGGTGGCGCGCAGCCCACCTCTGGCAGCCCTTCTCTCTCTCCACTAAAGCCCATAAGGCCCATAACTTCTCCCGGTAGGGTTCCGGTAACCCTCCGGCTCTCTGGTTTTCTCCGAAATCACCCGGAACACTTCCGGTGTCCGAATATAGTCATCCAATATATCAATCTTTATGTCTTGACCATTTCGAGACTCCTCGTCATGTCCGTGATCACATCCGGGACTCCGAACTAACTTCGGTACATCAAAATGCATAAACTCATAATAACTGTCATCGTAACGTTAAGCGTGCGGACCCTACGGTTCGAGAACAATGTAGACATGACTGAGACACATCTCCGGTCAATAACCAATAGCGGGACCTGGATGCCCATATTGGCTCCTACATATTCTATGAAGATCTTTATCGGTCAGACCGCATAACAACATACGTTGTTCCCTTTGTCATCGGTATGTTACTTGCCCGAGATTCGATCGTCGGTATCCAATACCTAGTTCAATCTCGTTACTGGCAAGTCTCTTTACTCGTTTCGTAATACATCATCTCGCAACTAACTCATTAGTCACAATGCTTGCAAGGCTTATGTGATGTGTATTACCGAGAGGGCCCAGAGATACCTCTCCGACAATCGGAGTGACAAATCCTAATCTCGAAATACGCCAACCCAACATCTACCTTTGGAGACACCTGTAGTACTCCTTTATAATCACCCAGTTACGTTGTGCTGTTTGGTAGTACCCAAAGTGTTCCTCTGGTAAACGGGAGTTGCATAATCTCATAGTCATAGGAACATGTATAAGTCATGAAGAATAGCAACAGCAACATACTAAACGATCGGGTGCTAAGCTAATGAAATGGGTCATGTCAATCAGATCATTCAACTAATGATGTGACCTCGTTAATCAAATAACAAGACCTTGTTCATGGTTAGGAAACATAACCATCTTTGATTAACGAGCTAGTCAAGTAGAGGCATACTAGTGACACTAAGTTTGTCTATGTATTCACACATGTATTATGTTTCCGGTTATTCTAGCATGAATAATAAACATTTATCATGATATAAGGAAATATATAATAACTGTATTATTGCCTCTAGGGCATATTTCCTTCAGTCTCCCACTTGCACTAGAGTCAATAATCTAGATTACATAGTAATGATTCTAACACCCATGGAGCCTTGGTGCTGATCATGTTTTGCTCGTGGAAGAGGCTTAGTCAACGGGTCTGCAACATTCAGATCCGTATGTATCTTGCAAATATCTATGTCTCCCACCTGGACTAGATCTCGGATGGAATTGAAGCGTCTCTTGATGTGCTTGGTACTTTTGTGAAATCTGGATTCCTTTGCCAAGGCAATTGCACCAGTATTGTCACAAAAGATTTTCATTGGACCCGATGCATTAGGTATGACACCTAGATCGGATATGAACTCCTTCATCAAGACTCCTTCGTTCGCTGCTTTCGAAGCAGCTATGTACTCCGCTTCACATGTAGATCCCGCTACGACGCTTTGTTTAGAACTGCACCAACTGACAGCTCCACCGTTTAATGTAAACACGTATCCGGTCTGCGATTTAGAATCGTCCGGATCAGTGTCAAAGCTTGCATCAACGTAACCTCTTACGGTGAGCTCTTTGTCACCTCCATATACGAGAAACATATCCTTAGTCCTTTTCAGGTATTTCAGGATGTTCTTGACCGCTGTCCAGTGATCCATTCCTGGATTACTTTGGTACCTCCCTGCTAAACTTATAGCAAGGCACACATCAGGTCTGGTACACAACATTGCATACATGATAGAGCCTATGGCTGAAGCATAGGGAACATCTTTCATTTTCTCTCTATCTTCTGCAGTGGTCGGGCATTGAGTCTGACTCAACTTCACACCTTGTAACATAGGCAAGAACCCTTTATTTGCTTGATCCATTTTGAACTTTTTCAAAATTTTGTCAAGGTATGTGCTTTGTGAAAGTCCAATTAAGCATCTCGATCTATCTCTATAGATCTTAATGCCCAATATGTAAGCAGCTTCACCGAGGTCTTTCATTGAAAAACTCTTATTCAAGTATCCCTTTATGCTATCTAGAAATTCTGCATCATTTCCAATCAGCAATATGTCATCCACATATAATATCAGAAATGCTACAGAGCTCCCACTCACTTTCTTGTAAATACAGGCTTCTCCAAAAGTCTGTATAAAACCAAATGCTTTGATCACACTATCAAAGTGTTTATTCCAACTCCGAGATGCTTGCACCAGTCCATAAATGGATCGCTGGAGCTTGCACACTTTGTTAGCTCCCTTTGGATCGACAAAACCTTCCGGTTGCATCATATTCAACTCTTCTTCCTGAAATCCATTCAGGAATGCAGTTTTGACATCCATCTGCCAAATTTCATAATCATAAAACGCGGCAATTGCTAACATGATTCGGACAGACTTAAGCGTCGCTACGGGTGAGAAGGTCTCATCGTAGTCAACCCCTTGAACTTGTCGAAAACCTTTTGCAACAAGTCGAGCTTTATAGACAGTAACATTACCATCAGCGTCAGTCTTTTTCTTGAAGATCCATTTATTCTCAATTGCTTGCCGATCATCGGGCAAGTCAACCAAAGTCCATACTTTGTTCTCATACATGGATCCCATCTCAGATTTCATGGCTTCAAGCCACTTTGCGGAATCTGGGCTCACCATCGCTTCTTCATAGTTCGTAGGTTCATCATGATCTAGCAGCATGACTTCCAGAACTGGATTACCGTAGCACTCTGGCACGGATCTTGCTCTGGTTGATCTACGAGGTTCAGTAGTATCTTGTTCTGAAGTTTCATGATCATTATCATTAGCTTCCTCACTTATTGGTGTAGGTGTTGCAGAAACAGTTTTCTGTAATGTACTACTTTCCAATAAGGGAGCGGGTACAGTTACCTCATCAAGTTCTACTTTCCTCCCACTCACTTCTTTCGAGAGAAACTCCTTCTCAAGAAAGTTTCCGAATTTAGCAACAAAAGTCTTGCCTTCGGATCTGTGATAGAAGGTGTATCCAATAGTTTCCTTTGGATATCCTATGAAGACACATTTCTCCGATTTGGGTTCGAGCTTATCAGGTTGAAGCTTTTTCACAAAAGCATCGCAGCCCCAAACTTTCAGAAACGACAACTTTGGTTTCTTGCCAAACCATAGTTCATAAGGCGTCGTCTCAACGGATTTTGATGGTGCCCTATTTAACGTGAATGCGGCCGTCTCTAGAGCGTATCCCCAAAATGATAGCGGTAAATCAGTAAGAGACATCATAGATCGCACCATATCTAGTAAAGTACGATTACGACGTTCGGACACCATTACGCTGTGGTGTTCCGGGTGGCGTGAGTTGCAAAACTATTCCACAATTTTTCAAATGTACACCAAACTCGTAACTCAAATATTCTCGTCCACGATCAGATCGTAGAAACTTTATTTTCTTGTTACGATGATTTTCAACTTAACTCTGAAATTCTTTGAACTTTTCAAATGTTTCAGACTTATGTCTCATTAAGTAGATATACCCATATCTTCTTAAATCATCTGTGAAGGTGAGAAAATAACGATATCCGCCACGAGCCTCAATATTCATCGGACCGCATACATCTGTATGTATGACTTCCAACAAATCTGTTGCTCTCTCCATAGTACCGGAGAACGGTGTTTTAGTCATCTTGCCCATGAGGCACGGTTCGCAAGTACCAAGTGATTCATAATCAAGTGGTTCCAAAAGTCCATCAGTATGGAGTTTCTTCATGCGCTTTACACCGATACGACCTAAACGACAGTGCCACAAATAAGTTGCACTATCATTATCAACTCTGCATCTTTTGGCTTCTACATTATGAATATGTGTATCACTACTATCGAGATTTAACAAGAATAGACCACTCTTCAAGGGTGCATGACCATAAAAGATATTACTCATATAAATAGAACAACCATTATTCTCTGATTTAAATGAATAACCGTCTCGCATTAAACAAGATCCAGATATAATGTTCATGCTCAACGCTGGCACGAAATAACAATTATTTAGGTCTAATATTAATCCCAAAGGTAGATGTAGAGGTAGCGTGCCGACCGCGATCACATCGACTTTGGAACCGTTTCCCACGCGCATCGTCACCTCGTCCTTAGCCAATCTTCTCTTAATCCGTAGTCCCTGTTTCGAGTTGCAAATATTAGCAACAGAACCAGTATCAAATACCCAGGTGCTACTGCGAGCATTAGTAAGGTACACATCAATAACATGTATATCACATATACCTTTGTTCACCTTGCCATCCTTCTTATCCGCCAAATACTTGGGGCAGTTCCGCTTCCAGTGACCAGTCTGCTTGCAGTAGAAGCACTTAGTTTCAGGCTTAGGTCCAGACTTGGGTTTCTTCTCCTGAGCAGCAACTTGCTTGCCGTTCTTCTTGAAGTTCCCCTTCTTCTTCCCTTTGCCCTTTTTCTTGAAACTAGTGGTTTTGTTAACCATCAACACTTGATGCTCCTTTTTGATTTCTACCTCCGCAACTTTCAGCATTGCGAAGAGCTCGGGAATAGTCTTGTTCATCCCTTGCATATTATAGTTCATCACGAAGCTCTTGTAGCTTGGTGGCAGTGATTGGAGAATTCTGTCAATGACGCAATCATCTGGAAGATTAACTCCCAATTGAATCAAGTGATTATTATACCCAGACATTTTGAGTATATGCTCACTGACAGAACTGTTCTCTTCCATCTTGCAGCTATAGAACTTATTGGAGACTTCATATCTCTCAATCCGGGCATTTGCTTGAAATATTAACTTCAACTCCTGAAACATCTCATATGCTCCATGACATTCAAAACGTCGTTGAAGTCCCGATTCTAAGCCGTAAAGCATGGCACACTGAACTATCGAGTAGTCATCAGCTTTGCTCTGCCAGACGTTCATAACATCTGCTGTTGCTCTAGCAGCAGGCCTGGCACCCAGCGGTGCTTCCAGGACGTAATTCTTCTGTGCAGCAATGAGGATAATCCTCAAGTTACGGACCCAGTCCGTGTAATTGCTACCATCATCTTTCAACTTTGCTTTCTCAAGGAACGCATTAAAATTCAACGGAACAACAACACGAGCCATCTATCTACAATCAAAATAAACAAGCAAGATACTATCAGGTACTAAGTTCATGATAAATTTAAGTTCAATTAATCATATTACTTAAGAACTCCCACTTAGATAGACATCCCTCTAATCTTCTAAGTGATCACGTGATCCAAATCAACTAAACCATGTCCGATCATCACGTGAGATGGAGTAGTTTCATCGGTGAACATCATTATGTTGATCATATCTACTATATGATTCACGCTCGACCTTTTGGTCTCCGTGTTCCGAGGCCATATCTGTATATGCTTGGCTCGTCAAGTATAACCTGAGTATTCCGCGTGTGCAACTGTTTTGCACCCGTTGTATTTGAACGTAGAGCCTATCACACCCGATCATCACGTGGTGTCTCAGCACGAAGAACTTTCGCAATGGTGCATACTCAGGGAGAACACTTCTTGATAATTTAGTGAGAGATCATCTTATAATGCTACCGTCAATCAAAGCAAGATAAGATGCATAAAAAGATAAACATCACATGCAATCAATATAAGTGATATGATATGGCCATCATCATCTTGTGCTTGTGATCTCCATCTCCGAAGCACCGTCATGATCACCATCGTCACCGGCGCACACCTTGATCTCCATCGTAGCATCATTGTCATCTCGCCAATCTTATGCTTCCATGACTATCGCTACCGTTTAGTGATAAAGTAAAGCATTACATCGTGATTGCATTGCATACAATAAAGCGACAACCATATGGCTCCTGCCAGTTGCCGATAACTCAGTTACAAAACATGATCATCTCATACATTAAAATTTAGCATCATGTCTTGACCATATCACATCACAACATGCCCTGCAAAAACAAGTTAGACGTCCTCTACTTTGTTGTTGCAAGTTTTACATGGCTGCTACGGGCTTAAGCAAGAACCAATCTCACCTATGCATCAAAACCACAACGATAGTTTGTCAAATAGACTCCGTTTTAACCTTCTCAAGGACCGGGCGTAGCCATACTCGGTTCAACTAAAGTTGGAGAGACAGTCGCCCGCAAGCCATCTATGTGCAAAGCACGTCGAGGGAACCGGTCTCGCGTAAGCGTATGCGTAAGGTTGGTCCGGGTTGTCTCGTCCAACAATACCGCTGAACCAAAGTATGACATGCTGGTAGGCATTATGACTTGTATCGCCCACAACTCACTTGTGTTCTACTCGTGCATATAACATCAAACCATAAAACCTAGGCTCTGATACCACTGTTGGGGAACGTAGTAATTTCAAAATTTTCCTACGCACACGCAAGATCATGGTGATACATAGCAACGAGGGGGAGAGTCTGATCTACGTACCCTTGTAGATCGCAACGGAAGCGTTGACACAACATAGAGGAAGTAGTCGTACGTCTTCTTCCCGATCCGACCGATCCAAGCACCGTTACTCCGGCACCTCCGAGTTCTTAGCACACGTACAACTCGATGACGATCCCCGGGCTGCGATCCAGCAAAGCTTCAGGGAGGAGTTCCGTTAGCACGACGGCATGATGACAATCTTGATGTTCTACCGACGCAGGGCTTCGCCTAAGCACTACAACGATATGATTGAGGTGGAATATGGTGGCAGGGGGCACCGCACACGGCTAAGGAACGATCACGTGGATCAACTTGTGTGTCTTGGGGTGCCCCCTGCCCCCGTATATAAAGGAGCAAGGGGAGGAGGCCGGCCGGCCAGGTGTGGCGCGCCAAGGAGGAGTCCTCCTCCTAGTAGGAGTAGGACTCCTACTAGGAGGGGGAAAGAGGTGGAGTGGGAGAAGGAAAGGGGGCGCGCCGCCCCCCTCCCCTAGTCCAATTCGGACCAGGGAGGAGGTGGCACGCAGCCCACCTCTGGCAGCCCTTCTCTCTCTCCACTAAAGCCCATAAGGCCCATAACTTCTCCCGGTAGGGTTCCGGTAACCCTCCGGCTCTCTGGTTTTCTCCGAAATCACCCGGAACACTTCCGGTGTCCGAATATAGTCATCCAATATATCAATCTTTATGTCTCGACCATTTCGAGACTCCTCGTCATGTCCGTGATCACATACGGGACTCCGAACTAACTTCGGTACATCAAAATGCATAAACTCATAATAACTGTCATCGTAACGTTAAGCGTGCGGACCCTACGGTTCGAGAACAATGTAGACATGACTGAGACACATCTCCGGTCAATAACCAATAGCGGGACCTGGATGCCCATATTGGCTCCTACATATTCTACGAAGATCTTTATCGGTCAGACCGCATAACAACATACGTTGTTCCCTTTGTCATCGGTATGTTACTTGCCCGAGATTTGATCATCGGTATCCAATACCTAGTTCAATCTCGTTACTGGCAAGTCTCTTTACTCGTTTTGTAATACATCATCTCGCAACTAACTCATTAGTCACAATGCTTGCAAGGCTTATGTGATGTGTATTACCGAGAGGGCCCAGAGATACCTCTCCGACAATCGGAGTGACAAATCCTAATCTCGAAATACGCCAACCCAACATCTACCTTTGGAGACACCTGTAGTACTCCTTTATAATCACCCAGTTACATTGTGACGTTTGGTAGTACCCAAAGTGTTCCTCTGGTAAACGGGAGTTGCATAATCTCATAGTCATAGGAACATGTATAAGTCATGAAGAATAGCAACAGCAACATACTAAACGATCGGGTGCTAAGCTAATGAAATGGGTCATGTCAATCAGATCATTCAACTAATGATGTGACCTTGTTAATCAAATAACAAGACCTTGTTCATGGTTAGTAAACATAACCATCTTTGATTAACGAGCTAGTCAAGTAGAGGCATACTAGTGACACTAAGTTTGTCTATGTCTTCACACATGTATTATGTTTCCGGTTAATACAATTCTAGCATGAATAATAAAAATTTATCATGATATAAGGAAATAAATAATAACTTTATTATTGCCTCTAGGGCATATTTCCTTCACAACGATAGTTTGTCAAGTTGGTGTTGTTTTAACCTTCGCAAGGACCGGGCGTAGCCATACTCGGTTCAACTAAAGTTGGAGAAACTGACACCCGCTAGCCACCTTTGTGCAAAGCACGTCGGGAGAACCGGTCTCGCGTAAGCGTACGCGTAATGTCGGTCTGGGCCGCTTCGTCCAACAATACCGCCGAACCAAAGTATGACATGCTGGTAAGCAGTATGACTTATATCGCCCACAACTCACTTGTGTTCTACTCGTGCATATAGCATCAACACATAAAACCTAGGCTCGGATGCCACTGTTTGGGAACGTAGTAATTTCAAAAATTTTCCTACGCACACACAAGATCATGGTGATGCATAGCAACGAGAGGGGAGAGTGTGATCTACGTACCCTTGTAGACCGACAGCGGAAGCGTTATGACAACGCGGTTGATGTAGTCGTACGTCTTCACGGCCCGATCGATCAAGCACCGAAACTATGGCACCTCCGAGTTCTAGCACACGTTCAGCTCGATGACGACCCTCGGACTCCGATCCAGCAAAGTGACGGGGAAGAGTTCCGTCAGCACGACGGCGTGGTGACGATCTTGATGTTCAACGGTCGCAGGGCTTCGCCTAAGCACCACTACAATATTATTGAGGAATATGGTGGAAGGGGGCACCGCACACGGGCTAAGAAAATGATCACGAGGATCAACTTGTGTGTCTAGGGGTGCCCCTGCCCCCGTATATAAAGGAGCAAGGGGAGGAGGCCGGCCGGCCCTATTGGCGCGCCAAGGAGGAGTCCTCCTCCTAGTAGGAGTAGTACTCCTACTAGGAGGGGGAAAGGAAGTGGGGAGGCGTGCGACCCACCCTGGCTGCCCTTCTCTCTCTCCACTAAGGCCCATACGGCCCATTACTTCTCCCGGGGGGTTTCGGTAACCCTCCAGCACTCCGATTTTCTCTGAAATCATCCGAAACACTTCCGTTGTCCGAATATAGCCGTCCAATATATCAACCTTTATGTATCGACCATTTTGAGACTCCTCGTTATGTCCGTGATCACATCCGGGACTCCGAACTAACTTCGGTACATCAAAAACTCATAAACTCATATAACTGTCATCGAAACATTAAGCGTGCGGACCCTACGGGTTCGAGAACAATGTAGACATGACCGAGACATGTCTCCGGTCAATAACCAATAGCAGAACCTGGATGCTCATATTGGCTCCCACATATTCTACGAAGATCTTTATCGGTCAGACCGCATAACAACATACGTTGTTCCCTTTGTCATCGGTATGTTACTTGCCCGAGATTCGATCGTCGGTATCTCAATACCTAGTCCAATCTCGTTACCGGCAAGTCTCTTTACTCGTTTCGTAATACATCATCTCGCAACTAACTCATTAGTTGTAATGCTTGCAAGGCTTATGTGATGTGCATTACCGAGAGGGCCTAGAGATACCTCTCCGACAATCGGAGTGACAAATCCTAATCTCGAAATACGCCAACCCAACATTTACCTTTGGAGACACCTGTAGAGCTCCTTTATAATCATCCAGTTACGTTGTGACGTTTGGTAGCACACAAAGTGTTCCTCCGGCAAACGGGAGTTGGATAATCTCATAGTCATAGGAACATGTATAAGTCATGAAGAAAGCAATAGCAACATACTAAACGATCGGGTGCTAAGCTAATGGAATGGGTCATGTCAATCACATCATTCTCCTAATAATGTGATCCTGTTAATCAAATGACAACACATGTCTATGGTTAGGAAACATAACCATCTTTGATTAACGAGCTAGTCAAGTAGAGGCATACTAGTGACGTTTAGTTTGTCTAAGTATTCACACAAGTATTATGTTTCCGGATAATACAATTCTAGCATGAATAATAAACATTTATCATGATATAAGGAAATAAAATAATAACATTATTATTGCCTCTAGGGCATATTTCCTTCAGTCTCCCACTTGCACTAGAGTCAATAATCTAGATTACACAGTAATGATTCTAACACCCATGGAGCTTTGGTGCTGATCATGTTTTGCTCGTGGAAGAGGCTTAGTCAATGGGTCTGCAACATTCAGATCCGTATGTATCTTGCAAATCTCTATGTCTCCCACCTGGACTAGATCCCGGATGGAATTGAAACGTCTCTTGATGTGCTAGGTTCTCTTGTGAAATCTGGATTCCTTTGCCAAGGCAATTGCACCAGTATTGTCACAAAAGATTTTCATTGGACCCGATGCACTAGGTATGACACCTAGATCGGATATGAACTCCTTCATCCAGACTCCTTCGTTTGCTGCTTCCGAAGCAGCTATGTACTCCGCTTCACATGTAGATCCTGCCACAACGCTTTGTTTAGAACTGCACCAACTGACAACTCCACCGTTTAATGTAAACACATATCCGGTTTGCGATTTAGAATCGTCCAGATCAGTGTCAAAGCTTGCATCAACGTAACCATTTACGATGAGCTCTTTGTCACCTCCATATATGAGAAACATATCCTTTGTCCTTTTCAGGTATTTCAGGATGTTCTTGACCGCTGTCCAGTGATCCACTCCTGGATTACTTTGGTACCTCCCTGCTAGACTTATAGCAAGACACACATCGGGTCTGGTACACAGCATTGCATACATGATAGAGCCTATGCTAAAGCATAGGGAACATCTTTCATTTTCTCTCTATCTTCTACATTGGTCGGGCATTGAGTCTTACTCAATTTCACACCTTGTAACACATGCAAGAATCCTTTCTTTGCTTGATCCATTTTGAACTTTTTCAAAACTTTGTCAAGGTATGTGCTTTGTGAAAGTACAATTAAGCGTCTTGATCTGTCTCTATAGATCTTAATTCCCAATATGTAAGCAGTTTCACCAAGGTCTTTCATTGAAAAACTCTTATTCAAGTATCCCTTTATGCTATCCAGAAATTCTATATCATTTCCGATTAGTAATATGTCATCTACATATAATATCAGAAATGCTACAGAGCTCCCACTCACTTTCATGTAAATGCAGGCTTCTCCGAAAGTCTGTATAAAACCAAATGCTTTGATCACACTATCAAAGCGTTTATTCCAACTCCGAGAGGCTTGCACCAGTCCATAAATGGATCACTGGATCTTGCACACTTTGTTAGCTCCCTTTGGATCGACAAAACCTTCCGGCTGCATCATATACAACTCTTCTTCCAGAAATCCATTCAGGAATGCAGTTTTAACATCCATCTGCCAAATTTCATATTCATAAAATGCGGCAATTGCTAACATGATTCGGACAGACATAAGCATCGCTACGGGTGAGAAGGTCTCATCGTAGTCAATCCCTTGAACTTGTCGAAACCCTTTTGCGACAAGTCAAGCTTTGTAGACAGTAATATTACCGTCAGCGTCAGTCTTCTTCTTGAAAATCCATTTATTCTCAATTGCTTGCCGATCATTGGGCAAGTCAACCAAAGTCCACACTTTGTTCTCACACATGGATCCCATCTCAGATTTCATGGCTTCAAGCCATTTTGTGGAATCTGGGCTCGCCATCGCTTGTTCATAGTTCGTAGGTTCATCATGATCTAGTAGCATGACTTCCAGAACAGGATTACCGTACCACTCTGGTGCGGATCTTACTCTGGTTGATCTACGAGGTTCGGTAGTAACTTGTTCTGAAGTTTCATTATCATTATCATTAGCTTCCTCACTAATTGGTGTAGGTGTCACAGAAACCGTTTTCTGCGATGTACTACTTTCCAATAAGGGAGCAGGTACAGTTACCTCATCAAGTTCTACTTTCCTCCCACTCACTTCTTTCGAGAGAAACTCCTTCTTTAGAAGTTTCCGAATTTAGCAACAAAAGTCTTGCCTTTTGATCTGTGATAGAAGGTGTATCCAATAGTTTCCTTTGGATATCCTATGAAGACACATTTCTCCGATTTGGGTTCGAGCTTATCAGGTTGAAGCTTTTTCGCATAAGCATCGCAACCCCAAACTTTCAGAAACGACAACTTTGGTTTCTTGCCAAACCACAGTTCATAAGGCGTCGTCTCAACGGATTTTGATGGTGCCCTATTTAACGTGAATGCGGCCGTCTCTAGAGCATAACCCCAAAATGATAGCGGTAAATCAGTATGAGACATCATAGATCGCACCATATCAAGTAAAGTACGATTATGACGTTCGGACACACCATTACGCTGTGGTGTTCCGGGTGGCGTGAGTTGCGAAACTATTCCGCATACAATAAAATTTAGCATCATGTCTTGACCATATCACATCACAACATGCCCTACAAAAACAAGTTAGATGTCCTCTACTTTGTTGTAGCAAGTTTTATGTGGCTGCTACGGGCTTAAGCAAGAACCAATCTTACCTACACATCAAAACCACAACGATAGTTTGTCAAGTTGGTGCTGTTTTAACCTTCGCAAGGACCGGGCGTAGCCATACTCGGTTCAACTAAAGTTGGAGAAACTGACACCCGCTAGCCACCTTTGTGCAAAGCACGTCGGGAGAACCGGTCTCGCGTAAGCGTATGCGTAATGTCGGTCCGGGCCACTTCGTCCAACAATACCGCCGAACCAAAGTATGACATGCTGGTAAGCAGTATGACTTATATCACCCACAACTCACTTGTGTTCTACTCGTGCATATAACATCAACACATAAAACCTAGGCTCGGATGCCACTGTTTGGGAACGTAGTAATTTCAAAAATTTTCCTATGCACACACAAGATCATGGTGATGCATAGCAACGAGAGGGGAGAGTGTGATCTACGTACCCTTGTAGACCGACAGCGTAAGCGTTATGACAACGCGGTTGATGTAGTCGTACGTCTTCACGGCCCGATCGATCAAGCACCGAAACTACGACACCTCCGAGTTCTAGCACACGTTCAGCTCGATGACGATCCCCGGACTCCGATCCAGCAAAGTGTTGGGGAAGAGTTCCGTCAGCACGACGGCGTGGTGACGATCTTGATGTTCAACCGTTGCAGGGCTTCGCCTAAGTACCACTACAACATTATCGAGGAATATGGTGGAAGGGGGCACCGCACACGGCTAAGAAAACGATCACGAGGATCAACTTGTGTGTCTAGGGGTGCCCCCTGCCCCCATATATAAAGGAGCAAGGGGAGGATGCCGGCCGGCCCTATTGGCGCGCCAAGGAGGAGTCCTCGTCCTAGTAGGAGTAGCACTCCTACTAGGAGGGGGAAAGGAAGTGGGGAGGGAGAAGGAAAGGGGGGTGCCGCCCTCCCTCTCCTAGTCCAATTCGGACCAAGGGGGGAGTGTTGGGGAACGTAGTAATTTCAAAATTTTTCCTACACACAGGCAAGATCATGGTGATGCACAGCAACGAGAGGGGAGAGTGTTGTCTATGTACCCACGCAGACCGACCGCGGAAGCGTTGACACAACGTAGAGGAAGTAGTCGTACGTCTTCCCGATCCGACCGATACAAGCACCGTTACTCCGGCACCTCCGAGTTCTTAGCACACGTACAGCTCGATGACGCTCCCCGGGCTCCGATCCAGCAAAGCTTCGGGGATGAGTTCCGTCAGCACAACGGCGTGGTGACGATGATGATGTTCTACCGACGCAGGGGTTCGCCTAAGCACTACAATGGTATGATCGAGGTGGAATATGGTGGCAGGGGGCACCGCACACGGCTAAGGAACGATCACGTGGATCAACTTGTGTGTTCTAGGGTGCCCCCCTGCCCCCGTATATAAAGGAGCAAGGGGGAGGCCGGCCGGCCCTATGTGGCGCGCCAAGGGGAGGGGGAGTCCTCCTCCTAGTGGGAGTAGGACCCCCCTTTCATAATCCAATTAGGAAACCTAAGGGGGAAGGAAAGAGAGGGAGAGGGAGAGGGAAATAGGGGCCGCGCCCCCCTCCCTAGTCCAATTCGGACTCCCCTTGGGGGGGGGGGGGCGCCGCCTCCTAGGCCGCAGCCCTCTCTCTCCCCTAAGGCCCAATAAGGCCCATTACTTCCCCGGGGGGTTCCGGTAACCCCTCCAACACTCCGGTTTTCTCCGAAATCATCCAGAACACTTCTGGTGTCCGAATATAGCCGTCCAATATATCAATCTTTATGTCTCGACCATTTCGAGACTCCTCGTCATGTCCGTGATCACATCCGGGACTCCGAACTAACTTCGGTACATCAAAATACATAAACTCATAATAACTGTCATCGTAATGTTAAGCGTGCGGACCCTACGGTTCGAGAACAATGTAGACATGAATGAGACGGATCTCCGGTCAATAACCAATAGCGGGACCTGGATGCCCATATTGGCTCCTACATATTCTACGAAGATCTTTATCGGTCAGACCGCATAACAACATACGTTGTTCCCTTTGTCATCGGTATGTTACTTGCCTGAGATTCGATCGTCGGTATCCAATACCTAGTTCAATCTCGTTACCGGCAAGTCTCTTTACTCGTTCTGTAATACATCATTCCGCAACTAACTCATTAGTTGCAATGCTTGCAAGGCTTATGTGATGTGCATTACCGAGAGGGCCCAGAGATACCTCTCCGACAATCGGAGTGACAAATCCTAATCTCGAAATACGCCAACCCAACATCTACCTTTGGAGACACCTGTAGAGCTCCTTTATAATCACCCAGTTACGTTCTGATGTTTGGTAGCACACAAAGTGTTCCTCCGGTAAACGGGAGTTGCATAATCTCATAGTCATAGGAACATGTATAAGTCATGAAGAAAGCAATAGCAACATACGAAACGAGAGGGTGCTAAGCTAATGAAATGGGTCATGTCAATCAGATCATTCAACTAATGATGTGACCTCATTAATCAAATAACAACACCTTGTTCATGGTTAGGAAACATAACCATCTTTGATTAACGAGCTAGTCAAGTAGAGGCATACTACTGACAATAAGTTTGTCTATGTATTCACACATGTATTATGTTTCCGGTTAATACAATTCTAGCATGAATAATAAACATTTATCATGATATAAGGAAATAAATAATAACTTTATTATTGCCTCTAGGGCATATTTCCTTCAGTCTCCCACTTGCACTAGAGTCAATAATCTAGATTACACAGTAATGATTCTAACACCCATGGAGTCTTGGTGCTGATCATGTTTTGCTCGTGGAAGAGGCTTAGTCAACGGGTCTGCAACATTTAGATCCGTATGTATCTTGCAAGTCTCTATGTCTCCCACCTGGACTAGATCCCGGATGGAATTGAAGCGTCTCTTGATGTGCTTGGTCCTCTTGTGAAATCTGGATTCCTTTGCCAAGGCAATTGCACCAGTATTGTCACAAAAGATTTTCATTGGACCTGATGCACTAGGAATGACACCTAGATCGGATATGAACTCCTTCATCCAGACTCCTTCGTTCGCTGCTTCCGAAGTAGCTATGTACTCTGCTTCACATGTAGATCCCGCTACGATGCTTTGTTTAGAACTGCACCAACTGACAGCTCCACCGTTTAATGTAAACACGTATCCGGTTTGCGATTTAGAATCGTCCGGATCAGTGTCAAAGCTTACATCAACGTAACCTTTTACGGTGAGCTCTTTGTCACCTCCATATACGAGAAACATATCCTTAGTCCTTTTCAGGTATTTCAGGATGTTCTTGACCGCTGTCCAATGATCCACTCCTGGATTACTTTGGTACCTCCCTGCTAAACTTATAGCAAGGTACACATCAGGTCTGGTACACAGCATTGCATACATGATAGAGCCTATGGCTGAAGCATAGGGAACATCTTTCATTTTCTCTCTATCTTCTGCAGTGGTCGGGCATTGAGTCTGACTCAATTTCACACCTTGTAACACAGGCAAGAACCCTTTCTTTGCTTGATCCATTTTGAACTTCTTCAAAATCTTGTCAAGGTATGTGCTTTGTGAAAGTCCAATTAAGCGTCTTGATCTATCTCTATAGATCTTTATGCCTAATATGTAAGCAGCTTCACCGAGGTCTTTCATTGAAAAACACTTATTCAAGTATCCCTTTATGCTATCCAGAAATTCTATATCATTTCCAATCAGCAATATGTTATCTACATATAATTTCAGAAATCCTACAGAGCTCCCACTCACTTTCTTGTAAATACAGGCTTCTCCGAAAGTTTGTATAAAACCAAATGCTTTGATCACACTATCAAAGCGTTTATTCCAACTCCGAGAGGCTTGCACCAGTCCATAAATGGATCGCTGGAGCTTGCACACTTTGTTAGCTCCCTTTGGATCGACGAAACCTCCCGGTTGCATCATATACAACTCTTCTTCCAGAAATCCATTCAGGAATGCAGTTTTGACATCCATCTGCCAAATTTCATAATCATAAAATGCGGCAATTGCTAACATGATTCGGACAGACTTAAGCATCGCTACGGGTGAGAAGGTCTCATCATAGTCAACCCCTTGAACTTGTCGAAAACCTTTTGCGACAAGTCAAGCTTTGTAGACAGTAACATTACCATCAGCGTCTGTATTCTTCTTGAAGATCCATTTATTCTCAATTGCTTGCCGATCATCGGGCAAGTCAACCAAAGTCCATACTTTGTTCTCATACATGGATCCCATCTCAGAATTCATGGCTTCAAGCCATTTTGCGGAATCTGGGCTCACCATCGCTTCTTCATAGTTCATAGGTTCATCATGATCTAGCAGCATGATTTCCAGGACAGGATTACCGTACCACTCTGGTGCGGATCTTGCTCTGGTTGATCTACGAGGTTCAGTAGTATCTTGTCTTGAAGTTTCATGATCATCATCATTAGGTTCCTCACTAATTGGTATAGGTGTCGCAGAAACAGTTTTCTGTGATGTTCTACTTTCCAAAAAGGGAGCAGGTACAGTTACCTCGTCAAGTTCTACTTTTCTCCCACTCACTTCTTTCGAGAAACTATTTCTCTAGAAAGGATCCATTCTTAGCAACAAATGTCTTGCCTTCGGATCTGTGATAGAAGGTGTACCCAACAGTCTCCTTTGGGTATCCTATGAAGACACATTTCTCCGATTTGGGTTCGAGCTTATTAGGTTGAAGCTTTTTCACATAAGCATCGCAGCCCCAAACTTTAAGAAATGACAACTTTGGTTTCTTGCCAAACCATAGTTCATAAGGCGTCGTCTCAATGGATTTTGATGGTGCCCTATTTAACGTGAATGCGGCCGTCTCTAAAGCATAACCCCAAAATGATAGCGGTAAATCAGTAAGAGACATCATGGATCGCACCATATCTAGTAAAGTACGATTAGGACGTTCGGACACACCATTACGCTGTGGTGTTCCGGGTGGCGTGAGTTGCGAAACTATTCCACAATTTTTCAAATGTACACCAAACTCGTAACTCAAATATTCTCCTCCACGATCAGATCGTAGAAACTTTATTTTCTTGTTACGATGATTTTCAACTTCACTCTGAAATTCTTTGAACTTTTCAAATGTTTCAGACTGATGTTTCATTAAGTAGATATACCCATATCTGCTTAAGTCATCTGTGAAGGTGAGAAAATAATGATATCCGCCACGAGCCTCAATATTCATCGGACCACATACATCGGTATGTATGATTTCCAACAAATCTGTGGCTCTCTCCATAGTACTGGAGAACGGTGTTTTAGTCATCTTGCCCATGAGGCACGGTTCGCAAGTACCAAGTGATTCATAATCAAGTGGTTCCAAATGTCCATCAGTATGGAGTTTCTTCATGCGTTTTATACCGATATGACCTAAACGGCAGTGCCACAAATAAGTTGCACTATCATTATCAACTCTACATCTTTTGGTTTCAACATATGAATATGTGTATCACTACTATCGAGATTCATCAAAAATAGACCATTCTTCAAGGGTACATGACCATAAAAGATATTACTCATATAAATAGAACAACCATTATTCTCTGATTTAAATGAATAACCTTCTCGCATCAAACAAGATCTAGATATAATGTTCATGCTCAACGCTGGCACCAAATAACAATTATTTAGGTCTAATATTAATCCCGAAGGTAGATGTAGAGGTAGCGTGCCGACCGCGATCACATCGACTTTGGAAACATTTCCCACGCGCATCGTCACCTCGTCCTTCGCTAGTGTTCGCTTAATCCGTAGTCCCTGTTTCGAGTTGCAAATATTAGCAACAGAACCAGTATCAAATACCCAGGTGCTACAATGAGCTCAAGTAAGGTACACATCAATAACATGTATATCACATATACCTTTGTTCACCTTGCCATCCTTCTTATCCGCCAAATACTTGGGGCAGTTCCGCTTCCAGTGACCAGTCTGCTTGCAGTAGAAGCACTCAGTTTCAGGCTTAGGTCCAGACTTGGGTTTCTTCTCTTGAGCAGCAACTTGCTTGCCGTTCTTCTTGAAATTCCCCTTCTTCTTCCCTTTGCCCTTTTGAAGGATATATGCCCTAGAGGCAATAATAAAGTTATTATTTATTTCCTTATTTCATGATAAATGTTTATTATTCATGCTAGAATTGTATTAACGGGAAACATAATACATGTGTGAATACATAGACAAACAGAGTGTCACTAGTATGCCTCTACTTGACTAGCTCGTTAATCAAAGATGGTTATGTTTCCTAACCATGGACAAAGAGTTGTTATTTGATTAACGGGATCACATCATTAGTTGAATGATCTGATTGACATGACCCATTCCATTAGCTTAGCACCCGATCATCTAGTATGTTGCTATTGCTTTCTTCATGACATATACGTGTTCCTATGACTATGAGATTATGCAACTCCCGTTTGCCGGAGAAACACTTTGTGTGCTACCAAACGTCACAACGTAACTGGGTGATTATAAAGGAGCTCTACAGGTGTCTCCAAAGGTACATGTTGGGTTGGCGTATTTCGAGATTAGGATTTGTCACTCCGATCGTCGGAGAGGTATCTCTGGGCCTCTCGGTAATGCACATCACTTAAGCCTTGCAAGCATTGCAACTAATGAGTTAGTTGCGGGATGATGTATTACGGAACGAGTAAAGAGACTTGCCGGTGACGAGATTGAACTAGGCATTGGATACCGACGATCGAATCTCGGGCAAGTAACATACCGATGACAAAGGGAACAACGTATGTTGTTTTCCGGTCTGACCGATAAAGATCTTCATAGAATATGTAGGAGCCAATATGGGCATCCAGGTCCCGCTATTGGTTATTGACCAGAGACGTGTCTCGGTCATGTCTATATTGTTCTCGAACCCGTAGGGTCCGCACGCTTAAGGTTTCGATGACAGTTATATTATGAGTTTATGAGTTTTGATGTACCGAAGGAGTTCGGAGTCCTGGATGAGATCAGGGACATGACGAGGAGTGTCGAAATGGTTGAGACGTAAAGATCGATATATTGGGCGACTATATTCGGACATCGGAAAGGTTCCGAGTGATTCGGGTATTTTTCGGAGTACCGGAGAGTTACGGGAATTCGCCGGGAGAAGTATTGGGCCTTGATGGGCTTTAGTGGGAAGAGGAGAAAGGGCCTGCTGCGCCCCCTCCCATCTAGTCCGAATTGGACTAGGGAAAAGGGGGCCAGCCACCTTTCCTTCTCCCCCACTTCCTTCTCCCTTCCTCCCCTCTTGGTGGACTCCTACTAGGACTTGGAGTCCTAGTAGGACTCCACATCCTGGCCGCACCTAGCCTTGGCCGGCCTCCTCCTCCTCCATCCTTTATATACAGGGGCAGGGGGCACCCCATAGACACACAAGTTGATCCACGTGATCTTATTCTTAGCCGTGTGCGGCGCCCCCTGCCACCAGAGTCCTCGATAATATTGTAGCGGTGCTTAGGCGAAGCCCTGCGACAGTAGTACATCAAGATCGTCACCACGCCATCGTGCTGACGGAACTCTTCCCCGACACTTTACTGGATTGGAGTCCGGGGATCGTCATCGAGCTGAACATGTGCTAAAACTCGGAGGTGCCGTAGTTTCGGTGCTTGATCGGTCGGGCCGTGAAGACGTACGACTACATCAACCGCGTTGTCATAACGCTTCCGCTGTCGATCTACAAGGGTACGTAGATCACACTCTCCCCTCTCATTGCTATGCATCACCATGATCTTGCGTGTGCGTAGAATTTTTTTGAAATTACTACGTTCCCCAACACCTTTTTCTTGAAACTAGTGGTCTTGTTGACCATCAACAGTTGATGCTCCTTTTTGATTTCTACCTCCGCAGCTTTCAGCATTGCGAAGAGCTCGGAAATAGTCTTGTTCATCCCTTGCATATTATAGTTCATCACGAATTGCGATGTAATGCTTTACTTTATCACTAAGCGGTAGCGATAGTCATGGAAGCATAAGATTGGCGAGACGACAACGATGCTACGATGGAGATCAACGTGTCGCGCCGGTGACGATGGTGATCATGACGGTGCTTCGGAGATGGAGATCACAGGCACAAGATGATGATGGCCATATCATATCACTTATATTGATTGCATGTGATGTTTATCTTTTATGCATCTTATCTTGCTTTGATTGACGGTAGCATTATAAGATGATCTCTCACTAATTATCAAGAAGTGTTCTCCCTGAGTATGCACCGTTGCGAAAGTTCTTCGTGCTGAGACACCACGTGATGATCGGGTGTGATAGGCTCTACGTTCAAATACAATGGGTGCAAAACAGTTGCACACGCGGAATACTCAGGTTATACTTGACGAGCCAAGCATATACAGATATGGCCTCGGAACACGGAGACCGAAAGGTCGAGCGTGAATCATATAGTAGATATGATCAACATAGTGATGTTCACCATTGAAACTACTCCATCTCACGTGATGATTAGACATGGTTTAGTTGATTTGGATCATGTGATCACTTAGAGGATTAGAGGGATGCCTATCTAAGTGGGAGTTCTTAAGTAATATGATTAAATTGAACTTAAATTTATCATGAACTTAGTCCTGATAGTATTTTGCAAATTATGTTGTAGATCAATAGCTCACGTTGTTGCTTCCCTGTGTTTATTTTGATATGTTCTTAGTGAAAATTGTGTTGAAAGATGTTAGTAGCAATGATGCGGATTGGATCCGTGATCTAAGGTTTATCCTTATTGCTGCACAGAGGAATTATGTCCTTGATGCACTGCTAGGTGACAGACCTATTGCAGAAGCAGATGCTGACGTTATGAACGTTTGGCTAGCTAAATATGATGACTACTTGATAGTTTAGTGCACCATGCTTAACGGCTTAGAATCGGGACTTCAAAGACGTTTTGAACGTCATGGACCATATGAGATGTTCCAGGAGTTGAAGTTAATATTTCAAGCAAATACCCGAGTTGAGAGATATGAAGTCTCCAACAAGTTCTATAGCTAAAAGATGGAGGAGAATTGCTCAACTAGTGAGCATGTGCTCAGATTGTCTGGGTACTACAATCGCTCGAATCAAGTGGGAGTTAATCTTCTAGATAAGATAGTGATTGACAGAATTCTCTAGTCACCATCACCAAGTTAGTAGAACTTCGTGATGAACTATAGTATGCAAGGGATGACAAAAACGAATCCCGAGCTTTTCATGATGATGAAATCAATGAAGGTAGAAATCAAGAAAGAGCATCAAGTGTTGATGGTTGACAAGATCACTAGTTTCAAGAAAAGGGCAAAGGGAAAAAGGGGAACTTCAAGAAAAACAGCAAGCAAGTTGCTGCTCATGTGAAGAAGCCCAAGTCTGGTCCTAAGCCTGAGACTAAAGTGCTTCTACTGCAAAGGGACTGGGTAGTTGAAGCGGAACTACCCCAAGTGATTGGCGGATAAGAAGGATGGCAAAGTGAACAAAAGTATATTTGATATACATGTTATTGATGTGTACTTTACTAGTGTTTATAGCAACCCCTCAGTATTTGATACTGGATCAGTTGCTAAGAGTAGTAACTCGAAACAGGAGTTGCAGAATAAACAGAGACTAGTTAAGGGTGAAGTGACGATGTGTGTTGGAAGTAGTTCCAAGATTGATATGATCATCATCGCACACTCCCCTATACTTTCGGGATTAGTGTTGAACCTAAATAAGTGTTATTTGGTTTTGCGTTGAGCATGAATATGATTTGATCATGTTTATTGCAATACGCTTATTCATTAAAGTCAGAGAATAATTGTTGTTCTGTTTACATGAATAAAACCTTCGATGGTCATACACCCAATGAAACAAGTTCGTTGGATCTCGATCGTAGTAATACACATATTCATAATATTGAAACCAAAAGATGAAAAGTTAATAATGATAGTGCAACTTATTTGTGGCACTGCAGTTTAAGTCATATTGGTGCAAAGCGCATGAAGAAACTCCATGCTGATGGGCTTTTGGAATCACTTGATGCTTGCGAACCATGCCTTATGGGCAAGATGACTAAAACGCCGTTCTCCGGAACAATGAAGCAAGCAACAGATTTGTTGGAAATCATACATACTGATGTATGTGGTCCGATGAATATTAAGGCTTGCAGCAGGTATCATTATTTTCTGACCTTCACAGATGATTTGAGCAGATATGGGGATATCTACTTGATGAAACATAAGTCTGAAACATTTGAACAGTTCAAAGAATTTCAGAGTGAAGTGGAAAATCATCGTGACAAGAAAATAAAAGTTTCTACGATATAATCTCAGAGGTAAAATATTTGAGTTACGAGTTTGGCCTTCAATTAAAACAATGTGAAATAGTTTCACTACTCACGCCACCTGGAACACCATAGTGTAATGGTGTGTCCGAACGTCATAACCGTACTTTATTAGATATAGTGCGATCTATGATGTCTCTTACCGATCTACCACTATCGTTTTGGGGTTATGCATTAGAGACAGCTGCATTCACGTTAAATAGGGCACCATCTAAATCCGTTGAGACGACACCGTGTGAACTCTGGTTTGGCAAGAAACCTAAGCTGTCGTTTCTTAAAAAGTTTGAGGTTTCAATGCTTATGTGAAAAAGTTTCAACCTAATAAGCTCAAACCCAAATCGGACAAGTGCGTCTTCATAGGATACCCAAAGGAAACTGTTGGGTACACCTTCTATCACAGATCCGAAGGCAAGACATTCGTAGCTAAGAATGGATCCTTTCCAGAGAAGGAGTTTCTCTCGAAAGAAGTGAGTGGGAGGAAAGTAGAAAACTTGATAAGGTAATTGTACCTTCTCCCTTATTGGAAAGTAGTTCATCACAAAAATCTGTTCTTGTGACTACTACACCAATTAGTGAGGAAGCTAATGATGATGATCATGTAACTTCAGATCAAGTTACTACCGAATCTTGTAGGTAAACCAGAGTGAGATCCGCACCAGAGTGGTACGGTAATCCCGTTCTGGAAGTCATGTTACTAGACCACGACGAACTTGCGAACTATGAGGAAGCGATGGTGAGCCCAGATTCCGTGAAATGGTTTGAGGCCATGAAATCTGAGATATGATCCATGTATGAGAACAAAGTTTAGACTTTGGTTGACTTGCCCGATGATCAGCAAGCAATTGAGAATAAATGGATCTTCAAGAGGAAGACGGACGCTGATAGTAGTGTTACTATGTACAAAGCTAGAATTGTCGCAAAAGGTTTTCGACAAGTTCAAGGTGTTGACTACGATGAGAGTTTCTCACTCGTATCTATGCTAGAGTCTGTCCGAATCATGTTAGTAATTGCTGCATTGTATGAAATCTGGCAAATGGATAAACAAAACTGCATTCCTTAATGGATTTATTAAAGAAGAGTTGTATATGATGCAACCAGAAGGTTTTGTCAATCCGAAAGGTGCTAACAAAATGTGCAAGCTCCAGCGATCCATCTGTGGACTGGTGCAAGCATCTCGGAGTTGGAATATACACTTTGATGAGTTGATCAAAGCATATAGTTTTATACAGACTTGCGGTGAAGCCTGTATTTACAAGAAAGTGAGTGGGAGCACTACAACATTTCTGATAAGTATATGTGAATGACATATTGTTGATCGGAAATAATGTAGAATTATTTTGTAAAGCATAAAGGAGTGTTTGAAAGGAGTTTTTCAAAGAAAGACTTCGGTGAAGCTGCTTACATATTGAGCTTCAAGATCTATAGAGATAGATCAAGACGCTTGATAAGATTTTTTCAATGAGTACATACCTTGACAAGATTTTGAAGTAGTTCAAAATGGAGCAGTCAAAGAAAGAGTTCTTGCCTGTATTACAAGGTGTGAAGTTGAGTAAGACTCAAAGCCCGACCACGGCAGAAGATAGAAAGAGAATGAAAGTCATTCCCTATGCCTCAGTCATAGGTTCTATAAAGTATGCCATGCTATGCACCAGATCTATTGTATACCCTACACTGATTTTGGCAAGGGAGTACAATAATGATCTAGGAGTAGATCACTGGACAGCGGTCAAAATTATCCTTAGTAGAATAAGGATATGTTTCTCGATTATGGAAGTGAAAAAAAGGGGGTTCGTCGTAAAGGGTTACGCCGATGCAAGTTTTGACACTAATCTAGATGACTCTAAGTCACGGTCTAGATACATATTGAAAGTGGGAGCAATTAGCTAGAGTAGCTCCATGCAGAGCATTGTTGACATAGAAATTTGCAAAATACATGCGGATCTGAATGTGGCAGACCCGTTGACTAAGATTCTCTCACAAGCAAAACATGATCACACCTTAGTACTCTTTGGGTGTTAATCACATAGCGATGTGAACTAGATTACTGAATCCAGTAAACCCTTTGGGTGTTGGTCACATGGCGATGTGAACTATGGGTGTTAATCACATGGTGATGTGAACTATTGCTGTTAAATCACATGACGATGTGAACTAGATTATTGACTCTAGTGCAAGTGGGAGACTGAAGGAAATATGCCCTAGAGGCAATAATAAAGTTATTATTTATTTCCTTATTTCATGATAAATGTTTATTATTCATGCTAGAATTGTATTAACCGGAAACATAATACATGTGTGAATACATAGACAAACAGAGTGTCACTAGTATGCCTCTACTTGACTAGCTCGTTAATCAAAGATGGTTATGTTTCCTAACCATGGACAAAGAGTTGTTAATTGATTAACGGGATCACATCATTAGTTGAATGATCTGATTGACATGACCCATTCCATTATCTTAGCACCCGATCATTTAGTATGTTGCTATTGCTTTCTTCATGACTTATACATGTTCCTATGACTATGAGATTATGCAACTCCTGTTTGCCGGAGGAACACTTTGTGTGCTACCAAACGTCACAACGTAACTGGGTGATTATAAAGGAGCTCTACAGGTGTCTCCAAAGGTACATGTTGGGTTGGCATATTTCGAGATTAGGATTTGTCACTCCGATCGTAGGAGAGGTATCTCTGGGCCCTCTCGGTAATGCACATCACTTAAGCCTTGCAAGCATTGCAACTAATGAGTTAGTTGTGGGATGATGTATTACGGAACGAGTAAAGAGACTTGCCAGTGACGAGATTGAACTAGGTATTGGATACCGACGATCGAATCTCAGGCAAGTAACATACCGATGACAAAGGGAACAACATATGTTGTTATGCGGTCTGACCGATAAAGATCTTCATAGAATATGTAGGAGCCAATATGGGCATCCAGGTCCCGCTATTGGTTATTGACCAGAGACGTGTCTCGGTCATGTCTATATTGTTCTCGAACCCGTAGGGTCGGCACGCTTAAGGTTTCGATGACAGTTATATTATGAGTTTATGAGTTTTGATGTACCGAAGGAGTTCGGAGTCCCGGATGAGATCGGGGACATGACGAGGAGTCTCAAAATGGTTGAGACGTAAAGATCGATATATTGAACGACTATATTCGGACATCGGAAAGGTTCCGAGTGATCCGGGTATTTTTCGGAGTACCGGAGAGTTACGGGAATTCGCCGGGAGAAGTATTGGGCCTTGATGGGCTTTAGTGGGAAGAGGAGAAAGGGCCTGCTGCGCCCCCCTCCCCTCTAGTCCGAATTGGACTATGAAAAGGGGGCCGGCCAGCTTTCCTTCTCCTCCACTTCCTTCTCCCTTCCTCCCCTCTTGGTGGACTCCTACTAGGACTTGGAGTCCTAGTAGGACTCCACATCCTGGCCGCACCTAGCCTTGGCCGGCCTCCTCCTCCTCCATCCTTTATATACAGGGGCAGGGGGCACCCCATAGACACACAAGTTGATCCACGTGATCTTATTCTTAGCCGTGTGCGGCGCCCCCTGCCACCATAGTCCTCGATAATATTGTAGCGGTGCTTAGGCGAAGCCCTGCGACAGTAGTAAATCAAGATCGTCACCACGCCGTCGTGCTGACGGAACTCTTCCGCGACACTTTGCTGGATCGGAGTCCGGGGATCGTCATCGAGCTGAACGTGTGCTAAAACTCGGAGGTGCCATAGTTTCGGTGCTTGATCGGTCGGGCCGCGAAGACGTACGACTACATCAACCGCGTTGTCATAACGCTTCCGCTGTCGATCTACAAGGGTACATAGATCACACTCTCCCCTCTCGTTGCTATGCATCACCATGATCTTGCGTGTGCGTAGGAAAATTTTGAAATTACTACGTTCCCCAACACCTCTTTCTTGAAACTAGTGGTCTTGTTGACCATCAACACTTGATGCTCCTTTTTGATTTCTAGCTCCGCAGCTTTCAGCATTGCGAAGAGCTCGGGAATAGTCTTGTTCATCCCTTGCATATTATAGTTCTTCACGAAGCTCTTGTAGCTTGGTGGCAGTGATTGGAGAATTCTGTC
Organism: Triticum monococcum; assembly: GCA_034509565.1. Taxonomy (NCBI): domain Eukaryota; kingdom Viridiplantae; phylum Streptophyta; class Magnoliopsida; order Poales; family Poaceae; genus Triticum; species Triticum monococcum. Next base: position 739,146,034 of record CM067847.1, on the reverse strand, counting down.
AATGACGCAATCATCTGGAAGATTAACTCCCATCTGAATCAAGTGATTACTATACCCAGACATTTTGAGTATATGCTCACTGACAGAACTGTTCTCCTCCATCTTGCAGCTATAGAACTTATTGGAGACTTCATATCTCTCAATCCGGGCATTTGCTTGAAATATTAACTTCAACTCCTGGAAAATCTCATATGCTCCATGACGTTCAAAACGTCGTTGAAGTCCCGATTCTAAGCCGTAAAACATGGAACATTGAACTATCGAGTAGTCACCAGCTTTGCTCTGCCAGACATTCATAACATCTGGTGTTGCTCCAGCAGCAGGCCTGGCACCCAGCGGTGCTTCCAGGATGTAATTCTTCTGAGCAGCAATGAGGATTATCCTCAAGTTACGGACCCAGTCCGTGTAATTGCTACCATCATCTTTCAACTTCGCTTTCTCAAGGAACGCATGAAAATTCAACGGAACAACAGCACGAGCCATCTATCTACAATCAACATAAACAAGCAAGATACTATCAGGTACTAAGTTCATGATAAGTGTAAGTTCAATTAATCAAATTACTTAAGAACTCCCACTTAGATAGACATCCCTCTAATCCTCTAAGTGATCACGTGATCCAAATCAACTAAACCATAACCGATCATCACATGAGATGGAGTAGTTTTCAATGGTGAACATCGCTATGTTGATCATATCTACTATATGATTCACGCTCGACCTTTTGGTCTCCGTGTTCCGAGGCCATATCTGCATATGCTAGGCTCGTCAAGTTTTACCTGAGTATTCCGCATGTGCAAAAACTGGCTTGCACCCGTTGTAGATGGACGTAGAGCTTATCACACCCGATCATCACGTGGTGTCTGGGCATGACGAACTTTGGCAACGGTGTATACTCAGGGAGAACACTTCTTGATAATTTAGTGAGAGATCATCTTATAATGCTACCATCAATCAAAGCAAGATAAGATGCATAAAAAGATAAACATCACATGCAATCAATATAAGTGATATGATATGGCCATCATCATCTTGTGCTTGTGATCTCCATCTCCGAAGCACCGTCATGATCACCATCGTCACCGGCGCGACACCTTGATCTCCATCGTAGCATCGTTGTCGTCTCGCCAATCTTATGCTTCCACGACTATCGCTACCGCTTAGTGATAAAGTAAAGCATTACATCGCGATTGCATTGCATACAATAAAGCGACAACCATATGGCTCCTGCCAGTTGCCGATAACTCGGTTACAAAACATGATCATCTCATACAATAAAATTTAGCATAATGTCTTGGCCATATCACATCACAACATGCCCTGCAAAACAAGTTAGACATCCTCTACTTTGTTGTTGAAAGTTTTACGTGGCTGCTACGGGCTTAAGTAAGAACCAATCTCACCTACGCATCAAAACCACAACGATAGTTTGTCAAATAGACTCCGTTTTAACCTTCGCAAGGACCGGGCGTAGCCACACTTGGTTCAACTAAAGTTGGAGAAACAGTCACCCGCAAGCCACCTTTGTGCAAAGCACGTTGGGAGAACCGGTCTCGCGTAAGCGTACGCGTAATGTCGGTCCGGGCCGCTTCATCCAACAATACCGCCGAACCAAAGTATGACATGCTGGTAGGCAGTATGACTTATATCGCCCACAACTCACTTGGTGATGCACAACAACGAGAGGGGAGAGTGTTGTCTACGTACCCACGCAGACCGATTGCCGAAGCGTTGACACAACGTAGAGGAAGTAGTCGTACGTCTTCCCGATCCGACCGATCCAAGCACCGTTACTCCGGCACCTCCGAGTTCTTAGCACACGTACAGCTCGATGACGCTCCCCGGGCTCCGATCCAGCAAAGCTTCGGGGATGATTTCCGTCAGCACAACGGCATGGTGACGATGATGATGTTCTACCGACGCAGGGCTTCGCCTAAGCACTACAACGATATGATCGATGTGGAATATGGTGGCAGGGGGCACCGCACACGGCTAAGGAACGATCACGTGGATCAACTTGTGTGTTCTAGGGTGCCCCCTGCCCCCGTATATAAAGGAGCAAGGGGGAGGCCGGCCGTCCCTATGTGGCGCGCCAAGGGGAGGGGGAGTCCTCCTCCTAGTGGGAGTAGGACTCCCCTTTCCTAATCCAATTAGGAAACCTAAGGGGGAAGGAAAGAGAGGGAGAGGGAGAGGGAAAGAGGGGCCGCGCCCCCCTCCCTAGTCCAATTCGGACTCCCCTTGGGGGGGGGGGGCGCCTCCTAGGCCGCAGCCCTCTCTCTCCCCTAAGGCCCAATAAGGCCCATTACTTCCCTGGGGGGTTCCGGTAACCCCTCCAGCACTCCGGTTTTCTCTGAAATCATCCGGAACACTTCCAGTGTCCGAATATAGCCGTCCAATATATCAATCTTTATGTCTCGACCATTTCGAGACTCCTCGTCATGTCCGCGATCACATCCGGGACTCCGAACTAACTTCGGTACATCAAAATACATAAACTCATAATAACTGGTATCGTAACGTTAAGCGTGCGGACCCTACGGTTCGAGAACAATGTAGACATGACTGAGACAGATCTCCGGTCAATAACCAATAGCGGGACCTGGATGCCCATATTGGCTCCTACATATTCTACGGAGATCTTTATCGGTCAGACTGCATAACAACATACGTTGTTCCCTTTGTCATCGGTATGTTACTTGCCCGAGATTCGATCGTCGGTATCGAATACCTAGTTCAATCTCGTTACCGGCAAGTCTCTTTACTCGTTCTGTAATACATCATTCCGCAACTAACTCATTAGTTGCAATGCTTGCATGGCTTATTTGATGTGCATTACCGAGAGGGCCCAGAGATACCTCTCCGACAATCAGAGTGACAAATCCTAATCTCTAAATACGCCAACCCAACATCTACCTTTGGAGACACCTGTAGAGCTCCTTTATAATCACCCAGTTACGTTCTGACGTTTGGTAGCACACAAAGTGTTCCTCCGGTAAACGGGAGTTGCATAATCTCATAGTCATAGGAACATGTATAAGTCATGAAGAAAGCAATAGCAACATACTAAACAATCGGGTGCTAAGCTAATGAAATGGGTCATGTCAATCAGATCATTCAACTAATGATGTGACCTCGTTAATCAAATAACAACACCTTGTTCATGGTTAGGAAACAAAACCATCTTTGATTAACGAGCTAGTCAAGTAGAGGCATACTAGTGACAATAAGTTTGTCTATGTATTCACACATGTATTATGTTTCCGGTTAATACAATTCTAGCATGAATAATAAACATTTATCATGATATAAGGCAATAAATAATAACTTTATTATTTCCTCTAGGGAATATTTCCTTCAGGGAGTAGGCGCACGGCCCACCCTGGCTGCCCTTCTCTCTCTCCACTAAGGCCCATACGGCCCATTACTTCTCCCGGGGGGTTCCGGTAACCCTCCGGCACTCTGGTTTTCTCCGAAATCATCCGGAACACTTCCGGTGTCCGAATATAGCCATCCAATATATCAATCTTTATGTCTCGACCATTTAGAGACTCCTCGTTATGTCCGTGATCACATCTGGGACTCCGAACTAACTTCGGTACATCAAAAACTCATAAACTCATATAACTGTCATCGAAACCTTAAGCGTGCGGAACCTACGGGTTCGAGAACAATGTAGACATGGCCGAGACATGTCTCCGGTCAATAACCAATAGAGGAACCTGGATGCTCATATTGGCTCCCACATATTCTACGAAGATCTTTATCGGTCAGACCGAATAACAACATATGTTGTTCCCCTTGTCATCGGTATGTTACTTGCCCGAGATTCGATCGTCGGTATCTCAAGACCTAGTCCAATCTCGTTACCGGCATGTCTCTTTACTCGTTTCGTAATACATCATCTCGCAACTAACTCATTAGTTGTAATGCTTGCAAGGCTTATGTGATGTGCATTACCGAGAGGGCCCAGAGATACCTCTCCGACAATCGGAGTGACAAATCCTAATCCCGAAATACGCCAACCCAACATTTACCTTTGGAGACACGTGTAGAGCTCCTTTATAATCACCCAGTTATGTTGTGACGTTTGGTAGCACACAAAGTGTTCCTCCGACAAACGGGAGTTGCATAATCTCATAGTCATAGGACATGTATAAGTCATGAGGAAAGCAATAGCAACATACTAAACGATCGGGTTCTAAGCTAATGGAATGGGTCATGTCAATCACATTATTCTCCTAATAATGTGATCCCGTTAATCAAATGACAACACATGTGTATGGTTAGGAAACATAACCATCTTTGATTAACGAGCTAGTCAAGTAGAGGCATACTAGTGACATTTAGTTTGTCTATGTATTCACACAAGTATTATGTTTCCGGATAATACAATTCTAGCATGAATAATAAACATTTATTATGATATAAGGAAATAAAATAATAACATTATTATTGCCTCTAGGGCATATTTCCTTCAAAAACGTCCAGAACAGAACCTAGATCGGGAGTTCCGCCGCCAGAAGCCTCCGTAGCCACCGAAAGCCAATCTAGACCCATTTCGGCACCCTGCCGGAGGGGGTATTCCTTCTCCGGTGGCCATCTTCATCATCTCGGTGCTCTCCATGACGAGGAGGGAGTAGTTCTCCCTCGGGGCTGAGGGTATGTACCAGTAGCTATGTGTTTGATCTCTCTCTCATGTTCTTGATTTGGCACGATCTTGATGTATCGCGAGCTTTGCTATTATAGTTGGATCTTATGTTTCTCCTCCCCCTCTTCTCTCTTGTAATGAATGGAGTTTCCCCTTTGAAGTAATCTTATCGGATTGAGTCTTTAAAGATTTGAGAACACTTGATGTATGTCTTGCCGTGGATACCTGTGGTGACAATGGAATATCACGTGATTCACTTGATGTATGTTTTGGTGACCAACTTGTGGGTTCCGCCCATGAACCTATGCATAGGGGTTGGCACACGTTTTCGTCGTGATTCTCCGATAGAACTTTTGGGCACTCTTTGAGGTCCTTTGTGTTGGTTGAATAGATGAATCTGAGATTGTGTGATGCATATCATATAATCATACCCACGGATACTTGAGGTGACATTGGAGTATCTAGGTGACATTAGGGTTTTGGTTGATTTGTGTCTTAAGGTGTTATTCTAGTACGAACTCTAGGGCTGTTTGTGACACTTATATGAATAGCCCAACGGATTGATTGGAAAGAATAACTTTGAGGTGGTTTCGTACCCTACCATAATCTCTTCATTCGTTCTCCGCTATTAGTGACTTTGGAGTGACTCTTTGTTGCATGTTGAGGGATAGTTTTATGATCCAATTATGTTAGTATTGTTGAGAGGACTTACACTAGTGAAAGTATGAGCCCTAGGCCTTGTTTCAACACATTGCAATACCGTTTACGCTCACTTTTATCATTAGTTACCTTGCTGTTTTTATTATTTCAGATTACAAATACCTTTATCTACTATCCATATACCACTTGTTTCACCATCTCTTCGCCGAACTAGTGCACCTATACAATTTACCATTGTATTGGGTGTGTTGGGGACACAAGAGACTCTTTGTTATTTGGTTGCAGGGTTGCTTGAGAGAGACCATCTTCATCCTACGCCTCCTACGGATTGATAAACCTTAGGTCATCCACTTGAGGGAAATTTGCTACTGTCCTACAAACCTCTGCACTTGGAGGCCCAACAACGTCTACAAGAAGGTTGTGTAGTAGACATCAGTATGCTTGAAGTATTATTATTTTTATGTCAATATTAAACTTTTGTGTTGAATCTGTCGGATCTGAATATTCATACCAAAATTAAGAAGAATTACATTAAAATTATGCCAAGTAGCACTCCGCATGAAAAATTCTGTTTTTATCATTTACCTACTCGAGGACGAGCAGGAATTAAGCTTGGGGATGCTTGTTACATCTCCAACGTATCTATAATTTTTGATTGCTCTTTGCTATATTATCTACTGTTTTGGACATTATTGGGCTTTATTATCCACTTTTATATTATTTTTGGGCTTTATTTTTGATTGCTCTTTGCTTTATTTTTGGGCTTTGTTACATCTCCAACGTACCTATTAACTGAAGGCCCAACCCAAAATTGCTGTTTTTTGTGTGCCTATTTTAGGGTTTCAAAGAAAAGGAATATCAAATGGAGTCCAAACAGAATGAAACCTCCGGGAACGTGATTTTCTCAACAAATATGATCTGGGAGACTTGGACCCTACGTCAAGAAAAGAAACAGGAGGCCACGAGGTAGGGGGCGCGCCCTCCACCCTCGTGGGCCCCCTGTTGCTCCACCGACGTACTCCTTCCTCCTATATTTATCCACGTACCCCCAAACGATCAGATACGGAGCCAAAACCCTAATTCCACCGCCGTAACTTTCTGTATCCATTAGATCCCATCTTGGGGCCTGTTCCGGAGCTCCGCCGAAGGGGGCATCAATCACGGAGGGCTTGTACATCAACACCATAGCCTCTCCGATGAAGTTCGAGTAGTTTACCTTAGACCTAAGGGTCCATAGTTAGTAGCTAGATGGCTTCTTCTCTCTTTTTGGATCACAATACAATGTTCTCCACCTCTCTTGTGGAGAACTATTCGATGTAATCTTCTTTTTGCGGTGTGTTGGTTGAGACCGATGAATTGTGGTTTTATGATCAAGTCTATCTATGAATAATATTTGAATCTTCTCTGAATTTTTTTATGTATGATTGGTTATCTTTGCAAGTCTTTGAATTATGAGTTTGGTTTGGCCTACTAGATTTCGAGATTAGGATTTGTCACTCCGATTGTCGGAGAGGTATCTCTGGGTCCTCTCGGTAATGCACATCACCTAAGCCTTGCAAGCAATGCAACTAATGAGTTAGTTGTGAGATGATGTATTACAAAACGAGTAAAGAGACTTTCCGGCAACGAGATTGAACTAGGTATTGAGATACCGACGATCGAATCTCGGGCAAGCAACATACCAATGACAAAGGGAACAACGTATGTTGTTATGCGGTCTGACCGATAAAAGATCTTCGTAGAATATGTGGGAGCCAATATGAGCATCCAGGTTCCGCTATTGGTTATTGACCGGAGACGTGTCTCGGTCATGTCTACATTTTTCTCGAACCCGTAGGGTCCGCACGCTTAAGGTTTCGATGACAGTTATATTATGAGTTTATTAGTTTTGATGTACCGAAGTTAGTTCGAAGTCCCAGATGTGATCACGGACATAACGAGGAGTCTCGAAATGGTCGAGACATAAAGATTGATATATTGTACGGCTATATTCGGACACCGGAAGTGTTCCGAGGAAGTTTCGGATAAAACCGGAGTACCGGGGGGTTACCGGAACCCTCCCGGGGGGTTAATGGGCCTCATGGGCCTAAAGTGGAGAAGAGGAGGGGCGGCCAGGGCAGGCCGCGTGCCCCCTCTCCCCCTAGTCTGAATTGGAGAAGGAGGGAGGGGCGGCGCCCTCCCTTTCCTTCCTATCCTCTCTCCCTTCCTTCCCCCTCTCCTACTTGGATAAGGAAAAGGAGGGAGTCCTACTCCCGGTAGGAGTAGGACTCCTCCCTGGCGTGCCTCATCATGGCCGGCTGCCCCTCCCCCTTGCTCCTTTATATACGGGGGCAGGGGGCACCTCTAGACACAACAATTGATCCTTGAGATCTCTTAGCCGTGTGCGGTGCCCCCCTCCACCATAATCCTCGATAATATTGTAGCGGTGCTTAGGCGAAGCCCTGCGACGGTAGAACATCAAGATCGTCACCACGCCATTGTGCTGACGGAACTCTTCCCCGACACTTTGCTGGATCAGAGTCCGGGGATCGTCATCGAGCTGAACGTGTGCTAGAACTCGGAGGTGCCGTAGTTTCGGTGCTTGATCGGTCGGGCCGTGAAGACGTATGACTACATCAACTGCGTTGTTATAACGCTTCCGCTTTCGGTCTACGAGGGTACGTGGACAACACTCTCCCCTCTCGTTGTTATGCATCACCATGATCTTGAGTGTGCATAGGATTTTTTTTGAAATTACTACGTTCCCCAACAATATTATCTACTGTTTTGGACATTATTGGGCTTTATTATCCACTTTTATATTATTTTTGGGACTAAGCTATTAATCGGAGGCCCGGCACAGAATTGCTATTTTTGGGACTAAGCTATTAATTGAAGTCAGTATCCGGCTCCATCGCCATTGAGAGTGCGGCCTCCATGGCGGGGTCTATCCCCCCATCCTCGGATGGCGCAATTTGCTCGGATTGAGGGCCAGAGTAGTTGCAGGTGTGATCTCCCGAACACTGTCCGACGACAGAGTTACGTCATGCTCATCGTGATTGTGCAGCGCACCTGACATGGGCTCGAATCCGTCGAAGATCAAGTCTCCGCGGATGTCAGCAGTGTAGTTTAAGTTTCCGAACCTGACCTGATGGCTAGGGGCATAGCTCTCGATCTGCTCCAGATGGCCAAGCGAGTTGGCCCGCAGTGCGAAGCCACCGAATACGAAGATCTGCCCGGGGAGGAAAACCTCACCCTGGACTGCATCGTTACCGATGATCGAAGGAGCCTGCTACCTCTTGAGCACTGCGTTGGATTTCCCCGAAGAGGAGAGGATGATGCAGCAAACTAGCGTAAGTATTTCCCTCAGTTTTTGAGAACCAAGGTATCAATCCAGTAGGAGGCTACACGCGAGTCCCTCGTACCTACACAAAAACAATAGCTCAACACAACCAACACGCTTAGGGGTTGTCAATCCCTTCACGGTCACTTACGAAAGTGAGATCTGATAGAGATGATAAATAATATTTTTGGTATTTTTGGTATAGAGATGCAAAGTAAAAAGTAAAAGCAAAGCAATAATAAAGTGATGGAGATTGATATGATGAGAAAGAGACCCGGGGGCCATATGTTTCACTAGTGGCTTCTCTCAAGAGCATAAGTATTCTACGGTGGGTGAACAAATTACTGTTGAGCAATTGACAGAATTGAGCATAGTTATGAGAATATCTAGGTATGATCATGTATATAGGCATCACGTCCGAGACAAGTAGACCGACTCCTGCCTGCATCTACTACTATTACTCCACTCATCAATCGCTATCCAGCATGCATCTAGAGTATTAAGTTAAAAACAAAGTAACGCCTTAAGCAAGATGACATGATGTAGAGGGATAGTTTCATGCAATATGATAAAACCCCCATCTTGTTATCCTCGATGGCAACAATACAATGCGTGTCTTGCTGCCCCTTCTGTCACTGGGAAAGGACACCGCAAGATCGAACCCAAAGCTAAGCACTTCTCCCATGGCAAGAAAAACCAATCTAGTAGGCCATACCAAACTGATAATTTGAAGAGACTTGCAAAGATAACCAATCATACATAAAATAATTCAGAGAAGATTCAAATATTATTCATAGATAGACTTGATCATAAGGCCACAATTCATTGGTCTCAACAAACACACCACAAAAAGAAGATTACATCGAATAGATCTCCACAAGAGGGGGAGAACATTGTATTGAGATCCAAAAAGAGAGAAGAAGCCATCTAGCTACTAACTATGGACCCGTAGGTCTGAAGTAAACTACTCACACTTCATCGGAGGGGCTTGGATGATGATGTAGAAGCCCTCCGTGATCGATGCCCCCTCCGGCGGAGCTCCGAAACAGGCCCCAAGATGAGATCTCGTGGATACAGAAAGTTGCAGCGGTGGAATTAGGTTTTTGGCTCCGTCCCCGATCGTTTGGGGGTACGTAGGTATATATAGGAGGAAGAAGTACGTCGGTGGAGCTTCGAGGGGCCCACAAGACAGGGGGCACGCCCTAGGGGGGGGGGCGCCCTCCACCCTCGTGGCTTTCTTGACGGAGGGTCCAAGTCTCCTGGATCTTATCTGATGAGAAAATCACATTTCCGAAGGTTTCATTCCGTTTGGACTCCGTTTGATATTCTGTTTCTCCGAAACAATGAAATAGGCAAAAAACAACAATTCTGGGCTGGGCCTCCGGTTAATAGGTTAGTCCCAAAAATAATATAAAATTGGAAAATAAAGACCAATATAGTCCAAAACAATAGATAATATAGCATGGAGCAATCAAAAATTGTAGATACGTTGGAGACGTATCAAGCATCCCCAAGCTTAATTCCTGCTCGTCCTCGAGTAGGTAAATGATAAAAACAGAATTTTTGATGTGCAGTGCTACTTGGCATAAATTTTAATGTAATTCTTCTTAATTGTGGTATGAATATTCAGATCTGAAAGATTCAAGATAAAAGTTCATATTGACATAAAAATGATAATACTTCAAGCATACTAACTAAGCAATTATGTCTTCTCAAAATAACATGGCCAAAGAAAGTTCATCCCTACAAAATCATATAGTTTAGTCATGTTTCATTTTCGTCACACAAGAATGCTCTCATCATGCACAACCCTGATGACAAGCCAAGAAATTGTTTCATACTTTGGTAATCTCAAACCTATAAACTTTCGCGCAATATATGAGCGCGAACCATGGACATAGCACTATGGGTGGAATAGAATATAATGAGGGGGTTATGTGGAGAAGACAAAAAAAAGGAGAAAGTCTCACATCAACGAGGCTAATCAATGGGCTATGGAGATGCCCACCGATTGATGTTAATGCAAGGAGTCCATGCAACGGATGCACTAGAGCTATAAATGTATGGAAGCTCAACAAAAGAAACTAGTGGGTGTGCATCCAACTTGCTTGCTCATGAAGATCTAGGGCACTTGAAGAGGCCCATTGTTGGAATATACAAGCCAAGTTCTATAATGAAAAACTAGCAGGGTGAACCCGCGCATTTGCGCGGCTAGACTTTCCATAAAATGATCATTATGTGACACTTGATTTTGATATGGTCTCAGAGTAAACAATTTCGATGTGCCAGTGGTGCCGATGTGTTTTATCTGACGGTTGGTCATGCCGGTATGTGCTCATGTGTCAGATGCATGCCACTATATGTACCTGATTGATTGGTGCATACGTGTTTTCTTGTATGTACCTGTTTTTTTTCTATCAAGGGGACACGTACGTATATGGTTTCAACCGATGATGGCTGATGGACTTTGTTTTTCAAGAGAACATCCAATGATGGACTTGCTGCTAAATGTCAGGCAATGCATGCGTGGTCCGGAGAGGGGCACTCTTTTCCCTTTTCCTTTTATAAACAACCTTCGTTCTCTTATCCAGTCATGGTTTGGTAATTAAGGGCATGTACAATGGTTCTATCTTAAGAATGCCACGTAAGATAAATAATGAGGTGGAGGAGAGAGAAATCATAAAAGAAGGCTTGTCTTATCTTATTTAAAAGAAGACAAGAGATGATCTCTTAGCACAATTTGTCTCACCATGTTTTTAGGAACAACTAATTATTGAAGATAAGGCTAAGAGATGACCCATTATAAATATGTTTTTTTGTCATCTCTAATTTACATGCAAAACTTAAGATAGATTCCAACTATTGTAATTACCTTTGACCATTAGACAACAAAGCATATTTTGTTGAATAGTTAAAAAAGCATACTTTGTTGAAATTATATTTGTCTATGTTGACTCACACATTTTTGCGGGTAGAATTATTACATTTTATTCATGGCCTTTTGCATCTTGACATGATCGCTTGTACACAATATTGACCAGTTCCTTTCACATGGTTTTTCTTTGCATGAATTTAAAATATAGTATTTAAAAAGCATTTATAAAATACACTATTGTTTACTTGATTATTTAAATTTATACTATATATTAAACTCTATTATATGTTTCTCGATTTATGGACTATGCATAGATTTCATACAAATACTATTATCATTATTATTTATTCATAAATTCATACATCAACATTAGTAATCATTTACCACAAAAAATATTTTGTAGACCTTTTTTTATTTCCGAAGCTGATGAATTTTTTTTTGAAAGCCGAAGCTGATGAATTGGTTTAACGTTAAAGACCTATAACGTTGGAAGTGTTGCCTCATGCTTGGTGTGCTCTCTCGGCGGAAAGATGTCAGGTCCACCTATACGGACCTTTTCTTATTATTGTAATTAGAGACCAAACCGGATTTGCTTATGTACTCCCACGTGATGGTTCTATTCCCTATAGGTTTCCTTTTGTTACACGTTATTCTTCATGTTTTTTTATATGTAGTTGTCCGTGACATACTTTTCCATAGGAAGATTTACGTGACAAACTTCATTGGTGCAAAACAATGTGCGTACACAATATTTGTATGTAACATTTACATCTTTAAATCTCAGCCGTTTATAGCAGAAATCAATGATCTAGATAATTCAATATATGTGGATTAACGTGATGGCTTGTTTGCCTTTTGTCTTAAGTATGTAATAGATTCTCACTAGTATATGAAAGTGAGACTCTCTACTATGAAGATCATGGTGCTACTTTGAAGCACAAGTGTGGTAAAAGGATAGTAACATTGTCCCTTCTCTCTTTTTCTCTCATTTTTTGGGCCTTTTTTATGGCCTTTCTCTTTTTTTTGGGCCTTCTCTTTTTTATGGCCTTTCCTTTTTTTATCCCTCACTTGGGACAATGCTCTAATAATGATGATCATCACACTTCTATTTATTTACAACTCAATGATTACAACTCGATACTAGAACAAAGATGACTCTATATGAATGCCTCCGGCGGTGTACCGGGATATGCAATGAACCAAGAGTGACATGTATGAAAGAATTATGAACGGTGGCTTTGCCACAAATACTATGTCAACTAAATGATCATGCTAAGCAATATGACAATGATGAATGTGTCATGATGAACGAAATGATGGAAAGTTGCATGGCAATATATCTCGGAATGGCTATGGAAATGCCATAATAGGTAGGTATGGTGGCTGTTTTGAGGAAGATATAAGGAGGTTTATGTGTGAAAGAACGTATTATATCACGGGGTTTGGATGTACCGGCGAAGTTTGCGCCAACTCTCAATGTGAGAAAGGGCAATGCACGGTACCGAAGAGGCTAGTAAGGATGGAAGGGTGAGAGTGCGTATAATCCATGAACTCAACATTAGTCATAAAGAACTCACAGACTTATTGCAAAAATCTACAAGTCATCAAAAACCTCGGCACTATGCGCATACTCCTAGGGGGATGTGGTAGGAAAAGACCATCGCTCGTCCCCGACCGCCACTCATAAGGAAGACAATCAAATAAAACCTTCGGGAGTGTGATTTTTGGAACAAATGTGATCCAGAGGACTTGGAGTAGACGTCAAGCAACCAACAAGGTGGCCACGAGGCAGGGGGCATGCCTACCCCCTGGGCGCGCCCTCCCCCCTCGTGGCTCCACCAACCTACTTCTTTCTCGTATATATGTTCATATACCCCGAAAACATCCAGGAGCACCACGGAACCCTATTTCCACCTCCGCAACCTTCTGTACCCAAGAGATCCCATCTTGGGGCCTTTTCCAGAGCTCCGCTGGAGGGGACATCGATCACGGAGGGCCTCTACATCACCTCGATGGCCCCTTCGATGATGTGTGAGTAGTTTACTTCAGACGTTCAGGTCCATAGCTATTAGCTAGATGGCTTCTTCTCTCTCTTTGAATCTCAATACAAAGTTCTCCTCGATCTTCTTGGAGATCTATTCGATGTAACTCCTTTCGCGCTGTGTTTGTCGAGATCTGATGAATTGTGGGTCTATGATCAAGTCTATCTATGAACAATATTTGATTCTTCTTTGAAATCTTTTATGTATGATTGGTTATCTTTGCAAGTCTCTTCGAATTATCAGCTTGGTTTGGCCTACTAGATTGATCTTTCTTGCAATGGGAGAAGTGCTTAGCTTTGGGTTCAATCTTGCGGTGCTCGATCCTAGTGACAGAAAGGGAAACGACACGTATTGTATTGTTGCCATCGAGGATAAAAAGATGGGGTTTATATCATATTGTTTGAGTTTATCCCTCTACATCATGTCATCTTACCTAATGCTTTACTCTATTCTTATGAACTTAATACTCTAGATGCATGCTGGATAGCGGTCGATGTGTGGAGTAATAGTAGTAGATGCAGGCAGGAGTCGGTCTACTTGTCACGGACGTGACGCCTATATACATGATCATGCCTAGATATTCTCATAATTATTCACTTTTCTATCAATTGCTCGACAGTAATTTGTTCACCCACTGTAATACTTATGCTATCTTGAGAGAAGCCACTAGTGAAACCTATGGCCCCCGGGTCTATTCTCCATTATATTAATCTCCCATCAACAAGTTATTTCTGGCACCGTTTATTTTGAAATCTTTACTTTCAATCTATATCATAAAAATACCAAAAATATTTATCTTACCATTATTATCTCTATCTGATCTCACTCTTGTAAGTGACCGTGAAGGGATTGACAACCCCTTTATCGCGTTGGTTGCGAGGTTCTTATTTGTTTGTGTAGGTATGAGGGACTTGCATGTAGTCTCCTACTGGATTGATACCTTGGTTCTCAAAAGTTGAGGGAAATACTTACGCTACTTTGCTGCATCAACCTTTCCTCTTCAAGGGAAAACCAACACAGTGCTCAAGATGTAGCACAAAGCCATGTGGAATCGGACGGCAATGGAAAGTTCCCTCAGCTTGAGGAGGTAAAATAGAGCCGACCGCCACCTTCAAGGTCAGGTTATGGCATCTCTCCATTAACACATGATACGTCCATTTGCATCATGCTTTTATATCGATATTTATTGCATTATGGGCTGTTATTACACATTATGTAACAATACTTATGTTTATTCTCTCTTATTTTACAAGGTTTACATGAAGAGGGGGAATGCCGGCAGCTAGAATTCTGGGCTGGCAAAGGAGCAAATATTAGAGACCTATTCTGCACAACTCCAGAAGTCATGAAACTTCACGGGAGCATGTTTCAGAATATATAAAAAAATATTGGGTGAATGAAGTACCAGAGGGGGGCCACCCACCGTCCACGAGGGTGGGGGGCGCGGACCCCTTCCTCGTGGGCCCCCTGGCAGCCCTCTGATGCCCATCTTTGGCTATATGGAGTCTTTTGTTGAGGAAAAAATCATAAGCAAACTCACGGGATGAAACTCCACCGCCACGAGGCGGAACCTTGGCGGAACCAATAGGGCTCCGGTGGAGCTGTTCTGCCGGGGAAACTCCCCTCCAGGAGGGGGAAGTCATCACCATCGCCATCACCAATGATCCTCTCATCGGGAGGGGGTCAATCTTGATGACCCACAAGTATAGGGGATCTATCGTAGTCCTTTCGATAAGTAAGAGTGTCGAACCCAACAAGGAGCAGAAGGAAATGATAAGCGGTTTTCATCAAGGTATTCTCTGCAAGCACTGAAATTATAGGTAACAGATAGTTTTGTGATAAGATAATTTATAATGAGCAACAAGTAACAAAAGTAAATAAAGTGCAGCAAGATGGCCCAATCCTTTTTGTAGCAAAGGACAAGCCTGGACAAACTCTTATATAGAGAAAAGCGCTCCCGAGGACACATGGGAATTATCGTCAAGCTAGGTTTCATCACGATCATATGATTCGCGTTCGGTACTTTGATAATTTGGTATGTCGGTGGACCGGTGCTTGGGTGCTGTCCTTACTTGGACAAGCATACCACTTATGATTAACCTCTATTGGAAGCATCCGCAACTACAACAAAAGTATTAAGGTAAACCTAACCATAGCATGAAACATATGGATCCAAATCAGCCCTTTATGGAGCAATGCATAAACTAGGGTTTAAGCTTTTGTCACTCTAGCAACCCATCATCTACTTATTACTTCCCAATGCCTTCCTCTAGGCCCAAATAATGGTGAAGTGTCATGTAGTCGACGTTCACATAACACCACTAGAGGAGAGACAACATACATCTCATCAAAATATCGAACGAATACCAAATTCACATGACTACTAATAGCAAGACTTCTCCCATGTCCTCATGAACAAACGTAACTACTCACAAAGCATATTCATGTTCATAATCAGAGGGGTATTAATATTCATATAGGATCTGAACATATGATCTTCCACCAAATAAACCAACTAGCATCAACTACAAGGAGTAATCAACACTACTAGCAACCCACATGTACCAATCCCAGACTTGGAGACAAGAATTGGATACAAGGGATGAACTAGGGTTTTAGAGGAGATGGTGCTGGTGAAGATGTTGATGGAGATTGACCCGCTCCCGATGAGAGTATCGTTGGTGATGACGATGGCGATGATCTCCCCCTCCCGGAGGGAAGTGTCCCCGGCAGAACAGCTCCACCAGAGCCCTAGATTGGTTCCGCCAAGGTTCCGCCTCGTGGCGGTGGAGTCTCATCCCGAAATCTTGCTTATCATTTTTCCTCAACAAAGACTCCATATAGCAGAAGATGGGCATCAGAGGGCAACCAGGGGGCCCACGAGGCAAGGGGGCGCGCCCAGGGGGGTAGGGTGCGCCCCCACCCTCGTGGCCAGGGTGTGGCCCCCCTCTGGAACTTCTTGTGCTTAGTATTTTTTATATATTATGAAAATGACTTCCGTGAAGTTTCAGGACTTTTGGAGCTATGCAGAATAGGTCTCTAATATTTGCTCCTTTTCCTTCCCAGAATCCCAGCTGCCGACATTCTCCCTCTTTATGTAAACCTTGTAAAATAAGAGAGAATAGGCATAAGTATTATGGCATAATGTGTAATAACAACCCATAATGCAATAAATATCAATATAAAATCATGATGCAAAATGGACGTATCAACTCCCCAAGCTTAGACCTCGCTTGTCCTCAAGCGAAAGCTGAAATCGAAAAATATGTCCACATGTTTAGAGATAGAGGTGTCGATGAAAATAAAATACGGACATGAGGGCATCATGATCATTCTTAGAACAACAACTTATATAATTCTTGTCATATGATCTCTTATGCTAGAGTAACAATTCAATCACAATTTCAAGTATGAATCACAAACTTCATTGAAAACTAACAAACTATAATCTCAGTCATTGGAGCAATTGCAATTTATCGTAACATATGAAAGAGTCAATATAAGAGCTTTTCAGCAAGTCCACATACTCAACTATCATATAGTCTTTCACAATTGCTAACACTCACGCAATACTTATGGGTATGGAGTTTTAATCGGACACAGAGAAAGATAGGGGCTTATAGTTTTGCCTCCCAATGTTTTACCTCAAGGGTAATGTCAACAATAATAGTTCATGAAAACTCACATCCAATTAGCCATATATACCAGGATCTTTCCAACATGTTGTGCTTGCCAAAAGATAAAATGTAAAAAGGAAGGGTGAAGATCACCATGACTCTTATGCAAGGTAGGAGATAAAAGTAAAGGATAGGCCCTTCGCAGAGGGACGCAAAGGTTGTCATGCGCTTTTATGGTTGGATGCACAAAATCTTAATGCGAAAGAGCGTCACTTTATATTGCCACTTGTGATATGGACCTTTATTATGCAGTCCGTCGCTTTTATTTCTTCCGTATCACACGATCCTATAAAGCTTATTTTCTCCCACACTAATAAGTCATACATATTTAGAGGGCAATTTTTATTGCTTGCACCAATGACAACTTACTTGAGGGATCTTACTCAATCCATAGGTAGGTATGGTGGACTCTCATGGCAAAACTGGTTTAAGGGTGTTTGGAAGCATAAGTAGTATCTCTACTTGGTGCAAAGAATTTGGCTAGCATGAGGGGGAAAGGCAAGCTCAATCATGTTGGATGATCCATGACAATATAATTTATCTCATATGTAAGAAACCATAACCCATTACGTTGTCTTCCTTGTCCAATGTCAACTCTTTAGCATGTCATATTTTAATGAGTGGTCACAATCATAAAAGATGTCCAAGATAGTGTATTTATATGTGAAGACCTCTCTTTCTTTATTACTTCCTATTAATTGCAACGATGACCAAAACTATGTTTGTCAACTCTCAACAACTTTTATTCATCATACTCTTTCTATGTGAGCTCATTACTCTCCATAAGATCCATATGATCTCTTTGTTTCTTTTTATTTCTTTTCTTTTCTTTTATTCACTCAAGATCATGGCAAAATAATCAAGCCCTTGACTCAACACTAATCTTCATTATATATAGCTCACAGACTCGATTACATTGAAGGATCATAAAGCAAAACTCACAACTAGATCATACTAAAACTTTTATGCTACTAGATCAAGATATTACCAAAAGGATCAAACTAAGAAAAACGGTAAATATAGAAGTGATGGTGATACGATACCGGGGCACCTCTCCCAAGCTTTGCAGTTTCCAAGGGGGGGTGCCCATACCCTTATGATTATGTCTCCTCTGTTGGTGAAGAAGATGGTGGTGATGATGGATAGTCGCACATCGAGCGTAAGAGGTCTTCTAACTTGCGGATAATGCCCTTGAGTGCGATGATATGCTCCTTCAGCAAAATATTTTCACGTGTGAGATACTTGTTTTGTATATGAGCTAACTCAATCATCTTGAAGGCTTCGATCTCAGTTGGGGTAAGAAGATTGTGATCAAGTTGAAGGATGTCTTCTGTTGCCGGAACTTGGTCCTCCGTGGCCTTCTTGATCCCTTCATCCTCGTTGATCTCCATGGGTTCTTCTCTATTCAGCTCTATCTTCATTAGCCAAGCATCGTCGCCCTCATTGTTGGAGGAGGAGGGAGACGACATGATGCTTGGCTTTGACAACCTGGCAGAAAATAGCTCGAAACAAGAACATGAGATTTTTGCGTGATACGGTGGTCGAAACCTTCGGGAGATTATATAATGAATTTGTACCGACCAAAATACGTATCGTACAAGAAAACAGAGTCCGGAGAGCGCACGAGGTGCCCACGAGGCAGGGGGGCGCGCCCTCCACCCTCGTGCAGCCCTCGTGTCCTTCCCAGACTGCTTCTTATTTTTCTATTTTTCTAAATGTTCCAAAACTGAGAAAATTTGCCATTAGAACTGTTTTGGAGTCGGTTTACTTACCGTACCACATACCTATTCCTTTTCGGAGTCTGAAATGTTCCGGAAAGTGTCCCTTATGTATTCCTCCAGGTTTACCATTTCAATAACATTGGTTTCAACATTTATAGGATTACCTGAGATATAATGTTTGATTCTTTGACCGTTCACCACCTTCGGGTTTGTGCCTTCGAAGTTGTTGATTTTTATGGCACCGGAACGATAGACCTGCTCGATAACGTAAGGACCTTCCCATTTAGAGAGAAGCTTTCCTGCAAAAATTCTTAAACGAGAGTTGTATAGCTATACATAATCACCTGCATTAAACTCACGCTTTTGTCTCCTTTGTCATGCCATCTTTTAACCTTTTCTTTAAACAATTTGGCATTCTCATAGGCTTGGGTTCTCCATTCATCAAGTGAGCTAATGTCAAATAACCTTTTCTCACCGGCAAGTTTGAAATCATCATTGATATCTTTGATAGCCCAATAAGCCTGATGTTCTAGTTCGAGAGGTAAGTGACATGCTTTTCCATAAACCATTTTATACGGAGACATACCCATAGGATTTTTATATGCAGTTCTATAGGCCCATAATGCATCATCAAGTTTCTTGGACCAATTATTTCTAGATCTATTAACAGTCTTTTGCAAAATTAATTTGAGTTCTCTATCATTCTACTTGACCACTAGACTGTGGGTGATAAGGAGATGCAATTTTATGATTAACATCATACTTAGCAAGCATTTTATGGAAAAGCACCATGAATGAAATGTGAACCACCATCAGTTATTAAATATCTAGGGACTCCAAACCTCGGAAAAATAACTTCTTTAAGCATCTTATAGAGGTGTTATGATCAACACTACTAGTTGGAATAGCTTCTACCCACTTAGTAACGTAATCAACAACAACTAAAATATGTGTATATCCATTAGAGGCAGGAAACGATCCCATATAATCAAAGCCCCAAACATCAAATGGTTCAATAACAAGTGAATAATTCATAGGCATTTCTTGACGTCTACTAATATTACCAATTCTTTGACATTCATCACAAGATAAGACAAACTTACGGGCATCTTTGAAGAGAGTAGGCCAACAAAAACCGGATTGCAGTACCTTATGTGCAGTTCTATCTCCAGCGTGGTGTCCTCCATAAGCTTCGGAGTGACACTTGCGTAGGATCTGTTCCTGTTCATGCTCAGGTACACAACGTCTAATAACACCGTCTACTCCTTCTTTATAAAGATGTGGCTCATCCCAAAAGTAATGTCATAAATCATAGAAAAACTTTTTATTTTGCTGGTATGTGAAACTAGGTGGTATAAACTTAGCAATAATGTAATTAGCATAATCAGCATACCATGGAGCAGTGTGAGAAGCATTTATGACATTTAATTGTTCATCAGGAAAGCTATCATCAATAGGTAGTGGGTGATACGTCTCCAACGTATCTATAATTTTTGATTGCTCCATGCTATATTATCTACTGGTTTGGACATTATTGGGCTTTATTTTCCACTTTTATATTATTTTTGGTACTAACCTATTAACCGGAGGCCCAGCCCAGAATTGCTATTTTTTTTTGCCTATTTTAGGGTTTCGAAGAAAAGGAATATCAAACGGAGTCCAAACGGAATGAAACCTTCGGGAATGTGATTTTCTCAACAAACAAGACTCGGGAGACTTGGACCCTACGTCAAGACACAAAAGAGGAGTGTAGGATTGAAAGTATGTCTAGAGGGGGGGGGGTGATTAGACTACTTGACCAAATAAAAACTTAACCTTTTCCCAATTTTAGTTCTTGACAGATTTTAGCTATTTTAGGACAAGTCAAGCAATCATCACACAATTCAAGCAAGCATGCACAGAGTATATTGGCAGTGGAAAGTAAAGCATGCAACTTGCAAGAATGTAAAGGGAAGGGTTTGGAGAATTCAAACGCAATTGGAGACACGGATGTTTTCCCGTGGTTCGGATAGGTGGTGCTATCCTACATCCACGTTGATGAGACTTCAACCCACGAAGGGTAACGGTTGCGCGAGTCCACGGAGGGCTCCACCCATGAAGGGTCCACGAAGTAGCAACCTTGTCTATCCCACCATGGCCATCGCCCACGAAGGACTTGCCTCACTAGCGGTAGATCTTCACGAAGTAGGCGATCTCCTTGCCCTTACAAACTCCTTGGTTCAACTCCACAATCTTGTCGGAGGCTCCCAAGTGACACCTAGCCAATCTAGGAGACACCACTCTCCAAGAAGTAACAAATGGTGTGTTGATGATGAACTCCTTGCTCTTGTGCTTCAAATGATAGTCTCCCCAACACTCAACTCTCTCTCATAGGATTTGGATCTAGTGGAAAGAAGATTTGAGTGGAAAGCAACTTGGGGAAGGCTAGAGATCAAGATTCATATGGTAGGAATGGAATATCTTGGTCTCAACACATGAGTAGGTGGTTCTCTCTCAGAACATATGAGTTGTAATTGTGTATGTGTTCTTATGGCTCTCTCCACGAATGAAGAGGAGGTGGAGGGGTATATATAGCCTCCACACAAAATCCAACCGTTACACACAATCTACCAATCTCGGTGGGACCGAATCAACAAACTCGGTCGGACCGAAAAGGTAAACCTAGTGACCGTTAGAGATTTTCGGTGGGACTGACATGTAACTCGGTAGGACCGATTCTGTTAGGGTTTGGGCATAACGTAATCTCGGTGAGACCGATTACACAAACTCGGTGAGACCGAGTTTGGTAATAAGCTAACCAGAGAGTTGGTCAGGCAAAGTCGGTGGGACCGATTTGCTCTTTCGGTGGGACCAAAAAGTTACGAAAGGGAAACATAGAGTTTACATTGCAATCTCGGTGGGACCGATCCGCTCTTTCGGTGAGACCGAAAAGTTACGAAAGGGAAACAGAGAGTTTGCAATCCCATCTCGGTGAGACCAAGATCCCTATCGGTAGGACCGAATTGCTAGGGTTTGGCAGTGGCTTATGACAAGTGAAACTCGGTGGCGCCGGATAGAAAGAATCGGTATGACCGAGTTTGGCTTAGGGTTTAGGTCATTTGTGGATATGGGAAAGTGGTTGAGGATTTTGGAGCATATCACTAAGCACATGAAGCAAGAGGCTCATTAGGCAACACCTCATCCCTCCTTGATAGTATTGGCTTTTCCTAAAGACTCAATGTGATCTTGTATCACTAAAAATATAAAATGAAGAGTCTTGAGCTTTTGAGCTTGAGCCAATCCTTTGTCCTTAGCATTTTGAGGGTTCCACTTTCACATCCATGCCATGCCAATCATTGAGCTTTCCTGAAATAATCATCTTGGAATAGCATTAGCTCAATGAGCTATATGTTGTTATGAATTACCAAAACCACCTAGGGATAGTTGCACTTTAAATCTCCCCCTTTTTGGTAATTGATGACAACATATAGATCAAAGCTTCGACAAATGATAATAGGCATGAAATATATCGTCGCTTTGAGAAGTATGTGATAAGTAAGAGCTCCCCCTAAATTTGTGCATATTTAAAATTTGCTTTGGACTGCAAATGCACAAAGAGTTAGAGTCATGGGTTACTCTTCCATGTCACATACATCTTGGTGGAGCGCTTAAAATGATAAGAATGAAATACATGCACTCATCACCAAGAATAGTGAATGATCACATAAGATAGATAAGATAATAGCATTAAGCAAGCATTAAGTGTAGCTTATGATCAAACACATGATCATCGATGTCTCACAGATAATGACGTAGTATCTCACACAAAAGCAAACGAAGTTCGAAAAAACACCAAATAAAGCAAGAGAGAAAAGCAACACACTCTCTCTCGAAGCCTATGATCTATACATCTTCTCCCCCTTTGGCAACAAGTTACCAAAAAGTTCCTAGAAAATGCATAGTGCTAAATCGACACTCAGGCTTGATCTTCAGGTGGTGGTGGAGTCCGGAGCACTCCAAGGACGAAGTCTTCTGTAGATGCTGAAGTAGACGCTGGAGTTGGAGCTGAAGTAGATGCTGGAGCTGGTGGAACTGAGGCTATGGCTGGTGCAGAAGTGGTGGCTCTAGTGTCAGCAACTGGCAAGCAAATACAACTGCTAAAAATTCTTTTTCAGCAGTGGCATAATTTCTTTGAGCATTGTCTAGAGTTTTACTAGCATATTGAATAACATTTAATTTCTTATCAACTCTTTGCCCTAGAATAGCACCTACAGCATAATCACTAGCATCACACATAATTTCAAAAGGTAATTCCAATCAGGTGGCTGAACAATAGGTGCAGAGATTAATGCTTTCTTAAGTATTCCAATGGCTTCTACACAATCATCATCAAAGACGAATGGTATATCTTTTTGTAATAAATTAGTCAGAGGCCGAGAAATTTTGGAGAAGTCCTTAATGAACCTCCTATAAAAACCGGCATAACGAAGGAAACTTCTTATACCTTTGATGTCCTTGGGACACGACATCTTTTCAATAGCATCAACTTTAGCTTTATCAAATTCAATGCCCCTTTCAGAAATTTTATGCCCCAAGATAATACCTTCATTAACCATAAAGTGGCACTTCTCCCAATTCAAGACAAGGTTAGTTTCTTCACATCTCTGCAATACTCGATCAAGGTTGCTTAAGCAATCATCAAAAGAGGATCCGTAAATGGAGAAATCGTCCATGAAAACCTCACAAATCTTTTCACAAAAGTCAGAGAATATAGCCATCATGCATCTTTGAAAGGTAGCAGGTGAATTACATAAACCAAAAGGCATACGTCTATAAGCAAAAGTACCGAAAGGGAAAGTACAAGTGGTCTTTGATTGATCATCAGCTGACACATGTATTTGAGAGAAATCAGAATAACCATCTATAAAGAAAAAATGTGTATGTTTGGATAATATTTCTAGCATTTGATCAATGAAAGGTAAGGGGTAATGATATTTTTAGTAGCCTTATTTAATTTGCAAAAATCAATTACCATCCTATAACCTGTAATAATTCTTTGCGGAATCAATTCATCTTTATCATTAGGAATGACAGTAATACCTTCCTTCTTAGGAACACAATGGACAGGACTTACCCATTGACTATCAGCAACGGGATAAATTATACCTGCCTTAAGGAGCTTTAGTATTTCTTTTCTTACCACTTCTTTCATCTTAGGATTCAATCGTCGTTGGTGATCAATAACTGGTTTGGCATCTTTCTCCAAATTTATTTTGTGTTGACATAGAGTGGGACTAGTGCCCTTAAGATCATCAAGAGTATATCCAATAGACGCACGATGCTTCTTCAGAGTTTTCAATAATTTTCTTCCTCCTTCTCTGAAAGGCTAGCACTAATAATAATAGGATATATCTTCTTTTCATCAAGATAAGCATATTTAAGAGTATCAGGCAATGGTTTAAGCTCAAACACGGGATCACCCTTAGGTGGAGGAGGATCCCCTAAGATTTCAACAGGCAATTTGTGTTTCAGAATAGGTCCCTATTTAAAGAACACTTCATCTATTTCGCTTCTATCATTCATAAACATATTGTTTTCATGGTCTAGCAAATATTGTTCTAAAGGAGCACTAGGAGGTACAGCAATAGAAGCAAGACCAATAATTTCATCTTTACTAGGCAATTCCTCTTCACGGTGTTGTCTATGAAATTTAGAAAAGTTGAACTCATGAGACATATCACCTAAACCAATAGTAATAACATCCTTTTTGCAGTCTATCCTAGCATTAACAGTGTTTAAGAAGGGTCTACCAAATATAATGGGACAAAAGCTATCTTGTGGGGAGCCAAGAACATGAAAATCAGCAGGATATTTAGTTTTCCCACACTAGACTTCAACATCTCTAACAATCCCAATTGGTGAAATAGTATCTCTATTGGCAAGTTTAATTGTGACATCAATATCTTCTAACATAGTAGGTGCAATATCATGCATAATTTCGTTGTAGAAGTCAATAGGTATTGCACTAGCACTTGCACCCATATCACACAAGCCATGATAACAATGATCTCCTATCTTAATAGAAATAACATGCATGCCTACCATAGGTCTATGTTTATCTTTAGCACAAGATTTAGCAATTCTAGCAGTTTCATCACAGAAATAAATAACATGCCCATCAATATTATCAGCCAAGAAATAGATAACTTGCTCAGGAGGTGTATAGGTTCTAATATTGCTTTTATGAACCACAGTTGAAGCTTTAGCATGATCTTTTATCCTAACAGGAAAAGGTGGTTTCTCAACATAAGCAGTAGGAACAATAGGATCATTATAAGTGATAGTATTTTCTTCAACTTTAATAGGTACAACTACTTTTACTTCTATGGGGGGATGATATTTAAACCACTTCTCCTTAGGGAGGTCAACATGAGTAGCAAAAGATTCACAGAAAGAAGCTACTATCTCAGAGTCAAGTCCATATTTAGTGCTAAATTTACGGAAAACATCGGTATCCATAAAAGATTTAACACAATCAAACTTAGGTGTCATACCTGACTCCTTACCTTCGTCGAGATCCCAATATTTAGAGTTGCGTTTAATTCTTTACAATAAATCCCATTTGAATTCAATAGTCTTCATCATAAAGAGCCAGCACAAGAAGTATCGAACATGGTGCGATTGTTATCAGAAAGCCGAGCATAATTTTTTTGAATAATCATTTCTCTTGAGAGCTCATGATTGGGGCATGAATATAACATTGACTTAAGCCTCCGCCAAGCTTGAGCGATGCTTTCTCCTTCGTGAGGCCAAAAATTATATATATAATTACAATCACGATGAACAAGATGCATAGGATAAAACTTCTAATGAAATTCCAATTTCAATCGTTTGTAGTTCCGTGATCCCATATCATCACATTGCCTATACCATGTCAATGCATCTCCCTCCAAAGATAAAGGGAAGACCTTCTTCTTGATAACATCATCGGGCATACCTGCAAGCTTAAATAATCCACAAAATTCATCCACATATATTAGGTGCTCATCAGGATGTAATGTTCCTTCTCCTGAAAAAGGATTAGCTAGCAGTTTTTGTATCATACCCGAAGGAATTTCAAAGTAGACATTTTCATTTTCATTTTCAGTAGGTTCAGTAGGTTGAGGAGAAACTATTTGCTCTACTGGTCGGGGTGAAAATACCCCGAACAAGCCCCTCAGAGGATTACTTTCCATAGTAACAAGTGACAGTAGATTTCAGCACAGTATATAAATTTTTCCTTACCAAATTCCACCTACCAAAGGCGCTTCACTCCCCGGCAACGGCGCTAGAAAAGAGTCTTGATAACCCAAAAGTATAGGGGACCTATCATAGTCCTTTCGATAAGTAAGAGTGTCGAACCCAACGAGGAGCAGAAGGAAATGATAAGCGGTTTTCAGCAAGGTATTCTCTGCAAGCACTGAAATTATAGGTAACAAATAGGTTTGTGATAAGATAATTTATAACGAGCAACAAGTAATAAAAGTAAATAAAGTTTAGCAAGGTGGCCCAATCCTTTTTGTAGCAAAGGACAAGCCTGGACAAACTCTTATATAGAGAAAAGCGCGTTCGGTACTTTGATAATTTGGTATGTGGGTGGACCGGTGCTTGGGTGCTATCCTTACTTGGACAAGCATCCCACTTATGATTAACCTCTATTGCAAGCATCCGCAACTACAACAAAAGTATTAAGGTAAACCTAACCATAGCATGAAACATATGGATCCAAATCAGCCCCTTACGAAGCAACGCATAAACTAGGGTTTAAGCTCTTGTCACTCTAGCAACCCATCATCTACTTATTACTTCCCAATGCGTTCCTCTAGGCCCAAATAATGGTGAAGTGTCATGTAGTCGATGTTCACATAACACCACTAGAGGAGAGACAACATACATCTCATCAAAATATCGAACGAATACCAAATTCACATGACTACTAATAGCAAGACTTCTCCCATGTCCTCAGGAACAAACATAACTACTCACAAAGCATATTCATGTTCATAATCAGAGGGGTATTAATATGCATATAGGATCTAAACATATGATCTTCCACTAAATAAACCAACTAGCATCAACTACAAGGAGTATTCAACACTACTAGCAACCCACAGGTACCAATCCCAGACTTGGGGACAAGAATTGGATACAAGAGATGAACTAGGGTTATAGAGGAGATGGTTCTGGTGAAGATGTTGATGGAGATTGACCCCCTCCTGATGAGAGGATCGTTGGTGATGACGATGGCGATGATTTCCCCCTCGCGGAAGGAAGTGTCCCCGGTAGAACAGCTCCGCCAAAGCCCTAGATTGGTTCCGCCAAGGTTCCACCTCGTGGCAGCGGAGTTTCGTTCCGAAAGCTTGCTTATCATTTTTTTCCTGAACGAAAGACTCCATATAGCAGAAGATGGGCATCGGAGGGCCACCAGGGGGCCCACGAGGCAGGGGGACGCCTAGGGGGTAGGGCGCGCCCCCCACCCTCGTGGCCAGGGTGTGGCCCCCTCTAGAACTTCTTGCACTCAGTATTATTTATATATATTCTAAAAATGACTTCCGTGAAGTTTCGGGACTTTTGGAGCAATGCAGAATATGTCTCTAATATTTGCTCCTTTTCCAGCCTAGAATCCCAGCTGCCGGCATTCTCCCTCTTTATGTAAACCTTGTAAAATTAGAGAGAATAGGCATAAGTATTGTGACATAATGTGTAATAACAGCCCATAATGCAATAAATATCGATATAAAGGCATGATGCAAAATGGATGTATCAAATCTCCATCAACATCTTCACCAGCACCATCTCATCTCAAACCCTAGTTCATCTCTTGTATCCAATCTTTGTCCCAAAGCCTCAGATTGGTACCTGTGGGTTGCTAGTAGTGTTGATTACTCCTTGTAGTTGATGCTAGTTGGTTTACTTGGTGGGAGATCATATGTTCAGATCCATTATGCATATTAATACCCTCTGATTATGAACGTGAATATACTTTGTGAGTAGTTCCGTTTGTTCCTGAGGACATGGGAGAGGTCTTGCTATGAGTAGTCATATGAATTTGGTATTCGTTTGCTATTTTGATGAGATGTATGTTGTCTCTCCTCTAGTGGTGTCATGTGAACGTCGACTACATGACACTTCACCATTGTTTGGGACTAGAGGAAGACATTGGTAAGTAATAACACTACAAAAGAGACACATCCATGACATTTTGGGCCGAACGAATTTTTTTCTATCATACATATGACACTTCTATGCCGATAATTGTGACAAAACCCGGTATCATCATAGATGTGGTGGGATCCTACTTCTATGACAAAAAATCATGATAGAAAATGGGCTTTTCGTCCTGGGCAGGCCGGAGACGCAGCTGCATGACATTCTTTGGGCCATCCATGACGGAAAAAACCGTGGTAGAAACGAGGGGGAGGAAAATTCGGGGAGTTCCCGGTTATGGTGGGAGGTCGGGGGCCGAGCGATGCGCGTTTCTCTGGTACACATACGCGCGTGTGTGCGAGGCGTTGGCTCTAACTGAACTCGAGCGAGGCATTGGGCTCTAACTGAACCCGAGCGATTGCATTGCAGGCTACGTGTTACTGAACCCGAGCGATCGATCGATGGATGTTAACTGAACCCGATCGAGTGATTCCTTTGCTAGTGCTGCTAACTGAAGCCGATCGATGTTGCCTTTGGGATGAACAGTGAGCGTTGCCGGGGGGGGTGCATGAACAGTGAGCGATGCCGTTGCCTCTGGATGAACAGGACCCCGTGGTGTGGTGGAGGGCTGGATGAACAGTAGACGGTGGAGGGGTGCCCGTGGAGGGGTGGTTGAACAGGACCCGTGGTGTGGAGGGCTAGATGAACAGTAGACGGTGGAGGGGTGGTTGAACAGTAGCCGGTGGAGTAGCGCGCGGTGGAGGCTGGATGAACAGGAGCCCGTGGAGGCTGGAGGAGGTCGACGGTGGAGATGAACAATATCCCGTGGAGTCCCGTTTTGCGGTATGCCACACACCTCCCAATGAACAGGACCCCCGTTTCGATCGTAGCGCTCCAACACAAGTCCGTTTCGTCCGTTTTGCGGTACGCCATACCCCTCCCGATCATCAGGACCCCCGTTTCGACCGTAGGAGGTCCGTTTCCTCCGTTTTGTGGTACGCCAGACCCCTCCCGATCAACATGACTCCGTTCCGAACGTAGGAGGTCTGTTTCCTCCATTGTGCGGTACGCCAGGCCTCGTTTCCATCGCCTGTTCCGTCCAAGCCCTCCCGATGAACACGACCACGCATTCCGTTCCGACCCAGCCGGTTGGCTCCCACACGTTCTGTTGCCTCCCGATGAACACGATGCATTCCGTTGCCTCCCCATGAACACGACACATTCCGTTGCCTCCCCATGAACACGACGACAATGATGTTTCTCCGTTCCGACCCAGCCATGTACACGAGACCTGGCCGTACGTATGCACGAGTAGGCGTTCTATACCCCGCCCGTATGTACACATACGTGGCCATATTTTCTTTCTTGCACCCTGGCCGCTGTACATACGTGTACATGCTATGTGCGCGCCTCTACTACGACACGTGTGCGCCTCTACATCCACCAGTATATATGTACGTACACGTTCGCGACCAGAATGACAACGCTACGTACGCTTCGACCAGGTGGGTCCCGGGTGTCAGGCACTTCCTTGCCTGCGAAGATGTAGCTGGTGGGTCCCAGTAGTCAGTGGGAAACATTTTTTTCGCGAAATACAGTGGCCCGTCCGATGGGTCCCAGCTGTCAGGTGGAGGAATCATTATTTTCCGTGTAATAAGGAGGCACTTCCTTGCTGCGGCCGTGGACCCAGCTGTCAGCCTCTCCACGTACAGTCCATGTCCGATGGAAGTCGTTCCTTGACCACGTTGACCACGTCGCGCCGAGAGCACCAGGGCGGTGGACGATGGCGAGGCCTAGGAAGGGGACGATGGGGAGCCAGGGAAGATGCGGGAGTGGAAGCCCGCGCGGAGAGGAGTACGGGGGTTCACTGGTTCGGCTGCGGTGAGGCTGCCGTCGCCGCAAGGCCTGGCCAGCGGTGGGAATAGTAGGGGGTGGTGAGGCCTCCATGGCAGCACAGCCAGCCATGGGAGCCATGAGCATGCAGCACGACCGGCACTGCTTTGGGCGGCTGGAGCAAGAAGACCAGAGGTTGAAGAAGCACTACAGCCGTTGGATGGACATCGTACGGTCACTTGAGCTAGAATCGTTCATATTGACTAAAGTTGACAAAGGCCCCCGTCCCAGTCAACTTAGTAGGCCCACAAGTCAGTTTCCCACCGTGGTGGGTCCCAGCTAGCAGGGGGAGTATTCATTTTTTTTGTGCGTAATAAGGAGGCACTTCCAGTGGGTCCGAGCTGACAGCGGGGGGAACGTTTTTTTGTCACGAAATAAGATGGCCCATCTGGTGGGTCCCAACAGACAGGGGGGAACATTTTTCTCGCGAAATAAGGTGGCCTGTAATTAGGAGGAATAATTATTTTTCGCGTAATAAGGAGGCACTTCCTTGCGGCTACCTGGACCCAGCTGTCAGCCCTCTCCACGTACAATACTCTTTCGATGGAAGTCGGTCGTTGACCATGTTGACCATGCCGCGCCAAGAGCATCAGGGCGGTGGTCTGGACGACGCGGAGCCGGGGAAGACGCAACAGTGGAAGCCCGCGCGGAGAGGAGTACGAGGGTTCACTGGTTCGGCTGTGGTGTGAGGCTGCCGTCGCTGTAGAATAATAGGGGGTGTGCGTGAGTAGAGGGATGGCATGGCCAGTGGTGGGAGTAGTACGGGGCTGTGAGGCCTCCGCGGCATCACAGCCGGCCACGGGAGGCAGGAGCACGCGACACGACCGGCGCTGCTTTGGGCGGCTGGAGCAAAAAGACCATAGGTTGAAGAAGCATTACGGCCGTTGGATTGACATCGTACGATCATATCACTGCAGGTAGAATCGTTTATATTGACTAAGTTGACAAAGCCCTTGGTACGCGTCAACTTAGTAGGCCCACAGCTCAGATTTGGCAGAGAACATATAGCCCATTTGCGATTTGTAAGAATGTATAGCCCATATTTTTAATTCTAATGGAATTTACTACAGCCCATTTACAGTTTGTTAAAAGTACAGCCCAACTTCTAGCTAGGACAACGATTAATAATTTCAAAGAACCGCTCAAAACAGAATTCAAAAAAAAATTCCCACATTTTGATGGGATCCGAAATATTTTTATCCAAAATTTCTAGTCAGGTCAAATATAATTTCAAAATAAAGTTGTATTACGTTAAAATCCAACGAAATATTACGCGCGCAACAAGTAATGAAATTAAAATTTTCAAATTCCAAAAATAATAATTTTTCAAACTAATTACGTGTTTGGTGCATAGTAACTGTCCAGTTATTACAATTACATCTCATTTATTATTTCTTAAAGTCCATTTTCTTGTTAAGCCTAATGCATACCTCCAAGGAAAGTTTGCAGCCTAGCGGGGCAGAGAATAACAAGTTGAACCGTATATTGTGTACAGTTGTCGGCCCAGTTGCATTGCTGATGTTGAAAAAAAAGGCCTGTGTAGTACAGTATAACCTAACATGGTTACTCAGCCCACATTCAGCGACGTCGGAAAGGCCCAAACAAGGCTTCTGTACAACTTTTTGAAGTCACTGGGCTCAATTAATAACTTAAGAAAAAAGTTAGATTGCAGTGGAACCTAATTAAAAGTTGTCATGAGCAAATAAATAATTCAACGGGTCCCACTTGTGTGTTTACGCGTGTGTGTGCGTGTGTGTGTGTGTGTGAGAGAGAGAGAGAGATAGAGAAAGAGAGACCCATCGGTCGATGCTCGTAAATACATATTTTAGCCATATGCATTGCTGTTGCTCAGTAAAAACTTATATAGTTGACACAATCATATAGAACATCATAGCACACTAAACTTGCATACACAAATTTCACGCAGGCGGCACAATCAGGATGGAAGCAGTGGATCGCTACGGGAAGGGCTATGTTGAAACCAACGAAGTCGTACATAACGGTTCATCGTCTTTATCAATGACGGGGAAATATCTTGAATGCTGTGCAAAGAAAACAGACAAACAACACAATAAGTTCTGCTAGCACATTAAGTTGACGTACAGCCCTTTCTAAAAAAAGTTCAGGTACAAAATTAGAATAGGTCACAATCAAATGTACTGGCATATCAGTGCTTCACACCCATAGCTTGGATTTAACTAGTACTCCCTCCGTTCGAGAAAAGTTGTCCACAGGGCAGTGTATTTGTTTTTCTGCAAAAAAACCAATAGAGTTTTAAACACGTCACAAAGAAGTCCATCTCCTTCCTTCCTCCTCCCCCGCCACCCGCGCCTTGCAGCCATCGCCGGTACCCACCTGCGCTGCCGCCCGCCTGGATCTGTGCCGCGACCAACACTAGAACCGTGGCCCAGCCCGTGACCAACAACAACGCCGCCGCCCGCTTGCACCTGTGCCGCGGCTTACCACCTGCACTGCCCGCCGTGAAGGCGACCTGCGCTGGCGCCCTCCTCAAGCTATGCCGCCGGCCCCATTGAAGGTCGCCGCTCACGTTCGCCCACCTTCGCCGCCCAGCTGCGCCTCTGAGTTCGTCCACTTCGTCCGCTGGCGCCGTGGACAATTCCGGCCACTCCCGCCTCTCATGCTGCTACTGGTGGACGACGCCGGCGCCGTGGACCTCTGATGCTGCTTTTGCCTTTTCCCCTGCCTCGCCTTTGCTGCCACTCCCGCCTGTGCTGGTGAGTTTGCCCCGCCCGCCTCTGCTACTGCTTTTGTTCAATTTGTTGCTGTGAGTCTGAATTTGCTGTTCTCAGTACAGGCGGAGAAAATTCAGTCAGGGGATACAAAGCTAGAGAAATAATCCAGGACAAAGGATGTACACTGTTGCTAAATGATGAACAGATTATAGTGAACATTTAGTTTGATGCCATCAAATTCATTGAGTAATACTCTTGGCATTCTTGGAGATCTGCTAGTTTTTGGAATTTTTTCTTGCTACAGTTAACTGAAAATGTTTAGTGTTCCAATACTGTAGAGAAACTACAGTACGTGCCTGTAATTCAGTTATGACTCCTTTACTGAAACTGTAGTGTTTGCTAAAACTGAGATGTAAACTAAAGGAGTTTGTGATTTGCAGAAGCTGTAGCATACTCCAACAAGTGATAAATGCACTCAAAAGTTCACTGAGGAAATGCAGAGGCTGCTCACTTGTTACTGAAAGTTTTCTGGAGTGATAAATGCATGCAAAAGAAGTTCAGTTAACTGTTACTGTTGCTGTATGAATTCCAACCAGGCCAATTTGTTGTCAATTACTCTGTAATACTCAACCAGGTTTATGCAAAATGATGATCAACCATGTTTATTTGGATTTATTTGAATCATTTGAATTTATTTGCTTTATTTGGATTTATACACCATTTGTCCAATTGCAAACATACCTAAAGTTTCCAATTGTCCAATTTCAGTCATTCATTTTACAGAGAGTAAGCATAGCCATGACTCTTCCCTAAATATTCCTGTAGAATCAATTCAAGCAGCACATAACTCAAAACTGAAAACTGCCACAACCCCTTAACTAAGAGTTGATAAAAACATGTCCCTAAAATTGGAATTATTTGAATTAGCTAGGTTTATTCTTCTTCATATACAGAAAAAGATGAATATTGTTCGTCTACTAGTTACTTCAAATTTAGAACTGAATAAACACTTGTCATCTTTAGTAAACACTTGTAAATCTAGAGTGGTTTTAAACTTAGAATGCACCAAGTACTAATATCCTTTGCCAGGCTACACACCATCTACTTGGAGTAGACAGCAAGATTCACAAAGACATGCACGCTTCAATAGACTTGTGAATGCTAGCAAAGTGATAAGTAAAAACCTGGATGTTCTCAGAAATATAGCACCAAAGGACATTAAGTGAACTGGCCTGCATGCTAAAGCCAAGGAAATGCCACCTTCTTTTCTTCTTCGAGCAGTTGATGAACTGTACTGTATGCTGCAGCTACACATAGGTTCTGCAGAAAATGCACCAAAAGAGTTACACGCAGGTGAAGTAAGTGGAAAGAAACATTTAAACTCCACTTCTTTTCTTTTGGTAGTGAAATTCAATCTGAATTTTGTAAGCACAAAAAATGCACCAATACTGAACATTTATTCCCACCTCCACCACCATCTTGTCAGTTTCAATAGTGTGTGTATGGAGTAGTTTTGACGGTAGTATACTTGTGCATCATGTAAACATTATGAGAATGATTAAGGGTTCAGCAATCAGATTATAATTATGACCAAAATAGAGGAACAAATATCATGGTTAGTTTTATGTAAAAAAATAAAATAAAAAATGGAGTTACTCACTTGAAGTTACTATAGTTACTCACTTGAACTTACTGTAGTAGTGGCCAAAATTCAGAAAAGTGACTAAACAGCAGAAGTAGTGGCCAAAATTCAAAGTACTAAAAAGATTCTACACTAAATATACAGTGTTACCCATGTTCTGTATCCAGGATATTTGAATTATCCAGAGAAGGATAATGCAAACAGAAAAGTGTCACGCAAACTGAAAACTGATCCATGTTCTGTATCCAAGACACTAATTTTTGACATTTGAAGCTACATTTCAATTGTTATGCCTCTGTCAATTATTGAATTATTCAGAATATTGAAATTATTCAGAGAACCATGTTCTATATCCAGGATAATGCAAACCGAAAAGTGTTGAAAAGACCATGTGTTTTTTGGGGTCAAAATCTACATGTAAAACTGAAAAGTGAAAATAAAAATGGAGAATGTTGTGTCTCCCACTCATGCGCTGAAAAAAAACTACGACACATTTTTTATCTGTTTGCATAGGTCCCACCTATCATGAAGGATGGGCATGTACATGAACAGGTACGACTCATCAGTCTACCCGCATAGCCTTTTCGTTTAGTCTACCTAGCCGTCTAATCAATTGCCTGCACGCCACTTCTCCCATTTACTTCTCCACCGGGAACTGATTCTCCTCGGCTTCTTCACCACCCCTTCGTCTTCATTTGCATCCAAACCCCACTGCATTCACATTGTTTTAACCTCATTAAATAATCATCTACTACTTCAGTTAGACTAGCCTTCTAATCCTAATTCTCCAAACCATAGCCCTCCGTTCCAGCGGTTCCAAATGCGGAAGAGATCGAGATGTAGGTTTTTAGCGTCCAACATGTCCTCGTCGAAGGCTCGATGTGCATAGTTGCCACCGTCACCGTCCACCCAAGGGTTGTTTGGCAGTGGATCAATAATGTATCCAACTCCCTCGAAAAGGTAGAGACGAGGGTCATCGGTCTCGACGCAGAGTACACGGAGCGTGCCCCTGGGAAGATCCAATGCGCCGTCGTCCTTCAGCTGTGCCACGAAGATGATGTTTTGGTGTACCACATCATACACTCGCCCTCCATACCACGTGAGCTTCACGACTTCTTGTCTCAGGAGGACGTATACTTCTGTGGGGCAGCCATCGAAGGGGACAAACAGAAGATGAAGCCGTACAACCTTGATTTGAAAAGCATCGCTGACCTACAAACCAGAATCAAAATTCCTGTAGAAGATTGTGATAAACAGACACCATCCCTATTCGACGTAGCAAATTTTGTGCTCGGTACAAATCTTCAGAAGGGTGATGAGACGGTGGCATTAAGGTCGTCTAGATGGGAGAATTATCCCATGACGTACGAGTGGATAAAATATGCTGCCCTCGATGCCCGTGTGAGTTTCGAGATAGCTGCATGGTCCAAATAGCTTGTTGCGAAGCCGTCTCCCACAGAGAATGAGAAGAAGAAGAAGAAGAAGAAGAAGAAGAAGAAGAAGAAGAAGAAGAAGAAGAAGAAGAAGAAAAGGCTGCACCAGCAGGAGGGCATTATGGATGGATGAACTATTTCCTCTCTTGTAAAAAAAATTATTCCCTCTCGGTGTATATTGATATAGATGGACTATTTCGATGGTGTGCACGTCTTTGGAATAGAGTAGTAGCGTGGGTCCGATTGACTATAACGAACTATTTATCCGCATATATAGCTTTCTCTGCTACTCCTTCTAGTGATCGGTATGTAGTGCATGTGTCTATAGACATGATAGCTTGTGTGCATGACATGTGGGCCACCTAAAATGCGGCGAGCATCAAGTTTCTACCACAGCCACCCGCGATTCCCACGACGCCGCTTGAACCCATGAAACCACACGTCCCCCGACCTGCGGCTCACCCCTCTTGGCCCCACTGCCCCTCTGCCTACGGGAGCATTACAGGTGGACCAGTCACCAATAGGGTCCACATGTTATTGACTCAAAGGTAGGTGTAGTAAGGCGCTGAAGCTCAGTCCCGACGGCCCTGAGAGGGAAATGTAACTCCTGCGCCAGGGCTTGTGGTGCTCCCACAACACGAACTCGTGCCAAACTCGAGATTTGTTTCTTTACTATACATGCACGCAATGATTTAATGGACATTGTAATCTCAACATGTGATGGGGAGCTCTAAATTTGAATTTGAAACTTATAAAATGAAAAGATTCAAAACAAATAAACTGGGAGAGAGGGAGAATGTATATATTTTGTATATAAACTTGGTCAAAGTTGGATGAGATTGAATTTAGACAAACCTAATATGCAGAGTAAAAAGGACCGGAGGGAGTACTACAGGTAGTACCCGCCGGTGTGGCCATCTACGCCTTGTAACGCCCCGACGCCCAGCTGTGGCACCCTCGCCACGGCCACGCCATCACCGGTGGGTTCATCTCGAATGAGCGAGTCGCGAACCACACCACCACCATGAGAATGACATGTGGGCCAGCCGCATTTGAGGTCCGCATGTCATTGACTCATAGGCCGGGCACTAAGCCACTGAAGTTTGGTCCCGTGGCCCCGAGAGGGAAATGTAACTCCTGCGGCAGGCCTTGTGGTGCTCCCGCAGTACGAGCTCGTGCCAAAACTGGAATTTGTTTCTTACTACTACCAACTAGTACTAGTAAGGTACACATGCATTGCACGCATGAGATTCTGGTGGTTTGTGCATTATGCTTCTACATGTGGAGCTTTCTGGATTCTAACATGTGGCAAAATCTGGTGGAATGTAAGGTTAGGCAAGTTTGATTAACTTAGGTGAGTGTTTGGTTCAAGCCACACCTTAGGTAAGCCACACTAAGGCCCCACATGACATACACACAAAAAATGTGGCAAGATTCCCTTAGGCTTGCCAACTTGTTTCTCTCATTTTGAAGAACTAATAACTTTGCCTAAGCTTAGTTGTGGCAAAGTTAGTCATGAATTAAGTTCAACCATGGAGTCTTCTAGATTATACATGTGGCACAATCTGGTGGATGATATCCAACGGCCACTAGTGCTCGGATTTGCCATCTTTGTACCGTTGGATTGGCTTCATCCAACGACCAACTTTCAAAGTTTTTCACACACTATATAGGGGGTATAGATATAGATGTGCCGGTCCGTTGCAATGGATCCAAGGTATAAATATATCTATTTAGTGGAGTGCACTCTAAACACATTATCTATTTATTTTTCTCTAACCTTCCGTAGCCATGCAACCAAGCCACATAAGCTTCATGGGTGCTGTCGGTGTCAAAACCGGCGGATCTCGGGTAGGGGGTCCCGAACTATGCGTCTAGGCCGGATGGTAATAGGAGGCAAGGGACACGAAGTTTTACCCAGGTTCGGGCCCTCTTGATGGAGGTAAAACCCTATGTCCTACTTGATTAATATTGATGATATGGGTAGTACAAGAGTAGATCTACCACAAGATCGGAGAGGCTAAAACCTAGAAGCTAGCCTATGGTATGATTTTTGTGTATGAATGTTGTCCTACGGACTAAAACCCTCTGGTTTATATAGACACCGGATAGGGTTAGGGTTACATAGAGTCGGTTACAATGGTAGGAGATCCACATATCCGTATCGCCAAGCTTGCCTTCCACGCCAAGGAAAGTCCCTTCCCGACACGGGACGGAGTCTTCAATCATGTATCTTCATAGTCCAGGAGTCCGGCTGAAGGTATAGTCCGGCCATCCGGACACCCCCTAATCCAGGACTCCCTCAGTAGCCCCTGAACCAGGCTTCAATGACGATGAGTCCGGCGCGCAGGTTGTCTTCGACATTGCAAGGCGGGTTCCTCCTCCAAGTACTTCATAGAAGATTTTAAACACAAAGATAGTGTCCGGCTCTACAAAATAAATTTCCACATATTGCCATAGAGAGAATAATATTTGCACAAATCTAATCTGCTGACGTATTCCGTAGTGTGACATCGCACCATGGCCAAGCCTTTATTCGAATCATTTTATTGTCCCACCTCAGCGTGTTATGCGAGGCGGTTTCCTTGGCACGTCTAGTTAAAGCAGAGATCGTGTCCCCTTATTTCAGGATTCTCATCAATACGGGCGTGGGTAACCCAACCGCTTCTAGGACTCCTAGATTATAGGCAAGTCCAAACGGCCACGGAGAGGACGCTTGATATTCGCCCTCTTTATAAAGGGACAAGGCTTTTATTTTTTCCTCCCATGCTCAATCGAATCCTTTCCCCACCTCAAGCTCAAACACCCAAGGTTCAGGTCAGGTGCTCCGAACCTTCAATCATGTCCGGATCTAGCCTTGAAGGCCGATGGATGCCTTCCTCCGTCACAGAGGAGGACATCCAAAAGTTGAGGGAGGCCAGATATCTGACCGCCGATGTTCCGCATCGGCTGCCTGCCCGAGGGCAGGCCGTCCCCTCCCCCGAACCCAACGAGAACGTCGTGTTCGTCTCCCACTTCCTTCGAGGTCTAGGCCTTGCTCTGGATCCTTTCGTTAGGGGTTTGATGTTTTATTACGGACTAGATTTCCATGATCTAGCTCCGGACTCCTTTCTTCATATCACGACATTTATTGTCGTGTGCGAGGCCTTCCTCCGGGTTACCCCTCACTTTGGCCTGTGGCTCAAGACCTTTGAAGTAAAGCCGAAGATGATCGAGGGGCAACATGCAGCGTGCGGAGGTGCCTCAATACGCAAGATGACGGGAGCCCCATGGCCCAAAGGTTCCATTCCAGAGATGTCTGAACTATGGCAACATGAGTGGTTCTACATCACGGCTCCTAGAAGTGCCAAGTGGGTGGCCGCCCTTGTTTTCTGCTCGGGCCCTCCACCACAACTGATGTCATGGATCAGCAGAGGTCTGAGCTGGGGTCCAGCTAAGGACGTGCCTATACTGCAAAGCCGCATTCGAGATCTCTTCAATGGAGATTTTAGTTTGGTTGCGGTAATACAAGTTATGCTAGTTCGTCAAGTCCAGCCTTGCAAACGCCGGCCCCTCCGCATGTGGGAGTTTAATCCCGAGGGACCGCGTGTCATTCAAAATTTCCTCGGCCTGACGCACGAGGAGATGTACAAGTCATTCTTCGGACCTCAGGTAGAGTGTCTGGAAATCACCGAGGACGTGGGCCTGAGCAGTAACCGCGCCGCCGAACAGGTATGGAATCTTCCGGCCGAACATACTATCTCTCATTTGTTACGAAGTTATTTCTGAGAGTTCGCTTTTTGACCAGGACTGGATAACAAAGGCGAAGTTGATTCGATGTTCGGCCCCCCTCCCGGATGTCACATCCCTAGCTTCTGGTAATGCTCTAGGCTAGCTTCATGTGTGCACCATGTCTAAATTCTGAAATTTGAAATGAGGAAATTGAAAGCCTCGGAAATCATTTTAATAAAGGGGCAAGAAACCCTAAAATTGCAATCAGTAAATCCAAAATGCCCTAGAAATAGCTCTGACAATTTTGGCAAGAGTTATAAAACAAACCAAAATTTTGGAACATTTCTAAGGAATTATTTGGGCTCTGATTTTAAATCAATAATTACTTGAATTGGATTTATATCTACTATTAAATGAATATATGTCCAATAATTCTGAAATATTTTATGGAGCTTTGGTTTAATTCTTTTAGCTTCAAAAATATATTTCCAGAAGCAACAAAATTGATTTGGTTTCAAAACCAAATTCAAAACAAACCTGCAAAATAGAAAACAGAATGAGATTAGAAAAATAGAAATGAAACAACATGACCTACCTGGGCCACTTGCCTGGCCGGCCCAGCTCGCTGGCCAGCCCACTGGCCTCCTCCCCGTCATCTTCCTCCCCTGCCAGGAGGACGAAGGCGCGTGCTCGCCGCGCGCGTCCACGCGCGAGCCACCTGCTGCTCCCACCGCGATGCCTCGGCCCTTCTAGCATAGCCACGCACCCCCTGGCCCCCTCCTTCTCTCTCCCGTGGCGATTTACCTCTCTGTCCCTCTCTCCCGTGACCGTCCGCGAGAGCCCGAGAGCACCGATGACCACCACCACGGCCACCGGCCCTCCCTCGCCCCGTCGATGCTTCCAGAAGCCCCGTCGTGTCCTCCTCTTCCTCTCCACCGAGCCTCGCCCCGCCGGACGCCTCGAAGCGCCGTCACCATCGCCGTCTTCCTCCTCGGGTGCCGAAGCTCACCGCCGTCGATTCGCCGTCTCCGACGCATCCGCGAGGCCGCTGACCATCCCTGCGTGTTCCCTGTGAGCGCCCGCTTCGACTCCCCCTCTTCCCCGGCCTCTCCGCATCCTCTAGGGCCTAGCTGCACGGATGCCGCGCTCCGGCCGCCGCCTGAGCCCCTCGCTGCCATGGCCACGTCCACCGGAGCTCGAAACCGAGCGCGCCACTGCGCTCAGCGCATCACCACGGAGCCATAGCCACCACCCGTTGCTCCTGCCGTGCCCTGCGACGTCGATTCGTTCGACGCCCGAACTCCGGCCGCCGCGCTTCTCGCCATCGGCGTCATTTCCGTGCACCCCAGCCACTGCTGCTTGCTGCGTTGGAAGCGCGTGAGCGTGCTCTTCGCATGGAGCCAAACCCCGCCGCAAACCGCCGCCTGTAGCGCCGCCCCGACCAACTCCGGCGAGATCCCGTCGCTGTTGTGGTCGCCGGCGTCACCTGCTGACGTGGCGCCGGTTATTTAGCGCTAATTACCCCGCTAACTACCACCTGAGCCATTGACATGCGGGCCCCACTGCCCAATTAACCGGCTAACTAAAATAGATTAGATTAGTGCTAACCCTGTGGACCCCACGTGTCAGCTTTGACTTGGTCAAGTCAACATTGACTGGTCCCACTTGTCATCCACCCAAACCAGCTAGGGTCACTGACCAGTGGACCCCACTAGTCAGGTTTGACCCGAGCCATCCCTGTTGACTTGGTGACATCATCATGACGTCATGCTGACGCAATAATTCCTTTCTGGAATTTAAATAAATCTTAAATGATTTATTTATTTTCAGAAAACACCCAAAACTTCTAAAATTCATAGAAATTCAACCATAACTCCAAATAAAATAAATTATATATGTAAAATTATCAGAAAAATTCAAGGAATCTGTTTATGGCATTTTCATGCATGTTAGAACAACTTAAGGCCACTGTTTAGGACAAATTCAATAAAGGGCTTTTAAATAATCATGTATGGAGTTGGAATTTGAATCTTATATTCAAACCAACTTCATTTAATTGTGTTGCTAGTTGCATTAGCTCAATAAACAACATATTGCCATGTCATTATCATGCATCATGTTGTGCATTGCATTGATTGTATTCCTTCTCTATTGCTGGTATTTGTCCCCTCTCGATAGACGTGGTACCGACGCTGTGATCGGTGACACCGATGAAGAGTTATATTATCTTCAGAAGTGCCAGGCAAGCACAACCCCCTTGTTCATTCCGATACAAGCCCACTCTCTCGCTCCTGCTCTCTTTTACTACATTAGGACAACAACGATTCATCTGTTACTTGTTGCGGTAGTTGAACCCCTTATCCTCTGCATGACCTGTCATTGCCACAGTAATTAGATGAGACCCACTAGGATGAGTAGGAGTTGTTTGAGCCCTGATGTGCCTACTCATTCATGCTTGTTTGTCATGCCTGCTACTGCTTAGAGTTGAGTCAGGTCTGATTCATCGGGGATGGATCGGAGGTGTGTAAACATGTCCTATTGTGTGTGAGCTAAGTGTCTGAACATGTTTTGG
This sequence comes from Triticum monococcum, assembly GCA_034509565.1. Lineage (NCBI taxonomy): Eukaryota > Viridiplantae > Streptophyta > Magnoliopsida > Poales > Poaceae > Triticum > Triticum monococcum. The sequence continues at coordinate 739,103,980 of CM067847.1, read as the reverse complement.
TAAAGGTAGCGGTGAGAGGCCATGTAGGAGTACATGGTGGGTTGTCTCATTGAAACCGTCCTCAGGAACTGAGTTCTGTGTTTGTGATCCATGAAACAGCTACTACCACACATTGGGCCCTGAAATATGACCCCGCTCGACATACTGACCCCTCTCGTCCTCTGTCCAGGAGTTGCAATTAGTTTCTGGTGTTTATAGGATATGTGTTGGCGGCCGTGCGTAGCGCTGACCCTAGGGGTGGGCTATGATGCGGTAGATACACTATGGCACGGTGTACCGGGCGCCCGTTTGGTGTCTCGGGAACCCTGCACACATCGTTTGGGGCTGTGAGCGAAACTCCGGCCGGATCTCCTCGCGGATGGAACCCGAATAGGCGATAAACCTGGACTAGAGACTTGTGTGGTTAGTCAGGTCGTGGTCTACACCCACGCCGGCTTTCGCTTGAAGTCTGCCGAGCACATGTCGTGTGCAGACGCTAAGTGGTGGAAACATGTGTGACGAAGTACACCCCTGCAGGGTTATAAATGATCTATTCGAATAGCCGTGTCCGTGGTAAAGGACTTCTGGGTTGCCTATAACAGTTCATAGACAAGTGAAAATGGATACTCTAAAACTCGCAAGATAAGTATGAGTGCTATGGATGGCCTTCTCGTAGGGAGACGGGAGCGGATCCATAGTGGTGTATTGATTGGTGAATATGTGGACTCGTGTGCGCCACCTCAAAAGAGTTGCTTGCAATCGTAGTTCAGGTTAGTCACTGAGTCAAAGCTGGCTTGCTGCAGTTAAACTCCACCACCCCCCTGGTTGATACCGATGCATATGTAGTTTAGTACTGATGTAAGTCTTGCTGAGTACCTTTGTACTCACGTTTGCTTAATTTATGTTTTGCAGAGAGATTTCAGTCTCGCTAGTAGTTCCGCGTGGACTTCGATGTTTAGCTTGATACCTCAGCTACGATCTTGTGCCCTCGGCAGGATCTGGTAGATAGTCAGGCTTCTTAGCCTTTTTCATTTGTAGATGTCTGTACTCAGACATGTTAAGCTTCTGCATGTGCTTTGCATTGTATGCTATGATTGTTGGGTCATGAGACCCATGTTTGTAATACCTTGCTCCTCGGAGCCTAATGAATAAATACCTGAGTTGTAGAGTTATGTTGTGATGCCATGTTGTATTTACACATATCGAGCATATTGTGTGTATGATTAAAATGCTTGGTATGTGTGGGATCCGACAACCTAGTTGTTTATCCTTGGCAGCCTCTCTTATGAGGAAATGTAGTCTAGTGATTCCATGAGCCACAGTAGTCCGCTACAGCCCGGTTCACCGGAGTCCTGCTAGCCCAGCACTACTGTTCAGGACACTTGACTGGCCGGCATGTGTCTCACTTCGTTCCTGTGTCTGTCCTTTCGGGGAAATGTCACGCGGTGACATCCGAAGTCCTGCCTAGCCTGCTACAGCCTGGGTTACCGGAGGCCTGTTAGCCCAGTGCTACAGCCCGGATTCACACGCTGTTGACCGACATGCTCGAGGTTGATTCATGTATGCCTGTCCCCATGGGTTCGTGCCGCTTTGGGTTCTTTGTCATATAGATGCTAGCGACACTATCATATACGTGAGCCAAAAGGCACAAACGGTCCCAGGCCATGGTAAGGCGACACCCATGGGATACCGTGCGTGAGGCCGCAAAGTGATATGAGGTGTTACCGGCTAGATCGATGTGACCTGGGATCGAGGTCCTGACAGCGTTGGTATCAGAGCCTGACTGCCTGTAGGATTACCAAGCCAAACCGGTCGAAGTCGTGTCTAGGAATGCTTTAGTTATATAAGGGAATTGATTGTGGAAGGGAACGTAAGGCTCTTTTTACTCCTTATCCTCATGACCTTCTGATCTGAGTCACCTTATCTTTCTACGGGGTTAAGAACTAGGCTTCTCTTCTATCTCACAGGATGACGTGTTACTAAACCATAGTTGACTAGGATTGTTGAGTTCAAGCCTCAGTTCAGTTCCTACTACTTCCGTATATTCATAACTGGCCTCAGAACCTTGATATTATGATTCTGAGTGGTTATGCCACCATTTTTGCAGGATGTCTCAAATCTTTTCGAACATTTACCGCCGTTATGCTGTCCGAGTCATCCCAGGTTTCTAAATAGTCTGATGCATTTGCAAATCCTTCCTCCCTGTTCCTGATGTCCATTTAGGCCAGGTTCATCACACTAATTGTGAGTTGGGGTATTCTTTTGCCTTGACATATATGTTGGAGTTATTATTATGACCCTAGATGTCTTAGAGTGCCACCTAGTAATCGAACCATGTTTTGCGTTTCAAGTGTGATGATTCTGGCCGTTATTCTTGAGAGCATCCCGTGATGCCATTTAGTTAGTAGGCATTCTATTCCTGGGTTTGGAACCCGAGACTCACCCTACCTGCTTCATGTTGATAGTGTTTGCTAGTTCCTTAGGACATTAGTAAACCTTGTGATAGAGCTCGAGGTCCGTGGTATTTCCCTCTTCCAAATACTATGAACCACTTATGGCAGAAGTTCTTGAACCAAAGGATCACAACCAGAGTACTCTTGATGAGTTCTCCATTCTATATTGTGGCTCTGCCAGATCTACCTTTCTGCATGGGTTATCCGGAAGAAATATGTTGAACTCGTTCGACATACTAACCTATGCATCCACAACTTAGGAAGTTATATGTTCCTTTGAGTTGTCCCCCTTTAGTTATATTCCGACCTTCATGTATCAATTGATAGTAAGGAGTAGCTGGCAATCGTGTTTATCGATGCCTATTACTCTAGTGGTCCGTCAAGTCATTCTATTTCAGAATGACTAGGAGAAACAAACTCCAGTACCTCATCCATATCTAGGATTGGATCAAAGCAATTGTATTCCGCGGATGAAAATGCCAAACCCACTTTCCTCTGCTGTACCTTGGAGTGTTACCATCTTTATGTCAAGGGTGTCATGAGAATTGCACCACCTCTTATGAATTTTTGACGCAGTAATACTTCTTCCCATCATTGTTCATTCCTCGGTTTCTGTGTTATTGTAACCGGAATGCCGACAAGCGAACCATGATGTGTGAAATCAATACCCCTAGCAACTCCGTTGCTTGGTAGTAAATGGACGAAATTCTCATTCTTAGCGTGTTGGTTATCAAATCATCATCCTAAGATTGATCGTGCTACCTAGTCCTTATTTCTGGTGCACTCTTCGATCGAGGAGTTAGGATTCTGCCAAACCCTTGCTCTTTTGATCACATCTTCTTGCCTTGAAAGCAAGATTGATCTCGAGCTTAGTAACATACCAGTGGTTCGTGATTTTCCGAATATCCTCTCGGAAGTGTTACCAGGTTGTCACCTGACTGTTATGTTGAGTTCGTGATCAAGTTGGTTTTCCGATAAACCACTCTTCCCCAAGAACCTGTGTTGGATACCCCTGAACTAATTGGTTAAGGTAAAACAACAACTTGGAGAGTTGGAAGATAAAAGCTTAATCTACTTAGTTCACTCTTAAGGGATATCCTTTTGTGTGTGTGTGTGTGTGCTGAAGAAAGGTGATATCTTCATCAATTGGTCCTTGTGATCAGTTGTTGGATCTATTGCCTTGACAAAACTTTGACTTGAGTATGGGTTATCATCAAGTCAAATCAGAACCAACGATGTTCGTAATGTTTTCTTACTCGTTGTTGATCCCTCGAGCATACACCATTACATCTTTTGGTCTGAACCAATACTATCACATCGTTCACATGATGGTGGAAGTCCAGTGATATGGAAATACCGATGAGTTGTTGTTGAGCCCATCAGCAGCATTTTATCTCCCCCATGATTCATGTCGAACGCTACACTAGCATTGGAAACTTTATAAGCATTATCTTCGTGTTTCGTTCATGAAGCATGTGTTTGGATGAAAGTAGTGACTTTCCCTGATCCATGTGCATATGTTGCAAGTTGCCGCCGTGAATTTGGGAAAGTTTGTCTTGCTTTCTCTGGAATCATCCCAAATCGGTCATGCATACGTGCGAAGTATACTGTGGTTTGGAGACTTGCAACCTTCATTCTATATGTATCCCTAGCACACCAAGCCACTGATTGATTTGTTCAAGGAGAAGAAGTTTCTTCTTAGGAGCTAGACTTACGCAAGGACTTCGTTATCCGCAATGATGGTTCCCCACTTGAACTCGGTAGTGTTTTATTATAAGACTACTACGTGGTCATGTTTGTCTGGGACAGTGTGTTCACATGTTTGTAGCAGAACCAGCTAATGTTTTGGAGCTTACTATTGTAGTTCATTCCCCGAGAATCTCGCAACATCATCTCGTCGATTTGTGTTGCAAAAACTTCATTTTCTTTCTAGACTCCATGAGTCTGGAATATCCTGACACCAACCAAATCTAAATCTCAGGCAGATATGATGGTTGGAGCGTTTTCCAAGAACTATAATATTGGTCTCTCGATAACCGGTAAAGTGGATGTCGTGGCCAACACATCCAGCCGGAAGACCTATTATTGTAGTATCTCGATTGAAGAAAGTTGGCCACCTCCCCATGAGGATTTCGTAGGATTTACCTCCGTAGTTAATCCTTACGGATTATTGTGCTCCCGAAGTCCGACCTCTTACTTGATGTCCTAGATACCAAACCATATCAATAAATGAGCTATCCTAGCGCATCAAGGAGAACATTAGAAGCGGAGTGCTAAATGTCTCTCGATCGATTATCCAGATTTTGTTTCCTTGGCCTCGCTAAGGTGAAATCTGAGAAGTGTTATCTTTCTTTGCATCTGCATCTTCCACCATTATTCATCATGGTAGCATGTTGTGTTGCCAGGATCCTTGACACGGATATTGGCAGAACCTTGATGAATACGGAAATGCTCAAGTTCTTGAGAGCACGCTCAGGCACTAGGTTCTGATGTTGTCGTCAACTGGAATGTGCCTCCGTCCTCTCAGTTGTTCGATAGCCATCCAATTGGTGGAATCACCTTTGCTGGTGAACCTTCTCCCCAATTACTAGAATCATTCCCAACATTTGCATTTTGTTCCCAGCTTGCACCTCAGTAGTTGTTGTTCAGGATCATCTTCAACAGTGGACTTACCATGGGTCCCAAACATTTCCGATGATAAGCAAAAATCATCCATTGTGTTGTCTTCAATAAGGTAGTCCACATCATCCATTCTAGTCCAAGTATGCCATCTCTTCAAGCTATCTCAAATGATCAATTGTAAATTGCCTTAAGCTGGTATAAAGAGCTTCAATGATTTATGGATCAAAAGTAATTCTTTTTGCCACTTAAGGGAATAGCTCTACGAGTCACCTTCACTAAGGTGCCTCGTTATGGTTTTATGGGCAACATAACTTCTCGCTACTTTGAAACCCCCTCACCATCTATTTAGGCGTGGAATTGTTGCCCACCAAATCAAACCCCGTCATTGTTCTTCCATCCCTCTCGATGTGTTTTGTGTCTCAACTTGAGATGTTTCAACATCTCATTCCGCGAATTGATATTGTTTAGCTCGATCTTCGAGAAGATCAATCCTAGTTGAGTTTCTTTCCGTCATCATGTTGGATGAAGATCCCGAAAGCAAAGACGTCAAGATTAAGATGACACAATGAACCAATATCCTCAAGAAAGACGTCTGGATCGTGAAGATGGTGTTGATCGTGTGTCCCCTCTGTCTTCTTACCTCACGACTTGAATCTCGGGACGAGATTCTTGTTTAGTGGGGGTGAGCTGTCACATCCCTAGCTTCTGGTAATGCTCTAGGCTAGCTTCATGTGTGCACCATGTCTAAATTCTGAAATTTGAAATGAGGAAATTGAAAGCCTCGGAAATCATTTTAATAAAGGGGCAAGAAACCCTAAAATTGCAATCAGTAAATCCAAAATGCCCTAGAAATAGCTCTGACAATTTTGGCAAGAGTTATAAAACAAACCAAAATTTTGGAACATTTCTAAGGAATTATTTGGGCTCTGATTTTAAATCAATAATTACTTGAATTGGATTTATATCTACTATTAAATGAATATATGTCCAATAATTTTGAAATATTTTATGGAGCTTTGGTTTAATTCTTTTAGCTTCAAAAAAATATTTCCAGAAGCAACAAACTTGATTTGGTTTCAAAACCAAATTCAAAACAAACCTGCAAAATAGAAAATAGAATGAGATTAGAAAAATAGAAATGAAACAACAGGACCTACCTGGGCCACTTGCCTGGCCGGCCCAGCTCGCTGGCCAGCCCACTGGCCTCCTCCCCGTCATCTTCCTCCCCTGCCAGGAGGACGAAGGCGCATGCTCGCCGCGCGCGTCCATGCGCGAGCCATCTCCTGCTCCCACCGCGATGCCTCGGTCCTTCTAGCATTGCCACGCACCCACTGGCCCCCTCCTTCTCTCTCCCGTGGCGATTTCCCTCTCTGTCCCTCTCTCCCGTGACCGTCCGCGAGAGCCCGAGAGCGCCGACGAGCACCACCACGGCCACCGGCCCTCCCTCGCCCCGTCGATGCTTCCAGAAGCCCCGTCGTGTCCTCCTCTTCCTCTCCACCGAGCCACGCCCCGCCGGACGCCTCGAAGCGCCATCACCATCGCCGTCTTCCTCCTCGGGTGCTGAAGCTCACCGCCGTCGATTCGCCGTCTCCGACGCATCCGCGAGGCCGCTGACCATCCCTGCGTGTTCCCTGTGAGCGCCCGCTTCGACTCCCCCTCTTCCCCGGCCTCTCCGCGTCCTCTAGGGCCTAGCTGCACGGACGCCGTGCTTCGGCCGCCGCCTGAGCCCCTCGCTGCCGTGGCCACGTCCACCGGAGCTCGAAACCGAGCGCGCCACTGCGCTTAGCGCATCACCACGGAGCCGTAGCCACCACCCGTTGCTCCTGCCGTGCCCTGCGACGTCGATTCGTTCGACGCCCGAACTACGGCCGCCGCGCTTCTCGCCATCGGCGTCGTTTCCGTGCACCCCAGCCACTGTTGCTTGCTGCGTTGGAAGCGCGCGAGCGTGCTCTTCGCATGGAGCCAAACCCCGCCACAAACCGCCGCCTGTAGCGCCGCCCCGACCAACTCCGGCGAGATCCCGTTGCTGCTGTGGTCGCCGGCGTCACCTGCTGACGTGGCGCCGGTTATTTAGCACTAATTACCCCGCTAACTACCACCTGAGCCACTGACATGCGGGCCCCACCGCCCAATTAACCGGCTAACTAAAATAGATTAGATTAGTGCTAACCTTGTGGACCCCACGTGTCAGCTTTGACTGGTCCCACTTGTCATCCACCCAAACCAGCTAGGGTCACTGACCAGTGGACCCCACTAGTCAGGTTTGACCCGGGCCAGCCCTGTTGACTTGGTGACATCATCATGACATCATGCTGACGCAATAATTCCTTTCTGGAATTTAAATAAATCTTAAATGATTTATTTATTTTCAGAAAATACCCAAAACTTCTAAAATTCATAGAAATTCAACCGTAACTCCAAATAAAATAAATTATATATGTAAAATTATCAGAAAAATTCAAGGAATCTGTTTATGGTGTTTTCATGCATGTTAGAACAACTTAGGACCACTGTTTAGGACAAATTCAATAAAGGGCTTTTAAATAATCATATATGGAGTTGGAATCTGAATCTTATATTCAAACCAACTTCATTTAATTGTGTTGCTAGTTGCATTAGCTCAATAAACAACATATTGCCATGTCTATCATGCATCATGTTGTGCATTGCATTGATTGTATTCCTTCTCTATTGCCGGTATTTGTCCCCTCTCGATAGACGTGGTACCGACGCTGTGATCGGTGACACCGATGAAGAGTTATATTATCTTCAGAAGTGCCAGGCAAGCACAACCCCCTTGTTCATTCCGATACAAGCCCACTCTCTCGCTCCTGCTCTCTTTTACTGCATTAGGACAACAACGATTCATCTGTTACTTGTTGCGGTAGTTGAACCCCTTATCCTCTGCATGAGCTGTCATTGCCATAGTAATTAGATGAAACCCACTAGCATGAGTAGGAGTTGTTTGAGCCCTGATGTGCCTACTCATTCATGCTTGTTTGTCATGCCTGCTACTGCTTAGAGTTGAGTCAGGTCTGATTCATCGGGGATGGATCGGAGGTGTGTAAACATGTCCTATTGTGTGTGAGCTAAGTGTGTGAACACGTTTTGGTAAAGGTAGCGGTGAGAGGCCATGTAGGAGTACATGGTGGGTTGTCTCATTGAAACCGTCCTCAGGAACTGAGTTCTGTGTTTGTGATCCATGAAACAGCTACTACCACACATTGGGCCCTGAAATATGAACCCGCTCGACTTACTGACCCCTCTCGTCCTCTGTCCAGGAGTTGCAATTAGTTTCTGGTGTTTATAGGATATGTGTTGGCGGCCGTGCGTAGTGCTGACCCTAGGGGTGGGCTATGATGCGGTAGATACACTGTGGCACGGTGTACCGGGCGCCAGTTTGGTGTCTCGGGAACCCTGCACACATCGTTTGGGGCTGTGAGCGAAACTCCGGCCGGATCTCCTCGCGGATGGAACCCGAATAGGCGATAAACCTGGACTAGAGACTTGTGTGGTTAGTCAGGTCGTGGTCTACACCGACGTCGGCTTTCGCTTGAAGTCTGCCGAGCACATGTCGTGTGCAGACGCTAAGTGGTGGAAACATGTGTGACGAAGTACACCCCTGCAGGGTTATAAATGATCTATTCGAATAGCCGTGTCCGCGGTAAAGGACTTCTGGGTTGCCTATAACAGTTCATAGACAAGTGAAAGTGGATACTCTAAAACTCGCAAGATAAGTATGAGTGCTATGGATGGCCTTCTCGTAGGGAGACGGGAGCGGATCCATAGTGGTGTATTGATTGGTCAATATGTGGACTCGTGTGCGCCACCTCAAAAGAGTTGCTTGCAATCGTAGTTCAGGTTAGCCACTGAGTCAAAGCTGGCTTGCTGCAGTTAAACTTCACCACCCCCCCTTGTTGATACCGATGCATATGTAGTTTAGTACTGATGTAAGTCTTGCTGAGTACCTTTGTACTCATGTTTGCTTAATTTATGTTTTGCAGAGAGATTTCAGTCTTGCTAGTAGTTCCGCGTGGACTTCGAAGTTTAGCTTGATACCTCAGCTACGATCTTGTGCCCTCGGCAGGATCTGGTAGATAGTCAGGCTTCTTAGCCTTTTTCATTTGTAGATGTCTGTACTCAGACATGTTAAACTTCCGCATGTGCTTTGCATTGTATGCTATGATTGTTGGGTCATGAGACCCATGTTTGTAATACCTCGCTCCTCGGAGCCTAATGAATAAATACCTGAGTTGTAGAGTTATGTTGTGATGCCATGTTGTATTTACACATATCGAGCATATTGTGTGTATGATTAAAATGCTTGGTATGTGTGGGATCCGACAACCTAGTTGTTTATCCTTGGCAGCCTCTCTTATGGGGAAATGTAGTCTAGTGATTCCATGAGCCACAGTAGTCCGCTACAGCCCGGTTCACCGGAGTCCTGCTAGCCCAGCACTACTGTTCAGGACACTTGACTGGCCGGCATGTGTCTCACTTCGTTCCTGTGTCTGTCCTTTCGGGGAAATGTCACGCGGTGACATCCGGAGTCCTGCCTAGCCTGCGACAGCCCGGGTTACCGGAGGCCTGTTAGCCCAGTGCTACAGCCCGGATTCACACGCTGTTGACCGACATGCTCGAGGTTGATTCATGTATGCCTGTCCCCATGGGTTCGTGCCGGTTTGGGTTCACGACTAGCCATGTCGGCCCGGGTTCTTTGTCATATGGATGCTAGCGACACTATCATATACGTGAGCCAAAAGGCGCAAACGGTCCCAGGCCATGGTAAGGCGACACCCGTGGGATACTGTGCGTGAGGCCGCAAAGTGATATGAGGTGTTACCGGCTAGATCGATGTGACCTGGGATCGGGGTCCTGACACCGGAGGGTTTGGACAATCCGGTATTGGGAAAGATGCTCTAGGTCGCACCTTGCCCGGAGCCCTTGAAGGAAGATACTGGGGAGGATAATACGGGCGGACGCGGGCCCCCAACGCTGCCCACTCTAACAGATGGAGCGAGCGTCTCCATGAAGGAAGACGACCGGAGGAGGAAAAGGAGTGCGTCCGGGGATTCGGAAGCCGAAGCTTCCAAACAGGAGAAGAAGTCTCCCACAGAAGGTCCTACCTTGGGGGGTGCTTTTGCCGCACAAAGTCCACGGGGGGATCAATTCTCCCACGAGTCGTAAGTGACCCGAAATACTTTAATAGTACATGTATGCCATCTTTTTCTTCTGAGAAAATAACCACCGCATATATCTTTGCAGTTCGGGCCTTAGCCCCTCTCAAATGAGTTCGTCTTCGGGGGATCTTCTTCCAGAGATGATGGAGAGCGAAACGCCTCCTCCGGACTCCTCTGCTCCGGAAGCGGGCGACCCCGAAGTGTCGTCGCGGAGGGCCTCTCCGAGTCCGGTGAGGCCAGAAGATAATCCCATTGACCCCCAAAGCCCCCAGTGTACGACTCCCGAAGAGAGCAGACAAAAGAGTCCGACACCATATGGTGTGCGATCAGATGTTCCGAGGGAGTTGGTGGGGCGAGCGGCCATCTCAGATGAACACCGTATGTTGATGAATACGGTGATGGAGAGAATCTCGTCTGCCAAAAGCGGATTGCATGAAGCTTTTATGAGTCTACTGAGAAGCTTTGAGGTACGTAAAATAATGTATAATAGTCCTGCCCATGCTAGGTGTGCCATGTGTAGATAGTAGCCCCTGAGACTCTGGTGGTCGTCGGAAACAACGACGAACAGAGGATCATATTCCCAGGTAATAACCATACTGCCTCTATGTGCAGGTGATGGAAGCTCCGGTGGCTAGCCGGACTAGCGAGTTTGCCCATTTAAAACGGTAGTTGGATGCGGCAGACGCCGACATCGAGCTTGTTAACAAAAGGCTTGACGAGGCACAGGGTAAGTGTCATTATCTGGTAAACGCCACATAGTAAGAGCAGCATGATGCCAGTATCTTTAATATGTTGTGACTGCAGATGGAGCTGCTACTGTTGAAGCCTTGCGGGCGGAACTTGCCCGAGCCAAAGAACAAGCGAGGTTTGGTAATACGGCTGCTTTGAAGGCGGCCGAAGAGTTGAAAGCCGAGAAGGCCGCGCATGGCGAGAGCCGAGATAAGATGGCCAAGATGGCCATAGAATTAAAAGCCGCCGCCGACCGCTGCCGGGTTCTTGAAAAGGAAAACCTAGCGAAGGCATCGGACCTTGAGAAGGCTGCTGCGACGAGAAAAGACATCCGCTCTACTATGAGGGCAAAGAAGGAGGAGCTGCGGGAAGCCGGGGATATTGTAGCTGGGAAATCCTTTATGCTGCGGAGGAAGTTCGGAGATCCACGGTATGCCCCCCTGGATGGGCTGTGGAGTTCGGAGGATGTGTATATGGATTTGTCGGCGAGCGCTGCCGATGCGGTCAAGTACTTCCAGGGTCAAACGGACCGTGAAGTGGACCAGCTGTTTTGGACACAATTCCATTCTCCCGAGCGTCCACTTTCATTGACTAACCAATTAGCCAAATGGGCCGAACTGAATAGGTTGTCCGGACGCGCCATGAGGTCTGTTGTGGATCAGCTATGGCCGGAAAGGCCAAAACCGAACAGCTATTTCAGCTTGGTGCAACAGCTCCTTGACGTGGTGCCGCGCATTAATGCGATGAAGAGGTCGGCATGCATAGAGGGCTCATGGATGGCCTTTGCCCGTGTTAAAGCATGCTGGGCGGAGATGGATGCCACCACTGTTACAGCGCGGGATTCGGAGTGGTTGACCAGTCTCACGCTATATCATGACAGTCAGTTTTCGGCTTTCTCTACTGAGGTGCTCGTCCGGATGAACTAGGGCACAATCGTAGTAGTTCTCCTGGTGCTACCTTAGCCGGTAAAGCGGAACGTAAGGCACCGAAACACAGGAGCCGGGCAAACCCAACATTTGACCAAAGACAATGATTCGGAGCTGACGCATATAGGGCCAAACTCGCGACGCCGAACACTCCCTAAGGTATTCGGTCTTTGTGGTATAAACCGGGCCTAAATAATGGCCTTTGTAAGAAGCCCCTTGTGTCCAGGTACATGCATTGTTCTGGCCTAGCCACATGCCAAGACGTCAGCATCCTTCTCAACGGGGGATATGTATCAACAAGAGACAGTAAAAAAGGTTTACGTAGGGTCTTAATCTAAAAAGGATCCTTGGAGCGGGTCCCTGCTACACGTCTGCGCCTGTGTCTCCGTTGTGCCATATCCTAGACGGGTGTAGCATGATGATCGTCTGTAAAATAGAGGAATTCAGGTGAAAAAGTTGTCATGCAAAAAGATAGTTTTTAAAGAAACCATGTATAATTCAAGATGAGAAAAGATTGCCACTTGTCTGCGCAAGTTGAGCCCCTTGTATTGACAAATAGGGGTGTGACCATTTATTCGGTATAGATAGCGGCGCCGGATTTGGTTAGTTGTGTCTGAGGTCTTGACGACCTATGGGATGCTTTCGCTGGTGCGGGCGCCCTTAGTGTGCGGCTGCCAAGGCAGCCGCACTCTCTTCGGCGCGCAGAGACCGCTTGATATTTCCGTTCACTGAAATGATGCCATGTGGACCGGGCATCTTGAGTGCGAGGGAGGCGTAGTGTGGTATTGCATTAAAGCGAGCGAAAGCTTCGTGTCCGAGCAGTGCTTGATAGCCACTTCAGAACGGAGCGATGTGGAAGGTTAAATGCTCGCTACGGAAGTTACCGGGGGAGCCGAATATAACTTTTAGTAGGAGGGAGCCCGTACAGCGAGCCCCTGGGCCTGGTGTTACACCTTTAAAGGTAGTATTGCTATGGCGAATTTTTGCTAGGTCTAACCCCATCCCGCGGATTGTATCCTGATATATTAGGTTTAGATTACTGCCACCGTCCATCAAAACTTGTGCGAACTAATATCCGCCAATTACTGGGTCTAATACCAGGGCAGCCCATCCTGCGTGTCGGATACTTGCTGAGTAATCATGATGGTTGAAGGTGATCGGTTGAGACGACCAGTGGCAGGACTTCGCGGTGACAGGCACTTGGGTATATTTTCCTGTGAGTGCCGCATTGTTTTTTCCCTTGATCACGTGTAACACGTTTACTGTTTTGACTTCTGGTGGAAATTTCTTTTGCTCCCCAGTGTCTTGCTTGGGAGACTCATCTGTTGGAAATATGCCCTAGAGGCAATAATAAAAGGATTATTATTATATTTCCTTGTTCATGATGATTGTCTTTTATTCATGCTATACTTGTGTTATCCGGAAATCGTAATACATGTGTGAATACATAGACACCAACATGTCCCTAGTAAGCCTCTAGTTGACTAGCTCGTTGATCAACATATAGTCATGGTTTCCTGACAATGGACATTGGATGTCATTGATAACGAGATCACATCATTAGGAGAATGATGTGATGGACAAGACCCAATCCTAAACATAGCACAAGATCGTATAGTTCGTTTGCTAGAGTTTTTCCAATGTCAAGAATCTTTTCCTTAGACCATGAGATCTTGTAACTCCCGGATACCGTAGGAATGCTTTGGGTGCACCAAATGTCACAACGTAACTGGGTGACTATAAAGGTATACTATGGGTATCTCCAAAAGTGTCTGTTGGATTGACATGGATCAAGACTGGGATTTGTCACTCCGTATGATGGAGAGGTATCTCTGGGCCCACTCGGTAATGCATCATCATAATGAGCTCAAAGTGACCAAGTGTCTGGTCACGGGATCATGCATTACGGTACGAGTAAAGTGACTTGCCGGTAACGTGATTGAACGAGGTATTAGGATACCGACGATCGAATCTTGGGCAAGATACGTACCGATTAACAAAGGGAATTGCATACGGGGTTGCTTGAATCCTCGATATCGTGGTTCATCCGATGAGATCATCGAGGAGCATGTGGGAGCCAACATGGGTATCCAGATCCTGCTGTTGGTTATTGACCGGAGAGCAATCTCGGTCATGTCTACATGTCTCCCGAACCCGTAGGGTCTACACACTTAAGGTTCGATGATGCTAGGGTTGTAGAGATATAAGTATGCAGTAACCCAAAAGTTATTCGGAGTCCCGAATGAGATCCCGGACGTCACAAGGAGTTCCGGAATGGTCCGGAGGTGAAGAATTATATATAGGAAGTACAGTTTCGGCCATCGGGAGAGTTTCGGGGGTCACCGGTATTGTACCGGGACCACCGGATGGGTCCCGGGGGTCCACCGGGTGGGGCCACCCATCCCAGAGGGCCCCATGGGCTGAAGTGGGGAGGGGAACCAGCCCATAGTGGGCTGGTGCGCCCCCCTTGGCCCACCCCCTGCGCCTAGGGTTGGAAACCCTAGGGTGGGGAGGCGCCCCACTTGCCTTGGGGGCCACTCCACCCTTGGCCGCCGCCCCCCCTAGGAGATCCCATCTCCTAGGGCCGGCGCTGAAGGAAATATGCCCTAGAGGCAATAATAAATTTATTATTTATTTCCTTATATCATGATAAATATTTATTATTCATGCTAGAATTGTATTAACCGGAAACATAATACATGTGTGAATACATAGACAAACAGAGCGTCACTAGTATGCCTCTACTTGACTAGCTCGTTAATCAAAGATGGTTATGTTTCCTAACCATGGACAAAGAGTTGTTATTTGATTAATGGGATCACATCATTAGATGAATGATCTGATTGACATGACCCATTCCATTAGCTTAGCACCCGATCGTTTACTATGTTGCTATTGCTTTCTTCATGACTTATACATGTTGCTATGACTATGAGATTATGCAACTCCCGTTTACCGGAGGAACACTTTGGGTACTACCAAACATCACAACGTAACTAGGTGATTATAAAGGAGTACTACAGGTGTCTCCAAAGGTAGATGTTGGGTTGGCGTATTTCGAGATTAGGATTTGTCACTCCGATTGTCGGAGAGGTATCTCTGGGCCCTCTCGGTAATGCACATCACTTAAAGCCTTGCAAGCATTGCAACTAATGAGTTAGTTGCGGCATGTTGTATTACGGAACGAGTAAAGAGACTTGTCGGTAACGAGATTGAACTAGGTATTGGATACCGACGATCGAATCTCGGGCAAGTAACATACCGATGACAAAGGGAACAACGCATGTTGTTATGCGGTCTGACCGATAAAGATCTTCGTAGAATATGTAGGAGCCAATATGGGCATCCAGGTCCCGCTATTGGTTATTGACCGGAGACGTGTCTCGGTCATGTCTACATTGTTCTCGAACCGTAGGGTCCGCACGCTTAAGGTTTCGATGACAGTTATATTATGAGTTTATGAGTTTTGATGTACCGAAGGAGTTCGGAGTCCCGGATGAGATCGGGGACATGACGAGGAGTCTCGAAATGGTCGAGACGTAAAGATCGATATATTGGACGACTATATTCGGACTTCGGAAAGGTTCCGAGTGATTCGGGTATTTTTCGGAGTACTGGAGAGTTACGGGAATTCGCCGGGGAGTATATGGGCCTTATTGGGCCATACGGGAATAGAGGAGAGAGGCCAAAAGGAAGGAGGCCTGCGCCCCCCCTCTGGTCCGAATTGGACAAGGGGCGCAGCCCCCTTTTCCTTATTCCTCTCCACCTCTTTCCCCTTCTCCTACTCCAACAAGGAAGGAGGGAGTCCTACTCCCGGTGGGAGTAGGATTCCCCTTGGCGCGCCTCCTCCTAGGCCGGCCGGCCCCTCCCCCTTGCTCCTTTATATACGGAGGCAGGGGGGCACCCCATGACACACAAGTTGATCCTTGGTGATCGTTCCTTACCCGTGTGCGGTGCCCCCTGCCACCAAATTCCACCTCGATCATATTGTTGCAGTGCTTAGGCGAAGCCCTGCGTCAGTAGTACATCAAGATCGTCACCATGCCGTCGTGCTGACGGAACTCTTCCTCGACGGTTTGCTGGACCGGAGCCCGAGGATCGTCATCGAGCTGAACGTGTGCTAAGAACTCGGAGGTGCCGGAGTAACGGTGCTTGGATCGGTCGGATCGGGAAGACGTACGACTACTTCCTCTATGTTGTGTGATCGCTTCCGCAGTCGGTCTGCGTTGGTACGTAGACAACACTCTCCCCTCTCATTGCTGTGCATCACCATGATCTTGCGTGTGCGTAGGAAATTTTTGAAATTACTACGTTCCCCAACAGGCGCCCCCCTTGGGGAGCCTATATAAAGGGGGGGAGGGGCAGCCGCACCCTTGACTCTTGGCGCCTCCCTCTCCCCTACTACACCTCTCGCTCTCGCAGAAGAACGGCGAAGCTCTGCTGTGGTGACTGCTGCATCCACCACCACGCCGTCGTGTTGCTGGATCTTCATCAACCTCTCCTTCCCCCTTGCTGGATCAAGAAGGAGGAGACGTCAGACTGACCGTACGTGTGTTGAACGCGGAGGTGCCGTCTGTTCGGCGCTAGGATCTCCGGTGATTTGGATCACGTCGAGTACGACTCCCTCATCCCCGTTCTCTTGAACGCTTCCGCTCGCGATCTACAAAGGTATGTAGATGCAATCCGATCACTCGTTGCTAGATGAACTCATAGATGGATCTTGGTGAAACCGTAGGAAATTTTTTGTTTTCTGCAACGTTCCCCAACATCATCCTCGTCTTCACTTGGTGTATCCTCCACCTTGTGTACGGCGTTGAGCTTGCCAGACTGCTTGAAAACCCAACAATCTCTGTGGGTATGATTAGCAGGTTTACCAGGGGTACTATGGATCTGACATACTTGGTCCAGAATTTTGTTGAGGCTGGACAGTTCATCCCTGGTGCCTTTAGAGGGCGGCTTTTGCTGACCTGGTGGAGAGCTTTTGAATCCGGCATTTATTGTCGTGCCCTTCGTGTTGTCTTCTTTATTTTGGCGTTTGTTATTGCTGTTGCGCCATGATTTCCCATTTCCATCTCTAACTTCAGATGTATTGGGGTCGCTGGTGCTGCATCTGGCTAGCCAGCTGTCCTCACCCGCTCAAAAGCGGGTCATGAGGTTTGTTAATGCGGCCATCGTTCTCGGCTTATTTTGGCCGAGGTGTCTGGCGAGCCATTCGTCACAGATGCTATGCTTAAAAGCTGCCAAGGCTTCGGCGTCCGGACAGTCGACAATCTGGTTCTTTTTAGTAAGAAACCTGTTTCAAAGCTATCGGGCTGACTCTCCGGGCTGTTGAGTTATATGACTCAAATCGTCCGCATCCGGAGGTTGGACATAAGTCCCTTGAAAATTTGCCCGAAAGGCGTCTTCGAGTTCTTCCCAACTTCCAATGGAGCTTTCGGGGAGGCCTTTAAGCCAGTGACGAGCTGGCCCTTTGAGCTTGAGGGGTAAGTACTTGATGGCGTGGAGATCATCTCCTCGAGCCATATAGATATGAAGGATGTAGTCCTCAATCCAGACCCGAGGGTCTATTGTTCCGTCGTATGCCTCTATGTTTACGGGTTTGAATCCCTCTGGAAATTCATGGTCCAGCACCTCATCGGTGAAACATAGGGGGTGTGCGGCACCCCTGTAGCTGGGTGTACCGCGTTGTTTGGATGTTTGTTGTGTTGCATTGTATGCTGGGGCGCGCTTGCGTGGTCCATAGATGGATCTTGTTGCACCGTCCTTTGGCTGCGAGCCCTCGCATGGGTCGTGTGTTGTATTATGAGTGGCGTTGTATGCCGCTCTGTGTTGGTAGAGGGGTCGTCTATCCGACCAGGTGGATGCTTTGATATTTGGTTGTGGGGGGGGGGGGGGGTCTGAAGCCTCCTCATCGAATTCCGGTAGCAACTTCGCTTTGGGTAGCTTTTGGAGGGGCGATTGTCGCCGTACCTCACTGTTGTGTTGAGTATTTTACTCCATCTGACTTGGAGTGTGTCTTGCACAGCCTTGAGCCTTTACTTCTGCTTTTTAAGACTCCTCGCGGTGGCAATAAGACTTTTACGGGCATTCCGCTGCTCCGGGTGCCTGTCGGGCGTTATGTCGTCCGGACTATTATCCTTGATAGAATTTGTTTGTCCGGTTTGATTATCCGGATTGCCGTTGTCCGGTAGCGGTTCGCCCTGCTCCAGTGCTGGATCTGTGTGATCGTTATTTTGTTCGAGGCGGGATTTGGGGCGGCGCTTGCGTCGCCACTTTGATTGCTTCTCGAGGGAACAAGCCTTTGGTGCGTCCTTCTGCTCCTCATCGTCATCTTTTGGTGCGTCCACCATGTATACGTCATATCATGAGGTGGCTTTCCTTGGCCCAATAGGCGCTGGTTCTTCATCGTCTCCTGCATCGGCGTCCATACCGTCGATGTCTTCGGAGTCGAAGTCGAGCATGTTGGTTAAATCGTCAACAGTGGCTACAAAGTGGGTGGTGGGTGGGCTTTGTATTTCTTCATCACCCGTATCCCAATCTTGCTGACCATAGTCCGGCTAGGGCTCTCCTGTTAAAGAGAGAGACTTTAGTGTCTTCAGAATATCGCCGAAAGGCGAGTGCTGAAAGACGTCCGTGGCAGTAAACTCCATGATCGGCGCCCAATCGGATTCGATTGGCGGGGGCGCGGAGGGTTCGGAGTCCGGAGAGGAGTCCGGCTCCTTGGAGTCACGAGTCTCGCGGAGTGCGGGGCTGGTGTTCGGCTCGATCGCAGTTGGGATCGCAGCCCCCGAGGCGGCGTCCAACCACCAATCCTCGATCGGCGCCGTTGGCTCCGAATTAAGGGTCGAAGCCGATGCGGGTGCGGCCTCCAGGGCACTGTTCGACGGCAGGGCTAGATCATGCTCGTCGTGACAGTGCGGCGCGCTCGGTAGTGCCTCGAATCCGTCGAAGATCAAGTCCCCGCGGATGTCAGCCGTGTAGTTTAAACTTCCAAATCTGACCTGACGGCCAGGGGCATAGCTTTCGATCTGCTCCAGATGGCCAAGTGAATTGGCCCGCAGTGCGAAGCCGCCGAAGACGAAGATCTGTCCGGGGAGGAAGGTCTCACCCTGGACTGCATCGCTATTGATGATAGTAGGAGCCATCAAGCCTGACGGTGACGACACAGAGGAACTCTCAATGAAAGCACCAATGTCGGTGTCAAAACTGGCGGATCTCGGGTAGGGGGTCCCGAACTGTGCGTCTAGGCCGGATGGTAACATAAGGCAAGGGACACGAAGTTTTACCCAGGTTCGGGCCCTCTTGATGGAGGTAAAACCCAACGTCCTGCTTGATTAATATTGATGATATGGGTAGTACAAGAGTAGATCTACCACAAGATCGGAGAGGCTAAACCCTAGAAGCTAGCCTATGGTATGATTGTTGTGTATGAATGTTGTCCTACGGACTAAAACCCTCCGGTTTATATAGACACCGGATAGGGTTAGGGTTACATAGAGTCAGTTACAATGGTAGGAGATCCACATATCCGTATTGCCAAGCTTGCCTTCCATGCCAAGGAAAGTTCCGGACACGGGACGAAGTCTTCAATCTTGTATCTTCATAGTCCAGGAGTCTGGCTAAAGGTATAGTCCGGCCATCTGGACACCCCCTAATCCAGGACTCCCTCAGGTGCCCCCCACATCATATTGTTCATACTACATTGATTGAAAAAAAGATAAATCGCCCAAAACAAGATCTTCCCGTTTTTTGTTCCTACAATGTTGTGCCGTGCACGTACCTACTAGTTGTATAGTGGTAGTACTAGTAATATAGTATTAGGAGTACAAACTTGGTACTAGTAGGAGTAGTACTAGTACGGAATGCTCCTACTCTATCAATGAGCCCCGTCTAACACCAAATTTCTTGGCTTCCGTGCTACAGCTAGATCTTCCCCTCGTTTCTGTTTTCCAACCCGGCGGCGGGTGGGGTGTCGGTTTGCTCAACGGCGGTCTGACATGAAAGTGAAAATGCTAGGAAACACGCCTTCCCTAACCTATGTGTCGTGCCGGACGGGCCGTGTTGTCCTCCCGATTCCCCGGCGTGTGGGGGTGCGACGCGAACGCGGCAGGCCTTTTCCTTTTACTAGCAATGTGCCCGTGCATTGAGACGGATCCAAAGTAGTAGAATAGTAGTATTTGTTCACAAACTTGAAAGAAATCACTATTGTTTTGATATACTCCTAATATATTACTCCCTCTGTACCTAAATATTTATCTTTTTTGAGATTTCAAATGGACCATCACATATAGATTATATAGACATATTCTAGTGTTTCCAGCAAGGTGCCCGCGCGTTGCACGAAGTTGATGGAAAAGGTAAGCACAACTTATAAATTGATGGATGGAGTACTTGTTACAGTGATGCATATAATTAAGCAAAGGGATCACACACGTCGGTATTGACTGGAACGAGAATGCAACAACACAATAAGAATTAAGGCCAGGATGATGCGATCGCAGTGGTGGTTACAAAAGGCAAGAAGAAAGATGGATCCACGAACTTATGACCTCCTCCTCCTCAACTTAGTGCGCCGGGCCACCGACCGGTGGCTAAGGAGCGGCGGCTTTTGTGGCGAGGTCGAGGTGCTTCTCAGCAAAGGCATCCAAGGCTTCCAGCCGGTTGAGGAAGGCCAATGTCGTAGCATCCTCACTGGCCTTGTAGATACCTATGTACACGATTTCCTCGTACATGTGGATGTGTAGGTTGACGAATTCTTGCAGGGCGAGGAGCCTCACGGCGAGCGCGACCTCCAGGTAGACATTCTTCGTGGTGTCGGCGGGCAGTCACAGGGCCACCAATGCTTGAAAGAGGTTCCTGCCATGGAGGCCGATTAGGGTGGCAGACAATGAGGAGCCCGGGCGCGCGGGCTGGAGGAGTACGGCGACGTCGTCCGCAAGCTTCTTGAGGACGGTGAACTTGTTGCTGGTGGCAACGTTCATCTGGTCCAACTAGGAGTCATAGTTGGCGTCGAAGGCGGCCATCCACCAGCCGGTCTCCAACACCGTCTGGAGACGATCCTCGGCGCCATGCCGCAGGCCGGCGTCGTGGACCATCTGGCGCAGCCGCTGGCCGCTCACGAGCATCGCCGCCATGGGTCTGGAGTGAGCTCTTTTGCACTTAGTGTAGGTGCTTAGGCAAATGCTTAGGTGCATACGATGTGGTAGATGCATTGGAATGGAGGGGCGCCTTTATATGAGGGCAATGAGGGCAAACTGCGTTGCATTCAAATTGTGCAACCTCTTTTCCCGGACCTCCTCCCATTACTTCCCTCATGCATTAATTGAAGGAGGATGCATTGGCCGTTCAACATATCGGGAACCGCTACTCCCTCCCTCATCTACATTAAAGACGTATAGGGAACTGCGCCGCCTGCTGTCAAATCGAATACTCCCTCCGTCTAGGTGAGTATTAAGTCATCTTATAAAAACCAAATAGTAAACACATAGGCGTGGTGCATTAACTCTCAGGTTGTTTCTTATTTTTTGACATAAATAGAGGAATCAACCAAGAAGAGATGTGGGGCTTGTATGCTTTTAATGACTTGAGACTATCAAACATGACATGAAGTGGTCAGTTCGTTGCACAAGAACAAATATAACCCACATCAGCACACACGCATCTTATATAGCATCACATCCAATGGCTATAAAAGATGAATGATACCAAATTATATCTCATCTAGATGAGTTCTAGCAAAACTATATTAATAATACTTAGTACTCCTGCGCCATGTATCATATATTAGTATCATGTAGTACTTTATTTATTTATGAGGTATCCAGATGGCACTGCACCGCCAAGAAAAGAGGGTAACATCAAAATTATGGACTACTTTTTTGAGTATATTGGTAAGGTCCGGTCATAGTCACTTGTTGAAATCTCTAAAAAGACAAATACTCCCTCCGTCCGGAAATACTTGTCATCAAAATGGATAAAAGGAAATGTATCTAGACGTATTTTAGTTTTAGATACATCTCTTTTTATCCATTTTCATGACAAGTATTTTCGGATGGAGGGAGTAGAAAACAGAGTTGGTGATGATGGTGTGCGTGCCATTCTGCAATATAGACCGTCGGATTTATGTCTAACGGATAGGAAAGAAACTATGGCAATTTTGAAAAAAATATACCCACACGTCTCTCCACGTTCGCAAATAAGGCCTTCCCTCGTTCAACCTTTTCTGTCACAAGATAAACTACTCATACAAATGCATCTTGAGGTGTCCATAGAATCGAAGAGAGGGATGATGTGTGTGTGTGTGTGTGTGTGTGTGTGCGCGTGTGATCAATAAAGAGTGCCATCGAATTTGTGTGTGCCCACGTCAAAGATATAGAGTGGTTGGCCTACTGGAACGTGAGATGGGACATGTGCAGTTTGTCTCTGTGGCATGGATACCTACCTGCAGCGCTCGACTATCGGTGTGTGGCGGGGGAAGAGGGAGGCCCAATTAAGTATAGAGGTACAATGGCTGGTATATGTGTGGAGGAGGAGAGAGGCTTACCTCATGTATTAAGGAGATCGATCTGCCTCATGTATTAAGGGAGATCGATCGGCATCCATGCATATGTACAGGAGAGGAATAAGGTTGGGAGAGAGACAGAGCTAGAGTGTTGGAGGGGGTGGTAGTGGAGTTTCTTCTAACAAATGGTGGGATAAGCTTGCTAGACAAACGGAGGGCACGCCCACAATATCAATAAGAGAGGAGATGACTGCTTGTTGTCTGTGCACGTGCGTGTGAGAGACAGGTCAAGAGGCATGCAGGAATGATGAGGGGGGCGATGTAGCTATGGTAAGGAGACGTAACTACATAGGAAGATCAATCGCCCTTTGTTAGAGAAAGGAGAGACATAACTTGTGAGGTATGTCGATTGATGGGGGGGGGGTAGTTAAAGTCGATCTAGGTATATGTTGGGAGATCGATTGGCATACATGCATGTGTGTGTTAGAAGCAAATGAGGCATGAGGAGAAGGATAGAGAGAGAGAGAGGGATGCATGTAGGAGGTGGTACGAGAGGCATACTATATCGAGGGGGGAGGAGTGTGCGAGTACGAGAACGATGAAAAGAGTGGTGGGAGTGAGGCATGGACGGTGACAAGAGAACAGGGGAAGCTTGTGTTTGTGCTAGGCACACCTGGCTAGAGAGGCATATCGATTGATGTGTGCCGTAAAGAAGGAGCTGGGGGGCCTACACACACCGTGGGTGAACAACCTAAAGTGAAAAGACGAATTTGCGCGATGGAGCTAGAGAATGCTAAGGGAGGGTGAGAGGGATGCGGGCGTGTGCATGCACAAGAGAAAGTTAGCGCTAGCTACAAAGATAAGAGGGTTGTGTGGGTGTAAAAGACGAATAGTGATCATATATACTTCATTATAAAAAGCGAATTCGGATATTTGAAGAATTTATCATAGTGTTTCAAAATGACGCATGTGTGAATATATATAATGGTGATACATATGGTGTGGTTATGAACATGTTATACTACATTTAATATATAATATACTACTCTTATAAAAATGGAGTTGTTGATGATGGTGTGCCTGCCATCCTGCATTATAGGCCGTCCAATTTATATCTGGCGGATAGCAAGGAAACTATGATGGTTGAAGTTGGCAACAATCATGATTGTAGATTCTTATTGAAATAGAGAAATGAATTCAAATTTAGTTCGAATTGCAGCAGTAGTATAGACATTTGGAATGCACTAAAATGTTGGTATGAGTAGGTTACATGCATTATACAACAAGTGAAAAAATTTAATCGGTCATAACATGGATTCATACTCCCTCCTTCCATCTATATAGGGTGTAATGAGATTTTTAAGACCGCCTTTGACTATTGACAAGATTAATAGTACATGACATGCACAATGTGAAAATTATATCATTGAAAGAACCTTTCACAGACGAATTTAACGGTGTGCTTTGTGTAAGTTGCATGTCATATATCATTGCTCTAATATTTGGTCAAAGTTAGCATCGAAAAACGCATTAGGCCCTATATAGATGGAAGGAGGGAGTAGCTTTGAATAGCATTTGTATAGTAAAACGAGGCAAGACTCTCTCTTTGTGTGGTGTGAATAGTTTTATTTTTTTCATTTTCTTTTTGGTTGAGGGAAGTGCGAATTGATTTGGTACGTACATGTACAATATTACTACACGTTAGGCTTGTCCCTAAAATTCAACCCGCGTCTTGTTATATCCCGAAAATTCAGATATCGTGCTCCCAAAACTGGCGCCTTCACAACCCGTGGCTTGCTATCCCGAAATTACAATGCGCGCGAAAACTCCCTCCAGCTGCCAAATCCCGACACGCGAAATCCCCCTTCTAACCCTGAGCCAAAAGGGATGCTAGTTCAAATCGGTGGGGGGTACTTTTGTAACACACCCTACATTTTGGACAAGCGCGTCCCTAAGTCATGCTTCACCCCCTCCCATGGCCCCCTTTTTGTCATTCGAAATCCTAGGCCGCTATAACCTCTCTGCTACAGCCGCGAAACCCCACCCTCCTCCGTCCGCCACGTCACCGCTGCCCAACCGGAGCCTCTTCCCCGACGACGTCGTCCACCGCAACAGCTTGACGTCCCTCGTCCACCTCACCGGATGAGGATCCGTCGTCCATCTCGCCGTCCCGCCGGTTCAGCCACCCCGTCCTCCACCTCCAAGGAGCTGCTCCGACGATCGCCTCGTCTATCGCAGCTGCTCCATCCCCATAGCACCGCCTTAACCTGCTCCACCAGAACCGCAACATCCTCACCGACTCCTCGGACAAAGCCGAGGCCTACTCGGCGCCACCAAAGATGTTGTACACTCATCGCATCGCACCTTCTCCTTAACTCGACCTCCCGGCGCCGGCGGTGCTCCATCCCGCACCCCCATGGAGTGGCTACCTTGAAGCCGGCACTGCGGGCGGCATCTCCATAGCGGCTCTCCCCTAGTGAGAGGCCCCTTCGACGGTGGTGTCCATACCAGCCGGATCTGCTGCTACTACTCTGGCTCTCGCTCGCTTGGTCACGCTGCTGCTGCTGCTCCGGCTCTCGCTCGATCACTCGCTCGCCCAGCTGTTGCTGCTGCTCTCCCCTCGCTCGTGCTGCTGCTCTGCTCTGATTAAGCCACACTTCAGTCGACTAAATCGACTTTTGGGTCAGTCGATTTTCAGGGGTTGGGGGGGCTCGCCGGAGTTAAGGAAGAACCACCCGCAGCGGAGACGGGGGCTCGCCAGAGAGGTACCCCACAATCTATCTTAGGGTTTAGGGTGGGGGCGAGGGGCCTAGAGGGCTGGCCGGGGCGGCGGTGGCGAGTTGTTTCGGGGTGGCGAGGCGGCGCTGGGGCCGGCGGTTCGGCCGGTGGTGGCTGGCGGCTCAGGGGGGGTATAGGTTGAAGATGAACCGCAGGCCCTCCCTAAACTACATGTCAAGTGCCTCTCTGCTACCATTGCGTTCAGTTTCGACAGTAGCATTCAGATTCCACAGTAAATTTCAGTTTCGACAGTTAAGTTTAGAGTCAACAGTTTTTACCTCATCTGTTGTAGTCAGGTGGTTTTTGGTGATGTTAATTTTACATCCATTTTACATCATCTATTGGAGATGCTATTAGAATCCCACTTGAGATTGACGATGTCTGTCTTGTGCTGCTTCAGCCTTGACGTCTTACGGCTCACCGGAGCTGCTCCAACGACAGAACGATCCATCACAACAGAGCAGTGCCCTGGACGCCGTCTACCGATTCCTCATATCTTCCTCCACACCTCCGACAGCCACCTCTGCCTCAACTGCTTCAGCGACCAACCCAATGATGCTGAGGTCGACACGGCTACGTCAAAGAGGTTGTACACTTGTTGCATCACTTATTACTATACATTCACGTCGATCCATTAAGGCTATTTTGGTTCAGCGGAAAAACGTCGATCCACTGGTTGTTACCATCACTCTAAATTTCGGCATGCTCTCCTTACATAATCTCACCATTTTTTCGTATGCATGTCAGATATTGTACACAGTCATGTTGAACATGTAGAGAAAAAGAGAAGAGTTTTGCGCGGCAATACAATGTCATGCAGACATCGCTCCATGGTGGGTTCAATGGCAAACCCTCCCCACCCCTCTCCAGATTGTAATCCAGAGGAAGATATCTGTTCTGAGGTGGATTCAGATGCCGCTGACCACTCCTATTTACCCCCCAAGGTGTTTGCTCTACCTTGGCATGATGATGTTAGTCATATCATACATATGTTGCCTTGCAGTGCCTACTTTTGACATCATATATGTCATCTGTTTAGTTTAGACATGTTCTGTAATGCCACCTGTTTAGCTTCTATATCATATATGGGAATTATGCAGTCTCATGTCTTTTAGGCAGCCATAATATATGTGAAATGTGCAATGCCATCCTTTTTAACCAGGCATCATATATTTGAATAATATCTTGCCCATCCTTTTCTTCATTGCATTTCCATTTGTCGACAATGTTTGTACATTAAACTACTCTTCCTGTGAATCAGCCATTTGGGTGGGAGATGGAAAAATCTGGAGTGAAAACAAGGCCTTCGGAGCAGACAGTGCTAACTGTCAAAGCAGGTCTCTTGTTGGGTCCCGATAGCTCCTCAGAGATGGATTCAGAGACAGATGACCAGTCCTATTCTCCCACTGAGGTGTATGCTCTAACTTGGCACGGTTATACTGCTCATATCATGCATACGGTGTCTTGCATTGCATAGTTTAGACATCATATACACAATATTCAACACCATGTTCTTAGTTCAGACATCATATCGAATGCCCTCTGTTTAGCATATAAATCACATATGTGAATTAAATGATGCGATCCTGATTACTTAGATAACATGTAGGTGAATTATGTCATGCAATCATATTTAATAATTCATCATATCTTTGAATTATGTTATGCTATGCTATCCAGTTTAGATAGACATCATATATGTGAAATTATGTCATGCTATCCGTTTTAGTTAAACAATATACATGTCAACTATTTCATGCCCTCTTTTTTCCACACTATCTATTGCATCTGTGTCTCATACAATGTCTGTACATTCAACTATGTTTCCTGTTTATCAGCCATTTGAATTGGAGCGGGTGATGCTAGTATCTAGCGGACTAAAAACACAGTCTTCATATAAAACAATGCTACCTCTTGGTGGAGATAGAACCCCGGTTGTACATGCACAAGAACCAGCCCTACCACACATAACCGAAAGTCTTGCAGATTGTACCCCTACTGCGATGGACAGAGAACCAGCTTCACCAAATCTAACCCCAACCCCAGCCGATAGTAACCCAGTTCCTGTTGACACATCACCTTCTCCACCACAGAGCTCCCAAACAAGACCAGTTAGTAAGCCAGCTCCAGTGCCCAAAGGGCCAGTACTATCACGGTGAACCCCAACTCCACCAGTTAGTACGCCTATTCCCATGGAGGAAGCACAACCAGCTAGTCGTAGTTTAGCATCTATCACATTTGATGTTGTTAAATCGTATGTGTGTATCTTCCCATCTTCGAAATATTATACTAAAGATGAAGGAAAATGCCAGTTGTAGGTGTTTGTCTAGGAGTTATGTGTAAGTAATGTTATTCATGACAATGACTTTGCTTCGTATCATACATCCTACCTCCATGATGGTTATAATACAACAAATTTTCCCATTTTTCTCTATAGAGAAGGATCGATTTGGAAACTCAGGATGAGGTAACCTATGCTAATACCTCTGCTATCTTCGAGAATGCTTGGTGGCAGTATTGGAATTACCTGAAGAAAACGTACTTCACCGGCAAACAAACTCATCAAATTCCCTTATGTTCTCGTGGGACACATTTACTGGACGATGACTGGGAACGCCTTATTCTGTACTGGTCCTGAACCAAGAATGTCGTAAGGTCTATGAGCTCATTTTCTATTTTTAAGTATTATATTCTTGCGTCTTACTATACTCTGTTCATGTATAACAAGTGCCTAAACCTAAAGAACAACAGTTCTAATTTAAGATTCCATTGCTATCATAGTTCAAAAAAGTGCTAGGCGTTAATTGTGCGTTTTGCCACCGCCTTGCGCTTTACTGAAAGCGCATGCTTATGCGCAGTTATGCATAGATTATGCATAGTTATGCGCAATGCATTTTGCCAATGCCTAGAGCCTAGGCGCGCTTAAGCGCTCGCTTAGGCGCGCCTTTTTTAACTATGATTGCTTTGCTCTTGTATCACTGTATTTACTCATACAAATTTATTTTTAAATTGAAGGATCCAATTGAAACTCCAATGGCACAGCAGGTATGTTCACGCATGTTTCTTTAACAGGTTTGCTCTTATCAATAGCTTTGTTGATTTCAATTTCAATTGTGTATGCAGTTGACTTTCATATCGTGCACATTACTAGCATCACAACAGAGCCAATAGTGTTGTTGTACATGTAGACCCGTGGTACCCATCTAAAATCTTGTTGTGCCGTGTAGTTTCCCACGCTTTGTATTCTTTCACTGCTGCTTTGTCTTGAACTGATATGCTTTGAACCGTGTCTCTATTTTGATTTGGCAAGACAATGCAGTGACTATAGGACATAGATATATATTTGTTTGATGCTTTTATTATGTACTAGTACTTGGCAATAGAAGACTTGGTAGTTTAATCCTGTCCACCTTACTGATGAACTGGTTCACCGAAATGAGTTTCATATACTAGTACATGCTAAACTTGTTATGTGTCTACTTGTTTCTTCTTTTAGAATGCTGACAAAATATTTGGGAAGAGTGCCTTATTAAGCAATGGTAAAGGAAGTAATGCAGATAAGGTTCAGGATAGTGACACATCCTTGTTGGTCTCCAACAAAGCTGATAAAACAGCTAAGGAAGACTATCTTGAAGATAGCGAGACAACCCCAAAGTCCTGTCTTGGTTTAGTGTTCGAGTTACTGGCCACTACCTCTTGCACAAGCTATTCAAACTCACTGTCTGAATTAGTTCGGTTTCTTGAGTCTCAACTACAAGCTGAAAGACATCGATCAGCTGTGCTGCGACAGGAAGCGGAAGGACTGCGGAAGTCCCTGGAGCATTCAGATGCATACTTTCTGGTGTAACAACAAGCGTTGGAGGATTTTAGCGCCAAACAGGACAAAGCTAATCAGCTTGATAAGCTTATTGCCAGCATGGTGGATACCCAGGATAACGTTTCTTGAGCTCTTATGAAGTTGTTTCAGTTATGCTCTTGTTTTGCTACCGCATTTATTTGCACTGGTGGACAATTTTGACGGCCAGTGTATGTAATGTGTTGCTTTGTTCCCTATATTTGCACTGGTGGCGAACTTTGATGCCCAGTGGATGTAATATGTGTAATAGCGGTAATAGGCTAGCGTTAATTGCTTGCTTATTTATTTCCTTATTGTCTTGTTTAGTTGTTTGCTTGTAGTCACTGTAGTTCTTTTTTTGTTTTTTTCTAGTGGCCACAATAGCCTATTTTTGGTAACTAGGCCAAAATAATCATGGCAACACATGGATTGTTGTAACCATGGGCCTCCTGCATGCCGTATGATCCATGGGCCTTCGTTTGGCCGTAGGATCCATCGGCCTTCTATACGGGCCTTAGGGTCCATGGGTCTTCTACGGGCCGTAGGGTCCATGGGCCTTCTACGGGTCATACGATCCATGGGCCTTCTACGGGCCGTCCTATCCATGGGCCTCATACGGGCCGTAGGATCCATGGGCCTTCTACGGGGTGTATCATCATTTCGCCAATCATGGGCCATACTATTCGTGGACCATAACGGGTCGTTAACAAGCCGTATTTGATAACTCTATGAAAACAACCCAATGTTTTTTTACATAAAAATGGCCCAACGTATTAACGGTCCGCAAATGGGCCGACTGTAACAACGGGCTGAATTTGGCCCACAAGCAGAAAATGACAGTAACGGGCCGTATGTAACCGAATGCTGCAAATGAGCCCAAGAATAAATGGGCCCTGAGAAGGCCGAAAGATAACTTGGGCTGGAAATGGCCCAATGGAATAACAGGCCGTTAATGGGTATAAAGTGATACACTATTCATTACGGGCCAGTTTCACCACGGGCCGTTAATGGGCCAAGAGTTACAAAGGTCCTCATATGGGCCGAAAGAAGTCATGGGCCACACATGGGCCGGAAGTTAAAACAGGCTGAATCATATTGGACGGCCCAGATGACGCTACTGGGCCTAATTCAGATAGGGCGTAATGGGCCCTGGGTTAGCAGGCCGTAAATGGGCTATATGCGAACAAGCCGTTAACAGGCTTTCCGTGGGCCGGCCCGCCACCTTTTGACCAAGTCAAACGGGCTGGCCTTTTCATAGGAATGGGCCTCTGTTGGGCCATGCCACGTGTCGCCGTATCATAGGCGCCTTCGGTCCAATGAGCGGATGACATCTGTCCCAACGGTGAGCCGACACGTGTTTCCTCCAGCCAATGATGATTTTACACATGGAAAATCCCCATTGGCCGGGGCTGTTAACGGGTTATCGGATCCAAAACCCGACCCGATAGCTAACAGCGTTCCGTTACGGTGGATGCCACGTGTCGGACACCCTTGACGAAAGCACTTCTGTGACGCGCGATTTATCGTCATGGACGTGGACACTTCCGTGATGATAATTTTGGTAATGTCATGGAACACTTGTACGACAGCACATGTATGACTATCTTGATTCTGTCATAAATTTGTCATGGATGTACATGCATGACAAAAAACGCGACCTACTGTGACAAACACGTATCATCACGGAAGTGTATTTTTTTGTAGTGTAAGTAGATGATGGGTTGCAAGAGTGACAGAAGCTTAAACCCTAATTTATGCGTTGCTTCGTAAGGGGCTGATTTGGATCCATATGGTTCATGCTATGGTTAGGTTTACCTTAATACTCCTACTGTAGTTGCAGATGCTTGCAATAGGGGTTAATCATAAGTGGGATGCTTGTCCAAGGAAGGAATGTACCCAAGCACCGGTCCACCCACATATCAAATTATCAAAGTACCGAACGTGAATCATATGAACGTGATGAAAACTAGCTTGACGATAATTCCCATGTGTCCTCGGGAGGGTTTTACTTTATATAAGAGTTTGTCCAGGCTTGTCCTTTGCTACAAAAAGGATTGGACCATCTTGCTGCACCTTATTTACTTTTACTATTTGTTACCCGTTACCAATTACCTTATCACAAAAGTATCTGTTATCGATAATTTCAGTTCTTACAGAGAATACCTTGCTGAAAATCGCTTATCATTCCCTTCTGCCCCTTGTTAGGTTCGACACTCTTACTTATCTAAAAGGCTACGATAGATCCCCTACACTTGTGGGTCATCAGCACACAATGTTCATTCTCCGTGATACTATCCACGGGGTAGCGAGGGGCCATAAAATCAGGCTGAACAAGCTCCATGGAAGCCACGTTACTTCTCTGCTGAGCTGGCGGCACTACTAGAATCAGGATCTTTGCCGTCAGCCAGCTGAAGGCAAAGAAGGTCTTTTCCATAAGCTAAAGGAAAGCTGACGACAAATATCATGTTTGCCGTTAGCAAAGTATTTGCCGTCCACTAGCGGACAACATAGAATCTTTGCCGTTTGCTAGCAGACGGCAAAGAGGGAGGGTGGCCCACTAACGAGTACCACCTAACGGCCACTTCTTTGCCGTCCGTGAGAAGACGACAAAGAGAATAGCCAACCTAACGGCCGTTTCCCCCGGCCCCACCCCACTAGCTACGCTCTTTGTCGTCCGCTAGCAGGCGACAAAGAAATTAAACCAAACTAAAAAACGGTTGGCTCTGTGCCCCACCCCTCTCCCTCTCCCTCAACTCACCCACACCGCCCCCATGCCCGCCGGCCCCGCCGCCGACCCCCACCGCACCCGCCTCCCCCGACCACCACCACCCCCACCGGCCCGCACCCCCGACACCCCCGACCCCCCGCCGCGCCGCCGCCCCGACGCCCTTGCTGCCCGCGGCACCCTGCGGTCTCTCACTCCACCACCCCGACGCCCTCTCTAAGGGAGTCCTGGACTAAGGGGTCCTCGGGTGTCCGGGCAATTTGATATGGGCCGGACTAATGGGCCATGAAGATACAAGGCAGAAGACCTTCCCTCGTGTCCGGGTAGAACTCTATTATGCGTGGATGGCAAGATTACATGTCCGGATGTGTATTTTCCTTTCTCTATAAACCGACTCTGTACAACCCTAGGCCCTCCGGTGTCTATATAAACCAGAGGGTTTAGTCTGTAGAGGCTACCATAATTCATACAGGCTAGACATCTCGGGTTTAGCCATTAAGATCTCGAGGTAGATCAACTCTTGTAACCCCTATACTCATCAAATACATTCAAGCAGGACGTAGGGTTTTACATCCATTAAGAGGGCCTGAACCTGGGTAAACATCATGTCTCCCTTCTCTCCTGTTACCTTCGATTCTCAGACGCGCAGTTCGGGACCCCCTACCTGAGATCGGCCAGTTTTGACACCAACATTGGTGCTTTCGTTGAGAGTTCCACTGTGCCGTCAACAGAAGGCTTGATGGCTCGTTCGATCATCAACAATGATGCCGTTTCCGGGGAAGCTTTCCTCCCCGGCCAGATTATTGTGTTTGGCGGCTTCGTTCTGCGTGCCAACTCAATTGGCCACCTCAAACAGATCGACAGCTACGCCCCTGGTCATCAGATCAGTGTTGGCAACCTAAATTATGTCGCTGATATCCGAGGAGATTTGATCTTCAAAGGGTTCGCGGCCCCGACCCATGCTCCGTCCTTAGATCCGGAGCAAACTGTCGGGTCCGAAGAAGGGAGTTTTGAGCCCACCGGACCCTTTGCTATTAGGCTTACTATCAGAGATCCGGAGGCGATTTTGTCCTCAGCCAGCCCGCAATCAGACCGGGTTCCCCCTACAATTGGAAGGCCAGATTCTTCCCCGGACCCTATCTCCAAACACTCGAAGTCCGCGCCAAGCGAGCGTGGTCAGGAGGCCTTTGCCCTGGTGATGACCCACAAGTATAGGGGACCTATCGTAGTCCTTTCGATAAGTAAGAGTGTCGAACCAACAAGGAGCAGAAGAAAATGACAAACAATTTCCAGTAAGGTATTCTCTGCAAGCACTAAAATTATCGGTAACAGATAGTTTTGTGATAAGGTAATTCATAACGGGTAACAAGTAACAAAAGTAAACAAGGTGCAGTAAGGTGGCCCAATCCTTTTTGTAGCAAAGTACAAGCCGGGACAAACTCTTATATAAAGGAAAGCGCTCCCGAGGACACATGAGAATTATCATCAAGCTAGTTTTCATCATGCTCATATGATTCGCGTTCGTTACTTTGATAATTTGATACGTGGGTGGACCGGTGCTTGGGTACTGCCCTTCCTTGGACAAGTATCCCGCTTATGATTAAATCCCCTCGCAAGCATCTGTAACTACAAAAGAAGAATTAAGGTAAACCTAACCATAGCATGAAACATATGGATCCAAACCAGCCCCTTACGAAGCAACACATAAACTAGGGCTTAAGCTTCTGTCACTCTAGCAACTCATCATCTACTTATTACTTCCCAATGCCTTCCCCTAGGCCCAAACAATGGTGAAGTGTCATGTAGTCGACGTTCACATAACACCACTAGAGGAAATACAACATACATCTCATCAAAATATCAAACGAATACCAAATTCACATGACAACTTATAAAAAGACTTCTCACATGTCCTCAGGAACAAACGTAACTACTCACAAATCATATTCATGTTCATAATGAGAGGGGTAATAATGTGCATAAATGATCTGAACATATAATATTCCACCGAATAAACCAACTAGCATCAAGTAGAAGGAGTAATCAACACTACTAGCAACCCACAGGTACCAATCTGATGAACTAGGATTTGAGAGGAGATGGTGCAGGTGAAGATGTTGATGGAGATTGACCTCCTCCCGATGAGAGGATCGATGGTGATGACGATGGTGACGATTTCCCCTCCCGGAGGATGTTTTCCTCGCAGAACAGCTCCGCCGGAGCCCTAGAATGGTTCTGCCTCGAGACGGTGGCGCTTCATCCCAAAAGCTTCCTTATGATTTTTTTTCAGGGCAAAAGACACCTTATATAAGAAGATGGGCATCGGGGGGCTTCCAGGTGGCTCACAAGGAAGGGGGCGCGCCCAGGGGGTAGGGCGCGCTCTCCACCCTCGTGGACAGTGGGTGGCCCCCCTCTGGTGCTTTCGTCGTCCAATATTTTTAATATATTCCAAAACTGACTTTCGTGAAGTTTCAGGACTTTTGGAGTTGTGCAGAATAGGTCTCTAATATTTGCTCCTTTTCCAGCCCAGAATTCCAGTTGCCGGCATTGTCTCTCTTCATGTAAACCTTGTAAATAAGAGAGAAAAGGCATACGTATTGTGACATAATGTGTAATAACAGCCCATAATGCAATATATATCGATATAAAAGCATGATGCAAAATGGACGTGTCAACTCCCACAAGCTTAGACCTCGCTTGTCCTCAAGCGGAAGCCGATATCGAAAAATATGTCCACATGTTTAGAGATAGAGGTGTCGATTAAATAAAATACGGACATGAGGGCATCATGATCATTCTTAGAATAGCAACATATATATATATATATATATATATATATATATATATATATATATATATTGTCATAAGATTTCTTATGCTGAAGTAACAATCTATTCACAATGTAAAGTATGAATCAAAAACTTCATTGAAAAACTAGCAAACTATAATATCAGTCATTGAAGCAACTGCAATTTATCATAACATCGGAATGAGTCAATATAAGAGCTTTTAATCAAGTCAACATACTCAACTATCATTTAGTCTTTCACAATTGCTAACATTCACGCAATACTTATGGGTATGAAGTTTTAATCGGACACAGAGAAAGATAGAGACTTATAGTTTTGCCTCCCAACATTTTACGTCAAGGGTAATGTCAAAAATAATGCTTTATGAAAACCCACATCCAATTGGATATATATATATATATACATATATGTATATATATATATATACATATATGTATATATATATATATATATGTATATATATATATATATATATATATATAGAGTTCCTATTCATCATCCAGGGTGCAGAATAAGTTATTCTTTACCCGAGGTAATCTTACGATCGCTTCATAAACAAATTACGTTTGGAATATAAATAGTTACATTCATACTGATTCACTACATAAAATTTGGTTTAAGAAAACAAAAAGGTTTTGAGACCAAAAATATCGCATTTTTATGTATCTTTTTACGTTCGTAACTTAACATAACATAAAATATTCTTTACGGCAAATATATATTTTCTTACGTTCTTTTTTTACGTATGAAATATGACAAAATTTACGAAACCTAAAAATACGGTGCATTGACGTCAAAATAAAGAAGGGATGAAGAATTATTATTTTTCACCCAAGGTGACGAATATCGTGACCCTGAAATCAGAATAACTATTCTGATCCTAAGATCAGAATAACTATTTGAATCACGTCAGGCCTATATAGGGCCCGATTAGGTTATCCCGAACCCGTAAAAAAATCCGAGGCAAAAAGTGCCCTGATTCTCTCCGTCTCCAGACCTCCTGCCCCACCCACCTCCCCTGACCGATCCGCACTACCCGCCCCCGATCGATCCGCCGCCCCTAACCAGCGCCACCAGCACCCCGCCGCCCCCACGCTGCCCGCACCACACCCCAACTGAAGCCGTCGGCCCCGCGCCACCCACACCCCGTCCCAAGAGGCGCCACAACCACCGCGCCGCCTGCACCTCCCCCAATCGGCGATGGCGCCCGCACCTCCCCCAACCGGCGACGCCGCCCGCACCCCCCAACCGGTGCTGCTAGATCCCCACCCCAACCGAGCGCGTCGCCGACGGCTGCCCTGCACCCGCGACGCTGGAGGACACCACGCGCCTCCGTCGGGCCTGCCACCTCCTCCTCCTCCCGGTGGTACTCCTCCATCGCCAGCGTGCTTGGATCCGGTGACGCCACCGACCACCGCAGCTGACGCCCCCGCCCCAGCCCCGCTCACACCCCGGTCACCTCTGCCGCCGGCACCCCACACGCACGAGTCTAGTCACCTCCCTCTATTGTCGCGGATGACCCTTCCCTCTGTTCTGGTGCACAGCTGCTGCATCCTGACCAAGGATGAGGGAGAGAAGGTCGGCCTAGCCAGCAGATTTAGTTTCATGTTTCCGGTTTTTTGAACCAACTTCAGTTAGATGTACACGTGCTTCAGTTTGATGTGTGTGTGTGTGTGCTCCTTTCTCTTCCTTAGATCGCTCGTGTCCCGATGGTCTCTGGGATGTGCTGCCCGCGATTTGCTCATGCACGCAGCCGACATGGACATGCTCCTGCATATTGATATCGTTGCTGCTGACAAAATTTCTCTTAACTGAACTTAACTGATTTTACTGATTGAAATGTGCAGGAGACATATGGAGCGTGCACTGCAACAACTCAAAAAGGAAAATAATGCATGCATGTATGTCTGCGTCTTCAACGGGATTTGCTGTAAAAGTTTCTTTTTTTCTTTTGCGTCCATTAATCTAATTTTTAGTAAACGTTTAGAGGCATCGTGAAGTTCTACCAGAAGCTATACGCTGGCAGCTGTGAAGTTCTACTGCGGCTATACGCTGGCAGCTGTGAAGTCCTAGCACGGCTATCCACCAAGTTCTAGTACGATTCAACATCTACTCTTTTTGTTTGTCACTCTACTGAGCATGAGATGCTTCCGCTGCGCTTTCTACCTTCGAAAGAAGCTACCGCTGCTTCGGATTTGGGTGAACATGAAAAGGCAAAGGCAAGATGGATAGAGAAAAGTGAGTGTATACTACGATGAGAAGATAAGTTTTCTTGATAGAATCACGCGTGGTGGAGAGACATGCACCGATTTGTAACAAACCATCAGCCGGCTTATATATTGCTTAAATTATTATCACATATATAATTAGAAAAACAAGTACTTGGTTTTTCATGGTTTGAGGTGTATATTTTTTAATTATTTTTCAGTTACAAACCACTAAACATGTGTTCATTTTGTATTTACTGTTTTGCGAAATTATTTGATGTGTTTACATAAAGACATACCGTAAACAAAAGTATGGAATTAACAGAGGAACATGCTTAGTTCACAAAAGGAAGATAGAATTACCGAAGTTCAAATATTATGGTCATGGAAGTTCAAAATGAGGAAAAATAAACACATTAAAAACAATAGAACAAGTCAACAAGATTATACAAAAAAGGGATTTTCCCAGTTTCTAACATAATTCTAGAAGTTCGGACATGCTAACAAGAGAAGTAGTGACAACACATTAGAAGAAAAAAGTGTTAAACAAACACAAAAACATGGAATTAAGAAAAGACACAACATAGGTGCACGCACAAAAAAGTGGATATAATTTTGGTTGAAGCTCATTTGGTTTTGGATAAACCTACAATGGAGAGAAATAGTGCGATACTAGATTGCATTAAAAATAGAGGTTTACAAAAACTTACTAGGATGTTGATATTTAAAAAATCTCAAAGTTAGAAAAAATTGAGCAAGAAGTTAAACAATGTACTTCAAAAATCTAAATAAAAACGGATTTCCCCTTTGTTAAAAAAAGCTAATAAGATCAAATTAAAAAGCAGAAAATTTCAAAAGAATATATAAAATATGATTTTTTGCTACTATAAAAACAAGAAGTCCAAACTAAAAGAATGGTGTGGTTCAATGTTTATAAAAAATAATTTTCCCTTTCACTAACAAATAAAACTAAGAAGTTTAAATTTAAAAAATGGTGAAGTTCGATGTCCATAAAAAATTCAGATTTTCTCATAATTTTTCCATTACTAATGAATGAACCAAGAAGTTCAGTTTGAAATAATAAAGAAGTTGTATGATGTTCTTTATAAAACTAGGATTTCTTTCCGTTACAAATGGATAATACCAAGAAGTCCAAATTGAAAAACCCATGAAGTTCAATTTTGGAAAAAATAAAATAGTTCAATGTATATGAAGCACCAAGATTTTCTTTATTACAAAATAATAAACTAAGAAGTTAAATTTCAAAAAATGGAGCAGTTCAATATTTAGTAGAAAAACATGAATTTTTCTCGTTACTAAAGAATAAACTAAGAAGATTGGTTTGAAATAATGAAGAAGTTTGACATTTAATAAGAAAACTCCGATTTTTCCAATTTCTAGAAATACACAAAGAGGTTAAAATGGAAAAATAGAGCAGTTTGATGTCTATCAGAAATCAGATTTTTTTTCCGTTACTAAAGGGTAGTGTCGTTTTTTGCATTTTAATTCTTTTTGGAGCAAATGGATTTTAAAAAGAAAACCAATCATTTCAAATTAAAAAAGGGAATAGTTAGATGTACACAACAAACTCAGACTCTTCTTGTACGTATGAATTTCAATTTAAAAAATAAACATAGAAGTTAAAATTTAAAAACGGAGCAACTCGATGTCTATCAAAAAGTAGGATTTTTTCACGCCCGTGTCATCATGCCCGTGTCAAGTATACCAAAATGATCCTGCATCTACTACTATTACTCCACACATCGACCACTATCCAGCATGCATCTAGAGTACTAAGTTCATAAGAACAGAGTAATGCATTAAGGAAGATGCCATGATGTAGAGGGATAAACTCAAGCAATATGATATAAACCCCATATTTTTATCCTTGATGGCAACAATACAATATGTGTCGGTTCCCTTTCTGTGAATGGGATCGAGCACCGCAAGATTGAACCCAAAGCTAAGCACTTCTCCCATAGCAAGAAAGATGAATCTAGTAGGCCAAACCAAACTGATAATTCGAAGAGACTTGCAAAGATATCAAATCCTGCATATAAGAATTCAGAGAAGAATCAAATATTGTTCATAGATAATCTTGATCATAAACCCACAATTCATCGGATCTCGACAAAAACACCGCAAAAATTATTACATCGAATAGATCTCCAAGAACATCGAGAAGAACTTTGTATTGAGAATGAAAGAGAGAGAAGAAGCCATCTAGCTAATAACTATGGACCCGAAGGTCTGTGGTAAACTACTCACGTGTCAGGACCCCGATTCTAAGTCACACTGATCTAGCTTGTAACACCTCATATCACTTTGCGGCCTCACGCACGGTATCCCCATGGGTGTCGCCTTACCATGGCCCGGGACCGTTTGTGCCTTTTGGCTCATGTATATGATAGTGTCGCTAGCATCCATATGATAGAGAACCCGGGCCGACATGACTAGTCGTGAACCCAAAGTGGCACTAACTTACGGGGACAGGCATACATGAATCAACATCGAGCATGTCGGTCAGCAGCGTGTGAATCCGAGCTGTAGCAACTGGGCTAACAGGACTCCGGGAACCCGGGCTGTAGCAGGCTAGTAGGACTCCGGATGTCACCGCATGACATTTCCCCGAAGGGAAAGACACAGGAACGAAGTGAATCACATGACGGCTAGTCTAAGTGTTCCGGAGCAGTAGTGCTGGGCTAGCAGGACTCTGGTGAACCGAGCTGTAGCGGACTACTATGGCTCATGGAAGCACAAGACTACATTTCCCCATAAGAGAGGCTACCAAGGATGAACAACTAGGTTGTCGGATCCCACACATACCAAGCATTTCAATCATACACGCAATATGCTCGATATGTGTAATACAACATGGCATCACAACATAACTCTATGACTCAAGTATTTATTGATTAGGCTCCGAAGAGCCAGATAATACAAACATGGGTCTCATGACCCAACATTCAGAGCATACAAGTCAAAGCACATGCGGAAGCTTAACATGTCTGAGTACAGACTTCTACAAATGGAAAAGGCTGAGAAGCCTGTCTATCTACCAGATCCTGCCGAGGGCACAAGATCGTAGCTGAGGTATCAAGCTAAATGTCGAAGTCCGCATGGAACTACTAGCGATACTGAAGTCTCTCTGCAAAACAAAAAATAAGCAAATGTGAGTATAAGTGTACCCAGCAAGACTTACATCAGAACTATCTACATATGCATCGGTATCAACAAAGGGGGGTGGTGGAGTTTAACTGCAGCAAGCCAGCTTTGACTCAGTGACTAACCTGAGCTACGACTGCAAGTAACTCTTTTGAGGTGGCGCACACGAGTCCACATATTACCATACCAATACACCACTATGGATCCGCTCCCGTCTCCCTACGAGAAGGCCATGCATAGCACTCACGCTTATCTTGCGCATTTTAGAGTATCCACTTTCACTGGTCTATGA
The DNA here is from genome assembly GCA_034509565.1 of Triticum monococcum. Taxonomy (NCBI): domain Eukaryota; kingdom Viridiplantae; phylum Streptophyta; class Magnoliopsida; order Poales; family Poaceae; genus Triticum; species Triticum monococcum. The sequence continues at coordinate 739,063,778 of CM067847.1, read as the reverse complement.
ACTGTACATGCAATCCAGAAGTCCTTTACCGCGGACACGGCTATTCGAATAGATGATGTTGACCCTGCAGGGGTGTACTTCTTCACACACGCTCCCGCCACTTACCACCACGTACACATCGTGTATCTCGGCAACCTTCAAGCGGAAGCCTGGTGAGGGATTCGACCACGACCTAACTAACCACACAAGTCTCTCGTCCAGGTTTATCGCCTATTCGGGTTCCATCTGCAAGGAGATCCGGCCAGGGTGTCGCTCACGGCCCCAAACGATGTGAGCAGGGTTCCCAAGCCCACCATCCGGGTGCCACTTGGTACAAAGTGCCACTGTGCCTAGTCTGTCCCAAGCCCACCTGTACCGGGTGCCACTTGGTAGACTACTAACACTACCTACAAACACCAGAAACTAGTTGCAACTCCTGGACAGAGATTAGGTTGATTAATAAGTCGAGAGAGCTTGGAGCGCCCGGAGCCCAATGTGTGGTAGTAATTGTGCATGGATCACAAACACATAACTCAGTTCCTGAGGGCGGTTTCAATGAGACAACCCATCATGTACTCCTACATGGCCTCTCACCGCTACCTTTACCAAATCGTGTTCACACACTTAGCTCTCAACAATAGGACATGTTCACAACTTTCCAATTCACCCCCAATGAATCAGACCTGACACAACTCTAAGAAATAGCAGGCATGACAAATAAGCATGAATGAGTAGGCACATCAGGGCTCAAACAAATCCTACTCATGCTAGTGGGTTTCATCTATTTACTATGGCAATGACAGGTCATGCAGAGGAAAGGGGTGCAACTACCGCAACATGTAACAGTTGAATCGCTGTTGTCCTAATGCAGTAAAAGAGAGCAGGAGTGAGAGAGTGGGATTTTATCAGAATGAACAAGGGGGTTTTGATTGCCTGACACTTATGAAGATAGTATAGCTCTTCATCGGTGTCATCGAACTCATCGTCGGAACATGTCTATCGAGAGGGAACAACCATCGGCAAACACAGAAAGGACACAATCAATGTAATGCACAATACGATGCATGATCATGACGTGTCAATATGCTATGTTTTCAGCTAATGCAACTAGGAACATGTTAAATGGAGTTGGTTTGAACCCTATGTTCAAATTCAAACTCCATGTAAGGCATTTCAAATGCCATTTATTGATTTGTCTAATTTAGCAGCAATAAGTTGTTCTAACATGCATTAAAATGCCACAAATGGACAGATTGGATTTTTCTGATCATTTTTCATATATAATTTATTTGATTTGGAGCTACGGTTGATTTTCTATGAATTTTAGAAGTTTTGGATATTTTCTGAAATAAATAAATCATTTCTGATTTATTTAAAATCCCAGAAAACATTTACTACGTAAGCATGATGTTGGTGTGACATCACCAAGTCAACAGAGGCAGTCCAGGTCAAACCTGACCAGTGGGACCCGCACGTCAGTGTAACAGGGCAGGGACAGAGGCTGACTGATGGGTCCAGGTCGACGATGATGTGGCATGGTCAAACTGACACGTGGGGCCGACTATGTTAATCTAAACTACACAGGGAATAATCTCGGGGTTAATTAAGGCATGGGGCCCATAGTCAGTGAGAGAGGGGGTTAGTTAGGGCGTCATTACCGCTAATCACGTGGCCACGGCAGCACGCAGGAGTTGAACGCCGGCGAGCACACAAACACGGCGGCCATGCTCGAGAACGCGCTACGGGCGGCGACTGGACGCGCGAAGGCCACCAGAAGATAGCCCGCGCTCGACCGCGTCTAGAAGAGCGGTCGGGAGGCCTCGGGGTCGCCGGAAATGACAATGGCGAGCACAGAGGCGGCGGCCGGAGTTCGGCATCAGCGGGTTAGGAGCTACGGCGCACGGGAGGAGGATCTGGTGGGTGTTCTCGGGCTCCTGGGAGTGTGCTGAGGACGATAGCATCCTCGGATGCGACGTGTGTGGGCTCTCGCCACGGCAACGACATGGATGGTCGGTGAGCAAGCATTCGGTCATGGCGGGGCTACGACCTAGAGGGCGAGCGCGACCAGGGGAGAAGGAGGAGATGACGCGGGTGCTCACAACGCGTCCGACGGCGTCGTCGGTGAGGTCGGCCGCGGTCGGGTTGCTGCGAATCGGCGACGATGACTGTCGGTTTGGAGGACGAAGACAACAGTGATGGCGGCGCTGCGGGGCGCTCCGGCGTCGTTTGGCTCGGCGGAGACGAAGAAGAGGTCGGGGCGGAGCTCTTGGGGACGGCAGATGGGCAAGGGGGTGGCTGTGGCCGCATGGCAGCGAACGGCGGCGACGAGCGCGTCGGCCATGGTGTGAGGAGAGCGAGGGGGCGAGGGGTAAAAGTGAGAGAGGGGTTGGTGGGTTCTAGAGGCCACGGGGAGACGATCCCAGCGTCGCGTTGGCCAGGGAGGGGCCAGGCAGGCAGCTGCGTGCCCGCGCGCGCGAGCGCCATTCACTGCTTCCCCTCTGCCTTCTGGCGAGAGGAGGAAGACAACTGGTAGGGAAGGTGGTTGGGCTGGGCCGGCTTCAGCAGCAGGCCGCACAGGTAGGCATCGGGTAGGTTCTCTCTCTCTCTCTGGTTTTTCTATTTATTTCTGTTTTCTATTATTCTGTAACTTTAGAGCTTTATTAAAAATACCAAAACAATCTCAAAATTCATGAAACTGCTCAAGGCTACTGTTTGGAATACTTCCAACAGTAAACATTTTAGTTCATGAATATTTGGACATTTAAAATATTATATAGCATTTAAATGCCCAAATGCAAATAGCATATGATTTAATTTAGTGACCTTAAGATGACCTAGAAAAACTGTGAACCAATTTTGGCAGAGGTTCTAACCCAAGACAAAAATGATGGACATTTTAGAAGGGCATTTCAGGTTCATTGAAAATGATTTTAGTAAACCCTGGTTGTTTTAGGGGGGTGCTGGGGGTTCTGTCATCCCCATTTCAAGTTTCTGAGAAATTTACAAATGATGCACACATGAAGGGCTAGCCTAGTGCATACCAGAACTAGGGATGTGACAACTCACCCCTACTAAACAAGAATCTCGTCCCGAGATTCAGGCGTAGGGTAAGATGAAGGGGGGACGCAGACTAACACAATCTTCATGATCCAGGTTGCACTTCATGAGAACGTTCATTCAATCATCATCTTTGTCTTGACTTCTTACTCGGAGAACTCCAACCAACATGACAACGCGAGGAAGAGGATAAACTCTAGAAGTATCGATCTTCTCGAAGATCGAACAGCTGATGATCAACTCACGGAATGAGACATTGAAACATCTCTCGAGCTGAGACATGAAGCATACATCCAAAGGAATGGAGTGAAACGGATGACGAAGGTTCACTGGGTAGGCAACAATTCCACACTTAAGAAGGTGGTGAACGGTTGTCAACATAGCCAGGAGTTGAGTTGCCATGATACCCCAACGAAACATGTTGGAGGAGGTGAGTCTTAGAATCATTACCTGAGGTGGCAAAAAGAATTACTTTTGATTCAGAGATCATTGAAATTCTCTACACCACCCTGAGGCAATTCACCAACAATCGTTTAGCAGAGTACAAAAGGATGGCATACCCGGACTAGAATGGATGATGTGGACTACCTTGTTGAAGACAACGCAAGGGATGGTTTTGCTTATCATCGGAAATGGATGGGACCCATGGTAGGACAACTTTTGAAGGTGATACTGACCAGAAATTACCGAGAAGGGTAGTCCAAGGTTGAATGGCACAATGGCGGTGCAAGCTAGGAACAAAATGCAAATGCTGGGAATGATTCTAGTAACTGGGCAGAAACTCAACAGTAGAGAGTGACTCCACTGTTAGAAAGGTTATGGCATAATCGAAGAAACTGAGAGCGGATCCCAATTAATGCCGACGATATGTCCTAGTGCTTGCGCGTGCTCTCAAGAACTTGAGCATTTCCATATTCATCAAGTTTTACCAATATCCGTGTCAAGGATCCTGGCAACACAACACACTACCATGATGAATAATGGTGGAGGATGTAGATGCAAAGGACTATAACACCTTCTCAGGTTTCACCTTAGCGAGGCCAAGGAATCAAAATCTGGATGATCGACCGAGAGACATTTAGCACTCCGCTTCTAATGTTCTCCTTGATGTGCTAGCCTAACCCATTCATTCAAATGGTTTGGTATCTAGAACATCAAGTAGCAGGTCGGACTCCGGGAGCTCAGGAATCCATAAGGAATAACTACTGGAGTAAATCCTACGAAATCCTTATGGGGAGGTGGCCAACTTACTCAATCAAGATACTACAATAATAGATCTTCCGGCTGGGTGTGTTGGCCACGACATCCACTTTACCGGGTTACAGAGAGACCAATATGATAGTTCCTAGGAAATGTTCCAACCATCATATCTGCCTGAGATTCAGATCTGGTTGGTGCCAGAATAATCCAGACTCATCGGGTCTGGAAAGAAGAATGGAAGGTTGCAACACAAATCGACGAGATGACGTTCCGAGATTCTCGGGAAATGAACTATGATAACAAGCTCCAAAACATGAGTTGGTTCTGCTACACACCCGTGAACACACTGTCCTAGACAAGCATGACCACATGGTAGTCTTATAACAAAACACTACCGAGTTCTGGTTGGGAACCATCATCGAGGATAACGGAATCTTGTACAAATCCGTCTGGTACCTTCAGGACTAGCACTTAGAACTTATTATCCTTGAACAAATCAATCAGTGGCTTAGTGTGCTACGGAATTCATATGGAATGAAGATGATCAGTCTAACATACCACAGAATACTTTGCACGTGCATGGCGGACTTGGGATGATTCCAGAGGAAACAACATTGACTTTCTCAAATTCACGGAGGCAACTTGCTTCAATGCACATGTATTAGAGGAAGTTACTTCTTTCATCCGAGCATATGCTTCATGAGATAGCATGAAGAAATGCTTTCAAAGTTTCCAACACTAGCTTAATGTTCAACATGAATCATGGACAAGATGAAAATATTGCCGATGCACTCAACAACAGGTCATCCAAATTTCCATGAAGATGGAATTCCACAACTATGTGAACAAAGCGATAGCATTGGTCAAACCCAAAGAATATAATGGTGTATGCTCGAGGAAACAACCACAAGTAAGACATCATTACGAATATCATTGGTTCTGATTTGATTTGACGATAGCCCATACTCAAATCAAATGTTGGATAAGGTGATAGGTCCCATTAACTGATCACGAGGGTCAATTGATGAAAATACCAGCTTCCTTCAACACACATACAAGATATCCCTTAGTAATGAGCTAGGTCGGACAAGCTTTTATCTTCCAACTCTCCAAGTTGTTGTTTAGCTTAACCAACTAGCTCAGGGGTATGCAACACAGATTCTTGGAGAAGGGTTGGTTACAAGAAACCAACTTGATCACGAGCTCAACATAGCGGTCAAGGGACAACCTGGTGATACTTTCGAGAAGATATTTGGAAAATCACAACCCACTGATATGTTACTAAGCTCGAGAACAATCTTGCTTTTCAGGGCAAGACTATATGATCAACGTAGCAAGGCTTTGACAAAATCCTAACTCATTGATCAAAGAGTGCACCAGAAATAAGGACTAGGTAGCACGATCAATCCTAGAATAGTGATTCAATAACCAACATGCTAAGAATGAGATTATTGTCCATTAACTACCAAGAAACGGGGTTGCTAGGAGTATTGATTCCACACATCATGGTTCCCCTGTCGGCATTCCAGTTACAACTAACACGGAGACCAAGAGATGAATAATGATGGCGAAAATATCACTATATCAAGAATTCATAAGAGATTGTACAATTCTCACATCAATATTGATATGAAAGAGGGTGACACTCCAAGGTAGAACAGAGAAAAAGCTGAATTGGCATTTTGATCTGTGGAATACAACTACTTTGACCCAATCCTCAAAGTGGACAAGGTATTGGAGTTTGTTTCTCCTAGTCATTCCGGAATAGAGTGGCTTGATGGACCACACGAATAATAGGCATCGACGAACATGAATGCACAACTATTCCTGACTATCAATTGATAGACTAGGGTCGGAATTCAGCTGAGGACGGTTAACTCAAGGAACATATAACTTTCCGAGTTGTGGATGCATAGATTAGTATGCTGAACCAAGTTCAACATGTTTCTTCCGGATAACCCTTGCAGAGAGGTAGGACTGGCAGCGTCACAATTATGAATTGAGAACTCCTCAAGAGTACTCTAATTGTGATCTTTTGGTTCAAATAACTTCTGCCATATTGGCTCATGGTATTGGAAGAACGATATACCACAGACCTCGAGGACTATCACAAGGTTACTAATATCTTAAGGGAACTAGCAAATACTAACAACATGAAGTAGGGTGAATCTCGGGTTCAAAACCCAGGAGTAGAATACCTACTAACTAAATAACATCACGAGATGCTTTCGAGAATGGTGGCCAGAATCATCACGCTGGGAAGACCAAACTGGCTAGATTACTAACTCTAAGATACCCTAGTGTCATAATAACAACTCCACATATATGTCGAGGCAATAGAGTACCTCAACTCACCGATTAGTGTGCTTAATCTGGCCCAAAAGGACATCAGGAACGGGAGGGAGGGATTTGTAGATGCATCAGACTGTTTAGAGACCTAGGATGACTAGGACAGCATAACGGCTGTAAATGCTCAAAATAATTTGAGACATCCTGCAAAATGGTGGCATAACCACTCAACATTACAATACCAAGGTTCTGAGGCCAGCTATGAACATATGGAAGTAGTAGGAATTGAACTGAGGCTTGAACTCAACAATCCTAGGCAACTACGGTTTAGTAACACGTCATCCTAAGAGATAGAAGAGAAGACTAGTTCTTAACCCCGTAGAAAAGATCAGATGACTCAAATCAGAAGGTCATGAGGATAAGGAGTAAAAAGAGCCTTACGTTCCCATCCACAATCAATTCCCTTATATAACTAAAGCATTTCTAGACATGACTTCGACCAACTTGGCTTGGTAATCCTACAGCCAGTCAGGCTCTGATACCAAAGTTGGCAGGACCTCGATTCTAAGTCACACTGATCTAGCCTGTAACACCTCATATCACTTTGCGGCCTCACGCACGGTATCCCCACGGGTCTCGCCTTACCATGGCCCAGGACCATTTGCGCCTTTTGGCTCACGTATATGATAGTGTCTCTAGCATCCATATGATAGAGAACCCGGGCCGACATGACTAGTCGTGAACCCAAAGTGGCACTAACTTACAGGGACAGGCATACATGAATCAACATCGAGCATGTCGGTCAGCAGCGTGTGAATTCGGGATGTAGCAACTGGGCTAACAGGACTCCGGGAACCCGGGCTGTAGCAGGCTAGCATGACTCCGGATGTCTCCGCGTGACATTTCCCCGAAGGGACAGACACAGGAACGAAGTGAATCACATGATGGCCAGTCTAAGTTTTCCGGAGCAGTAATGCTGGGCTAGTAGGACTCCGGTGAACCGGGCTGTAGCGGACTACTATGGCTCATGGAAGCACAAGACTACATTTCCCCATAAGAGAGGCTACCACGGATGAACAACTAGGTTGCCGGATCCCACACATACCAAGCATTTCAATCATACACACAATATGCTCGATATGTGTAATACAACATGGCATCACAACATAACTCTACGACTCAAGTATTTATTCATTAGGCTCCGAAGAGCCAGATAATACAAACATGGGTCTCGTGACCCAACATTCAGAACATACAAGTCAAAGAACATGCGGAAGCTTAACATGTCTGAGTACAGACTTCTACAAATGGAAAAGGCTGAGAAGCCTGTCTATCTACCAGATCCTGCCGAGGGCACAAGATCGTAGCTGAGGTATCAAGTTACACGTCGAAGTCCATGTGGAACTACTAGCGAGACTGAATTCTCTCTGCAAAACATATAATAAGCAAACGTGAGTACAAGTGTACCCAGCAAGACTTACATCAGAACTATCTACATATGCATCGGTATCAACAAAGGGGGGTGGTGGAGTTTAACTGCAGCAAGCCAGCTTTGACTCAGTAGCTAACCTGAACTACGACCGCAAGTAACTCTTTTGAGGTGGCGCACACGAGTCCACATATTCACTATACCAATAAACCACTATGGATCCGCTCCCGTCTCCCTACGAGAAGGCCATCCATAGCACTCACACTTATCTTGCGCATTTTAGAGTATCCACTTTCACTTGTCTATGAACTGTATAGGCAACCCAGAAGTCCTTTACCGCGGACACGGCTATTCGAATAGATGATGTTAACCCTACAGGGGTGTACTTCTTCACACACGCTCCCGCCACTTACCACCATGTACACATCGTGTATCTCGGAAACCTTCAAGCGGAAGCCTGGCGAGGGAGTCGGCCACGACCTGACTAACCACACAAGTCTCTCGTCCAGGTTTATCGCCTATTCGGGTTCCATCTGCAAGGAGATCCGGCAGGGGTGTCGCTCACGGCCCCAACCAATGTGAGCAGGGTTCCCAAGCCCACCATCTGGGTGCCACTTGGTACACCGTGCCACTGTGCCTAGTCTGTCCCAAGCCCACCTGTATCGGGTGCCACTTGGTAGACTACTAACACTACCTACAAACACCAGAAACTAGTTACAACTCCTGGAGAGACCAGGTTGATTAATAAGTCGAGAGAGCTTGGAGCGCCCGGAGCCCAATGTGTGGTAGTAACTGTTCATGGATCACAAACACAGAACTCAGTTCGTGAGGGCGGTTTCAATGAGACAACCCACCATGTACTCCTACATGGCCTCTCACCACTACCTTTACCAAATCGTGTTCACACACTTAGCTCTCAACAGTAGGACATGTTCACAACTTTCCAATTCACCCCCGTTGAATCAGACCTGACACAACTCTAAGCAATAGCAGGCATGAAAAACAAGCATGAATGAGTAGGCACATCAGGGCTCAAACAAATCATACTCATGCTGGTGGGTTTCATCTATTTACTGTGGCAATAACAGGTCATGCAGAGGAAAGGGGTTCAACTACTACAACATGTAACAGTTGAATCACTGTTGTCCTAATACAGTAAAAGAGAGCAGGAGCGAGAGAGTGGGATTGTATCGGAATGAATAAGGGGGTTTTGCTTGCCTGGCACTTCTGAAGATAGTATAGCTCTTCATCGGTGTCATCGAACTCATCGTCGGAACATGTCTATCGAGAGGGAACAACCACCGGCAAACACAGAAAGAACACAATCAATGCAATGCACAATATGATGCATGATCATGACATGTCAATATGATGTGTTTTCAGCTAATGCAACTAGCAACAGGTTAAATGGAGTTGGTTTGAACCCTAGGTTCAAATTCAAACTCCATGTAAGGCATTTCAAATGCCATTTATTGATTTGTCTAATTCAGCAGCTATAGTTTGTTCTAACATGCATGAAAATTCCACAGATGGATAGCTTGGATTTTTCCGATCATTTTTCATATATAATTTATTTGATCTGGAGCTACAGTTGATTTTCTATGAATTTTAGAAGTTTTGGATATTTTCTGAAATAAATAAATCATTTCTGATTTATTTAAATTCCTAGAAAACATTTCCTACGTAAGCATGACGTCGGTGTGACATCAGCAAGTCAACAGAGGCGGCCCATGTCAAACCTGACCAGTGGGACCCGCACGTCAGTGTAACAGGGCAGGGACAGATGCTGACTGGTGGGTCTGGGTCAACAATGATGTGGCATGGTCAAATTGACACATGGGGCCGACTATATTAATCTAAACTAAACAGGGAATAATATCGGGGTTAATTAAGGCATGGGGTCCATAGTCAGTGAGAGAGGGGGTTAGTTAGGGCATCATTAGGGCTAATCACGCGGCCAGGTCAGCACGCCGGAGTTGAACATCGGCGAGCATAGAAACGCGGTGGCGACGCTCGGGAACGCGCTACGGGCGGTGGCTGGACGCGCGAAGGCCACCAGAAGATAGCTCGCGCTCGATCGTGTCTGGAAGAGCGATTGGGAGGCCTCGGGGTAGCCGGAAATGACGACGGCGAGCACAGAGGCGGCGGCCGGAGTTTGGCATCAGCGGGTTAGGCGCTACGGCGCAAGGGAGGAGGATCTAGTGGGTGTTCTCGGCTCCTGGGAGTGTGCTAAGGACGATAGCGTCCTCGGATGCAACGTGTGTGGGCTCTCGCCACGGCAGCGACATGGATGGTCGGCGAGCAAGCTTTCGGTCATGGAGGGGCTACGGCCTACAGGGCGAGCGCGACCAGGGGAGAAGCGAGAGACGACGCGGGTGCTCACAGCGTGTCCGACGGCGGCGCCGGCGAGGTCGGCCGCGGTCGGGTTGCTATGAATCAACGACGACGACAGTCGGTGTAGAGGACGAAGACAATGGTGATTGCGGCGCTACGGGGCGCTCCGGCGTCGTTTGGCTCGGCAGAGACGAAGAAGAGGTCGGGGCGGAGCTCTTGGGGACGGCAGAGGGGCAAGGGGGTGGCTGTGGCTGCGTGGCAGCGAACGATGGCGACGAGCACGTCGGCCATGGCGTGAAGAGAACGAGGGGGAAAAGTGAGAGAGGGGTCGGTGGGTTCCAGAGGCCACGGGGTGACGATCCCAGCATCGCGCTGGCCAGGGAGGGGCTAGGCAGGCAGCTGCCTGCCCGCATGCGTGAGCACCATGCACTGCTTCCCCTCTGCCTTCTGGCGAGAGGAGGAAGACAACTGGTAGGGAAGGTGGCTGGGCTGGGCCGGCTTCAACAGTAGGCCACACAGGTAGGCGCCGGGTAGGTTCTCTCTCTCTCTCTGGTTTTTCTATTTATTTCTGTTTTCTATTATTCTGTAACTTTAGAGCTTTATTAAAAATACCAAAACAATCTCAAAATTCATGAAACTGCTCAAGGCTACTGTTTGGAATAATTCCAATAGTAAACATTTTAGTTCATTAATATTTGGACATTTAAATGTTATATAGCATTTAAATGCCCAAATGCAAATAGCATATGATTTAATCCAGTGAACTTAAGATGACCTAGAAAAATTGTGAACCAATTTTGGCAGAGCTTCTAACCCAAGAGAAAAATGATGGATATTTTAGAAGGGCATTTCAGGTTCATTGAAAATGATTTTAGTAAACCCTGGTTGTTTTAGGGGGGTGTTGGGGGTTCTGTCATCCCCATTTCAAGTTTCTAAGAAATTTAAACATGATGCACACATGAAGGGCTAGCCTAGTGCATGCCAGAACTAGGTATGTGACATCACGCTTCATCGGAGAGGCTATGGTGTTGATGTAGAAGCCCTCCGTGATCGAATCCCCCTCCGTTAGATCGCCGAAAAGGCCCCAAGATGGGATCTCATGGGTAAAGAAGGTTGCGGCGGTGGAAAAGTGGTTTCATGGCTCCCCTAGATGTTTTCAGGGTATAAGAGTATATATAGGAGAAAGAAGTAGGTCGGTGGAGCTACGAGGGGCCCACGAGGGTGGGGGGCGCGCCTACCCCCTGGGCGCACCCTCCTGCCTCGTGGCTGCCTCATTGCGTCTCTGACTTCCACTCCAAGTCTCCTGGATTGCGTTCGTTCCAAGAAAGATCCTCGCGAAGGTTTCGTTCCGTTTGGATTCTGTTTGATATTCCTTTTCTGCGAAACACTGAAATAGGCAAAAAACAACAATTGGCACTGGGCATCCGGTTAATAGGTTAGTCCCAAAATAATATAAAAGGGCATATTAAAGCCCATTAAACATCCAAAACAGATAATATAATAGCATGGAATGATAAAAAAAATTATAGATACGTTGGAGATGTATCAGTAATACCGAAGCACGTTTGAAACGATGCCAGCTATGATGTAGTATCTCAATGAGTTTCATAACTATGTTTGCAGCTGACACGTCTGAGGTCGAGGCCCTCAAGAGTGCACTGGCCGAGGCCAGGAAGAAGGCGGAGGAGGAGCGCGCCTCCCGCCTTAAACATGAATCACAAGTGGAGGAAGTCCAGCAAGAGCTCAAGGATGACATAGGCAAATGCGAGTCCTTAGAGCGCAAGAGTTCGGAGCAAAATTCCGAACTTGCCAAGGCGCTCCAAATTGCACATGAAGCCTGGGCTGAAGCCCAAAGAGCTGTCTGGGAGATCCAAGAGACAAAGCAAATTGCGGCGGGTAAGGCCTTTAACATGCGGAGCAAATTTGTGAAGAAAAGGTATATCTTTCTAAACTGGATTTGGAGTTCTCCAGGAGTTACTACGGACCTGCCCCGGAGTGTTGCTGATGCCGAGGAGTTCTTCCGGGCCGAAGAGGGGAGCTCAACGAAGAAGCTATTCTGGTCACAGTACCTTGTGCCAGAGCATCCTGTGCCCCTCAGCGATTAGCTGAATCAATTGACCGAATTGCACAGGGTGGCTGAATTGGCCATGAGGGATTTGATAATCCGTCTTTGGCCCGCCGAACCCATGCCCAGTAGCTACTTCGGTCTCGTCAAGCGCCTGCCCTCGGCTTGATGCCGTGAAGCAGTCAGTCTTTATTGAAGGTGCGTGGTGGCCTTTGCCCGTGTCAAGGTGCAATGGGCAAAGATGGACGCCGTCAAGCTTGCAACCGAGGGACACCCACTGGCAAAGGGCACCGCACACTGGAGCGGTACTTTGACGATGTCTTGAAAGGATCCCGCATTGTAGAAGGCCAATGTTCGAAGGACATCATTTTTGAATGAATGTATCTATGTTGTCCAACCCTGTATCATGAGACAAGGCTTATGTATGACATATTGCTTATTTTACTTTAAAATATCTCCTCTTGTGCGGCTGCTTATGATATCTGAGAGTTGGCTAGTCGTCGGCTTCAGCCCCCACAGAGGTAGTATGGGGGTGTTCGGGATAAACACACTTGACCCAATGTACTAGTCCGTGAAGGAGGTGTTAGTGCGGCGAAGCAGGCAATCAGGCTATGTGGCTTTATCGCCCTCACTTAGCCATAGGAGTTTTTTAATGGGAGAGCGGGCATAGCCCCTAGTATTGTTCGATTATCTGAACTCGGGTGTTGTGAATGCCCGGCCGGGTGGAGGCCTGCCTATCGCATAATGTGGAAAAAATCACTAGAGATTTATAATTAGTCACCGAATAGCTGACCAGCTCTCATGATAGTCAGATTTCGGCTTTCTCTACTGAGGTGTTTTTCCGGGTAAACCAGAAACCCAATTGCAGTAGTTCTCCCTTTACTACCCTAGCCGATCAGACGAAACATAAGGTAGCATGCACAGGAGCCGGGCAACCCAAGTATTGACTAAAGACATGATTCGGAGCCAATGCATATAATGCTATATTCGGGACGCCAAATTGCACTTGTGAAAGTGTTCGGACTTTGTTTTAATATTTAAAAGATGTACGTGGCTTAATAAAGCCCCTGGCAATTTAGGCCATACCGAGGTGTACATGATAATCAGACAAAAACAGGGAAACATATGCTAAGAGATAAGCCAACGACGTGTAGGTTTGGGCTAAAAACTGTTTCCATTGTAGTTTGATTGATATGTCAAAAAGTATTGATACAAATAGTGCAATAAGCAACAAGGCTATTTTACATGCTGAACACAAGGGGAAGCCGTGTGTGCATCCTGAACGCGGACGGGGTGATCTTTAAGGATCCTTTAGGTACTCTGGTACGCGTCTATGCGGCTTTTCTCCTTGGTGCATGATGACCCACAAGTATAGGGGATCTATCATAGTCCTTTCGATAAGTAAGAGTGTTGAACCCAACGAGGAGCGGAAGGAAATGATAAGAAGTTTTCAGTAAGGTATTCTCTGCAAGCATTGAAATTATCGGTAACAAATAGTTTTGTGATAAGGTAATTTGTAACGGGTAACATGTAATGAAAGTAAATAAGGTGGAGCAAGATGGCCCAATCCTTTTTGTAGCAAAGGACAAGCCTAGAGAAACTCTTATATAATGGAAAGCGCTCCCGAGGACACATGGGAATTATCATCAAGCTAGTTTTCATCACGTTCATATGATTCACGTTCGTTACTTTGATAATTTGATATGTGGGTGGACCGGTGCTTGGGTACTGCCCTTCCTTGGACAAGCATCCCACTTATGATTAACCCATCCTGCAAGCATTCGCAACTACAAAAGAAGTATTAAGGTAAACCTAACCATAGCATGAACCATATGGATCCAAATCAGCCCCTTACGAAGGAACGCATAAACTAGGGTTTAAGCTTCTATCACTCTAGCAACCCATGATGTACTTATTACTTCCCAATGCCTTCTTCTAGGCCCAAACAATGGTGAAGTGTCATGTAGTCGACGTTCACATGACACCACTAGAGGAAAGACAACATACATCTCATCAAAATATCGAACGAATACCAAATTCACATGACTACATATAGCAAGACTTCTCCCATGTCCTCAGGAACTAATGTAACTACTCACAAATCATATTCATGTTCATAATCAGAGGCGGTATTAATATGCATAAAGGATCTGAACAAATGATCTTCCATCGAATAAACCAACTAGCATCAACTACAAGGAGTAATCGACACTACTAGCAACCCACAGGTACCAATCTAAGGCTTTGGGACAAAGATTGGATACAAGAGATGAACTAGGGCTTGAGATGAGATGGTGTTGGTTAAGATGTTGATGGAGATTGACCCCCTCCCGATGAGAGGATCGTGGTGATGATTTCCCCCTCCCGGAGGGAAGTTTCCCCGGCAGAACAGCTCCGCCGGAGCCCTAGATTGGTTCCGCCAAAGTTCCGCCTCGTGGCATCGGAGTTTCATCCCGTGAGCTTGCTTATGATTTTTTCCAGGGTAAAAGACTTCATATAGCATAAGATGGGCACCGGAGGCCTGCCGGGGGACCACGAGGCAGGGGGCGCGCCCAGGGGGTAGGGCGCGTCCCCCACCCTCATGGACGGTGGGAGGCCCCCCCTCTGGTACTTTCTTCGACCAATATTTTTGTGTATTCTGAAAATAATTCCCGTGGAGTTTCAGGACTTTTGGAGTTGCGCGGAATAGGTCTTTAATATTTGCTCCTTTTCTGGCCCAGAATTCCAGCTGCCGGCATTCTCCCTCTTCAAGGAAACCTTATGAAATAAGAGAGAATAGGCATAAGTACTGTGACATAATGTGTAATAATAGCCCATAATGCAATAAATACCGATATAAAAGCATGATGCAAAATTGACGTGTCAGTGTATTGTCCTTCGAGAGGATCATCGACCGGTGTTTTCATAAAAGGCCATGGAAAGAGGCCTTGGTACCGTCGAAAGGGTGATGTGGTTTGAGGGAACCTGAAAGAAAAATAAAATAAAAGAAGAAGAAGAAGAAGAAGAAGAAGAAGAAGAAGAAGAAGAAGAAGAAGAAGAAGAAGAAGAAGAAGAAGAAGAAGAAGAAGAAGAAGAAGAAGAAGAAGAAGAAGAAGAATGTGAGTTTCCTGGTAGGGTCTGGCCGTATTGCAGTCATTGTCCTTATTGTGCCTCCATCCCGTCCCATGGTATTTTTAGTGTGTAATTATGTACGTGTGGCACATATGCCACAATTCGATAGGGGATGAGATTGAGGCCGGATTGCTAATCGAGCTCCTAACGAGCTGGACTGTCGTACAATGGGGTAGTCCGGACTCATTTGACAGTGTCCGAGGACTTGGCCGCCGGCGAAATAGTTGGCTTAATGAGGCCACCCTGTACTTCCGCTGCCAGGGCCGCGGTGTGCTCCTCAGTGCAGAGGGAGCGTTCCATGTTTCCATTCACTGTTATAAGTTATAACACCGCGTGGTCCGGGCATCTTGAGTTTGAGATAGGCATAGTGCAGGACTGCATTGAAACGAGCGAACACGGTTCGTCTGAGCAGTGCGTGGTAGCCATTGCGGAAGGGGACGATATCGAAGATCAAGTCTTCGTTGTGGAAGTTTTCCGGCGAGACGAAGACCACTTCCAATGTGATTGAGCCCGTGCAACGGGCCTCTACATCGGGGATCACTCCTTTAAAGATAGTTTTAGTGGGCTTGATTTAGGTTAAGGCTGGTGCCGCCGTCCATGAGGACCCGCGTAAGGTGGAATCCGTTGATGATTGGATCGAGGACTAATGTGGTCGAATCTCCGTGACAGATACTGGTCGGATGGTCTCTACAATCGAAGGTGATCGGACAGGCCGACCATGTGTTGAATTTTGGGACGACTGGCTCTATCGCATAGACATCCCTTAGTGCACGCTTGCGCTCCCTCTTGGGGATATGGGTGACGTATATCATGTTCACCATTTTGACTTCGGGGGGAAATTTCTTCTGACCCCCTATTTTCGGTACGCGAGGTTCCTCGTCGTCATCCTCACTGGGCGACCCTTTCTCCTTATGTTCGGCATTTAACTTGTTGGCTTGTTTGAAGACCCAAAAGCTTCTGTTGGTATGGTTGGCAAGCTTATCAGGAGTGCCGTGGATCTGGCAGGGTCGATAAGTATTCGGTCTAGGCTTGATGAACCATCTTTTTTTCGTTTGAATGGCTTCTTCCGTTGACGGATTTGGAGCCACTGAATCTGGCGTTGACTGTCGTATTCTCTGTATCATCATTGTTGCTCCGACGATTATGTTTGTTGCGTCGGGGCCTTCCGTTGCTGTTTCGGGCTTCAATAGTGCTGGGGTCGCTGGTACTGTTACCGCTATGGGCTAGCCAGCTATCCCCACCCCTGCAGAAGCGGGTCATTAGTGCTGTAAGGGCTGCCATGGAGTTCGGCTTTTCATTGCCGAGGTGTCAGGTGAGCCATTCATCGTGAATGGTGTGTTTGAAGGCCGCTTGGGCTTCGGCATCCAGACAGTCGACAATCTGCTTCTTTTTAATTAGGAACCTGGTCCAGAATTTCCTGGCCGACTCTCCGGGCTGTTGGACTATATGACTGAGGTCATCGGCATCCGGAGGTTGGATATAAGTGCCTTGGAAGTTGTCTCTAAAGGCATCTTCCAAGTCTTCCCAGCTTCCAATAGAGTTTTCTGGGAGGCTGTTTAACCAGTGCCTATCTGACCCCTTAAGTTTTAGGGGAAGGTATTTGATGGCGTGTAGATCATCACCGCGAGCCATGTGAATGTGGAGAAGAAAATCTTCAATCCATACTGCACGATTTGCTGTGCCGTTGTATGATTCAATGTTCATGGGTTTAAACCCTTTAGGGAACTCGTGCTCCATTACCTCATCGATGAAGCATAGAGGGTGTGCGGCGCCTCTGTATCGGGCCATGTCACGACGCAGTTCGGATGGAGTCCGTATGCGGTTTTCAGCCTGGGGTTGGTTGTGTTTATCACACCAGGCTTGATAGCCTTCCTCTCGCGCCGGAGCACGCCCCCGCGACCCATAGATCGACCTGGTCTGACCTGCCCTATTTTCCAGGTCCTGTCGTAGGTCGTATGTGTATCCCTGAGCTGTTGTTTCTCTGCTTTTACGGGGAGGTGGTCCGGGTTGCTGTTCGGCTTGAGTTTCCGCTCTGTCCCAGCCATGTGGTGGTCTATCGGGTCCGTCAGCCGCATTACGCATGGGTGGTATGGGCTCCAACGCCTCATCGTCGAATTGGGGTCGTAGCTTACGCTTTGGGTAACTCTTTGCTGGGCGTTCAAGGCCATATTCTTCGGCTGCCAGGATGTTAGTCCATCTATCGTTGAGCAGATCTTGGCCGGCTTGAAGCTTCTGCTATGTCTTTTTTAGGCTTCTAGCCATGGCTATTAGCCGGCGCTTGAAGTGCTCTTGTTCGAGGGGTTCCTCCGGCATGATAAAATATTCGTCGCCGAGGCTTACGTCGTCCTCGGAGAGTGGCAGATAGTTGCTGTCCTCCGAGTCATTGTTCCCTGTTTGTTCGTCAGGGTCAACTTGCCCGTCTTCCCGATCATCCTGTTCGATAGGGTTTTCTTGGTCTTCGGCGTTCTTCGGAGTAGCATTGTCTTCGGTGCCGGTATTGCTGTTCTTACCGCAACACGATTTAGAGTGGCGCCACTGGCGTCGACGTTTCGACGGTATCTCAGGAGGTTCGCCCTCGACTGGGTTTTTCTCATCATCATCATCGCCGTTTTTAGGTGTATCCACCATATATACGTCATACGAGGAGGTGGCCATCCAACGTCCGGTGACCGGCGGGTTTTGGGCCTGCTCCTCTCCGGCATCGTCATCCATACTGTCGATGTCTTCGGAGGCGTAATCAAGCATGTCGGTTAGGTCCTCGACAGTGGCTATGAAGTGGGTGGTGGGTGGGAAGTAAAATTCCCTATTTCCAGCCCCTAGTCCGGGCTGGGTGTGATTCAGAAGCGGTTCCTCTGTGATGACGAGGGATCGCATTAGGTCCGAAGCCTCGTTTAAGAGTGGGGTTTCGACATGGTCGGAAGTTTCGGGGCCGAGCTCGCATGACGCGGGCCTCCAGGGTTCGTAAGTAGTATCCGGAGAAGAGTCCAGCCTTGCAATGATTGTCGGAGACGCTATTCTCTCAGTGTTGAGCTTTAAGGCCGTAGAGAGTCCGGCGAGCTCTAGACTCCAGTCTTCGGGCCTGATGACACGCTTCGGATCTAAGGCCGGAGCGGTGGTTGAGGCCATGATCCCTTGGAAGATCAAGTCTCCTCGGATATCAGCGACATAGTTCAGATTTCCAAAATTGATCTGGTGACCAGGGGCGTACGTAGCTGTCGATCTGCTCCAGGTGGCCAACCGAGTTGGCACGTAGTGTAAAGTCAGCGAATACAAAGATCTAGCCGGGGAGAAAAATCTCCTTCGCGGCAGCATTGTTGTAGATGATTGATGGAGCCATCGAGCCTTTCGACGACGGCACATTGGAACTCTAAATGGAAGCACCAATGTCGGTGTCAAAACCGACAGATCTCGTGTAGGGGGTCCCAAATTGTTCATCTATGGATCGATGGTAACAGGAGACAGGGACACGATGTTTACGCAGGTTCGGGCCCTCTTGATGGAGGTAATACCCTATGTCCTTCTTGATTGACTTTGATGAATATAGGGGTTAAAAGAGTTGATCTACCACGAGAACATAATGGCTAAACCCTAATTGTCTAGCTTGTATGATTATGACTGTGTCTGTCTCTACGGACTAAACCCTCCGGTTTATATAAACACCAGAGGGGACTAGGGTTTGTACAGAGTCGGTTTACATAGAAAGGAATTGTCGTGGAATTGTTACGGCAGATGTCCTAGTGTGAGGACCTAGTCGTGAGGCCAACGCATCTATGTAGTAGCTTCAAGGGGTTGGTCGAAATCAAGAGATGCAAGGTTTTACCCAGGTTTGGCCCCTCAAGGTGGAGGTAAAAGCCTACATCCTGCTTCATTAATATTGATGATGATGATCACAATTACAAGGGTGCTCTATCTCGAGAGCTATTGACTTGTCTGTCTAAACCTAACTTGTCAAACTTTTTTGCTCTTGGGGTGCCCTGCCCCTCCTTATATTAGTTGAAGGGGCAGGTTACATGAGGAATCCTAGTAGGACTAGTCTGTCTTCTATTACAAGTCAGATACAAGTCCTGGTCTTGCTTCCTTGTAGGAGAATATGCCTTTCATCTTAAGCCGGCCCACCATCACATAAGTCGGCCTTCCCATGAGCCGCCTTATGGGCCGTTGAGAATTGTCGTCCATCTGACCTGCCCATCGGGTTACCAATGAGTCGCCAGGCTCGGCTGGGTCATCAGCAAGTCGAGATATCCAGGCGGGTCACTTAATGAGTCGCCAAGTCAGGGTGGGTCACGAGTGAATCGCCAAGCCCGACTGGGTCATACCGTGGGGTATATCCCCGACATTAGCCCCCAGTTTAATTTGGATTTATCCATGTTAAACTAATCCTGCAAAATAAACACAAGAACAAATTTGACAGGTTGTGCTCCGGGTTAAATGTTTTTCTAAACCGGTATCTGCTCATCCTTAAATCCTTGTCATTTCCTTCTTCAGGAAAGTCTGATTTTCAGCCGGCTTGAAGATGTAGATCTTGCCAATTCGTGATTACCAAAATTTCCGGGTTATAAACAAATGACGCCGAGTCATAATTGTTGCTGACGCCGGGGCATAATTATTGGTGACACCGGGTCATGATTGTTGTAGACACCGGGTCAATCTGGTTTGCTCAAAACTGAGAATTTGAAGATATTTCTCCCGTATATCCATATTACCTATAGCACCCAAATCTTGAGCTGAACAAAGTGATGACTTAAGAATTCCTTGAATATAAATACTACTACTTTGAAGAAATCCAGGTTGTCCATCTCAATCACTAGTTAAAACCGAATATTCCACATATGTAGCCCCCAAGTGTCGGGTTGTCATGCTTGCATCAACCTGGGACTTGTAATTGCCTTGTGCTCATAGAAACTTCAACCAGTGTAGCCCACAAGGGCCGGGTCATTATGCAATAATGAGCAGGGACTTTGTAGATATGATCGTGTAGACTTGAACAACAACATGTAGCCCCCAAGGGCCGGCTCAGTACGATGTGATAAGTTGGGTCTTCAACGAGGCAAGTAAGAGATGACCTTGCATTAGCCCCCAAGTGTCATGGTGCATGCTTGCAGCGACATGGGACTTCCATATTTGATATAATTATGATCTGAATAATGTAGCCCTCAAGTGCCGGGTCGTAAGCCTGCAGCGACTCGGGACTATTCCTTCCATTGTAGAATAAATCATATCCATTGATAAAATAATAACCATTGCGCTAAAGTGACTTTGAAAACCTCAATCATTCAATATCATCATGAAAATCCAGCCAAGTTTGGCTATTAAAGATTTGAATACCTTATCGGTTGATAAGTAAATCCAGAGTTTAAATACTCGGCAGCTGTTGGCCAATGGCGACTTAATGCGCATTCATTCTAATCCGGAATTTTTATGACCTGGCGGCTTATAGCCTTTGAGAAAATCCAGAATGGATAACCCTTTTGAAACATAAATTTTGATGATGAACTTGAACTTAGTCATTTATATAAGTCATAGTTCTGCAAATCCTGCAGAGAGTTTAAATAAGATATGCCCTGGCGACTTAATGTCAAAAGCCAGGGCAGGTAACAACTCAAACATAATATAGTCTTATGTATTTATAAAAAAGACTAAAACGAAGGCCATTCAAGCCAAAATTTATGGGCGACTTAAAGTCCATAGACCAGGCGGGTTATTAAACCTCGCATATTCATATCATTATTGAAAAACATACCTGGACATTGACATCATAGCGGTACCTCAATAATTATAGTCTATCGCATGTATTGACCTGTAGGCATGCAATATAATGATTTTGATTGCTCAAGGCAAAGATATCCTGGCGACTTAACATCGATTTTATGCTTATGATAATGTCGAGTTATGCAGATGAGATGTATTATTACCCTGCACCTAAGTAAATCACAAGCGCCCTGGCGGTTTACCGCAGGACAAGTCATAATACCCATATAAAACCACTGGTGACTAAAATAGTGCACAAGTAGGGTCAGTTCAATCATAATTAGACATAATCAAAGATATCATACCTGTGACATGTGATTAAATGCCGGCTTACCATACCAAAGCAGTCAGGGTGATAACCCAAAACTTAGAAGACAATACTTCCAAGTACTTAATATCATCATATGCTGCTGGTTCATCATATACCTATGTTTGAGCTGTGCTGTGCAACAGACTCCCTTTGGTCTTGATAACCCGGTCATTAAGCCTCCAAGTAAGTCAGAGCTATACCCATATGAAGTTATATACTGGCTTGATAGCTGAAATCCCAAGGTAATCAGAGCTGCGCTCTTATGAATTTATCATATTGGCTTGATAGCCGAATTACCAAGGTAATCAGAGCTGTGCTCTTATGAAATTATCATATTGGTTTGATAGTCGAATTACCAAGGTAACAGAGCTATGCTCTTATGAAATTATCATATTGTCTTGATAGCCAAATTACCAAGGTAATCAGAGTTGTGCTCTTATGAAATTATCATATTGGCTTGATAGTCGAATTACCAAGGTAATCAGAGCTGTGCTCTTATGAAATTATCATATTGGCTTGATAGCCGAATTACCAAGGTAATCAGAGTTGTGCTCTTATGAAATGATAATATTGGCTTGATAGCCGGATCACGAGGGTAGTAATGCTATGTTCTCTTTGGTGAATACACCTATGTTTGAACAGGAAACCCCCAAGTGACATATACGGTCAAGAGGGTAGTAACGCTATGTTCTCTTTGGTGAATACACATATGTTTGAACATGAAGCCCCCAAGTGACATATTCAGTCAAGAGGGCAGTAACGCTATGTTCTCTTTGGTGAATACACCTATATTTGAACAGGAAGCCCCCAAGTGACATATAATGAGCCTCAAGGCAGTATACCCATGTTTGAACCGTGCGTCATGGCAGCAAGTTCTCTTTGGCAACTTTTAATTTTTCTGAAAACTCGAACTTGCGAGACATGAATTCTTTTTGAACCAGAATTTCAAACCGGATATTGAGAGCTTCAAAACTTTGTGGAAGATAGATTTCCCTTGAGCCGGATTTTGAACCGGAATCTTCTCCTGATAACCCGGAGCTCTTCCATTGACCTGGAACTTTATAATTGTCAAGCCATTTTATAAGCCGGAAATCTTCTGATGGTCTTTAAATTTTTCACCAATAGGCAGTAGCCTCCGGGGCCGGGTTAATTTCCCTCAAATGACCCGGAATTCTTGAATTCACTAAAACATGCCAATTTTGCCAGTCATGTCTGTGTAGCCCCCGAGTCTTAAGACGACTCGAGGAGTTGTCTTGAGATTCTCCATATTTGAACGTGATATAAACCGGTATGAGTCACTCAAAAGCTCAGTGATATAATGATCCCTTTTTGCAGTAGACAACTTGTCCTGCATTGAAGAACTTGCAAGCGAGAGTTTAAAGAAAACAATATGTAATATAAAAATATGTTGGATGGATTTCACCTGATATGTTAGGCCAGGAATTATCCACCGCGGAGTTGATGATCACCATAGTGAAGCTGAAATTAATCACGACTGAGTCAACCATGGGCACAGACAAACAAGTTGGCCGCAGCGTTGAAAGCCGGTGCAGTCGGACAAGTCAACCATCACTTTTGCAGTGAACAATTGTCCTGCATAAACAATATTGCAAGCCAAGGCAAAAATAAAATGCTCTTTGACAAAAATAATATGTGCTAATAAAACAATCTTGAATGGATATCACCTGATTTGCTTGGATGACGGATAATTCGTTTAACGCGACAAAGGCGGCTCAGACAGACCGGCAACTCAATAGCCCCTCTGGTTCAACACGACAGAGGTGGCTCAACGCGGCCCCGGCAGCTCAACACAACAGAGACGCTGGCTCAACACGATCATGATGGCTCAAAACAGCAGCGCAAAGCTGGCCATGGCGGCCGCTTGAGCCGGATTTTCGGAGGAGGTTGGCTGCTTGCAGATGAGGCTATGGCGATTCGGGCGGGTCAGGACCACATGAGCGCCTCAGGACGAGGCTACGGCGATTCGGGCGGGTCAGGACCACAGGGGCGCCTCAGGACGAGCTTCGGCGATTCGGCTGGGTCAGGACCACAGGGGCGCCTCAGGACGAGGCCGCACGAGGACGACTCACGTCGGAGGAGAAGGGCGTCGAAGGCGGCCGGTGACTTGGTGCGCTGGCGAGTCTAATGCCATCCAGAAATTGTGCGTACATGCACCATCTTCCATTTGACTGATGTTTTACGTGAAGTAATGGCTGCAAGCACTACTCCATGTCGAATTATCTAGTAGTGGATTGATATTATTGATCCGTCTCATAGCGGCACACTGTGCTTGGGCCACAACTTTTTCCTTTGCTCCTCACGAGGTTAATTTGAATTGGATCTGAGCTCAGCGCAGTGGCGAAGCTGAACCGGCCTGAGCCAGCGGCGTCTTGAGATAGGTAGGCCGCAGCACTCAGAGGCGAGTCCGGCTCAAAGGGAACCGCAGTGACTCAGTAAGCGCGGCCGGCGGGTCACGGCAACTTGGAGCGGCAACTCGAATGGGCACCGGCCGTGCAAGGTCACAGCCACATCAGAGGAGGGCCTGCGAGGTAATCTGGCGCGAAGGGCAAGCGGCGGCTCAGAATATGGCGAGGGCAAGCCGGCCTGCAGATTAGTAGCCATCAATTAGTACTCATGTAAATCCACTGTGTCTTTGATTCAATTTTGACCAAGCAATACTTTGGTCTCCCACAGATCTTTGGAAATCATGCAAGTAGTACAGCTAGAGGTGTGTATTCCTGAAGTACACGGCTAATGCTCTCCCAAATTTCACGTGAGCTACTTTGACAGCATATGCACCATCACATAATTAGGCAGCTATCCGATTTGTTTTTGTCTTGTTGGACTTGCACCAACATTGAGTAGAATTCGGATATGGTAGCTGACCCAAACGCAAAGCACTCCTTCCTTTTGTCTTGACGTGATCATAAACATGTTGTAATACTCCCTCCAGTCCACTCGCACGCACAGTCCTCAGGCGCTCCGCAAGCCTCTGCTTCTTTTCTTGATTTTTTTTAAACCTTGATGGATTGGACACAACGACTGCAATGGAGATTCTCGTCGCAACCTACGATTGACAAGATTGCCGAAACCGCCACCACCAAAAAAACTCTCGTCACGGACTCGGGGACTCACCACGGTGCTTGCCGCGGCCACACAAAATGCAACCCTAAATTTCTCTTGAACTCAATATACGTTGCCGATGAATACTTTTTCAATCTCGATTGATGAACTCATAACTGATGTGAATTCTTCCATGCCGGCTCTTCTTTATCCGGTCAACTATGAACTTCTCGATCCTTTGAAGAGATCCCTTCAAGAACTCAACACCACCGTGCGCGAGCCCCACGGTGGGCGCCAATTGTCGTGGAATTGTCACGGCAGATATCCTAGTGTGAGGACTTAGTCGTGAGGCCAACGCATCTATGTAGTAGCTTGAAGGGTTGGTTGGAATCGAGAGACGCAAGGTTTTACCCAGGTTCGGCCCCTCACAGTGGAGGTAAAAGGCTACTTCCTGCTTCATTGATATTGATGATGATGATCACAATTACAAGTGTGCTCTATCTCGAAAGCTATTGACTTGTCTGTCTAAACCTAACTTGTCAAACTTTTTTCTTCTTGGGGTGCCTTGCGCCTCCTTATATTAGTTGAAAGGGCGGGTTACATGAGGAATCCTAGTAGGATTAGGACTACTCTATCTTCTATTACAAGCCGGTACAAGTCCGGGTCTTACTTCCTTGTAGGAGAATATGCCTTTCATCTTAAGTCGGCCCACCGTCACATAAGTCGGCCTTCCCATGAGCCGCCTTATGGGACGATGAGTCTTGTCGTCCATCTGACCCGCCCGCCGGGTTACCAATGAATCGCCAGGCTCGGCCGGCTCATCAGCAAGTGGAGAGATCCAGGCGGGTCACTTAGTGAGTCGCCAAGTCAGGGCGGGTTACCAGTGAATCGCCAAGCCCGACCGGCTCATACCGCGGGGTATATCCCTGACAGGAATCTTCATATTCGCACGCCAAGGAGAGTCCCATCCGGACATGGGGAAAGTCTTCTGTCTTGTATCTCCATGGCCCATTTGTCCGGCCCATAACACATAGCCCGGACGCCCGAGGACCCCATAATCCTGGACTCCCTCACCCGGATCTTCCCGACTGACTCTTGAGAAGACATCTTGACCTAATCTGCGGCAAAAACAACTCAAAACAAAAACTGAGGATTTTGTCGTGGTACGGTGGTCAAAACCTTCGGGAGATTATATAATGAATGTTTACCGACCAAAATAAACATCATAGAAGAAAACGGAGTCCGGTGGGCACACGAGGTGCCCACGAGGTAGGGGGTGCGCCCTCCACCCTCGTGGATGCCTCGTGTCCCTTTCGGACTACTTCTTATTTTCCTTTTTTTTTTAAATATTCCAAAACGGAGAAAAACTACTATTAGAACTATTTTGGAGTCGGTTTACTTACCGTACACCATACCTATTCCTTTTTGGAGTCTGAAATGTTCTGGAAAGTGTCCCTTATGTACTCCTCCGGGGTTACGGTGTTAATAACATCGGTTTCAACATTTATGGGATTACCTGAGATATAATGTTTGATTCTTTGACCGTTCATCACCTTCGGATTTGTGCCTTCGTAGATGTTGATTTTTATGGCACCGGAACGATAGACCTACTCGATAACGTAAGGACCTTCCCATTTAGAGAGGAGTTTTCCTGCAAAAAAATTTAAACAAGAGTTGTATAATAAAACATAATCACCTACATTAAACTCACGCTTTTGTATCCTTTTATCATGCCATCTTTTAAATTTTTCTTTAAACAGTTTGACATTCTCATAGGCCTGGGTTCTCCACTCATCAAGTGAGCTAATGTCAAATAGTCTCTTCTCATCGGCAAGTTTGAAATCATAATTGAGCTCTTTGATGGCCAATGTTCTAGTTCGAGAGGTAAGTGACATGCTTTTCCATAAACCATTTTATACGGAGACATATCCATAGGATTTTTATATGCAGTTCTATAGGCCCATAATGCATTATCAAGTTTCTTGGACCAATCCTTTCTAGATCTATTAACAGTCTTTTGCAAAATTAATTTAATCTCTCTATTACCCAGTTCTACTTGACCACTAGACTGTGCGTGGTATGGAGATGCAATTCTATGATTAACATCATACTTAGCAAGCATTTTACGAAAAGCACCGTGAACAAAATGTGATCCACCATCAGTCATTATGTATCTAGGGACTCCAAACCTCGAAAAAATAACTTCTTTAAGCATCTTAATAGAGGTGTTATGTTCAACACTACTAGTTGGAATAGCTTCTACCCACTTAGTAACGTAATCAACATCAACTAAAATATGTGTATACCCATTAGAGGAAGGAAACGGTCCCATATAATCAAAGACCCAAACATCAAATGGTTCAATAACAAGTGAATAGTTCATAGCCATTTCTTGACGTCTACTAATATTACCAATTCTTTGACATTCATCACAAGATAAGACAAACTTACAGGCATCTTTGAAAAGAGTAGGCCAATAAAAACTGGATTGTAATACCTTATGTGCAGTTCTATCTCCAGCGTGGTGTCCTCCATAAGCCCCGGAGTGACACTTGTGTAGGATCTGTTCCTGTTCATGCTCAGGTACACAACATCTAATAACACCATCTACTCCTTCTTTATAAAGGTGTGGGTCATCCCAGAAGTAATGTCCTAAATTATAGAAAAACTTTTTATTTTGCTGGTATGTGAAACTAGGTGGTATAAATTTAGCAACAATTTAATTAGCATAATCAGCATACCATGTAGCGATACGAGAAGCATTTATGACAGCTAATTGTTCATCAGGAAAACTATCGTCAATAGGGAGTGGGTCATCAAGAACATTTTATACCCTAGACAAGTTGTCTGCAACGGGGTTCTCAGCTCCCTTCCTATCAATACTATGTAGATCAAATTCTTGTAGCAAGAGAACCCATCTAATAAGTCTAGATTTAACATATTTCTTTTGCATAGGGTATTTAATAGCAGCATGATTAGTATGAACAGTTACTTTAGAATCAACAATATAAGGTCTGAACTTATCACAAGCAAATACAACTGCTAAAAATTATTTTCAGTAGTAGCATAATTTCTCTGGGCATTGTCTAGAGTTTTTCTAGCGTATTGGATAACATTTAATTTCTTATCAACTCTTTGTCCTAAAACAGCACCTACATCATAATCACTAGCATCACACATAATTACAAAGGGTAAATTCCAATCAGGTGGCTGAACAATAGGTGCAGAAATAAAGGCTTTCTTAAGTATTTCAAATGCTTCTACACAATCATCATCAAAGACAAAAGGAACATCTTTTTGTAAGAGATTAGTCAAAGGCCTAGAAATTTTTGAGAAGTCTTTAATGAACCTCTTATAAAAACCGGCATGACCAAGGAAACTTCTTATACCTTTAATGACCTTAGGACACGACATATTTTCAATAGCATCAACTTTAGCTTTATCAACTTCAATACCTCTTTCAGAAATTTTATGGCCCAAGACAATACCTTCATTAACCATGAAGTGGCACTTCTCCCAATTCAAGACAAGATTAGTTTCTTCACATCTCTACAAAACTCGATCAAGGTTGCTTAAGGAATCATCAAAAGAAGTTCCATACACGGAGAAATCAACCATGAAAACCTCAAAGATCTTTTCACAAAAGTCAGAAAATATAGCAGTCATACATCTTTGAGAGGTAGCAGGTGCATTACATAAACCAAAGGGCATACGTCTATAAGCAAAGGTACCGAAAGGGCAAGTAGAAGTGGTCTTTTCCTGATCCTCTTTTGACACCGGTATTTGAGAGAAACCAGAATAACCATCTAGAATGCAAAAATGTGTATGTTTGGATAGTCTTTCTAGAACTTGATCAATAAAAGGTAAAGGGTAATGATCCTTTCTAGTAGCTTTATTTAATTTGCGGAAATGAATTACCATTCTATAACCTATAACAATTCTTTGTGGGATCAATTCGTCTTTATCATTAGGAACAACAGTAATACCTCCCTTCTTAGGGACATAATGGACATGACTTACCCACTGACTATCAACAATAGGATAAATTATACCTGCCTCCAGAAGCTTTAGTATTTCATTTCTTACCACTTATTTCATCTTAGGATTTAACCATCATTGGTGATCAACTACCGGTTTAGCGTCCTTCTCCAATTTTATTTTGTGCTGGCATAGAGTCGGACTAATGCCCTTAAGATCATCAAAGAGTATATCCAATAGCAGCACGGTGCTTCTTCAGAGTTTTGAATAATTTCTCTTCTTCCTTCTCTAAAAGGTTAGCACTAATAATAACAGGATATATCTTCTTTTTATCAAGATAAGCATATTTAAGAGTATCAGGTAATGGTTTAAGCTCCAACGAGGGATCACCCTTGGGTGGAGGATGATCCCCTAGAATTTCAATAGGCAAGTTGTGTTTCAAAATAGGTCTCGGTTTAAAGAATACTTCATCTATTTCCCTTCTTTCTTTCATAAACATATCATTTTCATGGTCTAGCAAATATTTTTCTAAAGGATCATTAGGAGGCACGGCAATAGAAGCAAGACCAATAATTTCATCTTTACTAGGAAATTCTTTATCATGGGGTTGCCTACGAAATTTAGCAAATTTAAAATCATGAGACATATCCCCTAAACCAACACTAACAATATCCTTTTCGCAGTCTATCTTAGCATTAACAATATTAAAGAAGGGTCTACCAAATATAATGAGACGAAAGTCATCTTGTGGGGAAGCAAGAACAAGAAAATCAGTAGGATATTTATTTTTCCCACACAAGACTTCAACATCTCTAACAATCCCAGCTGGTGAAATAGTATCTCTATTGGCAAGCTTAATAGTAACATCAATATCTTCTATCTCAGTAGGTGTAATATCATGCTTAATTTCTTTATATAAAGTATAATATATTTCACTAACACTAGCACCCATATCACATAAGCCATGATAACAATGATCTCCTATTTTAACAGAAACAATAGGCATGCCAACAACAGGTCTATGTTTATTTTTAGTATCGGGTCTAGCAATTCTAGCAGCTTCATCACATAAGTGAATAACATGCCCATCAATATTATCTACCAAGAGATCCTTAACCATAGCAATACTAGGTTCAACTTTAATTTGCTCAGAGGGTGTAGGTGTTCTAGCATTACTCTTACAAACAACAGTTGAAGCTTTAGCGTCATCCTTTATTCTAACTAGGAAAGGTGGTTTCTCAATATAAGCGGTAGGAATAATAGGATCAACATTATAAGTGATAGTATTTTCTTCAACTTTAACAGGTTCAACTACTTTTACTTCAATGGGAGGATGATATTTAAACCACTTCTCCTTAGGGAGATCAACATGAGTAGCAAATGATTCACATAAAGAATCTACTATCTTAGAGTCAAGTCCATATTTAGTGCTAAATTCACGAAAAGCATCGGTATCCATAAAAGATTTAACACAATCAAGCTTAGGTGTTATACCTGACTCCTTACCTTCGTCGAGTTCCCAATCTTCAGAGTTGCATTTAATTCTTTCCAATAAATCCCATCTGAATTCAATAGTGTTCATCATAAAAGAGCCAGTACAAGAAGTATCGAGCATGGAGCGATTATTGAGAGAAAGCCGAGCATAATTTTTTGAATAATAATTTCTCTTGAGAGCTCATGATTGGGGAATGAATTATATATATAATTACGATCGCGATGAACCAGATGCATCGGATAAAACTTCTAATGAAATTCCAATTTCAATTGGTTGTAGTTCAATGATCCAATATCATCACATAGCCTAAACCATGGCAATGACGTTCCCTTCAAAGATAAAGGGAAGACCGTATTCTTGATAACATCCTCGGACATAACTGCAAGCTTAAGTAATCCACAAACTTCATCCACATAGATTAGGTGCATATCGGGATGTAATGTTCCATCTCCCATAAAAGGAATAGCTAGCAGTTTCTCTACCATACCTGAAGGAATTTCAAAGTAAACATTTTCAGTAGGTTCAGTCGGTTGAGGAGAAACTCCTTGCTCTACTGGTCGGGTTGAAGATACCCCGAACAATCCCTCAAAGGATTATTTTCCATAGTAACAAGTGGCAATAAATTTCAGCACACTATATAAATTTTTCCTTACCAAATTTCACCTACCAAAGTTGCTTCACTTCTTGGCAACGGAGCCAGAAAAGAGTCATGGTGACCCACAAGTATAGGGGATCTATCGTATTCCTTTCAATAAGTAAGAGTGTCAAACCCAACGAGGAGCAGAAGGAAATGACAAGCTGTTTTTAGTAAGGTATTCTCTGCAAGCACTGAAATTATCGGTAACAGATAGTTTTGTGATAAGGTAATTCGTAACGGGTAACAAGTAACAAAAGCAAACAAGGTGCAGCAAGGTGGCCCAATACTTTTTGTAGCAAAGGACAAGCCTGGACAAACTCTTATATAAAGGAAAGCGCTCCCGAGGACACATGGGAATTATCGTCAAGCTACTTTTCATCATGCTCACATGATTCGCGTTCGTTACTTTGATAATTTGATATGTGGGTGGACCGGTGCTTGGGTACTGCCCTTCCTTGGACAAGCATCCCACCTATGATTAATCCCCCTCGCAAGCATCCGCAACTACGAAAGAAGGATTAAGGTAAACCTGACCATAGCATGAAACATTTGGATCCAAATCAGCCCCTTACGAAGCAACGTATAAACTATGGTTCAAGATTCTATCACTCTAGCAACTCATCATCTACTTATTACTACCCAATGCCTTCCCCTAGGCCCAAACAATGGTGAAGTGTCATGTAGTCGACGTTCACATAACACCACTAGAGGAAAGATAACATACATCTCATCAAAATATCGAACGAGTACCAAATTCACATGACTACTTATAACAAGACTTCTCCCATGTCCTCTGGAAGAAACGTAACTACTCACAAATCATATTCATGTTCATAATCAGAGGGGTATTAATGTGCATAATGGATCTGAACATATAATCTTCCACCGAATAAAGCAACTAGCATCAACTACAAGGAGTAATCAACACTACTAGCAATCCACAGGTACTAATCTGAGGTTTTGAGACAAAGATCGGATACAAGAGATGAACTAGGGTTTGAGTGAACATGTTGATGGATATTGACCCCCTCCCAATGAGAGGATCGATGGTGATGACGATGGTGACGATTTCCCTCATGGAGGGATGTTTCCCCGACAGAACAGCTCCGCCGGAGCCCGAGATAGCTCCGCCAATGTTCCGCCTCGAGATGGCGGTGCTTCGTCCCGAAAGCTTCCTTATGATTTCTTTTTCAGGGCAAAAGACACCTTATACCAGAAGATGGGCATCGGGGAGGTTCCAGGTGGCCCACGAGGCTGGGGGACACGCCCAGGGGGGTAGGGCGTGCCCTCCACCCTCCTGGACAGTGGGTGGCCCCCCTAAGGTGCTTTATTCGCCAAATATTTTTAATATATTCCAACACTAACTTTCATGGAGTTTCGGGACTTTTGGAGTTGTGAAGAATAGGTCTCTAATATTTGCTCCTTTCCAGGCCAGAATTCCAGCTGCCGGCATTCTCCCTCTTCATGTAAAACTTGTAAAATAAGAGAGAAAAGGCATAAGTACTGTGACATAATGTGTAATAACAGCCCATAATGCAATAAATGTCGATATAAAAGCATGATACAAAATGGACGTATCACCCGGCCAGCCCCGCGGACTCTCGTTTCCCCATCCAATCCTCGCTCTTAAATGAGGCTCTAGACTTGATGCGGCCCCTCGCCATTATAGAGGAATCCCTTCTGATCTATGCCCGGCCCGAACTAGGGGCTGAGAGCAGGGATTTTTACGTCCCACCTGCCACCCACTTCATAGCCACCGGCGAGGACTTAACTGAAATGCTGGACTACACCTCCGAAGACATCGACGACATGGACGATGATGCCGGAGACGAACAAGGCCAAGACCTGCCATTTACAGGACGTTGGATGGCCACCTCCACATACAACATGTATATGGTGGATACACCCAAAGAGGATGACGGCGAAGGCAGGAAGGATCCGGTTGAGGACAAACCTACTAAGGAACCACCAAAGCGTCGACGCCAACGATGCCGCTCAAAACCGCATCGTGAAAAAGACATTAATACCGACACCGGAGACAATAACACTCCAGAGAACACCGAAGACCTCGAAGCCCCCGCCGAGCCCACATCGGAACACGATGATGTCGAGGAGGGACAAGTTAATCTCAACAATCCGATCGGGAACGAGGATTCGGAAGATAGAAACTATCTACCGATCTTCGAGGATGATGTCAGCCTCGGCAACGAAGAATTCATCATGCTAGAGGAACCCCTCGAGCAGGAGCGCTTTAAGTGCCAACTGATCGCCACTTCAAGAAGCCTAAAAAATTAGCAGCAACGGCTCCAAGCCGAACATGATACACTCAACGACTGATGGACCCAGGTCCTAGCTACCGAAGAATATGGCCTCCAACGCCCAACAAAGAGTTATCGAAAATGCCGGCTGCTACCACATTCGACGACGAGGCCTTCGAGCCAATTCCATCGAAACATGACCGCGCTGATGAACCAGACCAGCCAGCACGTGGGCGAGATAAAGCAGCCACCTATGCCGAACACCAACCCGCACCACCTCGCGTAAGGGAAGAGAGACAGCGGCACCAGGATACACCTATGACTTATGAGAAGACTTGAGCACTAGAGCAGGCCAAACAAGATCAATATATGGATCAAGGGGCGCCCCCCGGTGCGAGATGATGACCGTCAAGCTTGGCGTGACAGGCATAACCTCACCAGGGCCAAAAAACGCATACAGATGTCATCCGAATTCCGTCATGACGTTGGTCGATATAGAGGCGCCGCACACCCCATATGCTTTACCGACGAGGTAATGTAGCACCGGTTCACAGAAGGGTTTAAACCTGTAAACATCGAATCATATGACTGCATGACATATCCCGCGGTATGGATTGAAGATTTCCTTCTCCATATCCACATGGCCCGTGGTGACGATCTCCACGCCATCAAATACCTTCCCTTAAAACTGAAAGGACCAGCATGACACTGGCTAAATAGCCTCCCAGAGAACTCTATTGGTAGCTGGGAAGATTTGGAGGATGCCTTTAGAGACAACTTCCAAGGTACCTTTGTCCGGCCTCTGGACACCGATGACCTCAGTCACATAGTCCAGCAACCCGGAGAGTCAGCCCACAAACTCTGGACCAGGTTCTTAATTAAAAAGAACCAAATCGTTGATTATCCGGATGCCGAAGCCCTCGCGGCCTTTAAGCACAGCGTTTGTGACAAATGGCTTGCCTGACACCTCGGCCAAGAAAATTCGTAGTCCATGGCAGCCCTTACTGCACTCATGACCCGCTTTTGTGCGGGAGAAGATAGCTAGCTTGCTCGTAGAAGCAATAGCACCAGCAACCAGGGCACCTCCGAAGCTAGAGATGGCAACGGTAGGCCACGACGCAACAAACACAAGCGTCGGAGCAACAATGAAGATACCAAAGACATGGCGGTCAACGCCGGATTCAGTGGCTCTAAACCCGGTCAGCGGAAGAAACCATTCAAAGGAAACAAAGATGGTCCATCCAGTTTGGATAGAATACTCGGTCGGCCTTGCCAGATTCATGGCACCCCTGATAAGCCTGCCAATCATACCAACGGAAATTGTTGGGTCTTTAAACAGGCCAGTAAGCTAAACACCGAACATAAGGGGAAAGGGCCGCCTAGCGAGTATGACGATGAGCCTCGCCCAGCAAACACAGGGGGGCAAAATAAATTTCCCCCCGAGGTAAAAAAATAGTGAATATGGTCTACGTCACTCACATCACTAAGCGGGAGCGCAAGCGCGCACTAAGGGACATCTACGCCATAGAGCTAGTCGGCCCAAAATTCAACCCATGGCCGGCCTGTAGGACCTTGAAGTAGATGTGTCTAGAGGGGGGAGATTAGACACTTCTTGCTAAAGTTGCAAGTTTTAAGCTTTTTGGGTTTAAGTGGAGTTCAAGCATAATTCCAACAATCACAATACATATCAAGCAAGAATGCAAAGAGTATATAGGCAGCGGAAACTAAAGCATGCAACTTGCAAGAATGTAAAGGGAAGGGTTTGGTGAAATCAAATGCAATCGGAGACACGGATGTTTTTCCCGTGGTTCGGATAGGTGGTGCTATCCTACATCCACGTTGATGGAGACTTCAACCCACGAAGGGTAACGGTTGCGCGAGTCCACGGAGGGCTCCACCCACGAAGGGTCCACGAAGAAGCAACCTTGTCTATCCCACCATGGCCATCGCCCACGAAGGACTTGCCTCACTAGCGGTAGATCTTCACGAAGTAGGCGATCTCCTTGCCCTTACAAACTCCTTGGTTCAACTCCACAATCTTGTCGGAGGCTCCCAAGTGACACCTAGCCAATCTAGGAGACACCACTCTCCAAGAAGTAACAAATGGTGTGTCGATGATGAACTCCTTGCTCTTGTGCTTCAAATGATAGTCTCCCCAACACTCAACTCTCTCTCATAGGATTTGGATCTGGTGGAAAGAAGATTTGAGTGGAAAGCAACTTGGGGAAGGCTAGAGATCAAGATTCGTATGGTAGGAATGGAATATCTTGGCCTCAACACATGAGTAGGTAGTTCTCTCTCAGAAATAGGATGCTGGAAGTGTAGGCTTAGTCTGATGGCTCTCTCCACGAGTGAAGAGGAGGTGGAGGGGTATATATAGCCTCCACACAAAATCCAACCGTTACACACAGTTTTCCAATCTCGGTGGGACCGAATCAACAAACTCGGTCGGACCGAAAAGGTAAACCTAGTGACCGTTAGAGATTTCGGTGGGACCGACTGAATCAACTCGGTGGGACCGATGTGCTAGGGTTTGGGTAAATCCAAAACTCGGTTTGACCGATTACTCAAACTCGATGGGACTGATTTGGGTAATAAGCGAAACAGAGAGTTGGCCAAGCAAACTCGGTGGGACCGATTGCATATCTCGGTTGGACCGAAGATATTGCAACAGGTAACAGAGAGTTTGCAAGCCCATCTCGGTGAGACCGAGATCCCATCGGTGAGACCGAATTGCTAGGGTTTGGCAGTGGCAAATGACAAGTGAAACTCGGTGGCGCCGGGTGGAAAGAATCGGTATGACCGAGTTTGGCTTAGGGTTTAGGTCATTTGAGGATATGGGAAAGTAGCTGAGGATTTTGGAGCATATCACTAAGCACTTTGAGCAAGAGGCTCATTATCAACATCTCATCCCTCCTTGATAGTATTGGCCTTTCCTATGGACTCAATGTGATCTTGGATCACTAAAAGTGTAAAATGAAGAGTCCGGAGCTTGAAGCTTTTGCCAATCCTTTATCCTTAGCATCTTGAAGGAGTTCCCACAACCATTAGTCCATGCCACTCCATTGTTGAACTTATCTGAAACATACTAGATAAAAACGTTAGTCCAACAAGAGATATGTTGACATTAATTACCAAAACAACCTGGAGAGCACTTGTGCTTTCACGGCCTGTCCGATCACTTTCTACGTAGAGGCCATCCGACCAATATCCATCATGGAGGTTCGGCAACATTCGTCCTTGATCCAACCATCGACGGATTCCACCTCACACGAGTCCTCATGGACGGCGGTAGCAGTCTTAACCTGCTCTATCAGGACACTGTCCATAAAATGGGTATCTGCCCTAACTAAAACGTAAGTAAATGAACCAAAAAACCTAGCTACTAGAGAGAGGAGGAGCGGTGGGGGGCTTACAGAGGGTGCAGGCCCGGCAACGGCCGAGGTTGGGAGGGGTCGGGGTCGGGGCCGGGGCCGTAGCCGGGGTCGGGGCTGGGGTCGAGGTCGGGGTCGGGGTCGGGGGCCGGGGCCGGAGCCGGCGCCGAGGTCGATCGGGGTCGGGGTCGGGGGCGAGCGCAAAGGCGTGGCGAGGGCAGGGCTCCGGCGGCATGACAGGGGAAGAGAGAGTGTGGGGAGGAAAGAGGCGGGATGAAGGGAGCAGTGTTTCGACGTCTCTACAACTTATACTAAATGAGCTTGAGATATACTTCCCACCCGCGTTCAAAGAGCGCGGGTGGGAAGTATATCTCAAGCTCATTCAGAGTTGTACAAACGTAAGCGGAGCGGCGCCGAAACACTGATCGACTTTCGAGAGATGACGTCGAAAAAGTTGTAGAGACCAATAAGCGTGTCATAGACGTGCTTGGCCATTATCCCTCTAAGGGCAACAGGTAGTATCTGCGTCATCATTACATGACAGTCATGGGACTTCATCCTGCTAAACCTTTTCTTGTCCGTGTCTAGATATCTGCTTATCTTGCCACAATTTGTGCCAGAACTCCAAGTCCCAGAACACATGCCTCGTCTTCCATACCTTCAGCAGCGGCTCCGGCGCCTTTTTCATCGTCTTTCCAGGTGTGGGGCACTCCTTCTAGTTTTTCAACAGCTCATCGATTTTGGCGCCGCTCCACTTACGTGGAGGTCCTCGATGCTCAGCATGACCATTCAATAGATCTCCACGGTTTCTCCACGGGTCCTCCTGTTTGAGCCATCTTCGATGCCCCATGTACACGTTTTTCCCAGACCCGCCATCTTTCCTTGACGTTAGTTGCTGAGACGTCGTATCATCCATGCACCACGTGCATCCGCAATATCCATGGCACACCTGGCCTGCGACATATCCGTAACCAAGATAGTCATGCACTGTCGTGATCAGCGCAACTCTCATGTAGAAATACTCGCCTTTGGTAGCATCCCAGGTCTTGGCCGGTGTTCTCCATAACGTGTCTAACTCCTGTTGAAGTAGCCCTAGATACAAATTAATATTATTTCCTGGTTGTTTCGGCCCTTGAATAAGCATGCTCATGTGAATGTACTTCGATTTCATGCACAACCAGGGGGGTTGTACATCCATACAAACACGGGCCATGTGCTATGGTTGGTGTTCTGGTTGCCAAACGGATTCATGCCACCGGTACACGCGTCGAGCACGATGTTCCTTGCATCACATTTGAAATACCGATAGAAGCTATTCAATGCTCTCCACGGGCTTCCATCCTTGACGTGTCTAAGCTTCAGATCATCTCCATCGTCGGGCTTCTTCATCTCCGTGTGCCAGCACATTAGCTTTGCTTCCTTGGGATCTATGAAATACCGCTGGAGACGGGGAGTGATCGGTAAGTACCATACAACTTTGTGGGGACATTTCTTCCCGGTTGTCGGTGTCAAAACCGGCGGATCTTGGGTAGGGTGTCCCGAACTGTGCGTCTAAGGCGGATGGTAACAGGAGGCAGGGGACACAATGTTTTACCCAGGTTCGGGCCCTCTTGATGGAGGTAAAACCCTACGTCGTGCTTGATTTATTCTTGATGATATGGGTATTACAAGAGTTGATCTACCACGAGATCGGAGAGGCTAAACCCTAGAAGCTAGCCTATGGTATGATTGTATGTTGTCCTATGGACTAAACCCTCCGGTTTATATAGACGCCAGAAAGGGCTAGGGTTACACAAGGTCGGTTACAAAGGAGGAGATACACATATTCGTATTGCCTAGCTTGCCTTCCACGCCAAGTAGAGTCCCATCTAGACACGAGACGAAGTCTTCAATCTTGTATCTTCATAGTCTAACAGTCCGTCCAAAGGATATAATCCAGCTGTCCAGAGACCCCCTAATCCAGGACTCCCTCAGTAGCCCCTAAACCAGGCTTTCAATGACAATGAGTCCGGCGCACAGTATTGTCTTCGGCATTGCAAGGCGGGTTCCTCCTCCGAATACACACTACTAGGAAAAGGGCTATAGATAGGATTGACACTAATGGCGCACCAGGGAAGTAGTGCGCCACTACTATATACTAATGGCGCACCAGTTGGTGATGCGCCATTAGTGTGGAAGACACTAATGGCGCACCAGAAAATAGGTGCGCCACTAGTGATAATTTTTTTCATTTTTACATACATACTAATGGCGCATCCTACCGAAGTGCGCCATTACTAGCTCTAACTAGTAATGGCGCACCAGACAGGGAGTGCGCCAGTACTGAGTTTTTTTATTCTTTTTCTTTGCAAAACTACTAATGGCGCACCGCCTCATAGTGTGCCATTAGTAGTTTAAACTACCAATGGCGCACCCTGTAAAAGTGCGCCATTAGTATATATACTTTTTTACTTTTCTGCAAAACTACTAATGGCGCACCACCTCCAGGTGCGCCATTAGTAACCTGGGACCCCAACAAGATATTTTGGACAGCCACACCTACCCACTCACTTTCCCCACTTCATTACCTACACCTCCTTCTCCAAGCTTTCGGCTGCCTCCTCCTCCTCACCTCATTTCCACCATAGATTCATCAAAATTAAGTGGTGAAATTACCTTTTTTGATAGGTAAGTAAGGGGAAAGCTACCTTGATGATGTAGATCTACTTTTTTCTCCCTAGCTCACTCCAACAACGTGCACATGCACTTTTTGTTGCTTAGCTAGATCTATGTATGTTTGTGGTGTTGCATGTGTTTGTGGTGTTGCATATATGTTTGTGTTTGCAGGTATCGGTATTTGAAATACGATAGTTGCCAATATTCTGCCGGAATGTTGATTCATTTCCGTTTCGGCGAGAATTTTGGCACTATGCATTCTTTTTGGTCCTATTTTTAGGGAAGGTCATGCCAAATTTTTTCTTGGTTCTAAAATATCGTTTTGCTCTACCCCGCAGGCGACCATGGTCCGCACGACGACCGAAGGAATTGTGAATAGGTTTTTGAGCTCCGCGAAGGCTGAGATGCTTCAAAAGAACGAGATGGAGATAAGATGTCCGTGTCGAAGATGCAAGCTGAAGAGCCTTATTGCGGACCCGGATTCCGGGCAGGTCCGGGACCACCTGCTCTTGCATGGTTTCATAGATGACTATCGGTGGCAAGGTGATGAAGATGACTATGAAGTCGTCCATGGGGGTCGGGCAAGAAATGAGGAAGGGTAACAAGACAAGTACCACCGCAGCGAGGGCGGGCGAGAAGACGAAGAATCTCCAAGACATGATCACGACGGTGATGCTGTACACAGTCATCATGTAGAAGATGTCGTACATGATGATGAGGAAGATCAAGACGAAGGGCATGATCACGAAGATGAAGATGCCGGAGCAGACGGCGATGGAGGCTAGGTGCAGGACCCTCATATTCAAGAGTTGCTTCTCAAGCAGACGGATAACGCAAGAGCTGCCGCCCGAGAGAAAGCCAAGCTGGATCAACTGGAGATAGACACGGTTACTCCATTGTATGAACGATGCAGGCCCGAGGATACCTGCCTGAAAGTAACGCTCATGGCTCTGGAGATGAAGGTAAAACACAAAATGACCGACGCATGCTTCGACGAGAACATGTCATTCTGGCATGAACGTGTTCCCAAGGGGAACAAGTGCCCGACCAGCTTCGAAGAGGCGAAGAAAATCGTGTGTCCTTTGGATTTACCGCACGTGAAATACCATGTGTGCATGAACAATTGCATCATTTATCGGGACGAGCACGCGGAGTCTACCATATGTCCGGTGTGCGGCGTCACTCGATACAAGAAGAGGAAGAAAGCTCCTCGAAAATCGGTGTGGTACTTTCCGATCACTCCTCATCTGTAGTGGTATTTCGCGGACCCTAAGGTAGCAAACCTCCTGCGTTGGCACGCGGATAGGGAGGAGAAGAAGCGGGAAGATGACGAAAATGATCCGGAGATAAATAAAAAAGACAAGATGCTGAGTCACCCTAAGGATGCGAGCCAGTGGCAAGTGTTGAACTTTGAATACCTAGAATTTGGGAAGGATCCAAGGAACATCGTGCTGGGCGCGAGCACCGATGGAGTCAATCCGTTTGGCAGCCAGAGAAGCACGCATAGCACCTGGCCTGTGTTTGTGTGGATGTACAACCTTCCCCCCTGGTTGTGCATGAAGAGGAAGTACATTCACATGAGTATGCTAATTGAAGGGCCGAAACAACCAGGGAACGACATCAATCTGTATCTGGGGCTGCTGAAAGAGGAGCTAGACACGTTGTGGAAAACGCCAGCCAAGACGTGGGATGCCGCAGAGAAAGAATATTTCCCTATGAGAGCCGCACTGCTGAAATTTTCAGCAAAGGTCATGCTGAAATTTTTCGTGAATTTTAGCATGACTTTGCTAAAAATTGGACATATGAGGTACTTGCTACTAATGCATGGGCCGAGGTATCTTAGTCCTTAATTAAGTAGGATCAACTGCCCCTTTATTCTTGCTGCATTAAACCATAGGTGGCAATAGAACCAAGTGACCAGGCCCAACTTAGAAATTCTCCTCAGCATCGATAAACCCTAGATGATAAACCCAACATAGGTGGCAACAGAGGCAATTGATTAGTGCCAAGTGATTAGGCCCAACCTAGGGTGCCTCGGCATCGATAAACCCTAAATGATGAAAACTTAGCATTTAGAGTGCCTCGGCGTCGACAAACCCTAAATGATGAAACCTTGGCTTTTAGGGTGCCTCGGTGTCGATGAGAACCTAAATGATGTACGCTTAGGCTTTTAGGGTGCCTCGGCGTCGACAAACCCTAAATGATAAAAGCTCAGCTTTTAGGATGCATCGGTGTCGACAAACCCTAAATGATGAGACCATGATCTTGTTCCTTGACAATAACCAACTTTTTGACCAAACTTTTTTCCTATTTAGAGCGAAACATGGCCCACAACGATGATGCCGGCGGTTCGGGCGGCAAGCAATTCTGGGAGTTGTGCCAGGAGTTGGAGGAAGAACCTCACCGCTATGAGGACGCCGCGGAAGACACCGATCCTGAATACACAACCCCTAGTGGCGTCGGGGATGACACCACTGATGATGGCGCCGCGGATGCCACCACTGATGATGGCGGCGCACGCATAGATGGCAGCCAACCGAAGAGGCAACGGAAGGACCGGCGCCCAAACGTGCTCGGCACCGTCAGGGAGGAATTTACTGAAGTGAACTCCGACGGGCATCCAACGGCGCCCAAACACGCAGTCAAGGGGTACTCGATTCAGCTCGGGTGCATTCTCCGGAGCACCGCCTCGATCAACACCGAGAACCTAAGGCATAAGGATCGAGGGAATTTGCGCAACCTCCTCTTCACGAAGCTGCACGAAAAATACAAGTTCCCTGCTGAGTTCGCAAACACACGCCTCTCGGGTAATAAAGAGAACGGTGCCGCCCTCACGACGATGAGCACGGCCCTGTCTACTTGGAAAAGCACGGTGAAGGCAATGATTGACAAAGGTGATAGTTATGAGAAGATTAAGGTGAAATATCCTTTGATGAGCGAAGATGACTACAAGGAGTTCAAGATCAAGTGCGAGAGCCCCGCAACCTCCGAATCAAGTAAGTGGGGGAAAGAAATGCGGCAGTTGAACATAGGGGTCCACCAACTCGGTCCCGGCGGTTACAGAGTGGCGGAGCCTGTATGGGACAAGGAGGACGCGCAACATGCCGTGCAAGGCCTACCGCCCCGCTTCGAGAAATATAGTGACAAGCAGACCAGGAACTTTCTTAGGGCCCGGTACAAGGAGGACCCGGTAACAAAGGAGCTTGAGCTTGTTCTGGTAAGGAACACACCCCCGCGTAAGTAGCTCCATATGGTTGCATTCTAATTAATCCCCAATATTTATAAATGGTTCACGTTCCTTCCGCAGGACAAAGAAAGCAGTAGCGCGGGGTCGTCTCAGAGCTCCCCTTTCGACACCCCTTTGAATAGGGCATTGAACGTAATGAAAAACAGGGATAAGCTCAATAATTCGACGTCAGCTGGTTGTGTGGCCGGCAAAGGCTTGTCCACAAAATGGGCGTCATACTATGGCGCTGGTGGGCGAAAGGAGAAAATGACCAGCTCGGAAAGCCAGTCGCGCGAGGTTGAAGCACTCAAGGCGCAAGTGGCGCGGATTCCGGAGATGGTCCAAGAGCAAGTGCTACAACAATTGGGATCGACACTTACCGGCATTATGCCTACCTTGATTCATGGGATAACGACGTGGATTGCGGGTGGCCAACAGGGGCCGCCCTTGATTCCCAGCTTCACGGCCAGCAACTCACACAACGTGCAGGCGGCGCCATTGGTGTCTCCGGCGGCGTCGGTATTGGTGTCTACGGCGGCGGCGCCATTGGTGTCTCCGGCGGCGGCGGTATTGGTGTCTCCGACACCGGCATTGGAGCTTAATGCACCCGGGTGTACGCCGGCCGGCACCTCGCCAGCAAGCGGCCCCTCCATCAGTTGCACGCCCGCCATTGGCGGTGCCTCGACATTAGCCGAGCTTGACGGCATCATGGTAACTAAGCCTCTCGGCCGAGGACTTCATCTTCTTGCCTTTGACT
Source organism: Triticum monococcum (assembly GCA_034509565.1). Lineage (NCBI taxonomy): Eukaryota > Viridiplantae > Streptophyta > Magnoliopsida > Poales > Poaceae > Triticum > Triticum monococcum. Next base: position 739,020,813 of record CM067847.1, on the reverse strand, counting down.
GGGCATCCCTGACGCCCTACATGTTTTCGCAGGGCACCGCCAATGTTCCTTGCACTCTGCTGCACTTCATGGGTGGCGAGTTGGTCGATGTCGCCAAGGGCAGAATCATTCAACCGGGCAACCCCGTGTTCCACGGTAATCCGATGCCACCCACAATGTATAGGGTTGAAGTGGTTCGGGTGCTGCCAGGCTGCGACGAGCTGTTACCTCCGATTCGACCCACTCGGGCCGACGAAGAAGATGAGATGACCCTCAGCACCTGCCTAAGCTGGCCCCTGCTTTGGCCGAAGAGCTAGATTCGTTTAGGGGCGGGGGACACCACCCCACAGAGAAGACCGCCAGTCGTGCTGGCGCCAAGCCATGGCAAGAAC